>OW121757.1:21080146-23556812 GCA_933228765.1 Miltochrista miniata | reverse complement strand
TACATAAATATATTCTCCATTATAATTTTTAATCAATCGGTCATAGAGACGAGCGACCGGCCCGCATCAAATGAAATCGACCGACTCAAATCAAATGAAAGAAACTATAACCTAATTTAATATGGTGGTCAATGATTATCTGAAGCAATTTGGTATGATATTCTCTCTGATATTGGCCGTTTTTTTTTTCAACGTGAGGAAAATTCTACAGTATCTATACTATGCTGGACTCCTACTGACTAAAAACCACACATATCCTACCTAACAGCGTACGGTTGGGAGCCCCGAGAATGCCCTCGGAAGGATGTCCTCAGGCTTATAATGCGGCGATTCCCCCTCTTGGTTGCTCAAGTCGCACCTTCCAGGTCTCCACGGTTTCCTGATGGAGCATAATATTGGCGGCTATTCCGAGTGAAGTTGAAACCTCCCTCGGAATATGTATAATAATGTAGGTATTCTGTATAACCTATACCTACATTAAATTATGCTTCACACACTTATCTTATGTGGACGGAGCTCTAGTAGGTATTCGTGACTCTAGCTAGCCCTTCACTGCTATGCCATACTGATAGAAGTCTCCACTTCAGCTCTGATTCCCACGAAAGATTAAGATCTTCCAAACTGCTTACTGATGAAGGCAGCACCTACCTTCCATAATTTTAGGATAAACTGCAACCGTAAACCTCAAATACTACTCGACCAAGCGTTCTTTACCAATGCGTGGAATGATCCCTTACCGCCAGCACCTACATCGGCGCGGGCGTGCTGTAGGAATCTATCGTACCGGAATCACCTTAGCACCGTCCACAAGGATGAAGCTCATGTATCAGTTTTCGTAAATTTAGTTCAGGACAATAAAAAATACAAACGATTATAGAGATTTTTCGTAACATTTGAATCGTCAACTTCGCACAAAACTCCGTTGTACTCGTACCGCTATTTACGAATTTTACTTACTTACCTACATGGTGTAATGGGATGAGATTTCATCCGTGCTGTTCTAAGTTCATAATTACTCACATCAAATTTCTTTGTTCTCATTGATGGTGCTCATATTTAAAAATAAAACATCTCGCGCTATGGTTTTTTTAACGTGAGGAAAATCATACATGGATGTTACCGGTCCCATACACGGACAATAATATTGATCAATATAAATTATTGTTCAATAAGTTGACCGTGTAGGGCTAATATTGAAGTTTGAACAATCACTTAACAAAAGTTTGACGAAGCTTAAATTTTATTGATCAATATTTTTTTTTCGCACCGTGTAGGCTTAATATTGATCAATATTTTTCAGTCGGATATTGGAATTTCGAATTTGGAATTTACTTTTCTTCGTCAAACAATACTCGGACAGAAATAAAAATATTGAAGCAATGTTATTTAGTCAATATTATGGAAGGTGTGTATTCAAAAGTTGGTGATTATGAATATTGAACAATAAAAATATTGATCAATATTATTGTCCGTGTATGGGGCCTCTTATGCCGGTCTCCTACCGACTAAAAAATCAAACGTATTCTGCTTATCAACCCTTAAGCCCTCGGAACGCCCTAGCCTCTGTTGTTTTATGGGCCTTTTCTCACTGGCTCTAGTTAATTTTATGACTGATGCTGCCTTTCATAATATATCCTTAGCTACGGTATAATTAACGTGCAGCCTTGTTTTACTTCCTCTTACTAATTAATTTATTTTTCCTTGATGACAAATGTCAGTATATAGATTAAACTTTTATTTATTCATTACTGACTTTAATGGATGTCTTACTCTACCTGGAATAGTGATACTCTACTCTATACAAAACTTAACTAGGAAGGTATATTTTACGGAACTTTACATAGAGTTTGTAAATGCGAAAGTTTGTATGGTTATATGCACAGAAATATATCGATATACATACATACATATACCTACATACAATACATATCTCGATAATATTTCTGTGGTTATATGCATGGATGTTTGTAACTCTTTCACACAAAACTTTTAAATGCTTTACTTTACAGTAATTATCTATATACCTTTATAAAAATCAATGCCCTTTTCGTTTTAATTTTATAACTCCAACGGGCTGCACTATCCAAACCAAATGTTTAGGCTTTGTTCGGACTATTTAGTAGATGGTTTATAATATAAACCGATTTTGTACAAACATCATATTATGATGTTTGTACAAAATCGGTCGAGCGGTTCTTCATTCATCAGATTTTTTGTACCAAATGAATTCAAACAAGAAGCCGTGAAACGGTCTCGCCCGACTGCCCCTCTCTAAGACGTTTATTGTGAAAGTGAAAGTTGCAATCCCATTGACGTGGTCATTTTTGTTTTATTTCAAACTTTGGACAGATGATCCAGTGACGTAGTGACGTAGTTTAATGCAACAGAGTCACAGACTACAGAGACAAGTCTCGCCATAAGCCCCTCTGCAATCTATTTTATAGAAAGGGGCTAAAATGCGACGGGTACGGGTGATAGGTATACTCTCTATTATGTGACGCAAACGAAGTTGCGCGAGTCAGCTAGTAGCTTATAATTTTTATTAGAATAGAACATAGGCCTCGTTGTTACACCGAGCTTGTTTCTGCGGAAAACTGGTACAATAATTATAATGTGAAGTACCTTTATTATTTTTATAGATAAACCTCTGTTAATTGTCTTACCAATTACACATAATTGTTAAAAATAATTCAATGACCTCACAAGTCGCCATTTTAGATTTGACTTACGTTCATGGACTTCATGGTCGGTAGGCGTCTGAGCTCCAAGGCTAAGTGTACACTGAAGAAGGTTTCACTTATTTTTGTGACTTACATACAATGTATTTAGAAATATATAAGTATGTTTGTCAGTCGTCTAAATCTGAGATCACAAACTTATATTAGGTCTGATGGCACTTTTTTTACGTGTGGCTATCCCTCATGAATGCTATTCCAGACTCTTTTTGACTAAAACCCACATGATGCCCATTATTATGCCCATGGACCATATAAAAGAAAATAGATCTTATATTTGCTCTATGGATATGCCCATGGCCGGTGGAGTAATTGTATGCTCGAATTGCAGTGACTGATGGATGTGTAAAATCTTTTCTTGCTTTGGGAATTTTGACTAGGATTACAGAATTGTTATAGATTTTCATCTGTAAATGGTCCCGATGTTGACAATAGGCTTGCCTCCTAAATAACAAAACTACTGGTGAAGTCTGAATGTTAAATTCCGCTCTGTTTATAGTCTAGATTGAGAGATAAGGTGTGATTGTATACTGGGTGTAACAAAATTACCTCTCCAAATTTCATGAGATGACTTGGCATCGGAAATCAAATACAAATATTTAATAAAAAAGGGGGGTTAATTTTTTTATTTAAAAAAAAAAATGTAGCACATTAAGAATTCGTTTTTTACCGCGGCAAATCGAGGTAACATGGTCGCCGTGGCAAAACAAACACGGAGCACCCGTCTGGCTGTCATGGTCGCTTTCTACTGCCGCTGAGTAGCGATAGAAAGGGTGATAATGAAAATTTATAGGACCTTTTTTTTTTTAAAACGGATTTGCGGTTAAAGTATTCATGTGATTTTTTTTCATTATTTTTAATTTTTTTTCTTATTTTAATTATTTTATATATTATTAATTAGTAATTCAAGGGCAGCCCATTTCATAATATTTACACATTATTATGAAATGGGCTGCCCTTGAATTACTTATCACACTTTGCACCATTAGTGATATTATACACTTAGAACGGATCACTTGTTAATAATAATGTGGGAACTTTTCCTTTATACCTACAATCTACATTTATCATTGTCTTCATACTGACAATTTATAAGTATGTGGTTTATACCATGTAGTAGGATGTTCACACTCAATCTGTAAATAGTAATTCAATGAGGAAAATCGTGTCGGTTATTCAATTGGTTTCCTGTCCCAATCATTGTCCATAGTGTTCTGTTAAGTCGTGAATGTTTATAAATCATCTGACCTCTATTTAACTTCTCCATCAATCAAATCAGACTACAGTTCTCTGCTGAAAGTAGGTCTCTCTTAACATTCGCCATTTTAGAGGCAATGGGCCATACTACCAATCATTCTCACAAATTATCTGACATTAGGAACACAATTTAAAAACAGGCAAAGATTGCTAGGTGTGACAAGCAAGGTTGTTCGAAGTCCCAGGGAATTGAGACATGAAAAAGCACCGCTGCACCGGTCGCAGTTTCTGACCGGCTTAAAACTACGCGGTCTCTACCGATCTATCTAGTGCCGATTGCCCCAAGGGCCAGGGTCACTCCTTGAAACGCATTAAAAAAAAATCTCCTACGTATAGTCGCCGATGACAGGAATATGTTTACCTCCTTTTATGTGGAACCAACAAAATTACTGGCAAACGGTGGTTGTGCAAATTCACCTTTTTCTACTCCCTCGGGGATATTAGACATGATTGTAAATCATGCTATGTTAATTTGAATATATTTTAATGGCACCGTGTGGTTTTAGTCGGTAGAAGTCAAGCATCCATGATTGATTTCCACACGTAAAAAAAGTCTATATCAATACTTTTCAACTTGAAAGTTTACAGTCGTATGGTTTTTTTTTTTTTTTTCTTCTTGTTCTTGGACTTTCTCGGTTTGAGAGTATGCCAAAGTCAAGTAAATTTCATTGTGAAATATAAATCATTTTTATGTTATGATTCTTCTTATGAGCAGCGTATTCATGTATGTCCAAGTTTGGACTAAGTTCTACTCTAGTAAGGCGGTGGTACCTTACTAGGGCTTGCTGTGGAATTCGTCGACAAACCTAAAAACTCGCGTTTCACTGCGCTTTATCACTTTCCAACACTTTTGCACGTTGTCGAACCTTTACGTTTAATATTCCACCATATATTACACATAAACACTCAAAATGACACTAGTTTTGAAAAATTATTAAAACACAATGTAACGCTTGTCTGAAAGTTTCCCGCCGAAAAACCAGTCGTATGGTTGAGAATGGACACATTCATTCAAATTCAGAATGAAATTGATGTGTAGCAGTGTAGACGTCTATAGCATGTTATGACTATACGTCTTGAATACATTCTATTATAATACAATTTGCACGCAGCACATAGTTATATGATTACTTAACTATCTTTGTCACGATTTTACACTTACGAGTACATTGAATACGCGGAAGGTCTTCTATTTATATGTATAAATAAAGTGTGACTATCTAATCTAATTCATGGAATAACCAGTTTATATTTAGTTTATTTTAGCACAATTTCTATAATCACGAGCTCGGAATTCCGTGGCTTAAACGGCGTTTGAATGTTATGATTTTCCCTCAACTAGAGCGCACAGTCCTACATATATTACGAATGTGACAGTTTGTGATCTTCACAAACTTTATGAAGATGTTTGGATGTTTGTTGAACTAAGCTGGTTGATATTTGGTCCAGGGTTATTATAGTCTGAAATTTCAGCGGATATTATGCCTACTTATAGCCCGTTCGCTCTACGTTTGCCGCTGGCGTAGAGGCTGGTGTAAAGCCGTACAAGGGGAGGCGACCGGCGAACTTAGAGAGTAGTAACTTAGGTAATTTTAAGTGGTTGTAGAGGTAGAGGTACCCTGTCACCCCGTGTGGCGACAGGGTCCCGTGTTGCGCCGGGTAAGAATACAAAATGTCGCCACCCAATACAAGCCTTTATGTATGTATGTATGTAGAGGTAAAAGATGAGAACAAATTATTTCTTAACTTTGAATGATATGACGTTACAATGTAGGCAAAAGATTAATCTGCTTTTCTGGAAATTTACGATAACCGTCATGAGTAAATCCATAACATTACGGCAACATCGTGATAACACGTTGACGGATAATATATTAAGGTTACTACGAAGTAATGAAGTACCTACTATCTATCTTGATAATACATATTAGGTAAACGAACTAATAATCAACTAAATTCCTAATTTGGGAGTTCTAAAAAGTTGCTGTAAATACTGTTATTTTTGTCACATTCTCTTCCTTTTGCAAAAGGTTTCATTCTACTACTAATATTTTACATTTTTCATCATTTTCAGAGCTTTCTGCACTGGTCTAATATGGGTGACTAGTAAAATTTCACACCGGTCTACCAGATTGAGAAAGACTTTTTCCAAAGAAATCAGAAAAAAGCTCTTTTCTGATATCTGTGACTTTTTCTGTCATCCCGTCGCGTCGCGTCATTGGGAACATTAAAAAATAAGAGATACTTACTGTCAGATTTTAATGCTTTGCATGATAATGACCCTCATTAATTTTTGTTGCTGTAATAATAACAAGCAAAGTCGTTAAGCCAAGTTGAAGGCCTTACGGGCGGCTTGAAAATTTTCTTTTGTGGGTCGTCACTACTGCTCCCGGGACGGTAGCACGTGTGTGTAGCGCATCTGGTGTTGCAAACGTCCACGATACGGTAACCAACCTTCTGGTGGGCCGTATTATTTTTGTCACATTCTCTTCCTTTTGCAAAAGGTTTCATTCTACTACTAATATTTTACATTTTTCATCATTTTCAGAGCTTTCTGCACTGATCTAATATGGGTGACTAGTAAAATTTCACACCGGTCTACCAGATTGAGAAAGACTTTTTCCAAAGAAATCAGAAAAAAGCTCTTTTCTGATATCTGTGACTTTTTCTGTCATCCCGTCGCGTCGCGTCATTGGGAACATTAAAAAATAAGAGATACTTACTGTCAGATTTTAATGCTTTGCATGATAATGACCCTCATTAATTTTTGTTGCTGTAATAATAACAAGCAAAGTCGTTAAGCCAAGTTGAAGGCCTTACGGGCGGCTTGAAAATTTTCTTTTGTGGGTCGTCACTACTGCTCCCGGGACGGTAGCACGTGTGTGTAGCGCATCTGGTGTTGCAAACGTCCACGATACGGTAACCAACCTTCTGGTGGGCCGTAAGCTTGTCACCTAAGTAGCAAAAAAAAACATAATGTTGATCTTGTGGCGCACATGGCGTGGAGTGCGTGACGTAAGTAGGAACATGATAAGGAGAGCAATGGTCACTGTTCATAATATTATTGCAAAGGGAAACGGTTTCCTTTTGCAATAATATTGGATTTGGACTTTGCAGTTTAGACTTTTTAGTAGGGCCTCATGTTGAAACCTTCTATTAAGTAACAACTGTAGGTACACACATGGATGCAAATAAAGTTTGAATTGAATTGAATTGAATTGTTTAATGACGTTAAAATACCGTAGGAAGGCTGACTACATTTTTGCAGAATTTAGGTTGCGTGATTTTTTAATCGCGGGTAAGTGAAATTTAACTTTGCGAAGCAATTAATAAATATGCATTAGGTTGATATAACGGGTCAATCAACTTTTGCACCTAGAATATAGCTATATTATTACCATATAATCATTTTATAATTTATTATACTCGTAAGCTACGTTTTAAAAATAACAAAATAATCTCTAGTACTAGGGGGTACTAGAGATTATCTTATGCTTAAATTAGGTGCAGCCGCAGTAGTAGCCGTAGGTCTCTTGGGAGTCCTGGGGTATCTTTCCGAGGGCTTACCCGGGGCACCCAGCCGGAGGCCTGTTGATTAGGATACGTGTGGTTTTTAGTCGGTAGGAGTCCGGCATAGCATCCATGTAGGATTTACCTCACGTTAAAGAAGAAAAAAAAACTCCTGTTAAGAAAAAAATAGTCTTAATCCGATTTTGGTCGAATCCGGCCTTAGTACAAGTATATTATTGAGGGATTGTCTGTCTATGTACTGACGCACATAAAACAATTGTTTGTTTTGACGTCACTGTTTGCTAAACGGTCACATGCTGTAGAAACATTTCTTGGTCGTACACCTTGAAAGCTTATCGACATACGAACGACTTCTTTACGACACTTCAACATTACAGAACATTTTCTGATGTGTATATGATCCTTGAAGTTCTACATGCAGGACGTGAAGAAGTATATATTATGCTACAACAGGCTACAACATTTCAAATATTGCAAGATGTACCTATTTTTTTACATGATTTTTTCGGAGGCCATTTCGAATAGCCTAAAGGGACTACAGTGATTTCAGTGATCCTTAAGTATAACGTTTAGGTACTTCATTTCATGACATATAGGATCCTATGTTCTTAATATCGAAGTTTAATCCTCGACACACAAAGTCCTATAGAAATAAAATAAATATTTATTCATAAACAATAATAATAAAATCAATTAAAACTAATATCATCACAGTATTAGGGTCAAACAAGAAACATATAAAATTATAAATACTTAAATTAAAAACTAACTAACTTCCTATCAATATACAAATTGGGTCCCTTCGGTAAGGTACCTATGACCACAGATTACTAAATAGTTACTATGACGCAGGCAGCATTCCCAAGCTGAACAGCTATGGAAAGCCTTACATCATTTTTATTTTTATTTTTATATTTAGTCCTTGCTTCAGAAATCTTTTTCTGTCTACTGATACCGGAGGTGATACATTCCTAGGAAAGGTGGTTTGGAACCTGATGTTATAAATTTTAACTACCCATAAGGCCTTCAACTTGACAATGTTACTGGCAACCGGAACCAACACTTTAATGCCATTCGAAGCACGAAAACGTCCGTAAATGGAAATACCAGTAAAACTTCAGTAAACTTTCTCCCATTTGAGAACCGACTGAGCCGTAAGCAGTGATCGTTTACAAAACATTGAACTAGCAGGGCTACGTGGTTCAATTACTTCCTAGTTTGGAAACAATGGTTTATGTTGAACCATGGGCAACACGACTTGTACGATCGTTTAACTGGTTTACCTCCCAAGTCGACTAAGAACGCATACCATCACGCATATAACCTCGAGTGCGGGTGATGAATAGCGAGTACACACCGACATCAGTACTTTTCTTGGTCGTCAGCGTCAAGCACCTTAGACCATTTACCTGTTTTTTTTTAACGTGAGGAATGCCGGATTCCTACGGACTAAAAACCTCACGTATCCTACCTAACAGCCTACGGTTGGGAGCCCCGGGTGAGACCCTCAGAAGGATTACACAGGCTGACCATTTACATAACTACAAAACGAGCACTTATACTTATTAAAGACAGTAGCATTCTATAATCCGACCGAAATTCCGGCCGCCAATCTGGTGTTACATTTCCACAACATACCTTCTCTGCAGGTCTAATGCAAATATGAACTAGAAGAGATCCTATTTAGCTTCTTAAAGGTGTGTTTTGCCACCTTAAAGCCGATTAAGACGTCGGCTTTACGGTAGCAAAACACATCTTTGAAGTCCCCTCCTTCTTCGTCATAAGCATCTGACACTGAGTTCCTTCTGCACACAGCAACAGTTGATGGGTTTAGTGGATCAGAGTGGAAAGTCAGACAATCTCTTTAATATCCAACTGCAGACACCCATATCCAACTGCAAACATCCAAAAATACGATCATTGCAATCAGTGGCGGCTGGTGGGTCCTCGATCTGGTGGTGCACTTTACCAGCTTTCTTGTTTTAAATTTAGTAAGCGTTAATTTTATACCTATCAACTTTATTTTGAAAAGTTTTGTATAGTTTTAAGTACTTAGGTACTTAGTTATTGTTTATGCTCATTTTCACACACTCCACACACTTTGCACGCAATATAGAATAGAACTAAGAACAAAATAAAACAACTAACAATTCAAAAATCAAAACAATCAATATATTTAACGCGTCACAGATACAGCGAAACAATACTCCGGGAGAATTTGAATTTCGTCATCAACAAAACATCGAGGACTCTCGGTAATCTTCGGATTGCCCGAACGCGTGCGGCGCACGAAAAGCGACTCATTGCCCGGTACATTTTCTATGAACGATGTTTTGTCTCACGCGCCAGGCGTTTTAGCTCGTATCTAGTACAAGTTGTATGAGCAGCCCTCGTGCGCTCGGGAAAGCGCACGCCGAATTTTGGTTACAGGGAATCTAGGCTTTAGTAGTGTAACAAAGAGCTTAAATTGTTTCGTCATAATTACACATGTTATTAGTTTTGAGTTCTTGTATGTTTAAAGATAAGTGTTAGGTAAATACCTAATAATTGTAAGTAATATATTAAAAATTTTGTTATTTTTAAATCCTTTGAGCTGGTGGTTCACTGCACGAGCGCACTTAAGGTACAGCCGCCACTGATTGCAATAAGAGAATCAGTTCGAGCGAGACGAAACCGTATTAATCTTACCGCTTATTTAATAGCCGGGCCACCTCGACGCGTCTCGTCATTAATCTCATCTTGTGTCTGGCACTTTGTTTACAAGTGCAGGTGATTACAATGCGGCTATAACAATCGCTAATAGCCCCAGTGTCAGATAACCGTCGCCCGCGCCGACTGTATTACCTTCCAGCTTGAATTACCTATAGTAACTTCAGACTAATTGACTATTAAGCGAGGAAAGTTAAATAATGTTCTGTGCACGCACGTAGGTTGCCATACATGACACTCATCAAATCAGCCTATGACAGACAACTTTTGAATGTATGTCTCTCCCAAATTACGCCTCAATCGACTCCGTTTTTTTTTCTTTTTCGTGCCATCATTTTTGGGAGGTTTTTGGACATGGCTTCGCCCTGGGACATCCTTACGATTCCGATCCTTGAGACATCCTTCTTGAGGGCTTACCCGGGCCTCTCGGCCGTAGACAGTTGTAAGTCATCTTGGTGGGGGTCCTTATTTATTTCCACACGTAAAAAAGGGCGTCGTTTCGATTTTTCTTTCTCTAAAAATCTACCTATCTATCTATCTATCTAATAAAAATCTAACTTGTCAAGGAAAGCCTATAAATTCTTATGTGTTACGAGTATTATACTAATGTTTTACAGAGACAAGATTAGTTTGTAAGCGATACGCTCCGAAACTACTGAAGGGATTTCGACATTCTTCCACCGAAGTAACATTAGGCTATGTATATATCATCATGTTACTACCCAAGGGAGCCGGCCATATCATTCAGATTTATTTCTATACTATACATCCATTTGCTCTGCTATTGATGATTCTAAACCATACGTCGCCGCTGTCCTGCTGTCAGTTTATACTAGCACAGGCACCGTCGTTAGCTCTATCTTTTAGAAGAGTCCACCGCATTTACTCGCCTTGTTTTTTTAGTTTGTAAGACAGAAATATTGTATCACGTGGTTTTAAAATGAAAGTAAATTGAAATCGAAATCTAACCATTGCCTACAGTCGGGTGCCCAGGACAAGCTCTCGGAAGGACGTCCCTGACAGTGAATAAGAACATTAACAATAATGCTCATGGTGTACATAATATGTCACAGGCGTAGCTTAGTGACTCATTTTTAAATTGTAATTTTTGAATGCTTCTCCTTAAATGGTATATCAGTAATTTCTTGAATGTCACCTAACGACCGGAGGTTCCTAATAGGCCAATCAAATCAGTATTTTGCAGTCCACTGCTCAATGTAAGCCTTTCCCACTCTGACCAGACAGGTTGGTAAGGGGTTAGGTATAGGTATGTTCCAAGATTTCCTACTCTACGCCATAACCTCGCCTCTGTTAGCCAGCAGGTGCACCCCCCCCCGCAAGGAGGCTGGCTTCATTGCAGGTTTGGGATTAGAAATCTAACTTCCTATTAAATTTGAATCTGAAAGCTTGTGAAGATGTTTGTTACTCAATCATACTCTTGACGATTGAAAAGAATCTGGCCTAAATTAGATAGGCGTAGATTAAAATATAGACTGGAATAACACATAGGCTACTTTTGATTCCGGGAAAACGTTTCTGTGGTAAGCGGGATCAGAATTCCATGCAGATGAAACCACGCGCATCATCTAGTATCGTATAATATGTGTTTTAAGCAATAACATCCGCGTTTCATAATCTTATCTGAGGAATTTAAAAACAATATAGTTTAAGAAAATTTATAATTTTTTATTCGTTTATGAAGTGATATGAGATAGAATGAGATCTTTGAACAATATGCTATCTACGGTCGTCGTTCCTATCGGCATTTGTATAATCGGAGTTCTCGTCCTTGTATTGCCATAACCGTGACTTCTGTAAACCGTGTCCGTATGGATTGAGGAGCCATCCCTCCTTTTTAAATGAAACTCACTCCCTATTTAGTATACAATAAAAAAATATGTAGGTCAATTTTGGAATTTGTACATCCAATAGATAAAAAGTAACATCGATTTCAAAGTGGCACCTCAATCTAAACATCTGGATTGAGGAGCCACTTGAATTTCTTAAGGAAACTGATAAATATTATTGATTTTCTTTTTGTATCATTTAGTAGGCATTAATTAGGGTACCTACTAACGATTTCCGCCCTATCCTACTGGATTTCAAGAAGTTACGAAACATTTAGTATGGCTCCTCAATCTAAATCATTGCATATGGTTTCTTAAAAGAGAGAGCATCAATTTCTTTAATCGACTGAATTACAGTTTAGTACTTAATGCTCTCGTGATTGTAGCTTAAGGATGGTGATGTACATAACATACATTTGGTAATACAACATGTTTGTTCTGGCTCCTCAATCCATACGTTTGTAGAAAGTAAATGTGTTTTCCTACCCTAGGTTACGATGAAATCAAAATCTAGAAGCACCAGCATTTAGTAGGAATTCCTATTAATCATTTATATGCAAGTTAAAGAGTGTAAATTATATTTTAACAGAAAAATATTAACAAGGTAAATTTCCTATAAAATACGCCGTGTAGGGTGACCATAATTAATTCCTTTGTTCGCAAGATTTCAACTTTCTTAAGAAATCCAACTTTTCAAACATCAATAGGTACAAGTCAACGACATCATGTCTTCAACATAGCCCCTGAGCCATGTTGAGGAAATGATATTTATATCATTTTACTTATAACCGGGTTTCATTTATATTTTCCCCTACAGCTCTTTTATCATTAAGCAAACAGAGCCGTTTCAGACGCTGCTTGATGAGTCTGATGAAAAAGTACCTCTCTTTTCGTATACCTTAAGTGACGTAAACTAACTACGAAGTTGCGAGGGTCAGCTAGTAAAAATAAAGATAAACAATCCCAAAAAGTTCTTACAGGATTTGTTTCATTAATAATAATTATGTTCAGGGTCGAGAATCTGTACATTATGAAAGATATTCAGTAATCTATACATATAATAAAACTGTACAAGATTAGAATCTGCACATGTAAGATTTTTAAACCAGCGCACTGGAGGCCGCTCTCACAGTATATAAGACTTTTTACAGTGGTCCGCAAGTGGCGATCCTCTGATGTGACTCATCACGCTCCAATGGAGGAGCCCAGTATAGTAATAAGAGAGAAACGTGAGTGCGGGGGCGGCCGGTCGTTCCAAGTTTTTATTATTTGACAGAACAACTATGTTTTATAATAGTGGTTACAACACGGAGCACACAAGAGCTTTATATTATTATCTTTACGGCATGCGGCAGCGCACAGTGGTAAGGGTACAAGTTTCCTTATCGCTGTGCGGTGAGGAAACTGCCGATCCAGCACAGGTCATCTTCAACAAACTCCGTGAAATCCTTTTACAAAAAACAAAATAGGATGTTTTTGGTCTCTATACCAAGGATTATAAATCTGCGAACCTTTTATTGATGTTTAAAAAGATTCTTAAGAAAGTTGGAATTTTGTGAACAAAGGAATTAATTATGGTCACCCAACACGGCGTATTATAAAGGAAATTTACCTTGTTAATATTTTTCTGTTAAAATATAATGTACACTCTTTAACTTGCATATAAATGATTAATAGGAATTCCTACTAAATGCTGGTGCTTCTAGATTTTGATTACATCGTAACCTAGGGTAGGAAAAACACATTTACTTTCTGCAAACGTATGGATTGAGGAGCCAGAACAAACATGTTGTAATACCAAATTATGTACATCACCATCCTTAAGCTACAATCACGAGAGCATTATGTACTAAACTGTAATTCAATCGATTAAAGTAATTGATGCTCTCTCTTTTGAGAAATCATATGCAATGATTTAGATTGAGGAGCCATACTAAATGTTTCGTAACTTCTTGAAATCCAGTAGGATAGGGCGGAAATCATTAGTAGGTACCCTACATAATGCCTACTAAATGATACAAAAAGAAAATCAATAATATTTATCAGTTTCCTTAAGAAATTCAAGTGGCTCCTCAATCCAGATGTTTAGATTGAGGTGCCACTTTGAAATCGATGTAACTTTTTATCTATTGGATGTACAAATTCCAAAATTGGCCTACATAATTTTTTTATTGTATTCTAAATAGGGGAGTGAGTTTCATTTAAAAAGGAGGGATGGCTCCTCAATCCATACGGACACTGTAAACCAGGGTTATCGACGACCAAGACCCACAGAAAAGCTACTACCGTACCTCGAATTCGAATTTCCGGAAACAATCTTGAAAACCGCATTAAAATTCCGAAGATTAATTGGGCGAGTTGGAAAGAAAGTAACTCCATTTCTTTGCAAAGCGTTTGACCAGAAAAGCAACTAGATATTGGTAACATGCTTAGGCAAGGAGACCTCGGTAATATTTTCAATTTCAATTTCAATTTCAATTTTCACAACCGTTCCGAACTCATAGAAAATTTTGATTTCTTATGTCCAAATATCAAAATTATTAATAGAGAGAATCTTAACCTCTTAGGGTCTCCGATTTTTGAAGATGCTATTCCAGAAATAATAGCACAAATAATTTTAAAATTTGAATCAAATGTGGATCGACTTCTCAAAATTAATTCACATTATGCAATCACAATTTTAAAATTTTGTCTATTTGTTCCTAAATCTATGTATCTGCTTCGTTGTTGTCCTTTTTGGAAACATCAGAATTGTTTATTTGCGATTGATTCCCTCATAAAAACGTCTTTAGAACGTATTTTGAACATACATCTTAATGAACAATCTTGGACTCAAGCTTCCCTTCCCATTAAATACAGTGGGTTAGGGATCCGCAAAATCTCCAGTGTGGCTTTGCCGGCCTTTTTGTCATCTGTACATGCCACGTCACCACTCGTAGGTAAAATCCTAAGCAATTGTCTTACTAACTATGAGATGGCTGGCTGTACAGATGCCAAGGATGCTTGGCTTATGGCTTGCCCAGGTCAAAATTTTCCGATTCATCCAAATTCTCAACGGAGCTGGGACGACGCAATTTCAAAATTAACTTTTGACACGTTTTTAAACGCCAGCTTAGGCCCAGATCGTGCTAGACTATTAGCGCTCAGCAAAAAGGAATCCGGTGATTGGCTGAATGCTTTTCCAACTGCTAACACCGGAACCTTTCTTGAACCGGACACTTTAAGAATGGCAGTTAGCTTGAGACTTGGCGTCCCGCTCTGCGCCTCACACCGTTGCCCCTGTGGTGTTACCGTTGACTCTATGGGACACCATGGACTATCCTGCTTGAAGAGCGCAGGCCGCTTCTCTCGCCACGCTGCGCTTAACGATATCATTCGCCGTGCTCTTGCCACCGTCGGTGTGCCCGCTCTCTTAGAGCCAAATGGCATTTTTAGGGACGATGGCAAGAGACCGGATGGGATGACCTTAATTCCGTGGGAGATGGGTCGGGTGCTAGTCTGGGATGCCACTTGTGTAGACACTTTGGCCCCGTCCCATCTGCCTAGAACAAAAGAAAAAGCCAGCGCAGCAGCGGAAGCGGCAGAATATAAAAAAATAAATAAGTATAAGGGTCTCGGCTCGTCGTACAATTTTATTCCAGTCGGTGTCGAGACCCTAGGTCCATGGGGTCCCAATGCGCATAATTTTTTTAAAATTTTGAAGAAGCGTCTTGTGGAGTCAACTGGTGACCTAAGGGCTGGCAGTTATTTCTCCCAACGAATAGGCATCGCCGTTCAAAGGGGGAATGCTGCCAGTCTTTTGGGCACAATGCCTAGGGGGCCCTATTTAGATTTAGTTTAGTTAGATTTATTCATATTGTAAATAGTTATTATGCTTTATTGTAACATTTGTCTCATTAATAAATAAATATTTTAAATAATGTCAAAAATAATAATTATGTCAGGATTATGAATAACATTCTTAAAACAAAGTGAAATTAATGTCAATTAAATTAGTCATGCTCAAGTGTTATAGTTCTTTTAACGAGTAAAGATTTTTTTCCAAAAGAAACGCCTTTAGATTTGATTTGTATTCATGTGTCCTTAATAAGACCTTACCTCACCTTACCGTTTGATCCTATGCATGGTAGAAACGTTCGTATCGTTCGGCGTTCGTCTAAATTTCTTTTTAATCGTTGGAGTGTTTATTATAGGAATATGTCGAAAATTTTCTATTTATTTGTTACTAATTGGCTGAAGTCATTTTTCATTGATTCTCATCGTCATTATATTGCAATAATGATATTTTTTTTAAAATTATATGTCTATTTTGTTACAGATCAGCTGTAGCGGTCTAGATTTTTGACCGTCTCCCGCAGTTTCCGACAGTGTTCCATCCCGATGGGTTGAGTACGCCGACGATTTGTGTCAGTGGTAACACCACTCACGCTGTAAGTACCTTTTGATACTGTAAATTCTGTGTGTAATATAAGTTTTTTTCCTTTAGCTGATATCTAATAATACTATAAAATATGTACTGACAAAGAATTCGCCACACAGGTTTCTAGTTTTTTAACGTGAGAGAAAATCCTTCATGGATGTCATGCCAGACTCTTACCGACTAAAAACCCTCTCGTATCGCCAACAGCCTATGGTTGGGAGCCCCGGGTAAGCCCTCGAAAGGATGTCCTAGGACTCCCAACAAACCTACAGCTACCATTGCGGCCTCGCCTAAGGGGGGTTCGGGTGCTATCCCGCGTCTTTGGGGGGTTGCCACACAGGCTACGTTCTGCGGACACCGCACACCAGCATCATGACAATCAAATGGAACGAAGACCGCAATATGTATGATTAACATTGACCGTCTCTGTCTGTGACCCATAACCATGTTGAAACGGACAGGCACAGGTGGAATTGGACCTTTAGAAGAGACCTACTGTTGATTTTGAGCTTCACATGGCTCATATTTTACTAGCAGCTGGGACCAATGGTTTCACGTCCGAAGTACGATAACTCCTATAAATAAATAAAATGAAATGAACACTGAGAAAACGAGGCTTATGTAGTTTATAAACTTTTTGTTAATTTGCCTTTTAATTTTCGAATTGTAATACTGGCACGTACATTTTTGTCAGAGCTGTCATTGAATGAAAAAGGTAATCAGTTTTTTTATTGCCTGTGGTACCAGAGTCGACGTAGCATTAATGAAACACTTGTTTATAAAAATGTAGGCAAATGCTTACACAGATTTTTTCATAAATTTGCCTAATATTGATAATTCATTTCGCAAGTGAATAACTTGGTCAGGTTCCTGTTCTATCGTCATGTCAGCCAAGTTACGCTCTCTGCTGAGATAGCTTTCTCCAAAGATTACCACTACGTTTTGTTTTTTCGTTTGAGAGTCTATACCTAATATAGGAGGGGAGATTCGATGTGTCAATCCTAACGCACAACAGTCAATGGTTATAACAACCAATTTTAATGCAGTAATGACAAATCGACGATGCCTGTAAATCCTGATTTCATTACTTTTTTTTTCTTTTGTAGTCAAATAACAAAATATTTGACTACAAATTTCATAATAATATGTACCCCAGAGACACATTATTACTAAATTAAAAGTAACGAAGTAATTTAATGTTCAGTGATCTTGATCACTATCGGAATGTGGGCTACACTTATTATTAGTAAGACTCGCTTGATGGGACTTGTTCCATACCAAAGGAATGTTTACAAAAACCGGCTTTTTTTTTAGTAGATAAATACCGATCCCAATACGTCATCTCTAGCAGGTACCCTATTCATGATATTGCCACGAATCTTTTACAATCATTAAAGTTTAGACGCGGGTACCTATATTATTGCTCAATGTTTTTTAGTTTATTTTTATATCAATGAGAGACCTTATGTTGAACAATATTTGCATTCCTTCAATCCAACTATGTATTCTTTAATAGTCAACTTAAAGATTAGTATGTTAAAAGTCGGGGATTCCCTTTTGCTAGTCATAAACTTATAATTAATTCTTGAAATTTTTTGACCCAGCGACATCGATATACAAAATACGGTTTTTGTATATCGATGCCCAGCGAGCATTATATTATGTAAGTATAGATAGTGTGAAACTTAATTACCAAATGGCCAAATTTACTTTTGTGTATGGGTATTTGTTCATGTTTCATTAATTTCCTACAATGGCTATAATTATTTTCTGGCACTTATTATTTTTACTAGTAACTGGTAACTTATTATTACTGCTCTACTCGCTTAGACGATGCTACCTACTACTACTTAGCTTATCTTCAAAATAATCTGGCTATTTATTTATTAGTTTATGTACACACAAATTACAATAAATGAGAAAACATATTAAAGAAAACAGCATTGTACAAGGCAATTTAATGGAATAAGAAATAATCACTACGCTTACCAGTTCTACATAGAACTGTCACAATTCACAACAGAGCTCTGTCTCTACATCTTTCTGCATACAATTAATTATTGACCTAATTATTTCCATCAAACGTTGGCTCCTGGCCTATGAGTCTATGGGTACGGTACAGTCTTATCATTCATTGACCCGTATTTAGTTTATAAATTGGAGCTATTTGATTTTAATAGTCGTCATATTATTACTATAATTTTAGCTCAGATACACAAATCAACTCAGCCTATAGCCGTCCACTGCTGGACGTAGATCTCTCCCAGTTCACGCCACAGTACACGATCCTGTGTCTTTCCCATCCAGTCCCAGCCTGCGACCTTTACCAGGTCGTCGGTCCATCTGACGGGTGGACGTCCTACCCTTCGTTTACCGAGTTACACAGGTACACGGATGACCTAATATAGGTTGAGGGAGCCTGTTTGATGTATGTAAGAAGCACAAATCGTGGCGATCCTTGGGGAAGGCTTTTTTTTTAAACGTGAGGGAAAATCCTTCATGGATGCTATACCGGACTCCTACCGACTAAGAAACCTCACGTAACGCCCAACAGCCTACGGTTGGGAGCCCCGGGTTACCCCTGGGATGGATGTCCCAGGACTCAAGGCCTATGCCTAGCAGTCAGCGTCAAATTTACTGATATGACGATGATAGCTCTACAAAAAACTAACGTCTATTCAGGACCCATAATTGTAACAATTTTCAAGTTCTTCATTGTTAAACATGACTCATGAATGAAATCGAAGTGACATTGAGATATTTAGGTATGTAAATAATTATCAAATTTTACAATGCATAGGTATTTCATATTACAGTATGAAGTTCCTCCATGGTTACACATCCTATTAGGTATGGCGTGTTGTAAGGTGACTGATAAACCTCGTAAATAATTGATAAAGTAAAGTATGAGTATAATGACGTCATATTTAGGGAAATCACCTATAGAAAAATGTAAGAACGAAGATTCTATTGTTAAAGATATGCGTCGCGTGCAGTATCGTAAATAACACTGCTCTACCATATCAATAAAAATATAGTAGGTATTTTGTATGTTATTATTTAACAAAATAATAGTTATACTTAATAACAAAAGCAATTTAGCTAAAACAAATAACGGAAAATTATTACACAGTTTCTACAGTTGCACGTATTGTTAAAAGAAAATAAAGCTTTATATAGCTATAAAGTTCGTCCTCCCAGGGCAAAGTCTAAGGTCTTAATGCAGCGTAACTTCAATCGGATGAACGTCGACAAACTTAGAGAAGACGCAAACAGCATTGATTGGACTTCTTTGTATAATAGTGGTTCAGTAGATGATAAAGTTAACATTCTAACTCGTAAATTGGTCAGCCTCTACGATGTACATGCACCGATCCGTGCAGTTAAAATCAAACATGCACCATCGCCGTGGCTCACCAAAGAAATTGAAGACTTAATTAATAAAAAAGGGATGGCTAAAACTAAATATAAATACCAACCGAACGAATATAACCGTGAAAGATATATAAAAATCAGAAATCTCTGCAATAAGGTGTGTAGGAACGCACAACGCCAGCACATTCAAAACTCAATAGAAAATGGAGATCCAGCTAAAGTCTGGAAATTTCTAAGAACCTTGGGAGTTGGTAAGTCAAAGCAAGAAGTAAATTCAAATAATATTAATCTCGATGCATTAAATAAGCATTTCTCAACCTCTTCAAGTTTTGATGCTTCTACCAAAACTAATACACTTAATCGTCTTTCACAGCTACCAACTCCTGAATATGAATCTTTTGTTTTTAATCAATTCACGGCTTGTGATGTTAAGAAGAGCATAATGTCCATAGCGTCTAATGCTGTTGGCAATGACTGCATTAGCCGCAATATGATCGTACCGGTTCTTGATTCTATTCTACCAATTATCTGTCATATTTTGAATTATTCCATTTCCAGTGGCATTTTTCCATCGATGTGGAAGGAGGCCCAAATTATACCCTTACCTAAAAAGTCCAATCCTTCTTCTTTCTCTGATTTCCGTCCTATATCAATCTTACCTTTTCTGTCTAAAGCCCTTGAGCGCCTCATTCACACCCAACTCAATTCCTTTCTAATCAAAAACCATCTCTTAAACTCCTACCAATCGGGCTTTCGCCCGGGCCACAGCACAGTTACAGCCCTTGTAAATATTACAGATGACATCAGAACGGGCATGGAGAGCGGAAAGCTTACGTTGTTGACATTACTTGATTTCAGTAATGCCTTTAATACTGTGGACTTTCGCATACTCCTTGAGATTCTTCGCTCTATTAACATATCTCCACCAGCAATTGATTGGTTTCGCAGTTACCTGTCTGGTCGCCGGCAACGTGTTTGCATTGATGACTCGATTTCTTCTTGGAGTAATATTTCGGCTGGTGTACCACAGGGTGGCGTTTTATCTCCTCTTTTGTTCGCAATTTTTATAAATTCCATTACAAAGCAACTAGTTTCATCCTACCACCTTTATGCAGATGATTTACAAATTTACTCACAGGCTGGACTCAATGACATACATGAGGCTTTTAGCGCAACAAATAGTGACTTAGAACAAATATGTGCATGGAGTAACAGCTATGGCTTGCAGGTAAACCCTACAAAAACACAGGTAATCCTTATAGGTAGTACTTGGAACATCTCTAGAGTTGATTGGGCGCAGCTGCCACAAATCGTTTTTAATGGCATGCCGTTACCTATAAGTGATAGGGTGAAAAACTTGGGTATCTTTATTGATAGAACTCTGTCCTGGGGACCTCAATTGCAGGAGGTGAATCGCAAAATGTTTGCCTCGGCAGGCTCTTTGCGAAGATTGCGTGACCTTCTCCCGATTCCGACGAAGATTTCGCTTGCACAATCGCTACTTCTTCCAATACTAGACTATGCCGATGCCAGCTATCTTGATCTCACGGAGGAGCATCTAAATAAACTTGAGCGCCTTCAAAATCTCTGTATAAGGTTTATATTTGGCTTACGCAAATATGACCACGTTTCCGAGTACCGCAAACAACTCAAGTGGCTCCCAATTCGCCTTCGACGGAATACTCATATCCTTTCTTTGCTATATAATATATTATTTAATTCAGTAACACCCTGTTACCTCAAGGAGCGCTTTCAGTTCCTATGTGACACGCACTCTAGGTGCTTGAGATCGTCTAAGAACTTGCGACTTTATATACCGGCACATTCAACAAATTTTGTTGGTAACTCTTTTACAGTTAAAGCAGCGCAACTGTGGAATGCTTTACCGGTCAGAATCAGACGAGCTCAAACATTGGGATCCTTTAAAATTAAAGTGAAAGAATATTATCTTACAATTTAATTGAGCTACTTGCAAACTGAGTCTTGTATTTATGTATGTATATCAAGGGCATATATATAATGTATATCTGTGTATGTATGTATGTACCTGTGTATGTATATATTATATGAAAGTATTTGTGTATATATGTAGGTATTTGTATATTTGTATGTATATGTTACGTATACACCGGAATGCTACTTCTAATATTATTTATTACGTCACAAATTAAACCCGTTTTTAAATATTTTTACAGTCCTGTCCATCTAAAGGTTGCCTGGCAGAGATTGCTGTTAGCAATAAGGCCGCCCATTGTACCTGATTAATATTTATTATATCTACTTTAAGATTTTCTATCCTTGGTGTACAATAAAGCATATTACTACTACTACTTTACGACAAATTCACTCGCAACCTATTTAACGTAAAAAATAGTTAACAAAAAGTGTTAGTACCTACTCAAATATCTTAAAATCTTCAATGATACGATAATTCAAATGTAGCTAGTCCTGTTAAGTCGCCTTATGTCTCTAGGGCCTTAAATTAGGTCATCCATTTTTAAAATTTCATAATCATTAATCCGTGCTTTTTAAAGTCATATTTCCTTTTTATATGCTATATCCAAAAGGACTCGATGCAAGCCATGATGGAATTGTGCGCGGGCACAGCTGCCGTTTTGTGCAGTACACCAAGACGAGTTGAATGACCTCGAACTGTGATCCATTCACTACTGTTGTGCCTGCGCCTACTGTATGCGGCCCTCCGTCTATATTTTATAACAATAAGTACGCTATTCTTGATGATTATCATCAGCCAATCCTTAGAAGAACCTTAGTTTACTAACTTTTAAACTTTCGCGTTGCATGATATCTATACATATAATAAAATGATAAAAAAGTCAAAACTGTACATTGGAAATATTTAAAAAAAAAACTCGCTGGGTGTTCAACATAAGATACCAAACCGAAAATATAGTTAGAAATTTTTTTGTCTGTTTGCTTTGCTTTGTCCGGAAGGATCTCGAAAAGTACTCAATGGATTTGATTAAAATTTTGCACAAATATCAACTAGGGGTAGGGGTAGGTCTTCAAATAGGCTATATATTATCACGCTACATATCCTAGGGGCTAAGCAGAGAGCAATCAAATTAGCATTATAACACAATTTTCAGGCGTACGAAGTCGCGGGCAACAGCTAGTTTTATATGATGATGATGATGCAGAGATGTTTTCTGGCAAACATTAAGATTTTAAATCGTAGTATCCCTTATAACGTTAAATTATTACTCTATAACTCGCTAGCTGAGTCTCATATTCTCTATGGACTCACCAGCTACGGACGGACTTACAAGACTGACACAAATAAAATATATAGATTACAACTAAAAATATTAAAAACAATAACATCTCAGATCAAATCCCAAAACTCTGATGATGAAATAGGTCTTTTTAAACATTGTAAAGTTTTACCCATTCACCTTAAGATAACATATAATTTGCTAAAAGAAAATTATTTTAAATATAATTCGGGTGAAAAAGTGAATCACCCTATATACACACGAGCAGTGTCACGGAACCGGTTGCAGACGGCAACCGCTGTTAACATTTTCGGTGAGAGAACAACACGATACATAGTACCACGTTTAATTAATAAACTACCCCCAGATATGAATAAACGATTAAACAAAAAAAACATTAAGTATATTTTAAAGGGATTCTTTTTGAAAAGCATGCCTCAGTCATGTACCTATATAATTTTATTTCTTCTTCATCCTTGCTTGATTCATAGTACACATCACTGTTCTGCGTCCGTGTCGTAGGGTAATTATTTTAAGTTACCTACGTTAGGCATAATGAAAATAGTTTTATTTTGTTGTGTGTATGAGTGTTAGAAAAACTTATGTATATTTAGAGATAATTTTGAAAAGCAATTAGTATGCTGACTCAATCACTTATGTATATTTAATTGTTTTTATCGACTTCGCTTGCAGTAGCGTCTGTTGCATTTTCTACAAACCTCTGTGGTTTACAAATGCAATATGTATGGTTATAGGCCGCTTCTCACGCCACGCTGCGCTGAATGACATCATCCGCCGTGCTCTTGCCACCGCCAATGTGCCTGCGCTCTTAGAGCCAAACGGCGTTTTCAGGGACGATGGCATGAGACCGGATGGTATAACTTTGATACCGTGGGAGATGGGTCGGGTCCTGGTGTGGGATGCAACTTGTGTTGACACTCTAGCCCCGTCCCATCTTCCTAAAACAAAATTAAAAGCCAGTGCCGCAGCGGAAGCGGCTGAAAATATTAAAATTAATAAATATAAGGGTCTCGACTCATCGTATCGTTTTTGTCCAGTCGGTGTCGAGACCCTAGGTCCATGGGGTCCCAATGCGCAAAAAGTTTTCAAGAATTTGAAAAAGCGCCTTGTGGAGTCAACTGGTGACCCAAGGGCTGGCAGTTTTCTCGCTCAACGAATAGGTATTGCTATTCAAAGGGGGAATGCTGCTAGTCTTTTGGGCACAATGCCACGGGGGCCTTATTTAGGTTTAGTTTAGATAGTAATAGTGTAAATATAGATATGTAATATTTATGTTTCTCTGTAATTTTTAACAATAAATGTATTTTTACTTCCTTGGTTATAGTATAATGATTTTGTGAAATGGTAAAAAAAAAAAAACATATACGGGTAATAACGTGCATACCTTAAAATTGAGGCTTGACGTTTCGGCTGGGTTGCACCAGCCGTGGTCACAATCAAGGTGTGCAGGATCGCGTTAATACCCTTTCATATAATTAATAACCTTAGTTTAATAAGGCATTTAGGTTTACTTTGAAATTGTGACTGTTTTTCAACAATTGCTATTCAGGATATAGCTTTGTTGGCACAATAACTAATCAATAAAAAATGTTTGCAAAATAATTGTTTTGCTTTGTACACATTTCATAAGTAATTACTAACATTTAAACAAACTAAAAATGTAATAATAATCAATGAAATAATCATTGCTGGTTCCCGGTCCGAAAGGAAGCCTTACTTTCTTTAAAAATTTAATGTTATTATTTGATATTTTATCGAAAATATTTTCTTTTTCAGTTTCCAACCAACTAAATTCCATAATCTATATATATAAAAATCAATGCCACTTTTCGTTGTAATTTTATAACTCGAGATCGGGCTGGCCTATCCAAACCATATGTTTAGACTTTATTCGGACTATTTAGTAGATGGTTTATGTGAAGTTTGCACAAAATCGGTCGAGCGGTTCTTGATTTATCACGCAAACGAAGTTGCGCGGGTCAGCTAGTCACATATATATTTACAATCTTCAAGGAATCAGACCGAACACAAATATCCTAATTTTTAAAGTAAATAGTTTAAGCCTGATAGTTATGGAAATTTTTGATGGAAATTCCCTTAACCTACTAAGAGAAGATAAACGTGTTTATTCGAATATAAATTTATAAACATTATTATCTCTAGATAGCTGCTGTTGAAAGTAAAATTTACTTCGTCACATACTTAATATTTTTTGCATTTTACCGATTCGAGCGCTATTGTTCTACAATACAGAGAATGTGAGAGTGTATAGGAGAAAGTAAAATATACGAGCATAATATTATGATTCGTATATTAATGCACAGCACACAGGCACAGACACAGGCTTTTGAATTAGATAAGTTCAAGTATTTCAGGAACCCTAGCCGCAGTGGTAGCCGTAGGTCTGTTGGGATGGGAGTGATGGAACATCCTTCCAAGGGCTTGCCCGGGGCTCTTTTCGGGGCTGTTAGGCGTTACGTGAGGTTTTTTAGTCGGTAGGAGTCCGGCTTAGCATCTATGATGGATTTTCCCTCACGTTAAAAAATAAAAGTAGTTCAGGAATCAAATTTCGCAGTTATTGATTACGTGTTTCAATCACATTTTTCTTTAAATTTTATGTACAAATGTATAGGTATTTTCTTCATAATCTTCAATACTTGAAGGCAGTATGTGATCTACTTTGATATGAGGATATTACTTGTTAAATTTAATACTTCTAGGTCGTCGAAATATACTCGTAGTTTCATGCCCCGTAACTTTTTTCTGCATTAATTTAGAAGTAAGATTTTTTTACAGCTTCAAAAGACTGTAGATTTCAATAAATAATCGCCTTTTAATTCTGTCAAAGTTATTACAGAGTTTAAAATTAAAAGTTAAAACTAAAGTATGTAGTGTAAAATTATTAAAAATGATTTTATGTAAGAACCCCTCCTCAGGTGAAGGTGGAATCCTCCTCTAAATTATTCCATTTGTTGCCAGCACTTCAATGCCAGGACTTCAATATAAGGTGCTAACAGTGTTAATTTTAACTCGATACCTTCACGCGTTCACGAGATATACTATAGGTTTTTTTTTATAAAGACGGATGGACGGACAGGCAGGGTTCCGATTTTTTTCTTTCGAGGTACGGAACGCAAATTTTATATACGGCCAGCTCTACTTCTATTGGAAGAAAGAACTTATATTCAGACAGAAATTTCTGATCGTGAGAATTTGCTTTATTTTGATCTTGATTAATCGACTTTGTGGTTATGGGAACTGTGTTGTGTAGACAGTACCTAGGTACCTATCTAATATTTTTTTAATTAATACTTTTATGAATCCCTACCTACTAAAGTGTATTTATTTGTCCTTATCAAACGTAGGAAGTAATCAACGAATTAGCGTGATTTGATAATGAACTTATTTGAAGGCAAAGATTTAAAATTTTTCGCTACTCCGTTTTAGGTCAGTTTGTATAGTCAAGTAGATTTTAGGCTACATTTTGTTCTAAAAACACATTTTATTTCAACGGGGATTACGATTTAAATGTAACGTTTTTAATTGTAACGTGTAAAGCTTTTATTGTTGTAAGAAGAGTTTTGCATTTGGTTCTGTCTAGTTCTTTTTCAAACTTCCGCCTTTCTCTATTACATGTCATCCTCTTGCCGGCCTGCTGGAAGAGATTTCTTATACAAATAAGCAGCGCCATTGTACTCTTTTTCTCCTAACTATATCTATCTCTTTATTCATTTTAATGTGTGTAGTGTGTACATAAACTGTTAAATAAAATAAGAGTTAGTTTGTATAGTTCTGTTCTATATGAATTATGTAATATTAATAAACTGTGTCTATAGTTTTATAGCAGTTTGATAAGTTTAATATTTATCATATCGTAATGAGCGTGGCAATAGTTTGTAAACCGCGTGCCTATCACTCATTTAGTTATAGAATATATTATATAATCTGTGGTTACAGTCACAGCTTTATCAATTCTTGTCAAGAAGACGTGATTTTTTTTCATATCTACAATTTGAACACGGCAATAGGTTCACATCCTATTGCGTGAGACAAAAATCTATAAGGTGAATGTGGGTGAATATTATTGGCACCCAGGACAGGACTAAGGACTAACGGCTATAAAGTCCAAAACACGGAAACGCTCATACTCAATGACATTTATATTCTACCGACATAATATTCTTTACGTAGTTTCCTTTTTATACGTAGTAAAACTTGATCATTATGGGATCCAGGGGACGGCCTTGGATTTAATTAGTTCTTACCTAAGAGATAGAGTACAGAAAGTAGTTATAAATGGTAAACAGTCACATGGTTCTGCTGTAACAATGGGGGTGCCTCAGGGTTCAATTCTGGGACCTTTTCTATTTTTAGTGTACATAAATGATCTCCCTCACCTTATAAGAGACGATCACGAGGTAGTTTTGTTTGCTGATGACACATCTTTAATATTTAAAGTTGAACGTGGACAACGCGATCTTGACGAAGTAAACAATGCCCTCTCTAGGGTAGTCCACTGGTTTAACGCAAATAATTTATTGTTAAATGAAACTAAAACAAAATGTATTAGATTCACCTTGCCAAATGTTAGGCTCGTTAACACCAGTATTAAGATTAGGGATGATCAAGTAGAATTGGTTGATGAAACTGTCTTTCTGGGCATAAAGTTAGACTCCAACTTGCAGTGGGGGCCTCATATCGAGAAAGTCTCGGGCAGACTGAGCTCTGCAGCCTATGCCGTTAAAAAGATCCGACAACTGACAGACATTAGAACAGCGCGTCTTGTCTACTTTAGCTATTTTCACAGTGTCATGACCTATGGCATACTATTATGGGGTAACGCTGCCGACATCGAATCTATCTTTGTGTTGCAGAAAAGGGCTGTCCGGGCTATCTATGGTATGGGGATTCGGGAGTCATTAAGAGAAAAGTTTAAGGATATCAACATACTTACTGTGTATTCACAGTACATATATGAAAACTTATTATATACTCATAAAAATAACAGTAAATTTATTAAAAATAGTGATATCCATAATCTAAACTTAAGAAATAAGAATAAATTGGCTGTACCTAGATTTAGGCTTAATAAAATAAGCAATTCTTTTGCGGGCAATTGTATTCGAATGTACAATACATTGCCGACAGCCATAACAGGTTTGTCAGTTAATAAATTTAAAAAACTAATAAAACTTAAATTGTGCCAGAAAGCTTATTATAGCATTAAAGACTTTCTAGAAGACAAGGCTGCCTGGCAGTGACACGAATTGCTCCTTTCTACATTAAAAAAAACTGTATTAGATACTAAGATACTAGAAGAGTAGGGACCAGACTGAGTTTCTTGGGGTGTTCTTCTCAGTCTGTAGTATTTCCGAACCCCCGGTAGAGTCACAAAAATTTTGACAAACCTAAATAATTTTTTTAAAAATTTCAAAGGGAATAAATTTTATTTTATTTTATTTATTTTATTTTATTTTGTAGTTTTTTTTCTTTCTATACGTATATACGTATATAGTCTAGCCACATTATTTTTCTTTCTATACGTAGTTTTCCGACGTATATTCTATATTCGTAGTACATATAGATCGATGCTCATACTCATAATGATCACATATCCCGAAGGCCGTAGCGTTTTGTCGCCTTATTTTACCGCCTACCTTTACTGTTTTATTAGCTTCATTTGGGAAAAAATCACATTGTAGGTGTCATAGAAAAATCTTATAATAGTATATGTGACAAGTTTATTATTTTTAAAGCAATGGAATTACAGAATGAATCTATTCAAATGCTTATAGAATCTTACGGTCATGTAAGAGAAAACGTGACTTCTAAGTATAGTATCCACTATTCAGCTATCCACAAACTTCTGCGCATGATTCTACAAACAGGTATTTTAATGTATTTCCGTTACGTTCGTCAGTATATTCAGCAATTCCTAATGTACTGAATTCTGTTTTGATAACCTCTAAATACTTTTGTTTGTTGAACTCTGTACAACTAGAATAGGGTCCCATTGGGGGAGTCTTCCATAGGGAGAGCCCGCGATGTTGGACTAAGATTGTGTAGGGAGCCTTGAGGTTATTTTTCCTGGGATGTACCCGGGGCTCCCAGACACAGACAGATGTGTGGGAACCGTGTGTTTTAGTCGGTAGTAGGAGTCCGGCATAGCATCCATATAGGATTTCCATATGTAAAACAAGAAGCCGTGAGACAGTCTTACCCGACTGCCCCTGTCACGTTTATTGTAAAAGTGAAAGTTCAATCCGATTGACGTTGTCATTTTTGTTTTATTTCAAACTTTGAACAGATGATCCACGTGACCTAGTGACTTAATTTAATGCAACAGAGTCACAGACTACAGACACAAGTCTCGCCATAAACCCCTCTGCAATCAATTTTATAGAGAGGGGCTAAAAGGGTAATTATAATGTTATCAAATCGGACAATTGTAGTCTTAGAGTAGGGACCTATATGTATATTAGAAGGTACCTTGTAATATATACTCTAAGATTGTAGAAACATTGCTGCACATAGGGCTCTCTGTATTTTGGTTAAGGGTGTGATTGTCCTTACTGTAGCAAGCTGGCCTGACGGGATGGTGTACGCTGGGTGCAACCCGTAATACTCAGTTAATCTGCCCGATAACCGAGTGATATGCCCGATAACTCATCAACTGAGTGACATAGGAAGAAAGAAAGAAAAAAAGTTTATTTTTTTATTTTTATTGACATGACATGACTCTTTTTTTATTACCGCTATGATAGTAAACAAGCATACGGCCTACCTGATCGTTAGTGATCAGCACCGTAGCCTTGCTTGTATCGAAAACATCGAGTAATCTGTTTCACTTGACCCTAGTTACGAATATTAACCAGACTACCGAATGCCACGGTCAAACTATATTTATTTTAACGTAATGCTGCAGCTTCGTGAGAGATTTGTTATATACAAATACCTTGGAATACGAAGGAGATATATTTAGTTAACACGTTTATAGCGCCAAATATAGAACACCTCAATACTTATCAAATATACATACTAAGAAGTACTGAGTGAACATTACCTAAATGTATTCATACTGCATTGAAACTTACTAGGGTTGTCACACATTCCGTTTTCTCTACATTTTTTATTTTTTGCTTAAGGGATGAAAGAACCTAATGATAAATTTTAAGTCTTATTTGCTATACTTATATATTATGTATAGTGACTTTATTTTTTAACTTTTGCCATAAGTATATTCCTCTTATACTTCCTCGCCGGTCATTCATCTCTTCATCGATTTTGAAAATTTCAGCATTACAGCTGAATGTGCCTTCGGAAGCACGGAAATGCTCGCAAATATATCAATATGGGGTTCTTCAAAAGGGGTCTTAGAAGGTTTTTAAATGGTCAGCAGCGTTCTGGTGGATCGTAAGCTTGTCTGCTACCCTAGTGGTATAAAAAAATGTCACAAGTGGTCACTTGGTGGTCACTCACCCCGGCAGAGTCACAAAAATTTTGACAAACCTAAATAATTTTTTAAAAATTTCGAAGTGAATAAATTTTATTTTATTTTATTTTATTTTATCTCTTCCAAAGACCAGCCTTAGTGCTTACTGCAGTACTCTCCTTTTCGATCCCAAACAACGCATGCAGGGCAAAGAGAATCTTCAGAGCGATTCAAAATATCGTTTCTTTCACGAACCATAAAAAGAACGATCTGCCGACGTACGTGTTTTTCCTTCCTCTTAAAACCTAGGTCCTTCAAGCGGAAATCCGCTTGTACCCTCTTTTTAAAGATAAACATCCCTATATCTTTTGTCAAGCCCTCAAAGTGCATCTGAATCGGTTCAGTGATTGGGGTGTCAAAGTGTAATAGATAGAATTACACTCCCATTTAAATAATGTTAGTTGGAATACACCTCGAGACATTACACATCGAGACAGAGACACAACCTTAGAAACGTAGGTAAGTATCTACATGTAAGTCCGCACCGAAGTAAGTATCGTATCGCGAGAAATTTGTATTTTTTGTTTTCTATCAGTTATGTTTAAATACTTTGTACAACAAATTGAGACTGGCTCTTAGTCTCAATTTGTTGTGCAATGTAGCATTTTTACAAATGTTACAAACTTACCTACCTACACAATTTTTCTAAAAGTCATTTTTCCACATGCAATGTAAGAAAAGTGACAACCCTAAAGGACGTATATCATATTCACATAAATATCTATACGATAGGTGTTCAGTATGACGTAAAAGTAGATATTTTAGTGATGATATTGCAATGTACCTAAATGTAGAGTCAGTTAAATCGACGCTTCTTTGGTTTTATGTGAATTTAGGATATTTCTACGTAAGAATATGATGGATATGCGTTTATTTTGTGTATCTAGGCTAGAAGCTAGGCAACAGGTGAAATTGTAGGTATTTTTCTAATTAAGATTCGCTCACTCGTAATTTAAATCTCAAATTAGAGTTTTCTAGAAAAATGTAAGTAGTTCTGATTTAGAAATATCTTTATGAACAAAATAATCAATACTAGTATAACGTCCAAAGATTTTTAGTGCAATGGGCACTAAAGTTGCCAATAATGACACCAAAGGCAATAAAATCATCTGTTTGTTTCTTTTCAATTCTTTTTTTTTATACCACCAAGGTGGCAGACAAGCATTCGGCCCACCAGATGTACCGGTGGTCACCGCTGCCTATGGACGTTTGCAACACCAGAGGTGCTACACTCGCGCTGCCGACCCTGTAAAAACCTTCTTAGACCCTTTTTGAAGAACCTCATACTGTAGGCGTTTGGGAAAACCGAGGCTGGGAGATCATTCCACAATCTAAGCGTACGTGGGAGAAAGCCCCTACCGGATCTGACCGTGCTCAAACGCTCCGGACGCAAAGTGTGAGGATGAACACCCTGTCTATGGCGAGCGGTGCGGTGGTAGAACGTAGCCGTGGGCATCATATCAAACAATTCTTCAGAGAACGCCAAAATATGTCCACAATCACATACGTAGGACCTACATTCGTCTTCACAAATTCTCACATTTACAGTATCAGTTCCTACCAAAATCACATAGATTCAAACCAACCTCACAGTCTAGGTTCGCCTACTTATAAATACAGATGAGGATATATAGCCTTCTCGCCCTAGATAGAGGGTTAGAATCCTTGACAGTCGCTCGTCGTTCTCAACGCATTGTTAGACCCAGAAAATACTCACAGTTGCTCCTAACTAGCGTCCAGTTAAAGCTGACCTCTAGCTCAAAGGTTAAGATACTGCATGTGTACGAGAATTAAGGCTCTTCCACAACGCGTTATTTTGTCAATATTATTGCATACATTATCGCGATGCGTCCCGATTTCTTGCACATTGCTCACTTAAATAGTCTGATAATTCCATTTTCTATTAGTTCTGTATATGTGACTGGGACTACGCCCTAACTGAAAGACAAATATGCGTCATCAGTTATTTACATATATATCCAGTTATTATATCAGTTTACTAATAATATCACATGTTTGATATTTATTTACAGATGATGGTATTTGGTAGTTATCTTTGATTTACGTAGGCATTTTAGGCTATCACGTATACGCACGTATCCCTTCTTACTCAGTGTTCTGCAAATGATCTCTTCGTTAAGAACTTAGGATATGATCAGTTCAGAGATGGGTCACCATTTGTGGCATTGCTGTTTATGAGTGTTTCGGGTAAGATAAGCCGTTGGTCCTTGGTTTGAAAATTTTTAACTGTAGGTTGCTTTTTTATTTTGGACGTTTAGTACCTACATTGTGCCGTCTAGCCCAAATTAAGCTAATACAGTGCAGGCATCTTCTCATAGTACACATAAAAAACATGCAAAATACGAAATAACCATTTGCGGATCACTCAAATATTGAATTCGAGATTTCGATACGAGTGTCATAAAACAACCATTAGGTCCGCCGCGCCGCCGAAGTTCATGCGAAGACCAGCACGTCGAAACGCACCGTTTAGGCTGTGCAACATTCCGCCTAACTGTTTCAGCGTCTCCGCCACTATGACGATGTCGTCGGCAAATCGAAGGTGCGAAGTTGGCAAATTGAAGAAGGAGCTATAGTAGCTCAAAATGACTAGAAAGTCAATTAGGGCACAAAAGTCTCATTATGCTTCACCGGTAGCTAAACGTTAGCGCTAGTAAGAAGTTCTTTTATAACTGCCTGGTTTAGGTAGGTATGCCCAAAATAGGATGGTCTTGGTCATCGGCTGAAAAGTATTATGAATATTCTGTACCTTGAACACGGACAGCAAATACATAAAACATAAATTTAATACACTGTAGACACATCATCATAAAATTCATGAAAACGTATATAACGCTCCAGCAGCCCGCATTGATTTACTTTGTATGTTTACGAATTCGCCGAACGTACTTCGGGAAATTCGAATCTAATATTTATAATAAAGTAACATAAATTCAGTGGTGGTTACAAGAATAGCTCGCCTTTGAATCTATTAGGCGTAGCTCCCGTATTAGTATCATCTTTTCAAATCAACGTAAGCATTTTTTGCAACTGTAAAGACAGTTTTAGTACTAATATTTCCTTGGCATTGTATTACAATAAATAATTTAATCCTCTCACGGATCTCAGATAATGTTGTATTTTAGTATAGAAATCTAATAGTGCGCGTTCTAAGTGCGGTGCAATTGAAACCGCGTTCTGTTATCTAAAAGACTGTAATGTCAAGTGCTATCCCAACCGGACTTGATTCTCGGTTGCCATGGCGCTAAGTTGGCAACAGTAACAAGGTAAGCTCAAATTCCAAGATAGGATCATGATAATCTGCAATCTGAATCGACAGTGTCAACTACCGGGTTTGTAAAGTAGTTATCGCTAAGCGACGATTAGTAAAATGATTAGACAGACATTTGTTAAGGCTAGTATTTCCGAAATCGACCAAAATCGACCCATTTTGAAGCGATCTTTATACTAGGACATATTCTTTGATTTGATCTGATAAAAATGTATTACTATAGTTTAATAGATGCTCTTGCTTCCTTTAATTTTTAAAACACGATTAATAAAACTTTATATGATAAAAATCGTTTTCGAAAAACTGGAAATGTGCAAAAATTTTAAAGATGAATGTTGTTATTGCTCAAAATATACTTGTTTATTTTATATAAACACATGTCTATATTAAAGATATTGATCTTATGAACAATATTCATGCCATTATTTATTTTTTAAACACCTCAGATTTTAAAACAATGATAAAAAGTGTAGAATCTAGAACAATTAGGCATTTAGCGTACACTTCAATCACTTCATACGCCTGACAGGGCTGTTCTGGGTAGGACCTGTGTCGCTCTGTCATCCGTGACCCGCCGTTCGCGTGAATCGATCGTTTTAATTAGAAGTAGTTGCAGAAATCTGTAAATATTATTTTGTTTTTATTTGTAAATATTAGGATAAGTACGTTATTGTGTATAAATAAATAAATATCGTGTAATATAGTGATTAGTGACTAGGTACTCAGTGAATATGGGTAAAAAAAAGCCAAGTGAAATAAAATGCCCAGATGTCAATTGCGGCTACTACGACGGCAAGTATGGTAAGTTCCTACAAGTATTGTTTTATCTTTATTATATTTATAAAAATACACAACCAAATAATTCACTGACGGGCATGATGAAATTATGAGGTTGATGCTGAGCGAAGCGACTGAAGCCAACAGCTGCCATTATTTTGCTACCTGCTGAAGAGGCAGTACAGTAGCTAAACGTACTCATATAGGCTTAGAGATCTCCCATTCCAGTCCTCTTCTACGTAGGTACAGGTAGGTGTCATTTAGCAAAGGCCAAGTAAGTTAGATCACGGCTGTTTTTGGTAATGAATGACTGTGAGAAATGAACTCGGTGCCCCAAAGTTGCTTGGGACCTTACGATAAGAAGAGGGATAGTATTTACCTAAACCACAGTAACTACTAGGTATAAAATATTCTCTTTTTACTATGCCTGAACAATCAACGTATTGCCCGTTCGCTCTAAGTTTGCCTTTCGCCTCCCATACTACGCCTGTACACCATCCTGTCCGCCAGCGGCAACCTTAGCGCGAACGGGTAGTAAATAATATAATGTTTGACGCTTTGAGTATAATAGTTGATTCACGTTGTTATTGCTACACTGTATAAATTATAACAGTAGTACCTACCCACTACCGACATAAAAGAATAAACGTGTAGTTTTATTTTTCGTTGTAGTCTAGCCGTTTCGTTGTAGTGTACCCTCAAAGTCTTTTTTTTTTCAGCTCATCGATTCCGAGATTGAATGGTGGTTCATTTGCAAAAAAAAGATACACGTGAATCGTAAGTACCTAGTACTCGTAGGTACTTTCATACTTTAATTTTGAGTGTAATAATCGTTACTTTCTTAGTAAATATGAATGTATGAAAAAGTGGATAATTTTTAGGGTTCCGTTGGTACCCAAAGGTAAAAAAACGGGACCCTATTCATGAGACTTCGCTGTCCGTCTGTCTGTCTATCGGTCAGTCTGTCTGTCGGTCAGTCTGTCTGTTTGTCTGTCCGTCTGTCTATCTTTCTGTCTTTCCTTCACGAGGCTGTAGCTCATGAATGGACATAGCTAGAGATCTGAAATTTTCACAGATAATGTGTTTCTGTTGCCGCCATAACAACAAATATTGAATTTTGCATGCCAATATTTCTATCAATAAGCTGATTCACCGAATTGACATACGAGAGCGAGACTTTGAGGACATGTACCTTTTTCATTCAACTTTGTAACAGCTTTATTTTTTGTAAGCAAGGGTTATAAACCCTTTTTTTTTGCTTTTAACGTGAGAGAAAATCCTCATGGATGCTATGCCGGACTCCTACCGACTAAAAACCTCACGTTACGCTCAACAGCCTTTGGTTGGGAGCCCAGGGTAAGCGTTTCGGAAGGATGTCCTAGGACTCCCAACAGACCCACGGCCGCCACTGCGGCCTCGCCTAGGGGTAGGTTCGGGTGCAATCCTGCGTCTTTGGGTGTTTCGGATGTGATCCCGCTTCTGAAGGGGGTATGCATAAATCCCTCACGTCACGCTGCCGTCATGGGCCTGCATCTGTAAGGACGGTGAGCAGCCCCCTCACCGTCTTCAGGCCCCTGGTTATGGAGACCGATAGTCTTGGGCGAAGACACGTCTGCGGCGTTCATTTCAAGTGCTTGTTGCCGTTATTAATAAAAAAGGCAAAAAAAAATCACGTTTGTTGTATGGAAATCCCCCATAAATATTTATTATTTTTCTGGTTTAGGTACTCAATTCAATCCTTTATTTTTGCAAACAAGGGTTTATATCCCTTGTGCTTCCACGGACCTCGGAAGGGGCCACCTGCGGGATCCAGCCTGCGGGAGACTAAGAATAGGTTTTTGAAAACTTTCTAGGCAACCTAAGTTCCTAGTCTATATACATATAATAAAAAGATCTAAAGTCAAAACTGTACATTAAACATATTTAAAAAAATACTCGCGGGGGTTCTACACAGGATACCGAAGTCGAAAATGTAGTTAGAATTTTTTGTCTGATTGTCTGTTAATTTTGCTTTGTCCGGAAGGATCTCGAAAAGTACTCAATATTTTTGATTAAAATTTTGCACAAATATTAACTAGGGGTAGGGTCTTCAAATAGACTTAAAATTGACTTCAAATTGACTATGTTGGTGTAAGCGCCATCTATCATTGGTTGTATTTTGTAACACAGGTCTAAGCCGACATGCGGCGTGCGTGTTACTTGTCTTATTCATATTATAATGTAAAATAAATAAACGCATTACTTTACTCACAAGATGCATTCTATTATTTTTTGCTACTTATGTTATACCTATGCTTACCTCTTCGAAGACTGCTCGAATTGATTTCATAAATTATTGACGGATTTTTTTCTTATTATCTTTTCTCGGCTCGTCTCACAATTAAAATGATGATAAAAAAGTAGTAAAAAATAGAACCGACTTCAAACAAATCCTGAAAAATTAAATTTACTTGGCACAAGGATAAATGTATTTTGATTTTTCATATTTTATTCAATATCATATTGAAGTCGGCGCCAAGTAAACCCATAGGTTGAGGTAGGTATTATTAATGGCACCAACTTCAATATCATATTGAATACAATCTGATAAATCAAATTACATATTATTACTTTGTGCTATGTAAATTTTATTTTTCAGGATTTTTTTGAAGTCAGTTCTATTTATTACTAAAAATTTTTTGATCATCATTTTAAGTGACGGGTGGACCAAAAAGAATATCTATCTAGGTGTAAAGTTCTTATCAATACAAATCAATCAAGCCCAAACACAAGGTACGTGCTGTTAATCGTTAAATAATTCCCTCGACTGTCTTTCGGTTCCATCATCAGATCGACTCCTGACCTTCATTAAATTGTAGTACATTAACAGTGGGCGCACACTAGGCGTCTTGTCACGGTGACAAGCTGTGGGCGCCAAATTACATACATTTTGTTCTAAGCTCCGCACACTAGGCGACATGTCGCCGCGACTCCGAGACAAGCAAGGGGAGTCTTCGCGTCTGTCGCGCTATTGTCGCGGCGACACGGCGACAGTCGCCCAGCGACAGCTTTGGACAACGTGTTCCTTGCACAACGTCTGTCACGGCGTCAAGTCGCCCGATGCAGGCGCACACTGCACGACAAGTCGCCGCGACATGTCGCCGCGACTGTCGCCTAGTGTGCGCCCACTGTAAAGCACTTCATTAAAAAGTTACCAAACGCACTAGTTGTCCCTACAATTTTCGGTGGTTGCCCTCGATTTCTCCTGGATCCCATCATCAGATCCTGACCTGGTAAAAATGGGACTACCTCAGAAGTAAACCCTATTGAAGAAAAGAAAAAAGAATTAAATCCGTCTATAATTGACGGAAATATCAGTGAACATACATAAAAACCTACAGACGAATGTAGAACCTCCTCCTTTTTTGAAGTCGGTTAAAAATAAGGAAAGGTTTCTTACAACCCCATTTTGAATATACCTGCTAACAGGCACTTACTTAATAAAATGTCTTATAAAGGTTTGATAAACTTATACTTCTGTTGTAATTTATTTGGTGGTACAAAAAGTGCGGCATGAAATACACGCTGCACCAACTGTCAACGTCTAATTGCACCAACTGGCAACGTCCAAACAAAGTGCTTGGGGTCAAATGAGTTCATGTCGATCGCATGCTACGGGGGTATCGCCCGCGGTGAGGTGAGGTGGTAAAAATACCTAATGCGCTCTGGCATTCGGCCCTTAAGGAGATAGGATTGAGGAATAATATTCTGTAGATGCCAATTATTCGCACGTGTGAAGTTTTTTTTTTGAAAATGTTTAGAAATTCTTCTCACTAATAAATTATCGCTTATGGGTTTTGTGAAAATGTTTACGGGTACAGACGTTTTCACGTTAACCATTTGAATAGTAGAAAGTTATTGATACTTATTTAAAATGCCTGAGTTTTCACCTGGTAATTCTACTTCCACTGAGGTAATGTCACAAAACTTAGACTATTTGGTCTAAGTAAATAGGGATGGCCACTTTTAAAATAAGAAAATGATACGAAGAAAACAGTACAATAAATGTTGTCTCGGAACCAGCTTTCTTTAAACAGAAAATTTTATTGTGAAAGTTACAAATCAAATTACCGTTCTATTGACGTGGTTGCGAATACTAGAACTCTATTTATATGTAGGTTCTTACCTCAGAGACTACATGAAAATCTACGTAACTTTACAAAATTATATAGGTACTAGGCTTCGACCGCGTGGAAGACGTCATAACCCTCCTTTTGCGTAATCGGTAAAAAAGTACTCTATGTCCTTCCGAGGGCCTCGAACTATCTCAATACCAAATTTCATCTTAATCGCTTCAGCCGTATAGGCGTGAAAGCGTAACAGACAGACAGACAGACTGAAAGAGTTACTTTCGCATGTATAACGTTTTATAGTAGGTAGGGATTATAAAGAGACTAGATGATGCTCACGGCTTCACCCACCTGAAATTTGGTACCCGTTCCCGCTCCCCGCGGGAACATTTTCCCGGGATGAAAAGTTTCACATTCACATAATATTAGTAGGATATAAAAGTCTGTAATCACGAAAATCTTACTGAAAATTGTAAGACTGAATTGCGGTTATCGTACCAGACGTACGATACTTGAACTGCTGACTATTATGGCGTAGATAATAAATATTTTTGTGGACATTATCACACAACGCCATCTAGCCCAAATTAAACAAATATATGCTTGTACTATGAGATCTAGACAACGAGTCACAGACATAGTTATATATTTCTAAATAGATACAGTATTGCAACAGGGAATTTTGTTTTATTTTTAGCATGCCTGGTTTAGTAAATAAACCGCGTAGTGTAGGTACTTAGGTACTTTTAAAAAACTTCATTCTAAAAAGTAAAACATATTCCCACAAGAAAACACTGTAAGGCTTGTATGTTCGAAAGAGACTCATCTTGGGGTGAACTTTATACTAGGAAATATTCTTCGATTTGATCTGATAAAACTATATTATTGCAATTTATTATATACTCTTGCTTTTTAACGTATCAAAACACGATTAGGAATACTTTGTTCGATCGAAATCGCTCTCGAAAAATGAGAAATATTGCAAAAATCTTAACAAGTAATGTATTTTATTTATCTAAATTTATGAGTTAAATTCTCATAAAAACTTGTCATAAAATAGATATAGATCTTTAGAACAATATTTTACGTATAGATTTGTTCTTAAAACCCCTCAGATTTTATAACAGTAATATAATGTATTAGAATCGAATGAAATCCGGCAAAAGCGTACGCTGCAATCTTTCGAATTGGCTTAGGTTTTGTCAAGGTCGAACATTGCAGCCTTAAGTAGTCAAATAACCAACAATCTACGCAGACGAAACCACGCGCCTGTCTGTAGCTATTAAATAAAGTTGACATTCCAATTTTAGATTTTTACTTACTACTCCACATCACTTATAGATAATAATATCAAGAGAAACAATCCTCAAACATTAGGTATCTTATTGATATAAGATATGATCATAATTGTGTACCTGACTACTGAGTGTATTCCTCAGTCGTAGTTATAGAAACCCATCATACGTCAAGTATTTTCATCAGTGACTTTGACATTAAGTTTTCACGGACTTCAGTTCAAAATGTGTGGGATTTGAAGTGATTTCCAGTTCTTCAAGACACGTTGCAAGTAATGTATTGTTATTTAGCTGAGGTACTTAGATATCAGTGTTGCCCCTTTGTGAATTTCTCCAAGTCTATCAGCTGCTATTGTTTTAGTTATAAGTATTATTTTAGTGATTCTTTTATGAATACTGAGCCAATGAGCAAAGAGCGCCATAGTACACTTACAAGTAAATTTTGACTAATGATTCGATCAACGTTTCAATAGGCGTGCATCTGTGAGAATATACTGTTTCGTCACATCTACGCATAGATTTAGAATTTTTCGCTACTCTCAACATCTACGTCAAAGTCGAATCTGCATAAATTTCTATATTATACTAGCTGACCCGCGCAACTTCGTTTACGTGATAAATGAAGAACCGCTCAACCGATTTTGTGCATACTTTACTAAAACCATCTACTAAATAGTCCGAACAAAGCCTAAACATTTGGTTTGGATAGGTGAGCCCGTTCTTGAGTTATAAAATTACAACGAAAAGTGGCATTGATTTTTATATATATAGATTTTGACTGCACATTCACAAGTTTGCCAAAGATATGACGATTTATAACACGATTTTTTTTATCCTTCATGGATGCTACGCCGAACTCCTGCCGACTAAAAAACCTCACGTAACGCCCAACAGTCTACGGTTGAGAGCCTGGGTAAGCCCTCGAAAGGATGTCCCAGGACTCCCAACAGTTTATAACACGAATAGGTACCAACTATATGAACAGTTCATAATGTTCTTAGCTCTGTGTTTTGTAAACGATCACTGTATTAAACAACTTAGGATACAGTCAGGTCTGAGTTTTATGACCCTTTGTAGCAACCTTGGGGTTACCTTTCCGAGAGCGCACCCGGGGTTCAAGGCTGTAGCCAAGGCACCATGTGATTATAGTCAATAGGAATCCGGCAATCAATAGAAATCCACACGTAAAACAAAGACCCGCTAGCTGAGTATGCTGTAAAGATTACTGTGTTAATCATCTTATGCTATACGATAAGGACCTTGTGTACGAAGTCGGTTCGAGTCCGGCATGACATCCGTTGTTATTTCCACAAATTAGAACAGTTCTGTGCCAGTGACGAGTCTAACTCAAATATAATTTCCTTTGTTGCAGGTTGACAAGGGAAACTTATCAAGATCTTGGCGCCCAAGTTCGCCACAAAAGTAACAGGCAACCGAGCGGTATCCAATGCCTTCTCCGAGCCTAACTTTCGGAGCATCGTCAGTAGAACCGTAAACAACTGGACGCATCACCATTTTGATGGTCACTCTCCTGCTGGAGAAAATCACTTACACGCACTGTCACTTCATTGTTATTAAATTTCTTAATATCTTCTTCATTTTGTAGTAGTATTTATATATTTATTTGTACGTGTTACGTTATTGAAAATGAGTAGCAAGATCCTGAAGGTCGTGGGAGCGTCGTGGCTCCAAACGAAGATCAGCTCATATATTCTCGGCATACTCGGGATTCTGTCTATCTTGGCTCTTTTTGTTGGACAGTTTGAAAGGTGAGTTATACCTACAATGTTATAGTGCAATCTGCGAAGACACGCTCTACTTTTTTCTCAAATAGCTGACATTGCAAGCACAGTATAAGAGAAAAATCCTAGAAGTGTCTAATCTTCCTGTGTAGTTTGCTTTTGTCGAAACACAGTTATTTATCGACGAGTGCAATCAACCGCTGAAGCTAGAGCCAAAATTCATTATCATGATTGCACACTTTCAGTGTAAGCGATTTGAGAAACAAGTGGGGCGCAGCATAAACCTATATTAGGTACTTACGTTAATGTACCAGATGGACCGATGACCTGAAATAGGTCGCAGGGACTGACTGGATGCGGAAGGCGCAGGACCATGCCGTGGTATGGACCGTGCCGTGTGGCGCTCGGTTCTTTCTGCCTACCCCGCAAGGGATTTGGCGTGAAGATAGTTAGTTAGTTAGTATAAAATTACTTTCTGCCTACCCCGCAAGGAATTTTGCGTCAAGATAATAGCAGTAGTAGTATAAAATTACGTATTCCTTTAAATAAATATTTTGTAAACTTCTTAGCTGTAATTGGTGAACGAATGCCAATTATTTCAATTCTATAAACATTTTTATTTTCCGAGATTAAGAAGTTTATTAACATTTCCGTGTATTATTGCACACAATACCTAACTTTTAATTGTTTTTTTTAGGATTCAGGAAGATGGAAACTATGCAGCTACAGTGTTCTTTTCAAATAAAACTGGATATCGCATTGAATACTGGGGACAGAGTAATGACCTCGCAGACATTCCTAGAGGAGTTGCTAGAGCATACTTTAGAATGGACATGGAAACAACAGGGTAAGTTTTGAATCAATCAATTTAAGAACTGCCTCATCTTAATCGACTGCCTCGTAGATAGTATAGAGTGACTGCGGATCATAAGGTCGCTGGTTCAATTCCAACTACTGGACAACAAATTTGAGTGATCCATGAATATTGTGTCGCAGGAGTCTGGATGTTTGTATGTATGAATCAACAAAAAAGTATATATGTATTAATAGTAGTCTTCTGATATCCATAACATAATTCTAGGTTAATCCTTTAACCTTAAGGTTAAGCCTAGCTTACTTTGAGATCACTATCAGGTAACGCTGTGCAAAAAATATCCGTGAATATTTACTAATGTAGTTTATGAGCCTCACTAAGGCCGCTGCTGGACATAGACCATGCACTCACAGTTTCCCCGGCTTCCTTTCTCAAGGTCCACTTTCCTTCGGCTGGGAGGTTTATTACCTCGCGTTTGTCCAGTCGTGGGGTTCATTCCAGAACTTATCTTATCCATTGGCCATCACTTCTTTGACAGATAGGTATGGTTAGCCGATTACTCATTTAGCAGGCTTGCTTTGTGAGTCATGGTTTGGTTCTTCAATTCATAATCACGTTTCGGAGTAGCTAATAGACTATTCTCACTTTTTTTAGATATAACAATTATACGAAAACGTTTAGTAGTTATTGTTCCTTTTCTTGGTTGCTGATATAATTGAAATCCTTAGAGTAAACATTAGCTTATACTGTAAGTTAAAATCATATAAGTATGTGTACTGTTTAAGTTTGAATGTCTTTCTAAATCTTCAGATGGATTTTCAATCTCACTTATCAAGGTATTGAATAGAAAGGAAATACCATTAGACACAAAATATTTCTTTGGTAACTAAGTGCATGCACTTATAAGTGTCTTTGAAAGAAACATTTCAGAGACACGCTAAGTATAAATTTTGTAAATGGCAGATAAGAAAATGTCAACGGAAGTCGATGATGAGTGTACTAACAAATACTCGTATAAAGTAAATTATAAATAAGTTCAATGACTTCTATAAATGTATGTCATAGTCTTGAAAGTGATGGCATGTTCAACCTAAGAGTCAAGAAGGTCGCTATCGGTCGCTTAGGTTGACGGCCGAGCAGGCCATACGTGTAACTTTAATAAAGTTCATCATACTGTCTTCAATGTTAGATAAGTACTCCCTCGCGTCGTCGTCCTTATTGGAGAGGAATATTAGCCCCACAATGAATCCTGGGGTATCCTTCCGAGGCCTTACCCGGGGTCCCCAACCGTAGTAAAATTAGGTAGGAAACGTGTGGTTTTTAGTCGGTAGGAGTCCGGCATAGCATCCATGTAGGAATTTTCACACGTTAAAAAAAAAAAAAAGCCCCGAAAGCTATTTATTAGGTATTTCATTGCCCGAACTACACAAGACAACGAACGCAATTTTAAACTCCCAAAGTCCCAATGTACATATTATGTGCTTTGGAAGATATTTCAATAACTTTTCGTGATTAATTTGACTGAAGGACTTATTTGTGTACAAACTTGATTTGTACGTCATTGTCTTCTATCTCGGTTGAGTTGAATTTGTTGTGAGACATAAGCAGTATGTTATTGAATTGTGTGATTTCGGAAACAATGATGTTGATACGATTGTTGTAAAGTACTGCGCGCTTATTTGTGAACCAAGAAACGTACAATGAAGTTTTACTTGTTACAGATGGAAGAGATTATAACTTAGAGGCTAGATTAACTGGAATACATACATACATACATATGGTCACGCCTTTATCCCCGAAGGGGTAGGCAGAGGCATATTATATGCCCACATTTCACCTTTGTATAATTCGTCCCACGTAATAGGTGGTGAGCCGTATTGCCGTGTTTAAATGGACAGGCGCAGGTTGTGACTGCCTGCTGTTGAAATAAAGCCTACAACTTAGCTTAACGACTGCCATTTTACTGGCAACCAGGACCAACGGCTTAACGTGCCTTCCGAAGCACGGAAACGCTCAAATAAATGTCACAATGTGATCACATGGATGGTCACCCATCCATGGACCGGCCATAGTGAAAGTTGCTTACTGCAGTAATCGTTTACAGAACACTGAGTCCGCGGGGCCACGAGCGCTTCTTTAACTGGAATAGTAGTAAACTAAGCTACTCTTGTAGCTTAGCTTCAACTTAATTATTAAGTTATACAGTTAATTTGAAAGGAGGTTCTAATGGGACATGTCAGGCCATGTTTAGGCGTCGGGTGACAGTCAGTGCGTCGATGAAAAGCTTTTTTTTTAAATACTTAATAAATATTAACGGACATTTCACACAACGCTATCTGATCCTAAAGTAAGCTAGGAATAAGTTGCTTGTGTTATGGGTAACACAAAGACAAACATTTATGGGTCACACAAATATTTGTCTCCGGTGGGAGTCGAACCCACGACCTCCAGCGCCGCAGGCGGTATCACTACCCGACTGCGCCACAGAGGCAGTCAAAGTTGACAAAGGAGTAAGCAAGTAGTTAAGGCAGAGGAAGGTCTAAGTCAAATGTTCCCACTGACTTGAATACGAACGGAATTCTGTCTAAAATGCATCACCGGAGCCTTCTTAGTGATCCCTAGTGATAGGTACCTAATGATTTCGGAAATAAACTCAGATGGCGGTAACTCTCACGTCACTCCTGCCTGTTGATGTTGAACTGTCATAATTTCTTCCCAGGCACCTAAGTAGACGGGTAGTCCTCTATATGTGATGATGCATGGCACGTTGGTCCTATATTTTGTTTTATTTTTCTTCAGCTGGTCGATTCTAGAAATAGAAACCGACCCATCATACTCAGATGAATATCAAGCTTACGCCGCGGGCATCGTTGAAGGTGCTCTAACATGGAACTTAATACACGAACATCTCCAGAATACAATAGGGGCAACGTGTGACAACAAGCCTGTTGAAAAGCAATGTGATAAGTTTCGGGACGCCCTATATAAATCAGTTAAGAAATGGACGGCTTATGCTAATGATAATGCTGCTACGGATCCTTTTTGGCACCATGTAAGTTATTTTTATTATTATCAGTCATTAAGTCCCGGTTGAGCAGCGGTTCTGTAACAGCCCCAGAGTTCATTTTCTTCAGGAGCTTGGTGCAGTGGAATTGCTTTTTTCCGGTGTTTTGGAAAAAGAAATCCAAAGCTATCATTATCTATAAGCTGCGTGTGCTTGGACTTTGGCCTGTAGTCAACAATCTGGCTCCAAGAAGACAGCAAAGCGCAACTTCTAGCTCTAAGCTAGGTAAAATATTTAATGTCAGTAAAAAAAACTACTAAGAAGATAAGTCCCCCAACAGTTTACAACAGTCTGTGGGTTTGCAGGTCAGCCTTACTATCCTGTCTTTTCAATGGTAATGTCTTTCTATACCTGTTCAATAATGTGTTGAAATACTCTCGTATAATCCTCCTCCTTAAGTCACATTGTTCAAACTTACGTTGCGTATTGGATGTAGTAGTAGACAGAAATCTCGACGTTATTGGTTATTGGTCTGAAGAATTCATCATCGAAATCACTTCTACTCGTAACAGATCATTTCTTGCTTCCAGGTTATGCTGTACTATACACAAATCAACGGTATGTGGACAGGATGGAAATACGGAGTAGAACGCAGCTCAAAGGAGTACGACACTGACATCTCAGACTTATACTGGCTGAATTTTGTTTCCGAAGCATTCGAATTTCAAAAAGCAATGAACCTATCCATATCGGAAGATCCGATTGAAAAGCTCCCACATTTAGCCAGCGCTTTCTTGAGGGTAGTTGATACTAAGACAGAGGATAAAACGCCTACAAAGAAGTTATATGTATCACAAAATGCCGCGGGAAAATATACTTCTATGACTCGAATACTTAAGAGATACAAATTAAACTATCACAAAACGTCTAAAGGACCTGATTTAGTGTATGGTACATCGGTCGACTTTTCAGGATATCCTGGTTCTGTCACCAGTCAAGATGAGTTCTATATTATCAAGGGTGAAAACCATAGGATGGCTGTAACTGGCACGCCTTTGAGGAATTATAATGCGGAGCTATGGAAGGATGTCAGCATTATGCATCACGTAAGTAGCAATCGTGCAATGAGGTTCTAATCTACATCAAGTATTAGTCGTAGTTGACAGCTATACAAATGTAGTGCGGTAGGACTTATGGTCACAATAATGCGAATAATATGGTATAATGCGAAAACCAATTAATGGTTTCTCAAATATGATTCTGTAACATAATAAAGATGCTAAGCAACAGTGTGTTTTCCAAAAAAAAATAAACAAAATAATCACCGCCATTCATCCCGTGGGGGGTAGTAAAGAGCGACTAAGGCACTGCCCGCACCGATTTTTCACCGTGCGAATTTTATTCCTGTGCAATATTTTCCGTGATCGAATTACAATACTGCGAAAAACAAAATCACAGCATTTGTTTCGCGCGGAGTTTTCATCGACAGTGCGGATAGTCCTGTACAAACAATACTAGCCGTCACAGAACTATGCGAAAAAAAAACTAAGAAATACTCAAATCCTTGCAGGTACCTGTAGGACCTCGTATTGTGGCAGCAAACCGCCTAGCCGTCAACGTGACTACTTGGGGACACATACTTGCCAACGGCAACTCCGGCACAGGCAGCAAACAATGGCTGGTAGTGGACTTCAATCGGTTCGACCATTTACATTCCCTTGCGCCTCATACTGAAGTAAAGAAGCCTGCACATCATGAGGTTTTCATCAAGAGTACTGTGGACAAGTAAGTTCTTAAAATCTATTTCAGAAGGGCTAAAAAGGCAACATAGCGCGCTTCATTCATAATCTGAATCATTTGCAGATTCATACAAGAAATGCTTTAGTAGCCGTAAAATGGAACATGACCTATCAAATTAATTATTTGCAATTCATTTCATAATCCAATCATTTAGGTAGATACCTATATAGGTACGAGTAATATTGAAGTTGCTCCTCCGAAAAAAACCTCGCCCATGAAGGGTTTCGTAGCAGCAAGTAACATAACATAAAAGTTCTTATAGTTCGTTGTAACTTTGATTGATGTTTTAACACGTTCGCAGTGGTAGTGATTTTTCTAACCGAAAATTGCGGCTTATGACGTATTAAAAAAAAACTACCAGCTCTATCTCGTTCAAACCAATTTTCGTTGGTAGTTTTTATGGCAATGTAGGTTATTCATATATTCTTTTTAGATTTATCATTCTCTTAGTTTAGAAGCTAGAGGGGGGGGGGGGGGACACTAATTTTTCCACTTTGGAAGTGTTTCTTGCGCAAACTAATCAGTTTAGAAAAAAATGATGTAAGAAACCTCAATAGCATTTTTAAAGACCTATCTATAGATACCCCACACGTATGGTTTTGATGAAAAAAAAAATCGAGTTTCTGTTCTGAGTACGGGGACCCCCAAAATTTACTGCTTTTTTTCTAGTTTTATATAAGAATCTTAATGCGGTTCACAGAATACATCTAATTACTAAGTATCAATATCATAGGCCTTATAGTTTCGGAGAAAAGTGGCTGTGACACACGGACGGACAGACAGACAGACATGACGAATCTATAAGGGTTCCGTTTTTGCCATTTGACTACGAAACCCTAAAAATAAGGGGACGAATCGAAATGGAAGATTTCACAGCGTTTGTTAATAAACGCAGTGAAATGAAATATTTTATGATCAGATTATGAAACATACAATGTTGCCTTTTTAGGCCCACCTGATCCGTTGAGTAATAAAGACAGTGGTGTCGATTCTTTTGCCGTTTCCCTTTGTCATTAAGAAAACCATTAGGTATATACTGCGATAAAAAATGTACGCTTTGACATGTGACTATTTCGTTTGCTTCGGAAAGCACGTTTAGCCGTTAGTTTCAGTTGCCATTAATAATGCAGTCAATAAGCCAAGTTTAAGGCCTTGTATAATAAATTTCAACAATGGTCGCCTGTCCATTTTAACGCGACAATAGGTTCACGACTGGAATCAAATGCAAATGGTGATGTATTTGCGTAAATATATTAACTAGCTGATACCCGCAGCTTCAACCGCGAACCCGTTCCCGCTTCCCGTGGGAACTTATGCCCGGGATAAAAAATAGCCTATGTGTTATTCCAGTATACAATGTATCTGTGTACCAAATTTCAACCCGATCCGTTCATCCGTTCGAGCGTGAAAGAGTAACAAACATCCACACTCACAAATTTTCACTTTTATAATATTTGTAAGATATATACTTCTGTCTGCCCTTATGCTTTCTCCACAATGCTCGCGAAGATGAACGAAGTTCCTCGGCGAAGTCGCCCTAGGCAAGGTAAGTTTTGAGGAAGTTAGCTGAAGTGACTCTCTACGCTATTCTCTCTCGTATTCGTCCAGATATCAGTCAAACTTCGTTCAACTTCGCGAATAGTGTGGAGGAAGCTTTAGGGGATAAAGGCATGACTATAACATAATAGAATCAGAATCTGACTATAATGTAGATATGTACCTACGTTACGTAAACTGCTATAGTGGAAACAGCTGGTACTATAACATTACATGCATCATTAAGTTACACGTGCCGTCACAGCAAAGTTACGATAGAGTCGTTATCAGAAAATAAGAGTTATGTACCAAACCATTGCGATTCACTATAAACGATAAAGCTGCAATTGAACAATGCATAATACATCAACCTGCTTATGAAGTAAATTTATAGTTGTAAAACTACGAGTAATAACTCTCCCAATTTATTGTAAACTAGTGGACGTCACGCGGTTTCACCCGCGTAGTTCCTGTTCCCGTGGTAATAAGGGGATAAAATATAGCCTATAAAATATACACACGAAGAGTGTAGCTTTCCAATAGTGAAAGAATTTTTCATATCGGTTTAGTGTTTTCGGAGCCTATTCGATGCAAATAAACAAACAATCATATCTTGGCATAGACATCCGGCCCGAGCTCAATCACAAATATTATATTGAGCGATGTATTAGGCTAGCCTCAAGAAAACTAGGAGTTCGAATCAAGGTGAAGCGGTTCTTCACGCCAAACCAGAGGTGTCTGCTGTACAAGACGCAGATAAGTCCTTGCGTCGAATACTGCTCTTACCTTTGGGACGAAACGAATCCGCGAGGTACCTGCTTGACGCGCTGGACTCTATGCAGCGGCGTGATATTCGCATTATCAACTGCCAGGAGGTTACGGAAAGTCTGGAGCCGTTGGCGCAGCAAAGAACTATTGCGTCTTCGGCTGCATTCTACCGTATCTATCACGGTGAGTGTTCTGAAGAACTCTTCAACTTAATCCCGCCCTCTCCTTTCCGATCCCGAACAACGTGTTCTGGACAGAGGTGCCACTCTCACACAGTGGAGAGAATCTTCGCTAGAACTGAACGATTCAGAAGATCGTTTCTCTGTCGAACCATAAAAACTTGGAACGACCTGCCAACGCACGTGTTTCCCTCCTCTTACAATCCTGGGTTCTTCAAGCGGAGCGTTTAGAGGCACATCATAGGGCCGCCAACTTGAGGACCACTTTCTATAGTCTTACAGACTGGGAAGGTGGCCCCCAATCGCTAGATGTCGCTGTGCCTTTTCATCGGATGGCGGCATCATTTTGGCGAGCTAAATATAAAAAAAAAAAATCTTTCCTCTTTATGATATTGGTAGATATAGATTGGAAGAGGCTTAGTTCCCGCAGTGGATTGTGGTAATTTGCTTGACTTTTATTTAAAGATGAATATATTTAATGAGTGATTTCTTTTCAAAGAAGGTACCTTTTAAAATCAAGTCATTGTATTTGCACCCCAACTGATGAAGATGGTTTCTATAAAGTCTAGTATAATCGAGTAGATCCAATGCATATGTAGAGCGCTAGAGTGTGATACATATTATCATAGGCAGTATCTAAAAAATTAGTTTCGTAATCTCCGGTAATGAGTTATCAATGTGCGCATTGCGGCTTAATCGTCGAACCAACACAAAAAATTATATAGTTTTAAAAGTTACCTATAACTTGTCAACAGGGATGTCAGACACATTGTGAAGTTCCACCACAGCAACAGTCATGCCAAGGGTCTGGTCGCACTCATCGAGCAAGTTCCAGGGCTGACACACGCCGCTGATCTGTCGGAAGCTTTCTTGGAAAAGGGCTACTGGGCTTCATATGGCTTACCATTTTTTAAAGTAAGTTTAATTCGGAATAGTCCAATTTTCTTTCGTGTGAGAGTGTCGAATTTCGACTATTGCTCGTATTTCTTTAGATTATAATGTGACTTGGTATGGACTGATGTTATGAATGTTTTGTCCTCGGCTATTTTCCATTGAAGAGGAAAATGTGCCAGAACGAGGGAAAGCTTCTGTAGTACCATTTGAAAATGAAGACGTATAGATATATTTATTTCTTCAAGAGATACTGTAAAAATGTATTTTCTATATCTTTTCAGGATGTCCTCGACACTACACACACTTATGAAATGGAAAAGCGGTATGGAAGTGTTTTCTCTGAATTCGAGTCTCCAAGAGCAAAAATGTTTAAAGAAGGGTTCAAAAATGCCACATCACTAGATAGTATCCTAGATTTAATGAGGGAGAACAATGTAACGGAAGAAGCTAGCCCTGATGAAAAGACCGAGGAATGTTCAGACGAAGTAGTTTGTATGCTAAAACAGAAACGCTGGTCTGTCATCGGAGTAAGAGGGGACATCGTCAAACAATACAAAGATGCCTATGGAGTTATTGATACTAAAGTTGTCAGTGGTAAGTAATGGTTATTTGATAAGCATCTTTACACGTCAAAATGACGTCGCCCATCTCATGGAAAGCCGTAGCTACATTTAGCAATCGGGAGCCACTCTCACAGTCTACAAAATATGCTAGCGGCCCTATGATGTGCCTATACTCCGCTTGAAGTATCTGTGCAATAATATATTTTTCTAGCTAGTTTTGTTATTGAAATCTGAGCAAGTGAAGGATTCTAGGATAGCAAACCCTGATCGTAGCGAGTTTCAAACGTGCGAAGCGCATAGATATTTGCTGACGTGCCAAACTTACAGATTTTCACCTCACTTCAAGAAATCATGTTCACAATTATTATTATTTGTCATGTCACAAACAGTGTGGCAACTATGCCTTAGATCCCTTTGCGCAATAAATGGGAATAAAGTCCGATTCTCCGTTTTGTTACAGGTACCCTGAATGAAACAGCTATGGAAATTTTCGCTTTATCCGGACCAACTTTTACGGAGATAATGCCAAACAAAATCAAAGTAAACAAAGGAAATATAGCACCAATTTACACAAACTTACTAAACAACAACACAAACGTTAAGGGGTTGGAATTAAGAGATTTTATAATGCAACAGCGAGAAAAAGCCGAAGAAGATAAGATGGAGTTGCTGAATAAAGATGCTATTAAGCCGTTCCATTGGTCAGAGAGCTTATATGAGAATTCTACACATTTAGGCTTACCAGACAAGTGGGCTTTTGAGCCATTCTCTCCAAACTGGTCGTGGTGAATCTCCAAGTCGTCTTATACATTTCATAATAATTCGTTTTAATTTATAAGTTAAGCCTTTTCATTCTTATCACCTGCTAGCGATTAAGTTATTTCTGGTCATATAATATACTTAAATAAATTGAGGAAAGACTTCAAACCATTCAGTTACAACCATTATGTAAGTAGTAAATACACGGTCTGTTTAAGGAATTTTGATACAATTTCCTTAGTAGGTATACTTAAATGTTGTTCATTACAAACAAACAATTTTTATTGTACTTAGTTCAATGCTTACTTTAGGAGTATTTATTGGATTTATGTCTGTGGCATTAATTGTGGCCTGTTAAATGTTTTAGTTCAATTTACTTGTTGTCATTGTAATGTCTAAATGAATAATTTTGTCTGTGCGAAAGTCCTTTGTCGGTAGCTTAATCTAGGTAATTCAGGCACCCACCTTTACCTTACAACGAAGTGAGGAGGTTGATATCAAACCGAAAATCTATACACAAATATATAATGAATTTCATAATAATGGAAAGTGATTAAAAGTAAAAAAGTAGGTACGTTCTCTGCAGTATTTGATAACGAATAGTTTTATAAACAAATACTTACAAAAAATTAAGTTTTGCATTCAGACTGTTAGTTATATTAATTCCTGTCGTGTTAGAAATTAGTAGGTACCTACATCTTTATACAATTAACTTAGGAATACAGTGTAATTCACTGCCCTTCTAGCAGTCTAAAAAAATCGTCTTAATTTTTTTTATTGTTTTCTACATAATAAATTGTGCCTTGCCTACTTTTGTATAAAATGTATCCGTGATAGTTATCACAAATTATGGCTTAATACTTTACTTTGATGTATAATCTTATTGTTTTAAAGTTTTACATTCGCATAGATCATATTATTGTATCTGTTCTACTTAAATGAAATGACTTAATGTATTTATTTATAGTGCGTGTTTTAATAAAAATGAAGTGACGTATAAATATGCGATTTTGCTCTCGAAAATAAAATTACAATTATGCCTGCTTTTTGGTATATTTATTTACAATCGATAAGTGTGATCGTACATGGGACTGGATATCGAAGGCGTGGGACCGTGTGTTGTGGAGTAGGTAAATTGGTAGAGGCCTACGTCCAGCAGAGGGCTGCCATACGCTGATTTGATTGAAGTAAGTAGGAAGTGAATGGTATTCCGAAACACCGCTCACCGAATAGGATGGTTGTCCGTTAACACTACTCCGACGGCTAGTTAAATAGGTACAGCTGAATTGACAAAGGAGGTCTCACCAATCCAGACTCGTGGACACACCATTTTACCCATAGATTTAGAATTTTTCGCTACTCTCAATTCTAAATTTATTGTCACACCACCACTTATTGTCACCGTATCAATCAATCAATCAAATCTACCTATAGGCTGATTTGATTGGTCTTAGAAGGGTTGAATTGAACAAGATTTTATTTTCCCCAATCGGACACTCTAGTGAGAGTAGTCTCGATTTCAGATACAAGTTGTTCATGGCTTTCTTCCACTGCAGCCCGAGAGATACCGCTGCGGCCCATGTAACAAGTATCGCCCGTACTGTCGTCCGCATAACAATGAATGCCGTCAATAGAGAACATGTCATTGACATGCAGCAAAAACAGAGTAGGGGACAACACTGAGCCTTGTGGTACTCCAGCGTTTATGGCCATGCAGTCAGAACAGCTGCCGTCAACGACGGCCCTGTTGCTTCTACCGGCCAAAAAGCTGGACACCCGTCCGCATAAACTCTCGGGCAGTCCATAGGAGGGCAATTTCGTAAGGAGACCACGGTGCCAGACCCGGTCAAAGGCTTTAGAGATGTCAAGGCTCACTGCTAGAGCCCTTACTCTCGATAGCCGCCGACCAGCGGTGTGTGAGGTACACGAGGAGATCGCCAGTCGAGCGACCGACTGGCGATATCCTCGGCGAAGTGGTGTGGAACCTCTTCTCGATAGGAGAGACTTTGCCTCCTTGTGCGCGTTCTACCGCCTGTAAAATGGTTTGTACTCTGAAGAATTTTTTGATATGATGCCCACGGCTACGTTCTATCACCGCACCGCTCGCCACTCGCCACAGACAGGGTTTTCATCCTCACACATTACGTCCGGAGCGTTCGAGCACGGTTTGATCCGATAGGAGCTATCTCCCGCGCACGCTTAGGTTATGGAATGACCTCCCTGCCTCGGTTTTCCCAAACGCCTACAGTATGGGGATCTTCAAAAGGGGTATCAGAAGGTTTTTACAGTGTCGGCAGCGCGAGTGTAGCTCCTCTGGTGTCTCAAACTTCCATAGGCAGCGGTGACCACCGGTACATCTAGTGGGCCGTATGCTTGTCTGCCACCTTGGTGGTATAAAAAAAATTGTAGCGCGTTAGTGGGGCTCTGTGGTCTTGTCGCTAGGGCGTGAAACCTCGTGACGTATAAATTCACCCTATTCTTGTAGATATGTAGGTGGTACACTTCTACTTAAAAGATACTTAGGCAAAAAGGAAAGAACTTTTCGATTTTTTAAAATATTTAGCTCGCCAAATTGACGTCGCCAGCCTGATGGAAAGTCGTGGCGCATCTAGCGATTGGGGGCCACTCTCACAGTGGTCCTCAAGTGGCGGCCGTGTGATGTGCCTCTTCACACTCCTCTTGAAGAACCCGGAATTGTAAGATGAGGGAAACACGTGTGCGGGCAGATCCTTCCAGGTTAGACAGGATAGAAGAAGGATACATCTAAACTAATATTATAAAGAAGTAGGTAAAGTTTGTGTGTTTGTTAAATTGTAAGGGGTAATCTCGGGATCTACTGCACCGATTTTAAAAATTCTTTCATGAATAGAAAGCTACGTTATTGTGGAGTGGTACCTATAGGCTATATAGCATCACGCTACAACGAATAGGAGCGAAGCAGTAAAAGTTGTTTCTCCTCTTTCATAAACGAAATTGTTCTTAAAAATAATGCGAGGGGAATACACGCGACGAGAAACCTTTCTCTCTCTCTCTCTCTCTCACGTAGTATTGAATATTAACGACGAGACGCTACGGGAGTAAACGTAACGCGACGGGAGTAAATGCGACGGGAACAGGTAATACTCTCTCTTATGTGGCGCAAACGAAGTTGCGCGGGTCAGCTAGTCTCCTATAAAATCGCTTTGGATTTTGGTAAAGTAAAAATACATTATCTGTGATCTGTGCATACTGAACAACCCCACTGAATTATCTGTAGGGACAAAATGTCTTTATTGACAAACACAAACAGGACAAAATTACAAAATTTACTATGGGAAATAATATTCAACAATTCAAATTATGTTTATTTATTTACAATAATAATATATAAATTAGGAGTTTCCTAAAGTACCTAACATGTAATACTGCACCTACTTAATCTTCTTAGAAATATCTGCAAGCATGGAATACGGACAAGGTAATTAGAATAAGGCTCTTTGCGCGACTTAATAAAAGACCGCGTCTCTGTCAGTCGATGCCGGTGACAGCCTTCACCGCGAAAATGTGTTCGTGAGCGACGACGGGCACCAGCGGCGGCGGCGGCGGCGGTGGGCGTAGTCTTTTCATGTGCGTTGGTAGTTTAAAATTCCCTTTGCGCTATCGTTCGCGGTGAAATTGACCGGCCCGGCCCGCCCCGTCGTCGTATGCAAAGTCCCTAAAAGTAAATATAATTTTCTATGTAAGTACCTAGTAATTGTATTAATTCGTCGTAACTACGTAGGTGTGATATATACATAGAGAGATACAAAATACATACCTAATACAAAGAAGCCTAAGTAAAACGTCTACAAAACAAAAAACACAATATGTACGAAGGGTACAAACCACTCATATTTACTGGACATACATTTTCAACCTTTGCCCGATTTCCACCGCGAGCTGAATAGGCTCATTCATTTAAACTGCATACTTACCTACATGTTTTCCCGCCAGTGAGTATTTATGTTTTATAATCGTGGATTCTTAAACACAAAAGTTTCAACAACGTGCACAAGTGTTGGAAAGTGTTAAGACGAAGCACTGATCTGTAATATTACCACTGGATTGGCTGCACTGACCTGTAATAATAATCGCTGGACTGGCTATTCCATACAAAATGACAGCTACTTTTTTGTGCCGATTCAAAGCGCCGCCGTCGAGTGCACCGAGAACTAAATTAGTTTGCAAATGGCCGATATTGTTTATTTCAGAAGGAGTTTATGTGTGAAATTTGGAATATTTTTAAGTTATTACTGTGATTGCTATAAATTTGAAGTGTTTTGATATATAAATTTAGTTTATTGTGTAATTAAGTAGATATTTATCATGAGATCGTGTGTATATTGTAAAACAAGATACGAGAAGGGCTGTGGCGTCTCTTTTCACAAGTAAGTAAATCTAAGAATCTTATTCTTAAACAATTATTAGAAAACCATAATTTAGGTTTTTTTTACTATCATAAGCGAATACCCTTCGAGTTTCGGGGATTTTACGAATATTTTTATAACCTATAATGTTTAATAGGGATGTCAAAATGTATACTTATCGATAATTTTCTGTTCAATGCCAAAATTCGTAGTTTAAAAAACAAGAGGCATGGTAAAAGTACTTTAATAATTTAATGAACACATTAAAATTATTAATAAACACTGAAAATTGTAGTAGATAATCGAAACAGTAACTAACTAGCGTGTGAAATATAACTTAGCATCTGTGGTTAATTATTTATATATTGGACATAGTCGTTAGAAACACACATCAATCAGATTTATTCTTAGTAGACACAAGCCTCTTCTGTACTTACCTACCGCAAACAAACAAAACTACTCACTCTCTCACTTAACAAAATTCCTCTCTGGGCACGGCTACGTCTGCTTCGGGAAGTAAATGGGAAATAGTTGCCATTGAGGCGGAATAGCAAGTTGGCATTGGCTGCTTCGGGGAGCACGCTCGCACGGCTCACGTTAAGCGAAGCGTCCACCAGGCGGACCGGGCCGTAGCGCAGAGCAAAAATTCGCGTGCCGTACGTTTCATATGAAATTGTGTAGCATCTGCCTTTACTAGAAGCGGGCCGCAACGAAACACAGTTTCATTAAAAACGTATGGCATGCGGATTTTTGCGTTGCGGCCCGGCCCGGCCCATCCGCCTATTGGACGCTTAGCTTTAAGTTCTAACATAACCCAATTATGATTAAAGACAACCTTAATGACTGTGTGGGCTGTGTCCGGTGTCATTTTTCAGCCGATTTACAATAGAAACACTACTTTGGCAACATACCTGCGACCACTGTTTAAGCAAACAAACTCTTTTTTTTTTATATTAAGCTCGCCAAACTGAATTCGCGAGCCTGATGGTTAGCCTACTAAGGTACTTTAAAGTAGTCATTTATATTATGTAAACAACATTGGTACAAAAATAAAATTAACATTGTAGTCGATATCTGGTAAAGTTTTTATCGACACCAAGACAGGTGTTGTACATCACTAGTATTAGTTCCAAGTACATTCGCTAGCTGCCGTCAGCGCCAAATGGCGATTTTCAATTAGGCACAATTTTATGGAACCGATCACCAGTCCAGATACTATTACAGGTCAGTGATTGGCTGTCTCATACAAATGACAGCGAATTATTTGTGCCGATTTGTGCCGATTTGAAACGCCTCTAGAGTTGGTACAAGGAACTAAATCTGACGTATCATGCAAACGGACTTCCCGTATCGCGCTGGGAATTACGAATTATTTTGTAATTTAAGGACTTTTGTGCAGTTTAGTGTGGATTTGTGTGGTTACAAAAAAGCAATAGACATGGTGAAATGTGTGTTTTGCAGAATAAGCTTCAAAAAAGGGAGCAACATTAGATTTCACAGGTGGGTTGAATTTTTGTATATTTTATCATTAAATCAGCCTGACCTACATGTAGAATGCTTGATTATTTACAAAATATGTATAAGAATAATGTATAAGTGAGATTAAATTATTTTTAAGCACAAAAATAGGATTTTAATTTCGTTTAGTGATGTCCATGTTGTCGTATCGATAAACTTGATCATGGTCTGATGTGATCGAAAACTTTTCTTTTTAAGAAATACCTATGTCTAATAATAGTATCATTTTACATTACATATTATGGTCACACCTTCATCCCCGAAGGGGTAGGCAGAGGCATACTATATGCCCATATTTCACCATTTTAGAATTTGTCCCACGTAACAATTGGTGAGCCGTATTGCCGTGTTGAAATGGACAGGCGCAGGTTGTGACTGCCCGCTGCTGAAATTTTTCAAGCCGCCCAAAAAGGCCTTCAACATGGCTTAACGACTGCCATTTTACTGACAACCGGGACTAACTGATTAACGTGCCTTCCGAAGAACGGAAACGCTCAAATAAATGTGACAAAGTGGTCACCAGAATGGTCACCCATCCAAGGACTGGCCATAGTGATAGTTGCTTACTGCAGTGATTATTTACAGAACACTAAGTCCGCGGGGCCACGGGGCCACGAGCGCTTCAATATATAATAATGGTATCAACCAAACAACATCTTATTAGTAATATTTATTTAACTTATTTTCTGAAGTTAACTTGTGTGGGTAATACTTACTATATAATGTTTTTTACTCTATTGATGTTTGTTTATTCTATTGCAGATTTCCAACTGATCCAAAAATTAGAAGTGCATGGCTTGGCAACATGGGAGCCCATAACTGGACTCCAAATTCAAGCGATCGTCTGTGTTCTAATCTAATAATTGTAATGCTTATAATAAATGTTATTATAAGCATTACACAAGAACTTCCCAGTTAATAAATAGTATACCGTCCGCTAGTGTACCATAGTTTTACAATAGAGTGTAAAATAAATAAATCTATATATATAAAAATCAATGCCACTTTTCGTTGTAATTTTATAACTCAAGAACTCACCTATCCAAACGAAATGTTTAGGCTTTGTTCGGACTATTTAGTAGATGGTTTATGTGAAGTTTGCACAAAATCGGTCGAGCGGTTCTTCATTTATCACGCAAACGAAGTTGCGCGGGTCAGCTAGTGATTAATAAAATCACGTTTATTTTTATTTTTTTCTACACATAACTCCCTTTCTATTTCTATGACGCATGATATAATTATATATACGCTCACTTCGTGGTGAAATGGACAATGATAAATGCATTAAATTAACTGAAGTATATGAAAGCCACAGACACTTATGGGATCCACGTTCACCGCACAATGATCTTTGTCGGTCTGCCTTTTATTCTTTTTGTAGGGATTCATTATTACTAAAGCTGCAGCGAATTGGCATACGTCACCCATGGTAGCTAGTAAGAAACTATTGAAATTCGTTGCTCAGCTTGAGGCACGCTGCCGAGTTGCTGATTAATTTGGCCCAAGTGGAATCATTTCAAATTAAATCTATCGATACGCGTCAGTTCAACAAAGTTTGGCACATCACTAATTTTAGTTCTCTGAACCAGCGCTGCTGATTTCAGCGCCACAATGGCGAGAATTAAGAAGGCATAACTTTAGTTTGACAGCCACCTATCCAGTGTGGTATTATTACAGATCAGTGAGACGAAGTGATACGCGACTTTTTTGTACCACCAAACTCCAAAGATAACTCTTAATAAAGTACCACCGCTTTGCTTGAGTACAAAATTGGTCCAAACTGGAACGTACTGAAAATAAAAAGAATTATTATGAAAAAGATTCATAATATGTATTTCGCTGCTATTTGCAAGATTCTTAACATGAAAAGGATTGATATTGTCGATTTAAAATTGACTTGACATTGGCATACTCTCAAGCCAAAAAAGTCCAAGAAATAAGGAAAAGAAGAAAAAGCTATGCTGTATAATTTTTCTTTTTGGACTAAGCTTTGAATAAACGCGCGAATAGCTTGCACCAGTGCACCACTACTAGCACGTCGGGCGTGTCAACAGCCGCTCGTCGCGTCACGTACCTACTCGAGCGACACGACGCGACGGCCAGTTGCCACACACACATGCATGGCGCGTTTGTAGTGGTGCAACCGGATCGCGCGTTTGTCCAGAGCTAAGTTTCTATTCCGCTCATTTTATTCACATTGTGATAAGGCGTGACCATAGATTTAAAATTTTTCGCTACTGGCGTGACACATAAACGGGTCCTCTCATCTCGAGTTGGTAATCGGACTTCACAGTAAAGTAGAGACGAGGCCACGAGGCCCTCATTTCGATTAAGAAGTAAGAACGTACACATCACTACCATTAATATAACCGCCTGAAAACTGTACCTACCATTGCACACCAAGAGTCTCACAGCATTTTCATGATCATCTCATCTACCTGGAAAAAATGAGATGAGCACTTTATTTGTGTTTGAGTTGATACATGTACGACCACCTTTAGTTTATTACATTTTTATATGGTAACAAAAAAAACGTCATTAATGTCAAAACTGGATGAATCATATGATTGTTGTCAGTTTGTCTTTGTGAGTCATTGGTTTGTTTTGATAAATCATTTATTAGTCATTTAATATTAATATAATCCTAATTGTTCTTATACTTTGATATTTAGGTGTATACTATTTTAATTTAATTTCTGTATCATGGACTGGTTATTTGGAAAAGAACCAACCGTCAAAGGTAAGATCATATTAGATTAATTTCATAAATATAGGAAGCAGGATTCTTCGATCTATGTCTATTGTCCGTATTTATCATATTTTGCAAACCCCGTCCATCCCATCATTAAACTAATCATCATTAATATTGTAGGAGTGTAAAGTGGTTACCAAAAATATGCTCGTAGAATCTACTTTTAAGGACTTCATTATTATCACTTGTGATACATTTAACCTTCAAGAAAATAACGACAGACGCCTCTGCAAAGACAATTGAAATCGCATTGAATGTGAAATACCTATCTATTGCGGGTTGTGAAATATCTTTACTGTGAGTTATACAGCGGCTATTTTATGTGGTGATTTTCTCATCCAAGCAACTGATTCTTCAACCTCGGCACCACACACTCTGTTTATTATGTTTTGTGTCCTTGTATAGTGTAGAAAAATAGCAAAGTGCTCCAGCAAGGGCTTGTCTTTGGGCCTAAGCCATTTTCACTTGCAAATGGGGTACCTATTTACAGATAACAGACACTTCCATGCTGAGTTTAAATTCAAATCATCGTAGGTATTCTATTAAACAAACCTCACCTCCGTTCTTCCTAGCCTCCAAAGTTGACCTGTTAGATACACTGTGACAGAAATAATTAAATGAGAAAGTTTATGGTAATTATGCCTACCTATACCATAAGTGGTGAAATCCTAGCTACAATTTATTTTCAAATAGTTGCTAATAATTTCACCATTCTTTAGGACAGATATTTTATATGAGATGATTAAATCCCCAGTTGAAATCTTGTCTTACTTTTATATGTTTGTGATCTCACATTCTTCAATACAATAAGTCATTAAGATGTAAGGCTGGCTTCAGAGTCACACTGACCTTCAGCGCTGACAGCTCAGCCATCAACACGAGACGTTTCAGTATCATGATTCTTCTCGACGCGACACTAGAATGCTCACTGAAAACAGAGGCGCGCGTGCGTCGGAACGCTGACCCGTCAGCGCCGACCAATGCACGCGTGATAGCTACGAGTTATTCTATAACGCTTCTAAGAAGTTCATACACTTTGGCCTAAACTATATGACTCGAATGACAGGATCCATTCCAGGGATAAAATTAAATATTTGTGTAATCTGCAAATATTTAGGCCTTTGGGTATTTTCTACACATACTAGTATAATCTGTCTTCAGAAATATCATTGGAGTTTTTCATCATCAGCCCAGATTCCATAGCATATCCTTATAGTAGCTTAATTTGTGTTAGATGATGTTGTGTGAGAATGTCCAAAAACATTTAATCATGTTGAATGTAATAATGGTTGTTTTACAAAATAATCACATAATGATCAGTGGTATGTTTGACATTCAGAGCAACAAAGGCAAAATGATCGGGAATTACGAAAAGCAGCTCGAGATTTGGACAGGGACAAAGCTAATTTGGAACGAGAAGAGAAAAAGTTGGTAAGTATTATCTGGGCATACATATACTCACGCCTTTATCCCCGAAGGGGTAGGCAGAAGCCAATACCGGCCCACATTTCACCGTGTACAATTCGGTCCCACGTGACAGGTGGTGAGCCCATCGCCGTGTTGAAATGGACCGCCGCCGTCAGAGCCTCGTCCGTTGTTCAGCAGGTGCACGAGCTTGCACGTGAGGTTGACTTGGGCCCGATGGTGTTGGTAGGGCCCCACTACACCCAGTCATCTTTATCTGGGCATAAGCAGGGATAACTGTGAGTTCAATTCTATAATGAGATATCGACGATATAGCTAGACTCACCATTTAAAGATACATTTCTACAACATAAAAAATCTTTTGACTTCTTCGGTGGTGCATTTAGTACTGTAAGCAACTGCCATGCTGAGTACCTGGGTTTGTTTCCCTGGTCGGTCTAAACATGTGATCCACAAATGTTTAAACCAACCAGTTTGGGTGTTTTCTATGTATAATAATATGTATGTATTAAGAAATATACAAGTTTGTCTATCAGTTGTCTAGATCCAATAGCCTCAGCTTTTATACTTATTAATTTAATTTGGGCTAGATGACTTTGATATTTTGTTTGAGAATGTTCAAAAAAAATATTTTATTTCTTTTTGAAATAGAAAAATATTTTATTTCTTTTTTTTATGTTGTAGTCTACATATAAAATGGCGAATTGTATACTTATTATACTGACTTGTATTGATTGAAAATTTCAGGAGATGGAGATAAAAAAAATGGCCAAAGAAGGCAACAATGACGGCTGCAAAATTCTAGCAAAACAATTAGTACAGCTGAGGGCACAAAAGGCTCGAATGTATAATGCTAACAGCAAGGTTTGTATGTTGTTAATTATCTGTCAATGCATCACATTTTATTGCAGTCATCAATCCTAACATACATTATCAAACTTTGTATTCTATACAAGAAGCTGTGGGACGGTCTCACCCAACTGCCCCTCTGTGAAAGTTCACTCCGATTGACATTGTCAATTTTGTTTTATTTCAAACATTGAACAGATGATCCACGTGACGTAGTGACGTAATATAATGCAACAGAGTCACAGACTACAGACAAAGTCTTGCCATAAGCCCCTCTGCAATCTATTTTATAGAGAGGGGCTAAAATGAATTTTTGCTAATTTTGGTTAAATGATATATTAGTGGACTCCCACAGCTACATGTAGAAAAATATGCGTATTTTAATATGGAATATTGCACATTACTAACAATCTCGAGAGTAAGAGTATCTCTTCCTATATCCTTCAAACAATTGTAACAAAGAAGTTACAATTATTTGAAGTAACCCTTGAATATTTCTCATTACAATTAATGGGTTGAGAATGAGTGATGGGCTCCTCTTTTTATTTCTCTTTTTTTATCATTGTTTATTTATTAAAAGCTATAGATTCCAAAAAGTTTTTCTAAAACCTGACTGCAATTTAAATATTATGTTATTATGTTCAAATAATATTACATGTTCGTCTTGCAGATAACAAATGTACAAATGCACAACAAAGCAATGAGTTCCAACATTGCTATTGCTAATGCAATGGGTACTACCGCCAAGACTATGGGTAGTATGAACAAGGTCATGAACCCACACCAAATAGCTAAGGACATGGAGGCCTTCAAACAAGCAAATGCCAAGATGGATATGACAGATGAAATGAGTAAGATTGTTTTTAAAATTTGTTTATTTGAGTCAAATTTAATAATTGAAAAATTCTGATTGATTTGATGTTTTATGCAGGCTTTAGTTCATATGAAATACAATTTAATAGGTACCTAAAGTGGAGTCATTTAAATAGGTAACATTGGCAAATCATTTTCACAATAAATTGACAGTAAAATTATGAAGGTATGTACTTGTTGTCTTATTTTGCAACAAATTTACGAAGTAAAATATAATAATGTGACAGGAATTCGCCTCATGATTTTTAAAATTTATCGATTCATTCGCTTTCTCATTCATCATTTTCATTTTGAAGATAAAACTGACAGACGTCAAATGTTACCTATTTAAATGATGTTTTAAATCCAGGATGGACGCCGACACAAACTAGCGATACTGTTTGACAACAATATGGGTATCAAATGAAAGAGCACAGTGAAGTCCTCTTTTTATGCACAATAGGCATCCGTAGGCCTGCTTAGCGGCTTAGAATGCTCAAAGTATTCTATACCTAGAACTGAAATGCATAAATCAATACATTTATAGAGGAATAGGTTCGTCGGACACAAAGAGTATCCTTAAACCTAGCAGTGATTGATTTTGCGCTGATCATTCTTCAGAGCGAGAAATTTCATATTGCGATATAGTATCCTTATATCATTGTTCTTCGTCATACACTGATTAATAAGAGTCTTTACACAGTTTCAGACACTCTTGACGACATCATGGGCGAGTCCGGTGATGAAGAGGAATCTGAAGGCATTGTCAACCAAGTGCTGGATGAAATTGGTATTGAAATTAGTGGCAAGGTCAGTACAGCATACCTCTGTTTCATTAAAAGAGGTTTTGTAAGGTTAAGAGTGCGGGTGTAGTAGCGCTTCTGGTGTTACGAAAATGCTTAGACTATGTGTACGTCTGGCACCTTAGTAGTATAATAAAGCATCGGTATCTGATATATCTGGCAACCTGGAATTTTAATTTTGTAACACACTTCTGCTGTGCTCAATTCATATAAATAAGGTTTCACTTAAAAAAAATTCTCGGAAACGCTCGTGGCCCCGCGGACTCAGTGTTCTGTAAACGATCACTGCAGTAAGCAACTTTCACTATGGCCGGTCCATGGATGGGTGACCATCCATGTGATCACTTTGTGACATTTATTTGAGCGTTTCCGTGCTCGGAAGGCACGTTAAGCCGTTGGTCCCGGTTGCCAGTAAAATGGCAGTCGTTAAGCTAAGTTGAAGGCTTTATTTCAACAGCAGGCAGTCACAACCTGCGCCTGTCCATTTAAACACGGCAATACGGCTCACCACCTTTTACGTGGGACAAATTATACAAAGGTGAAATGTGGGCATATAATATGCCTCTGCCTACCCCTTCGGGGATAAAGGCGTGACCATATGTATGTATGTATGTAAAAAAAATTAAATCAGTTGAATACGTAAACGAAATAAATATTATTATTATACTCTGTAAAATATAGCTTGATCTCTGTGACAGTTATATTAACGTAAACAAAATTGACTTTTATTTCAAAGGCATAAAGTTGTTATTTACAGTTTGCACCTCGTGTGTTCTCACTCTCTGCATTTCAACCACAAAAGCTTTATGCCGTTGACATAAAATCTATTCTTGTTTACGTTAATATAACTGTCACAGAGATCAAGCTATATTTTACAGAGTATAGTAAACTAATTGGAAACTTGAAAAGTGTGACCGTGAGCTCTCTCTACCTATTGCGTTGTGAATCTTGCAGTACATAAATGCAAATGTAGGAACTATACTTTTGACGTTCAAACTTTTACATGAATAAATATATCAAGCCGTCAGCGACAGAGTGGCCTAACCCTCATTTCATTCTCCATACAAAAATGACCTGACTAACATGCATTTTTTTTTAAAGAAACTAAGCAAAAGTATCTTTGCAACGCTATCCGTTGGAGGATGGTGTAACAGAAGGTAGTCTGGTCTTGTATAAAATTTTTACAAGTTTTGAGAATATGTCGTTTGAAATCAAAATATGAAAAATTGAGGGTTAGACCGCCTCATACCACCCGGCGGTAATATCTGCGAACCTGGCTTCCCCTCGCGCTTCCCCGCGCACGTCGCCCCGTTTTCGCTTATCCACTATAACCCGCGCGCTATTGAAATATGTAATCGGCCATTTTCCATTGACTTCGACAAGGTTCAGCACATTCTCATTGCGCTCGAATAAAGGATGACTCACGCTAGACCAACGATACTCAAACTTTTTTTAATGTGGGCCACAAACACGTTTCAGCCTTGGGGTTGCGGGCCACAAGCGGGGGGGGGGGGGGGGGATAATTGAGATATTAATTAAAACGTCATTTTAATTTTACGGCTATTCTTAGAACATCATCGAGATGAGAATCTGATAGTTTATTTCTATACACGTTTTTCGTGTACCTACTTCATTTTTGAAAAAGACGATTCACACACGTATGCAGAACCAAAGAATGTTAGTAGAATTTGGGCACATCGTTGAACAGTTTATATTTATATTTTTGGGGAACAATAACCCAAAATTCCACATATATTCTCTTTTTCCCTTCGGTTAATCGGTTTTAAAAACAATATATTCATCAAACAACTCTGAGTTAACTTATTATTTTATACTAAACACTACAATAAACTGCAATACACGAATGAGGGTAGTTTTGTAATTTCTTATCGTGCAATCACAGATTACTAATAATACGCTGCGTTCCGATTTACGCCAAAATCATTCGGTGCCCATTTTTTGATGAGTACGAAATTATGGGCCAACAATAAAGGCCCGGTGCCGGCGGGCCAACAATAAAGGCTCGGCGGGCCACCGTTTGAGTATAGCGGCGCTAGACCGTGCCGGGTCCGAGCCGAGGCGGGACCGAGTTATTTCCGAGCGTTGTCGTTGTCAGTTGCTCGGCCGACACTCGGTTGCCGCTCGGTGTAGCATGAGTGTGTTCATACAAAATATATGCATATTAGTTGACCGTGCCGGGTCCGAGCTACGGCCGACACTCGGCTCGGGCCCAGCACGGTGTAGCGTGAGTCATCCTTTATACTGTACAGTTTGCATGACGTCATTATGACAGGTTCGCAGATATTTGCTCTACTGCATTCTCAAGCAATAGTTTGTGATTTTTAGTTTAAATTTTGTAAATAGAGCACAAAAAGAAAAGCCCGTCGAGTTTCTTGCCAGTTCTTCTCAAGCGGGCCGCGTTCCGAACTGGTGGTACTATTTGCATTGTATTCATTGACGTGTCGCAAGTGCCTATGTATTAGGATTATGCGAAAAATGTTTTTTTGAGTTTGATTTTGAGTTTCCTCTGGGCTGTATATTATTTTCATTTCGTTCAACTATTTGTCTAATTTCTATTAATTTCCATTTCAGATGAGAGACGCCCCTTCAGTATCACGCTCAAAGATCGGAGCCTCTACGACAGACACCGATAGGGACCTAATGGCACAACTAGACAAACTTAGATCATCTTAGGCCATAAGCATACAATTTATACCTAAGTCTATCTGAAGAGGAAGATCCTTACACCTTCTATAAAATACTAGCGAACGCCGTTTCACCCGCGTAGTTCCCGTTTCCGTGGGAATACGGGAATAAATATAGCCCACGTCGCAGATAGCGTAGCTTTCCATAAGCGAAAGAATTTTTCAAAGCGTTTCAGTAGTTTCGGAGCCTATTCGATGCAATCAAACAATCAAATCTTTCCTCTTTATAATATTATAGTATGGAGAAGATGAAGAAGGCGACTTCGTATTCGGGGAATTCGGTTCCCATTCGTGCTTCCCATGGGAACATATTAAGTACCTGAATGAAAACCTGTGTTATTCCAGACTAATCTATCCCTGTACCAAATTTCAACCCAATCCGATCAGCTGTTGGAACATGATAAGAAACATTTAAAGATTTTAATTTGATTTTAATTTAAAAAAAAGTGTGTGCGTGTAACCTTTACGCGCGATTGAAGTAAAACTTCTTTGACATTGACGGCATCAAATGAAATATGAATATCATTCATTCGAATTTTGAATAGCGGAAATTCCGTCAGAAAAAAAAACTGAGATACCCCTAGTCGCGCCTAGAGAAGTTTTACTTTAATAATAATTTATGTATGTGTGTATTCATATAAAAACGTTTGTGGTTCTCTAGAGAGGGCTTAGTGGTGCTTCTATTGATTTATATAGGTACGCCATTCTTGTTAACGAAAAAAAAACCATACCATACCAGACCGCGTATTTTCTTCCATCTGACAGAAAAACGTAGCAGAAAATGTCTTTTATTTTCATGTTCAGTCTCTTCCAACTCTTATAATGTCGTCCAAAGGTTTTGGCAAAATTCTATAGCGAATAATAGAGTATTGACAAACATACATACGAAAAAGATTATTTACATTAAAATTGTGATGTAAAAGTTATAGAATCTCTTATTTATAAAAGTGTGAAAATGCCCTTCGTTTTTCTTTTATTTTATGAAATATGACAAGCCCTCGCACCTATTTGTTATGGCAGTTCTTTTTTCTCTTGGGATAGACTTAAGAATTATGTTATTTAAATCAAACGTATTTTTAATTATTATGTTAAGTAAAATCGCATATTCACTGCTTAGCAATGTGAAAAAAATTGTACCATAAGTTTAGGTTATTTGCACCCTGTATAAACAAAAAAAAAAGAAACGCTTTGAGCCAACAAAATGAGACCTACCAAAACGCTGTCCAAAAAGGCAGAGCTTTAAAAGTCAGTCAGTTTTTGATTGCTTCCGCGTTGATGACACTTACGTCCACATCAATACTGCCATTGATCCGATAGGTACCTTGTTTTTTTTATACTATTAAAGACGTTCGCTAAAGAAGGCGTGCAAATCCATACTATTTTCCAATACAAGCATGTGAGACAAGTGTCCCGTGTGGACGCAGGCGTGTCTTAGGGACCTCCTTAAGGTGGCAAACAAGCATACAGTTCACCTGATGGAAAGTAGCCTATGAACATTTGCAACACCCGCACTGCCGACCTTGCAATGAAACCTCAGCAATGACAATAGCACACTACCTCCGCGTCACCGAATCCGTCTGATATACTGCTCGTTCGCTCTAACTTTGCCGTTCGGCTTCAAACTAAAGTCGAATTTTAATGAGACGAAGTAAATGACAGCAACTAATGTCACTTCTTCATACAATGTTGCTTATTTTCTATGACGAAGTGACATTAGCTACTGTCAATTTACTTCGTGTAATTAAAAATTCGGGTATACGCCTCTACGCCAGCGGCAAAGTTAGAGCGAACGGGTAGTAATCAGGGTTTTGGTTATTTTTTGTAATCATTGTTATCATCGCAGTTTATTGACACTGGGCTTCACCCAAAGATCATAGATACCACCTATTTTTGGCAAGTACTTTGGCCTTTCTATTACGCAATGCTGACCAGTCACCTCGGTGTAGCACATAGAGCAACGCGAACTGTCTGAGGGGAGACGGCATAGAACGATTGCTCGGTACAAAATTTTCTGTCATATTTTGCGGGTGGCGGGGGGAAATCTTCCTTCAGTTTGTATGAAACTGGGCACTTTTTGTCGTCGATATGTCACATTATGTGTCACATTATTGCCAGAGGGGGTTTGAAAGCTTTGGCCCCTCCCTCTGTAGAGGCGCGCGATGCTCTGTGGTGTAGCATGGTGCGTATGACAGTTGTCGATCGTGTTTCGTTTCACTCTTGAAAGTTGCCGTGAATTACAATTATGAACTTAGTATTTCAGCTATATCCCATTCATAATATATTAAATCGTTAATCACTGTTGTATATAAAATTAAACTCAACCAGAATATTCTAGTCTACAAAAAAAAATAATTTGGAAGAAAAAATTAACAAATTGTTGAGTATAACGTAACACCAAAGATGTCTTTAGTGATGGGATTATATACATCTACGATGGATAGTCGATATTATGATAAAACAAAACGTATATTGTCCGTAGTTTCAACTTTTATTGTAAAAAGTATATTATTGAGTTATTATTATTAATATTTTTGCTCTTCTCGGTTACCTTCTTTATTTTCTTGCGAAGTTACCCGGTCTTTTGATAGGCTGTACCTTATGAACGGTGATACCTAGAGAGATAAAATTTTCACAGATTATGTGTTTTTGTAACCGCTATAATAACAAATACTAAAAACAAAAAAAAATAACATTTAAGGGGGCTCCCATACAACAAACGTATTTTTTGTCGTTTTTCGGTACGGAGACCTCTGCTCACTTGGCCGGTTTTTTAAGCTGTTTAGTTAATTCAAAAATAAATATAGCAATAATTTTCATAACAATAATAAACAGAACGTGATTTATCTCGTTTATCGTAGGATTCTAAACATGAATTGCATATCGACACATCCCTAGTAATGTGGTACTGATAGATATCAACGTGATACTGCCAACTGTCATACGCACCTTGTTACAGCGAGGCGACTATAGTATATGGCTAATTTTCTTTTCTTTGCAACGAATACTTTTAGCCTATCTTGTTGCCATTTGTGACACCTACATAAAATGAATTGGGATGGACATTTATTCACCACAAATATTTTTAGAAATAAGTTATGTATTCCATAATATACAATCGCCGGAATTAAGAGCGTAAATTCGGTTTTCAAATTTCTTTACGATCGTAAGAAATCAGCCGGCGCGGCGCACATAGCCGTATAGTGCCAATTGTTGCTACTAACAAGTTTGATACTTTTGTTTTCCTTGATGTATTACCGATGTCATATTCTTAGTCTAAGCGTTCAATCTTTTAATTTAATTTTTATGTTAGTAATATTAGTTAATAATTATTGATTATTTTATTGCAAATTGATTGATATTAAGTAGTGATAGACACTGACATCATAAAATTAATAAAGTTGACATTTATTTACCTAACTAATATCAATATTGCAATTAGAAATACTAATAATAGACGTGCATGCATGAAAAGAAAAATGAAAGTTGAAGAAGCAAGTGAGGTGTGTATGGAGCGTGCCGTGTGGCGCTCGGTTCTTTCTGCCTACCCCGCAAGGGATTTCGCGTGAAGATAGTATAGTATATAATACACACATACATGAAAACGGTCCACAAGTTTATTTTTAAAGTATCTAAATATACGAAAATTGTAGAAAGTAATGGACAATATTCTATTTTACACTATAAATATTTAAATTTGACAATAATCATAGTTAAAAACAATAATATTAACGTAGCAATGCGCAGGCGCTTAGCATGGTACGATGTTTTGCTGCCTACTGCAGATTCAGTGCTGGCAGGAACGTTAAAATATTTTTAATAAATAATCAATAAATATTGTTGGATATTCTCACACAACATCATCTAGCCCAAACTAAGCTATAAGCTTTTGAGCTATGGGATCTAAATCTAATCTTAATTGATAGTAGGTGTTTTTCATTTACAGCAACCAAATATTTATTAAAAGGTATGTGCATAACAATGCACACCGCCAAGAAAAAGCCATTCCGTATCGGCATTGATCGATTATTAGATACCTACTAAGATGAATTTTGGGAGGGACCGAACTGAGTTTCATGGGGTGTTCTTCTCAGTTTGTAGCATTTCCGAAAAAATGTTGACAATCCTATTTTTTTCTAAATTTCAAAGGTAATAAACTTTATTTTATTTTATTTTATCGGCTCTTTCTGGGCTCAATCATTTTGGGCAACAGACATTAGTCGTACAAATTTAACAATTTAGGTTCCATCCTCGTAGTCCAGAACTCGTCGTCTTGCGAAATATTTACTGTGCTTATGGGCAAATTACTGTTCAGTCTACACCGCAAATCGATAAATGTTGGCTTGACTGAAAGTAATTTTAATACAATTCATTAAAAATATTTATTATATACACAAGATCACTAGAAGATAAAATAAACGCAGCTTCTCACTTCATTTGAAGTTGGCCTTGGATTTTAAAATACCAGTCATGCTTTGTAAACAGATCCGTTTTTCTCCATAATTTAATTTTACCATCTGCTATGGCTTGTTCCACATCCATGTATATAGGGACTGTTCTAGGTTAAATTAATTGATTGATTGGTTATTAGGTCGTCTACAACAAGGTTCTTTAGCAGTGGTGAGACCACGCCCCCTTGTGGACAACCTTTGGCCATGGCTGCGCACTGGTTTCTGCTTGTCTGTAGCTTTAAAATGAGTTTGTTTAGCATGTTATCTATCCATTCACTGACTTCCGTGTATACTCGGTGTTTTGCCAGTGCCGTGGTTATGCTTCTTCTGTCAAAAGCTCCCTCTATGTTCATGAAAGTGCCGAGGCACATTGATTGATTGATTCTGGATGACCTCTTCTATTTTGTGTACCACTGCATGTAGTGCTGAGTCTGTAGACTTGGGGGCATTATGCGCGTTGGTTGGAATGCAGTGGCTTAATTTGAAGGGCCGTCCCTCGTTTGTCTCTGTCACACAATCTTTCCAGAGTTTTTAGCAGGAAAGACGAAGGGCTTATCGGTCTGTATAACCAGAGGTCTGAATCACAAACATAATCCCTTTACCGGGTTTTGGTATAAAGATCACTTAGACCTCTCTCCACAGTCTGGGTCACAGTCCCATTCATTGTCTGGCGTATAGATACTATGTAACTGACAATATCAACTTGTGTCCTCCCCCATTTTATCACTGCAGGGAAGACTTCATCCTGTACTGGAGATTTGAAGGACTTGAAGCTGTTAATTGCCCATTCAGTTTTTTGTAAGTTGACAGAATAGATTAGAACAGGTCTTGCGAGCGCCCACTGGACTTCTTCTGTGGATACGTTTTCCACCAGCCACATGAGTGTCTGCAGCAATTGGCATTCTGGGAAGTGCGTTTGTGTCAAAATACTCTCGGCTTCTTTTCGTTAGTAGAATGATGTAGTGGTAATTTATATGTTACTAGCTGACCCGCGCAACTTCGTTTGCGTGATAAATAAAGAACCGCTCGACTTATTTTATGCAAACTTCACATAAACCGTCTACTAAATAGTCCGAACCAAGCCTAAACATTTGGTTTGTATAGGTGAGCCCGTTCTTGAGTTATAAAATTACAACGAAAAGTGGCATTGATTTTTATATATATAGATTAATTTATTGTTTTCAAGTAATTAAGTGATTTAGTGGTCATTATATGATGTTAATTAGCCTTTGAAAATTCCGAAAGGTTCCACAAAGTGCCATCAATCAACAGTATAAATAATTCTTTTCATGTGTGGGTCAGGCCGCCGGCGCCGCGCCGTCAGGTTTCTTTATAGATACGGACAGTTCTGTCCCTTGTTTGGCTAGTATTAGTCTGACTCTATCAGAGGTTTCTCCAAGACTTGGTACTTTTGTATCTCAGTCGCTACTTGTATTTTGCTTTAGCGGCTTTATAGCCGTCCCAATCCTGATCTGGTTCCTCACAGGTGTTCCATAATTACCACTTATGAAAATGGTGTGTTAACGTGTTATTATCAATACCACACGAATAGTGACTACCTGCCTTGCGTATAATACCTACACCTACGCTGTTCGTGAAGAAAATAGTGCAACTGTAAAAGCTTATAACTTGGTCAGTTTTCGTTAGTTTCATTTAATTTTTTTTATACAGTATTTCGAAGCGAAACTCTAGTCGGGGTGTCTGAGCTTTGCACTATACAAAAGTTCACGTTGTATATCGACCATAAATATTTATATATATTATATTATACGTCACAAAGTACTAAGATTGTTTGGTCACGCTAGAATTAGACTATTTTGTTCATTTTTTCGTATTCAAAAATGGAACATCGAGCGACATGACCACTCTCTGAGAGCCTCTAGGCGGTACTAAATCGTATTTGTTCGCGTATCTGCATTTATAGGGGTTCACAAAATACTTTGTAAAAAAAAATCTGTATCTAGTTACATAAAAAGAAATATTTTTATTGTCAAAGGAGAAGTTCTGACATAATATTACATAATTATCATAATGATTTAAACTACAGAAGCTGGTGAAAAGACAACTTTATTTTGGTGAAATTTCTCACTATTTGAGCAAACTTTACAGTCATTTTTCTCTAAAAAAAGGAACATACCTGATATCAGGTTATTCTACAAACAGATAGCCAACCCCCTTTGCAATTGCTTCGTATCCCTTGTTTATTAAATTTATCAGTAATTTGACATGAATTTAAGCATCGAAAACTATGCAAATCGTATGATTTGAAAAACCTGTTTCACTTTCATTGATAATTACCATATGTAATCCGTTGTTAGGTAAAATATATTTTAATAAACGTTTAGAGAGCTAAATTTACTAAGTATGTTAGTGAATACCATGTTTGTACGATAAATATTTAATGACTTTAAATGCAATGAAAAGTATGGTTTCTGAGCAATATGTGGCGCGAAATATGTTAGCCCTCTTAATATATTACATGTTATACATTCGCCTACAATGTTATGGCGATAATTGTTATTTGTATTATATAACCTAACGTACCTATAATGTGAAAATAACTAACTGTGATATATTTTTATATTATACGCTACGGGAGAATAAATCTCTTTTATTTAACCAAATCCCTCCCTAGTTTTTCTTTTTCGATCCCGAACAACGCGTACCTGCAAATGGGCCACTACAGATAGGCCACTCCCTGCCCCCCACTGAACAAACTTCCTCGCCCCCGCCACAGCAATCATATAGTTGGAGAGAATTAAGGTTAGACCGCACTGGGCGGAACTGCACTGCAGCGCAACTGCGCGACACGTCGCGTCATTTTTTGGTAAACCGCACTACAACTGCAGCGGAACTACAAAAATGCTCCGTAGGTAGGCAACCTCTGAGCAAGATGCACGTCGAAATGGATGACTCTACGAAGCTATGAAGATAAATGAATACTTTGAATTGACCAAGAATGGCTATGTGGTTAAACTCTATACCGTAGAAGTGGGTACAAGGGAATTACCAGCTAAATCTCTATATAACATATTTAAAAACCTAGGAGACCAAGAGCTTCCGACACAAACGTAATCGCACTTCCAAGTATCTCGTCAGACTGACTATGAAAATTAAGTTGGCCTAAACCGCACTGAGCGGCAACTGAACTGCACTGCAACTGCACGTCGACAGGTCGCGACACTTTTGGTGAGTTGATCAACTTTGTCTCGCAGTTCCGTCCGCTGCAGTCGGCTGAAGTGCAGTTCCGTTGCCGCTTAGTGCGTGTTGCCTCAAATAATTTCATATAAAGAATATTTTGACGCGTCGTGTCGTGCAGTTCCGCTGCAGTGCAGTTCAGCCCAGTGCGTTCTAACCTTTACACACATTCAAGCTCTGTACAAACAACGTGTTTTGTATCTAGTGTTGTAGGCGACAGAATACAGAATTGAAAACGAATCATTTGTATGGAGTTTCCGCCCTATGCCTGAACGATTCAAAACATCCGTATTTTTGTCGAACCATAAAAACCAGAAACTACGTGCCCGGCCATGTGTTTCCCTCCTCTTACAACCCCGGGTTTTTCAAGCGCCAACTTTGTGTAACCAGAATATTCCAAAATCGATCTTAATGGATGTCTAGTGCCTGCCATATACAAACGTACATTGTGGTGCCTGCATGGGAGAGAAAAGGCCGAAATTCCCATTGTCATTAGTCGACACCAGAGCCTTTTTACGTTAATTTCAAACTCAAACTCAAAAAACATTTCAGGTTCATCATCAGTGGCGGCTGTACATTAAGTGCGCTCGTGCGGTGAACCACCAGTTCAAAAGATATAAAAATTACAAAATTTTACGACATCTTTATTATTTAATTACCTACCATTAGGTATGTAAGCAACACCTATTCTTACAAAAACTTAAACAAATAACATATCTTTTTATTGTGTCGAAACAATTTAAGCTCTTTGCTACACTTCTAAAGCCTAAATTCCCTGTAAAAAACGTCGGCGTGCGTTTTCCCGAGCGCACGAGAACGGCCCCTACAACTTGTACTATATCCGAGCTAAAACGCCTGGCGCGTGAGACAAAACATCGTTCATAGAAAATGTACCGAGCGACGAGTCTGATTTCGTGCGCCGCACGCGCTCGGGAAAACCGAACTTTACCCGAGATCAGCCGATGTTTTGTTTGACGAAATTCAAATTCTCCCGGTATTGTTTCGCTTTAAGTATGTATCTGTGACGCGTTAAATATTTATTGTTTGATTTTTAAATTGTTAGTTTTTCATTTATTTTGATCTTAGTTCTATTCTATATTTCTTTTCTGTAATATACAAATATATATTTATTTATTAAAGAAAAGAAAATATTGCTTGTAAAGTGTCTGGGGTGTGTTTACAAAACTTTTCAAAATAAACATACTGCATACATATGCATGCCTCTATTCCCAAAGGGGTAGGCAGAGGCATAGTATACGCCCACGTTTCTCCTTATAGTTTTATCTCAGATTAAAATAATAACGTTTTATGTCCCATGTAATAGGTAGGTGGTGAGCCTAATGCCGGGTTTCAAAATAAAGTTGATATAAAATTGGCGGGACCACCAAGGCTCTTATTAAATTTAAATCTAGAGAGCCAGTAAAGTGCACCACCAGTTTGAGGACCCACCAGCCGCCACTGTTCATCATCACGCCCCGAAGGGGTAGGCAGAGGCATATTATATACCCACATTTCACCTTTTAATAATTTGTCCCACGTAATACGTTGTGAGCCGTATTGCCGTGCAAAAAACATTTATTTCGCATAATCCTAATACATAGGCACTTGCGACACGTCAATGAATATAAAACAAATTCACTACCACCAGTTCGGAACGCGGCCTGCTTGAGAAGAACTGGCAAGAAACTCCACGGGCTTTTCTTTTTGTGCTCTACTTACAAAATTTAAACTAAAAATCACAAACTGTTGCTTGAGAATGCAGTAGAGCAAGCAGATTATTTCCAGGCTTCCTTGTCAAGCAAATAATCGTCAATTGTATAGTAGCCCTTGCAGTACAATTTACTTTTTATACACTTTTTAGGGTTTCGTAGCCAAATGGCAAAAACGGAACCCTTATAGATTCGTCATGTCTGTCTGTCTGTCTGTCTGTCCGTCCGTGTGTCACAGCCACTTTTCTCCGAAACTATAAGGCCTATGCTATTGAAACTTGGTAACTAGATGTATTCTGTGAACCGCATTAAGATTCTTATATAAAACTAGAAAAAATGCAGTAAATTTTGGGGGTCCCCATACTCAGAACTGAAACTCAAATTTTTTTTTTCATCAAATTCATACGTGTGGGGTATCTATAGACAGGTCTTCAAAAATGCTATTGAGGTTCCTAAAATCATTTTTTTCTACAGTGAATAGTTTGCGCAAGAGACACTTCCAAAGTGGAAAAATGTGTGTCCCCCCCCCCTCTAACTTCTAAACTAAGAGAATGATAAATCTAAAAAACATGTATGATGTACATTGCCATATAAACTACCAACGAAAATTGGTTTGAACGAGATAGAGCTGGTAGTTTTCTTTTTAATACGTCATAAACCGCAATTTTCGGTTAGAAAAATCACTACCACTGCGAACGTGTTAAAACATCAATCCAAGTTACAACGAACTGTAAGAACTTTTATACTATGTTACTTGCTGCTACGAAACCCTTCATGGGCGAGTCCAACTCGCACTTGGCCGGTTTATTAAACTTATATAAGGGCATACTTTTTATTTCATTTGGAAGCCTGTTGTAAAAACGTATGCAGTGACCTAAGAAGGAATTACTGAATTTTTTCAGTCTACACTGGTGAACAGCAAAGTTATCTTTAGATAACCTTGCTGTTCACCAGTGTAGACATAAATGTCTGGTATTTACACTGTGTATATCGCTTAACTTAACGAAACAAGATAGATTCTTTTGCACATACCTACATAAGATTTTCAAAAATATATTTTGATACTACAGTCAGAATATTTACCTCTTTGAATTTTTCGCGCAGAGTGACCCTTGGACCTAATCTATATATGGCTCTTATGGCCCGTTTTTGCAAAACAAAAATTGAATTTATATCTGCGGCATTACCCCACAGTAGAATACCGTAAGACATAACACTGTGGAAGTAACTGAAATAAACTATTCTAGCTGTATCTACATCAGTCAAATGCCTAATCTTCTGTACCGCAAATGCTGCTGAACTTAACCTGCCAGCCAGTTTTTCAATATGTGGACCCCACTGCAATCTAGCATCGACTGTCAACCCTAGGAACGCCGTAGATTTCACAAGTTCCAACTCTCGGCCATGAAGTTGAACATTGGTTTCTGCCTGTGTTACATTGGGCAAGGTAAATTTGATACATTTAGTTTTGTTATCGTTCAGGCTAAGATTATTAGTATTAAACCAATGTACTACTTTCAGGATTGCATTGTTGACATCGTCGTAGTTATCTAGTTGTCTTTTAATTTGAAAATTAAGGAAGTGTCATCTGCAAACAAAACGATTGTTTTGGTTTCCAAGGGGATTCCCTTGGTGTCCCCTACGTAATAGGGTAGGTCATTTATATAAATTAAAAATAAAAATGGTCCGAGTATCGAACCCTGCGGAACGCCCATAGTAACCACCGATCCCTCTGAACGTGTACCACCAACATCGACCCTCTGAGTTCTATTGCTCAAATATGAAGTCAGAAGATCGAGAGCCTTGTTCCTTATCCCATAGTGATGCAGTTTCCTGATCAAGGATAAATTTTAATTAAGTTTAGCACTGTGGAGTGGTGGGTGAAATGTTCCTCTGTTTTTTAGGGTTCTGTAGCCAAATGGAAAAAAATGGAACCCTTATAGATTCGTCATGTCTGTCTGTCTATCTGTCCGTATGTCACAGCCACTTTTCTCTGAAACTATAAAGCCTATGCTATTAAAACTTGGTAAGTAGATGTATTCTGTGAACCGCATTAAGTTTTTCATATAAAAGTAGAAAAAAAGCAGTAAATTTTGGGGGTCCCCATACTCAGAACTGAAACTCAAAAATTTTTTTTTCATCAAACTCATACGAGTGGGTATCTAGTGATAGGCCTTCAAAAATGCTATTGAGGTTCCTAACATCATTTTTTTCTAAAGTGAATAGTTTGCGGAAGAGACACTTCCAAAGTGTAAAAATGTGTGTCCCCCCCCCTCTAACTACTAAACTAAGGGAATGATAAATCTGAAAAAAATACATGATGTAAATTGCCATAAAAACTACCAACGAAAATTGGTTTGAACGAGATCGAGTTTTTTTTAATACGTCATAAACCTCAATATTCGCCTAGAAAAATCGCTACCACTGAGAACGTGTTAAAACTTCAATCAAAGTTACAACGGACTACAAGAACTTTATACTATGTTAGTAGCTGCTACGGAACCCTTCATGGGCGAATCTAACTCGCACTTGGCCGGTTTTTTTATTTGGAACATACAACATGTGGAGGAAAGGTTGGGAATGTTCCTCCAACACACAAAGGGAGGATCCTCCGACCAGGCTAGGTGATCGCGCCTGGCGGGCCGAAGCCCAACGGTTGATGTTGGACTGTTGGTTATATCATTCGTCATCGTGAGAATTCTGATATCGCGATTTAGGATTCTCTACTTTCATGTCGCGATGCAGGACTTCAACTGATCTTCGCTATGTGGCGGTCGCCACATCACTCCCATCCGAGACCGGAGGTCGATTGCGAGTATGAGTCTGGTGTCTTGTAGTCTGTTGTCAGATGCGCCAGTGCCAGTTCGTGTAGTTCCATTTAGTTGGAACTTTACTCCGCTAGTTCCAGTGAGTCGGAACTGTGCCGCTGATTTCAGTGAGTCGAAATCGTATGCCGCTGATTCCAGTGAGTCGGAATCGAATACTGCTAGTCCCAGTGAGTCGGGGCTAAGTACAATGGTGCGGTGCGCGGTGCTGCGGTACCCTCAGTGAGTCGAGGCGGTTCGATGCGTAGGCTGCTGCGTAGACCGGGAGAGACGCGCTCTTCTTACAAGTACCGTAGTAGTGCAGGGTTCGGTTCCTAGACGCTGATGTGGCCGAAGAGGTAACCGGGCTGGAGCGGTCGCTGCTAGCTTGTGGTATCCCTGTAGAGGCCGTAGATGCTGGCTGGCTGAGACTGTTTACCGGGCATACTGGAGTGCTGTAAAGGTGGAGATGATGATGTCGATGATGATGCTGTTAATCTGCTTCGGGAAGGCTGCTTTCAATCACGTCGGGGTCACCAATGTGGAGGAAAGTTTGCTGCAACAGCAACAGCAGGACATACACAGACTGTGGCGGAGCCATCAACACCAATCTTCCTATGTGAAGGGAAGTATCGTTCCAGACGAATCGCTTTCACGCCTAAACCGCTAAAGCGATTTATAATTATATATAATATACGAAATTTATTTATAATATAAATAAATTTCGTATAGAGATAGTTTGAGTCCCTGGGAAGGACATGGCTACTTTTTAAACAACTACGCGAAAAGAGGGTAATGATTTTATATCGTCGATAACGACTTCTACGTGGACGAAGCCGCTGGGAACTGCTAGTTAAAACTAAACAGAAAAGTAAAACTACATAGAATGAACGTGTGTAGGTATTATGTGTGTGCGCGCCCGTGTGGTGTGTGTGTGTCTGTGTGGGGATGTGGGAAGATCTTCCGAACCAGGAGTCTTCCTGGTGCACTGCGGCATGCGGCATAAGAGTGACTTCACAAGCGAGATAATCGCGGTGATATTATCGCTGTGCCCCGTAGTGTTTCCCTGTTAATGGCATCATCTCGATAACATCGCCGTGTGTATACCTAAGTATAACACTCTTACCTTATTGAGGTCATTAATGACTACAGTTTTAGACTCTACTTATGTAAATCGTTAAAAGAACAAAGCTTAAATGACCTCAACCTTCCTAGGTAAGGTAATTATGCCATACGTATGTATTATGTACCTACCTAGTACGTAAGTGGTCTAAAAAGTCAACAGCTCGTAATTTTTCATACACAACGATGTTTGCTTTTCACAACTGCCATTAGAGTAGTAATGGTAAGCTTGCTCATTGATATGCAAAGAGCGACATCGTCATTGGCTTTAAAATTTAATTAAATTTCACTAACTTTGTTTACCTTCCTACGGTCGCAAGTTGTAGGGCGCTATCATTAATATAGTTCACGACTCTGAACGCTTACAGCGCTTATGTACTTGTAAGTTCAATTTGTGATAACAAACTATGAGTATTCCTGACCACCTTTTCGACGAAAGAATCAATGAGACTCTATTGCATAATGATATGAGACATTTGTATCAACCAAATAAAGTACTTTATGGAAGAACTCAAAGAGATTCTGTAAGTAAAATTATTTTATACCTACCTATTAAACAGAACTTTTGTGATCAAAGAAATTCATCTAGGTACTTATTCTTTATTTTTAAAACTCGGAATCTGTCCATAAAACCAGCATGTTTTTAGCTTATTAATCCCAAAGTCCTTCCTGTCAACAATAATAGACTTGCCATCTATCAAGTGGACTAGGTACTTAGGCTTTCAATTGGGAATTTAAGCAAGTACATGATATGTAGAGTTTCATCTTAAAATAAAGTTCTTATTCTTACACTGTTCTATGATTTAAATGTCTCGAAGCACTAAATGCAAAGAAACCCATTTACTCGCTTCTTTTCATCTTAGCGTACTTATTCTCATTTACTTCTAAAACCTCCTGGATTAGGATCTGAGATAGGTACACTTTTGTCGCTACAGTCTGGCTTCTTCATTTCGGCATCGTTGGGAACCACTGCTGTCTGACCTCCCAAATTCATGCTCCAATCAAATCAAATGCAGGGCTTCTGCATCGTTGCTTCGTCCTTTAGTCAGCAGGTGGACCTCTAGAAGGTGAGGGTGGTGGAAGGTACTTTTCAATCTTATCTGGAAATTTTGGTAGAGACCCTTACTCCCACTCTCTCCTGCGCTAAGTTCTTTACTCACTTATGAGTCTTAATTCAGGATGCTGAAGACAGTTATATGTTGTTTGGTGTGTAGGAACAGGAGCGACGTGATATGCTGTCATCCCAAGATGGGGACACATGTGAAGTCCACGACCAGTTTTATCGCGACCACAAATTATTGTTAGTGCTGTTTCGTGCCCTTGCGGTTATGCCCATCACACGATCACGTCCAGGTAATTCGAACTCGCATTTTGGTTCGCACTTGTTATTCTGACTTCATCACACAGCAACACTATCAATGGGGCGACTTTTAACTGAAGACCACATAACGATTATGTGGAGTGGCTGTAGGGCTGTGGGTTTCACAAGGAGGAACTTTGTGGTGACCTTTAAGGGAGCAGTAGTGACCAACAATGATGGTGACTTTGAAATTATAAGCAGGTAAATCTAGCTCCTTTTGCTAATTTCAAACTCTTTTAAAGGGAAACCTGTAAAGTGTATGTCAGGCCACGCACAGAACAATGTTCCGTAGCAACCTATACTGGCACGTGAATTTAGAAGGCGGTTTTGTAATTGTTTTGCTATTTTTGTATGAACTTTTCTAAGGAAGCGCATTTTATAAGATAGGTATCTGTAACTCCTGAACTAAAACAGCTACATAAGCCTTGATAGTTTTCCTATGCTAACTAAAATATATTTTCAGGGACGATCACTTTCAGTTGGAAGTCCTCAGCTACGATATACGCTGTATGTTTTTACATACTGGCTACGGTGGTAGTTCTATGGGTGGGTTATGAACGTGTCGTGATACTCCAGTCTATTCGACGGTTCGACGATTACATTTACGCTATCATTTTCGTGATATTTCTGGTGCCGCATTTCTGGATACCGTTTGTGGGATGGGGCGTCGCTCATCAGGTTGCCATTTATAAAACTAACTGGGGAAAATTTCAGGTGAGTTACAGGCACATATTAAAGGTATAAACAGTAGTCAATAAGGTGAAGGGAACATAGTTTGTTTGTCTATTGTCTAGTCTAGGAAGCGCTCGTGGCCCCGCGGACTCAGTGTTCTGTAAACGATCACTGCAGTAAGCAACTTTCACTATGGCCGGTCCATGGATGGGTGACCATCCATGTGATCACTTTGTGACATTTATTTGAGCGTTTCCGTGCTTCGGAAGGCACGTTAAGCCGTTGGTCCCGGTTGCCAGTAAAATGGCAGTCGTTAAGCTAAGTTGAAAGCTTTATTTCAACAGCAGGCAGTCACAACCTGCGCCTGTCCATTTAAACACGGCAATACGGCTCACCACCTATTACGTGGGACAAATTATACAAATGTGAAATGTGGGCAAATAATATGCCCCTGCCTACCCCTTCGGGGATAAAGGCGTGACCATATGTATGTATGTATTGTCTAGTCCAGTCATATAAATTCATATAAAATCTCGTATAAGTAGATACTGATTTAGCGGTTTAGTTACATTTTGATACAAGTACCTAACCTAAATAGGTTCTGATTAGAAGGTCTTACTAGCAAATTATCATGTTACACTTAACAGTTGGACATGCACCTGATGGGGTTTAAGATGTAGCTTAGGACATCCTGCCCTGAAATGATTGAGAAGGAACAATAACATTCTTGAGATATTGAATACATACTTGCTTATAGCAAAATATTAAGTTTACTGCTGTGCTGTCCATAGAAGTGTAATACTGATTGGTGATCATATTTCTCAAATGTTTCTTAATTTTTAGGTCAGGTATTACCGAGTGACTGGCGAAAACCTCCAATTTCCTAACCTGAAGACGACCATTGTTATAATCAGTGTTGGCTGCCTACTCCTCGCCGTGGGGTTCCTGCTAAGTTTGTGCGCTTTACTCGATGGATTCCTCTTGATACACACCACTGCTTACTATCATATTATAACTATGATTAATATGAACTGTGCACTGTGGTACATTAACTGCAGAGGAATAAAAGTAGCATCGCAAAGTCTGTCTAATTGCTTCAGGAGGGTAAAGTATGCTTGGATAATATTTGATAATGTAATTGATTTGATGAATTGAAAATAATTACTTACTACACAAAAGCATATTATGATTTTCAAGTCCAATATTAATACATAAAATGTGCTTTCTTACAGGACGTTGAAATAGAATGTTCAGCAAAATTAATATCCCGGTACCGATTCCTATGGCTTAACTTATCGGAACAACTCCAATTATTAGGAAATGCATATGCAAGAACGTATTCTACTTATTGCCTCTTTATGTACGTATATTATACTCGACAATAGGCTTTCTACTTAGGTACCTATAACATTCATTATAGTCACACCTTTAATTCCAAAAATCAGAGGTACGTAAGGCCTTGGTACCTAAAAGTTTGCCTAACGCTCCATTCACACTATCCTACGTATTATACGCCCAAATTCAACCACTTTTTTGTCCCACGTGATAGAATAAATGTCGTGTTGAAATGAAAAGGCGTAGGTTGTGCCTGCCTTCTGTTAATTTTTTTCAAGTCGACGGCCATGCTATATAATAGCAACCGGCACCAATATTTAACGCGCTTTTCAAAGCATGAAAACGCTCTCAAATAGTATTATGGACGTTACAAGCCATAGCGAAATTTGCTCACCGTAGTGACTCACCGCGGCTACGAGCGCGTCCACCTTCGATTTGCGGTCTTCGATTCGATTCATTAATATTTAAAAAATAATATATTCTTAATGATTCTTCATCACTTTTTCATCAGATTTTATATAGGGTAAACCACCCAATCGTTGGCACTCCTCCAATTATTGGCACTTTAGGTAATTTTGCCCATTTCTAACAGAAAAAGAATGCTATTTTACTTTTTAATGCATACCTACAACTACATAATGGGCAACACCGAACTGAAATAAACTAGGTTTCCCTTAGATTTTTTAATATTTAAAGCAATTACTATGCTAACTTTTTCATAATATTTTATAATAAAGTGAAAAAAGACAACCTGGCCCAGACGGGACTTGAACCCGCAACCTTTGCCTAATCCAGGGCAATGCTCTAACCAATTGAGCTACGGGAGCCGTACTGATACAAGTTGAAATTCTTCACCTTATTGTAACCGCGATTTTTAAGAGTATGGCACAGAGCCATCTATCGAGCTACTTAGCAACTCTGATATCAATGAACGATATTGCAATCATTTTTATACATTGATTTGATGTCTCCGACTCAATCTATAGATTTTTTAATATTTAAAGCAATTAGTATGCTAACTTTTTCATAATATTTTATAATAAAGTGAAAAAAGACAACCTGGCCCAGACGGGACTTGAACCCGCAACCTTTGCCTAATCCAGGGCAATGCTCTAACCAATTGAGCTACGGGAGCCGTACTGATACAAGTTGAAATTCTTCACCTTATTGTAATAAGGTGAAGAAATGAAAATGTAGGTTTCCCTTATTTTTCGAAATATACTCTTAACTAAAGTGCCAATAATTCATTCTAAAAGTGCCAATAATTGGGTGGTTTACCCTAGGTACTTTTACATTTTCCTGTGTCTCTCTGTTTGTATGTATGTACACTATTGTGTCTGCAAACGTCTACATAGCGCGAGTATGGCGTTTCTGGTGTTGCAAACATCCAAAGGCTACAGTGACCACCGGTCATTCTGGTGGGCCGTATGCTTGTCTGCCACATTAGTGGCATAAAAAACAATTATATTTGTAAACCCTTTCTAGGTATGAAATTCGGAAACTAGTCAATGATAGGTAAGTACCTACGTACATAAATTTATAAATCACGGCAGTCTATTGATACCTTACGAGACTTTATAGGAGGATCTACAACCAAACACACCTCCCCATTTATATCATTAGTAGATATGAATATGAATTTCAATAAGCCAATAATAAGAATTTCACTAAACTTTACCAAAACTTATTACGTCTTATATGATGAAGCTTCGAGATAAAATTATTATGCTCTACTAAATGGTAATCCATCCGAAACCTTTTGGGTATATCCCGTTCGCTTTAAGTTTGCCGCTGGCGTAGAGGCTGTTGTAAAGACGTAGTATGAGAGGCGACTGGCAAACTTAGAGCGAACGGGTAGCAGGTACATATTTACTAAATGTATGTACGTATGAACTGAGATAGTTAAATCCCTTGGGTCATCATTATCCTACAGCTATTATTTTCATCCAGGTTTGCAAATATAACTATCGCAGTATACGGAGCTCTATCAGAAATAGTGGATCACGGTTTCAAGTTCAGCTTTAAGGAGGTTGGCCTGATCGTAGATGCTGCGTACTGCTGTACATTACTCTTCATATTTGTAGATTGCTCCCACAAATCTACACTAAAGGTATGACTTTTCGAAATTCATCTTTCTCCTTTAGATACCTATCATCATCACACCTATAGTCATTTATTTTGTGGCGGCCTAAATAGTTACCTTCATTGTAATTGTTTGAGTGTACTAAATACCTACTAATAAACGTAAAAATAAACATTGTAGAACAGTAATATGGGTAGCAAGTTTCACCAAGTGCAATAAATCAACTGTTTTAAAAATGGCGTCTTTTTCAGGTCGCAGCAGGCGTCCAAGATACTCTTCTCTCAGTTGATGTTCTATCCGTAGATAGACCTACACAGAAAGAGGTTTAATGACTTAAAAGCTGAAATTTTACTTTTTTTTATAATACTAAGCTGGCACTAAGTATTCTCTGAATTTTACTTTTTTTATAATACTAAGCTGGCACTAAGTATTCTCTGAGACGTAACATCTTGCACGGGAGACATGCTCCCCCTGACCGACGGCTGGAGGGTTGACACAGGGCTAGTCAACTCCGACCACAACTGCATAGTGTTTAATGTCCACTTAGAGCGAGCCAGTGGTACGCAGATACAGCGTACCACCAGGCTCTATAACACCAAAAAGGCTGATTGGGATGGCTTTAAGACGAAGCTGGCACAGGAACTCTCGCTGCGGGGCCTGGCTGCTCGGCGGCTCGCAAGTACAGAAGATCTGGAAAGCGCAGCCGTCGAGTACTCATGCTCAGTAGGGGGGGGGGCCTGCGGGGAAGCCATCCCAAAAAAGCGCAACAGTCAAAAAATCACTATGCCGTGGTGGTCGGAGAGGCTCGCCACCCTGAAAAGGGAAGTCAACACCAAAAGGCGTCGGATCAGGAACGCAGCGCCGGATCGACGGCAACTAGTAGTTGTGGAATACCTAGAATGCAAGGAGATGTATGAATCAGAAGTAAAAAAGGCACAGGTCGAAAGTTGGAAGAATTTCTGTGGAAAGCAGGACAGGGAGGGCGTCTGGAAGGGGATATAAGGGGTAATCAGGAGGGCCACAGTGAGGGAAGAAGATCGACTGCTAACCCACGAGGGGACCTTTTTGGACGCTAGGGGCTCAGCACAACTCCTCGCTCGAACCTTCTACCCGGAGGATCGAGTCGAGGAGGACACTGAAGCGCATCGACAGATACGCGAAACCGCCGTAAAAGACATAGATGGTCATAATGATGATGACCCACCTTTTACGGTGGGCGAACTGATCGATGCGCTCCAGAGATTCAACCCGAAGAAAGCGCCGGGAGTGGACGGCTTTACAGCCGACATCTGTTCCCGAGCCATCGAGACCGATCCGTCACTCTTCTTGAAGCTGCTGAATCAGTGCCTCCATCACGGCTACTTTCCTAAGATATGGAAGGAAGCCGTGGTGGTGGTGCTGAAGAAGCCAGGCAAGGACTCGTACACCGTTCCCAAATTGTACAGGCCTATAGGCCTGTTACCGGTTTTGGGAAAGGTGTACGAGAGGATGGTGATTACTCGACTCAAGTACCACCTATTGCCGCGTATGAGCACTCGCCAGTACGGCTTTATGCCCCAGAAAAGCACCGAAGACGCCCTCTATGACCTAATGGGACGCGTAGTGGCTAAACTCCGTGAAAAGAGGATAGTCACTATGGTGTCCTTGGACATAGAGGGGGCCTTCGATAGCGCCTGGTGGCCGGCTATAAAAGTACGGCTGGCGGAAGAAAAGTGCCCGGCAAACTTGAGGCGAGTAATCAGCAGCTACCTTAGCGAGAGGAGAGTGAGGGTTCGGTACGCCGGTGAGGAGCATAGTCGCTCCACCGACAAAGGGTGCGTCCAGGGGTCGATCGGGGGACCCTTGCTGTGGAATTTGCTTTTAGACCCACTTTTGAAAGGACTTGAGCGGATGGGAGTGTATGTGCAGGCGTTTGCGGACGACGTGGTGCTCGTGTTCGACGGAGATTCAGCTCTGGAAATCGAGGGACACGCCAATGCCTCTCTCGAACATGTGCGGGAGTGGGGCATCGGAAACAAGCTGAAATTCGCACCGCACAAAACCAGTGCGATGGTTATCACGCGGAGGCTAAAGTACGATGTCCCGCGCCTTAGCATGGGCGGGATAGACATTGGCATGTCCAAAGAGATCAAAATCCTAGGGCTGACCATTGACAGGGCACTCACTTTCAAAACACACATTACAAACATATGCAAAAAGGCGATCGGCATCTACCGGAAGCTGGCGCGGATGGCCCGGATCAGCTGGGGGCTTCACTCCGAGGTGATCCGGACGATCTACGTCGCGGCCGTGGAGCCAACGATACTGTACGCCGCCAGTGCTTGGCACGCATCGGCAAAGAAGCTTGGAGTCCAAAAGCAGCTGAACGTGGTACAGCGCGGTTTCGCCCAAAAGCTGTGTAAGGCATACCGCACGGTCTCCCTGAACTCGGCGCTGGTCCTGGCTGGTCTGCTCCCTCTGGACCTCAGACTTCATGAGGTGGCCTCGTTATACGAGGCCAAGAGAGGAGTGGGCCAGTCATGGCTGGGAGACAGGGAGGTCGAGCGCATGTCTCCAGCGATTGAGGCTCCTCACCCCGCGGAGCATCCGCCATTGGGGTTCACCAGTCTGGTAGACGAGGGGCAGCTGGAAGATGCGAATCATTTTGAGATTCGCATCTTCACGGACGGGAGCAAGATTGAGGGCCGTGTCGGTGCCGCGCTATCATTTTGGGATAGCCGGGCCGAAATTAAGGCCCTCAAACTTGCTCTGTCGCCCCATTGCACCGTCTATCAGGCCGAGCTCCTGGCGTGCCCTCAGGCGAGGCGCGTCCACGTTTGGCATCTTCAGTGATAGCAGAGCTGCTCTCCTGACGGTCATAAACCGTCATGCTCTTCACCCCCTGGCGGTTGAAGCCCGAGCCGCCATTCACCAAGGCATGGCCCAGGGTAAGGAAATCTCCTTATTCTGGGTCAAGGCTCACGCGGGGTTTGAGGGCAATGAGCGAGCCGACCAGCTCGCCAAGGAGGCGGCTCTGAGGCTGAAGAGAGCACCGGACTACGGACTGTGCCCTGTTTCATTCGTGAAGCGTGCCCTCAGGCAGGACACGCTTGGCGAGTGGAACAAGAGGTACAGTGAGGGCGAGCAGGCCTCCGTCACCAAGCTTTTCTTCCCATGCGCAGTGGAGGCATACAGTGTCGTCCGGAGGATGGCGATCGCCGGCACCACAACCCAACTGCTGACAGGGTACGGTGGGTTCTCCGAATACTTGACACGTTTCAAGTGTAAGGAGGACCCATCGTGCGCCTGTGAGCCCGGGGTTAACGAAAATGTGGTCCACCTGCTAGTAGACTGTCCCATCCACGCACTTGACAGAGTGGATCTGGAGGTAGAAACTAATTTAAATTTGAATATTGGCAATTTACCTATTTTTATTAAAAAGTATAGGAAAAGGTTCATAGAATACAGTGAAAAAATTATTAGAACTGTTAACAAAAGAAATAAGTAGAAAAAAAATTTTGTTCACCAATATTATGTACCAATATTGACCTGCAACAAAAAATATCAGATTATAATATTAGATAAGAAATAAGCTGTATTCATAGACTAAGAACTAGAAAATTTAATAAGTATAGTAATTAAAACTAGATTTTATAAATATGGTATAATACATAAAAACATGTAACACACTATTTTAATATTGGCACTGTAATTTTATAAGATAAGTAAAAAATTTGTTGTAAACCTAAAATAATACTAGAAATAAGAGAAAAATAATGTAAAGTATAAAACTAAGGATTTTTTTTTTAATAAAGAATAAGACGTCATATGGGGCGAGAAGTCCCCCAAATGAACATACACAAACCCCATCCCAACGTATGACACCCCACATCCCCAGAATGAAAGGCCATCGTGAAAGTGCGAGAGGCATAAAAGCGTGACGAGTATGGTACTAGAGGAATAAGAATGAAAGACGATAGTTTTTAAGGATTAGCTAGTTTAGATTAAAGAATGAAAGGTCGGGAAAGCGTGAAAGTGCGAGAGGCATAAAAGCGAGAACTGGAATGATAAAGAGAATATGGGTGAAAGAGGATTAGTTTAGATAGGTTCGAGATGCCGGGGGCCTCGGGGCGCTACCCATGATGGAGGTAAAAGGCCGGAAACGCAGCGGCCCGGTACGGATGGGCTCACAAAAGTGCGCCCAAATGAACCGGCACTGCAGCTTGCCGGGGCTTAAGCTAGCACTTAAGACACGGGCTTATGTGTCCCCGCCCCCCGACATCTCTTGAAGTAGGTCAGAAAGCCCCGCGGGGCTAGAATCTACGATTATTTAGCTAGACAGAAATTGTACAGATAGGCTTTGCCCATGGCAGAGGTGCGGAAAAAAAAAAAAAAGTATTCTCTGAGTTAGGCTGAAACTAGAGCTATAAGGTTTCCTTGCACAAAGCCTTATAAATGACTACATATTTTTTTACAAATTTGCATTGTTTCACAGATCGACCATTTTATTCAAGCTATTGAAATGAATCCGGCTGTAGTCAGTTTGAAGGGGTACTCTCACGTCAACAGGGAATTACTTACTTCGGTAAGTAACTACCTCATTTGCTTTTAAGACATCAGTTTACATAATTAATACTTAGTAAGTAACTTTTGCAATATTGAAATAAAGGTAAATTATAAAATAGTATGTTGTGAGCAAAGTATAAGTTTAGACTTTGTATGCAATACTTGCTTCGGTGGAGCAGTTAATAAGTTTGTACGCCTGCTGTACTGAGGTCTTTTTTGTTTCGGATTTTGTTCTAAATGTAGTCCTATATGCTCTGTATTTGGTGTTGGGTTAAGGTTAACTTAACCTTGTGCATCTACACATGTGTCTGTGTATCTGAGCGCCCACTATCCTCATCCTGTTCCTCCACTACACACGGTCTTCAGCACCCCTTGCAGTGGTCTATGCATAGATTGCATAGGTACATATACATATAGTCATACCTTAAACGATGCCATGGTACTGATAACGAGCTATCCGAAGGACCTATAGCGCCCCGCCCGTAATATCCACTACCAGGTTAAGCCACGACTTCTTGATACAGATCTCCTGCCGCGCATCTCCGCATTAATACAGAAGTGCCTTTGAAGTTTTTATGGTATTTTAATGTCTTATTGTATTGAAACAGGATTTCGCGCGGCACTATTTTACTATTAAATTATAAGTATTCGGTACGTTCTTGTTCCCCGCCCCGTTTCGAAGGGTTACACCTATCGTGGTCTCGAGGCGACTGATGCGTGTAGGCTGTTTTTTTTTTGTTTTGTGTTGTGAAAATAAATGAATTTTAAAGTGTCTGTATATTGTCCACAGGCTATAAGCATGATAGCTATTTACCTGATCGTGTTACTGCAGTTCAAAATATCACTACCAAAGGACCCTCAAACCGCAGATGCATAAGGTGTTACGAGTATTATGTGATATTTCAGTTTCAATTTACTATTATGTATTTTAAAGTACTGGTTAATAATAACTAGACTTTAGCCCTTAGAGCATTTAACTAGTAGTAAAACATTTTTAATCTGCCTCAGATTTTACCTAACTGAATTTGCGAAGAAAGCTGGGAAAGCGTGTGAGCGCGTCTTCGGACAGATGTTTAAATGATAGATACTTACCACTTTCGATATTCAACCATTTATTCAGTGTGTTTAAGAGTAAAGTACCTATTTACCCACGCCTACAGTATGGGGTTCTTCAAAAGGGGTCTAAGAAGGTTTTTACAGGGTCGGCAGCGCGAGTGTGGCGCCTCTGGTGTTGCAAACGTTCATAGGCTGCGGTGACCACCAGTCCTTCTGGTGGGCCGTATGCTTGTCTGCCACCTTAGTGGTATAAAAAAAAAAATATTTTGATGTAAGAAAATTATTCGAATGTATGGTTAATAATTCTGCTTTAATATTGTGAAACGCTTTGTAAACAAAAGAAATATATTTTCACATTTTGTTATAATCTTTCGTCAATTTTTAAGATGATTGACATCTTAAGTGCTTGCAAACCGATACTGTCGTTCAAACAAAATGAAATAAATATATTATATAATATTTTTAGAGCATTATGTTTGAACGTAAGAGACAAATGATATAAATACTAAGACGAAAAAAAAACATTACATTATATAACATATTCGTAAATAATTTTATTTCATTCTTACATGTTTTATTGAAACCCAAATATTTTGTCTTTATATAAATGGTATGGAAATTTTATTTTACTTATAAATTATGTCACTTGACTAGCTCTTGCTCGAGGCATTACCAAAGATAATATGTATAATGTAGTACTGTTAAAATAATATCTTTCAAAATATAAAGTTGACATTATAAATAAATAAATAAAAAAGCCTTTATTATTCCATCGACATGTACATTGGTGTTAACTTAAGAGCCTACCAGACGCCAAATTGTTAAAAGCAGATAGCAGATATACATTTTAGCTTGTAAGAAAGAGAGAGATTTGATCGGTTTCTGTGCGCTTTTAACGAAATAAATTATTTATAAAAAAGCTATAACCAATATGAAAAAAAATGCTCTAGCGCAAATGAAGATTTTACAATTGTCTTTCTTATTTTTTTTAATATTATAAAAACAACTTATAACGTACGAGATCTAGCTAATATTTCACGAAATCGAGGTATTTTCAACACAAAAATCTATCGAGGCTTTTATCAGTAATCGTGTTTTGAGCCTAGAGCGTTTTTAGTTCATGAACTGAAGTTGTCTGTGTTCAAATTTTAATTCAGTAGACCTCACGAGTCCTGAGATCTAGATCAAAGTAATAGTCTACTTGGCGTCATATGGACTCTTAATTGGGTAAACAATTTTAATCTAATACGTATGCCGCCTGGACCCCTCATCGAGTGAAGGCCTCCTCCAGAGATTGCCATTCGTCGCGATTTTTTGCGAGGCAGGCCCAATTACTTGTTCCGATTACTTCTATTTCGTCCTTCCATCTTGCTTTTGGCCTGCCTCTTGACATTACTCACGTACAATTGCTCATGGTTCTATGCTACTTACTAATACAAGGTTAAAACCTTGTCTGAAATTGAAAGAAGTGGAATTTAGAGAAAAAAGTTTTTAAAGTATTTATGTCACATAAAAATTCTACCTTCCTATTTATTATACATACTCATAGTCAATCAAGCTTAAGGGACTGACATGCTAGCATACCTATAGTTAAATGCCCACGTTCCATCAGTTATATTTCGTCCTACGTAATATGATGGTGAGACTTCAGCCATGATGAAACGAACAGGGTCAGGTTGTGACTACCAGCATTAGACCATCTAACACAGGACCCGCCTTACTGAAGTATTCCCCTCTGCCAAGGCAATAGACCATTTGGACTAAGAGGTTTATAAAAAGCACTTGAGAATCGATTGATTCACTATCATAATCGACATACATCGGCCTTAATCTGAAGACGCCATGCGTTCGCACACAGCTATAACGTTTATGATAGTGAATCAATCGATTCTCAAGTGCTTTTTATAAACCTCTTAGTCTGAATGATCTATTGCCTTGGCAGAATGGTCTATTGCCTTGGCAGAGGGGAATGCTTCAGTAAGGCGGGTCCTGTGCTAAATAGTCAAAGCTACCAGCTGATGAAAATTCGCAAGGAGGCCTAGTCCTCCAACTTGGCTAACAACTAGCTTGTAAGTGGTAGCCGGGACCAATGGCTTAACACGCCTTTTGAAGGATGGAAACGTTCGTTAATGACTAAACCCTGTTTGTTTCGGAGTTCGAGTGTTAGGTTTTTACCTGTATGTTTAACTAGCTGATAAGCCGCCCACTTGAAATTTGGTTCCCGTTCCCGCTTTCCATGGGAACATATTCTCGGGATGGAAAGTAGCCCATGTGTTATTCCAGACTATAAGCTATCTTTGTATCAAATTTAAGCCCTATCCGTTCAGCCGTTAGAGCGCGATTGAGTAACAAGCATCTACACATTTTTTTTAACGTGAAGGAAAATCCTCATGGATGCTATACCGGACTTCTAGCGATTAAAAATTAATACTTAGTAAGTAACTTTTGCAAAATTAAAATAAAGGTAGATCATAAAATAGTATGTTGAGCAAACGTATAAGTTTAGACTTTGGATGCAATAGTTGCTTCGGTAGAGCAGTTAATAAGTGTGTACGCCTGCTGTACTGAGGTATTTTGTTTTTGGGATGCTTTTCTATATGTAGTCATATTATGCTCTGTATTTGGAGTTGGGTTAAGGTTAACTTAACCTTGTGTATTTACACATTTATTTATTTATTTATAACACAATTACAACATCCTTACAGCAACTTAACACCAAGGCGATATTGTAAGCAACCAGTATATACGGCGATATAAATCTAAAGAACTTGTTTAGCCATTAGAAAAATAGTTCTGTACTAAAGAGATTCCATGCTAGCATTACTTATACAATAACAATAATCTATCCATTAGTAGGCGATAAACATGCAATAGTCAATACATTCAATCGAATTACACAATGATACAAAGCAGCGTAGATATTATTTAACGCCGGTAACATATTAATTAATAACGTAAATTCAGCAGAAAGAAACAAAACATAAATTCTGATAATTTCATAATACATATGTCTGTGTATCAGAGCGCCCACTATCCTCCTCCTGTTCCTCCGATACACACGGTCTTCAGCACCTCTTGTAGTAGAGTCTATGCAAAGGTACATTATAGTCATGCCTTAAACGACTGCCATGGTACTGATAACTAGGACCAGTGGCTTAACGACCTATCAGAAGGACCTATAGCGCCCCACCCGTATTATCCACTACCATGATAAGCCATGACTTTTTGTACTGCGTCTACTGCCGCGCACCTCTGCTTCGATACAGAAGTGTCTTTGAAGTTTTATGGTATTACTAGATAATGCTCGCAGCTTCACCCGCGTGAAATTCGGTACCCGTTCCCGCTTCCCGTGGGAAGATGTTCCCGGGATAAAATGATGTGTTATTCCAGACTATAAGCTATCTCTGTAACAAATTTCAGTCCAATCCGTTCAGCCGTTAGAGCGTGATTGAGTAACAAACATCCAAACATCTTCACAAACTTTCACATTTATAATATTGGTAGGATAATGTGTCTGTATATTGTCCACAGGCTATAAGCATGATAGCTATTTACCTGATCGTGTTACTGCAGTTCAAAATTTCACTACCAAAGGACCCTCAAACCGCAGATGCATAAGGTGTTACGAGTATTATGTGATATTTCAGTTTCAATTTACTATTATGTATTTTAAAGTATTGTTTAAAGTAAAGTTAATAATAACTAGACTTTAGCCCTTAGAGCATTCAACTAGTAGTAGAACATTTTATAATCAGTCTAAGATTTTATCACACAGAATTATGCGAAGAAAGCTGCGAATATCAAAAGATGTTTAAATAATACCTTTCGATATTCAACCATTTATTCAGTGTGTTTAAGACAGGTACCTACCTATTTTGATGTAAGAATATTTTTCGAATGCACGGTTAATAATTCTTCTTAAATATTGTGAAACGCTTTGTAAAGAAAAGAAATATATTTTCACATTTTGTTATAATCTTTCGTCAATTTTTAAGATGATTGACATCTTAAGTGCTTCAAACCGATACTGTCGTTCAAACAACATGGGCTTAATATTATATGAAAGTCCCATAACTGCAAGAGACAAATGACATAAATACTAAGACGAAAAAATAAAACACAACATTAACATATTTGTAAACAATTTTATTTCATTCTTACATGTTTTATTGAAAACCAAATATTTTGTCTTTATATAAATGGTATGGAAATTTTATTTTACTTATAAATTATGTCACTTGACTAGCTCTTGCTCGGAGCATTACCAAAGATAATAATAATGTATAATGTAGTACTGATAATATAATATCTTTCAAAATATAAGTTGACATTACTCACGTACATTTACTCTATTCTATGCTTCTCACTAAAAGAAGGTAAAAACCTTGTCTAATGGGTTAAATTTTGAACAATATTTTTTAAAAGTATTTGTCACATAAAAAATCTACATTCCTATTATACATACTCATAGTCAGTCAAGCTTTAGGGACTGACATACTAGCATACAATTTAATGCCCACGTTTACCAGTTATATTTCGTCCCACGTAATATAATGGTGAGCCTATAGCCATGATGAAACGAATAGGGTCAGGTTGTGACTACCAGCTGATGAAAATTGGTAATGAGTCTATAAGACCTCCAACTTGGCTAAACGACTAGCTTTTTGAAGGATGGAAATGTTGGTTAATGACTAAACCCTGTTTGTTTCGGAGTTCGAGTGTTAGGTTTTTACCTGTATGTTTAACTAGCTGATAAGCCGCCCACTTGAAATTTGGTTACCGTTCCCGCTTTCCATGGGAACATATTCTCGGGACGAAAAGTGGCCTATTTGTTATTACATACTATAAGCTATCTCTGTATCAAATTTCAGCCCAATCCGTTCAGCCGTTAGAGCGTGATTGAGTAACAAACATCCAAACATCTAAACATTTTTTTAACGTGACGGAAAATCCTCATGGATGCTTCTACCAACTAAAAAGCCTCACATATTCTGCCCACAGCCTATGGTTGGAAGCCCCGGGTAATCCTTCGGAAGGATACCCCAGCCAGGATAATATCTAAACATCCAAATCATCCAAACATCTTCACAAACTTTCACATTTTTTTTTATATTTAGCTCGCCAAATTGACGTCGCCACCAGCCTGATGGAAAGCTGTGGCGATTCGTTATAATATTAGTAGGATTATGTATATATTTATCGGTCGTCTAGATCCTATAGTACAAGCTTATAATTATCTTAGTATGACGTTGAGAGAGAACGGTCGTGTTTTGTGAAATACCTCGAAAATTATACTGGCACTCAAAATTAAATTCTATTACTTGCCAGAAATTGTGACGTGTAAATCAATTACTTATATACGTCGTTTGAGATGCCTCCCGAATGTCTCCCTCCTTTAAAATTACTCGAATTTCAGACCCCCAATTGGAAATGTACCGATGACTCAAGGCCACTGGTTGTCGTTCTCAATCAATTTCAAATGTTGTGACAGCAAAATTCATTAATCAACTTTCCCGATTTCCAACAAATCTAGTTTTGTTATTATTAAATTGAAAGGATAACTCTTTTTATGTAAATTTTCTGTTTTAGAATTATTCTTTATACATGAATTTTGATGTGTAGAAACTCTTAACAGAGCGGAAAGTTAAATAAAGTTGTTAAAAATACATTCAACTTATTTTATTACTTCAAGCAATACTCTAGAATCTAGTACGATAAACTACATTTTTTGACTGTAAAAAAGAAGTTACGGCCTTTTTTATCGCAAAATCTTATTTTTCGATCTCCAGGGAATCAAAACAATAGGGTACCTACTTCGTATTGACCTACAACTATGGTCTGTAAAACCATCCACTACTAGTATATGAAAAATTGGAAAGCTGGATATTTTTATGAGTCTAGGTATTGGTATACATTAAAATAGTATATGTTAAAAGAAGTAACTCCTTATTTATATCTGATAGTATCTGAAAATTTGTTTGAAACCTTTGTAGGGCGAGTCCGACACGCACTTATCCGGTATTTTGCATTAAAAAAATTCCGTTTTCATTTCCAAAAAGAAAAGCGTGGCAAAATATGAATGAAATTTTAATTAATTGTAGAGTCGGAACAACGACTATAACCATTTTGGAATGGATATGTTTTAACGGGAATAACTCAAATTGCGATTCAATTTATTTTATGCAGCATTTTACGTTAAGTTAAGCATTAACGATTCGAGGAAACAGAATATAATATGTATTATGGAGAGATATAATCTGTGGGTGACCTGAATTTATTGAGCACTTTTGAGAGCTGATGGTTTACGCAATCTCTCATATCAGGATCGCGTGTAACTTGCTCTAAATTTCCGATGTTATAAATATCTAAAACCCTTTCCATATTCTCTAAAAACCTTTCCAGTCCGTTACGCATTGTTCCTAGAAGGTATTCCAATAAGAAGTTTTTCACCATCATCTGGGCATTTAATGTGATCGCGCCCAAATACTTTAAGGCCTCGGTTGTCCTTCCTTATTTTACTTTCCACTTTTCTGGGCATTTAGCATACCTGATTTTTTAAACGACACACAATTTCTAATTAGAGATTCATTTTATTTTAGACGTTCCTTGTTCTCTGAAAGTCTTGTAGGCCTATTAAGTTTTATTACTGAAAAAAGCACTCCTAAATGCAGTGTTTCTATTTTTTATCATCATTTGAGCATTATTTTCGGTGAAGTTTAATTCCCTCGCTTAGTACACCAGGGTCTGCTTTCATTATATTCAGTTCAATTACTCATCGGAAATAGATGCCCAAACTCGAATTTCATAGAAATTCGAATAAATTGTTGAATGTTCCTCGAAAAGTTTGCTAACGGGTATGAATAAAGGCGTTGGTGTCTCTCGACTACTAAAGATGGGTACCCTTATTTTGCTTCTAGGAAAATAACTCTTCAATACTGGAAATACCCTGCCACTCCTGTTTGTTTTCTAACCAAGAATTCTTATTTCCTCCAACGCAATTTTGCTTTATTTGTGTTCCTCTATTTTGGTTTTTTGTGTGTTTTTACACCTAAGCAAGGTATGCAAACAATTGTCTTGATGTTTTGCAATTAGCCCTTAGATTTACCAAATTAATAAAAAGATTTTTAGATTTTAGGCTTTCAGGTAGACTGCCAAGGTCCTACCAATAACTAGGAAAGTATACCCTAAGAAATCTTTGGTTACCCTTGTGTATTTACATAATAATGTAAAACAACCCTTTTAAAAGCACTACTGTGCCCAGCTTTGATGAGAAAAGTTAGTTTATAACATTTTATGTTAACAGAAATTCATGTAGGACCAAATCTCGTAGGAGCTACGACTACGGTTCTACGCCGTAGCATATGCTACGAAATTAAAACTTATAATTTAGAAGGAGTTTTTAGTTTACCCCGAAGACATACACTGAATTAAAGTTATGTGATAATAGTATCTAGTAATGTATAGGATTTCATATTTATTTATTTATCTATACTAATATTATAAAGAGGAAAGATTTGATTGTTTGTTTGCATCGAATAGGCTCCGGAACTACAGAACCGATTTGAAAAATTCTTTTACTGTTGGGAAGCTACACTCTTTGCGGCGAACATAGGCTATATTTTATTCCCGTCTTCCCACGGGAACGGGAACTACGCAGGTGAAACTGCGTGACGTCGTCTAGTTCTAATAATATAAAGAATCAGAGTTTGAGTTTGTATGATGCGCTTTACGAAGTAGTATTTATTTACTACAGCCGTGGCGGGACTGGCGGGGGTGGGGAAGCTTGGTCAGAGAGGGACTGGGAGCTACCTATCTGTATGTAATCTCTTTCTACTATTGTAAAAATAGCTGTGACGGTACATTCAAGATAAAATAAAAAAAGCAACTGTAGCCGACTAATTTAAGGCCTCTGAGTCCAAATCTATGATATTTTTCTTGTGTCTGTTTGTTTGTTTATTTGTTCGGGGTTGCAGCAAAATTCTGTTGCTTGGTCGTAATTTGTACTATTAGGATTTTGCAGGTATTTATACAACTTAAATATGGCCGTATGTTTCATTCAAATCAGTTCAGAGCAAATACTTGTTTGATATGATGCCCACGGCTATGTTCTATCATCGCACCGCTCGCCACAGACAGGGAGTTCATCCTCACACTCTGCGTCCGGTGCGTTCCAGCACGGTTAGATCCGATAGGTGTTTTCTTCCGCGCACGCTTAGGTTGTGGAATGACCTCCCTGCCTCGGTTTTCCCAAACGCCTACAGTATGGGGTTCTTCAAAAGGGGTCTTAGAAGGTTTTTACAGGGTCGGCAGCGCGAGTGTGGCACCTCTGGTGTTGCAAACGTTCATAGGCTGCGGTGACCACCGGTCCTTCTGGTGGGCCGTATGCTTGTCTGCCACCTTAGTGGTATAAAAAAAAAAAAAAAAATATACAGCTTGACCTTTGTTTTACTAGAAGCCCTATACATTGGACAGGTCAAAGTCGATTAGTTATCAGCACCTCGCGAACGAAGTCGCGGGCAAAAGCTAGTACTATTATATAATCTTTGCCACTACGTATTGTAGTTAAATGGTCTAAGTCTAAAATGATACTCGATATTATCGTGCTATATGCTTTTAGCCCCTCTCTATAAAATAGAGTGCAGAGGGGCTTATATCGAGACTTTGTCTGTAGTCTGTGACTCTGTCGCATTTAACTACGTCACTAGGTCACGTGGATCATCTGTTCAAAGTTTGAAATAAAACAAAAATGACAACGTCAATCGTATTGAACTTTCACAATAAACGTGTTAGAGAGGGGCAGTCCGGTGAGAGCGATCTCACGGCTTTCTTGTTATATTATAGCTTAGTCTGAAGTCACCTTTAGAATGCTAATAAATTAAATTAATGCCAATATTTACCCATGTGGTATCGTCCACATTGTTGTGTAACAAACGGACGCATCCATACCAATAACTAACTCAAACAAAATAAATAAAAAAACATTAATTTTTTTATTTTACTGATTGGTCGGTTCGATTCATTTTAATCCAATTGATAGAGATTGATATTTGCGTTAATTGTGCACCTGAGGGTTTATGACTATTAATTTATTGTCTTTCAATCAAAGTAATACATGAGTTTTATTTTTTTTATTTTTTTTATTTTTATTATTGTGTTACCAAATAACGTAGTTTTCAATTGAAACGTTGCTATGAGCCAGTTACGCTTGTAAGATCTTACGAGTAACTTTTGCGAGTGCGCTAAGAAAAAGCGAACTAAAAAACCGGCCAAGTGAGAGCCCCCTTAGTTCCCCCTTTTTTAATGAAAGTATTTGTTGTTATTGTGGCAACAGAAATACATCATCTTTGAAAATTTCAGCTCTTTAGCTATCACGGTTTCTGAGATACAGCCTCGTGGCAGCAAGACAGACAGACGGACAGTGAAATCTCATGAATAGGGTCCCGTTTTTTACCCCTTGGGTACGGAACCCTAAAAACCAATGGCTTTCTAAGAGATAATGAGGAAAATTTGTCTGTTTGTAATCTATAAACTATAGAACAACTCAATCGGGTTCAGTTCAAACATTAATTCCTCATTAAAAGTCAAGTTATTCTGAAGTAAATTTAGGCTATCATCATAACATTATTACCTTAGTATTTTTTTTTCACGTGAGCGAAAATCCATCATGGATGCTATGCCGGACCCCTACCGACTAAAAAACCCTCACGTAACGCGCAACAGCCTACGGTCGGGAGCCTCGGGTAAGCCCTAGTCAGGATGTCCCAGGACTCCCAACATACCTACGGCTACCACTGCGGCTTCGCCTAGGGGGTAGTAATAATAAACGTCGAAACATCTTACAAATGGAAATATATATAGATACGTATTTGAAATAATGCATGGAAATGCTTTGTTACAAATACGTATATGTACAGTTTAATAGATGCATTGGGGCTAGTAGAACATTACAGGCAAATCTGTGGGTCACAGTTAGTGTGCAATATTTTGGTTTACAACTTCATATTGAATCGATACGAGCTTCACCTTCACACGACGCATCTCAAATCAAGTACACTGACAAGCAGTCAATTAGTAGGAGGTAACCTTTAACTGTAGGTACGGAATTGACGGATAGAGGGTGTGTGGAGGATTTCTCGTCCCCCTTTTTTGTATATATTATTATTCTAGGTAACATAATGATATCATTCGTAGGGAAAATATTCTGACAGCCTTTTTTTGTTGACGCGGGGAATGCGTTTGTGAGTGGGACTCACCGGCCCTGGAAAGGGACTCCTCGCCCTATATCCGGGTTGAATATATGAAGAACATTATTTAATTCGAGGCTCTCCTCGGAGAAGCTAAATGGCCGGCTCCATGGAGCTCACAGTTTTGATAACTTTGTGAGTCCAGGTGTTACAGAGGCCTAACTGGAGTTATAGAGGCCTAACTTAAAATTGTATATAAATTCCAACCCCGCCTTATAATTCTACATGCTACTATGGGTGATTACTATGCGTGACCATGGCGTAACCTGATACGCACTTGGCCGGGGTTTTTCTTGAACCTATTGCTGAGTTCAGAACCATTATGAGGATTAGTTCCCCTTACTTTGGACCCTTCACTGCTGGTAGAGAGGTATTAGAGTCGTGACTAATGTAACTGCATCTGCAAGAATTTATGAATATTCTTGCCTATTTTCTACACTACAGAACTCTATCAGCAAAGAAGTTAAATACACTCAGGGACAAATTTAGAGGAACGCAAAAAAAAAGGTCGACTACGTTAATTTTTTTATACTTACACACTGGCCACCTATAACAGCATTTGTATTATTTAAAGAAAGACATTTTATCGTCTTTTGTTTCAGAATATCATTTGTTTTTTTTTCTCTACGTAGTAATGTAATAAATGTGTCGTAACTTCGTAAGAGAACAATTTATTTAAGAGTTTATTTTCATATTTGAAAACTTTAGTAAATCTTTTTTTTTACAAAAATTATTCGTCAGAGTGTTACTTAGAGACTTTTTAAAAAGACTGAAGTGATAATGCCGGATCTCAACGTAGCACGAGGCCTACTCTCTTTCTACGAAAACTAAAACTTCGTTAACGAACGAAAACAAAACGAAGTTTCGTGGCTGACCCTATTCTATATCAATTGCGGATCGGAGCACGAACTTCGGATGCATAGACACATTTCGTGAATGACAATGATAGGGAGGTCTTTTGCTGATGTCTTATTCCGGTAAATACGGTTTTCACTTTTATTAAAATTTAAAAACAAGTAAGTTTTAATAAAAAAAAATTACATGTAACAAGTGGTTTATAATACATTACTTGTAAAATGTATGCAGAAAATAAGAATAAAAAGGTATTATGTATATAATTGTATATTTTCAACCATTTTGATATAGACAAACTAGAGATGCAAATGTCATAACATTACGTTAAAAAATGTATCTGACGTTTGTTTCATGTCAACCAACAATAATGTAATGAAAATTAAAATTATTATTATTTGAAATCTATATCTAAAACATATTATATCGTTTATACATATAAACATAAAAACCTTTGTAAGTAAACAATTCATATTACAGTGCAATTGAATGTTATTTATTCTATTGAATATCACACACACACACGCGTGATATATTATGTCTTGATGAGTAACTTATTTCTAATGTGAATTTATTTTATTTTGCAGCTTCTGTACCAACTGCCCCTAGGTGGAGGGGACAATCTTCTGGCTCTGATATGAGACGGAGATTGTTTAATATAGAAGGAGTGCGTGCAGAGAATGACACACTTAGAAATACCTACCGAGCTCGCTGGGATCATGAATATACTGATGCAGATTCAAGCTGCTCTGTTGGAACTGATTCAAGATATTAGAAACAAATAGGATAGGAGATACTATATAATAGGAAAGAATGAAAGATAAATAGTTTATATATTGTATCAGTTAATAAAAGTTGGGCAAGACAATTGTTTTCGTTTTATTTTACCTAAATTAACATATATTATTTTCAGTACGAACTAGTACAAAAGAAAACGCCCGGAAGCGGTAGAAAATAAAAAAACATCTAATTAGGTATCAGGGTCTCGGCTTGTCTTACAGTTTTCTTCCAGTTGGTGTCGAGACGGCGTTGCACCCCATGGACCTACGGTGCATGGGATCCAACGCACATACTTTTTGGTCGAGTCGGCTGGTGACCCAAGGGCTAGCAGTTACTTCTCCCAAAGAATAGGCATCGCTATTCAAAGGGGAATGCTCCCAGTCTTTTAGGCCCAATGCCAAGGGGGCTATTTTTCTTAACGTGAGATAAAATCCCCATGGATGCTATGCCGAACTTCTACCGACAAAAAAACTACACGTATCCTGCCTAACAGCCTACGATTGAAAACTCTTGGTAAGCCCTCGAAAGGATACCCCAGGACTCCCAAGAGACCTATGGCTACCACGGACGGTGGGCAGTCCCCTCACCATCCTCAGGCCCTCGGTCATGGAGGCGGATAGTCTTGGGCGAAGGCGCCCCCGCCGCTGACTGTGGAACTCGGGTGGGAGGGCTCTCTCCCGTAGCTAACTATTTCTTAGTACAACTCCTCAAACAGTTGCCGACTGAGCCTATAGTTTGCAATTAACTCTACTTCGGAAATAATCATATAATTGACTTAATTTGGCAGTCTACGACGATTTCTTCTACGCTCTAATTGTTCCTCACGTAGAGCAGCCTTAATGAGTAACATTCTAGACATTTTATTTAAAATTCTTACAAAATATACAAGGAAACGAAAATCAAACGGTAGCACTTTTGGTTTCGTCAATATTAGGTTAATATTCCGAACAATTATCTGTCAAAGTTGAAATTTCGTTCGTACGATTTGTGAATTAGAGTAGGTTTAACGTCAAACAACTTCGTTTCGTCCGCAAGTTGCGTAACGTATGGAACCGTAGTAGGTTTTATACGAAACTTCGGCCCGAACTTCGTTGTTCGTTGAAACAGAATAGGCCTGGTGTCCAAAGCTGTAACTTTAATCGAACAAGGTTACACTTACAATCAAGTGGCTCAAATGTTGCGAGTTTCCAAATCTTTCGCAACGTAAAACGATACCGGCAGACAGGCGAGTACACAAGATGCAGAGGACAAGGGAGAAAAAAGAAGACCACAGCTAGGGACGATAGATTTATCGTAAGCAGTGTGCTAAGAAATCGTACCTGGACGTCTTCTGAGGTAAGAGCAAGGCTCCAAGAAGTCCGAAATGTGGCAGTTAGCACTAAAACGATACGAAGAAGACTTAAAGCAGCCGGAATAGGGGCATTTATACCTGCCAAAGGACCTCTTCTTACCACAGGTCATCGTGTAGCTCGGAGTAACTTTGCTCGCATTCACCGTCACTGGAATGACAATGACTGGGGAAGAGTATTATTCACTGATGAGTCCAGATTTTGCCTTAAGCCAGATGATAGAAGGGTGAAAGTGTGGAGACGACCAGGAGAAAGATATGCACAGTGTAACATTGTCGGAAGAGAACCTTACGGTGGAGGGTCAGTGATGGTATGGGGCGGCATTTCCTTAGGAGGACGTACGGAGCTCCACGTCTTCGAAAATGGATCTCTGACAGCAGCACGCTACGTAACTAACATTTTAGAAGAAATTGTGATACCTTTTCACCCATACATAGGTGATAATTTTCTACTGATGCATGATAATACTCGGCCACACACTGCCGCTGTAGTTTCAAGATACCTTCAAGGGTTCGAAATCGATGTTTTGGAATGGCCAGCCCGCTCGCTAGACTTAAACCCGATTGAACATGTCTGGGATAAACTGGGAAGACAAATAAAAAAAAGGATCCCTGCAATAACCAACTTACGACAACTTAAAACGGCGTTGGTAGAAGAATGGGACCAAATGCCACAAAATTTCATAGACGAATTAATAAAAAGTATGCCCAGACGATTGGAGGCAGTTTTAACAGCAAGAGGAGGTAACTCCAAATACTGAATGTACCTACGAGTGGTCATGTTAACTTTTACTAGAGAAGAAACCAGACATTCCATAAATTTCATGATAAGATTCAATTTCATTGTTTCCTTAACATTCTCGTTAATAAGCGATAACTTCAATATTTGTCTATTTTTAACAGTAAATTGTACATTTCTGTATTTTAAAAAGTTAAATTAATTAAGAATACTCAAATGAAACTGTATTAAACATAAATAAATCGTTTATTTTATTACTACCTAAACATTTCTTTGCGTTCCCCTAATTTTGTCCATGAGTGTATATAAATAGACACTATATACATACATATGGTCACGCCTTTATTCCCGAAGGGATAGGCAGATGCATATCATATACCTATATTTCACCTTTTTTTTAGAACTTGTCCAACGTAATATGTGGTAAGCCGTGTTGCAGTGATGAGATGGATAGGCGCTGTTTGTGACTGCCTGCTGTTGAAATTTTTCAAGCCGCCTAAAAAGGCCTTCAACTTGGCTTAACGACTGCCATTTTACTGGCAACCGGCACCAACGACTTAACGTGCCTTACGAAGCACGGAAACGCTCAAATAAATATCACAAAACGGTCACATGAATGGTCACCCTTCCAAGAACTGGCCATAGTGAAAGTTGCTTACTGATCGTTTACAGAATACTAAGTCCGCGGGGCCACGAGCGCTTCTAAAATAAATACTAATATATATATATATATATATATATTAATGGTCTATGCGCTCTTCGCACATACACACCGTAAATAAAAATTATAATTATGTATTCTGTGATTGTAGTAGGTACAGTAAGTTTTTAAATGAGCTGCTCTTTTTCCAAACAATCAAAAAATAGAGTAGCGTTGGTGAAATCAATAGTATTAAGAAGGTCAATGATAGTATCTCGTGGTACTCATGACGAGTACATGCGTTTTCAACCAATCCCATTATATAGAGTGCTTTCACAGTTAATAACCACACTTGACGTGAAATGAAGTGCTCGGACGATACAAATATCTACCGAATCGTACGCCATACGCTACCGAGTGATGTCACATGCATTGCGTCAATAGCACACACTCTAGTACCGCTTAATGAATGGAAATCTGTTCCAGCGTTTATCTTGATCAAGGTAAATTGATTTGGTTTATTTATTATACCACTATGACATGTTACGGTGACTGATGTATGTTGCTTCTCCAAATCTGAATACTCCATCTATATGGAGTATTCCCGTTCGTCCCCTTGACTTCGTCCCCCTAGGGGGACGAACGGGAATTCAATATTTTATTTTTCCGATGGTCCCCTTAACTTTTTTGGGGGGACGAACGGGAATAATTTTTTCATTCTTTTTTAGTTCTATTGCTCCCAACTAATAATACGAGACAGGAGCGTTGGTAAAAAATCAAATTTGAAATTCTATTTATTTACAAAGGAAGATCAACAAAACAAATGAAGATCTTCAAAACAAATGAAGATCGACTGAACAAATGAAGATCGACGAAACAAACGAAGATCGTCAAAACAAACGAAGATCGTCAAAACAAATGAAGATCGTCAAAACAAATGAAGATCGACAAAACAAATGAAGATCGACGAAACAAATGAAGATCGGCGAAAGAAATGAAGATCGACAAAACAAATGAGAATCGGCAAAACAAATGACGGTCGGATAAACAAATGACGATCGAAAAAACATAATCAGATCAATAAAACAAAAGACTAAGCAAGTTGATAAGGTCAAAAACTACTATTGTAATCTAGATGAGCGAGCCATTCAAAAAAATAGGTGCAAGCAATTCTCCACCTTACTGACACTTACCTAAAAATGTGCTATTAGGCGTTTTTAGACATCACTGATCACAAATATATATAAAACTAGCTGACCCGCGCAACTTTGTTTGCGTTATAAATGAAGAACCGCTCGACCGATTTTGTGCAAACTTTACATAAACCATCTACTAAATAGTCCGAACAAAGCCTAAAAATTTTGTTTTGATAGGTGAGCCAGTTCTTGAGTTATAAAATTACAACGAAAAGTGGCATTGATTTTTATAGATATAGATTATCACAAATTATGCATGCTCATAACATAACATAACATATGTTCACGCCTTTATCCCCGAAGGGGTAGGCAGAGGCATATTATATGCCCACATTTCACCTTTATATAATTTGTCCCACGTAATAGGTGGTAAGCCGTATTGCCGTATGCATGCTCATAAGGTCGAAATTTGCTTGGATCCATTTTTTGTAATCTAGATACGATAATCATTCAACAAATAGGTGCAGGCAATTCTCGACCTTAATGACATTTATCTAAAAATGTGCTTTTAGGCGTTTATGGACATCACTGATCACGAATATAATTAAAAAATAAATAGATATATGCATGCTCATAAGGTCGAAATTTGCTTGGACCCTTTTTGTATTCTAGATGCAATAAACATTAAAAAAATAGGTGCAAGCAATTCTTTACCTTATGGACATGCATAACATTTGTTTATTTTTTACATATTCATGATCAGTGATGTGATGTCTATAAACGCCAAAAAGCACTATTTTAGAGAAGTGTTATTAAGTTCGAGATTTGGTTGCACCTATCTTTTTGAATGGCAATCGCATCTAGATTATAAAATATGGCTGCAAGTAATTTTTGACCTTATCAACTTGCTTATAGTCTTGATTTACTGATCTGCATGTTTTTTCGATCGTCATTTGTTTATCATTTGTTATGCCGTTCAAGAGTGCGTTCGAAATCCGCAGCGAACGGTCGCGTCACCGCTGCCTCGCGCAAATTTGTTTTTGTGTTCGAGCTAAGTGCTGACGCAGCCATCGAGTTCGTCACGTTGAGTCGTACGCGGCCGCAGCGATGACCTAGTTACCGATCGTAATGATTCATTACATATGTAAGTAATTAGCAATTAAGGCGCAGCTATTTTAAATATCTAACAATGGCTTCTACAAAAGTAAATATTACAACAGAGACAGAGCGTATCATATACGACTATTATGTCAAAGAGAAAGAAGAGAGAGAAAAACTGCAAGAGTTAGTAAATGACCTTAGATGTCAAATAGAGAACCTTCAAAGTAAAATGAACTTTGACCAGGAGCAACCCCCTGAAAATACTAACAACAAAACTGTTGAAAACACTGAAAGTTCCACTCCAGCGGTCCAATATGAGACCGACGAGGAAGAACTCGCTAAAGAAACCGAGTGGGTACGTGTAAAAAATCGTAAAAAAAGGAAATTGAACTTGACACCCTCCCCACCACCATCCCAAAGAGCTATCTGCTCCAACGAAAAAGCACAGAAGATCAAAAAACCTCCACAACCACCACCCATAGTTGTGGAAAATGTCAAGAACTACCAAATGTTCTATGATCTGCTGTCAGCAGATACTGCAATCGATTCGTTTATCGTGAAAATGATGAGCGGTGAATGTATAAAAATAAACGCCAAAAACGAAGATTCTTATAGGTCCATTACTAAGACCCTACTTCAAAATAATTGTCTGTGGTACTCCTATGAAAACAAACAGGACAGACCCATAAGAGTCGTAGCAAAAAAATTACACTCGTCTTGTTTACCGGACAGAATTATCGCGGATCTGAAAGGCAAAGGTCTTAAAATTCAGGACGCAGTTAACAAATTGAGTTGGAGGACTAAAGAGCCTCTTAATATCTTTCTGCTTTCATTTGATAAAGAAGAAAGCATTGACAGAATTTACGGTATTCATTCAATACTGAGTTGCAAAGTGGATATAGAACCTTTGAAAACCTCAAAACTCATTCCACAGTGTAAGAGATGTCAAGCCTATGGCCACACTCAAAAATACTGCTCCAGAGAACCTAAATGCGTAAAATGCACGGGTAAACACCTAACGAAAGACTGCCGGAAACCTGCAGAGGTAAAGCCAAAGTGTGTACACTGTGGCGAACCACATCCTTCTAACTATAGAGGGTGTATGGTAGCTAAAGAGCTGCAAAAAATTAAAAATAAGTCAGTAAAATCAAAAACATCTATGACAGCCACTAAGATGTCTAGTGAACGTACTGGCATAAAAGCGAATCCCGAAAAGCGGGTCACAAAAACCGTATCGTACGCACAAATGACTAAGGACATTCACTTGCAACCTCAGCCACCACAACAACAGTTGTTGTCAACAAATCAACAACAACAACCAGTAAGTTCTAATAATGACGATAAAATTAATCAAATTCTTAGCCTAATGACATCGTTTGATGAAAGGTTAAAGAAACTTGAATTAAACACTTACAGAAAATAAACATGATGTATTCAATCAAAATTATGGCATGGAATGCAAATGGACTCCTAAAGCATCAAAATGAGTTGCAGGCAGTCCTAATTACAGAAAATATAGACATATGTCTGATATCTGAGTCACATTTTACCAGAGAATCATATATTAGAATTAAGGGCTATAAAAGTTATCATTCGTTGCACCCCAACAACACTGCAAGAGGTGGTAGTACCATAATTATTAAGGATACTATTAGTCATTATGTAGAACATAAATGTGAAGAACAATTTATACAAGCTATAGCTGTTACTATTAAAACTAAGCGATACCCCATTACAATTTCTGCTATATACTTTCCACCAAGGCATAGTTTAAAAGCAGAACAGTACAAAACTCTTTTTGAAAGTCTTGGTAACAGATTTATCCTTGGTGGCGATTTTAATGCCAAAAATATACACTGGGGATCGAGATTAACGAACTCTAAAGGCAAACAGTTACTTTGTGCTATCAGAGAAATGAACTGTAATGTTATATCAACAGGTAAACCTACCTATTGGCCTACTGAAAAAGGGAAATTACCAGATTTAATAGATTTTTTCATCTACAAAAATTTTTCGTCCGGCGTCTTACAAATTGAAGAAGGATTTGACATGAGTTCAGACCATTCACCCATATTACTGACCATAGGTGAAACTATTATTCAAAAAGAAAGCAAGCCCTCTTTAGTCAATAAAAATACAGACTGGGATAGCTTCAGATGCGAATTAGAAGAAGCTATTAACCTAAAAGTACCGCTAAAAAATCCGCAACAACTAGAACTTGATGTGTCAAAATTCATAACAGATATACAAAAATGTGCCTGGCGTAATACACCGGAAATTAGGCAAAGAATTAAAAATAACTGCTATCCTATGAGTATTAGAAATATTATAGCTGAAAAACGTATACTGCGAAAAAAATGGCAAAGAACCAGATATCCCCCTGACAAAACTGAACTAAACAACATTACCAAAAGACTCAGGAGAGAAATTCAAAATTTTCATAATACAACAGTAAATAGTTACTTAAGTCAGTTAACAAGTGATCGCACGACAAATTACTCCCTATGGAAATGTACAAAACATTCCAAAAAGCCAACTTTACATATCCCCCCCATTAAAGATACCAATGGCGGTTGGGCTATAAATAATGAACAGAAAGCAGCCAGATTTGCACAACACTTAGAGCAAATTTTCCGACCAAACGATGAAACCTCCGGAAACATACCTTTAGACGTGGCATCAAGCGATGGGTTAGAAATAAGATTAGTTACACCGAGAGAGGTGTTCAATGAAATAAAACGCCTAAATACAAACAAAGCCCCTGGCTATGACCTAATTACGGCAGAAGTTTTACGCAACTTACCACGTAAAGCGATTATTAAACTTACCACCATTATTAATGCGTCATTTAGACTAAACCATGTACCTGATGTGTGGAAAGTGGCCGAAGTTATTATGATACTTAAACCTGGCAAACCACCCCATGAAACTACTTCATATAGACCTATTTCCTTACTACCAATAATGTCAAAATTATTTGAAAAGCTGTTCCTGAAACGGTTAAAGCCCATCATAGAAGAACGTCAGCTGATCCCAAACTATCAATTTGGATTTAGACAAAATCACTCTACAATCGATCAAGTACACCGTATCACTAATATCATTGAAAAAGCTTTAGAAGACAAGAAAGTGTGTTCTACAGTCTTCCTAGACGTAGCTCAAGCTTTCGATAAAGTTTGGCATGAAGGTCTTGCACAAAAACTCGAAAATATGCTCCCAAAACAGTTCACCGCCATCTTAAAGTCCTACTTGACTCAAAGAATGTTCAGAATTCGACAAGATGATGCATACTCAGACTTAAGGGAAATAAAAGCTGGAGTGCCCCAGGGAAGTGTATTAGGTCCGGTCCTGTACCTATTATACACCTGCGATATCCCGGTATTAGAAAACCATACCATTGCAACATTTGCAGATGACACAGCCATTATGGCCACAGGTGTTACTCATGCAGAAGCCGTGGAAAAGGTCCAAAATGCAGTCAACATCGTATATGACTGGACGAAAAAGTGGAAAATAAAATTGAACGAAGCCAAATCAGTTCACATAGACTTCACTAATAAAAGATCCAACTATCATGCAGTGTATATAAATAATACGATTATTCCCTACGAGAATACAGCCAAGTATCTAGGCATGACACTAGATGCTAAGCTTCGTTGGAAGGCTCACGTTAAGAAGAAACGCAGCGAGCTACAGCTTCGCTACAAAAATATGTACTGGCTTCTAGGCAAACATTCTTCGCTGTCAGTACAAAACAAATTACTACTGTATAAACAAGTCCTTATGCCAGTGTGGACTTATGGAATACAGCTATGGGGCTGTACCAAATCAAGCAACATCCAGATTATACAAAAATTCCAAAATAAAGTACTGAGGGGTATCGTAAATGCGCCTTGGTACATTAGAAATGACGACCTCCATAGGGACCTTAAAGTGGACCTCGTAGCTAATGTAGTGCAAAAGTACGCCGAAGCTCATCAAAAAAGACTTCATCATCATGTGAATGTCGAGGCTATCCAACTCCTTGACCACACAGATTTAGTGAGAAGACTAAAAAGGACAAAACCCTTCGAATTAGTATAGTGAAGTGTCAGTGTGACATAGTGTAATAAGTGCAACTTGTAATAAAAACACAATATGAACTAAGTGACTTCCCCTTAAAAGAGACATTAAGAAAAGTGTTAATGGACACATTCTTACAATTTACTCTATATTAGCAGCTTAGGTTAAATGTTAATTACTTATTAGTCTTATGGCTAGATTGTAATTTATATGATATGCTATTATTGTAGCACGTCATTACATAAAAAAAAAAAAAAAAAAAAAAGATCGTCATTTGTTTTATAGATCTTCATTTGTATTTTCGATCGTCATTTGTTTACCCGATCGTCATTTGTTTTATAGTTCATCATTTGTTTTTTCGATCGTCATTTGTTTTTCATCTGTTTATCGTCATTTGTTTTTGGTCGAGGGGGATGAACGGGGGACGAATGGCACTTAATCAAAGAACATATTCCCATTCGTCCCCTCTTGAATTAGGAGGGGGACGATCGGGAACTGATTAAATATTAATTTTGTGAATTCCCGTTCGTCCCCCTCGGGGGGACGAAGTCAAGGGGACGAACGGGAATAGGCGGTATTTGGGGGAGTAGTAGTTTTTAAACGAAAATAATATGAAAGAAAGAATGATGAATGTGTGGCCAACTCATTATTGACAAGTCGGAAGAATCCATAAAAAATTAACTATTTGAAAATAAAAACAGGTATTTATAGAGTACTAGTTAGTGCCCGTGGCTTTGTCTGCTTGTGATTCTGTTTCTGTTGCCACATCTCATGGAAACTTATTCCGGAGATAAAAGTAGCCTATGCCAGACTACCGTTCAGTCGTTAGAGCGTGATAGAGTTAAAAATATCCATACTATGCAATATTTTGTGTTTGTACCATTATTTGAAGCTGTTGATGAAAATTGCGAGAAGAGCAAAGAAAACAGTTTATATGGAGAACGGAACACACAAGCAAACAGCCCATCTGATTGAAAGTGATCATCATGGCCTATGGACGTTTGCAAAGTCAGTTTCACTTTCAAAATTTCTATTCAGAGTTGCTACACTTGTGCTCTTAAGCTTTAGGCAAGAACCGTTTAAGCAACCCCATATAGTAGATGTTCAGGAAGACTGAAGTTGGGAACTAATTTCACAACCTAAGCATACGTGGGAGAAAGCTTCAATGGGACCTTACAGAATATGCGCACTCCGGGTGCAAAGTGTAGGTAAGAATGAGCTGTATGAAATGGAAATTTTTGAAACCGTAACGTGAAACTACCGACAGCAAAAAGAAATTGTTTGTTTGAATTGTATTCCAAAAAAGGTTCTATAATGTTCTGTCACATATTTACTTCTAAAGTATGTGCCCGGTGAATTACTTACCTATCAGCGACCAGTCGAAAAACTTACACATAAAAACTTGTTTTTTTTTAAAGTACCATCGCACCCTTGTAATGTAGGCACCCACTTGTAAAGGGGTTTGCATTTTTGCAACATTTCTTTTTATTAAAGGTCATTGTAGTTCGGCAATAAGAATGACGTTACGCAACGTATCAGTATACGCAAAAGTTCTACTGGCCTAACAAACTTTCACGTGGACCAAGCTAATTAAAATTAAACGTGGTTTATGGCTAAGCCACATCGAGCGGGGGTAGTACATGATAATTATATGAATTTAAAGGTCGTGTATGACGATACCGGTGGCGCCATTTAATGAATGGTTTTAAAAAATCTGTACTGATGTATTACTAGAGCGCTTGCTGTAATGACCAGTATCCTAGTAATTTATCATAAAAGCGAATTCAATACTCAATTATTATTTTGTTAATAATGATTTAGACATTCTTTTTTATTAAACGCATAATTAAAACGGAGCTTATTATTAAAATTTAAAGATGAATTCGATTAAAATGATCAGAAATCTGAAGTTAGATTGGTGAATTAAAATAATGTTTGGCAAAATAATTTAAACAAATAGACAATATCTTTGCAAGTAAGTAAACATAAAATCTATATACAAATTTTGAAAATACCAATCTGTTAAAACCTCTTTAATACTCTCTGTTTACATTCCATTTTGATTCCGTGAATTTGTACAAAGCCTTTTAAACATCGGTCCATCAAAGTTTTTCGCACGATAAAACTTGAAATATATCATTGTATGAATGTCAGTACGAATTATTTTTTTGTCTTTACGTAACATGTAGATGCGTTGATTAATTTAGTGGTTGGGATTATATGTGGAATCTTGCAAAAAAATGACTACCTCTGTGGCGAACTGTGTAGTGTAATCGCCTGCCGCCCTGAGGACGCGGGTCGGTCCAAATATTTGTGTGATCCACAAATATTTGTTTCGGAGTTTGGGTGTTTTCTATGTATGATAAGTATGTATTTAGAAATAAATAATTATGTCTATAAGTTGTCTAGATCCCATAGCACAAGCTTATACTAGCTTAATTTGGGCTAGATGTTGTGTGAGAATGTGCTCAAATATTTATTTTTTATTTATTTTATTGTACCGAAATTTGTTGTAATATGAAATAAACTATTTTTCTTTACTATTATTAATTTATGGTATTCATTTAGAGAAGATTCTAGTTCTATTCTATTTCTGTACTAAATTTAATTAGAAACAGTTCAGTGGTTTCAGACAGAGTTACTTTCTCATTTATGTATTAGTAGGGATTAAATATTCAACCTTCAAAATATACTTAAATACGTTTTACTTACGAATATACAAAGTTTCTGAAACAGTTTACATTTCTCTCCCTTTCAATAACAATATTTGTATCCGTTATTGCTCAAAGGAGCAACTTGTTTCAGTTAACTTTGTTTTCATTCATCAGGTATCTTTATGAATACTTATTATAGTACCTTTCTCTGTAACGACGTAGTTCGTCTGTATTTCTGATGAGTTTCTTGTAGTCTAAATGGCTGTTTCTATAATTATATGAAAATATATCAACACCTCTTTTATTTTCCTAAAAGCAAGAATATTACAGACTTCAATCGGCTTATTCGCAGTTTGACTTTGTTGCAAAATGTCTACTAGGCCGGAGTTGTCGCTTTCTCTGAATGTCTCTTTCGCTTAATATCTCTTTCGCTGATTGTCTCTTTAGCTGATTTTCGCTGTCGCTGATTGTCTCTTACGCAAGAAGTCGTTTTAGTAACTTTGACTATAACTGCACGCTGAACTGAGCATGACTGCTAAAATACCTGCGTTCAAATACAAAAAAAAACATAATAAAGTTAATTTGCGTATATTAGGTCGTGCAACTTGACTTGTCGACGGCCATGTTACTTGTTACGGGCAACCAATAAACCGGTTTAGCTGTCATCCTTCAAAGAAAATTACATATTTTTTTCCATAGATATAATAACGTTCTCACATTTCCAAGTATACCTATATCACAAACACGTTAATTTCCAAGTAGCAAGGTATATTGACTGCCTCTGTGGCGCAGTCGGTAGTGATACCGCCTGCGGCGCTGGAGGTCTTGGGTTCGATTCCCACCGGAGACAAATATTTGTGTGACCCATAAATGTTTGTCTCAAGAGTCTGGGTGTTTCTATGTATTATGTGTATGTATTTAAAAAAGTATATAAGTATTAATATCCGTGGTCTGATACCCATAACACGAGCAGGTTATTCCTAGCTTACTTTGGGATCAGATAGCGTTGTGTCAAATGTCCGTAAATATTTATTATTATTATTATTATAAATCACGTTAAGTATTCCTGTCGGCGTCCGTTGCGTGGTTGGCGTGGAATCATTAAGAGTCGGAGCTCATCAGACGCCAAAGCGTCAATTAAGACCGGACACACCGAATATTAAAGAAAAATATCCCACAGTTGTTAATAAAGATGAGACGATCGTGCTCCGAGTACGGGATGCTGAAACTTGACGGATAACGGGCAAAAGACCAACGTCAAATATGAAAATGATTACTGAAGTGTTACTTAATTTAATACGTGACAGATTAGGGAGCTTGGAAAATAATGTGCGACGTGACAGTCACCAAATCTAAGTAGCGCCCACACAGCAAAATGCATCAAACTCTGTGATATAAAATATCCAGTATCTCGCTATAGAACTTCCCACGCTGATTGTACGACATCGAAGTACCCCTTTTTAAGAAAATTACGCGAACGGTTGGACGTTAAAATTGACACAGTTAATGTTTAAGGAAATGAAGCGTAGGAAGCTATTTCCATTTTCATGAATTACTAATTTGAAATTTCGATGGCTAACGGGTCTCTAGTTCATTAATTCTTCATCACACTGTGACAGTTGTCGAGCTAAAGATACACAACCTAAATCTGACTTGTGTAGTGAAATAGCGAAGAACACCTGAACGACAATACTAAGAATCCTTTATCACTTTATTAAAGTTGTCGCACTGAAGGTTTGCACGGAATCCGGAATTCGCATTGATAGTTCTCTCGCTGAAGAAAGCTGAAAAGGAAAAGTATACCAAACGTAATCATCTTTTCTGGTCGGACAATACCAGTTCTCTGTTCCTCCACAGGTAGTTTGAGTATGCTAAAGAGATCTTCAAGTTATTCCACTCTCTCCTTTTCGACCCCGAACAATACAGTCGGAGTAGGCGTCACTCTCTTATAGTGGACAGCTGCCTTTATGAAATGATAAAAAAACCCTGTACCTACCTATCTTGAGAACACCAGTTTCAGATAGACTGAAAAGCCATCACCCAATACGTAAGGCTCTAAGTTTAGAAAATACCCAGTATTACATAATATCGTTGAAAGGATGTTTAAGGACTTGTAAAACATCCCTGCTTGTACAACACTATTTGGCCTAAATTAAGATAATATAAGGTGAACTATGGAATTTAGATAGCTAATAAACATGCTTTATAAATTAAAAAAAAAAAACTAAAATTCCTACCGACTAAAATCCCTCACGTAACGCTCAACAGCCTACGGCCTCGCCCCGGGGGTGGTTCGGGTTCTATCCCGCGTCTTTGGGGGGTTTCGGGTATCATCCCGCTTCTTGGGGGGGCGTGCGTGAATCACTCACGACACGCTGCCGTCATGGGCCTGCTTCTGTAAGGCCGATAGTCTTCAGGGAAGACACGTCGGCGGCGCCCAAGCCGCCGACTGCGGAACTCAGGTGGGAGAGTTCTCTCCCGCTCCCGGTCCGTAAATATTCGCCTTGATAAGAATATTTTCAAAAGATTACTTAAATATTTGTTTCGACCCAGGATTCGAGCCCGAGACCTCGGCCTAATCAATTCTTGTTAACATTATTTGAGATCTTTAATAGATAAACTTTGGCACCTACTTCAAATCAGGGAGCCATCTTCCAATGGCTAATTGTTTACGAGTTCCTTAATTTATATGGGTTCCTCAGATTCCCCTTAGTGGCCAACGGGCCAGCTAAATATTTACGTTACGTACGCTATTTACGTAACTTGGAGGTGAGGTGCTGTGTTATTTATTCTACTTAATATTATAAAGAGGAATAGATCATTTGTTATGCGATTCAAATTCGTGTAACCAATATAGACATGAGTAATTTTCACTCAAAATATATTTAACTAGCTGACCCGCGCAACTTCGTTTGCGCCACATAAGAGAGAGTATTACCTGTTCCCGTCGCAATTACTCCCGTCGCTATGCGTTTACTCCCGTAGCATCTCGTCGTTAATATTCAATACTACGTGAGAGAGAGAGAGAGGGAGAGAGAAAGGTTTCTCGTCGCGTGTATTCCCGTCGCATTATTTTTAAGAACAATTTCGTTTATGAATGAGGTATCCCGTGGCATTATTGTAGAAAAAAATCGATTGCCATTAAAATGGTTATTGTGCACCAACCCAAAGATAGACACATGCTACTGCGCAATTTTTTTGGAACTTCTTTTTAAGAGAAACAATTTTGTATAAGTACGCAGCACACGCAACGAAGCTCTCTAAAGGAATAACTTTTCCCCCGTTTTTGAAACATTTACTATTACTGCTTCGCTCCTATTCGTTGTAGCGTGATGTTATATAGGCTACTAGCTGACCCGCGCAACTTTGTTTGCGCCACATAAGAGAGAGTATTACCTGTTCCCGTCGCATTTACTCCCGTCACGTTGCGTACCTACTCCCGTAGCGTCTCGTCGTTAATATTCAATACTACGTGAGAGAGAGAGAGAGAGAGAGAGAGAGAGAGAGAAAGAGAAAGGTTTCTCGTCGCGTGTATTCCCGTCGCATTATTTTTAATTACGCAGCACACGCAATGAAGCTCTCAAAAACATTTCCCCCGTTTTTGAAACATTTACTATTACTGCTCCGCTCCTATTCGTTGTAGCGTGATGCTTTAAAGCCTATGACACTCCACAGTAACGTAGCTTTCTATTGGTGAAAGAATTTTTAAAATCGGTTCCGTAGATCCCGAGATTACCCCTTACAATTTAACAAACACACAAACTTTACTTCTTCATAATATTAAATAATTATTCCATTTATTCATTATTTTTATTATATTATTATTATTATTAAGTATTAAGTATAAGTATTAAGTATAGATGTGACCATCCAATATGAAGTTTGTTTCAAAAGTTCGTCATTTCCCGAATTCACTGTTGACCGATCAAAAATAATGACAACCAAGTTCCCAAAGCATGAAATTAATAGAAATGTATTGTAGCGGTAAGATAATAAACAGTAGACAGATAGTTCTTTATTGTAAATCGTGTACAGGATATTGAAGAACCAAGTCAATTTCACTGTTAAGATAAAATATATTAGGATAACATGGTGAAATGAATACTACATGTATCTACAAAATTGTGTTTGCGCAAAGGAACTACGGACGACTGCCACTAGAAACTATTGTGCATTACCCCCGATGATATTAAATTGATACGACTACGATACAATAGGTGAATGCGACAGACAGATAATATACTATATTCTATAATACGACTACTCTTGGCGTTTAGTGTGGGTGCCACAACAAAACTAATAAGCAATTCGCCCGAAGCACACGTTAGGGCATACACGTGCTTCCTGAGGACTTACCCGACTTCCCAGCCGTAGGCAGTGTTAGGACACCTTGTGGTTTTAGTGGGTAAGAGTCGGGCATAGCATCCATGAAGGATATCCAAAAAAAATGTGTACACGTGTGATCGCTATCGGCTACACGTGCACAAATCAATCAAGCCCAAATACAAGGTAACTGCACTAAATTTTTAAGGAATGCCCTCGACTGTCTTTCGACTCTATCATCAGATCGACTCCAGTCCTTCATTAAAGTATAGAACATTAAAGCACCTAATTAAAAAGTCAACAAGCGCACTAGTTGTAAAAAATTTTTAGAAATACGTCTATAATTGACGGAAATATCGCTTAACATACATAAAAAAAAACATACAGACGAATTGAGAACCTCCTCCTTTTTTTGAAGTCGGTTAAAAATCAGCTCAAAAGTAATGCAAAGAATTAGAATGACTGTTCGATGATGTCATTTTAATTAATTCAATCAACTCAAAGAATTGGAGACTGACTTGGGAAGATAAGCTGTCCGTAATTGATACAACATAAACTTAATTAAAAGACCCCATTTAATATATTCAATTAGAATTAAAATAACTAAGCCAGCAATTTGAGGATGTTGTTTTCTTGCAGAATTTTTAAAATAATTGACCTACTGTATTCATTGGACATTATGTAGTTCATATGGAACCTAGATAACTGATAAATTCTATCACATTCCGGAAATACAATTGTGAACCACAAAAATAATTGTTCCGACTCACAAATTGAACTCCAGATGGCAACAACACACAACCATCTCCACCGGAGCAGTTATTTTGATTTGATTCATAAATTAATCCTTTAAATGATCACAAAATTTGACTTTATATAATATTGTTAAAAAATACAGAGAAACATAATTATTACATATCGATATATTTACATTATTACTATCTTAACTAATCCTAAATATGGCCCCCGCCCCGTGGCATTGTGCCTAAAAGACTAGCAGCATTCCCCCTTGAATAGCAATACCTATTCGCTGAGCGAGAAAACTGTAGGATGTCCGGTTCCAAAAAAGTTCCGGTTTTGACTGTAGGGAAAGCTTAAAGTTCGAAAAGAAAGTTAGCTTAGGTATAGGTAAATAGTTTGAGATAATATTATTTTAGAAGGGTATTAAATGTTCCCGTAACCTTAACAAAGGAACAACTTACTACTACCCCTTCAACTGTTGATTTCAAAATAAGCGACATTTTCCAAAACCCCGCATCTGTTGATGTTAATAGTTTGAGATAATATTATTTTAGAAGGGTATTAAATGTGCCCGTAACCTTAACAAAGGAACAACTTACTAATATGTCTGATAAAGCCGTGTATTAGTAGTAAGGTATAGTAGGTCTACTTTCTGAAACCCTCGCGGCTATTATTCTGTAGGAGCAAGTTTTGAACAGAATATATATACTTTATTGTAGATAACGACGCTTAGTTTTGTCGAGTGTTATAGGGATTTTGATGGAAATTGATGAAACTAACATGGATAATTATTAATGAACATTGAGCTCTACAAGCGAAACATAAGATAGAAGCTATGAGGTTAGAAAAATAAGATTCAATAAAAAACCGGCCAAGTGCTAGTCAAACTCACGCACAGGGGGTTCCGTACCAAAAAACGGCACAAAACCGCGATTGTTGTATGGGAGCTCCCTTATTCTCCACCTTTTTTTCTGGTTTTAGTATTTAATGGCATAGCGGCAACAGAGATAGGTACCTTCATCATCTGTGAAAATTTCAGCTTTCTAGCTATCACGGTTCCTGAGATACAGTCTCATTACGGACAGACATACATACAGACGGGCGGTTTCATTGAATAGGGCCCGTTTTCTTTTTTTTTTCAAATACATTTCTATTTATTTGTGGACATTCTCGCACAACATCACCTAGCCCAATTATAATATAAGCTTGTACTATGGGATCTAGACGACTGATAAACATACTTATATGTTTGTAAATACATACACATATGATATTATACATAGAAAACACCCAAACTCCGAAACACAATAGTTGTGGAGCATTTAATATTTAAAGCAATTAGTATGCCGACTTTTTCATAAAATTTAATCCCGTATGGGAATGGGCCACAGTCCCATTAGCTCAAGTGGTTAGAGCATTGCCCCGGTATAGGCAAAGGTTGTGGGTTCAAATACATTTTACCGTATGGGCCAAGTTGTCTTTTTTCACTTTATATTAAATATTTGTAGAGCACACAAATATTTGAACCGACCCGGGAATCGAATCCGGGACTTCAGCGCGACAGGAGGTTACACTGCCGAAAGCGCCACCGTGTCAGTCGACCTTTAGGTACGGTACCCAAAAACGTCTACAAAGCTCCTGCTAATGATGAACTCTAATAAATAAAAAGAAATCTCCCGAGATAGAAATAATGTCCAGTCAAAACCTTTTTAGAAACTTTACATTTTTAAAGTAAGTTACTCTTGTAGGCACCCACTATGAAAGGTTTTTTTTCTAAACGCCATCCCTAGGGGGAAAAATAATAATAGAATGAAGAAAAGTATTTTTTATGTTTTTGTTCTTCAAGTTCAGTTCTTGAGCTCCAACTTTTCCAACTTTTCTGGAAAGGGTAGGCACCTATATAATTATATTAGAATAATTTACGTGATTATGTATATTACCAACCTCATTATCGATTTAGACGTAGAGCAAAATACAGTATAAGATCAATGTTGAATAATAAATATCTACTATTTATTGGATTCAGGATTATTTGACTTTGAAATTACGTGTGTCTTAATTTATGGAGTGAGCTGAATTATTCAAAGAAAAAAAAAGAAACCTATAAAAACGAATTTATATACACGATAGGCTCACCACCTATTACGTGAGACAAAATACTATAAGGTAAGATGTGGTTGTATACTATGCTTCTGCCTACCTCTTCGAGGATAAAGGGTTTTTGAAACCGAAAGCTTTCAAAAAACGTTTCAACATTGTTGAGTAAACTAAGACTCGATACGAATTTGATCACCGGCTGTTTCAACAGTTGTAAGGCACCGTGTGATTTTAGTTGGTACTAGCAGACATCACGCGGTTTCACCTGCGTAGTTCCCGTTCCCGTGGGAATACAGGAATAAAATATAGCCTTTGTTCACCGCAAAGAGTGAAGCTTCCCAACAGTGAAAGAATTTTACAGTGAAAGAACAGTTAGATGTTTACGCGAAAAAGACCCGAGATATATTATTATGTGTAGTACAAGTCGTGTGAGTTTAAAAACCTTAGTGAAAGAATTTTTCAAATCGGTCCAGTAGTTCCGGAGCCTATTCGTTACAAACAAACAAAAAAACAAATCTTTCCTCTTTATAATATTAGTATTGATAAGTCCGGCAAGCTATCGTATAACATTTCCACACTTAAAAAATCTGGCCAAGTGCGAGTCGAATTCGCGTACGGAGGGTACCAAAAAACGGCAAGAAATGGGAATGGGAGCCCAAGAAATCTCGCTTGTTGTATGGGAGCCCCCTTAAGCCTTATTTTTTTCTGATTTTAGTATTTGTTGTTATAGTGGCAACAGAAATACATCATCTGTGATAATTTCAGCTCTCTAGCTATCACGGTTACTGTGATACAGCCTCGTGATGGACAGACAGACAGTCAGACGGACAGCGAAGTCTCATAAATATGGTCCCGTTTTTCCCCCTTGGGTACAAAACTCTAAAACGGAAATAAAAAATAGGTCGTTTCGAAGAAAACGTTATAAGTCTAAATAGATAGGCATTGTATAGACAGAAATAGTACTTTGAAACAGTGTTGATCGACAACATTGAATGCCTGCCTTTAATATCACTTTATGGATATGACGTGCTTTGAATAAAGTTTTAATATTTCTTGAGATGTTTAAATAATTTTACTTATATAAGGGCGATGAAAACGCAGAGTATGGAATATGTATATGGATCTTGGCTGCACCTGACATTATACTGATTATGTCAAAGAAAGTTCTGGAAAAATCATAGATTTAGGATTTTTCGCTACTCGGAAAAACGCTTGATTATCTTTTGTCAACTTACTGATTAATCTTACTTAGGTTTAAAAAATGCGAAGTTTTGGAGTGTGGATATGTAAATGTGTGGTGGCTAGATGTTTGTTACTGAGTTAAATTTGTTACAAGGATGGATTTTAGGTTGTCTGGAATAATACATAGGCTACCATACTTTCGCATATATGTATAATACTAGCGGACGTCACGCGGTTTCACCCGCGTAGTTCCCGTTCCCGTGGGAATACGGGAATCAAATATAGCCTATGTTACCCGCAAAGAGTGTAGCTTCCCAACAGTGAAAGAATTTTTCAAATCGGACCAGTAGTTTTGGAGCCTATTCGTTACAAACAAACAAACAAACAAAAAAACAAATCTTTCCTCTTTATAATACTAGTATAGACTAGTATAGATTATGTAATAAAGTTTTATTCAATTCAATTACAAAATCATATACAATAATAAATACCACTATCAAATAAAATCTAAATTGTCTGTAATAAGCATAACTAATCAGTCAAATAACCCACCCCTTACCGTTCCCGGTGCATAGGTGCCCATCACGCTAGCCGCATTGCCACGCTGAATGGATATGACCAGCCTTTGCACCAGGAACGATTTGGAGCGGGAGTCACCCGTTTTAGGCTACTATTATCCCGGGTATAAGTTTCCAAAGAAAGCGGGAACGGGTACAACGGTGGAATAAAATTTTGAACGCAATGTATAAAATATTAACAAAGATATTTCAAAATAAATTTTCATTAAGTATTTTTTAAAATCTTTCATATTATTAACTTAACAAAAATAAATTGTGATGCATAACCTAATATTCCTTAAAAGTACTAAGAACAAATTTTCAAAATTCTACTACTAAAGAATAAAATTAAGAGTTTCTCAAAGTAAGTCTTGGGCGAAGCCGGGACACAACCAGTTTACTTATAATAACAAAAAAAGATGAAACAATAAACAAGGTAATATAAACTGCATTTTGATTTTAAATAACCAAAGATTTAAATTAACAACAATTTTCTCTCAACCCTAGTAAAATTCAACGAAAATGCATTTAAAAATGATTTTATGTGTTGGTAGCACTGATATTTTCAATCATGAAAAGTTGATAGACACCGAAAGCGTTTATATTTTCAAACTTTTCTATACAAGGGAGCTGAAAAAACTCATTAGAGCGAACAAATAACCAAGTTAATTGGTTTCTCAACAACTCCAACTTTATAAATGCAATGTATTCGAGCGTTTCGCTGTGACGTCTATAATTTGCTGAAACGTCTTATTCCAATGACATCCAAGATTTCTTTTAGGGGTGGAAATTCTCATGGACTCTTATTGACTAAATCCACATGGTGCCATGCCTATGTACGACTCAAGTAAGGCCAATGAGGTGGAAGAGAGATAAATGTGCCACAAGCGGAACGCTTAGGCCGATCGTGCCTCTTTAGCCTCTGTTCCGCGCTCTCGCTCGCTACCGTCTAGACCGAGCGTGCAAACTCGGTACAGGCGGAACGTAACACTTTTTTGTGCGTTCAGCCGTCTATCCTGGATTAATGACGCGAATTTATTCAAGTAATATGACCTGATTACAGTAGGCGAGCCCAAGAAGGGATTTCGGGATTTACTAAAGCGTGACAGATTAATTTACACGGGGATACCTTGTACCCGGTTAAGTACCTCCACAAAACATGAGGCCCATATATATATAGACATTAGAACAGCGCGTCTTGTCTACTTTAGCTATTTCCACAGTGTCATGACCTATGGCATACTATTATGGGGTAACGCTGCCGACATCGAATGTATCTTTGTGTTGCAGAAAAGGGCTGTCCGGGCTATCTATGGTATGGGGATTCGGGAGTCATTAAGAGAAAAGTTTAAGGATATCAACATACTTACGGTGTATTCACAGTACATATATGAAAACTTATTATATACTCATAAAAATAACAGTAAATTTATTAAAAATAGTGATATCCATAATCTAAACTTAAATTGGCTGTACCTAGATTTAGGCTTAATAAAATAAGCAATTCTTTTGCGGGCAATTGTATTCGAATGTACAATACATTGCCGACAGCCATAACAGGTTTGTCAGTTAATAAATTTAAAAAACTAATAAAACTTAAATTGTGCCAGAAAGCTTATTATAGCATTAAAGACTTTCTAGAAGACAAGGCTGCCTGGCAGTGACACGAATTGCTCCTTTCTACATAAAAAAAAACTGTATTTGATACTAAGATACTAGAAGAGAAGGGACCAGACTGAGTTTCTTGGGGTGTTCTTCTCAGTCTGTAGTATTTCCGAACCCCTGGTAGAGTCACAAAAATTTTGACAAACCTAAATATTTTTCTTTAAAATTTCAAAGGGAATAAATTTTATTTTATTTATTTTATTTTATTTTATAAGGACGCCCGTGAAGGATACAGGATCAGATTAGTAAAAAAAAATTGACCATCAGAAATTCTCGAGCGCGTCAGATTAAGGTAGGGTGAGTTAATTACATCCTAAAAAGTGTATATTCCACTAATCTGACAATTTGAGAGTGACGTAAAAAAAGGGGAGGGCAACAAAGTTGTAAAAAAAAAACGTCATCTCGACATTCTCGAGCGTAGCTAAATTTTTATTTTATTTTGAAGGAATAATCAGGATTCAAGAATAATGAAAAATATATAATCTGACGATTTCCGCAAGCCGAAATAACAAAAATTCCTCGATAAAGTTACACTATGCGCCAAATATCTTTGCGTCTACGAACTTCGTTCGTACTACTACTACTACTTACTTTTAATAATAGTATAGAATTAATATTGACCTTTTCAAAACATCTATGTCCTGGACATTACGCAACAGCATCGATAAAATGATTTTTTAGACTTAGTATTTTTGTTTGCGATTGTATCTGCGCAACCTTGATTTTTTAACCAACTTCATGGGCGCAAAGATATTTGGCGCGTAGTGTAAATGCGTGCAGTTGCGTGATGCCTACATTGCCTTCTCCGCGTTTCTATTCCTCTCTCACTCTTTCTCTATCTATTACTCTCTCACTCCGTCCCCACTCTGGTATCTGCTGCCATGACGCCATCACAGCTGATCATAAAGACTCGTGGCTTGCTATTTTGCTATTTTGATATTATTTGTGTTATTGCGGTTTGAAAATTCCATAAATAGTGTTCTATGAAACTTCTATCAGACTTTCGAGCTGAGAGAGCTCAAATGCATAGAAATATTATTTCTTTGAACTCAGCGAGCTCAAAATATCACATAAATTCTATTTTGAGCTCAAAAATGTCTTAAGTATAATTTTAAGAGCCCAGGAATGGAATTAGCGGGAAGTTGCAGGGATGGCCTTTAAGGTGAACCGTTTTTCTAATTTTTTTTTGTCAGATCAGGCCAATCCCTCTAGATAATCGTCAGATTATGAGACAGTACGTTTAGAATATAAAGATGAACCATATATATCTTAATCTGACGCGCTTGAGTATTTCAAAATGGCAAATTTTTTTTGCACATTACGAAAATGGCCGCGAGTTTGCGTCCCATCGAAATCGTCAGATTAGTGAATGAGAGTTTTTTTTGGTGCACTTAGAAAATCTGACGCGCTCGATTATTTTTTATTTTTTTTTCATTTTCAACCCTTAAATACAACCACCCGCATCATGCTAACGATCAGATTAACATACGTACATTATTAAAAATACGTAGGGCATTGATGCTATCAATATCTGACGCGCTCGAGGATGTCCATGCAACAGTTTTTTTTTTGCATATTTAAAAATCTATAGCCGCTTCCCCCACGGATGTAAAAATATAACATTTTTTTCTTCATATCATCTAAGCTTTGCATCCCAATAGGTCTCTACGACGCTCGAGTAAATCCCCATTTAGCCTCGTGGGCTCCCCTACTATTATATCAGAAGAAATCAAATGATCTGGATTGCTGTTCTATGTGGTTTCATTTATCGCAATGTCATTGTTTACCATGTAAGTTCAAAATTTATTGTATTTGACTGACTCGATGATGCATTAAGTAGTAAAAGTTGACTGCCGCGCTAAATATTGATTTTTACAAAAATGATTTTTATGTTTTACATCTGCCTAATGGCTGACATTTCTTTTTATAACCTCCTCAGTTGCGCAGTAGGTACACTACTTGTAGATAAGGGTAGCTTGAGCTCTGAAGATTTCAGTAGGCTAAAGGCTTAGAAGTTACGCAGGGGGCTTCCTGGGTAACTTCTTCGGCGCTTAACGGATAGGTAGAAACCGTCTGGTTTTAGTCGGTTCAAGTCCAGCATGACATCCTTAAGGATTTCCACACGAAAAAAAGAAAGTGAAATTTCTCTTATTTGGAAAATAAAAACACAACGAGTACATATAAATAAAAGTACACAAAAAGCTCATGGTATACCTAAAATTTAATTGTTATCAGTACTCGTAGTGATATTTATCTATATGAAATTCATGTAATATCGTTACAAAAGAAAACTTTATGTACCGTATTGTTTCTAATACAAAAACAGTACATAATTGTCTGTCCCCTGAATAAAAGAAGTTATACAATGGCGATATTACGTAGATTGTTACGTTATTTGTGTGCTACAATATACTACGGAATGTGCTACGGCGTAGCATCGTAGAACAATAATGAAGGTTACATGTTGATTGTAATGATAATGTAACATTTTACTAGCACCGCTCCGCTAGCTTAATCAAATCAGAATGAAGCTGTCAACAGCTGGACGCCTCTCTTAGTTTACGCCACAATACACGGCCTTGCGCGTTACGTATCCAGTCCTAGTCTGCGTACAGGTCGCCAGTTCATCTGGCGGATGGACGTCCTATCCTACCTTTTTCAAGTTTTTGAAGTAAAACTTCTTTAGGCGCGACTAGGGTGTAACTTAGATACGTTTCTGATATTCAACACATACATTTTTTTCTGATGGAAGTAATGCTTACTATTTGGATTTCGAAAGCGAAAACGTAGTTTCCGCTATTCAAAATTCAAATGAATGATATTAATATAACATTTGAGGCCGTCAATGGCAAAGAAGTTTTACTTCAATCGCGCGTAAAGGTTACACGCACACACTTATTTTTGTAGCGCCAATCGCAATATAATATCATCTGTGAACACTGTGACTGTCTCGCAATCACGGTTCAGGAGATGAGACTGATGATAGTAATATCTTTTTTGTGTTTAACGCTTGATATTTTCAACACAATGTATCATTGTTAAGAAATAAAAATACAATACAATACAATAGAGTTCAGTAGTTACCTTTTGGGTACGGGACCCTAAAAACTAGAGTAAAACCACCTGCTATATCATTTATAGAAAAAAATAGAAAATGATTTGGACATACAAATGTGAGATCTCTATACATTCAGTTATTACATACATTGACAGGCATTTTAGTATGTTTTCTGCCAAAAGTAACCTTGACCTTATTATCCCTTCACACGAAATGACAACAACTTTTCTGTATACAAATGTACACAAGATGTCGCATGTTACGAACAAACTTGCAAATAGGTGTTTGAAACTATCACCAACAGTCTTGGAGACTTGGCCTTCAGAAGAAATGTCTACGGACGCAGGGGCTGCGGAATTCAATTGGGAACTGTTTGAACTTTTACCTCTGAGTATAACTTTGAGGATCGGTAAGTGAATATTCGAGTAGATAATGCTTTAAAAAAAGGCCTTTTAGTTTTCTTTGCCGTCGTCTTCAGAGAGTGCTAAACTAACTATTAATACAGACTAGAAAACTTCATTGGCAGTCTGAAAACCACTTTAGAAAACCGTTTTTATAATCATACTAGCTGATGCCCGCAGCTTCGCCCGCGATGGCGCTGTTTGTGAAATTTTGCTGAATTTTCTTTGCTATAAACCTCACGGAGCCCGAGACCTATCCAACGAATGCAAACCCGTGGAAATCGGTTCGTGCGTTCTGGAGTTATAGCGTCAGGAAGGAAAACCCGACTTATTTTTATATAATAGATTAACAGTCACACTTTTATGCTCGCAGGTAAAGGCAGAAGCATTATATATTGCAAGGTATATATAATACCTCTGCCTACACACTGACACGATTTTCATTTTGCTACAAGAATATATGATGTACATTGCCATAAAATCTACCAACGAAAATTGGTTTGAAAGAGATAGAGCTGGTAGTTTTTTTGTAATACGTCATAAACCGCAATTTTCTATTAGAAAAATCACTACCACTGCGAACGTGTTATAACATCAATCAAAGTTACAACGAACTACAAGAACTTTAATATTATGTTACTTGCTGCTACGAAACCCTTCATGGGCGAGTCCAACTTGCACTTGGCCGATTTTTTTATTTCGTATAACAAGGGACAAGTCTATTGGCATATCTACACTAATATTACAAGGAGAAAAAAATGCATTTTTATGTGAGTGTATATTTGTAATGAATAGACTCAAAAATTACTGCACCGATTTCAAAAATTCTTTCACCATTGGAAAACTACATTCACCCTGACTAACAAAGGCTATATTTTACTCCCATATTCCTACGAAAACGGGAGCTACGCGGGTAAAATCGCGTGACGTTCGCTAGTATTAAAATAAAGAGGCTTGACATCAATGACTTCTATATAAACTGAGGTAGACGCGCCGTAGTCTAACAAACGAGATTTCAAAAGCAATCCTCAAATACACACATTACTAAGACTACACTCACTTTACGTAATTGTCACCACACACAATAGCAATATACGAATAGAAAAAGAGTAAAAGAGAAGGCGTATGGACTACGATTGCAAGTCGAGCACCTGCTCTCGAAGTTTTGACTCACAACAGTGCGAGCAACGCTGCTAATTGGCGCAGTTTATAGGTTTCAAAAATCGGTGCGTAGGGCATGTCTACCTCAGTTTATATAGATGTCTTTGCTTGAAATGTGTAAGTTGGTTATAGCCGCCTTTAAGTTTTTCATATGAGACCAATGACTTAACAAATCTTCTCGAGAACGGAAACCATCGTAAAAGGATGCCATATAGTGGTCACCCATCTCATAAGACCAGACACATCGTATGATGCTAAGCTGGGCTACTAGCGCTTTCCTACTTACAAATTCTGATTGTGTTAGGCATCCTCGCACTTGTGTAATGTGTCCATATAAATTTAGGAGCCACCCCACCTTGTTCGTAACTTCTTGAATTCCAGTAGGATAGGACGGATATAATTATTAGGTACCCTACATAATGCCTAAACAATGATACATACAAAAATAAAATCAATAATATACATCAGTTTGGATAAGAGATTCTAGAAAGTCCTTAATCCAGGTATAGTTCGAGGAGTCTCTTTGACATAAATGTAACTTATTATCTATTGGCCTATAAATTCCAAAAATTGGCCTTCATTATTTTATGTGTGTCTACTTTAGAAGTGTGACGTAGTGTATTAAGGACGTACGCTTCAGTCAAAAAGGTAGAGTGGCTCCTCAACTCATATGAAAACTGTGTAATTGGTACTGCACAGTCGTCGTGAGGATTTAATATTATCAAAAGTTGATTTAGTTTCAGCGGGTAGCAAGATAGTTAATCTTACTCGTTTTATAAATAAAAGAAAATTTGTGAGTGTGGATGTGTGGATGTTTGTTACAATTTCATGCTCTAACGGCTATACGGATCTGACTGAAATTTGGTACAATGATAGATCTCTGTACAAAGGCTTCTTTTGTTCACATGGAAAGCGAGAACGGTAACAAAGTTTTACGGCGAAGCTGCAAGTAAGCTATTAGTCTAATAAGTATGAAATAGCAGCAATTTAAATATTGGTAATGTTAATAAATTTATAATTCGGGAAGAAGATGAACCCCAAAAACCCTCCCCTTGGAAGACATGCAATCTTCGCGACAGTACATAATGAGTGTTCTCTTTTTCAAGACGTGAAGAGGAACCTGTTCCCCAAAACAGCCACAGAGTAGACTCAGGAAGACGCGACTTACCTTTGATGCCAAGTGATCTCGGGAGCTATAAGTTGAAATTCTTAAATTTCAACAGCAGGCAGTCACAACTTGCATTTGTCCATCTCAACACGGCAATAAAGCTCACCACCTATTAGGTGGGACAAATTCTAAAAAGGTGAAATAATAATGTGCCTCTGCCTACCCCTTCGGGTATAAAGGCGTAACCATATTTAAGTATGTATATAATTTCAAAAAAAATTTCAATAAAAAATAAAACCGACTTCCAACAAATCCTGAAAAATAAAATTTACTTAGCACAAAGTAATATGTATTTTGATTTATCTGGTTTTATTCAATATCATATTGAAGTCGGCGCCAAGTAAACCCATAGGTTTATGTAGGTATTATTCATGGCACCAACTTCAATACTATATTGAATAAAATCTGATAAATCAAAATACATTTTACTTTGTGCTAAGTAAATTTTATTTTTCAGGATTTGTTGGAAGTCGGTTTTATTTTTTATTGAAAATTTTTTTTTCATTATTTTAAGTGACGGGTGAACCGAAAAATATATCTATCTAGGTAAAAGTTTTCATCAATACAAATCAATCAAGCCCAAACACAAGGTAGCTGCTGTAAATCGTTAAGGATTTCCTTCGACTGTCTTTCGGTTCCATAATCAGATCGACTCCAGATATTCATTAAATTGTAGTACATTAAAGCACTGAATTAAAAAGTTACCAAATGCACTGGTTGTCCCTACAATTTTCGTTGGTTGCCCTCGATTTCTCCTGGATCCCATCATCAGATCCTGATCTGATTAAAATAGGACCACCTCAGAAGTAAACGCTATTCAAGAAAGAAAACAATTTAAATCCGTTTATAATTGACGGAAATATCGGTGAACATACATAAAACATTGAGAACTTCCTTTTTTTTTGAAGGCGGATCTATCAATCTAGGTGCAAAGTTCTCATCAATACAAATCAATCAAGCCCAAACACAAGGTAACTGCTGTAAATTGTTAAGGAATGCCCTCGACTGTCTTTCGACTCTATCATCAGGTCGACTCCAGACATTCATTAAAGTGTAGAACATTAAAGCACTTAATTAAAAAGTTAACAAGTGCACTAGTTGTCCCTACCATTTTCGGTGGTTGCCCTCGTTTTCTCCTGGATCCCATCATCAGATCCTGACCTGGTGAAAATGGGACCACCTCAGAAGTAAACCCTATTCAACAAAAAAATAAATTTTGAAATCCGTCTATAATTGACGGAATTATCGCTTGACATACATAAAAAAAAATACATACAGACGAATTGAGAACCTCCTCCTTTTTTTGAAGTCGGTTAAAAATAGAAAAGGAATACAAACATCCGTATTGACCCCTATCTCTGTGAACCACAAATATTACTCTTACGGTATAGATTTTATATTGATTGAACATTGGTGGTCGAGGTTTACCACACACATTGCGGGCAGCACGCATCCGCGCGCTCCTCCAGCGCCTCACCCGCGTTCCGCGTGCTTGTGGCGCGCATGATAATGACACTAAAAGGGCCCTACGATATTATTAGTTGATTTCAAAGAACTCTGTAGTGCAGGGGTGGCCAACCTTATCACACCCAAGGACTGCCTAACTGCTCGAAATACTATGCCATCTGCCAGTTACATACAATTTGAAGTGAAACAGTGGTTTATTATTTGATATTCCTAATACTTATTCAAATTTTGAACTTGCCACGATTGACTGCACTAAAAGCCTCAATCGACCACTCGATTCACCGAGGCAGGCCACCCCTGCTGTTTTTAAATTATGTATTTAGTACTTAAAATTTCAGACGTTACTTGGAATTTTGAAGAGTTTACTTAGGAACTGATTTTCACTGAGGCAGATTCACAAAAGTAGGTAAATTCAACATTAATATAAAATAGCTTCAGGTATATATTTACAACACTTTAAATCGTTACAAATTTCGAAATCATCTTCTAGGACAACACTGAGTATACCAAGATTGCTAAAAAGATAAGATATGATACTGTTGGTTGATGGCACTTGGGGGAACCTGGTGCACATTAGGAATAACACAACACCACTTGTACTGTTCCGCAAATGCGCTGAAACATATAGTTACTTCCATATATTGAATGTCTTTTTTCTTTCACGTGAGGGAAAATCCTCATGGATGTTATGCCGGACTTCTACCGACTAAAAAACCTCACGTAACGACTAAAAAGCTATAGTTGGGAGCCCCGGGTAAGTCCACGGAAGGATGTCCCAGGACTCCCAACAGACCTACGGCCGCCGCAGAGGCCTTCCCCGCCAGGGGGTGGTTCGGGTGCTATCCTGCGTCTTTTGGGGGTTTCGGGTGGGATCCTGCTTCTAAGGGTAGGGGGGGTGCGTGAGTTCCTCACGTCACGCTGCCGTCATGGGCCTGCTTCTGTAAGGACCGTGAGCCGCCCTCTCACCGTCCTCAGGCCCCCGGTCATGGAGGCCATTAGTCCTCGGCGAAGACACGTCGGCGGCGCCCAGGCCACCGACTACGGAACTCGGGAGGGAAAGTTCTCTCCCGTTCCCACCCATGGCCTGCTCGCAGAAAGAGGCGGCGCAGTCCCACTTACTCCCGCTGGAGATCATGTCTCGTCTTGAGCGAAAGAGTGTCCACGTCCATAAATTGAATGACTAGCTGACTCCCGCAACTTCGTTTACGCCACGTAATAGACAGAGAAAGAGAGAGAGAGAGGGGTGTACAAAAAGAGAAGTGTTTCATCATCAGATTCATAGGAACGTCTGAGTCTACGATGTTTGCTTAATCATAAAAGTGCTTCAAGATTAAGTTTATTTTAAAACAATCAGTCAACTCTTATATTCAAAGCAACCCTTGAATTCCAAGTTTAGCGAAAGTTGAGATGTCTCTAATTTTTGATCTGCAAAACCCTCAACATAGAAACTTGTATGGAATAATCCTTGAATGACTCCGTTTCTGACACGAAGAAAGTATTTGTCATCGGACCACGCGTTGAGAAAATAGAACTGAATACCTATCTTATCTTACATTCACTCCCCAAAAAAACTGCTCAAAATATCGGGATAAAAAGTATTCTAAGTTTCCTCGGATCATAAGCTCAGTTTGCGCCAAGTATCATTCAATTCGGGATACATCAGACCGAAAAAAAAATTGTTACATTTTCAAAAATATCTTTCATGTACAGACTGTCGACCCTCTACAGTTTTATTATATGTATAGATAGACAGATAGAAGTAGATATGAATCAGAATATACCAAACTTCGAACTAGAACTAATTGTTAAAACACAACTACTAAGAAACGGTGAATACGAGTATATGCTGAAATAACATCAAGTTCGAACTTCGGCGGTTAGAACTGAAAATTTAGAGTTCTCAGGTGTAGTTTGATCTCAATATTTAACTTCATATCATTAATTCGTTTAATAAAACTGTAGAAAGTTGAGAGTCTTACATCGAATATTTTTTTCTATTTTGCGTTCTGAAATTGTAATTTAAACATTTCTAACTGTCTGTTCTCCGAAACGGCATCACGTCAAAACTACTGAACTAATTTTAATGAAACTTGACTAAGTAGAGCTTTTTTTTTTTTTTTTTTTTTTAACGTGAGGGAAAATCCTCGTAGGATGCTATGCCGGACTCTTACCGACTAAAAAACCTCACGTAACGCCCAACAGCCTATGGTTGAGAGCCCCGGGTAAGCCCTCAGGAAGGATGTCCCGTGACTCCCAACAGACCTACGGCCGCCAATGCGGCCTCGCCCAGGGGGTGGTTCGGGTGCAATCCCGCGTCTATGGGGGATTTCGGGTGTGACCCCGCTTCTAAGGGGGGGCGTGCGTGAGTGCTCACGTCACGCTGCCGTCATGGGCCTGCTTCTGTAAGGACGGTGAGCGGCCCTCTCACCGTCCTCAGACCCCCGGTCATGGAGGCCGATAGTCCTCGGCGAAGACACGTCGGCGGCGCCCAGGGCGCCGACTGCGGAACTCGGGTGGAAGAGTTCTCTCCCGCACCCGGCCCGCCGCCTCCTTCGCGAGCATGACCTGCTCGCAGAAAGAGGCGGCGCAGTCCCACTTACTCCCGCTGGAGAGCATGGCTCGCACCATGGCCTCAAGCGAGAGAGTGTCCACGCCCAGACCCACTACGAGGACCTGTCGCTGTTGTGCCCACGCCGTGCACTCCACCAGCGTGTGGAGCGCCGTGTCATCGCTGCGGTCCTCGCAGTGCTGACACTCGGCCGTGGTTTCCCGGTGTTTTCGCCACAGATACCTACCGAAGCTACCGTGCCCGGCAAGCATCTGTGTCAACCGGTAGGAGAGAGCACCGTGTCTTCTCTCCAGCCACTCGTCCATGACCGGTCTGACGGCCGCGATTGTGGCGAATCCCCCCTTTGGTTGCTCAAGTCGCATCTTCCATGTCTCCAGGGTTTCCTGGTGGAGCAGGGTCCGCTGGGCCTCGATTTCTCGAGACGCAGGCCTTTGGCCCCGCTCCAGCGCCTCCTTGCGCCATCTGAACAGTGACGCAAGGGCTCTCGCTTCCAGGTCCCATGGAGGGGTCCCGGCTAGGAGACATGCCGCCTCACCGGAGATCGTGCGGTATCCTCTTATCACCCTGACGGCCATCACTCTCTGCGGGCTCATCAGTCTAGCCACATTGCTGGCCGTCAGGGTCTCCGCCCATACGGGAGCCCCGTACAGGGCCATGCTTCGCACGATCCCAAGGTACAGTCTCCTGTAGGGAGCGTTGGGTCCCCTGATGTTGGGCATCAGCCGCGCAAGTGCGGCCGATGCTCCCCTCAGTTTTGTGACCAAACTTCGGAAATGATGTCCGAAGTTCCACCGGCCATCGAGTACGAGCCCCAGATACTTCATCGAGGGCTCGATGCCGATGCTGACGCCCCCCACCTGTAGGCTGGATCCCGCAGGTGGCCCCATCCGAGGTCCGTGGAAGCACAGAGCCTCGGATTTGTGAAGGGCGACCTCAAGACCCAGCCGCCGAATCCGACCCACGACCTGAGCAACCCCTGCCGTGGCCTTAAGTGCTGCGGCACGGTGCGTTGCTCCCCGCGCCGTAACGAGGGTGTCGTCGGCGTAACACGTTACGCCGACCCCCCTGAGCAACGGACCACGCAGCACCCAGTCGTAACCGATGTTCCACAGGAGCGGCCCTAAAACCGATCCCTGTGGAACACCGCACGACACTGACTAAGTAGAGCTTGTAATCGCAGGATCACTTTAGGATACTTTTGTTACCGACATTCTGCATGGTTTCTTTGGGAGAAGATGATAGACAAAACTTATTTTCTCAACGCGTGGTCGATATCAATTTGTGTAAAAAGGAATATGAATTATTTCATGCAAATTTTAATATGAAGGGTTTTGTAGTTCATAAATTAGAAGCATCTCAACCTTCGCAATACCTACCAGAATTCCTTTGAATGTAAGGGCCATTGCAAGCTAGCTAAACTTTTGCTATAGGATATAGACAATCGAAAAATATACGGACACTAGCTGACGCCCGCAGCTACGCCTGCGTCAAGATTTGTTCCCGTTTCCGCATCCTGTAGGAACTTATTCCCTAGATAAAAAGTATACAGGGGTAGATATATAACCTATATCTACCCCTGTACCAAATTTCAGCCAGATCCGTTCAGCCGTCTTTTTAGGGTTCCGCATCCAAAGAGTAAAATTGGGACCGTTTTACTGAGACTGTCCGTTTACCAGCCTCTCTGTCTGTTCCTTTGTCTGTCACCAAGGTGTCTCTCATGAACGGTGGTCATAGTTAGACAGTTGAAGCCTATTTCCCTCCCCTGGCACTTAACACAGGACAGGAGAATATTTATAACCGTCATGTATTATAATGAATCGAAATTCTAACAACCAGGACCCATGTTAAACATACACAAATATAATTCTGCGTAATATATGCATCTATACTGTATTTATTTGACCGAGAGACAAAACATAAACAAAGAAAACAGTATTGGCGAACTTTTCTAGCTGAGTAGGGCGAAAAACGTATTGTGTGTTTAATAGATAAAAAGGTAAAAGTAAAATTAAGTAGGCATCTTCGACATGCCGTCTATATTTAGTTTAGTGTGAAAAGTAATAAAAATTTAAAAAAGTAATAAAATGTTGTTTACATTTTGTCTCATGCCCATGTAAATACGGTATAAGCAGCTCGATATTATAATATAGGTAAGAATTACAATTGAATGTTTTGAAATGAATCTGTAGCTTAGTTGGCATAACGTTGCCCTGATTAGGCAAAGGTCACGGATCCATATCCCATCTGAACCAAGTTCCTTTCTGTATTGTCCAAAGCCATCATACCCGACACGACGTCCATTGAATTTAAAAAGTCCTCCATATAACGAGGACGATGTCAAGCTTATCAATATGTTCTCACAGTTATAATGACGAGTGTGTCTGAAATCTTGAAGAAAAGAAAGAATAAAATAAATATTGATTGTCCATACTAAAAAATACAAAAATAAATAAAGGCTATAGACATATTTTACGCTACGCCATCAAGCCCAAACTAAGCTAATACACTCTTGTGCTATAAGATTTCCGCAAATGGTATTTCTAATATATTATATACGTTGTATAATGTAAAACACTTCCAAACTTAACTACTTTATAAGTATAAGGATCTCGTCTCATGGTATCGCTTTTGTCCAGTTGGTGTCGAGACCTAGGCCCATGGGGTACCAATGCGCAATTTTTTTTTAAGAATTTGAAAAAGCGCCATATAGCTTCGTCTGGTGACCCAAGAGCTGGCAGTTTTCTCGCTTAGCTAATAGGTATTGCTATTCAAAGGGAGAATGCTGCTAGTCTTTTCGGCACAATGCCACGGGGGCCTTATTCAGGTTTAGTTTAGATAGTAATAATGTAAATATGTATATAGATATGTACATACACATAATAATTATGTTTCACTGTACAAAAATTACTTATTCAATTTTCTTCCAAACTTCGAAATAAACATTTCAAGATCGAATTTGAATCCGAGACCTTAGTACCGCATTCGCATTCCTATCACTGCTCCGCTGAAGCAGTCAAAATGATGATAACTAACTTTCAAATTTATAACAAACTAGCGGACGTCACGCAGTTTTACCCGCTTAGTTCCCGTTTCCGTAGGAATACGGCAATAAAATATAGCCTAATCACCCAAGGAATAGCTTCCCCAACAGTGAAAGAATTTTTCAAATCCTTTCAGTAGTTTCGGAACCTATTTGATGCAAACAAACATACAAACAAACAATTAATCCAATCTTTCCTCTTCATAATATTAGTGTAGATGAAAGTGTATTTGTTTGTTCTTCTTTCACAGAGTCAACTCAGCATTTCATGGATTCACCGTGCGGGCACCAGGTTGACAGCGTGGTTCAGAGAGGAAGACTGTGAGGGTGTCTGGGACTGGCGACCCATTTAGGTAAGTTTAGGGTAGCCACCTTAAGACGCGTCAGCGCTCACCTTACCGTTCTCAATGTTCACACCCCGCCGCACCCGATTTATTAAGATCCTATCAATACCGCTTTGGTGGTTTTAGTAATGGGCTTACGGAAACTCTGGTTATAAGTTTGTAAATTGACAGAGGCCTGGTGGCATTCATAGACTGTAACCTATCCCTGTACCAAGTTTTTCACCATGTCCGTTCAGCCATAATAATATGAAAGTGTAACAAACATCACAAATCCATATTCAAAACCTTTCGCATTTCTAATGTGTGTGAAGCAGGATAAGGATTACAATCGCTTGAAAGGGTTTTTTGAACGTGAGGAAAATCCTACACGGATGCTATGCCGAACTCCTACCGACTAAAACCACACGTGCCTACCTAATGCCTACGGTTAGGAGCCCCGGGTAAGGTAAGTATGACCCCAGGAGCATTTGAAAGGGTAAACAATAAAGCATACCTACTTTTTCCATACGTTATTAATGTTTTCACTTCTTATGAATAATGAGATATAACAGCAATCCAGTTTATCGTAAACAAAGTTTTTAACTAAAGTTAGTTCAACTGAAAAAAGAACTATCGATAAATTCCCTACTGTTTTCTAGTACCCTAAAATCGGAATAATAATGAGACACCTTATTACATGTACACTCAGAGTATATAGTCCAACTAATATATCCTATCCTACTTCCTACTAATATTATAAATGTGAAAGTTTGTGAAGATGTTTGGATGTTTAGATGTTTGTTACTCAAGCACGCTCTAACAACTGAACGGATTGGGCTGACATTTGGTACAGATACAGCTTATAGTCTGGAACAACACATAGGCTACTTTCATCCCGGGAATATGTTCCCACATGAAGCGGGAACGGGTACCGAATTTCACGCGGGCAAAGCCGCGAGCTTTATCTAGTCCGAAATATAATATATAAGTAAGAAAGGTAAAATGTAAGAGTTCATGCTTAGAGCATGTTCTCTTACATTTTACCTTTCGTGTTTGATTCTAGTTGTAAACTGTAACACCCTTTACCCAGAACCTTGTTACACTAAAGTTATGGATTTCGTGTCTATAGATATGTTTCATAAAAATTATAGTTTTAGGGTCGTCAGCGATGTTTTAGGATGTAGTGCCTCTATTGCAATGGTGACCGCCATCGATCGGGTGACCGCTATCGATCAGGTAGGCCGTATGTTTGTCTGTTACCTTAGTGGTAAATAATAGAGTGAATCATCATTGACATGGTAGAAGAAGAAATGGTATAAAATATCACTTTCCTGTACGCGAGAATCGAATCAAAGACCATCGAGAGCAAAGCGAGAGGCAAATCAAACATAATCAGAGTAGGTACTGTTCAAATACACATCATTTAAAAGCATTTTAAGTATCTTAATTTTCTTCTGGAATAGATCTTGAAAAAGTTCACAGAAGTTAACAACCGGCCAAGACTAACTACTTGGCTGGTTCCGTATCAAAAAACTAGTGACCGACCGACGTTTCGGTTTCGGTTTGTTTCGGCCAAAAAATCGAGTTTCGGCCGTAGTTTCGGTTTCGGCCAAAATGGGCCGAAACTCACGTGTTCATGAATTTGAGTGCCTGGATCTGAGGGCAAGTGCGAGTTTTTGCGTAAGCTTGTGGACATTCACGGGTGAGCGCGTTATGGCCGATTTGTATGGAATCGAGATAAGTTCCCGCGTTTACAGCTAGGTGGTGGGGTCTCGCATGGAATCGAAATCGCGCTCGCCGAAACTCGCACTTGCCCCTCTGCTTGTGACGTGGTTGGAGTCACCCCAACCAGTTACTATGTTACTAACTTAAGATATAGATATTTACAAACGACTTCTAATCAATAGTTACAATAAAAAAAATATTCAAACCACAAGCAATTACAATAATTGAGAAGTGTTTGACAGGTACCCTTTGTTATGTCTTAGACCACCTTTTTAGGGTCCCGTTTTTATTTACTTTTTGGTTACGGAATCCTAAAAAGGTGACCTCTTAGGTCACCTTTTTAGGATTCCGTCCATGAATCTACCCCTTTGTAATCGGTTCCATACAAAGAGGGTAAAAACGGAACCCCATTACTAAGACTTCGTTGGTCGTTTGTCTGTCTGTCAGCAGGCTGTAACTCATGCACCGTGATGATGTATTTCTGTTGCCGCTATAGCAATAAATAATAAAAACAGACAAAATAACGATATTAAAGCCTCCTACAATCTCATACAACAGGTATGAGATCACAGAAAATATCGGTCACGGTTGCGTCTCGGTAAATATCTGTAGCGATACACCGAGAGACCACAACTAGTACCAGCATGGCGAAGAAAGCAGCTAGGACACAATTGGTAGAGTGCTCATCAGCGCCAGATCATCGTGGCAAATCGAGAGGCGGACATTCTCTCACTGAATGAAGACCATAGTGCCAACCATTTTTTTTTTAATGTGAGGGAAAATCCCTATGCTGGAATCCCACCGACTAAAAAACCTCACGTAACGCCCAACAGCCTATGGTTGGGAGGCCCCGGTTAAACCCTCCGAAGGAGGTCCCAAGACTTCCAACAGACCCACGGCCGCCACTGCGGCCTCGCCTAGGGGGCGGTTCGGGTGCTATCCCGCGTCTTTGGGGGGGTTTCGGGGTTTCGGTGAGCAGCCCTCTCACCGTCCTCAGGCCCCCGGTCATGGAGGCCGATAGTCTTCGGCGAAGACACGTCGGCGGCGCCCAAGCCGCCGACTGCGGAACTCGGTTGGGAGAGTTCTCTCCCGTTCCCGCCCATAGTGCCAATCATAATCGCCAGCAGGAGTAAATGGGATGCTACCGGTTCTACGAGCAGGTCATGTTCGTGAGTGAGCAGGCAGGGTGAAAGACCCATGCGACACGGCAGTGATAGCCAAAGTCTGTCGGGAAGCCTAAGACACCCTCCGTAGACAGTAGCAGGTCATCGTGTGGTTTTAGTCGGTAGTAGTTCGCAATAGCATCCATTAGTAATTCCACACGTAAAAGAAAAATACCCATTTTTAGGGTTTCGTAGCCAAATGGCAAAAACGGAACCCCTATAGATTCGTCATGTCTGTCTGTCTGTCTGTCTGTCTGTCTGTCTGTCTGTCTGTCCGTCCGTGTGTCACAGCCACTTTTCTCCGAAACTATACGGCCTATGCTATTGAAACTTGGTAACTATATGCATTCTGTGAACCGCATTAATATTCTTATATAACACTAGAAAGAAAGCACTAAATTTTGGGGGTCCCCATACTCAGAACTGAAACTCAAAATTTTTATTTTCATCAAACCCATACGTGTGGGGTATCTATAGATAGGTCTTCCAAAATGCTGTTGAGGTTTCTAACATCAGTTTTTTCTAAAGTGAGTAGTTTGCGCAAGAGGGACTTCCAAAGTGGAAAAATGTGTGTCCCCCCCCCTCTAACTTCTAAACTAAGAGAGTGATAAATTTAAAAAAATATATCATGTACATTGCCATAAAAACTACCAACGAAAATTGGTTTGAACGAGATAGAGCTGGTAGTTTTTTTTTAATATGTCATAAACCGCAATTTTCAGTTAGAAAAATCACTACCACTGCGAACGTGTTAAAACATCAATCAAAGTTACAACGAACTATAAGAACTTTTATATTATGTTACTTGCTGCTACGAAACCTTTCATGGGCGAGTCCAACTCGCACTTGGCCGGTTTATTAGGTTGAGATATTTCTAAAATGAACACTTGTGAAGATTTATACCGTTAATTGATGGTGGTACTTACTGCACCATTGAAAAAAAAACATGCCAAGTGCGAGTCGGACTTGTGCACGGAGGGGTAAAAACGGGACCTTATGAACGAAACATGATACTTGGCCGTCCGTCTGTAGTCACAAGGATGTATCGCTGGAACCGTGATAGATAGAGAGAACAAATTTCCTACCCTTACCCTCTCTTCAGAATATGACGATTTCGCTTGGGGACAATATGGACATCCTTGGCATAGACGTCCAGCGCGAGTTTAATTAAAAAAATGATATTGAGAGATGTATTGGGCTAGCCTAGAGACAATTAGGAGTCCTAATCAAGGTGTAGCGGTGCTTTTCGCGGTTTTCACTAGAGGTGTCTGCTGCACAAGACGCAGTTTCGTCCTTGTGTCGAATACTGCTGACAAGTTTGGAATGACTCCGCGAGGTACTTGCTTGACACACTGAACCACAGATCACTAAATAGTTACTACGTAACAGATACATCACTCCCATACAAAAGCGACAATACCTACGCTATATTAGCCTACATTTTAATAATAATACCTGCTGCTCAGAACGAGAAGAATTGTACCTTAAACACGCGCATAGCGTCGAGACCATAGATTTAGAATGTACAAGATGAACAGTGTCAAACTGAAGACGAGACCAAAAATGAAAGATCTATGTGTGGGTTAAATAGTGTTGTTGAATGGTCACACCTATGTTATCGATAAAAGTATATGTATAAATGGATGGAATGGAAATGAAACTTCTAAGCACACAAAGTGCTTAGAAGTTTCATCTCCAACTTCTTGTTTTGGGGAATAAATTGTTAATTTGAATGTAATCGACTATGAAAAAGTAAAAATGGGATTATATGGGGTAACTCGTAATATTAGAAATTCTGTAGTGATTTTACGAATTTTGATTCAGTGTGTGAATGTGAAAATACACTTTTAACATGTAATTTATGGCATCGTACATTGCATTGTTGCCGTACATATATATTTTGCCAATTGAATTTGAAATTTTACTAAAAATCCAACTCTTATGGTAATACTAAACCTAGAAACTCATTTATTATTGAACCCTAGTAACAATAAAAGATATTACTCGTAGATTTTTTCAAATATATTAACCTCGCCAAATTGACGTCGCCACTGATGGAAACTAATGGAAAGCCGTGGCGCATCTAGCGAATGGGGGTCATGCTTACAGCACACAAGACTTCTGACAGTAGTCCTCAAGTTGGCGGCCCTATGATGTGCCTCTTCACGCTCCGCTTGTAGAACCCGGGATTGTAAAATGAGGGAAACACATGTGCGGGCAGGTCGTTCCAGGATTTTGTAGTTCGACAGAGGAACGATCTTTTGAAACGCTCAGTTCTGGCGAAGATTCTCTCCGCTATATATGAGTGGCACCTCTGCCCGACGTGTTGTTCGAAATCGGAAAGGAGATGGTGGGATCAGGTTGAAGAGCTCTTCAGAACATTCGCCGTGATACATTCAGTAGAAGGCAGCCAAGGACGCTATGGTTCTTTGCTGCGCTAACGGCTCGAGGCTTACCGTCATCTTAGGACAACCTATAATTGAAATCGGATAACACGTCTCTGCATAGCGCCAAGCGCGTCCAGTAAGTACCTCGCACAGTCATCCCAAAGGTGAGAACAGTATTCGACGCAGAGGCTAATCTGCGCCTTGCACAGCAAACATCCCGGTGTGGCGTGGAGTAGGTACCTTAAGTGAAGTAAAATTATAAAAATTCAACTCAAAATGGATCACAAAATGGATCAAAAATATTATATTAAAATAGGCACAAAACCCTAAAAAAAAGGTTAAATAACACAGTTCGAGTAAAAATCAATCATATTTATAGTAAATTAAATCCAGATAAGTTTGTTTGCAGCAATGCCACTATAATGAACTATCGACATCCTTATCGATACCTACCCATGACTATTTTACTGTAAACAGCCCTTTCTATTTCTGCCTTAAATATCCTCCAAAAATGCATTTACACATTAAATATTGTGTTATGTATGAAGGAAAATGCATAATCTACGTTATGAGTTGGACTTTCAGTGAAATTTTACATCCAATTTGGCAAAATATGTACGTCAAAAATGGAATGAACGAAGTCACAAATGACCTGTTAAACGAGTCTTTCTTCGTATAATTGCGTTTTGTAATATCCTATTCACACACTAAACACGACAATATTGTTGAAAATATAAAATTTTCTATTTTAATCGTAAGATCACTACAGATTACTGGATATTATGAATAACATAGAGCCGCCATAGGATCCCAGCGGGCTCAGCGATTCAAAATACTGACATATGAGTACACAATTTGCTTTCTCTTTTCCTCTCGAGCTAAGTGCTATGGATAATGAGGTCTCGCTCGCACGCTTTGTATATCTATTGAGAGTAGCGAAAAATTCTAAATCTATGGTGGAGACTGTGTTGCCCGCTGTGCGAGTGACGTCATCGTAAGAATGCGCTAGGGTTGAACTTATAATGATTGTTGTAATAAAACAAAAGTTACGAATCAACCATGTTTTAATACGCTTTTATTAGGTCGACGTGTATGTAACTAACAATGTAATGGAATGTAAGGAGAAAAATTATGAATGGTTTAAAAAAACCCTAGAAAAACACGCTTTTATAAATGCACGTAAAAACCAAAAATAAATTATGAATCACAGTAGGTAGGTTATACCTATATATTTATATTGTTTATCTTATGCCTACCCATAACTAAAATATCAAAGAAATCTAAATTTAACTGACATTACCTTAAGTAAGTACCGGCTATTCACCTATCTCACCCGGCCATCCTACCTTACTATGTTACATACACATACATATGGTCACGCGTTGATCTCCGAAGGGGAAGGCAGAGGCATATTAGATGCCCACATTTCATTTTTTTATAGTTTGTACCAAGTACAGGTTGTGACCCTGTGCTGTTTAAATTTTTCAAACCACCTAAAAAGGCCTTTAACTTGGCTGACTGCTATTTTATTGGCAACCGGGACCAACGGCTTCACCTGCCTTCCGAAGCACGGAAACGCTCAAATAAAGGTCACAAAGTGGTCACATGAATGGTCACCCATCCAAGAACTGGCCATAGTGAAAGTTGCTTACTACAGTGATCGATTACAGAACTCTGAGTACGCGGGGCCACGAGCGCTTCGACTACCTATAAAACCTATTTACCTACAAATTCTATAAAACATTGAATTGCCTATAAAAAACAACAATTTTATAATACCTGACTCAAATAACTCCTTAATTTACGATTTACATACTTATCACCTACCTACTTATAGTTCACAACATTAAAATTGATAAGATTTAAAATATTACTCAGCTTTCTTCGTCTCTCGGCAATTTAAAAAACGACAAATTTTCTTTTGTTTTTGTACTATTAAACCCATCCACTGCACAATAATTACGTGGTTTCGGTATTTCGAAACGTAAGCGCGGGAAACGTGCGGTACGGTGCGATGCGAGCGCTCAGTCGGGCGTTCGGCAGACCTCTGCCAGTTGCATCCCCAGGGATATGCCGAGCGGTAGGTACATAGCGCGCGGTTTTGAGCGAGTGACGGAGGCCTGACTGTACTCTATGCAGCGGCGTGCTATTCGCATTATCAACTGCCAGAAGGACTGACGAAAAGTCTGGAGCCATTGGCACAACGAAGAACTACTGCATCTTTGGCTGCATTCTACCGTATCTATCACGGTGAGTGTTCTCAAGAACTATTCAACCTAATCCCGCCCTCTCCTTTCCGATCCCGAACAACGCGTACTGGACAGAGATGCCACTCTCACACAGTGGAGAGAGAGAATCTTCGCTAGAACTGAACAATTCAAAAGATCGTTTCTCTGTCGAACCATAAAAACCTGGAACGACCTGCTAGCCCACATGTTTCCTTCCTCATACAAACCTGGGTTCTTCAAGCGGAGCGTGAAGAGGCACATCATAGGGCCGCCAACTTGAGAACCACTGTCTAGACCATGTCCACTACTACCCGTTCGCTCTAACTTTGCCGCTGGCGTAGAGGCGTATACCCAAATTGTTAATTAGACGGAGTAAATTGACAGTAGCTAATGTCACTTGGTCATAGAAAATAAGCAACATTGTATGAAGAAGTGACATTAGTTGCTGTCAATTTACTTCGTCTAATTAAAAAATCGACTTTAGTATGGAGCCGAGCGGCAAAGTTAGAGCGAACGGGCAGTAGTCTTACTGACTGTGACAGTGGCCCCAACCGCTAGATGTCGCTGTGGCTGAAATGATGCTGCATCATTTTGGCGAGCTAATAATAAAAAATCAGAAAATAAAATCCCCACACAACAAACGTAATTTTCATTACGGAACCCTCTGTGCACAAATCCGACTCGCACTTGGCTGGATTTTTTTTTTCAATATGAACACGTGAGTTTCGGTTTCGGTTTCGGTTTCGACCGAAACTGACCCTGTGGCCGAAAGTTCGGTTTCGGCTGAAAACCCAGTTTCGGTCGGACACTACAAAAAACCCCCTTCCCAAAAGTCCCCCTTTTTTTTTTTCTGAATTTATTATTATTCGTTATAGCGGCAACAGAAATACATCATCTGTGACAATTTCAGCTCTCTAGCTATCACGGTTTGCGAGATACAGCCTCGTGACGGACAGACAGACGTCGAAGCCTCTTGAATAGGGTCCCGTTTTTACCCTTTGTGTAAGTAACCCAAAACAATAAAATAAATGACGTCAGCAGCTTAAAGCTTGATCACATTCTGTCATAGAGCAACACAACCTACCTGATAGGAAGTGAAGACACCATACAGAAACTTTCCTTAGAAACGGCCTGATGACAGAAAGACCGACAAACAGTTAGACAGACGCACAGCGAAGTCCTGTTTTTATTCCTTAATTACGGAACTCTAAAAAGAAAATCTGTAGAAAATAAATGTATATCGGAATATCTAGAACTTAAGTGCTTTTAGTGCAATCATTAGTGCACAAAGATAAGTGACTGATAGTGTGATGGGTTGAGCGGTCCGCCCGCCCGCCCATCGCCGGCCCGCCCAAACCTCACGCATCGGATATATAAGCCCGTCGAAGCCTTCCAGCGGCACATCGCCATACAACCACAGCCACTCGCGACCTCTCCTATCTCCGGCAGCTGATACTCACAGGTTAGTCTAAACTTTTTAATTGTATTTTCTCATCTACAGATTTCCATATTGAAAAAAATGTTAACAAAAATTTTGTGGAATTATTTTTTGTGGTAATTTTTTTTCGGGCTAATTTTAATTATTAAAGTTATATTTATATTTCGTCTGAAATGTTTTTCTATTTGTACGCAAAAATAAAAATGTTAAAACAGCAGCCTAAGCTTTCATAGGTACTTATTAAGTATTTTCTTTCTTTCTAAGTATTTCTTTAAATTTGTAAGTTAAAATTTATTATTTTATTTTTATTTCTATAACGTGGAAATAAAAATTACTTTCAATAATTTATATAATATTAGGTCTGGATTGCCGAACTTTAGCATAACTACAGATTTTAAAAAAGTTTATCTTGTTCAACCATATTTTGTTAAAAAAGCTGCCTAAATACAAATAACTGCAATTCAACTGCTTGTCTTCATTAAAATACTATTAATATTACCTACCGTTGACTATCGAAATTCGAAATTAATTCATTTAAAATAACTAAATGCACTTTCACCCCATATACCTACTTAAACACTGTGTAAATACTTTAGATTATAATTATAGTAAAATAAGTTCTCCGTTCACATATTTTTCTTAAAAATATGTACGAAAATGTTTGCTTTACTCTTTTATAGAAATAGACAAAGTTAAAAATTTACAATCACGAAAGAATATGCTATCCACTGTTCTGTGCCTGTTGCGTATAATGAAACTTAACAGATTTTTAGGAAATTTCAGAAACTTAAAGTATTACAATTTTTTTTTCTACATGTCTGAATTTAATTAAAAGTTACAATTAGCATTAATTATTTAGCATGAAATATAAAGAATAATTTAGAACTTCGTCAGAAAGAAACGGAGAGCTATTTATTTCGATATTAAATAATGTTCCGTATAGTGCAGTACCTGAAATATTAATCAAGTCAAAACACGTGTTCGACGCCGCGCCGTCACGAGTAAGCCCACATACGAGTATATAATTTTTCACTAAGATAGATAAAAAATAAATACTTATTGATAGAATAAGCTTCAAATAAAATTATATTCGACCACTAGCTTATGTCAATCGTCATCGCCCACGACATAATTTTCTACCCCTTTGTATTATTCTGGTTGGAGCTTTCAAAAATACTTTCTTATTGGATGCCTGCGTCACAGAAACTACAGAGACCGTCTCGGTGACGCTGGCGTAGTGGTAGTAGCTTGCGACTGCCGTGCTGAGGTTTAGGCTTTGAACTCAGGGAAGGAATAAATATTTCTGCTATCCGCATAATACTCGTAAGCTTACTTCGGAACTAGGGTATTCTCCCAAAGGCTCCCAACCGTAGGCTGTTAGGTGGATAGGTACGTGTGGTTTTTAGTCGGTAGGAGTCCGGCATAGGATTCATGTAGGATTTTCCTCACGTTAAAAAAAAAAGCTTTCTTCGGAATTTGGATAGTATGAATGTTGTCTAAGTACATACTTTTAGAAATGCATAACTAAGGTTACCAGTTGTCTAGGTTCCAAAACTAAGCTTAATTTAGCTTAAAATGTGTTAGACAACTAGGCAGTTGTGTCGAGAGCCCTGGTTATCCTTCTGAGGGCGTACCCGGGGCTCCCAGCCGTAGATAGATGGACGGCACCGTGTGGTTTTAGTCGGTAGGAGTCCGGGCAAGCTTCCCTAAGAATTTCCAAACGAATAAAATTGGACTGAAAGGCGCGGCGCGGCGCTGTGTTAAAAATTGTGTCATTATACTTATTTATAAGCCTGACACAACTTATAACTCAATAGTTTATTATGTGTATTGATAGATCCGATTGTCAATGAAACCATAAAAGCCTATCTATAAGATATTCTGTAATAAGTGATTACAGAATATCATATAGGTTTGATATTGCTACAGAATTTCTAAGTATATCTTTCTTTTGAGCAATTCATAATATTGTTAGCTGTTGTATTTGTAATAAGGAGTAAATTTCGTAGATGTGGGATCTTCTTTCATGTTTATTTTTTTATACTTACTACTAAACGAGGAGAAAGCATACAGGAGACCTGATCGAAAGTGGTTACCGTATGCACGTTTGCAACACCTGAGGTTGAACAGAGCTACACAAATTGTCTGTCATCTCAATAGTATACAAGAGAAAAAAATAAGACTAGTCTATATCAAAATTTCATACACTTACAATGGCTGTATGTCCGCAATCAAGTTATAATCAAGTGGGGTGTTTGTATTACGGGGCAAAAATAATAATGATGCGATAAATGTCCCAATTTGAACTACATGATTTTGAATTACATTCAATTTGTTTCAAAACAATAAACAAGTGGATACCTACATTATCTACATAGCTAAACATGTTTAAGCTAGCCCGTTTTATACTGTAACTAGCTGACCCGCGCAACTTCGTTTGCGTCACATAAGACAGAGAGTATATCACCCGTTCTAGTCGCATTTACTCTGAGTGACAAAAAAGCGCATAAAAAAAGCGCGCTGAAACGGGATAAAAAGTATTCTATGTCCGTTTCCTGGTTCTAAGCTACCTCCCCACCAATTTTCAGCCCAGTCGGTACAGCCGTTCTTGAGTTATAAATAGTGTAACTAACACGACTTTCTTTTATATGTATAGATAGATATTTTCAATTCAAACCGGCTTATATAATATTATAAAGTTACCCTTCAATTCATACAATCTATTTAACATAAAGTAGACCTCTCGACCAGTAAAAGGTATTCCATTACGGTTGCAAAGGAAGTATTATCTTTCTGTTACTACCATTTTGTTTTACTAAATGAACAACTAAAACCTTTGCCCTATCAAATTGTTCGTGTTAAGTGTTCGTAGTATCAATTCAATAAATAATACATTAGAATAAGTTATTTAAAATTCAAGAACTAACTACCTTTTTAGGGTTTCGTAGCCAAATGGCAAAAACGGAACCCTTATAGATTCGTCATGTCTGTCTGTCTGTCTGTCTGTCCGTCCGTGTGTCACAGCCACTTTTCTCCGAAACTATACGGCCTATGCTATTGAAACTTGGTAACTAGATGTATTCTGTGAACCGCATTAACTTTCTTATATAACACTAGAAAAAAAGCAGTAATTTTTTTGAAGTAAAACTTCTTTAGGCGCGACTATATAGGGAGTAACTCAGATCCGTTTTTTCTGGCGGAAGTAACGCTTATTATTTAAATGATATTAATATAACATTTGATGCCGTCAATGGCAAAGAAGTTTTACTTCAATCGCGCGTAAAGGTTACACGCACCTACTTTTTTTTTTAACGCGAGGCATGTTCATCGTCATCCCCGCTACGGGGGTAGCTGGAACGGTGTGGGGACCGGAATACCCACTAAACCCCGCGGTGTTCCTACTCATCCTATAACTGGGTCGAAGGATATGAAGAATTCATTACAACGTCGACCCGGCAGGGGGTGCCCCATAGATTCGGGGCTCTCCTCGGGGACGGGGCTTCCCTCTGGGGAGAACTAACTACTTGTACAATTTTAGATAATTTCTAGAATATGAATCGTACTGTTACAAGTAAGATAATTATTTGAACAAAATTTTCTTTGCAGTATAAAGTTCATTTTCATTTAATTAATAACACAAATTAAACAGAATTTACAATAGCCTATTATTGACACTACATAGTTTGGCTTTAAATATACCTACATCTTTGAAATATTTATTGTTATAATTACAATTAAACGTAATTATTGCTACCTATATGAATTTACATTATAACTATCAATACTAAACTCATTCTAAATAAGGCCCTATGGCATTGAGTCCAAAAGACTGGCAAGAAAATCATTCCCCTTTGGAATAGCAAACCTAATCAAGGTACATACATAATTAATTGTATACTCAGTATTTAATACTTACTTATAATTACTGCTCCGCTCCTTAGGTTGATAGCCTGACGATATATCGGTTTAACTTTCCTCATTAAACTGGCTATCAAATGAAGACTTCAGAGTAATCAAATCATAGTTCGTGTTGAAATCGACAAGCACTTATTGCTTATTAAATTATTTTACACTAGAGGACGTCACGTGGTTTAACCCGCGTAGTTCCCGTTCCCGTGGGAATACGGGAATATAATATAGCCTACGTTCACCGGGAAGAGTGTAGCTTCCTAGCAGTGAAAGATTTTTTCAAATCGGTTCAGTAGTTTCGGAGCCTATTCGATGCAAACAAACAAATAATCTAATCTTTCCTCTTTATAGTGTTATTATAAATTAGTTGTACGTTGAAATAAATAAAACATGTACCTACTTACCATTTTAAAAAGTAGTTAAGGCTGCTTCCAAATATTACAACAAACGTCGCTCCTTTTTAGGGTTTCGTAGCCAAATGGCAAAACGGAACCCTTATAGATTCGTCATGTCTGTCTGTCTGTCCGTCCGTGTGTCACATCCACTTTTTTCCGAAACTATACGGCCTATGCTATTGAAACTTGGTAACTAGATGTATTCTGTAAACCGCATTAAGATTCTTATATAACACTAGAAAAAAAGCAGTAAATTTTGGGGGTCCCCATACTCAGAACTGAAACTCAATTTTTTTTTTTTCATCAAACCCGTACGTGTTGGTTATTTGCGCAAGAGGGACTTCCAAAGTGGTAAAATGAGTGTCCCCCCCCCTTCTAACTTCTAAACTAAGAGAGTGATAAATCTAAAAAAAATATATGATGTACATTGCCATAAAAACTACCAACGAAAATTGGTTTGAATGAGATAGAGCTGGTAGATTTTTTTTTAATACGTCATAAACCGTAATTTTCGGTTAGAAAAATCACTAACACTGCGAACGTGTTAAAACATCAATCAAAGTTACAATGAACTATAAGAACTTTTATATTATGTTACTTGCTGCTACGAAACCATGGGCGAGTCCAACTCGCACTTGGCCGGTTTTCTTCGCGATTGCTCTCAACGAACATTCAGGCCAAAAATGTATATCACATGAAAATACCCTACCTGAACACCTGTAGAGATTAGCACACACAGAGAAAAGAAAATGAGACAAACTAGAACTGAAAACTACATTCACTCAGTCACGGGACATCCTTCCTGAGGGCTTACCCGGGGCCCTCAACCATAGGCTGTTGGGCGTTATGTGAAGTTTTTTAGTCGGTAAGAGTCCGGCATAGCATCCTACGAGGATTTTCCCTCACATCAAAAAAAAGAACTACATTCACTCAGTCAATTACTTTCTTAAAAAAAACAAACAGACAAATTGTGAAACCATTTTCTTTTTCACATCAGTTTAAAAACAAAATAAGCTATTTACGTTAGCAGCTTAAAGCTTGATCACAGTCTGTTTATTATCCGCTACTAGTAAAATTTTATCAATACTGTATTAATGAGAGACTTCATGCCCTAAATGTAAATTGAATGAAAATGCCCCACCTGTAGAGAAATCATAGATTTAGAATTTTTCGCTACTCTAGAGAAATAGGTACACACACACATACAGAAAAGGAAATGAGACGATCTAGAGCTAAAAACTCATAAAAACTACATTCGCTCCCCCAATGACATTCTTAAAAAAACATAAAGACCAATGTGGAACCATTTCCTTTTCCACACCAGTTTAAAAAAAAACAGTCAAACATGACGTTGGCAGCTCACATTCTGTCATAGAGCAACACAACCTACCTGATAGGAAGTGGAGACACCATACAGAGACTTTCCCCTCTGTCAATACGTAATCCAACAAAAATATAGGAGTGTGTTTGAAATTATGAGTGTTTTGTTTTAATTGTTTTGTGTAAGTTTCATAGTGACAGCCGATTGCTTCTGTATTGGTGTATATGAATACGATTATCTCCCGCAACATATGACAGACAGATATGTATAGAGCAAATATGCTATTAAACTCCCTTGTACCGGTCACGTTGCTCTATGCATATTATCCGCTTCTAGTGAAGCTTCATCAATACTGTATTAATGAGAGACAGGATGATCGATTTCGCTCTTTGTGCAGTGCGACATTCGTCAAAATAACGAAGATATATCTAACGGAAATAAAACTATTGATAGTAAGAGTAGTTATTTATTTTTGCGATAAGCTTGGTGTGGTAAATGTACCTTATTGATGGTAGCAATATTATTTTTTTATTTTCTTAATCAACTTATATGTACAAATAAGCTGCTTTTAATTTGTATCGCTCGACCGTTTCGGCTACTTTAGGTCTATACTATTTGTTGAACTCCAAGGAAGGTTTAAAAGTTGTAAAGTTCTTTAAACCAGTTAACAATGAGAAACACTATAATATTGTGTCTCTAATTTTTCCTGGGGTATCTTTCCTTCTTACGAAGATACTCGAGCTTTTGATACTACTGAACTTTTGGTCGGCTTGATAGGGTGGGATATACTGGTCCAACATACAAAGGCATTTGATAATTAATATGAATCTAAAATAACAATGGACTTCCAATGCGAACATCACTAACCTCCCCCCAACTTCTTTTAAATAGACGTGCACCGATGGCACTTTTTATGTCCTGGGACATCCTTCGAAGGGCTTACCCGGGGCTCCCGACCTTAGGCTGTTGGGCGTTACGTGAGGTTTTTAGTCGGTAAGAGACCGGCATAGCATCCATGAAGGATTTTCCCTCACGTTAAAAAAAAAACAAAAGACAGGACTTGTTGGACAGTACCTATTTGCAATAAATAAAGCTAATTTGGAGGCCCCAAAATGAAGATCGTGAATGCAAACGTAACTTTACGATTAAACGAGAAAGGTAAGGAGTTTAATAAAAACCTAGTAAAAAGGTTAGCAAAAAAATTTATACCTAGCTGCATTTTATATGTAACGATACATTTCAATATAAATTGCGCGGTTTATTACATTCGTACCATAAATCGTATCTTACTGCAATTTCATTATTGCATTTTATACGAGCTTCCGTACTTCCGTAATATCCGTCTCGCAACTTTTATCAATCAGGTAGAGATTATCTGATTATCGGTAAAGGAAGAAAGCCAAGAGTCATGATACAGCTAGATCTGATTACCTACCTTAGAGTTGACACTTACTTTTGTGAGATTTGAAATAAACCTAGCCCACGTAGGAGAAAGCATAAAATATGAAATGATTTCCGGCCGTAATTTTGGGAAAGTGATTTAAGATCTAATATAGTTACAATAAGTTTTATTAAAGTCTCAGCAAAGAACACGTTGTATTCGGAATGATCTTTATGCCTTCAATCTATTTGACCTCGAATATATGGATTCTCAACCTCCATGGGAAATTTCACCACTGCTTGTTTCAGAGATTTTTTAAGGGACGCAATGTCGCCGTGTCGTAGAGAGTAGGCCATATCCTCTCAAACTGACAAAAAATTGTAATCTGAAGGGTTGAGGTCTTTTTAGCTAGATGAGAGCCAGTGGTAGTTTCTACCTTGTGATCAGGTGCAAAGTACTGGTGGAAAGTCCACGTAACATTTTAAAAAAGTGTATAGCTGAGAAGATACAGGACCGTCTTTTTGGTTGAAGTTTTCAATTCACAATCTAAACTGAGCATGAGCATAGTTAGTAGTCTAAAGGGTTGAGGTCTGGTCTAGATGAGTGCCAGAGGTAGTTTGTGTCTTGTGTCCAAGTGCAGAGCCCTGCTGGAAAGTCCACGATACATTTTAAAAAAGTGTATTGCTGAGAAGTTTTGCAGCCCGATACAGAACCGTCTTTTTGGCTTAAGTTTTCAATTCAATAACTAATATAAAATGTTAGATGAACTGCCATATTTGGTAAGATTATATAAGTTCGTCACTTTGTTATAGGCGATCACGATGCGCAGTGCCGGCGGAGTGCTGGCTGTAGCCGTAGCAGCACTTATCGTATGCTGCAGTGCAGACCCTCACCAGGTAACATTTCAAAAACATAATTACTTTTCTATTTTTACTTTATTTTTTTAGCATCCAGGCAGCGCAGTGCTTGACCATTTATTAGGTAGTTCCTCATTATTTTAGCTGGTTGACATTCGTGCGGCATTTTATACTTTATATGAAAAAGATTAGCCACTAAGTCAAGCCAATCATACGGCCTGATCGAAAGTGGTCACCATCGCCTATGAACATAGAGCAACACGATCTATGACATTTACCGGGAGGGGAGGCGCCATACTGAGAGTTTCCCTTCTGTCAAAGCGGACTTTAAAAAGTGTATAACTTATACACACACACACATATATAAGAAATATATACGTGTATGTCTGAAATTATAAGTGTATTGTTTGGTGTAAGTTCCATAGTGACAGCCGATTGCCTTTGTAGTGGTGTACATGAATATGATTTCCCCCCGCAAAATATGACAGACAAAAATGTACCGAGCAAACATTCTGTGTCTTCTCCCCTTGTACTGATCCGTGCCTATGGACGTTTACTACACCAAAAGTAACAACACAGGAGCCACCGACTCTAGAAAAAAGGTACACCACAGCGGCTGTAGTAACCTTATTAGTCAGAACTAATAAGGTAGGCTTGGACATGGATATTTTAGTGGCGGCCTTAATAATTCCGTTGCTACTCAAAACGGGAGGTGAACGTTACAAAATATTTCGTTGTTTTTGAATTGCCTCAATCCCTTTTTAATAAAATATGTACTAGTGAAGTTCCGTGTATATTAGTGCTTTAAATATTAAACAAATTTACAAAATTGAGTTTCCTAAAAGCTAAATAAAAATAGGCATGTTTTTAACATGCCCGCGTCTTAATTTGCATGGACATAGATGATTTTCTCTACTTTAATCAAATTTCCACACACAGCCCTGTTTGATAACTGTACTCATCCCACAATTGGTCACCCCTCTCAGGATTGCCTAACTCTTCAATCGTTTCCAGAATAGTAAGTTAGCAGTAAGTCAGATCTAACGGCACTACAAAAGTCAGGACATTTACATACATACATATAGTATACTTTGTACCCGAAGGGGTAGGCAGAGGCATATTATACGCCCACATTTCGCCTTTTAGTTTTATATTCTACATAATAGGTGGTGAGCCTATTGTCGTGTTGAAATGGACAGGCCCAAAATTTTAACAATTATCAGGAATATTAAATAAATCGATAATAATTGGACACCGCAACAGAAATTACTATTGGAAAATAAGGCCTTTGAGATTTTTGGTGGTGAGCTTATTCTCGTGTTGAAATGGACAGGCCCAAAATTTTAATAATTATCAGGAATATTGAATAAATCGATAATAATTGGACACCGCAACCGAAATTACTATTGGAAAATAAGGCCTTTGAGATTTTTGCAAAAGCCACTTAGACCAATCAACCGATAAAATAAGCAATTAATTTCGAAATTGCAAATAAAATATTTATTAAAATTTGAGTGGCCTTTTAAGCCCTTTTCTACCTATTTTATGTTTTCTCGTTCCCATAATATATTAAAATAACGAAACTGACAAATATTTATAAAACAAAATGTGATTGATTAGCTTGCTACGAAAATGTAATTAAAATTATAAGCCTCCTTGTTAAGTACTAATCGTTTAAAAGTTTGTAGAAAATTTATAATTTTGTAAGCACAGGTATCTTGTTGGCTAATTGCTCATTTCCAATTCAAATCGTAGTTAAATGTTTCTCAAATTTAAATGTACAAAGAAGATATATTTGACGTCTTAAAGTATATTTCGTAATTTTTTTTTACCTTTCGTATATGTATATATGTACTTCATTTTAGTCGTATTAGAAACAGTTTAAAAAGGATTAGTACTTATTTACCTAATATTAAGAAAATTTTAACGGATGCAACAAAAGTTTAATATTTAATTGGATAGGTATATTAAACTGCTGACATTTATATGGAATGAATTGACGTTTGTAAGCCTCACAAAAACTTAAGAACAACTGTACCGATTTGATTGATAGAGGTTTGAAATATAAGCAACCCAGCCGAAACATCAAGCCTCAAAATTAAGGTATGCATGATCGCGTTAATACCCGTTATATATAATTATTAGTATCATGCAACGCGAACGATTAAATGTTGGTATTAGTAGAAGTCCAAAGAAAGTTTATAAGGTGATTTTAATTTATAATTACCTACACTTGACTCCGTTACTCAGAACGTCGCTCGGTTGAGCCAGCTTATGATTTAAAATAAGTACGATTCTGATTCTGATTTTAAGTAGTAGGTACGTACAAAATGGTTTTCTGGCAACTTAAATTGACTTACATAATAGGGTTGAGTTACTGAAATTTGGAACATTGTTTAACAAAAGTTTAAGCTGGATATAGGGCTAACTAAACTTTGTCTAAATGTTAAAATGTTATCCTAATACATCGGCATAAATCGCTGTCAGTTTAATAATTAGGTAAGATTTGAATAAAATTTGGTAGATTCCTACTGATTCTCTTGTTTTCAAAAGTTCAAAACAAAATATTTACTCGTTCATTCTTTTTTTTTTTTTTTTTTTTTATACTACTTAGGTGGCAGACAAGCTTACGGCCCACCGGAAGGTTGGTAACCGTAGCCTATAGACGTTTGCAACACCAGAGGCGCTACACACGCGCTGCCGACCCGGGCGCAGGTTGTGACGACCCACAGTTGAAATTTTTCAAGCCGCCCGTAAGGCCTTCAACTTGGCTTAACGACTGTCATTTTACTGACAACCGGGACCAACGGCTTATCGTGCCTTCCGAAGCACGGAAACGCTCGTAAATAAATGTCACAAAGTGGTCCACGTGGTGGTCACCCATCCATATCCGGCCATAGTAAATGTTGCTTACTGCAGTGATCGTTTACAGAACACTGAGTCCGCGGGGCCACGAGCGCTTCATTCTACATTTATATCGTTATTTCTCGAAAATCGTAGATACATTCATTCAAAGTCAAACAAGTAATCTCGTCCCATCGAACCCCGAATATGAATTTATATGTCAGAACAAATAAACCCTTATTTTCGTATGTATAAAATAATAATAGTTATGTTTTATATTACTGAATACGTAGCGTAATCATTCAACTATCGATTCCAAGCGAGTAATAATTGACTATCGATTATTCACTACTTACCATTAGTGCGAGCTATCACCTTTTATTTGAAAAAAGAACTTATTTGACAAAGAGGACCTACCTACTTTTGATGGAAAGTTTTTCAAAGTCAAACTGCTTTTCCTAAATATTTTAATTTCAACCGATAGTATCTCAATGATGAATGAATGATCCGCCAGATGGACCGACGACCTGAAAAAGGTCGCATAGACTAGCTGGATGCGGAAGGCGCAGGACCGTGTGTTGTCGCGTGATTTGGGAGAAGCCTACATCCAGCGGTGGACTGATATAGTCTGATTTGATTGAGTCTATTTTTTTTTTCTTTTAATACCACTAAGGTGGCAGACAAGCATAAGGCCCACCAGATGTACCGGTGGTCACCGCAGCCTATGGACGTTTGCAACACCAGAGGCGCCGCACTCGCGCTGCCGACCCTGTTAAAACCTTCTAAGACCCCTCTTGAAGAACCTCATACCGTAGGCGTCTGATTGGCTATAGAGTATAATTTCTTTCTACAGGAACAAGATGTGAGTGGAAACGATCACAGCTCTGGAGAACGCTACGATACAGCTGGTGAGTCAATCTCTGGAGACTTCCATAAGTACACACCCTACCAACTTCGATTGTACGCACAGAATGTTTTAATATTAATATTCCACCTGGCACAATAGAAATTACCTTTACCAGAAACACGAGTAACTTATGTTAACCTAACACAATCAATATTGGATTTAACTTGTAAATTACTTAATGTAGTGTATCAACGGACCTTAACAAATACGGACGGAGTGTCGCGATACCAAATATTTGACTTATCATAACTGTGTCACAGTACTAGTTTATATTGTCATACTAATTTATTAGACGCTTCTTCGTACAAATTTTAGTAGAATTAGTATTTTTTCTCAATTTAGCTCAAACTTTAATTCATGAATGGTAGCAATCGGTAAGCAGCTATTGCTATATATAATGCACTTTTAGAAACGTCCTTCCTTCGTGTCGAAGATGGAGGTGTCCTGTCGTCAAAATGGCTGGTCAAAAAATATCCCATATTTCTCAGAATGTAGTAGCAATTATAAGCATTTCCGTAGCAGTAGTTTATTGGACACTTAGGATCAACATTTCAGTCATTGAAGTTTTGAAGTTTCCGTAGCAATTCTTGAATTATATACTATGAGATTCGTACGTCATAGCTAATAAGATGCTAACGAAATTTCCACCGGATGTTGTAGTAAACAATAAAATTTACAAAATAATGTTATCATTATGTTGATTGTGTTGGTATTCCTCACACGTTCGTCAATCTGCACAGAACACTAACTAGCATATATGACTGAATTACCACGCACTGTTCTGATTTACCAATTGGAAATCTACTTAAACACATTACCCTGACAATTGTTATGTTTTGTAAGGCATGTAATACTTCTGACTATAGGTATGATCAGCCTACTGAACGCACACGCAGTCTTTTTCCATAGCAAATATTATTTCATTCGGTTTTAAGAACTGTTGTGATATCTATGTTTTAAGTAGCAAACGATCAGAAACATTACATGTCTTAAATCCTGTACACTGTTTTAAAGGTCTGAAACACTATCCAAGTTATATTTACCGATATCTACTTTACACTCCCCTGCACATTTATTCAATTTATTCCATATTGTGATGTCCATCGAAAACAGCACCTGTTTTGTGAATAAATCCTTTTTGCGCACTAATATTTTTATGGTGATGGAATATTGCACTAATCACTGAATTCGTCCCTGCACAAGTTTGTTCACGGTGATACATGTTTTTTATTCAACATTTCTGGTAAGTACTACTTCGTTATAAATGCACTGAATGTTTTTCAAATCAACACCAAGACTGCTATTAATATTTATGCAACAAATATTTCTCACAGTTTCTATTACTATAATATTCTTACAGATTACAAACAAAAAGCTGATCTCGAAGATTTTCTACGCTTCCTTATGCAGTACGAGTATAAAGCTGAAGAGCGTAATAACCCAAGTGGCATAGAAAGAAACTACAATGGGTACCCGGGCAGAAACTTTGACTTCAATAACGGTAGAAATATCCACAACACAGGCAGAAATTACGATGGATATAAAAGACTGCACACAAGATTCGTTGATGCTCTCGGTGGTGGGAATCTCGTTCGTAACCTGGACGCACTAGGTGGAGGCAATTTTGTAAGAAACCTGGACTCGCTCGGTGGCGGCAATTTTGTCAAGAAAAACCTAGACCAGCTAGGTGGACCAAACCTTGTCAAAAGGAATTTAGATTCTTTGGGCGGAGGAAATTTTGTTCGTAATCTAGACGCTCTCGGGGGAGGTAACTTTGTCCGTGAGCTTGACTCCCTAGGAGGCGGCAATTTGGTATAATCTATCAATAAAATAGTTAAAATATTCATCTACTCTTTACAATATTTTATTTACAAGAAATGTGATACATCTAGATAGTTTTATTTGGCATTAGTTATCGATCAATGTTGGTGTTTTAAATAAATACATTGCAATCTTTAAATATATCTTTCTTTACCCGTTATAATTTGTTTTATTATTACAAGTTAATTCCCAAGGGAGTTTACAACATCAGAACTAGTTTCGACTACAGGTAAGACAGTAAAACTTGCTAATATATATTATGTATTCTAATAGGAACACTTTTCAATATGGTATTTCACATGTTAGGTCACAAGACTAGAGCGTTGGAACCTGTTGGAGGCAACCATTTGCTACGACAAGTGCGTGAGATCCGACGCTCAGCCTACATGCCCTACCTCCTTTCTAGAAGGTATGATTTTGGCAGGTCAGTTTCCTTATATTAAAGTATTTTTTCCAGTATTAAAAGTACAATAAATAACACCAACATTGAAAAAAACCTGAATGGTTTCGGGAACGCCTCGAGGCGAACCGGTGAAGTTTATAAAGTTATTATAGTGGAACAAGGCGACTGTTGTTATTCAATTGTATAACCATTTCTACCAAGTGCGATAAATGAACAGTCTAAATTTCCTGCTTTAATTACTTTGATGCAAGATGGTTCCAGAAACAACATTTTATCATAACTTTCTTTAAAAATTAGTACTTATTTGCTATCGATTCTACAGATTTGACAACAGTTCGGTTAGTTCATGAGTCCCAGTGACGATCAACTGACTTGACAAATCTCACGTGCTTGAGTCAAGCCATTGATCGTATATCGCGTACATTTGATGCTACTTTCATACCGATCAAGTCAGACTTGTCCAGTCACTTATCGTCTTTGGTAACACATTAGATACATATGTACGATAGAGAAAGCCTTAAAGCGTAGCTCACCATTCATGTGTTTCCAATACATACATACATACATATGGTCACGCCTTTATCCCCGAAGGGGTAGGCAGAGGCATATCATATGCCCACATTTCACCTTTGTATAATTTGTCCCACGTAATAGGTGGTGAGCCGTATTGCCGTGTTTAAATGGACAGGCGCAGGTTGTGACTGCCTGCTGTTGAAATAAAGCCTTCAACTTAGCTTAACGACTGCCATTTTACTGGCAACCGGGACCAACGGCTTAACGTGCCTTCCGAAGCACGGAAACGCTCAAATAAATGTCACAAAGTGATCACATGGATGGTCACCCATCCATGGACCGGCCACAGTGAAAGTTGCTTACTGCAGTGATCGTTTACAGAACACTGAGTTCGCGGGGCCACGAGCGCTTCGCGTGTTTCCAATAAGAAAATAAAATCTAATATGAATGGAATCTGTAATGAGTGTTTGACCACAGTCCGTACGGAGCGAAGCGTGAACCGTGGCCGTTAGCGCCTATCGAGTACAGCGGATATTACGGAGATGGACTCCCCAAGCGCAATTTCGACGAAATCGACAGGTAAGTATACGCTTCGTTTTCCATCCTTTTTTGCTATTCATCGGGGACTCTAAGGGGACGTGGGTATATTAGTAGTTTAATGAACACTTAGGATCAACATTTCAGTCATTGAAGTTTTGACAGGAATAGGAATATTATTCGATTTGTTTGATAACTTTTGCACTATTTTCATGCCATTGCTTTTAGGTATTTACATTATACAATGCTAAAACACTCAATTCCTCAAATCGAAGTTCAAGGACGTGATGTGACATAATGGACACAGAATTCGTCGCTGACATACTTTGACATACCTACCTAAAACTATGATATGATAATATGATACGTCTTTGCCTATTACCTATATTATTTTCGAATCCTACTTCCTACTAATATTAGAAATGTGTTGTGAAGATGTTTGGATGTTTAGATGTTTGGATATTTGTTACTCAATCACGCTCTAACGGCTTAACGGATTGGGCTGAACTTTGGAACAGAGATAGCTTATAGTCTGTAATAACAGTGCTGACAGACATAGACTTTTCATCTCATCCCGGAAAAATGTTCCCACAGGAAGCGGGAACGGGCACTAAATTTCACGCGGGCGAAGCCGCGAGCATCATCTAGTCTATCAATAACTCAAAACAGCTCCTCAAAGGTGAACTGCACAAGACTAATAATTGGTCCTCCAATTGTCAAAATTATTGCGTAGGCGTAGGTCATTGCCCTTACTGCACCACGCCAGGTCAGACGAGTACTAGCCTCTTTAGCTCTATTGTACAGAATCTCTCGCGGCAAGTGTTCTGAGGAGCTTCCACCCTCTCGTTTTCGATTACGTATAACGATAGGTATCACTCTCTTACAGTGGAATGATTCTTCAGCCAAACGCCGCGATTCAAAACATCGTTTTTCTGTCGAACCATGGAAACTGGGAACGCTTTGTCAGTGCATATGTTTCCCTCCTCAAACAAGTCGGGTTTTTCCAAGCGGGGAGTGAGCACATCACTGGGGCTAAAAGTGAGGGCTTTTGTCTACAGCATTTAGACTGTGAGAGTGCTGAATGTCGCGACGGCTTTCCATATGGCGGGCGTCGTTATATCGGCTAGCATTAACTCTTGAAAGTTAGTTTGGATCTGACTTGTCTCTTCCTATATCACTCGCGCTACGGGATACAACAAAAAAGTATTATGGAGACAAAGATACGAAAATTGTAGTAAAGTTTTATCAACTTTACCGCAAGCATTACATTACATTACCAATTTTCTATCTAGGGAATATGTAGATATGAATTTATGGATATAGCTGACTGAGATAGGTATTGTTATTGAAGTTTATGTTAAAGATATTATAGGCAATTCTTTAGTAACGATATCCTAATTTATTTTTGGGAACTATAACACCTTAAAAATATGTTTTATACTTGTGGGAATTCCCACGGATGTCATGCCGGACATGAACTTACTAAAACCACAAGGCAGCGTATCGAAAAGATGTTCAAGAAAGAAATAATAAAGGGGTTAGATTTCGATATCGCATGTCAATACTTATCGCGTTACAGAGCAAAAATGTAAGGTCAAATCCAATGTTTAATAGTGTAAATCTTGATTTGTCCAAACATCGTTGCCAAATGTCGTGTATTCCATGATCGCCTACTATAACATAGTATCTACATATCAAAATCTAATCCTTAGCATTCCACGGGTCCACATACAGAGGGGAACACCTGTATCGATGTTAGGGACTTGTAATCTAGATGTAAGCTTTTAGTGGCTAATCAGCACTCACCTGCGCCATCATACATTTTAGGTTTAAAAAACTTCATTTTTCAAAAGAACAATAGTTCGCTTAAAATTAGATTAACAATTTGCTTTACAAGTACAATGTTCCCCCTTTACTTAAAAAAGATTTGGTAATATCCCATCAATGCCGCTTTAGATACCTATTCGTTCTAGTTAAGAGCTGCATATATATGGATATCATGTTTATTTAACTTCAATTTGCATTAAGAACAGGTAATACCGTCCTTTGCTATTGACCACAGCTCATTTAATATTAATCTGGTCAAATATGCTTGTGACCCCGACTGCCACTGGTTAAATAGTATAAGCTACCGCTTCATTTGAATGTCAAGGATTTTCAAAGTAAATAAATATGATAGTTTTGATACCCTGTTGTATCATGTATTACTAGCTGTTACCCACTTATTTGCCCGTGATATGCTACGGAACCCGTATCACAGATTTAACTCATACAGTCTTAGATCATCTAACCGCAGGATGCGCCTTACTTAAGCATTGTTTTCTGCCAAGCCAATAGACCATTTGGTCTTTTGGCTTTATAAAAAGCACTGTACATCAGTACATCATTTTATATGATTAAACTAGTACATTTCATTGTAGTTGACTGTACAATAAAAATTAACACACAACAGCCATTACGCGTTTGTCGATTAATACATTTTTAAATATAATGAAATTTTATACGTCTTTGTGTTTCCCCCTTCACCCGCTATGAAAACTAGCACAATATTTTTGTATGCGGTGGTTCGCAAAGGCTAGTCCCGTGATATATGGTCTAAGCATACAGTTTACTCATAAGCATCTTTATTTATGAATGAAAATACTCCATATTTTTTGCCATTTATTATTACTGCTCTGCTGTCTTAGGTCTTGGGTAGGTGGTAGCAGCATGATGCCTACGAATACTTCAGAAAGGCTTTCTGAAAGTGAATTAATTTTATAAATCGGTTCCGTAGTTTACAATATTTAACACTCCTTACAATATTAATATACACAAACTTAACAAGTTAGTATTCACAACATAACCCAATCAGAACAAACATTATGGTATAGTGGTATACAATGTGCTGTACCTATGTTTACAATGTAATGAGACAGTCATTATGTATGTCTACAATTATTGTTTCAGTGTCATACATACCTCTAGTTACACAGTCACTCGCCACAGGGCCAAAACTTTTTAATTATGATTGATATAGGGTTTAGTCAGCAGGGAAAGAGTTCATGTCACGTTGTGTTGTATTCAGGGTACTTATGAGAGCTTACAACAATCGTTGGTCCCACAGTAATTCAACTTTGTTCAAAGTTAGACTTTTCACGACCCGTTGGGCAACTTCTGACGCAGCAGTGAAATGCGCGGAGCATCCACTCTCTTGAAGGCCTTCTTGCCACGGATTTAATAAAGGTTATGCTCTTGCACACCCCAGTGGCTGTATTGTACGCTGTCTTGAGGTAACCCACGTGCGGATCTTGCACCGCCCGAACCCTTACATTGGCGCCATACGACATTCTTGGTTTCCCTTTTGAAAATACACAAGTTTATAATTTTAGATTGTAAAACCAACCAACTTTCCTAAGTAGCTAGGATCGAGCATATCAAAATTTGCTTCATTGCGGAATTTAACTCGTTAAGTACTGCATATTCTGACTTAATTATAATATTCTTTTTATTATAAAGTGAAAAGACAACTTGGCCCAGACAGGACTTAAACCCGCAACCTTTGCTTAATCCAGGGCAATGCTTTAACCAATTGAGCTACGGGAGCATCACTCATATAAGCTGAAATTCTTCACCTTATTGTAACCGCCATTTACGAATATGGCACAGAGCCATCTATCGAGCTACTTAGTAACTCTGATATCAATGAACGATATTAATATAATAATCTGTAAATGTACATCTCAAGCTTCATAATATATAATTCTGGGGTCATCCTTCCGATTGCTTACCCGGGGCTCCCAACCGTAGGCATTAAGTAGGGCCTTTTATTATATTGAATAACATACGCGAAAGGCGTTATAGTAGTAAATTCGATTGTAACGAAGATATAAAACCCTTTAGAAGTTACCCAGGATATTACTGGCTAATAGTGCAAAAGTAACAACTATTAAAGGTCCTGCTAGTGACCGATATGCAACCTCTGGGCTTTCAACCGTAAAGTTAGAACGATATTGAGGTCCTGTCATAATAGCGTTGTGCACTCCTCCATGTGAAATGTTCACTAAACCTATGACGTATGTAGGCCTGTTCTTATCCTTCATCTCAATGTACACAATATCCCTAATAATACATGTTACAAACCAGTCATTCTCTTCCGCATTAAGATCTTAGTTTTTTGGGGCTCCGTATCTCTAAAACGTCCAAGTCAGATATTTCTAACTAGCTGTTCCCCGCGCCTTCGTCCACGTAGAAGTCGTTATCGCGTAAAATTATTACCCTCTTTTTGCGTAGTCAGTTAAAAAGTAATTTCATGTAAATCACTGCAGCGGTTTAGGTGTGAAAGCGTAACAGACAGACTTTCGCATTTATAATATTAGTAAGGATATTCAATACCATAGTTTCTGTAGTTAGCATTTCAAATACCTGAGGCGCATTGAACACTCCATACACGCCCACAAATTGCAAGGGACCCATTCATAATTAGTATGTATGGGGCCTCAGCAATTCGCCCGTGTATCGTAGCCGATACACAGCTGTCGCCGGCAGTCGTGGCTCCAATGTGGAGCGGTTTAATTACCTTATTTCCATATTAAATATTATGTTACCGGATAGCTTCCACCCTCTCGTTTTCGATTACGTATAACGATAGGTATCACTCTCTTACAGTGGAATGATTCTTCAGCCAAACGCCGCGATTCAAAACATCGTTTTTCTGTCGAACCATGGAAACTGGGAACGCTTTGTCAGTGCATATGTTTCCCTCCTCAAACAAGTCGGGTTTTTCCAAGCGGGGAGTGAGCACATCACTGGGGCTAAAAGTGAGGGCTTTTGTCTACAGCATTTAGACTGTGAGAGTGCTGAATGTCGCGACGGCTTTCCATATGGCGGGCGTCGTTATATCGGCTAGCATTAACTCTTGAAAGTTAGTTTGGATCTGACTTGTCTCTTCCTATATCACTCGCGCTACGGGATACAACAAAAAAGTATTATGGAGACAAAGATACGAAAATTGTAGTAAAGTTTTATCAACTTTACCGCAAGCATTACATTACATTACCAATTTTCTATCTAGGGAATATGTAGATATGAATTTATGGATATAGCTGACTGAGATAGGTATTGTTATTGAAGTTTATGTTAAAGATATTATAGGCAATTCTTTAGTAACGATATCCTAATTTATTTTTGGGAACTATAACACCTTAAAAATATGTTTTATACTTGTGGGAATTCCCACGGATGTCATGCCGGACATGAACTTACTAAAACCACAAGGCAGCGTATCGAAAAGATGTTCAAGAAAGAAATAATAAAGGGGTTAGATTTCGATATCGCATGTCAATACTTATCGCGTTACAGAGCAAAAATGTAAGGTCAAATCCAATGTTTAATAGTGTAAATCTTGATTTGTCCAAACATCGTTGCCAAATGTCGTGTATTCCATGATCGCCTACTATAACATAGTATCTACATATCAAAATCTAATCCTTAGCATTCCACGGGTCCACATACAGAGGGGAACACCTGTATCGATGTTAGGGACTTGTAATCTAGATGTAAGCTTTTAGTGGCTAATCAGCACTCACCTGCGCCATCATACATTTTAGGTTTAAAAAACTTCATTTTTCAAAAGAACAATAGTTCGCTTAAAATTAGATTAACAATTTGCTTTACAAGTACAATGTTCCCCCTTTACTTAAAAAAGATTTGGTAATATCCCATCAATGCCGCTTTAGATACCTATTCGTTCTAGTTAAGAGCTGCATATATATGGATATCATGTTTATTTAACTTCAATTTGCATTAAGAACAGGTAATACCGTCCTTTGCTATTGACCACAGCTCATTTAATATTAATCTGGTCAAATATGCTTGTGACCCCGACTGCCACTGGTTAAATAGTATAAGCTACCGCTTCATTTGAATGTCAAGGATTTTCAAAGTAAATAAATATGATAGTTTTGATACCCTGTTGTATCATGTATTACTAGCTGTTACCCACTTATTTGCCCGTGATATGCTACGGAACCCGTATCACAGATTTAACTCATACAGTCTTAGATCATCTAACCGCAGGATGCGCCTTACTTAAGCATTGTTTTCTGCCAAGCCAATAGACCATTTGGTCTTTTGGCTTTATAAAAAGCACTGTACATCAGTACATCATTTTATATGATTAAACTAGTACATTTCATTGTAGTTGACTGTACAATAAAAATTAACACACAACAGCCATTACGCGTTTGTCGATTAATACATTTTTAAATATAATGAAATTTTATACGTCTTTGTGTTTCCCCCTTCACCCGCTATGAAAACTAGCACAATATTTTTGTATGCGGTGGTTCGCAAAGGCTAGTCCCGTGATATATGGTCTAAGCATACAGTTTACTCATAAGCATCTTTATTTATGAATGAAAATACTCCATATTTTTTGCCATTTATTATTACTGCTCTGCTGTCTTAGGTCTTGGGTAGGTGGTAGCAGCATGATGCCTACGAATACTTCAGAAAGGCTTTCTGAAAGTGAATTAATTTTATAAATCGGTTCCGTAGTTTACAATATTTAACACTCCTTACAATATTAATATACACAAACTTAACAAGTTAGTATTCACAACATAACCCAATCAGAACAAACATTATGGTATAGTGGTATACAATGTGCTGTACCTATGTTTACAATGTAATGAGACAGTCATTATGTATGTCTACAATTATTGTTTCAGTGTCATACATACCTCTAGTTACACAGTCACTCGCCACAGGGCCAAAACTTTTTAATTATGATTGATATAGGGTTTAGTCAGCAGGGAAAGAGTTCATGTCACGTTGTGTTGTATTCAGGGTACTTATGAGAGCTTACAACAATCGTTGGTCCCACAGTAATTCAACTTTGTTCAAAGTTAGACTTTTCACGACCCGTTGGGCAACTTCTGACGCAGCAGTGAAATGCGCGGAGCATCCACTCTCTTGAAGGCCTTCTTGCCACGGATTTAATAAAGGTTATGCTCTTGCACACCCCAGTGGCTGTATTGTACGCTGTCTTGAGGTAACCCACGTGCGGATCTTGCACCGCCCGAACCCTTACATTGGCGCCATACGACATTCTTGGTTTCCCTTTTGAAAATACACAAGTTTATAATTTTAGATTGTAAAACCAACCAACTTTCCTAAGTAGCTAGGATCGAGCATATCAAAATTTGCTTCATTGCGGAATTTAACTCGTTAAGTACTGCATATTCTGACTTAATTATAATATTCTTTTTATTATAAAGTGAAAAGACAACTTGGCCCAGACAGGACTTAAACCCGCAACCTTTGCTTAATCCAGGGCAATGCTTTAACCAATTGAGCTACGGGAGCATCACTCATATAAGCTGAAATTCTTCACCTTATTGTAACCGCCATTTACGAATATGGCACAGAGCCATCTATCGAGCTACTTAGTAACTCTGATATCAATGAACGATATTAATATAATAATCTGTAAATGTACATCTCAAGCTTCATAATATATAATTCTGGGGTCATCCTTCCGATTGCTTACCCGGGGCTCCCAACCGTAGGCATTAAGTAGGGCCTTTTATTATATTGAATAACATACGCGAAAGGCGTTATAGTAGTAAATTCGATTGTAACGAAGATATAAAACCCTTTAGAAGTTACCCAGGATATTACTGGCTAATAGTGCAAAAGTAACAACTATTAAAGGTCCTGCTAGTGACCGATATGCAACCTCTGGGCTTTCAACCGTAAAGTTAGAACGATATTGAGGTCCTGTCATAATAGCGTTGTGCACTCCTCCATGTGAAATGTTCACTAAACCTATGACGTATGTAGGCCTGTTCTTATCCTTCATCTCAATGTACACAATATCCCTAATAATACATGTTACAAACCAGTCATTCTCTTCCGCATTAAGATCTTAGTTTTTTGGGGCTCCGTATCTCTAAAACGTCCAAGTCAGATATTTCTAACTAGCTGTTCCCCGCGCCTTCGTCCACGTAGAAGTCGTTATCGCGTAAAATTATTACCCTCTTTTTGCGTAGTCAGTTAAAAAGTAATTTCATGTAAATCACTGCAGCGGTTTAGGTGTGAAAGCGTAACAGACAGACTTTCGCATTTATAATATTAGTAAGGATATTCAATACCATAGTTTCTGTAGTTAGCATTTCAAATACCTGAGGCGCATTGAACACTCCATACACGCCCACAAATTGCAAGGGACCCATTCATAATTAGTATGTATGGGGCCTCAGCAATTCGCCCGTGTATCGTAGCCGATACACAGCTGTCGCCGGCAGTCGTGGCTCCAATGTGGAGCGGTTTAATTACCTTATTTCCATATTAAATATTATGTTACCGGATTTTTTATTATTCAAAGCGTATTTATTTAGGATTTTTTCTCTTGTGAAATCTGTGTTTTAATTAAAGCATGTATGTTTGTAAGGTAGGATGACCCCCGCCAGATGGACAGGTGTACGAAAAAATAATATTATAAGGAATATTTTTAAATGCACATCTGTTTAATTTTTCTGCACACTAGGTAACTCCACCAATTTACTGAACGCAAACCAGAAAATAAAATGCTGTGCAAAAAAACCAATTGATAAACTAAACATGTCCTACTTAAAAAACTTAGATATTACTCAGAACAAGATGAACTTTTTAATCCAATTCACACCAAAAATGTGGTTCGTACTTCGAATATATGATTTGTAAAACAGAATTTATACGAATTGTATATCAAAAATACTAACTTGCACTCTAAATTGTACAATCTTATAACGGAATAGGTTAGGTAAGGTTAGACTTTTATTTTTTTGATCAATAAAATTTAATATTGTAGAGGTGACTAAATAAAATTGGGGTTTTACTTAGAATAAACGATGTTCCTAAAAGTAAATTAGACGATAGTTTTACTTAAAAAAGTTTCAATATTTTTGGTGAACTAAGGAATTGTTAGATACACTATTTTGATAATAGTTATTCGTTCAGTAAAACAGTTATGCAACTACCATTAATCAGTACAATGACTTTGATTTATTTAGTGTGCATAATTAGTATGCAAGTCAGGTTTAACTTTGAAATATTTAGTCCAGAAACAGGGAATATACAGATATCGATTTAAATACATGCCAAATTATAATAGTACTACATAAACGAACTGAAAAACGCCATGGAAGGCGCATTCTCGCGGTTTGGCGGGAATTGGAAGAGGTCTGCTTGTAGTTGTAGCTTGCCATAGCTTGATGTGATTAATTAATTGATGTATTCACTTATTAACTCAGTGCTGCTTGTACCCTCAGTGAGGTTTATGATATTTTACGAATCTGACATCTCTTTGCAGATAAAATAATCCTCTTAATTCATAAACTCTTTTCTGTCAAACGGGAACACGTTATTACGTGTTGCCCTTTGAGCGAAAAGGTATTCTGACAAATTATAAGTCTCTCAAACTCAAAAAGCTTTATATTTAAATTAAGAATATGGATCGCCTACTGAAGTCGCTGGTAAATAACAAATCGCCATTATGCTACTGGCTACAGGAATAGGTACATACTTATACTAAATTCACAAGTCCATCTTTCTTAAAAGAACTTCAAAGCGATATCGTTACTGACGCCAAAAGGCATACTTAAACGTTTAAGTGCTTCCGTTTCCAGTTCCTTGAATATTTTGTATTTTTTATTTTGTCCACTAAAATGGTTTTTTAATTTTCGTTTTGTGGCTAATGTCTCGTCTCTGGAAACCAGAGTGGTGTAATTTTTAATGGTGTGTCTGATGTTAAGATAAAAGCTCGAGTTACTGGTAAAATGCGAATGGTTAGCATAATAATAAATAATAAATAAATATTCTCGGACACTTCACACAACGCTATCTGATCCCAAAGTAAGCTAGGAATAACCTGCTTGTGTAATGGGTATCAAACCACGGATATAAATACTTATATACTTTTAAATACATACATATTATACATAGAAACACCCAGACTCTTGAGACAAACATTTTATGGGTCACACAAATATTGCGCCACAGAGGCAGTCAGCATGTCGTATATACTCGTCTATACTAATATTATAAAGAGGCAAGATTTGATTGTTTGTTTCTTTGCATCGAATAGGCTCCTAAACTAATAAACCGATTTGAAAAATTCTTTCACTGTTGGAAAGCTACACTATTCTCGGTGAACATAGGCTATATTTTATTCCCATATTCCTACGGAAACGGGAACTGCGTGGCTGAAACCGCGTGACGTCCTCTAGTAATATATATTTTTACTTGTCACCACTCAATAAAGCAAGGTCAGTAGGTTAACTCGATTGATACATGCAGGTACTCGAAAGTGAATGAATTGAGAGGACAGCAGGCTTAGTATACGTAGGCACCTACAACCATCATCAATCAAAGTAAAATTAACATTAAATAATGAGAAACTATTTACATGCCTTGAGTTCATTTTTAGAAGTATCATTACACAAATTAGTATAGTAACTTATAGCTATAGATTTAGGGAAAACTTTCTCAGTTCAACAAGCCTATTTGAGTTTAATCTATGGATCGAACACGTAATAAACCGAAACCGCTGCCCTGTCATATTGACTCTTCATTAGAACAATATTGCTTCACTCGTGGTTCGAGAGTTGATAGAACTTTTTGTTTAACCAGTCTTGTTACGTTCACGAATTTATTTTATTTAGTACTAGTTGAGTCTAGTTGACCACTAGAAAGTAGCCAACTACGAATACTAAATAAAATAAATAACTAATTACGGACATAATTAATAATTAACATTCAAATATGCAAAATTCTGAAAACTGATCGTAGTGTAAAATGTTTAACACTGAGCTAGATTACAATATCTATTAATATTGTAGGGCTCGTAGCGCGACTTCAACGAGCTCTACAATATTAATATGTATTGCTAGCTGATACCCGCAGCTTTACACGCGGATAATTTTGTTCCCGTTCCTGCTTCCCATGGGAACTTATTTCTGAAGTAGCCTATGGGTTATTCAAGGCTATCACCAAATTTTAGCTAGATCCGTTCAGCCGTTAGAGCGTGAAAGAGTAACAAATATCTACACTAACAAACTTTCGCATATAAAAATTTGTAAGAAGTGAGATTGTAGCACTCGTAGCTACTGCGCTACGTATACTTCAATATTGTAATTATAGACCAGTGCAGATAGCTCTGAAAATGATGAAAATTGTAAAAAAATAGTAGTAGAATGAAACCTATTGCAAAAGGAAGAGAATGTGACTAAATAACTCAAAATTGTATATGAATGATTAGAAAATAGAAAAATATGATAGGAGTTCTTTTGCATTTTCTGAGAAAAATTAACTTTGTAATGTACTTATATATATTTTTACATCATCAGAAAGAGGAGATTTTAAGTAACAAAAAGCTCACCAATTTTCAAAAAATATCTGATATTTTGACAGGTGATTTTTCGATTGAAAATTTCAATGCTTTTTCGATATTAAGTCAATAAAAGGAGAAAAAATAAACATTTTGGATCAAAAAAATTACACTGCATTAGGAACATAAAAAGAAAGGTTTCTGCCAAATTTCATGACAAAACAATCATTTTTGTAAAAGAAAAAATCGACATTTCAAAATCTGGGTTTTTGACATACTTTTTGAGGTTATGTCACAATAGTGTAAATCCAAAAGTTGTAGACTTTTTTTATTTCCTACAACTTTGCCATTAAACATTTTTCCATAGGACTTGTAGTTTTTTCGGAAATCGAGAAAACCCCTTTTCCCCCCTTAAAACCCCCATTTTTTTCACTTCCCGACCTCAGATCGCCCGTAAATTATTTTTCCTGTTATTTTTGTCACATTCACTGGTCTATTATTGTATGTTTCATTTTAATTCCAAATGCCGCATATTACCCCTAGGCGAGGCCGCAGTGGCGGCCGTGGCGTGGGTCTGTTGTGAGTCCTTCCGAGGGCTTACCCGGGGCTCCCAACCATAGGCTGTTGGGCGTTACGTCAGGTTTTTTAGTCGGTGGGAGTATATCATCCATGATGGATTTTACCTCACCTGTGTACAAAAAAGTGTGTGCGTGTAACCTTTAGGCGCGATTGAAGTAAAACTTCTTTGCCATTGACGGCGTCAAATGTTATATTAATATCATTCATTCGAATTTTGAATAGCGGAATACAGTAAGCGTTACTTCCGTCAGAAAAAAATCAGAGTTACTATCTAGTCGCGCCTAAAGAAGTTTTACTTCAAAAAAAAAAGTCGCATATTATAATTGTATGTTCTATCCAATCCTTAGGTCTAGTATGGACACGTTCCTGAAGAAACGCAACTTCGACGAGATCGACCGTTCATCAATGCCGTTCCCGTACGCGACCAAGCGCTTCTACCGTTTGTACGGACCCAACTACCTAGACCTTGATATACCTGTGTAAGATGTGTTGGTGACCGTCCGTAATACGTGACACGCCACTGGACATGTGTGTGTTGAAATGCAAATGACGTATTGTGCAATGCGATACCCATATTGAAGGGTTACGCAATGCACTACCTACTTGTGTTGAAGGAAATTTAAATAAGAATATCGTACACCTTTATTCGTTTGAAGCGATAGATTTGGATTTTGTGATTAATACTAGAATCCATTAAAATAGAACATGAACTAAACACATTTGCACATCAACCCACTTGTCTTTTAATAGATTAAGATTACATTAACACATGAATAAAGATTCGGGTCAGTTTCTTCAGTCTATCTTTAAAAAAAGATTTTCTGAATCATCTATTTAAATCTTTATTGTTTTCTGTCACCGCAATATTTTCTTTGATACTATAATCGAATGCAACCGAGATTATTGACGATATCGGATAATGATGATATTCGTCCTGAAAGCTAATAAGTTATTAGCTTTCAGGACGAATTCTGCGGCTCTTCATTTTCTGTATTCTGAAGAAGTTATCTAAAAGAGAGGTACTTCGCGATATCCATATTATTTAAATACAATTTCTTTTGAATACAAATAAGAAGGCTCAAAGTAAAAGCTCATTCATTAAAATTTCAAAGTAATATACGGAATTCATAATAATATCTGAAATTAAAGGTATCTATATATTTCAACTTTGCTAACAACAGTGAATGCCTGTAGAAATATTTAAATCTATTTCGTCTTTTTCAGCTCTACTTACGACAAGAAGAGGTACAGGCCCGACTACCCAATGGACGAGATCGACTTCTCCCATTTTCCCATCGGCTCTAAGAGATCAGAAGACCCAAGCAACTCGCTCTAAATAACATATTCTCAAAGCTATCTTCTCTAGTATTCTTCATGTCACTGCACAACTTGCCTTTCAAAGCTCCCTAGTATTTTTTACGTCATCTCCACAACTTCGTGAAAGCCTGATAAAATATTTTGTTCAAACTTAAACTAATGGTCTTTAGCTATCACAGCACTGGTTCGTATTTTTTCTAAAAAGTTATAATGGGATCACAAAGACTTACTTAAAGTTCTTACTCTCTGTAACTTTGCTATTTGACATTATTATAGTGAAGAATTTACGATACATTGTCCAAAATAATCTTTAGAGATAGTTAAATGAATCTATGTTATAGTTTAATACGATATTGTACATTTCTCTGGTATTCTAGGATAACTAAATGAAATTTAGGATGGAGAGGTTTAGATATTTAAAGTTGTATTTGTCCAAATCAATTTGAAAAATAAAATGATATTGTACTTGCAAACTGAGTTTATCAGTTGCAAATTACATTATAAAAAAATTGATAATTATAATTATATAATTAAGACATTTTGAATGTAAAATCATTAAAAGTAAATAAGAGAATCTGATTCATCTTTCTTTTATGCACTTCGAGAAGCTTCTAGAGTTCTAGACCCTCCATTTATTCACAGGAACTTCTGTACCTGTGGAATATTGCCATGATATTACATATTACCACAGTCGTAAGAGCTACGGGCTATTTCTTTATACCGCTAAGGTGGCAGACAAACATACGGGCCCACCTGATGGAAAATGGTCACTGTACACTATGGACGTCTGTACCTGTAGTACTAGGGGTGCTACAATCGCGCTGTCGACCCTAGAAAGGCTTTTAAGACCCCATTTGAAGAACCCCGTACTGCGAGCTGTAGTCTATAAATAGGTACTTACTTGGGTGCATCTACATAATACAATGATGACTGGATAACTCTAATACTACAGCATTTTTTTGGGTTTGCAACACAACAAAATGATCCTTACAGGTTTGGAATATTATTTTAAGTTACAGAACTCTATAATCATACTTATGTTGAGTATAATTATATTATACTGATTACAAAAATTTGTTTGGAGTTCTTGCCAGTTAGTCTTTTTGTTTGCGATGGACGCAATAACTACTGAACTGATTTTGCGCGGCTTTTTAGCACAAAGATCTCGGTTAAAGCGGAGCTATGAAGAAACATTGAATAATCAAGGTTGGATTTCCCTGCGATGATTATTGTTTTGATCATAATAACCGGCATCCACACGGGCGATGCCGCGGACATTGGCTAGTCTATATCTATACTGACTATGATTACTTGATTGTTTGTTTGCATCGAATAGGCTTGAAACTACTGAACCGATTTGAAAAATTCTTTCACTGTTGTGTTAAAAATGCAATTGAGAATATTTGTTTTTTTTGGAAATGTATAAAATTATATTTTAAAAACATTAAGAAATATTTGAAATTCTATGTACTTTAAATACTTCCTGTTTGAAAACGGCGGCCATGACACTGTAAGTCAAGATGGCGCATTAGAGATTGTAACGGCAGGACGCATTGTGAATACTGATAACGAGAAAAACAGAAATAAATGTGGTTAATAGTTCTATATGCGTTATTCTTTTATAGTTCAGAAGTGACAAGTTAATTCTACGCTCACTAAGTAAGGTTACTGCGTGTTACTGGTATGTAAATTGAAATTTATTCAAACGATGGAATTAGAAGTAGGTACCTATTTTACGAATCATATATGGATTTCAAATAGATATGGTACAGTCTACAATTATTATTTTCATTATCAAATGCAGTGTATGGGATGGTTTACGAATTAAAATAATGTCTTATTTTGTGGTACAGTTTTATTTTTTTCTTAACTGCATACATTGTTACAATATTAGTATAATACCTTTTTGGGTACCGATGATTTGTTGTTTCGTTTTTTTGGTTAAGGCTGCAATGTTCGACCTTGACAAATCCTAAGGCAATTCGAACGATTGCTGCGTACGCTTTTGCCGGATTTCATTCGATTCTAATACATTATATTACTGTTATAAAATCTGAGGGGTTTTAAGAAAAAAAATCTATGCGTAAAATATTGTTCTAAAGACTTTATGAGAATTAAACTCATTTATTTAGATAAAAAAAAGTACATTACTTGTTAAGATTTTTGCAATATTTCTTATTTTTCGAGAGCGATTTCGATCGAACAAAGTATTCCTAATCGTGTTTTAAAACGTTAAAGAGCAAGAGTATTTAATAAATTACAATAATATAGTTTTATCAGATCAATTCTGAGAATATTTCCTAGTATAAAATTCACCCCGAGATGAGTTTCTTTCGAACACACAAGCCTTAACAATATGTGATTTTACAGCCGAAAGTAGAATGTGGGTACTTACTATAACTTGGTAGTAGTTTATGAATACCTTTCTACCTTTGTCTCTATTTTCTTTTGGCACATTAGTGTAAAAGAAGTTTAAGTAATGGAATGTAAAAAAAAGTAGTATAAATGTGAAATATACATTAAATATTTATTTTTATAAGTAAACCAAAACCCTTGTCTGAACAAACCGTTCATAACATACACACACATAAGTATAGATATTTAAAACAATTGATTACATAAAATAGTTTGAATAATCAATTAGAATTTAGCATACTTACCATAACAAGTAACCGCAAGACAGCAATAAAACTGTATATTATATGCATACTATAGAAATTGAATACAAAGCAGTTTATTTCATGAATATTATAATTTATACTTTCTATATTGGTTATTTACAAGAATGTGTGTAATTTCAGCAGTCTTGAAACGAGATTCTTTCCTTTATTCTCCTCTTACCTAGCGTAGCCATTACAGAATGTCTGATCGTTACACTCCACCTATTGATGTATCTAAAAAGAAAAGTAAGGTCCGCAAAAGACGCATTAGTACATCTAGTATTAGCTCGTCTTCCAGTAGCACTATACGGTCGCGCATTCGATCGCGTCAGTTAGATAAACACAAACGCCAACGTAGCTCCTCAATTTCATCTACCAGCTCTAGCTATAGTCACCACCGTCGTAAAAAGTTGAAAGGAAACAAAACCCTTATCAAAAGCTTAGTGTCCGCATTACAAAAAGGAAACTCTCGAAGAGGTATTCATGGCGGACAAAATATTATAACTGAGGTCGACCCAAAGTCCAAAGCACAGACAATGAAGGATTGGCTGGCAAAAATAAATGAAACTGCAAACATATACTGTTGGACAGAAAGACAATCAATTTTCCATTCATTACCAAAATTATCTGGCCTTGTAAAAAAAAATGGTACAATAGCCTAACTACAGTCAAGTATATAGTTGGACAGAGTGGCAACATAAATTGTTACGTGCGTTTCTATATGACCTAAATTATGGCGATTTATTGATGGAAATATTGCAGAAGAAAAGTAGAAAAGGAGAAACTCTCGTTGAATATTACTATGACAAAATAATGTTAGTCAATTGTTGCGAATTGAAGGGACGTCAAGCGGTTGACTGTATTGCGCATGGAGTATTTGATCACAATATAAAAATCAACGTACAGGGTGCTCATTATGATGATCCCGACCAGGTACTAGCGTATTTTCGAAATATTTCAAGTAGATTAACGGATTCTTCACCCTCGCGAAGACCAATTATGGATTCACGCGACTTATCAGATAAAAAGCAAACTTCGGATACATTGACACAAAACTTGCATAATAAAAGACCTACTGGGACTTGTTATAACTGCGGCGAAATTGGTCATACCGTTAGAAAATGTAGAAAAGAGTTTGTTAAATGTAGGAAATGTAAACGCTATGGACATTCAGAAAACACGTGTACATCTAATGTAACTCATTCTAATGAAAGTAATAGTAGGTCGGACCGTTCATGAGGTTAGACAGTTTATAGGTCTAGACAGTTTTTTTAGGTTTGTAAATAATTTCGCTAGTATTGCTAAACCCTTAAATGACTAAATCAGATGCAAAGTGGACTTAAGGAACCGATCAAGTTAACGTATTCAATAAAATTAAATATATACTTGTGCCCAGACCTGTTTTGGGGTTATATATAGATATAACCCCAAATATTTGACAGACTTTACACAGACGCTAGCTCCCTAGGTATTATGTATTGTGGTGTTTTACTACAACGTACGTACGAAGCTTTACCACTTCGCGCAATCGCATACTTTAGCCGACAAACGACTGCGGATGAACAGCACTTTCACTCATATGAACCCGAAACCCTCGCAGTAGTTATGTCCTTAAATCGTTACCGGGTTTATTTACTAGGCATTCACTTCAAAGTAGTGTCGGACTGAAATGCATTGAGAACCTCTTTGACTCAGCGCTATTTTGTACCAAGGATAGCTCGCTGGTGGATGTTGGTTCAGGATTACTATTTCGTAATTGAATACCATCCGGGTACTCAACTTAAACACGCGGTTAGTCTAAGTCGTAATGCATTGCCAATCGATCATAGGTATAGAAGAGTTTAATATTTCGTGCATAACAAAAATAGGCACTGACAATCATTTCATGTTGGCTGTACAATTAAGTGATCCTCGCTTAACTCTTATTAAATGTATTTAAGATAAAAATTGCTCTGAAGGCAGAGATATTAAAAATAATCACGTGCTGAAGGATGGCCAAATAAATAAGAAAGTAGATTCCAATTTAAAGTGGGCCGTGCCTCACGTTGCTAGGTGAAAAGTCTGTCAGCTATGTCATGATGACGCTGGGTATTTCTCTTTTGATAAAACGATCGAAGAGATGCGTAGAGATTATTGGTTCTCCCGTATGAATCAATTTGTAAAAAAGTACGTACAAGCTTGTATTTCAGTCTCATACGCTAAACAACCCTCTGGTAAAAAGCAAGGCTCTTTACATCCAGTACGAAAGCCTGACATACCATTTAAGTGCATCCACATTGGTCACATTGGTCACCTTGATCTATTCGTTAGTAGTGAAAGAAGGTTACACCTATAAGCTGGGTATGGTTGACGCATTCACGAAATTCATAGTATTAAATGATTTTATCGGACTGTTTGGGTCTCCCAAGGTGATTGTATCGGACCGCGGTATAGCTTCATATCTGCTCAATGATCGAAATTGGGATTCCCATCTTAATAGCGTACGAGGAGTTTTAACAATGCTTTATATAAATGGGTAAGACCCCCACTCAAGTTCTCCTCGGGAAAAAGACTGTAACTATAACTGGAGCGATCTATGTATACGTTCCACAGTAGCTTATAAATTAGGGACTTAGTATTGATTCTTAAAAATGTTAGTAACCTAGGAAATAGTAATAAGTTGGTACCTCCTTATAGAGGGCCTTATAAGGTGACGGCTCTATTAGGCAATGACCGCCATGAAGTGAGTAGTATTGATGGATTTTCAAAACGAAAATATAGTAACGTATATTCTGTGATCGTATGAAGCTCTGGATCAGATTGACTAAGCCAACAAGTGTAACGACCGATAGCGAAAGGGAATATGCTAACAGTGATTAGACAATGAGGCTCGTTTCCTATCCAAAATTGATATAAAACCTTTTCCTTCTTATTTCCCCTTTCTTTTGTCCAAACATTTCCAGTATAAGTGTTGATACTCACGTGTCACAACGCCTTGTGTGCGTATAAGATAATTATAACGCCTTGTGTGCGTATAAGATAATTATAACGCCTTGTGTGCGTAAAAGATAATTATAACGCCTTGTGTGCGTAAAAGATAATTATAACGCCTTGTGTGCGTAAAAGATAATTATAACGCCTTGTGTGCGTAAAAGATAATTATAACGCCTTGTGTGCGTAGAACTTTTCAACGCCTTGTGTGCGTATAAGATAATTATAACGCCTTGTGTGCGTAGAACTTAACAACGCCTTGTGTGCGTAAAAGATAACTATAACGCCTTGTGTGCGTAGAACTTCACAACGCCTTGTGTGCGTATAAGATAATTATAACGCCTTGTGTGCGTAAAAGACAATTATAACGCCTTGTGTGCGTAAAAGATAATTATAACGCCTTGTGTGCGTAAAAGATAATTATAACGCCTTGTGTGCGTAAAAGATAATTATAACGCCTTGTGTGCGTAAAAGATAACTATAACGCCTTGTGTGCGTATTAGATAATTATAACGCCTTGTGTGCGTAGAAGATAATTATAACGCCTTGTGTGCGTAAAAGATAATTATAACGCCTTGTGTGCGTAAAAGGTAACTATAACGCCTTGTGTGCGCAGAACTTCACAACGCCTTGTGTGCGTATAAGATAATTATAACGCCTTGTGTGCGTAAAAGATAATTATAACGCCTTGTGTGCGTAGAAGATAATTATAACGCCTTGTGTGCGTAAAAGATAATTATAACGCCTTGTGTGCGTAGAACTTTTCAACGCCTTGTGTGCGTATAAGATAATTATAACGCCTTGTGTGCGTATAAGGTAATTATAACGCCTGGTGTGCGTCGAACTTAACAACGCCTTGTGTGCGTAGAAGATAATTATAACGCCTCGTGTGCGTAGAAGATAATTATAACGCCTTGTGTGCGTAGAAGATAATTATTACGCCTTGTGTGCGTAGAAGATAATTATAACGCCTTGTGTGCGTAGAAGATAATTATAACGCCTTGTGTGCGTAGAAGATAATTATAATGCCTTGTATGCGTAGAAGATAATTATAACGGCTTGTGTGCGTAGAAGATAATTATAACGCCGGGTGTGCGTAGAAGATAAGTATAACTATAATTATTTTGTATTCTAACTATAATTATTTATTTGTACCAGAGCGTTATATTATTATGCGTGGCTCAGGCCGCAGACAGCATCGACTGCTGGCAACACCACCATCCTGGAGCTCGCAACAAACTGCTGCCAGTCCTACTGCCAGAGCAGTTGAGCTTATCATTGATCTGTTGCGTAAATGTCCAGACGCAGATTTATTTTTTGACAACGTGGATCAAATGGCGGGGAAAGTTATGAATTACTTAAATTTCTAATATAGTATAATTTTGTTATACAAATTTTCTAATTATGGCTGTGACACTCGGTTACTGAAATTAATAACTTTGATTGACATGTATATTCCAATAATTCACATAAATCTCAACGTTTTTTATTTTTTTTATTTCTTATTTTGACATTGTACCTAATTATAAATTGTAATCAAGTTGATGATTATTACTGACTCTGTACTGCTTAGTTCTAAATTTAGTTAAATTCAAAATTGTTAATGGTTAGGACACTCTTTTGGGTATAACTTAGTATAGCATATAAGCGATTTGGTGTCAAACTGTAAGCTTATACTGTTTTATGGAAATATATAAATAAATAACGCCTGGTGTGCGTAGAACTTAACAACGCCTTGTGTGCGTATAAGATAATTATAACGCCTTATGTGCGTAAAAGATAATCATGACGCCTTATGTGCGTAATAGATAATCATGACGCCTTGTGTGCGCAGAACACAGTATAACGCCTTGTGTGCGAAAAATGAAGCGCCTTGTGTGCGGTGAATAAAGTGCCTTGTGTGCGAAATATAAAACCACTTGTGTGCGAAATGTAATAAAATTATGAGGCCTTGCGTACTAATAATATTAATGTATCGCTTGACGGATACTTAAGAACATAGAGATTGATTGTAATTCTTCGAATTATAATAGAATCAAATGTTGAATTTAATTGAGTTGAGATAATAAATAGGTCTAAAGAAAAAAATGGAAGCTAATTAGTGACAAAGTGTTAAAGTGTTTGTGTATGAAAATGGTGATCCTCTAGTTATTGGTGAATATTGGTTGGACTGTAATGTTATTCTTATTCCACGTAGACATTAGTTGATAATGAGAGATTAGAAATGTTAATATAATCTTTTAAATGTCATTACGTGATGATGATGACACGATGACAAAGACATTTCAGTATTTGTCATCATTGTAATGTTTTATTGTGGATATTAAAAAAAAATGTAAAGATTTAAACTTAGAGAGTGTTTATATATAGAATGAGGACATTCTTGAAATAGTAGGATGGCCGAAATAAAATCAGTAAACTTTGCTGACAATACTATAACAATTATTTTGCAATGTTAAAATGATATGTTAATTGTGTTGTATAATAAATACTGATGGTTATGTATTGATAAATTATATTTATGAAGGCAATGTATTGAAAAATTATATTTATGTATTAGTTAGTACTTACGTTTTTATAATGATATATATGTTTATTGTGTTGTGTAATAAATACTGATGGTTATGTATTGATAAATTATATTTATGAAGGCAATATATTGAAAAATTATATTTATGTATAAGTTAGTACGTTTTTTTGAATGGAGTTCATTTTTATTATTTGAATAATATGTCTGGGACAGACTTAAGGTCAGAATGGCCGACTGTTAAAAATGCAATTGAGAATATTTGATTTTTTTGGAAATGTATAAAATTATATTTTAAAAGCATTAAGAAATATTTGAAATTCTATGTACTTTAAATACTTCCTGTTTGAAAACGGCGGCCATGACACTGTAAGTCAAGATGGCGCATTAGAGATTGTAACGGCAGGACGCATTGTGAATACTGATAACGAGAAAAACAGAAATAAATGTGGTTAATAGTTCTATATTATTATGTGTTATTCTTTTATAGTTGGAAACCGCCGCCGCGCCGCGGTAAACCGCAAGAGCGGCCCCGGGCTAACAAAAGATGCTTGAATTTTTTTTTTCAATTAGTTTCTAAGCTAAAATTCTTTTACTGTTGAGAAGCTACACTATAGTGTAGCTTCTCAACAGTAAAAGAATTTTTCAAATCGGTGACAATAACACTATACCCGGTGAAAATAGATTATATTTTTTATTCCCATATTCCCACGGGAACGGGAGCTACGCGGGTGAAACCACGTGCCGTCCGCTAGTTGGAAGTAAAATCATTTGAAAATTCCTTCGTTACGATCTTATGACAAGACTAGATGGGCGGGCGGTATCAACAATGGGGCAAGTAAACATAATTAATGTTTAAGTTTACACTTTGCTAAATACATAATGGTCGGTTACCCCAATCTAGTCACGGTGGTTACACAGCAGAGAAATCGTTACGAAATAATTTTCAAAGATGGAATTACTTCCTAAATTCATTATTTTTCTTGTGACAGTGTTAATGTTAATAATAATTTTAAATTACATTGCGAAAATAATTTTTCAATTATAAACCACAAGTTTATAATTGAAAATTTATAAAACGCTCAAGTTATAAAATTTAAATGAAATCCGGGATAAGATAATATCATTGCCAGACTTTTATGAAGTTCAACAATAAAATAATAGGCGTCTAGATAGACGCCTATTATTTTATTGTTGGTTTAGTTTTTGCCTAGATTGGCGATGGTGACATTTCCGAAAGTCTTTTTAAAATAAAAATATCAATAGTGATTAGGTACTAAAATCATAAATTTAGCCCCTCCAGCTAAGTTAGATTGGAGATCGAACTATACAGCAAGAACTCAATTTCGACTCCCTAACTGCCCAAACTACCTAAGCTTTTTTTGACATGTGGAAATTCATCATGTATGCTATGCTGCACTTCTACCGACTAAAACCACACAGTGCTCTGCAACTGGCTATGGCCGGGAGTCCCGGGTAAGCCCTCGGAAGGATGTTCCAGGATGCCCGAAGGACTTTGGCTACTATGGCAAACCTTAACTATTATGATACCGCCCGATTTTGGACGAATCTTGCACATGAGGAGTAAATTTGAGTTTAGAGAGTCGGATAATCGATAGGAATAGGTACTGCTACAAATTAATTCCTATTTTAAGCGTTGTTTTGATAAACTGGCGTGGAAATAAATTTATTTTGAAGTTTATGAAACATTTGCTTTAATTCAATTCCTAATTCTCTTTTCCCATTCTGTCTACTGTTGACACCATGTGAGATCTGCATTCACTCGTTATAGATCCATACCGGGGTTGAAAAGGGTTGTCTCAGGTGACATCAATGCGTGTCTCTCTACCGAAACCCCTCTATGGGACCTGGAAGAGAGGACTGGTGCGGGGCCGCAGCGACCGATGTTGGGCAAGAAACTTATGGAGATATGGAAGATACCACTTCAGCAACCAAGGTGGGGAAACGCCACAATCGGGGTGTTCAGATCGGCTGGAGAAGAGCCATAACAACCTCTCTTACTGAATGTGACAGGTAATTAAATGAAGTAATCACTATGATCCAGAACCGGGATAATACCCAAACCGACACCCATCAAGAGTCCTGGTGAATCTTTCCGAGGAGTTTCTCAGAGTGCCCGTTAGACAGATAGGTATGGACAGTGTGATTTGGTGAAGTTGTTTTCAGTCAGACATAACATCTGTGGTATGTCAAAACGATAGCATTTTGGTACGGAACCCTAAAAAAGGTAGGTAACCTGACACACGGCCCCACCTAACAATTGCAATATTATTGTTGTTTACAAAAACAAGCAATAAAGTAGGTACTAGAAAAGATTAACTGAATCAAAGCTCGTAAAAGCGAGGTGTGGTAAAAACACTACGGCATAAAGGATAAAGGTGACCGCGTATCTAACAATCAACGCGGTTCGAGCACTCATCGTAGTACTAATCTGTATAGGATTTCTTGAGTATTAGGCTCAACGCATACGACGGTCGTGGACGATTTGTCCGCGAAAAATACATACATAGGGAGATTTTACTGTCGCGTACACACACGAGAATATTGTCATTATTTTTTTTTTCTTTCGGAGAAGGTGTAGTGTGTATTAATAAGCATTAAGCGACTTATTATGTCAATCATAGTTATTGTACCTACTTGTATGCATTACACGCCGTAAGTTATATTCTCGATCATTAACAAATAAAGAGCAGTTATTACTTAACAGTCAGAGCGTTTTGTTCTCCTCGTATCCGCCTGACCTTACAACGGCAGCGCGGCTTGGCGCGGCACTTTGACCGTGCTTGGTCTTAGCTGTCCGTGACTGTCCGCGGATTAAACAACCGCCCCTTTGCTGTCCGTCGCAGATCACCGCTGTATGCTCTCGCAGAGCGGAAAGCCTAGAACCGACAAACGGGAACAAACGTGCTGCGTCGCGTTGTCGTCGTCTGCGTTGTGCCTTAAAACGTGCACACACTTTTTAGTAGAAATGAGTGCGGATGTGTTAGGTGTGCATCCACCCTATGCGATACTCGGCACAGCGATGACTAACAGTCCTAAGTAATTAAAGTTCGCGTTGTGTGGCGATGCAATCTAACTAAATAAATCTGAACTGTGACTGTGAGACGTATTCGATTAAAAGTCGAGCATCGCTCCGGGGCAAAATCAACACAACAAAACATCGTACAAACAGGTGAAATTTTATTTAAAAAATATGGACCAATATGAAGTACCTAGGTGAATTTTGATTCAATAGGATTCCTACTAAACATTTTGGCAGTTTTAGCCAATAAAATAGAGTGCAGAGGGGCTTATGTCGAGACTTTGTCTGTAGTCTGTGACTCTGTTGCATTTAACTACGTCACGTGGATCATCTGTTTAAAATAAAATAAAAGTGACAACGTCAATCGGCTTGAATTTTCACAATAAACGTGTTAGAGAGGGGCAGTCTGGTGAGAACGATCTCACGGCTTTCTTGTTTCAGTAGGTAGTTGGCAAGCAATGTACAGGTTTAAATCCAACCAATCTTATTTATATTTACTAACGTACAATAAACAGATACCTAGCGGTTGTGACGACCCACTGTTGATATTTTAAGCGATCTACATAGGGCTTTCAACCTTTGTACCGGTTCTCACAGATACTTACTGGGCTCGGTAGCTTCGGTAAGTATCTGTGGCGAAGACACCGGGAAACCACGGCCGAGTGCCAGCACTGCGAGGACTGCAGCGATGACACAGCGCTCCACACGCTGGTGGAGTGCACGGCGTGGGCGCAACAGCGGCAGGTCGTGTTTGGTCTGCACGAGGACACTCTCTTACTCGAGACCATGTTACGAGCCATGGTCTCCAGCAGGTCATGCTCGTGAAAGAGGCGGCGGGGCGGGAGCGGGAGTGCACTACCATCCGAGTTCCGCAGTCAGCGTCTTGAGCGCTGCCGACGTGTCCTTCGCTGAAGACTATCGGCCTCCATGACCGGGGCCTGAGGACGGTGAGTGAGCTGCTCACCGTCCTTACAAAAGCAGGCCCATGACGGCAGCGTGGCGAGAGGGATTCATGCACGCCCCCCTAAGAACCCCTAAGAAGCGGGATCACACCCAAAAACCGCACGCAACGCAGTAATAGCCGTAGGTCTGTTGGGAGTCCTGGGACATCCTTCCGAGGGCTTACCCGGGGCTCCCAACCGTAGGCTGTTGGGCGTTACGTAAGGTTTTTTTTTAGTCGGTAGGAGTCCGGCATAGCATCCATGAGGGATTTACCCTCACGTTAAAAAAAGGACTTTCAACTTGACTTAACGATGATATTGTTAAGACGGCTAATGGCTCGCAAACGCTTGCAAATGAATTGTTACAAAATGTTCACACATCCAAGGACCAGCTATAGTGAAAATGTATGCGCAATGCGCACGTAACTCGGCTTCGTCAGTGTTATATAAGCAACTAGCGGTTCCCGTGGGAATACGGAAATAAAATATAGCGTATGTTACTTAGGGTGAATGTAGCTTTCCAATGATGAAAAAAAATCCGAAATCGGCACAGTAGTTTTTGATTGTATCCATTGCAAACATATACTCAAAAATACAAATTTTTACTCTTTATAATATTTTTAAGTGTAGATCATTACGTTAAGCATCTTACGATAACTTCAGTTCTGAAATAGGAGACCGCTTGTGGTATTTCCATTTACGAGCAGTTCTATAAATACTTTGAAAATCACTTTATGCCATTGACTTTGACTGTTAATAATCAGGAACAACAATCACAACCTCAACCCCAGAACGTTTCGTTTCAACATGGCAATAATAAATAAATTAATAAATTAATATTTGTGGACATTTTCATCATCTAGCCCAAATTAAGCTAATATAAGCTTGTGCTATGGGATCTAGACGACTGATATACATACTTATATATTTGTAAATACATACATATTATATATGAAAAACACCCAAACTCCGTAACAAAGATTTGTGGATCACACAAATATTTGAACCGACCCAGAAATCAAATCCGGAACCTCAGCGCAGCAGGCTGTATCACAACCGAATGGGACACCGAGGCAGTCAAATAGTCTTATTCGCAGCTAGGATCATAAAGAATACCTACCTCTCTAAATACGAAGATATCCAAAAAAGTATACTACTTTTAGACGTGTTATGGTAACGTAGTAAATTGAGTTTCCATAACGCAGAATTTTGCTAGGTAGGTACTATTTAATCTCTTTAGGCAGTAAACAGGTTTTGTTTTAATAAGTTTAAATAGGATTAAAGTCAACTAACTGAACGCTTGTCGAAATTGTGATATTATTGACCTTACTTTGGTAAAGTTGTGTCGGACACACGAATATATAGTGATTTAGATAGAAAAATATTAATTTGGATTGCGCCAGTTGAAATATTTAAAGTGTCCAACTGGCGACCATGCCAATCATGAACTCACACCCAAAGTTTTTAACATATATGTGTATTGCTTGTTGCTTTGGCAAACTTATGTCACAGACAGTGGCGGGGCAAGAACTAAATTCGGTGTGGGCAAGACAGATTTCGCGAGGCCCTGCGCCAATAATAATAGTATCGCCATAAGGAAAAAAAAATTTTACCACAGAGGTTTACGTCAAATATGAGTGGGGTCGCTCGTCCCAAAAAATCAAGAATAAACCATATATTGTTGGTTCCACTACCTAAATGGGTCCACGAGTATTTGTAAATCATGTTGGACCCCTTAGTGGAACTTAGCAGTCGAACCAACAGTCCGGAAGGAATACTTTTTACTGTTTTTAACCGACTTCAAAAAAGGAGGAGGTTCTCAATTCGTACGCTATTTTTTTTGTTTGTATGTTACGCGATAGCGGCACCAATTATGGATGGATTTTGAATTTTTTTTTTTGTTTGAATGAGGCTACTTCTGAGGTGGTCCCATATCCAGGGTATCAGGATCTGATGCTGGGATCCAGGAGAAATCGAGGGCAACCACCAAAAATTGTAGGAACAACTAGTGCGTTTGTTAAGTTTTTGATTAAGTGCCTTAATGTACTACAATTTAATGAAGGTCTGGAGTCGATCTGATGATGGAACCGAAAGACAGTCGAGGGAATTACAGCGGTTACCTTGTGTGTCGGCTTGAATGATTTGTGTTGATGAGAACTTCAACACATAGATAGATATACTTTTCGGTCCACCTGTCACTTAACCAATAAAAAAAAATTACAAAAAATAGAACCGACTTCATACAAATCCTTAAAAATAAAATTTACTTAGCACAAAGTAATATGTTTTTGATTTATCAGATTTTGTTCAATATAATATTGAAGTTGGTGCCATTAATAATATATCTACCTAAACCTTTTACTTGGCGCACTTGGTTTACTTGGCGCAGACTTCAATATGATATTGAATAAAATCTGGTAAATCAAAATACTTACATATTACTTTGTCCTAAGTAAATTTTATTTTTAAGGATTTGTATGAAGTCGGTTCTATTTTTTAATAATTTTTTTTTACAATAACTAATGATGCCAATGTGTTTATCTTAATAATTGTAGTCGCAATTTTGATTAGACTTCAATTTTAAAAAATATTCGACAAAGACTGATTTCAATGCATGGAAAAGTACATTAAAAAGGGATAGCTTGCGATTTTCTCGTGTTTTCTTATTTTAACGCTAATTTTTGTCTACATATTTCTAATTTTCTTTGATTATTGAATGTACATAGTTTTAATTTCATTGTCTTTGTTATATAATTTTTGTTTATTTTAAGCTACAATTTTTTTAAGTTTTGATTCATTCAATTTGATTCATCGTTGGGCATTTAGTGAACGTAGCCGTGTACATCGTTTTAGCTGCAATTTATTGAAGTAACGACTAGTACTTTGAACCTTAAATTATTGGTGCTAAAGTTAAAAAATCAATGCTGTATACTCTCACGCGGCACTCGGTGACAGAAAAGGACAGTGCTTCGTTTGTCGGATATTTCGCATCCAAGAATCACTCGCAAGAAGCGTGATCAACAACTTACTGGAACAATCATAGTATATGTAATAAAAAGAGATGCCTCTTCAGCGTTCTCCATCAAGCTCATCTCAGCCTAATCTAGGTTCTCTTCATGATGAAGAAGCAAATGTGAGGATAAATACAAGGAAAAGAAAAAACCCAGAAGATGAAAAGTTTGCAGAATTTTGTACGGATATGAAAACAATTTTACAAGAATTTCAATCAAAGCAAGACACAAAATATGATAATCTTGTTAAAGCTATTGAATAGAATAGAATAGAATAGAATAGAATAGAATTTTATTGATCAATTTACAAAATAGATTTCACTCGTAAACAAACAAAAATCGCCTGGTCTACATTACTAAATACAATTATTAATGCTTATACTAGACTTAACTAGACAATTATAATTACATTTTATACGATTCGGCTTAAAATACAATTTAAAGAGGTAAATAACTAATGTAGGCCATCTTGCTTACGTGCGACAAGTCTGATCTAGGTTTATGTCAAACCTGTGTTTCAGACCCTCACTAACATTAAAACATTCAATTAATAATCTCAAGTAACTTTTCCGTGTCCTCGCGGTTTAGGTCTCTCAAGTAATCAACGACCAAGATCTTAGCATCTCTATAATTTAGGTGACTAAGTGTTAGTATCTTATTTATCTTTTTATACAAATAGGGGCCCAAAAAGGTGTGAAATTTCTTCATAAAAGCGTGTCGGGTTAAAGGGGTTTTGCAAACTAAATCCTTCCGTCGCTTGTTCAGATCTGCTCTGGGTGAAGGAAGCTTGGTATGCTGGTGTAATACAATATTTAAAATAAATAATTGCCGAACTGTTAGTACGTCACATTCACTATATAGTTGCTGTGTGGGGTACCTAAATGGCCGACAAGAGGCCACCTTTAATAGTGCTCGTTGAGAACGTTCTAGCGGGAGAAGGACTGAATTTCCAGCACCACCCCATGTTGTTATGCAATATGTGATAATTGATTGACCCAAAGCCAGATATACCTGTTTAATTAGTTTAAAATTTGCTATTACTCGCAAATGTTTAAATATGTAAATTAATTTGCGTACTCTTGTACTGAGCGAACTTATTTGTTTACGGAAATTTAGATTTGTGTCAATCGTGACTCCCAGGTATTTCATATCGTCAGTTTTAGTCAATGCAAGACAAAGGCATGGTGGGCAAGCAGTTCTACAGCTGTGTGTGAGTATTTCTAGGCCACTAATGTTTTTGTTAGTGTTCCTCATTGCAAATAAAATATATTTTGTCTTATCAGCATTAAGCGTTAGTAGGTTTTTATTGAGCCAATTAGTCACAAAATTAAAGCCTCGTTGTGCACGAGTATATAACTCCTCACGTGATTCTGCGGCGAACAAGAGAACTGTGTCGTCAGCATAAGATATAATTACACCATTTTGTAGTGTAGAGGAGCAAAGGTCATTAATGTAAATTAAAAATAGAGTACTTCCCAAAACACTCCCCTGTGGTACCCCAAAACCACTGTTAGTCATCACACTGCTTGTGTGCTCGCCAATTTTTACCGATTGCTTGCGATTACTGAGATAATCGGCAAACAACCGAAGTTGTGTTCCTCTTATTCCAAGAGCCTCCATCTTCTGCAGTAGTAAAGTAGCAGAAATACTATCAAAAGCCTTGGCAAGGTCTAGGAAGATCCCCATTGTGTGCATGCCTTTATCTAGGTTGTTAGTAACATATTCTGTTAGTGCATTTACTGCCTGGCTGGTTGACCGAGCGGGCCTGAACCCAAATTGGCACTCTGATAGCAAGCTGTTAGTTTCTAGATAGTTTATTAGTCTACAGTTTATAAGTTTTTCTAGTATTTTCGATAAACCTGTTAAAACAGAGATCGGTCTGTAGTTGTTTACCGAATTTTTATTTCCTGATTTAAATACTGGAGTTACAACTGCTCTCTTAAGTGCATGAGGAAAAATTCCAAGGGTTAGGCACTGTTGAAAAATATGGGTCAAAGGTGGTACAAGTAGCACTTTAAACGTTTTAAGTATTTTGTTGGGGATATTGTCCCAGCCTGTGGCACTTGTATCTTTCAAACCTGTTATAATTCTAGTTATTTCCTCTGAGTCAGTGTCCAATAGAACCAGAGATTTCAGGGAAGACGTAACAGGGCGGAATTTGAGGTTAGAAGAGCAATCGCTAAATTTTAGTGTGTTTTGAGCTAGATTTTGACCGATGTGAATAAAGTAGTCGTTGATTTCATCCATTATGTTAGATGGATTCACTCCTGACAGTAACTCGAGTGATTGCTCAGGTGGCTTTGATCTAATAGTATTTGATTTTAAAAATTTCCAGATTAGTTTACTATTATTGCCTGCCTTTTGTAGTTCTTGCCTTTGAAATTGAGATTTTATTTTTTTTAGAAGGTTGTTACAGAAATTTCTATATCTCCTATATGTACAAGCAAGTATCTTATTATCGGGTGCCAGTCTTAACTTTAGGTGTAGCCTATCTCTGTGTCTAATGCATCGAACCAGCCCAGGTGTAACCCATGGTTTGATATTATTAAATCTTCTGGGAACCGATTTTGTCTGTGTATTTTTTTGTATTACTGATTGCAAACAATTAATAAAGTAATCTAAAGAGCCGTTTGGATCATTAGAGTAGAAAACTGGGTCGAAATTTATGCTACGTATATCATGTTCAAGGTTAGACATATTTACTGTGGATATGTTATGCATGCATTTCTGTCTAGGTAAAGATGTTTGCATTGCAAAAAAGATCATACGATGATCAGTCAGCCACGAGTTAGTTACCAGTGTCTTCGATGGTAGTTGAGATTTTAAGATAAGATGGTCCATGCATGAACCGGATTGGAATGTCACGAGATGATGAGTAGGTAATAAGCCGTGGGATGAACAGATATTAAGATATCGATGTGCATCGTGGTCCTGTTTCTCAGGTATAATGTTGATGTTTATATCCCCCACTATTATGATATTTTTGACAGAGGATAGGCGTTTTAATGTCACATCTAGAGAGTTTAAGAATACTTGTACATTATGTGAGGGAGGACGATAGATTGCCAGTATCGCCGTGTCGGGTTTCGGTTTGATTATGAGACAGTTACATTCGTCGATTAATGGTTCCTCAGTGGCAATATACAAATCTCGCCTCGTATACACTACCAGACCGGCGTTCTGATTGATATAATTGCTTGACGAGTGTGACAGATAGCCAGACAGGTCGGGTATTACATTAGTGTCATCCGAAAGCCAACATTCAGTTAGAACAATTATATCACAACTTATATCTAGGTCGTGCAATAATTCTTCGAATGCGGTCATGTTTTTGTTTATGCTACGAATGTTTTGTGTTAATAGAGTTAGTTGTTTCCCCAGAGTTAGAAATTTTTTACAGTCAATCGCATTACAAATGTGTGTTTCTGACACGGAGAGGCTATCTATGTCATCTAATATTTGATTACAGGTCATAATTCCTAAAATACAATAAAGAGTTAATATAAATAAGATATAATGTGCCAAGACAATTACTTTTCGGTGACGCTCCTAGGCGCCTTCATAGTCTATAGAATTAATGAAATTGATCTCAGCTTGTTTACGTGCCGGGCAGTTGTCGTCTCCTGTTTGATGGTCACATTTCCTATTATAACGCTTACATGTAGCACAGTGGGGCGGCGAAGATTTTTTAGTGCATTCTTTATGGGAGTGACCAGTCTCTCCACAGTGGTAACAGGTGGGAGCAGTTTCACGGCAGTATTTCGCAGCATGACCATATTGTTGGCAGTTAAAGCATCTGGTCACAAGAGTGAAGTCGCGTACCGGGCACGAAGTCCAATTTATGTAGACACGTCCTTGTGTTGTCAACAAATTCCTAATGTTTGGCGGCACTTCAATGATATAGTTGCAAGTCGGTAGGTTCCTCTTGCCCGACTTATGACTCAACTTGCTAGATTGCAGGAACGACTCTCTAGTGCAATTCGGCAACTTTTCCGACAGGTTCTGCTCATAAATACAGTCAAAAACCTCTTTTTCCGACATTGTGACTGGGACTCCGATAATAGTGATCCTTGGGCGGCGCTTTGACTGCTCTTCCACAGTTAGACCGGAAGACACCAGTTTTGAAGAGAATTTTAGCTTCTCCACATCTCTTCGATTCTCTGTGCTAATAACAACACCTCCGTTCCTGACTTTTCTAAGGCCACGTACATGAAGCTTCATTTCCTCTGGTGAAATGAGCTTCTGTACTAAGGCTTTGGTGTCGTCACTGTTTTTACTCTTATCCGTGGGGTATATGGCAATCGTGCTCAGGTTCTTTGGGGAGATCAGGTTTGCAGCGCCTTTACCAAGCATATTGGCATATGAAACTGTTCCTGAGGTGGGTGCGATTTTCGTCTCAACAACCTGCTTAAATTCGTTGATGGAGTGCTCAATATTTTGTTGACCTTGGAGGCTCGAAACTTTTTCGTGGGCTAAGATCGTCTTTTGTTTTAGCGCCTGGTATAGAACCGCCATCTGAGATGTCCCGTGTGATATCTTACGGGATATATTTGAAACCCGAAGCTTTTGGTCAGAGTTCATTTTTCCCTCCCCAACTACTGTGTTGATTTCCTGGAGCAAACCCTCAATGGACGTCATCCATTTTTGGATTTCCTCAGTTCGGACCACCTCATTTGGCAGCTCATTTTCCGTGTCCTCTTGAGAAATTGGGGCCACATGGTGAGGGTGCTGGGTTTGAGTCTGTGGAGGGCTTCGCTGCATTATTTGGCTGCGACTAAAGGGGCTGGCTCCCGGACCGGACATTATTTATCCAGTAATGTATCTAATTAGAGTGCATTTTAGGACACCTATTGAGATAATTATAATAATAATTATGCAAACAGTACCTGTCTTAAGCACTTCGATCACGACCCACTTTTGTTTTTACTTAGACAGCAATTTCACTCACGTCACATGTAGGCATTTAAATTGTTAAAATATAAGCATTTTAAAACACACGAGACACGTCCGATCCACTCGAGATCAATCGGCTGCAAAAAAGCTTTAACTATGCAGAGTGCGAAATTAATTGAGGGCAATCAGGAGATAGAAAAAATCTTGCAAAAAAGTATGGATCAACAGAATGAGTTGAAGAAAAAAGTTTCCTGTCTGGAGATGGAGTGTGCTAATGCCAATAACAAGATTGATATACTAGAGGAGCAGTTAGAAAAATTTCAACGTAACCAACATCGGACACCGAACCCAGGATAAAACATAAATTTGTTGGTTCCTAAATGGGTCCACGAGTATTTGTAAATCCTGTTGGACCCCTTAGTGGAACTTAGCAGTGGAACCAACAGTCCGGAAAGAATAAAATAAGGGATTCCCTGCATTGGTCGGCGGCGTACAGTGGATCGATTCATACAAATCGGCGGACATAGGAATCTTGAAATACTTTTTACTGTTTTTACAAAAACTAATGATGGCAATGTGTTTATCTTAATAATTGTAGTAGAAAACACACAGATACAATTTTGATTAGAATCAGTTTTTGTCAAATATTTTAAAAAATATTTGACAAAAACTGATTTCAATGCATGGAAAAGTACATTAAAAAAGGGATAGCCTGCGATTTTCTCGTGTTTTCTTATTTTAACGCTAATTTTTTGTCTACATATCTCTATTTTCTGTCTACATTTTACCACTTTTGTTTTTATAAGTTAGTTTTTGTATTTATTATAACTATGATATATACAAAAACTAACTTTTATCATCATACATAATTTTCACAGCAAAATTAATTTATATCTTTTTTTATTTTATTCTCGCTTTGAAGCAATGCATAAAAATTTTTGAGGCGCGAGGCCCCTTGTACCGCGAGGCCGTGGGCGGTGGCCCACGTCGCCCACGCCTTACGCCGCCTCTGGTCACAGAGACGTGGCTCTGGACAGTAGTTCTCACTTAAGGCCTGCTAAATCCTGGGACGTCCTTCCGACGGCTTACCCGGGGCTCCCAACCGTAGGCTGTTGGGCGTTCCGTTAGGTTTTTAGTTGATAGGAGTCTGGCATAACATCCATGAGGAATTTCCCTCACGTTAAAAATAAAAAAAGGGGATGCTAAAACACAAAACGCCATGGAGAGGCTACGTTCTGTTAAATGTTGTACCTAATTGTCTTCAGTATTGCATTATAGTTATTATCAGCCGCACAAAAAATAAATCCCCTTTTTTTATTAATTCTTATTAACAAGGCTATAAAATTTAAAGAACGTAAAGACATAGTAAGCCTCTCTGTTGAACGAGTCATTGAAATAGCTAGTATTGAGTTCGAGCAGTTCATTGTGTTAAGCGTATACAGTCCCCCGGATGCTCCATACACACAGTTTGAAGACATACTGGAAGATGCTTTGTTTAAATGCCAGAGCTCTAAAAAAGCAGTAGTCGTTTGTGGAGATTTCAATGTAGATATTTTAGATTCTTCGCTGGAACCTTCAAAGAGACGGAAAATTTTGAACTTATTTAAGTCCTTTGGTTTACATAATGTATTTTTAGAACCTACTCGTATAACTGGCACTAGTGCTACTTGTATTGATAACATTTTCACTAATACACACCCCATTAAGAATTGTATAGTAGACCCTGTAAAATCTGATCATCGAGGACAATCTGTTCTGTATGCTAGAAATGTTTCCAAAAGTAAGAATGTAATCAGTTTTGTACCAGTCAACTCGAAACGCTTAGAAACTTTCAAAGAAAATATAGCCAAAAAGATAACAGAATTGCCCGATTACACTACTGTAGATAAATCTTACGCTGATTTATTTAACTTAATACATGATGAGTTTGGAAAAATTTTTACACCAAAAACAGTATCGTTCGGAAGCAGGTCTGTTTTCAGTGACTGGGCTACACCTGGTATTTATAAAAGTCGTAAGAGGCTTTATGAACTTTATTCGGAAAAAGCATTTAATTTTAACCCTGAGTTTAAGGAATATGTTAAAAAATATTCAAAGACCTTTAGACAAGTTTGTTCCTTGGCAAAGTCAAATTTCATTAGAAATAAAATTACAGCCTCGACAAATGTAATTAAAACTACTTGGAACATTGTAAATTCTGAATGCGGTAGGTCTAAAACGAGTGAACGAAGCTTTCATTTAAAGATAAACGGGCGCCACGTCACAGGGGATCTGGAAGTAGCGACTGAGTTTGAAAAATTTTTCAGTAATATACCTATTCATATAACGAATACTCTTCGGTCGTCTTCCACTTCCGCTGAGCAAATATTGTCAGAATGTGTAGATAGCTGTCAACACGCGTTCGAATTCACGACTGTTGACTGCAACGACATTCTGAAAGCTTACAGGGCTATTAATGTTAAAAAAACCGCAGACCTATGGGGGCTATCGGTAAAATCTGTATCTAGTGTCATTGATGTCATTGCCCCTTACTTGGCAGCTGTGTTTAACGATTGCGTTTCGGGTGGTGTGTTTCCTGATTTAATGAAACACAGTAAAGTTATACCTTTGTTCAAGGCCGGCAGTGCTTCTGATCTAGGTAATTTCAGACCTGTCTCAGTGTTGCCGACTTTGAGCAAGATATTTGAAAAATTAATACTTGAGCAGATGCTGACCTATTTTAACAGTCACAAATTATTTCATAATAAACAATTTGGCTTCACTAAAGGACGTTCGACGACCGATGCTGGTGTAGATTTGTTGAAGAGTATTTATGAGGCCTGGGAAGATAAACATGATGCGCTTGGCGTGATTTGCGATTTGTCTAAGGCTTTTGATTGCGTCCAACATGAGACATTGATCAGGAAACTACAGCACTACGGGATAAGGAACAAGGCTCTCGATCTTCTGACTTCATATTTGAACAATAGAACTCAGAGGGTCGATGTCGGTGGCACACGTTCCGGGGGATCGGTGGTTACTATGGGCGTCCCGCAGGGTTCGATACTCGGACCATTTTTATTTTTAATTTATATTAATGACCTACCCTATTACGTAGGGGACACTAACGGGATTGTTTTGTTTGCAGATGACACTTCCTTAATTTTCAAAATTAAAAGACAACTAGATGACTATGACGATGTTAACAATGCAATCCTAAAAGTAGTACATTGGTTTAACACTAATAATCTTAGCCTGAATGAAAACAAAACTAAATGTATTAAATTTACCTTGCCCAATGTAACACAGGCAGAAACCAATGTGCAACTTAATGGCCAAGAGTTGGAACTTGTGAAATCTACTGCGTTCTTAGGGTTGACGATCGATTCTGGATTGCAGTGGGGCCCACATATTGAAAAACTGGCTGGCAGATTAAGTTCAGCAGCATTTGCTGTCCAAAAGATTAGGCATTTGACTGATGTAGAAACAGCGCGAATAGTGTACTTCAGTTACTTCCACAGTGTAATGTCGTACGGTATGCTACTATGGGGCAATGCCGCAGATATAAATACAATTTTTGTTTTACAAAAACGGGCCATAAGAGCCATATATAGATTAGGTCCAAAGGTCTCTCTGCGAGAAAAATTTAAGGAATTAAATATTCTGACTGTGGCATCACAATATATTTTTGAAAATCTTATGTATGTTCAGAAAAAAATATCTAGTTTTACTAAGTTAAGCGATAGACACAATGTGAACACCAGACATAAAAACAACCTTGCCGTTTATCATTGTAGACTGAACAAAGTCAGTAATTCTTTCCTGGGTAACTGTATACGTTTTTACAACAGGCTTCCAAGCGAAATTAAAAGCATGCCTCTAATTAAGTTTAAAAAGTGTATAAAAAGTAAATTGTGCTGCAGGGGCTACTATACAATTGACGATTATTTGATTGATAAGGAAGCCTGGAAGTGATCTGCTTGCTCTACTGATGGAGTCTACTTATTGTAAATATGTAGTGCACAAAAAGAATAGCCCGCCGAGTTTCTTGCCAGTTCTTCTCAAGCGGGCCGCGTTCCGAACTGGTGGTACTATTTGCATTGTATTCATTGACGTGTCGCAAGTGCCTATGTATTAGGATTATGCGAAATAAATGTTTTTTTGAGTTGAGTTTGAGTTGAGTTACAACGCGCAGTATAATTTATTACCATAGTTTGGCCTCTGGCCATAACTGCTGTGCACTCTCTGAGGTATGCCCGGCGAGGTGGGAGCCGGGGAAAAAAGAGCATGAGTACACATGTGATTAATACACGTCGGACAAATCTTACGATATCAGTTTACATTTTTAAAGCTGATGAATATTTCTTCTGATAACTCCAAGATCAAAACCATCGACAACATGATGTGCACGGCAGTTATGGCCAGACAATAAACGCTAGTTTCACATCTAATTTGCTATAAGTACTCTATATTGCCGTGAAATAAATTTTCAAGAAACCACAGTTTTCGGTACTTACGTATTTAAAAATTTACTCTAAACTAATCTACCCATATTTCGAGTTAACAACAGTAACAGTAGCTCATTAGTTCGTCAACTAGTCATATGAGTATTGTTCTCGCACAGAGGGTTAGGTATCCAATTATTCAAGCCATTCATTTGCATGGCAATAACCATCTTACAGTATAACACCCTCTCAAGCAGTTTCTATTCATAGTCGAGCAAATTAAAAGCTAAGGTTGATTACAAGATGTAAGCGTACATTTACATAGGTACTATGGTTGAGGTTGAATAAGATCTGAACATATGCGTAAATGAAACCACAGAGCATTCATCATCAGTATATTAATAACGAGAGTTTAGCCGCAACTTTATGAGCGTATAAGATTTCTGTTTGCTCTCTAATAGCAGCTAGATACCTTTTTTTAGGGTTTCGTATCAAAAGGGTAGAAAACGGGACACTATTCATGAGACTTCGTTGTCCATCTGCCTGTCTGTTTGTCTCTCTGTCCGCCACGTGGGTGTATCTCATTAACGGTGATAGCTAGAGAGCTGAAATTTTCCCAGATTATGTGTTTCTGTTGCCGCTATAACAACAAATAATATAATAATAATAAGTAAAACAGAAAAATAATAAAATTTAAGGGGGATACTCCCATACAACAAACGCGATTTTTGTGACATTTTTTTCTTTAATAACGGCTACAAGTAGACGCTTGAAATGCTCACAAAACATCGAGCTGTATATTTTCATTAAACATAAATAAATTTATTAAAATAAAATGGACATTTAACCTCCTATACAACAAACGTGATTATTATCGTTTTTTAGTACGAAACCCTCCGTTGCGTTGGTTGGTTTTCGAAATTCTCATACATACAATACTCCTAGCAGGATTGAACTCTTACCGACTAAAATCACACGGTGCCCTTCCATCTGCCTCAAGGCTACGTACCAACACAGCCAGCGCTACACTGGTTAGGTGTTTGATACTTAATATTGTGTTATTTTTATAAGGCAACACTGACGGCTAATGTCAACCGTCATCTGTCAAACTTCTGTCTGTTCAAATCATAGATTTAGAATTTTTCGCTACTCTCAATAGATATACAAAGCGTGCGAGCGAGACCTCATTATCCATAGCACTTAGCTCGAGAGGAAAAGAGAAAGCAAATTGTGTACTCATATGTCAGTATTTTGAATCGCTGAGACCGCTGGGATCCTATGGCGGCTCTATGTTATTCATAATATCCAGTAATCTGTAGTGATCTTACGATTAAAATAGAAAATTTTATATTTTCAACAATATTGTCGTGTTTAGTGTGTGAATAGGATATTACAAAACGCAATTATACGAAGAAAGACTCGTTTAACAGGTCATTTGTGACTTCGTTCATTCCATTTTTGACGTACATATTTTGCCAAATTGGATGTAAAATTTCACTGAAAGTCCAACTCATAACGTAGATTATGCATTTTCCTTCATACATAACACAATATTTAATGTGTAAATGCATTTTTGGAGGATATATAAGGCAGAAATAGAAAGGGCTGTTTACAGTAAAATAGTCATGGGTAGGTATCGATAAGGATGTCGATAGTTCATTATAGTGGCATTGCTGCAAACAAACTTATCTGGATTTAATTTACTATAAATATGATTGATTTTTACTCGAACTGTGTTATTTAACCTTTTTTTTAGGGTTTTGTGCCTATTTTAATATAATATTTCCAAAATTTGTGATCCATTTTGAGTTGAATTTTTATAATTTTATTTCACTTAAGGTACTCCACGCCACACCGGGATGTTTGCTGTGCAAGGCGCAGATTAGCCTCTGCGTCGAATACTGTTCTCACCTTTGGGATGACTGTGCGAGGTACTTACTGGACGCGCTTGGCGCTATGCAGAAACGTGTTATCCGATTTCAATTATAGGTTGTCCTAAGATGACGGTAAGCCTCGAGCCGTTAGCGCAGCAAAGAACCATAGCGTCCTTGGCTGCCTTCTACTGAATGTATCACGGCGAATGTTCTGAAGAGCTCTTCAACCTAATCCCACCATCTCCTTTCCGATTTCGAACAACACGTCGGGCAGAGGTGCCACTCATATATAGCGGAGAGAATCTTCGCCAGAACTGAGCGTTTCAAAAGATCGTTCCTCTGTCGAACTACAAAATCCTGGAACGACCTGCCCGCACATGTGTTTCCCTCATTTTACAATCCCGGGTTCTACAAGCGGAGCGTGAAGAGGCACATCATAGGGCCGCCAACTTGAGGACTACTGTCAGAAGTCTTGTGTGCTGTAAGCATGGCCCCCATTCGCTAGATGCGCCACGGCTTTCCATTAGTTTCCATCAGTGGCGACGTCAATTTGGCGAGGTTAATATATTTAAAAAAATCTACGAGTAATATCTTTTATTGTTACTAGGGTTCAATAATAAATGAGTTTCTAGGTTTAGTATTACGATAAGAGTTGAATTTTTAGTAAAATTTCAAATTCAATTGGCAAAATATATATGTAGGTACGGCAACAATGCAATGTACGATGCCATAAATTACATGTTAAAAGTGTATTTTCACATTCACACACTGAATCAAAATTCGTAAAATCACTACAGAATTTCTAATATTACGAGTTACCCCAATTAATCCCATTTTAACTTTTTCATAGTCGATTACATTCAAATTAACAATTTATTCCCCAAAACAAGAAGTGAGAGATGAAACTTCTAAGCACTTTGTGTGCTTAGAAGTTTCATTTCCATTCCATCCATTTATACAGATACTTTTATCGATAACATAGGTGTGACCATTCAACAACACTATTTAACCCACACATAGATCTTTCATTTTTGGTCTCGTCTTCAGTTTGACACTGTTCATCTTGTACATTCTAAATCTATGGTTCAAATAATAAAAATGCGGCTTGTTCACCATTTTCAACTCTGGCGTAACTATTTCTAATATACCAAAATTCCTTCGTGTGTTCCTTCGTATACATGAATTTGGTCTTTCGAGCCTGAACACGAGTCCAATAGTTGTGAATTCAATTCCCATTCGGGTTAAATGTCTTTGTTTGATAATCAACATCATTTATCATTGTTACTGACACAATAAGAAGAGATAGACATTTTATCCTCCAAGTCAATTAACTTTAGTGAGCAGAAGCTCAAATGAAAAAGTTTGTTCTTGCACTCGCAAGAACAAACTAGTTTCAGACTAAATCGTTGCGTACTTCAATAGCGGAACAAAAAATATATATTGTAGTAATACCTATAGGTTCAGGTTTCAGGTTCATCATCACGCCTTTATCCCCGAAGGGGTAGGCAGAGGCATATAATATGCCTCTGCCTACCCCTTCGGGGATAAAGGCGTGATGATGCCACATTTCACCTTTTTATAATTTGTCCCACGTAATACGTTGTGAGCCGTATTGCCGTGTTTAAATGGACAGGCGCAGGTTGTGACTGCCTGCTGTTGAAATAAAGCTTTCAACTTGGCTTAACGACTGCCATTTTACCGGCAACCGGGACCAACGGCTTAACGTGCCTTCCGAAGCACGGAAACGCTCAAATAAATGTCACAAAGTGATCACATGGATGGTCACCCATCCATGGACCGGCCATAGTGAAAGTTGCTTACCGCAGTGATCGTTTACAGAACACTGAGTCCGCGGGGCCACGAGCGCTTCAATAAAAAATACCTATAGACAGGCCTTTTTTTGTCAGTAGGTACTTTTATGAGCCCGCCGAACCACCTGTACCATTAGTCAGTACCATTTTTGCTATATTATAACAGGAAAGCGCGAACGTATCTGTAATCTCATGCCCTATCGTGGGTGATCAAACCAAACACAGATCTGGGGTGATACTTAACGCAAGACTGCCCGTTGTCGAGCAGACGCACGTTCAAGGCAGCGAAGCGTCACGCGTCACTCGAAGTGGTGGTGAATATACCTTAAAAGTAGTCACCAGGTAAAACTGGTGGTCTAACCTTTCAGGGTTCCTGGAGAGATTCTCTCTAGGGCACAATTTGGCTTCCTGATATAAAGCGTAGGAGCGCCGCACGGTTAAAGCCGAAATGAGACCCTGTCAACGGTCCTTACGGTGTGCAGACACCATTACAAGATGTTTTTTCGAATTCATTTATTTATTTTCAGTTTTTATGGTAACGTTTCGCTATTTCGATATTTCTTTTCAGGGTGCCCCCCCACAAAAAAGGCCTGTCTAAAGACATGCAGAATGGGCCGTTGAATATTGACACACACATAATATGAATACGACGTATAAAATTTGCACTTCATACACTACCCAATTCATTAAATGATAACTGTTTACGCTTTAACAATAAGCTTCCCTTTGACATAAGAAGTTTACCAATTAATATAAATGGAAAATTGAAAGGTTAATTAAAGACAAACTTCACCAAGAAGTCTATTACGAGTTCGAGGAATGTTTGCAGACGCCTGGAAATGATCTGCTTACTCTACTTAACCGTATTATGTATTGGAGCTAACTTTAAATCATCTTATTTTATTATATATATTAATCTCTATATCCTGTTAACGTTAAAAATTACAAAGCTTCTGAAGATGTTTGGACGTTCGGATAATTGTTACTTAATTACGCAGTAAAACGGATTAGGCTGAAATTTGGTATAGGAACTAAGCGTAACTGTATTATAGTATGCACTAACACATTTTTTTTTAACGTGAGGGAAAATTCTTCATGGATGCTATCGACTAAAAAACCTCACGTAACACCCAGCAGCCTACGGTTGGGAGCCCCAGGTAAGCCCTCGGAAGGACGTCCCAGGACTCCCAAGTCCCAACAGACCTACGGCTACCACTGCGGCCTCGGCTAAGGGGCGTTTGGGTGCAACCAACCTTGGGGGGTCTTTGTGGGGTTTTTCGGGTGTCATTCTGTTTCTTAGGGGGGGCCTACGTGAATTCCTAACGGCAGGCTGTCGTCTAGGGCCTTCTTCTGTAAGGACGGTGAGCAGCCTCCTCACTGTCCTCAGGCCCCCGGTCATGGAGGCCGATAGTCTTGATAGCCGATAAGTATTAACACATGCTTCGTTTTATTACAGAATATTATGTTTGCATGTAATGCTGGAACTGGACCAGATGTCCATATGGCGCCCCGGGCTTTAATCAGGTAGAGTATTTTTGGGTGTTCTTAGCCCCTTTTCACACGTACCGGTTGCCGGGTAGCCGGTGCCGGGTACCCGGCGGCGAGTGTATGGCATTACCGGGCAAATTACGCCGGTACGTGTGAAAGCTATAGTACATGGCCATATACTTCGCCGCCTGCTGGATACCCGGCAAACGGTACGTGTGAAAAGGGGCTTAGGGTTCCATACCCAAAGAGTAAAAACGGAACACTAATATGAGGCTTCGCTATCCGGTTGTCCGTGTGTTCGTCACTAGGTTGTAAATATTTCAAGAACCCTGATGGCTAGACAGTTGATATTTTACAGAATATTTACAAATATAATATTTTTAGAAACGGAACCCTCTGTGTGCGTTACGTGTAGCGCAAACTAAACGAATATACTTACCTAAGCTTTTGCAATAGGATTTGGACCACTGATAAACATACCTAAGTACTTATATTTTCTCAATATATACACACACCCAAACACCGATACAAACATAATATAATGAATATGGAAATTCTACTATTAGCTAAAATTGGGTCAAATGACGCTGATTATGAAAACATCTCAAAATATTTATTTTTGAGGCATCCGATTCGTCCTTCCTTTCCTACACAAGTAGAATCTACTGCGTGTTTTTCTGTGGCTTTTTGTCCTTAGTAACAAAAGAAAAAGTAAAATGACAACATCATGAAGAAACTCAGTGACGCATATTTTAATGTACCTATTGCGATATTGCGAAGTAGGTACTTAATGGTTACTAAGAAAATGAAAGTACTTTCATAGCCAAATGAAATGGTTTTTGTCATGACGATAGTCCTTTGGAATTCTTCTAGGAAATGTTATTTTTGTTATACGAATATAGAATACGAATGTACATTTTTAGAACTAAGACTTCAACATAAGTAGTCTTAAGCACACAGTGGTGTGATGCAGTGTTGATAGGGATATCCGTAACCGAAACTATCGGATAATCCGAAATAATTTAATATCCATAACCGTAACCGAAACCGATATTATATTTCACCAATATCCATATCCGTATCCGGATCCGAAATTATATATCCATAACATCCCTGGTGTGATGTGGCTTCAAAACCGAACAGATAAATTGAAAAAAATAATTTTCTTTCGAGTACTCGCCCTTAACTAGATAATATAACACAGAATGATTTCGGGAGAGCGATGGTATGACGATTTTCGGACTTTGCATTCGACATTTTCATTCCAAGCTGAAGGCTTGGCACGTATTGTATAGCGAAGTTTTATAAAGTTGGACGCAATTTGGAGGCTGGATTTAGGCGCGCATAAATCCAATCTAATCGTTGAATTGATGATGCATAAGTCCTAACAATAAGCTAGGGTTTTGTTGTTCATAATAAACTGTGAACATAGCAAATTTGTGATCAGTATTAGATTCCCTACTTAATAAATTAATATAATTTATCTTCTATCGAGAACAAGTATTTAGGTCGTCATTCACGAAGACGCACTCCACTCTTTTTGCAAGTTTGCAATCTTTCACCATGGTTTTTGCTTCTGTCGAGACATGCTACTTTTCGAAACATGGTTAAATTAACAGTAGTTCTTTTAAATGCAAACTTGCATTGTTGCGATTCGAGATCAGAAATGAACACTATCTAACAAAAAAGAATTTTTCAAATCCGTCTATAATTGACGGAAATATCGGTGAGCATACATAAAAAAATACACACATTCGAATTGAGAACCTCCTCCTTTTTTGAAGTCGGTTAAAAAGAGTGGGCGGGTTTTCGTTAATGCCACGACCCATATCAATATTAGGTAAGTGTGAGAGCAAGGGGACTTTAAAAACAGTCTTATCTACAAGTGGTACACCTACTGACTAACGATCGAGGTCATAGCGACGAGAAGAAAAGGCTGGGAAAGGCTTATGTCACGAAGTGGACTGTTATTGATTGATTTCAGTCGTCTAGATCCCATAGCACAAGCTTAATATTAGCTTAATTTGGGCTAGATGACGTTGTGTTTGAATGTTCACAAATATTTGTTATATTTATTTTAAATATTTAAATTTTTTTAAAACATATTTTTTATAATCTCCTCTTCTAAGTTGGGAAGTACTGTATTTTTAAGTTACCGTTCAAATCAAACCGTTTTAGGATTACCGTACCCCAAGCGTAAAAACTGGATCCTATTATTAAGATATTGAAAACGACACTTGTACTTTTTATTACTATGAACCTTTGTATTTTTATAACTTGTAACTTTGTATTACTATAAACCTGGCCGGTTTCGCTTCACAGCATTTTCAAAGGTCTAGATGGATCTATCCATCTAGATCTTTGAATATGCTGTGAAGCGAAACCGGCCAGGTTTATAGTAATAAATATTGTGGAATAGTACAAGTGCCGTTTTCAATATGCGCAGCAAGTTCCGCCAAGTGCCATCAATCAGCAGTATAAATATCTATTATTAAGACTTCACTGTCTGTCCGTTTCTCTGTCATTAACTCTATCTCAATAAAAATTTTCTCAGATGACGAGATAAATTAATTTATGAAAATATCCTTTTTTTAGTACGGAATTCTCCGTGCACGAATCCGCCTCACACTTGGTGTTATTTTTTAATCTTAAACCACATCCATATTATAGATAGATAGATATAATAACAACTTAGTTTTAAAAGGATATCAAGCCATCTCTCCTTTTAGCTGACATAGTAGCATACAATGGTCTAAGACCTAAGCCATTAGATAACAAGACTCTAAGCTCTAGCATCATCACATCACTCATAGAGAGTTTTGGAGGATGTTACCTCTGACAGATCACAGCTACTGTCTACGTCGCACTAAAGACTTTGACTTCACGTTTACATCTGAGAGAATTCTTAATAACTGTCTGTGATACTTCAACACAAATCTTGGATTTTGGACAATTAGTTACCTACCTATTTCTCTTTGACTCTACAGTCATAAAACTTTGATGATATTTATATGTGAACCGCATAAACACTTACTAAATCCACACTGAGTCTTGGGCGGAAACTAGTATCGCCAAAAGGAAGAAAAGAAACTTTCTGTGAACTACATTCTGTAAATTTGAGAAAAAAAAACTGTAAATATCTGTGATCAACTGATCATACATAAACTGTGATTTACATAAGGCATTAGGATATTAGAGTAGGTAAAAAGTGGACTTATGAAAGCTTCGCTAACTTTTGTAGTATAATCCGTGGTTCAGTACACACACAAACACACAGACACACATACAACCACACACAATTTACGGACGCAATAACGTCTACCAAAGTTTTCAAGTATTACTTAATAGTATTCAAATTCCTAACGTAGCACGCAGAGCACGTATAAGCCTCATTTCGTATTTCTACAATAAACAGTACGTAATTATGAAATTTTAGAAGCTTCTAGCAAACCATCATTATTCGCAGGAGTGCATTTCTTTCATACTTAATCCATCTATAGATATTATAAAACTGTTGAGGGTCGAGAATGTGTACATCTTACTAATATTATAAATGCGAATGTTTGTGAGTGTGGTTGTTTGTTACTCTTTCACGCTTAAATGGTTGAACGGATCAGGCTGAAATTTGGTATAGGGATACATTATAGTCTGGAATAACACACAGGCTACTTTTTATTCCGGGAATAAGTTCCCACGGGAACAAATTTTATGCGGGCGAAGCTGCGGGCATCAGCTAGTTAATTATAAAATATAATTATAAATGATGTACCCGTCCTTACTCAAAATTAAACAAAGCCCTGAACTGCGTCTGCCCGTCTATTTGCGAAGATTTGCGATCAACTCAGAGGCTATTGAACGGATTTCCAAGCAGTTTTCACCAAAAGAAAGAGTGATTCGTCAGGAAGTATAAAGTAGATACAGTGATACATCGCGGGAAGAGCCTCGCTGTCAAAATTACAATAAAGATCACAAATCTATACATTACGAATACTATCTTAAAAGCTAGTAATAGGTATAATATAATTTTGTCACCGTTAAGGTTCCGTACATTAACTCTACGTCTATGTGTTTCTGCATACTATACAAACAAAATACTTATGTTTACGTCACAGTAAAATTATAAAAACAGTTAGTTTGTAGTCAACTTAGCGAGTATGTAAGTAGTCAAGATGAAGAACCGTAAAAGATGGAAAACTAAAAGATGGTTAGATTAGGTTGGACTAGTGACCAAGGCGGGCAAGCAAAGCGAGCTGACCGCATATAAGCTGCCGCCAAACTCCAAAAATGCTATTGTATTATTCCTTTTCTTTAGTTTACAATCTAATGAAAAAAGTCTGTTGGATTGTAAAATCTTTAGAGTATATATTAGAAGGTACCTACTAATATCCTTACAGTTTATAATATCAATAGTGTTGAGTTTTTATAATTTTATAATTTGACAGTGACTTATGAACTGCACACGCACACCTCAAGTACCTCTATTCACATTCTAGTAGCTTGCCGGAATTAACACGTGCCGAGACTTATTACGTTAACCCATTTCCTCGACTCACAGGCACTCGAGCCAAGGATTAGCTGCGCTTCCATTTCTGAGAACCCAATTCATAGAATTTAATTGCGTACCTACGTACTGACAGACAAGAGAACTATAGAATAACTAGCTGACCCGCGCAACTTCGTTTGCGGCACATGAGAGTTAGAAAAAGAGAGGTATGGTATTAATATTTTGAGTAATATAATGTTTCCCGTCGCATTTACTCTCGTCGCGCCTAGTCCCGTCGCGTCGCTTATATACATGAGAGCTGACCCGCACAACTTAGTTTGCGTCACATGAGCGAGAAAGAGAGACGTGTAGTATTAATATTTAAAATGAAATAATGTTTCCCTTTGCACTTACTCCCGTCGCGTCGCTTATATTCATTAGAGCTGACCCGCACAACTTCGTTTGCATCACATGAGATTGAGAAGGAGAGAGGTGTGGTATAAATATGTAAAGTGATATAATGTTTCCCGTTGCATTTACTTCCACCCGTCCTTTTTTTGGTACGGAACTCCTGTGTGTCCGACTCGCACTTGGCCGGTTTTTATCGTTTAGTTGATTGGCTACCACTGCAGACCATGTTTACCTACTCCCGTCGCGTCGCTCATACTTCAAAACTTATTAAAAGGGGTTATTGTAAGTGAACCTAAAAAGATAGGTATATGCTGTTGACGGCATTTTTTTGTAACTTTTAAAGGGGAACATTTTTGTAATACAAAATTTTCCCGTAATTCTCTTAGCTCTCAAAAGAAATATTTTTTCCCGTTCTCGAAACATTATTTATGGCTGCTCCGCTACTATTCGCATTAGCGTGATTTTATATCACCATTAGCCATCCTCAATAAATGTACTAGTAAACTGTAAAATAATTTACGAAATGCAACCAGTACTTTCTGAGATCCTAGGACAAACAAACTCTTCAGTTTAATAATATTGTGAGCGAACCTTAAGGAACAGACAAATTAGGTTATTGTGAGCGAACTTTCAAAGATAGACATATGCTGCCGTGGATTATTTTTTAGAACTTTTTAAGAGAAACAAAATTGTAATACACCATTTTTACGTATCTTTAACTATTTACGCAGCGTACGCCTCGGAAGCTCTAAGGCGGTAAAAAATATTCCCCGTTTTCGAAACATTATTGATTGCTGCTTTGCCCCTATTCGTCTTAGCAGGATGTTATATAGCCTATAGCCATCCTCAATAAATGGACTATCAAACTGTGAAAGAATTTTTGAAATCCAACCAGTAGTTCCTAAGATCCTAACGTTCAACCATACAAACAAACCCTTCAGCTTTATAATATGTGTATATAGATTCGTTTAGGATGCACACCCACGTCCGATCGGAAACTGGACTTTTTGCAGGACAAAAATAGAACATAGGTACTTATTGCAATAGTGTAACTCTACCTTTTAAGATTCTGTACCAAAGGGTAAAAACGGGACCTTATTCATAAGACTTCGCTGTCCGTCTGTCTGTCTGTCTGTCTGTCTGTCTGTCTGTCTGTCTGTCTGTCTGTCTGTCCGTCACAAGGCTGTATCTCGGGAACCGTGATAGCTAGAGAGCTAAAATTTTCACAGATGATGTACCTAGTTGACTGCCTCTGTAGCGCAGTTGGTATTGATACCGCCTGCGGCGCTGGAGGTCCTGGGTACGATTCCTGGGTCGGTCGGTCCAAATATTTGTGTGATCCACAAATGTTTGTTTCGGAGTCTGGGTGTTTTCTATGTGTGTATTTAGAAATATATAAGTATGTATATTAGTCGTCTAGATTCCATAGCACAAGCTTATATTAGGTAGTTTAATTTGGGGTAGATGATGTTGTGTGTGAATGTCTTATTATTTTTATTTTTAGTTCTGTTGCCGCTATAAAATACTAAAATCAGAAAAAGGAAGGATTTAGGGGGGCTCCCGTACGACAAACGTGCTTTTTGCCGTTTTTTGCTCATGGATGATATCATACTTCTATACTAATATTGTAAAGAGGAAAGACTTGTTTTTTTCGTTTTATTTGTTTGTTTGTTTGTAACGAATAGGCTCCGGAACTACTGGACCGATTTGAAAAATTCTTTCACTGTTGGGAAGCTACACTCTTTGCGGTGAACATAGGCTATATTTTATTCCCGTATTGCCACCGGAACGGGAACTACGCGGGTGAAACCGCGTGACGTCCGCTAGTTCCATATAAACAAACGCTACAATATCTAGTCTCGAGGGTTGTCAAAATTTATAAAGGTCAATATTTATCTAGTCCATTATGTATTTTAAATTATAACATACTGATTTTATAACATTGAAAGTTTCGTGTTGTGAATAATTAACATTATTTTATCTCATAGGTATGCGATAAAATAATATTAATTTCTGACAGACATAAGGCTAGTTTATCTATTCCAAACTTCGTTGAACTTTACAAAACTTTATTCAATAGTACGTACAAAGTCCCAACTTTGAATTGAAATGTCGAATGCAAAGTCTGATTATTTCCTCGCCAGTTACCACCAAAAATGGTCGAGTACTTTTTTTAGGGCTCCGTACCCAAAGGGTAAAAAACGGGACCCTATTCATGAGAAAATCGCTGTCCGTCTGTCTGTCCGTCACGAGGCCGTATCTCAGGAACGGTGATAGCTAGAGAGCTGAAATTTTCACAAATTATATTTTTCTGTTGCCGCTTTAACAACAAATACTGAAAACTAAAAATAATATTATTTGAGTGGGTCTCCCATACAACAAACGTGGTTTATTTTGCCATTGTATTTTTTACTAGCGGACGTCACGCGGTTTCACCCACGTAGTTCCCGTTCCCGTGGGAATACGGGAATAAAATATAGCCTATGTTCACCGCAAAGAGTGTAGCTATCCAACAGTGAAAGAATTTTTCAAATCGGTTCAGTAGTTCCGGAGCCTATTCGTTACAAACAAACAAACAAACAAAAAAACAAAAAAGCAAATCTTTCCTCTTTATAATATTAGTATAGATACCTATTAATAACGGCAACAGGTAGACGCTTGAAATGCGTACAGAATATCAAGCTGTTTATTTTTAAATATAAATAATTTTAGTACCGTAAAATGGACATTAAAGGGGGCTCTCATACATCAAACGTGATTTATCCTCGTTTTTTGGTACGGAACCCTCCGTGCACGAGTCCGACTCGTACTTGACCGATTTTTACTAAAGTATAAAATATTTAAAATATGTTGAAAATGGTTATTAATTTTGTACAGAAAAAAGTAGGTAGGTACATAAGTAAGTAAGTAAGTAAAACTTTATTGTACACCAAATATGAAATTGATTACAAAAAAATATATAAGTAGTGTATATATAATGTACAAATGGCGGCCTTATCGCTAAGAGCAATATCTTACAGGCAACCGTAGATAGAACAAAATTATGAGAAATTGTTAGTATTTGGTGTCAGAAAGAAAACTTAGAAATAACTAAAAGTGTAGAAAGAAAAATGAGTTTCACAGTCAAAGTAGGTACGTATACCTAATTTACAATACATAAATTAGCAATCTATAATAAACTAATACATATTTTCCAAATACATACATAAACATTCATATACTTACATAATACCAATAAATATAATATATTTATTTGGTATTTTCTTTTAAATCTGACCTTTAAATTTCCGCTACGTTACACACAAACATTTCCATTTAAAATTCTCTTGTTTAGCTTTGTAAATATTGCTTACTTATCTTTATTCTTTTCTACGAAAACTTGAAGCTTTTTTAAGTAACAGGCTAAACGAACAATGACATTTGCAACCGAGACCCGTGTGTAATTATGGAACCATTCCTATAGTTTCGTTCAGGTCTCTACCTTTTCAAGGTCTATAACTCTTCTGTAGTGGTAGGCAAGGCATACTTTTATGCCCAATCTTCACCATATGCTTAATGGCAGGCCCATATTACCTAATACTGCCGTGTTAAAATGTACAAACGCAGGCTGTGACTAACTGCTGATGAAAATTTTCAAACCATATGGCCTTCGACCTTACTTGACGACTGCCATGGTACCGGTAGGCAGGACCAATGACCTAATGTGCCTTCCAAAGCTCGTAAGTAAATAAAAATGACATAAAGTGGTCTCCCATCTGAGTACCAGAATGCGTAACATATCTCTTGAGGTATAATAAATTACTTACTGACATAGGCAAAGTAATAAGTAGATATATACTATTGATACCTATAGCTATCTAGGTACTATTTATTGCCTCGATGGTTCAGTGATTGCCGTAACTGAAGCCTTGGATTCAAATTTCGGGTAGTACAAATATTTGCGTGATCAAGAAATGTTTTGTTACGGAATTTGGATGTTTCCTATGAAAATGTGCGTATTTAGAAACCTAAATAAGTTCATAATTCCCTTTCCAGCACAAGCTTATGATAGCTTAATTTGGGTTGGGCGAGTATATGGTACGATACGAGTGATGTAAAGGAAGTATTAATATCAAACAAACATGTAAGTAGGAAATATTCAAACAACTTACTCGTATTTAAACAAACTTCGCTTTAATTTATAAGAATAGCCACGGGACTTACCTATGCTTTTAAGATTTGAGGAGTGGCATTACTTAAGCAACTGTAATTTGCATTTAAAGCTCACAGAGGACGAATTAGGGGCTTTGAACAGCCCTACTTTTTGACTCGGTAGGTAAATATGGACTTAGTCGTTTTGTTCCTTTTAAACCCTTACAGCCCTTACTTCTATGTAGACTTGCTTAAATAAACTTCCTCGTTCTTAAATAATTTATCTTACTAAGAAACCCATATTTACTAGAACACTACTATTCATTCTTTGGCCTTAAAACCTAACTTAAGAGCTAACTTATGACCTAACTTAACGACGCGATATATCATATTTGTTGTATGGGAGCACCTCTTACTTCTCTGAATATTTTTTGTTATAGCGGCTACAGAAATCCGCCATGTCTCAAAATTTCAGCTGTCTAGTTATCACGGTTCCTGACATACAGCCTGGAGAAAGGACATTGGAGTCTCAATAGGATCTCGTTTTTACCCTTTTGTACGGTACCCTAAAAGGAGTCTAACAAGGACAATAATTGAGATAGAAATTCAGAAATGCGTATAGACCAAGTCCACCTGCGGTCCTGCGCCCCCAACAAGAGTTGTCATGTAAGAACAATCGACGAAAAGAATGTCATTACTCATGAGGGGCAATCAATTTAGCTAAGTCAAGTCATCTAGGGGTGTCCCTTTGCCTTTGCTTTAGGTCGCTGTGGCTTATTTAGCGGCCCTGAAATGATTTTTCGTGTTATCATTACGTATTATAGAACATATGTTTGCGCAAGCATTGTACCTACTAACCTACTGTAAATATTAAAATAAGACTCAAATACGTAGGTGTGCTGCCTTGCACGTCAAGACAACAAAAAAAACTGCATTTTTAGTGCGTCAGCTGCAGGCATTGCTTGTTACCTTGTTACGCTACTCGCTTGTAACGCTAATCACAGATACAGATTATCTGGATGAGCTTTTAACATTTTCTGTCTTTGACACAACACTAATATCCTCACGTACTTATATAAAGATATATAAGTACGTGAGGATATTATTTATTCAAAGCAACATGTTTTTTCCTCTAATTTATACATAACACTGTTTACACCCCTGCCCCTGAAAAAAAAGATCTACAGCAAAATATAACCATGGTGTTACACTGCGCTGGAACTCAGTGAAGTTTCAGAAGCAGTTTTAGAGTTTCTTGGAACCTGAACATGGAAATTAACCAGAAGGTAAATACTTAGTTGTTAAGAAATGGGAGTTGGTAAGAAAGTAGTAAATATTCAAGTTACCCGTCGTTTCAGTCTTCTTCAGGTTCATCATCACGCCTTTATCCCCGAAGGGGTAGGCAGAGGCATATTATATACCCACATTTCACCTTTTTATAATTTGTCCCACGTAATACGTTGTGAGCCGTATTGCCGTGTTTAAATGGACAGGCGCAGGTTGTGACTGCCTGCTGTTGAAATAAAGCCTTCAACTTAGCTTAACGACTGCCATTTTACTGGCAACCGGGACCAACGGCTTAACGTGCCTTCCGAAGCACGGAAACGCTCAAATAAATGTCACAAAGTGATCACATGGATGGTCACCCATCCATGGACCGGCCATAGTGAAAGTTGCTTACTGCAGTGATCGTTTACAGAACACTGAGTCCGCGGGGCCACGAGCGCTTCTTAATTCTAGGTATGTAGAAAGTTACGAAAACATTAAACCCCAATCATCACTGAAGTCGGCGCCTGTCGCGGAGGCACCTGTTCGGTACAGATAATCATAATTTCATGACTAAATACAGGCAGGTATATTCCGGGTTATTTTTCCGAGCAAGCTCGCTTCGCAACCGATTCAAATAATGATTTTATTTGACAACAATAACGTTTTCACACTCTATAACGCCGAACAAATTGCTAATAGTGAGGGATTTCATTATATGATATTGACATATCACATAGATACCTACACATAATATTATGTAGGTATCACATCGGGATAAGCAGAGACTATGCCTATTACGATTTTTTTACTATCATAATTATGTTTTCCATACACGATGCCCGATTATGGTTTTGTCAAAAGATTGGCAGACTGGTAGAGAACTTCCCTACTAGTCTGCCCTGCCCGTCCACTATCGCCTCATATAAGATGGTTAGAATGTGTAGGTACAAGTGGAGAGGATAGATGAAAATAGACTGATAACTTAATGAAATTTTATTAACTTGTCTCTTCTAGAACAATATATTTACAAATTTTTCAACCACTTGTTACTTGTTGTTCCGGACAAGTGCATGGATGCGAATACACGGGCAATATTTTATTGCATACAGAATTGTTCTAGCACCTACCTGCCTACAAAAATGTTTATTGAAATTCAATCACATTCAAAGACACTTTATGAATTTTTATTTTTGATACGATCCGATATTTTTATGTATTTATATATCTACATAAAACATCGTCACTCCTTTATTCCCAAAAGCAGGCAGAGGCATACCGTGCCACCCATCCACATTTCACCTTTAATTTTGGCCCTCGTAATACATAGGTGGCGAGCCGTATTGCCGTGTTAAAATTTTTCAAGCCATAAGTTAGAGGGTTCCGTATCAAAAAACGGCTAAAAATCATGTTTGTTGTATGGTAAAAATTATAATGTTTAAAGGGGGCTCCTCTTTAAATATTATAATTTTTCTGTTTTCAGTATTTATAAAAACACATAATCTGTGAAAATGTCAGTTCTCTAGCTATCACCGTTCATGAGATACAGCTTCCTGACGCATATAGGTACATGCAGACAGATGGACGGCGAAGTCTCATTAATAGGGTCCTGATTTTTTCCTTTGGGTAAGGAACTCTAAAACACTAGTTGTACGATGCATAGAAAAATGGGTATAACTTCGAGCATGTAGGTATGTACTTAATTATCTTAACAAGCATGAAATACTTACAATGTATTTTAGATATCATGTTTCAAAGCAACATTTACTGCATAAGTACCTATAACCATTGGTATAACCTACAAAATCAATATTCAAATAGATATATGTACAGTAGCGTTCATAAGTCCGATAGCAATTTGACGAAAGTATAGCGCGTCAACACTAGTCGTACTTATGACCTTATTCTTCGAAGACAATTCACACTTATTCTCACACACACACGTCAGCACTATTATGACTTTTCGAGATTGAGTACAGCGCCATCTAGATATTCGTTTTGAATTATGATAAACTACATTTACTCTTATAGCCGCTAGATGTCTTATCTCGATCAACGTATGACATTCGAAAATCGATCTAGCTGTTGTTAACTTGAGTTAACATATTGTTCACTCGTTGATAGATATTGTTAATTTCACTTGTATGCTTAAGCGGCTCTGTGGCTTAGTGGTTTAAGGTGTGGGCTGACGAATGATAATGGTCGGGTGGATGGTTCAGAACCTGATATTTGAACTATTAACTTTTTGTGTTTTTATATTTAACAGTTATGATTTAAATGTTGACACGAATATAAAAATGTGTCTTATGTAGAATTATAAACTTAACGAAAAATTTTAGAGGGTGGATTTGAAATTAAATGGATTTATTTGCAGTCAGTGAAGTTGTTGGTTGGTGAAATCGGTTACGACTGTTCGTGTTTATTACTACTATTGCGATTAGATTTCTTCTATAATAAATCAATATGTCGAATATAAGTATTGAAGCAAAAGCTAATATTGTGGCCCTATATTCGAATGGTTTGAATATATCTCAAATTTCTAACGAGACGGGCTTCTCTGTAAGTTAATTAATTAATTAATATTGTTGTAATGCAATTTTGTTCATTGGTTGCAATTGTGTAATATAGTTGTTGTTTTTTAGAGGAATACCGTGAGTCGTTGGGTGAAACGATTTCAAGAAGAGGGCAACTTGCAGAGCCGGAGGAGAAGTGGAAGACCTGCTATTATTAACAGGGCTCAGCGACGTTATATGGTAGCGGAATATGAAACAAATGGTTTTATACCAACCAAACGTTTTGCCGATGAGTTTCATACGTCATTACTCACCGTTCGCCGTGCACTTCATGCTGAAGGTTTACATCACCGAAAGCCAGCGATAAAACCTTTTTTGACTCAAAGGCATAAACAGGAGCGGTTACGTTTTGCACGAGAGTATTTAGACTTTAACTGGGAAACAACAATATTTTGTGATGAAAAAACGTTTAAATCATCTCAAAAAGGAAGATTACATTTGTGGCGTAAGGACAACACTCGTTGGTGTGAAAACAATATAGTACCGAACACTGAATCTGGTAGAATAAGTGTAAATATGTGGGGGTGGATTAGTGCGCAAGGGCCGGGTGAATTAGAATTTATATCTACGCGTGCAAATAGTGCAAATTATGTGGACGTGCTAGAAGATATAATGTTACCCACAGTGCGAAATGTCTATCCAGGTGTTAATGATATAAGTTTTGTGCACGATAATTGTCCTATCCATCGAGCTACCATAGTTCGTGAATGGTTTAGTCAACATCCGGACATTAAAGTTATTCCTTGGCCAGCACGATCCCCTGATTTGAACCCGATTGAAAATATATGGGGTTTGATGGTGCAAAGATGGGTAGCACAGGATGAAAGATGTCCTGAGCGGCTCAAGACCCACTGCATGCAGTTGTGGGACAGTTTACGTGGCACAGATATCTGTGCAAATATTGTGGCCTCCATGCGTAGACGTCTTCTGAGTTGTATTGAGAATAACGGAGGTCACACAAAATATTAATAATATAAAATTTAGGCTTTTATATATATAAAAGTTATTTCTACTTAGTCCGCGCTAAGCTATTCTGTTTAAATATTTTTATTAATTAATTTCAGTTGAGCCTATTGAGACTACTGAGCCTATCAAGGGACGTGCTGGCCTGTAATTAGTATAAGACTGTATGGTTGAGGTTAAGTTTCAATCCTCTTTTCCACGAGAAAATGAATAATTAAGCTATAACCTCAATAAGCAATATTAATTATAAAAAAGTATATTTATGGATAAAAATATTATAACCACAAATTAACATTGGATGATTATTTTAATTTCAAAATTGAAATAAACATTTTCTGAAAGTTTTTGTTTTATTTATGATCTATTGTTAATTAAGTATAGCATTTTTCTATTTGTAAATAATTATTTCTAATTCCGTTAACTTGTTCCTAAAATTTAATGAAAACAAAACAAAAAGAGGTTAAAATAAGATCCGAACCCAGAACATCCAATTTCAACACTATCCATAGTAGCCCCGTTACCGACTTAGCTACGCGCTGCCTTACGTAAAATCACAAATTTTGGCATCACCTTATATAGCTTCAGTGCAGTGCATACTTCGAACATAATAGTATGAAAAGGCAAGCATAGTGTTATCTCTGTTTCGCATCACACACATTCATGTTTTCTCGTATTGATACTGTATGACATACAAAAGTATGAGTTGAAACATGACACACATAGATACGCGTTTAACCGGACAAGCCATTATAATCCTTAAGGTGCTAACACACTCATGAACGTTGACTGTACCTACCTACATAAGTACGAGTAATGTAGGTTTTATTTTACAAAACGTCCGGGTTCGATTTCCGAACGTTGCAAGAGTTTTATTTGAAATCTATTGCACATTTTCTTTTCTCTAAAATCGATGACATGGTTCTAAGAACAGATCTTTTTAGATATAATCTTTTTTTTTTCTTACCTATCTTATATTTACAGCCTTGCCCATACTGACCGCTCCGAATGTTACACCCTGTAGATAGGTTGTTCAAAGAACAAAACAAAGCTCTACATTTTAAAGTTAAACTATTACCTAGATAAAATATGTCAGAAGGTAGGTGTCTCAAAAACAGAACGACATCCATAATTAAATTCGAGGAGTTTCTCTGGCAATGAATACATTAATCCTTCGAGTTCTATAAACGTGAGTGGGGTGAATAATGATAACATTTTAAAATTCAGGGGGCAACTTTAAGGGTCGCAATTTTCTTTATTATGTTACCTACTTAAATGTGCCTATGGGTGACCCAAAACTCAATGTTAATCGCGGATACAGGGCGTAAAATCAACCCAAACTGCCTCTGTGGTGTAGTCGGTAGTGATACCGCCTGCGGCGCTGGGGGTCCTGGGTTCGATTCCCGGGCCGATCAAATTTTTGTGTGAACCACAAATGTTTGTTTCGGAGTTTGGGTGTTTTCTATGTATAATATGTATGTATTTAGGATTATATAAGTATTTCTATCAGTTGTCTAGATCCCATAGCACAAGCTTATAGCTTAGTTTGGGCTAGATGATGTTGTGTGAGAAGGTCCAACAATATTTATTTATTTATTAAATTATTATCAAAGAAAAAAACATCTATATCTTAACCATGTAGGTGGTAGTAACCTCTCTATTTAATTAACATTTAAGTCGAAATAATATTATTACACTAAGGCTGAGCGCACATCGGCGACAAGACAGTCTACAGACAGACTGCCCCTTTACTAAATCTATGAAACTGCGACGACGAGTCCGATAATCGAGCAAGATGTGCGCTCAGCCTTAGTGTAACAATATTATTTAGACACTAGCTGATGCCCGCAGCTTCGCCCGCGATGGCGCTGTATGTGAAATTTTGCTGAATTTTCTTTGCTATAAACCTCACGGAGCCCAAGACCTTTCCAACGAATGCAAAACCGTGGAAATCGGTTCTTGCGTTCTAAAGTTATAGCGTCAGGAAGGAAAACCCGACTTATTTTTATAAAATAGATAAATGTAAATAGAGAGTTTAATATTATTATCTACTATAGTCGATATACTACAAAACGTGCTTGTCACATTCGTACCATTTAGGCTCCACTAATTGAATGAAAAAGATCTTCTATAAATCAGAATCGGCAGCACGAGTGTAGCGCCTTTTGCAAACGTCCATAGGCTGCGGTGACCTCCTTCCATCAGGTAGGCTGTATGCTTATCTGTCAACTTGATGTTTCAAAAATATGGAGGATGTTAAATTTTTACAATTACGATTTTACACATCTGCAAAGCGTCCTCTTACGGCTCACATTTTTAGGGGGCCTATTTTTTCTCAGGCGTAGGTATTACCGGTAATAAATGAACATTATTTGAGTCATAGAATAAATTCCATCAATAAAAGTTCAATAATACAAGCAATAGACGTCACCAATGAATCTAAAAACGAGTTTATTGTAAACGGTGCCCAATAAAGAATCTAATTGAATAATAAAACCCGCACAAATAATATACTTAACAGCGATAGAATTTGAACATGAAACATTATTGAAATTTTATTCGACGTCTCGTACCTGTACCTACAGGCAGGTCCCAGGTCCAGGGCCCAGGCCAAACTCAACCTTAAAAGTCGGCCTGTCCAGAAATTATCCCAGGCTCCACCAAGTAGGCATTTAATTAACACAAATATGCAAAATTAAGTAGGGTAGACTGGGTACGGTTAAAACGGTGGACGGTTGAAACAACGCGAATATCTCGTAAACAGTGCGTGATGAGGTGAGGGCTCCAAGGGGAGTATGAAGCGGGTGACAAGCCAAAACACGAATTTTAGTATCACGTTGTTCTACGGGCGCTGTGCTTGGCTATAGGAGGCCCCATTGTGTTTTTTGACGGACAAGTAAGTATTTTTATTCTTACATTTTTGCAATTATTTAGATTTTGTACAAAGTTAGAGTATTGAGAGTTTTCTTTCGTTTTAATTGAAGTTTGTAGAATATTGTAGTATCATTAGTTTTTAATTAAATGTGTAATAATTCTAACTGTGAAACTTTTTATACCAATCGGGGTGTTGGGGACAGTTGAAACATTATTTGTGGGTACGTTTGAAACATTTTATTTATTCAATTTTCTTGTTTCTCAGATGCCAAGGGTACGCCAAAGAAAGACTACGAAATGTCGGGCCGACTTATCAACATGCAAATCAGCATATGAAGATGTAAAAGCGGGATTTTGTTTTGTTAAGTTCGATTTTTGTTTTGTTGATAGTTAAAAAAATTACCAATATCGCAAATTACCAATATTGCAAATATTACTGTCAACAAAATCTTACTATAATTTCATTTAAGTTGTACTTGATGTAAAACTTCAAAGGCTGATAAGAATACTGTTAGGTTATAAGTATCAACAAAGACTATACTATATTACTAAAAAAATATTTGTAATTTTCATCTGTGCCATTAAAATATTATTAGATGACTAGCTCTTTACTGTTTGTTTTTGTTATATTTCTAATAAAACGTGATAACTTATAATATTTTGTATTATTTGCATGTGTTTCATTTGACCCCAAGCACTGTTTCAACCGACCCTGACATGGGGACGGTTAAAACAAATTACCGTTTTTTTTCAACACAATTTTACACAGAAAACTTATATAAAATGATTTCAAATAACATTGCCCATTAGAAGACAGATAAAAGGTCTTTTGTTTAATACATTTCTTTCATCGCTAAGTTAACAAATTCCGCTGCTATGCCCGATAAACGCAAAAATGTTTCTACCGTACCCAGTCTACCCTACATAATATATTTTTTACTTGTCAGAAAGCTGGATTCGGCCCTGGTGCAAGCTACATTGTTTACATTGTTTCTTATGCTGAGAATTACACAGTGCGAGCTAGCGTGCGAGCGGCCTCAGATTGTGAAACCATATCATACCATCATACGAGTTACTGTCATGAGCGACATAGTCAGTAGTTGACATCCGAGTTACATTTTCGCCAACATACGCCTTCCCCCATTACGTCACATTTTTGCGAAAGGACTAAGAAAATCGTACACACAGGAGCAGCAGTTGCACGTATGGTCTGGGCCACACCCGGTGAATTTTCTGGTGTCGCACAGGGTATTTTTCTTTTGGCAAATAAAATGCCCTACAGATGGATTTTCGAACGCGACCAGGTTGTCTTAACCCCATTGCGCAATGTGGCCCAGGTCCCGGTCGAGATCTCTTCTCCTCCATATGTCGCGTCGCCCCTCTGCTGAATGGCCAGAATAGCTCCCATGCAGAGTACTATCATCCGCATAACAATAAATGCACCCAAGGGATAGCATGCCATGCCATTGATATGCAGAAGAAATAAAGTTAGAGACAATACCGATCCCTGAGGCACTACGGCATTAACCTGCATAAAGCAGTAAGCCTGACCATCACAGAGAACCCTTTTATGCCGCAGATAAATTATCTCTATACGTTATACCTCTATATATACGTAAAAAGGTAATGAAAAAATTTGCAGTTTGCAGAATTTGCAATTTTATTTTAGTATCTACATATTAAAAATGCAGTCAATCAAATCAGCCGATAGAATAGAAGTCACACTCACACAACAGCGCGACGTGAAAGTCTCTCGCACGACACACGACCCAAGAAGTGAGAGTAACACCCGAAAAACTCCAAAGACTCAGGAAAGTACCCAAACCCTTAGATGAGGTTGCCGTAGTAGCCAAGGTCTGTCGGGGATCCTGGGACATCTTCGCGACGGCTTACCTGCGGCTCCAGACCGTAGGTAGAGGTACGAGTAGAGCACAGTCGATGCTCATGAGGGATTTCCACATGTACACAAGAAGACAGCTTCCGCTAGCTCCGCATGTTTGCCCGGGTTTTGGCTGCATAATAAGTGATCATGGCCGAGACTGCATGGCACAGGAAAGCGGCTTGTGCGGAGGATACCATTGAGTCAACGAGGCGATTGCCAGTAGAGCAGTGGAGTGGGGGGGGGGCTGATTTCACGTGATATGTTAGGGAGCCGTGAAATTTTCCAATCTAATAAGGGCGCCGCCCGCGGACCGAAATCAAATTACCCGTGGTACTACTAAGTGGTCCCAGAAGTACCTACTACTGGAAATTCAATTTTACCCGTGGTACTACTGGATCAAAAATAAATGAAGATTAGTAAAAACAAATGAAGATCGGTAAAACAAATGAACATCGGTAAAAACAAATGAAGATCTATAAAAACAAATGAAGATCGGTAAAACAAATGAAGATCCGCAAAAACAAATGAAGATCTGTAAAAACAAATATAAATGAAGATAAGTAAAAACAAATGAAGATCTGTAAAACAAACGAAGATCGGTAAAAACAAATGAAGATCTATAAAAACAAATGAAGATCAGTAAAAAAAAAATGAAGATCCGTAAAAAAAATTAAGATCTGTAAAAACAAATCATGGTCGGTGATAAAAATAAAGGTTTCACTTGTTTTTCCCGATCTTTACTTGTTTTTCACAACCTTCAATTGTTTATACCGATCTTTATTTGTTTTCACCGATCTTCCTTTCCCGTGACACCACCAAGTTGTACCATTGTACCCCCAGTGGTGTCATGGGGAATCGTAATTATCCCCGTGAAACCACCAGTGGTACCAATGGGAATTAAGGTCTTCCCTCTGGCACTACCGACTAATAGTGATGGGAGTTTAGCGTGTTTCAACTCGGTAGAACTATACTGTTTACCTAATACTACAACTAATCTGGTGGAATTTGATCTTTAATTGATAGTTTAACGCTAATAAAATATAGTAACAGGGGAATATACTATGTATTTAAATTTAATTTGCTTTTGAATATACTTCTGGGTAACTGCGAATCTGGTAAGTTGAGAATCTGGTGAGTTGCGAATCTGGTGAACTGCTCCTGAGGGACGTTGTCATGTCTGTACATTGGTGAAATTAAAAAAAAAACACCGGGCTATTCTATGGCTATCAACTACACTGAACCAAAAATATATAATAAAATAGAATAATCATGGGTTCCGTGCGCTCATATTGTTTTTGGTCTCGATATCTAAAACAAAAAAATATTATGTCTATACAAATAAGATAAATAAAATAAAATGTTTTCTGTGCTACAGTCTGAAGTCCATTCGAACCCCTTTGGACGTTTCTGATAAGTTTCTGAACTGGAGATGTTTTGATTCGCTCAGTTTTTACTCTGTGGATAGTTTCTGAACTGAAAGCAGGTGGCATTTGGCATTTGCCGTATTACCCGTCTAAATACAGTATACACGCTACTTATTACAAAAACTATCGGACATCTTGTTAACTTGAGGTCAGACATGTGACTACTAGCGCTCTACAGATGTGTGTTTATTGTCAACTATGCTGTATTTTATTTACCTCGTTTATAGTAAGCAAATGGCATCGCATGAACATGACAGTTTTGTCTGTGAAGTGAACGATAAAATTAATTTATCGAAAGAAAACCCAATCAAATAATTCTTACTGTATTTTTACACTGATTGTAGGAATTTTGTCAAATTGTGTATTATAATGCTATAATCAAAGTTTGTGAAAGTGTGTTTGTAGCTAAGCAAATGCTGATTGCTTTAGTGATTTGGTGTTATCAATAATTCGTGTGTGTGTATTGTTTTACAATAAAGTTTGAGAAAATGACGGAAAACAACACTGCAATTATGGCTTCTTCAAACGGTTTGCTGGATAAGTCTAAAGAACTCCAGAAGGAGATACTAATGGAAAAATTAAGATCCAAAACATCTCAGTTCAAAAATCTAACAGAAACGTCCAAAGGAGTTCGAATGGCCCTACTAGTACGTATTAAAACCAATTTCTTGCCTTTTCATTGAATATATAAGGAGAAATATTTATTTGCAGCTTAATAATCCTGGTATAAGGCCAGGATTTATCACAATCTGCTCTTTAAAAGCATGGGGAATCGGAAACTGATGAAACCCTATGGTCTTCCTGTAGATACATACTATATCACTAGCAATATACTCCTCAATGGAAATAAACTAAACTACTGAACTGTATAAGTTAGTGCTCAAAGGCTATTGATTGATATACGCGTGTGGGTGTTACATGGGAATCTTGACAAGAGAAAGAAGTCTGAGTACTGAGGATTTAGTCCTGCTCATATTTTTAGGAAATGTCATCATCAATCAAAATCTTTGATATATTACACCAGTCATGATAGGTAGTTTTGAAATGTTAATTGGGAAACAGGATGAAGAAAGCACCTCAGCAGTCTTTTTAAGAACATTTTTTATATCTCTTTGGATGCATTCTGCTTATCTGATTGAAAGTGGGCACTGTAGATTAGGGATGTTTGTAACACCAGATGTGCTACATGTAGATTTTCATTGGAAGACAAAGTTAGTGTTGGGAGCCCTTAGGAGTGTCATTCTGAAGGTGCACCCATGACTCCTGGCTATAAGCAGATGGTAGAGCACCATGTGGTATTTACACACAAATAAACTGACCTTGCAGATGCAAGTCTGAGATTCACATATTGTAGAAGTATCTATAATAAACTAGTTCAACCTTACGGCATCACCCATGACATACTTTGAACTCCTGTTCCACCCTCACCTTTATCAACTTAAATCTATACTAATATTATAAAGAGGAAAGATTAGTTTTTTTGTTTGTAACGAATAGGCTCTGGAACTACTGTGAAAAATTCTTTCACTGTTGGGAAGCTACACTCTTTGCGGTGAACATAGGCTATATTTTATTCCCGTATTCCTACTGGAACGGGAAGTACGCGGGTGAAACCATGTGACATCCGCTAGTAATTTATGTAAAGGGCCTGTTTTGGCGGTTGACCAATTTGGTGAGCAAATGAGTCAACAGTCTTAGGCCAATATGTAATCCATGTTTACAAACACATTCATGCCAAAATTAAGGTCGGCCCCAACAACAATGTGGTACAAAACATTTTTTTTTCTGATTTCAGTACTTATTGTTTGTTATAGCTGTAACATCACATAAATAAATAAAACATAGGGACTAAAGTTTTAGCCAGTTTTACCGTAACATACTCCAGTATATCAAAATGACTGAGTGATATCAGGCAGATAGAATGCTAAATAATTAAATGAACCATTGTTTTCTTCAGGACAAAAGATGGGGAATAGACAGTGCAGACCGTACGATACTACAAAAGTGCCTTGATAGTCTACAGCACTGCATCAAAGTCAGCTCCTTGCAAAGTCTCATCGAAAGACTTGAATGTTTATCCAGACAACTTGGGTATGTATTAAAAAAGAGTTTATGCAAACATCATTGCTACTTGTATATTATTGCATTGTATTTTTATAGAAGTTCTTTGAGAATTAAAGTAGTAACATTGCTAAAACTTATAAAATCGTTAGTGTTAAGACGTTTACAATTTGTTGCAAGTAATTGGGTCAATAAATAAATACCAAATGCAGAGATCAAATATTTTTTTCTCTTCTTTATTTGTGGTCTAATTATGAATTCAATTTTCAGGTTAAAATTTGTCGTAGGAACTTCAGGGGTCAATTTGTTCATATCATCTGATATGTTTTACTTAGAGATTTTGGTTGAGTTTTCTGGCAGTGTCAAAGATGTTAAAATTCACCATGAAGGAAAAGTAAGTACTTACTTATAATTCCTTCTGCAATACCAAAAATGTACCTACTTGAATCTCCTTTTAATCCAATTCAATTTTATTAGATTGAGCAACAAAGTTGTGAAGAAATGGTGACATCAATATCTTGCGGAGATTTTGCTGACTTCACAGCACAACTGGAAGGTCTTACAGCTGTATATCAACTTAATGCAGAGAAAAAGGTATGATTCTTCATTTAAACATTATTTCCACGAAACTTTTTTATATTGCTTATAGTACTATATTTTATGACTTCTTGTCGTAAGCTGTCAAAACTGAGACCTAGGTTCCTTATTTGATGATTGATTTGAAGAAGATATAACAGGCTAATATGCCTTGATTTTATACATTGTATGCCAAGATTTGAAGAATTCTCAAAGGAACATTGAAACTGATCAAGTTTTGCTAGCATATTGTTTTATACCATCAAACAATCATTTATTAAGTTGTGAATAGGGGCAGACTTTATATTTTTAATTAGGTACTGTCGAAGTGTTGACTCTTATAATGGATAAACAGTGACCAAAAAAATATCGCGTGCAGCGTTCACATTCACTGACACTGTTAAATAACCCGATAGATGATTTAAGTGCACCCAATTTTAGGCTGAATTATGCTGGTCATCGACTTTTGAATCTTAAATGGAATTTGTTTTTCAGGTTAAGTGTAAAGCGTTTAGTGCGTTACAAAGTTTAGAAGAAGATTTATGTACACTGAGACATCTCCAGAGTTATATCAAAGATCCAACAGCACTGGTTCACAAAAGCCCTATTGGCTTTTTACAGAAGCGAAGAGGAGGTATGTTACCCGCATAACCTGTTTGTTGGGTTATATAGCATGTTGGATTCAAAGAGTAAAAAAATCTTTAATGACCTAAAAAGGTCAAGTATTCACAAAAGCGGAGAATTTGTGTTTTGATAAGCAATCAGATAACCAATATTACTGAAAAGGGTGTTACGGATGTTAGGAATGCACATTTTTGTGTGGAAATACCGCAATCTGATTGGTTATCAAAACACATCTCTTCTATGCTTTAGTGCATATTGAGCCTAACATATTCTACAAAATTACCTGTGCAGCACCAATAAAAACAATCAATAATAGACTCAACCTCAGCTCTCTCGACTCTAGCGAGCAGAATGCAGTCAAAAATGCTCCTTAAGGAGCTTGTGGGAGGCAATCCAATTTGACCCACCAAAGCAAGCCCCTCCTGGACGTTTCTCTGCCGAGTCCCAGTAACCAATTATGCTTGTATCTAACTCTGGGACTCATTTACTTTTATAACTAACAAATAGTATTCTCTTTATTTCAGGCCACGCGATGCGTCTTACGTACTTCGTATCACCATACGAACTGCTAGATAAAGAGAAGGGCCTACAACCATTAACGACAGAGCTCCTCATAAAAGGCAAACCCTCTGCGTCTAGTGGTCTTGCTTCTCTGGTTGGACCATCCCACACTCCTATTGGACACTCAGCGACCGTTCTTTTAGAAGGTTCTGCGCCTAATAAGCTCCAATTGTCTCCTATTTTGTCAAATGGACTAAGGTCAGGAAAAAGGTAAAATTTATTTATATTCTTCACTCAGTAAGTAACATTACTACTCAACCAAGCTTTTTTTGACCAACGCGTGGAATGGCTCTTGCCGCCTGCACCCTACCTCAGGTAACGGAATAGCCATTGTACCGTACGCAAGGATGCAAACCGAGCTTATATGTATACGTTTACGTAAATTTAGTTCAGGACAAAAACAAACCGATTGTTAAAGAGATTTTTCGTCACATTTCTGTCGTCAACTTCGCTTGGTCGAGTAGTAGATAAGTACAATAGGTAGGTTGTTGGTAGAGTCTACAATCTTGAACTGGCGTTGTGTGTTTCATACTATGAAAAATAAAATGATTTGTAAGTTGTGAATGCTTTGTAATTCAAATTATATTAAGTATGTTTCATATTATGAAACAATGTTGCCTTTTTAGGCCCGTAGGACACTAGGCGTCATAGATTCTGTCGAATACAGCCAGAGGCGCTATTGCCGCGACAACGACTCAACGCTTTCCGTTACCTATAAATAATCTATTTATTACGATCTAGCGGATGTCACGCAGTTTCAACCGCTTAGTTCACATTCTTGTGGAAATATGGGGATAAAATAGCCTATGTCACCGTGGATTATGTAGCTTCCAATACTGAATAAAAAATTTAAATTGGTTCAGTAGTTCGGAGGCTATTCAATGCAAACAAACAATCAAATTTTTAATATTATTATTTTAGATTACTCATCAACTTTCTCTCCTATTTTTCCAGCAATGGACCGGTATACGCTCAGCTAGTGCCTCAGAATAGCGCGATGCTCCCCGCTTGCTTTACTCTCAAACTATCTTCGCCCACTCCGCTATGTGCCGGACTGGCCAAACATATACATTCCACTACTGAGGTGAGTCTAATAGGGTTAAGGTTTTATTTTCAGTTGCTATATTTCTGTCATATGATAGTCGTTAAGCCAAGTTGAAAGCCTTTTAGACGGCTTAAATTTTTTTAACAGCAGGCAGTCACAGCCTGCGCCTGTCTATCTCAACACGGCAATACAGCTCACCACCTATTACGTGGGACAAATTCTGAAAAGGTGAAATGTGGGCATATAATAATATGCCTTTGCCTTCCCCTTCGGGGATAAAGGCGTGACCATATATATATATATATGTATGTATATTTCTATCTCATTGACAATTTTCAATGATTGCATAGGTGTGATAGAGATGGGTAGAATTTTTTCACTGTTTGATGTTCTGTGACTTGATTAAACATGAAATAAAAATTGTAAGCATTTTTTACATAACATCATCTAGCTCAATTTTGTCTAATATAATTTTGAACTATGCTATTTAGACAATGGATAAAAACACAAGTTATTGATTCAAACCTGAGACCTCAGTTACAGATGTCGCATCCACTACCGAGATTATACAGGTGAATTTTTCAAAAGGGATTGGATGGCCAAATCCGAAACTATATAGGACTATAAGGAATAGCGAAAAATGCTCAAAGGAGTCACGAGCCCGATTTTGATGAAACGAAACGAAACATTAGATTTTTGAAAAACTAATAATAATATAGGATTATTGGTTTATCAAAAATCTAATGATGAGGTTTCAAGTTTTATCAAAATCGGGCTCGTGACTCCTTTGAGCATTTTTAGCTATTCCTTATAGTTTCGGATTTGGCCACAAAAGATTTTTCAAAAATTCATTTTAACAATATCGTCACATTTCGATGTTCTCAATTCTGCAGTTCGAATATAACATATATTTAAAATTAAAGGACATTTATAATTAACACGCAAAGAGTCAAGTTTCAACATAATATACCTATATCTAGTGTGTAAAATATAGCTTGATCCGAATGGTAGTTGTATTAACGTAAACAAAAATAGGCTTTATTTCAACAGCATAAAGCCTTTGTGGTTTAAATGCAGTAAGTGAGAACATAGAAGTCCCAACTATAAATAACTACTTTATGCCTTTGAAATAGAAGTTCATTTTATTTATATTAAACTACAGTAGTACCACGTTTATAAGTTACACCGATGTACCTGCGCAGAAGTCTCTTATTCGAAACGCGCGAAAATCTTATCCAATCACAACGCTCCGTATAGACGCGCCTAACATGGCCCTTTGTTATTGGTTGCCGCCTGCGCGCCACGTTGGATGCCCGCAGCATCGCTGTGCAATGAGGAACAATGAGCGAGATAGCACTACTCTCTGGATTTATTGCATTTTCAATATTAACGTAACCAGGCCTCCGTCACTCGCTACAAGTCGTGTTATAAGCACCTACTCCTAAGTATTATGTAGCAGAACTAACGTGGCCGATCGGCAGAGGGCTACCACACGCCAGACCGAGCGAAGTGCGCACAGCCAATGGACATTTCCCGCGTAAAATAATATTTTGCTTTATTTAGTCTTGTTTATTTTTCATCTTACTTCTCACCAATATTCTAAAATTAAATGCGAAAATGTTTGAGTGCGGATGTGTAGATATGTGGATGTTTGTTACTCTTTCACGCCCTAACGGCTTAACGGATCTGGCTGAAATTTGATACAGGGATAGATTATAGTCTGAAATAACACATAGGTTACTTTTTATCCCGGGAATAAGTTCCCATTGGAAGCGGGAAAAGGAACAGATTTTTACACGGGCTAAGCTGCGAGCATCAGCTAGTTATAATATAATTCTTATGTAAAGAAGAAGAAGTTATAAAATATAATAAACTTTTTTTTCAGGCACTGTGTTTATTGTTTTTTGTAGTTATATGTATTTTTGTTCCGTGCTTACAACCCTAATGTTGTCAATAGTTGTCACTCGATGACGCAATCGTACGATGTGCGCTCGAATCTCTACTCTCGGAATACGTCGTAAGGAATGTTTTCCACTGTAGCGATACGTTATAGCTAATGTTTTTGAGGTTAAGTATGGGAGTGATGTATCTGTTACGTAGTAACTATTATTTAATCTGTGACGTAACGCAATAAAGTCGGTGTTTCAACAGCGTCGGCAATCGTCATTAATCGGCGTTAGCTTGCTCTCTTCTGAGCAGGCGACTTTGTCGATGCGACTTATAAACGTGGTTCACCTGTATTCAAAATATATTCAGTAAACTGTTACAGAGATCAAAATATATACAGACCGTCATTATATTTTGCTTTTACAGGTGGAGGTGGCTGGTGATTGGGCGAACGCGAAGCCTATTCTCGGTTTAGTAGCTCAGCAGGCATACAACAAACTTTCTCCGGGCAAGCCCGTGGAATTGAATCTCAGCAAAGGACTTTTTGTGGTATGTATCTTAGGAGAAATGAACGCGATGTGATCTAAAGAACATCTTTACATGCTGCCTAAGTCACACATATTATGTAATGATGCAAGATTTGGTTTTATTCTGTCTATCTATACTTAATACCAATATTAGAAAAAGAAAACATTTTTTCGTCTATACCAGTGATGGGCAAAGTACGGCCCGCGGGCCATCTCCGGCCCGCGAAAGCATTTAATCCGGCCCGCCAGCGGTCTTTCTACGTTCTACATGAATAGTAGATAGGTTAATTATATTACGACGGTGCAGAATAGAAGTAGATTCTACTTAGTAAAACAACAGACGCATAGGTGAAGAAGCCAGCTAGAGCCTGAAAGAGTAACACAGACAGCTACACATCATTATTAGGAAGAAGTAAGAGGTAAGTTTCAACACAAAATGCATTTTACCTATAATTCTGGCCCTCCTCTGTAAATTCTTAATTTGTTCTGGCCCCCCCATTAAGAAAGTTTGCCCACCACTGGTCTATATTAAGAGGAAGTATGTAGAACCGATTTTAATAATCCTATCAATTCTGGAACATAAAGTTATTTCTGCCGCGTGTGAGCTCACGCTTTGTTTTTTAGGATGCCGTATCCAAAGGGTCAAAACCGGACCCTATTACTGAAACTTGGCTGAGAAATTTTCACAGATAATGTATTTCTGTTGCGGCTAAAACAGCAACACTAAAAAAATAATTAATTTGACTCCCATACCGTGATTTTTTGTTACAGACGACTCGTACTTAGCTGACGTATTATGATACTAGCTGATGCTTGTGGCTTCGCCCGCCTGAAATTAGGTTCCAGTTCCCGCTTCCCATGGGGACATATTCCTGGGATGAAACTCAGTCTATGTGTTATTCCAGACCACAACCACAATCTACCTTGGTACCAAATTTCAGCCCAATCCGTTCAGTCGTTAGAGCGTGATTGAGTAACAAACATCCAAACATCTTCACGAACTTTCACATTTATAATATTAGTAGGATTAATAACGGCAACAAGTAGACGCTTGAAATGCTCACAGAACATCGAGCTGTATATTTTCATTAAATATAAATAATTTTTAATGTCCATTTTATTTTAATTTTATTGAAGCACTAGCGGACGTCACGCGGTTTCACCTGCGAAGTTCCCGTTCCCGTGGGAATTCGGTAATAAAATATAGCCTATGTTCACCGCAAAGAGTGTAGCTTTCCAACAGTGAAAGAATTTTTCACTCGGTCCAGTAGTTCCGGAGCCTATTCGTTACAAACAAACAAAGAAACATAAAAACAAAAAACTTTCCTCTTTATAATATTAGTTCAGTTAATATAGATTTAAGCATCATACAACAAACGTAATTTTTCCATCGTTTTTTGGTACGGTTTTTATGATATTCAGAGTGTACCTATATATTCGTTGTCAACAGAACCTACCAGAACAAACGCAATGCTACTTCCTATGCGACTCTCGCGGGCTGGACGGCTGCGTGGTAACAAGCGTCCCTTTCACACACCCCTCCCAAGTGCCGCCATTGCTGGCCTGTTTGCGACAACAGGCGCTCTTCAATACGCTTATTGCTAGCTGTATCAGAACGCAGTATTCTAAAGGTAAGTAGACTTTCTCGATGTAAATACATATGGTCACGCCTTTTATTCCCGAAGAGGTAGGCAGAGGTATATTATATGCCCACATTGCACCTTTTAGCTCGGCTTAAAGACTGCAATTTTAGTGGCAACTGGGACCAACGGCTTAACGTGCCTTCCGAAGCACGGAATCGTTCAGAAATAAATACGGAATCGTTCAGAAATAAATGTCACAAAGTGGTTACCCATCCATGAATATGTTGCTTACGCTTGAACATACTAAACGATAACTGTAGTTGTTTACAGAACACCGAGTCTGTGGGACCACGAGCGCTTTTATGTAAATGAATATTAGTATATTAGCTAGTACTTATATTAAGTAAATTAATCACTGGTTACAGCCACTTCAAGGTTCAAGCAAAACCTTCCGGTGCATAAGGTCCATAGTATCATTACGTCAAGAGTATCAAAATGTCCATAGTATCACAACGCCTACAGTATAATTTCGTCCATAGTATCATTACGTCTACAGTATCAAAATGTTCATAGACTTCATAGTATCATTACGTCTAGTTTTTCGTAAAGTTTTAGTAGAAACTTTTTACAAACTTTACTGGCCATTTCAGTTTTCGATGACAATAGGTAACTACTTACAAATTTAGCTACGATATACAAAAAATACATGAAATTATTAAAAGTGTTTGTCATTTTGAAGTAGGTATATCTATGATATACATAGCTAGACGAATTGATGTTATGAATGAATTGATACTATGGTCCATTTGATGAACAAGACGAAATTATACTAGTCTTTATGATACTATAGACATTTTGATATTCTTTCCGTAATGATATTATGAACCATATGCACCAGAAGGAAGCAAAATAAAGTATTTCTATGAAACCTCGATGACAAACTGATCCAATATAATTTTATCTCCATCAGGCGTAGACTTGGAGAACGCTTTAATATTCGAAGTGAGCGCTCTCTCCTGGCAACACATCTCCGTGTCTCTGGAGCACCCTAGCGACGAGAGTATGGCCACCGTGGAACTTGAACTGACTGACCCCGCAGCCCCCAGAGCCACTCTGTATACTCTGCACCCTTCGAGCACTTCGCCCCCGCCGCCTACTGACCATATAGATGAGTACATCACTCGAGTACTTCAGAAGACGCACTCCATACCTATTACACTGAGGTAAGGATGGTATTTTTTACGTTATGTGACTTAATTATATCGCGAATTTAGCCTAAAGAGCGTGAAATATCTTCCTGGGCTACACTATTAAATACACTGCACCCTTCAAACACTTCGCCCCCACCTCCTACTGACCATATAGATGAGTACATCACTCGAGTACTGCAGAAGACGCACTCCATACCCATTACGCTGAGGTAAGGAAACTATATTTCGCTGTATGTAAATTAGCAATAAGTATTGAGAATTTGGCATAAAGTGCGTGAAATAGCATCCTGGGCTACACTATTATATTCGCTGCATCCTTCGAGTACTTCGCTCCCGCCACCTACTGATAATATAGATGAGTACATCACTAGAGTACTGCAGTAGACGCACTCCATACCATCACTCTGAAGTAAGGATAGCATTTTTTACTAAATGTAACGTAGCAGTATCGAGAAATTAGCCTATAGATCCGAAGGGCTAACAAAGCAACATAGCGCGTTTCATTCATAATCTGATTCATTTGCAGATTCGCACAAGAAATGCTTTAGACATCGTAAAATGGTAACATTATTAATTGAATCATTTTTAATTCATTTCATAACCCAATCAAATACTCTACTACTCCGAAAAAAATACGAATACATATCGAAATGAAATGAAACAAATGCAGTGAAATAAAATATTTAATGACCAGAATATGAAGCATACATTGTTGCCTTTTTAGGCCCGCTGATTGGTAGTGCGAATTTTCATATAATATATTCAATGTTCAATCCCTGTACCAAATTTCATCCAATCCGTTCTGCCGTTAGAACGTAAATATATGTATTCTGAAATAACACTAAGCTACTTTTTATCCCTGGAACGGAAACAAAATGTCACGTGAGCACAATCTAGTTGACTACTATAGTCCAATCCTGCTCGATCTGGCAACAATGTAAACATGTCATGTTTTGACAATCATTGTCTAAGACAGATGAGTAGCAAATATAGAATGACAAATCATTGAATTTTTACTATCCTGAGTAGGTATTTTAAATGAAAATAAACTGTCATAAAGAAGTTATTTGGTGTCGAAATGATTGTAAGAATACTGTATGACTCCTGGATACTGGAATATAATCAGGGGAAATATTCAATTGCAAGTAACTATTTTTTTTTTTTTTGACATCTCACACAACGTTATCTGATCCCAAAGTAAGCTAGGAATAACCTGCTTGTGTTATGGGTATCAGACCACGGATATTAATACTTATATACTCTCAAATACATACATATTATACATAGAAACACCCAGACTCTTGAGACAAACATTTATGGGTCACACAAATATTTGTCTCCGGTGGGAATCGAACCCACGACCTCCAGCGCCGCAGGCGGTATTACTACCGACTGCGCCACAGAGGCAGTCATTCAGCACTATGGATATATAGGATCAAATGTGTTTGTTTACATTTTTGCGCAAAGCTATTGAAATACACTACATATATATATACTCTATCATCCTTTTCCCCAACAGGTCATTAATAAAAATCTTGGAGCGCGAAGCAGCCAGTAAGCAGTTAAACGGCGGCTACTCGGCTCTGGAGCCAAATTTTAGCTGCGGCGTGGGGGGGCTGGACCCGGGCGGTGACCACGTCAAGCACGAGTCGGGCGCCATGCACCCCTCGCGGTCCATGTACCCTTCTAACGTCAGCCATCCGCATCAGGGAGGTAAGGATATTGAAAAGCTGTGCTTTCAGGAAAGGAGAGAGAAATAACAAGATAGAATTTAACACATGAAAATTTAATAATTTATTGGAATCAGATTTTAGCACTTGGGGGTCGTGGGTTGTGGCAATATCGGGCAGCAAGGGTTTTCGCGATTTCCGATAGTCCTTCAGGGTTCGACTTATCTTGGTGGCTCCAGGATGTTGATGCAGTCCGCCAGGTAGCCGTGCCGTCCACAAGTTCGGCTGGCACGGTGTTTTCAAACCGTAGGGTGGATGATCGCTGTTAGAATCGAAGGGTGCGTCTTCACCTTCGTGGCACCCGAAGGGTGGATTTTCCCAATCCGTAGGGTAGATAGTTTCTTCGAACCCGTAGGGTGAACCCTGGAATGTTCCAGAAGACGGGTTAGCTGGAACCCTTTTTCCCGCCCATTGCTAAGACAGCCGACCCCCGTTAAACCATTTGGGAGTCGGTTGCCTTACAATGTTTGGTTATCTACTAATTTTACAGAGACCTTTTTTTCACACCCCTGTAATCTACCCTCCCATAACAGGGTTGACCAACAGCCGTTAATTTTCACTGTTTTAAAAATCTAGATTCGTTATAATTAATTTGACTCACCCAATGATGGGGTTATTGACGCTCGCAGCTAAATCGCTGATCACTTTGGGAGTACTTGGCTCCTTACTATATTTCTTCACTTTAAATAAAATTAAACTCTGATGCACCTGCGCCTTCGCGACTAGTATATTTAGATTATTTTAGTAATGCTCTTTGAAATTCGCGCGCGGTTGTTTATATATGTTTGTACAGCGCCTCTAGCGGCACCACTCGAAACTACTCAATTGTCAAGACCGCTTTTTCAATACGAATAAGGTTTCCGCCGTTTCGACACTTACTCGGTAGATGGCGCTTTCATATGTTGATCTAATTTTCGATTCTAAACCCCTAATGTTAATCAATATTTGCCCCCGTTGTTTCACAACGTTACATACTCCCCCTCCCCGGTGAGCGTTTGACGTACCCTAACACGTCAAATGCTGCGTTCGTCCTCGAACGCCCCTAACATAATACCTACTACTCGTCTATGTGTGTGTGTATGTTAGTGTGTTGTGTGAATGAGGTGATGCTGGGTATAGCGAAGAGTCGGCCTTAACCTTAATGAAACCAACTCGCAGGATGTATTTGGGTGATTCTGAAGGATCTTATAGGACAGAAAGAGAAAAGACGTATTTGAGGCTTTGGGTTTAAGGTTCAGGTAATACGCACCGCCTGAAAGTGGGGTGTGTATAATAAGGCTTTTTGCTGAAGGCTGGGATTTATACAACCGTCCCAGAAAAGAACATCCTACTAGGGCTCGTGTAACACTTCCGACTCATAGGATGGACTATCCCCCAGGGCAAGCCTCTAGCTTCCGAGTGGTAGGAGTAGCCATATAACGAAATTAAAGATAACGGTGATCTACACCTACGACTGTTAGGGCAAGACAAATGCTGCCAAATAACAGTCCGCCATAATTCTGTTCGGGTAAGCCTCATGCTTCCTCGTAACAGTACTAAACCTACACCATAAATCTGTTCGGGTAAGACTCATGCTTCCTCGAAACAGTAATAAACCTACACCATTAATCTGTTGGGGCACGACCATGCTGCCAACTAACAGTAACCGACGAACTCTGTTAGGGATAGACCCATGCTTCCAACTAACAGAAAACTCCCAACTAAACCAAGAAACAGAAAAGTGATAGAAATAATTTACTCGCAGAATCCTCCGTGTTGCTAATTAACCCCTATGTCCCCATGACGAACACGGCATGTGTTTGTCACGTTGTTATGTGTACTTATTTGAAAGTCGTGTGTAGTGTGTAGTGTGTAGTGTCCCTAACTAATTACTAGGCTATTTTAGCCCTTTAACAAAATAAAATAAAAAAACGAGTGCTTGTTCGCAATCTTAGTAGCAATAACAAAGCTAAGTGCTTATTCGCAACTTTAGTAGAAGAATGTTGACTATGACTATTATGTCAACCCTAATAAATAACGAAGATAAACGCTCTTTGGCCATTATGCCAAATCTCCAAAAAAATATGGTACCCTTGTATGCCACCATGGCAGTGTAAAATGTATGTGCGTGCTTAAATAAATAATATGTATGTATGTACGTATGAAATCTCCCCTGTGCAAGTTTTGTTTTGTTTGCGCGTAAGCTGCTGACGTAATCGTGTTGATGTAAACGTGTTATTTATCGTTGCATCTAAGGCCAGTGTCACACTACCTTCCATGCTATATAATAACCCGTCAGCTTTAGTCGGGAACCAAAACTTAGGACCTTTGAGTCACTTTCTCTAATCTACGAAAGTGACTCGCCTGTAACCAGTTTGACTCCTACTTCCGCCTTTGGGAGTCACACAACATGAAGTTCAAGTGTCACTATGTAAACAAACAAACAAAAAAAAACTGCTTGTTAAGTGTTAGGAATGGTGTGTTAAGATGATTATGATGAATGTTTGATGAGTATATACTACCTAATTAGTATGTAAGTGAAATTGTGAACCTTCCGTATCAAAATGTACCTCGTTGTCCGATGTGAAGAAATGTGGTACATTATGTGCCACCCAAGTATTACTATTCTATTACGGTGTGCTAACACCCTTATCTTTTTCCAAAAATAATTATCAAAAACACTATTGTGTAACTGTACTGATGTACTATATAAACTATTAGCAAACACGTCTTAGCGCAGTGTGTTACGGCCTTTACCGTTATCTGCATTCGTACACACATCGTTGAGGAATGTTTATGTTATTCGTCTCACCGATGCAATGGACGATACCGAATGTTGTTTTATGTCTTTGACGTGCCAACTTCCTAGGTTTGTTCCTGTCATATCTTCCAGTATATAGACCAAATTTGATAACTTTTCCTTGACCCTACATTTGATAAATTTGGGGGCCAGTTTTTTAGAAAAGTATGCGTCTTTATCACTTTGGAAATAGCATTTTTTCCACACTATGTCGCCTACTTCGAATTGTGCGTGTCGGTGTCTCGTGTTGTAATGGTGTGCGTACTTTAGATGGCTACGCCAGAGGTTCTCTTGTACTGTGTTGAACACCTCTGCGAGATATCCTAGGTTCTCCGCGTATATGTTTCTAGGCACTAGGTTAAGTTCGCTTGGGTCATCATTTTGTAAGTAATGTGACCCGCATGTTACCAATTCCCTACCATGAACCAAATATGCTGGTGTGTAACCGGTGGACGCGTTGATCGAGTTGTTGATCGCAAATTGGATTTTTGGGATATGTATATCCCATGATCGATGGTCATTATTGGTAAAGATTGATATGGCTGTCATTATAGTTTTATTGTACCGTTCTACGGTATTTACTTGGGGTGTGTAGTTAGGTGTGAAGTTGATGTTGGGAATTTTATATTTCGTAAATAATGTGTTCAACTCTTTGCTTATGAATTGGACACCGTTATCCATTAATACCGTTTGTGGTATGCCATGTACCATGAAAACATTGTCCTCTAGTATTTTGGCTATTGGTTCTGCGGTAGCTCTGCGTAGTGGGAAGATTACACAATATTTAGAGAAACAACACGTGACGACGAGAATGTATACGTGTTGTTTTTTAGAGACCGGTAAGGGTCCTACTAGATCAGTCGAAATTGTCTGAAACGGGCGAGAGCATTGTTTGGGACGGCCCATCTTACCTATGGATGCTTGAGTGTCATGTTTGTGTGCTTTGCACTTTTCACAAGATGACACATAGCTTACCGTGTCCTTATATAGCCCCGGCCAGTAATACCGTAACTTTATTTTATGGTATGTTTTAAAAATACCGAAGTGTCCGGCTGTAGGTGAGTCATGGTTTTCTCGAAATACTGCGTTTCTCGCTTCGGGTGGTACTACCGTTTTCCACTCGAATTCATTGTTTACAAAGTCCTTTATGTCAGTTCGTCTGTATAGTACGTCGTTCTCTATTTTGAAGTTGGGGTATGCCTGCGGTAAGCTAGTCACGCCGTTGCATATTTTAATGAACCACTCGTCCCTGCTGTCGGTGACTTTGCATTGTTTCGTGGATATAGTGGATACTGGTACAGCTGACAATGCGTCTGGTATTATGTTGTCTTTGCCCTTCCTGTGCTTTAACTCGAAGTTGAAGCAGCTAAGCCGTATGCCCCAACGAGCTAACCGGCCGGTTGGATTGTTTAATGAAATGAACCATTTTAGTGCCGAATGGTCAGTATACACCGTGAACTTGTGACCATTGTCTAGGTAGCATCTCCAATGTTCTAATGCGGCTATCACCGCCAAGCATTCTCGTTCTGTTACACTATAATTCTTTTCCGGCCCGCTCAGTGACCGACTCATATATGCTATAGGGTGTTCTACTCCCTCGTGTAGTTGTGTTAACATGGCACCAATGCCAAAGTTGCTTGCGTCTGTGTGTACCTGAAATGGTTCATCGTATTTTGGACATTTTAGTACCGGGCTTTTTATTAAATGTGCTTTTAGTTCCATGAACGCTCTTTCCGCCTCTGTGTTCCAATGAAATGCCGGGGCTCCTTTCTTTGTTGTGGTCAGTTTGTTAAGAGGTGCAGCAATCGTACTGAAGTTGGGTATAAACCGTCTGTACCATGACGCAGTACCTAAGAACCTCTTAACGTCCTTCTTTGTTGTTGGTACCGGGAATTTCAGGATTGAGTTGACTTTCTCCGGATCTGTTCTGAGACCCAGACCATCCACGATGTACCCTAGGAACTTTAGCCTGTCTTTGAAAAAGTTAGATTTTTCTAGATTGATGGTTAGATTTGCCCTTTTTAATATTTGTTGAACTCTTGAAATGAGTGACACATGTTCTTCGAATGTAGATGACGCTATCACTATGTCATCTATGTAACAGAACACCTTGTTTTGAAACTGTGGCCCAAATAGATTGTCCATTAGTCTTTGTTGTGAGCTGCTTGAGTTGCTTAGTCCAAATGGTAAGACCTTGTAATGGTATGCTCCTCGTCCTGGGATGAAGAAGGCTGTTTTTTCCCGGTCTTTTGGTGCTAAAGGAATTTGCCAGAAGGCTTTGGAGAGATCCAGTGTTGTTAGATACTTCACTTCTCTCAAGTTGTCTAATATCTCTGATATGTATGGCAGGCTGTATGCGTCCTTTTTTGTGACTGCATTGAGCTTGCGACTGTCCAGGCAGAAACGGGGCTTGCCGTCTTTTTTATTCACGATTATTACGGGGCTTGACCATGGGCTCTGACTAGGCTCGATGACGTCAGCCTTTAGCATCTCGTCTATTTGTTCTGATACTATGCGTGTTTTCTCAGGGGACATTCTATAGGTACGTTGTTTGATTGGCTTGCTGTCTCCCGTATCTATTGTGTGTTCTATCAGATGTGTTCTGCCTAGCCCTACTTTCTCATATGATATTTCGGCACATTTCGATATCATTTTTTCTGCTATTAAGCGTTGTTGTTGCGTGAGGCTACGCCAGTCATACAGTTTGTTTTGTTCTTCGGATATTAATGACAGTTTAGGGTCATCGTCCACTACTATGGTTATATGTCCGAAGTACTTGGGACATAGGTTAAATCTGAGCCAGAAATCTATACCTAAAATTAGGTTAGTGGTTATGTTAGGCACTATATACGCCGTAATTATGTGAGTTTTATCTTCGAATTTGATGGGTAAATGTACCTTTCCTTGTACTACGGTTGTGTGTCCGCCGGCCGTTGTAACCGTTGTACTTATGACTTCCTCTATCTTATATCCTAAATTTTGTAACACTCTGTGCGAGTTGTTACCTAAAATTGTGATTGCGGCTCCTGTGTCCAACAATCCATATGCTTCTAACTGTGGGTTTGACATAATTGTTATTTTGGCGTAAGGCCTGGGGTCATTTGTAGGTAATGGGGAGAGTATACAAGATTCCTTCTGACTTGTAATTTCGTTTTTGCATCTTGTAGACCTAACTTCTTTTGTCCCACCTTTGTAACCATACGACTCATTCGTATTTCGGCATGCCATAGTCAAATGATACCTGGAACCACACTTCGAACATGGCCGTGTGTCGTCCGATGTTGTCGCCGCCACAGTGTTTTGCGATCTGAAGTTACGACTGTCGCGGCTGTAACCTGTGCTGTAAGCGTTACTGTTCCCGTAGGCATTGTTCGCAGTTCTGCTGCTTGGGAAGTTACTGCCGTTTCTGTTGAAGTTGTTGTAACTTTGCCTTGTAGATGTTGAGGTTTTGCTCGCGGTCCTTCTATTTGTAAATGCGAATTCCGCTGCTACCATCCCTTCAGATGCTGTTGGAGGCTCTGTAAAGAACGCTCTGCGTGCCACCATGTCCTCATGTTTTTTGCATAAGTTTTTTACTTGTTCCAACGAGACTATGTCTCCATTGGTTGCTAGGATGTTGTCGTAGACGGGTCTGATGTTGTGTAAGATAATGTGTAGTTTTTCCGTTTCCGACACCTTGTTGCTTAGACGAGCAAACATTCCATCCATGATGGCCAGGTACACCACTATTCCTTCTCCGTTTCCCTGAGTGCGTTGTCGAATTTCTTGCCATAGGCGGTATTCGTAGTTGCTGACTCCGAAATCCTGTATTAGCGCATTCGTTAGATCTTGCCAGCACGCAAATTTATCGCGATTACTGCGGTACCAATGCCTAGCGTTGCCTGTGAATAGTTCAGAGGCTGCTGTTAACAATCTCTTGTCGTCGATTTCTCGAGCCTGCCTAAAATCCTCCACCCGCTCAATGAAAGAATGTACCTCCGAATTCCCGTCGTATTTAAATTTGGAAAGCTCCGTAAGTAAGCATCGCTCATATATTACGGGAAGATTTAGAAAGTGACTCTCTTTCAGGTTGTTGCTATTTGCTTTCTCTTTAATGTCCGCGAGGGTGTCTGCCTCCTGCGCTTCATTGGTAGGGGCAGCAATGCTCTCGTCCGCATCATCAAATTCGCTGGTGTTTGATGCATGCGAATGACTTTCGGATATGGCTTTCAATCTCTTGTAAGTAGTTTTGAAAGTGAGATGAAAGTCGTCGTATCTTTCTTTTAGATCTGATTCCTCTGGGGGAATGATTCTAGCGAACCTAGACTCCATGTGAGCACATAAGGCTTTGGAGCTAGTCAATAATGCTAGTATGTATTTGTCCTGAAGGGACGCCACGTTCTTCTCCAACACGGCCAGCGAGGAATACAATCCTACTAAGTCTTCCTCCAATTCTAAAGGGGAGACCTGTAAGTCCTCTTCGTCCGTGGTTAACTTTAATTTTTTAATTTGTTGCCTGAGGGCTGCCACCGTTGAACCAGGTTCCTCTCCCCGGATCTTAACTTCATATGCAAGTTCCGCCTTTGGAAGTGATGTGAAATTTGATTTGAATGCCATTGTACTGACTATTTCAATTACTATTGCCGGGAATCTTTAGTGATGATGATTATTTACCAATGTATAGTGTATTTATCTGCTACTTATTTTATATGAAAAGTTAATTTCATGTAAACAACGAATGTTCGCTATATTCGCTAACGAATTCTGTTGTAGTGAACGACGGCCCTTATCGTTGTCTGTTTACGTTCTTGAATGTTAAGGAATGTGAATATTTTTCGATACACCCGCAGAATAACGAAAAAATAATTTCTACTTTTTAGGGTTCGTTGAACTAAATTTTAAATTGAACCTTTATAAAACTTAGTATTTGCTTTAGGAAATCTTAAGTTTGGAAATATTACCTTTTAGTGTTCCTTCACTCAAATAACAATTTGGACCCTACTAGATATTCTTGTCTGTCTGTCTGTCTGTGTTTGAATGTAATCTAATCCGAAGCAGTAAGTAGTGAAAGTGAGGTGTATGATGATGGGTTGATGAAGTTAGCTAAATGTTTGACCGTAATCGATTAATATAATTTTTGACGTTAATAATATTTTTATTAAAATGTAATTATTCCCACGAACGTACTAAGAGTTAATTGTATTGTAACTCGTACCACTAATTTTTTCTTTAATCGTTCCTTACTACTACGGAACCCTTAATTATTATGAACTGTGTCAAAGACGATACGCACTTGGACGGTTCTTGAAATAAACTATATAGTAGTAACCAACCTTTTATGTAAATTGTTCCTCACCACTACGGAACCCTTGAATATTTCGAATTGTTTGAAAAACCGATTCGTACTTGGACGCTTCTGGAAATATTTTGTATGAGACTGTTGGTGTCCGGAGTGTATTTTATTCACTTACACCCACAGTTTATATGGAAAAAAAAATTTCTTCTACTATCGAGCTAGTAATTCAACTTACTCGTAAACGTTATGAAAGCAACATCTGCCGTTGTTTATTCAGAACCCGAATCAAAGTTATCAGTTTACAATTGTTATGGCAAGAATGTTTTCACTGCGTGATCTACGTTTGGAATGTTTTTTCTTACAGTATTATTTCAGTGTATCAGAATTCTACGTAATTCGAAAAGTGAAACAATTATAAATCTTTTATAATTTACGTGAAGTGAAATTCGTAAAATCTTTCGTTTTACTAAAGTGAAATTTCAATAGGGATTGTTACCCACAAGTGCGATTATCGGCTGTTGGTCTCGCTGTAAATTCACATATAGGAAATACAACAAAATAATACACAAATTGAGGCGGTTTGACGCCGTAAAAAAATAAAATTTGTGGTGGTGATTTACTGTGACTACTTTTTACGATGAATATAGGCAATACAATTCACTTACGAAAATTAATGTAAGCGTTTCAAATTAGAAGTTTTACTTCAGACTTTAACAAAGTACTCTTTAAAATTGACACAAAACAAAAAAAAAACTTTTACTTTAAATTTCATTAAAAATTTTCCACCATAAAATAAATGCTTGAGGGTGTGAAAAATAAATTTGGGGACCGTTAAAATTTGGAAAAATTACAATTTACGTTGAGAAAAATTTCAAATTTTGCCTTGTTCTTGTTTATGCCGAAATCTGTCTAAAATTAATAAAAACACACAAAATAAGCCGGAAAGAACAAGTTGGCAGCAGAGGTCAGGAGAGCCAAATTCCTGGGTAGTTGTAATAATTTTGAGGGAAACTACCCCGCTAACGGGCACTCTTAAGACTATTTTACACAGATTAAAATATCCTATAATTATGACTTCCCGACTCCCGTCGGAAATCGCTTTCTCGCTACCCGAAACCACGATATGGGCGCCACTGAAAAGCTGTGCTTTCAGGAAAGGAGAGAGAAATAACAAGATAGAATTTAACACATGAAAATTTAATAATTTATTGGAATCAGATTTTAGCACTTGGGGGTCGTGGGTTGTGGCAATATCGGGCAGCAAGGGTTTTCGCGATTTCCGATAGTCCTTCAGGGTTCGACTTATCTTGGTGGCTCCAGGATGTTGATGCAGTCCGCCAGGTAGCCGTGCCGTCCACAAGTTCGGCTGGCACGGTGTTTTCAAACCGTAGGGTGGATGATCGCTGTTAGAATCGAAGGGTGCGTCTTCACCTTCGTGGCACCCGAAGGGTGGATTTTCCCAATCCGTAGGGTAGATAGTTTCTTCGAACCCGTAGGGTGAACCCTGGAATGTTCCAGAAGACGGGTTAGCTGGAACCCTTTTTCCCGCCCATTGCTAAGACAGCCGACCCCCGTTAAACCATTTGGGAGTCGGTTGCCTTACAATGTTTGGTTATCTACTAATTTTACAGAGACCTTTTTTTCACACCCTACAGGGTTGACCAACAGCCGTTAATTTTCACTGTTTTAAAAATCTAGATTGTTATAATTAATTTGACTCACCCAATGATGGGGTTATTGACGCTCGCAGCTAAATCGCTGATCACTTTGGGAGTACTTGGCTCCTTACTATATTTCTTCACTTTAAATAAAATTAAACTCTGATGCACCTGCGCCTTCGCGACTAGTATATTTAGATTATTTTAGTAATGCTCTTTGAAATTCGCGCGCGGTTGTTTATATATGTTTGTACAGCGCCTCTAGCGGCACCACTCGAAACTACTCAATCGTCAAGACCGCTTTTTCAATACGAATAAGGTTTCCGCCGTTTCGACACTTACTCGGTAGATGGCGCTTTCATATGTTGATCTAATTTTCGATTCTAAACCCCTAATGTTAATCAATATTTGCCCCCGTTGTTTCACAACGTTACAATATCGAGTATAAATTATCAACAAATTAAAAAAAAACATTACACTTAGGCATATACAGATGCACTTGTAAACGCTCCGAATAACCAAAGAATTACCACCAGTTCACAACGCGACCCACCTGAGAAGAACTGGCTAGAAACTCAGCTGGTTATTCTTTTTAGTGCTCTATTTACAATTTTAAAGAATCTAAGATCTACATTTTAAAATTTTTTTTTAGAATCTTTACATAGTGCTAGCGAACGTCACACGGTTTCACCCGTGTAGTTCCCATTACCGTGGTAGTACGGGAATGAAATATAGCATATGTCACCCGCGGATAGTGTAACTTCAACCAACAGTGAAAGAAGTTTATAAAACGTTTCAGTAGTTTCGGAGCGTATTCGACACAAACAAACAATAAAATCTTTTCCCTTTATAATATTACTGTAGATAAATAATGTAGTCGCTTCTTTCGATATCAGTTTGCATAAGATCCTTTAAACTGCTTAACGGAATTTAATGCGGTTTACAGCAACAGATATAAGTACCTAATTCAAGAGGGCGGGCGGTTAAACATAAGCCGAAGAAAAGCTGAGCTGTTAACAAATCCAAAGTTTCTTGAACTAATACAAAAATTATTTTACCATTGGAAAGTTACATTCACCCCGAGCAACAAAGACTATATTTTATTCCCATATTCCCACGGGAACGGGAGCTATGCGGGTGAAACCTAGTGATGTCCGCTAGTTTAGGTATACATTTAAATTATACTTATCTAGGTTTAGCAAACCGTTTATATTTAGATTACATTCGTGTCAACAAAGTCACGTGCGTCCAATGTGTCCAATAAAATAGAATATACAAACTGTATGCAATGCAATAACATAGCACTACGTATCGTTATCAGTTTGAAAGTCAAGTTCAGTGGTTTAATGAGGTCGAGAGAGAAGAGATCAATTGCGTAAACACAAACACGTGTCTCGTATTGTGTATATTACACGTGTGTGAGTATAGTTGCATTTCCGCTTTAGTTAGATGTGCTGTACTGTGAAATACCTTTAGCTTTCTCACTATTTTGTGAACGTATATTTCGACACTAAAATGGAAGGCGTTAAGCCAAGTTAAAGGCCTTTATGGGCGGCTTGAAAAATTTCCACAGCAGGCAGTGCACCTGTGCCAGTCCATATCGACACGGCAATACGGCTCACCACCTATTACGTGGGACGAAAATAAGCTGAAATGTGAGCATATAATATGCCTCTGCCTACCCTTTCGGGGATGAAATGCGTGATAATTTGTATATTTAGTGATTACTTTGGTTTATATTTAGGAAACATAAACTTGTCTTTTCGCATTTTTATGCTATCTGTGTCCCACTAATTTGCTCGCTATATACTTCTAAATCCCATTTTGACCTATATATTTGCGTCGTTTTTCAATAATGTATGGAAGTAACCCAGAACTCCGGACCGTAGACTGTCGTAAGGCATCGTGTTGTTTTAGTTGATAGGAGTCCCTCATAAAAGCCATGTAGGATTTCGACACGTAAAAAGAAAAAAAATGTATGAAAGTCTCCCCGCTCGACTCACCTCAACGCACTCCATTCACGCTTATGATTACTGCCCCGTTCCCATGAGTTCTAAAGTCATGATATCCTACCCGGTGCTTCCAACCGTAGGCTTATAGGTAGGATATGTGTGGTTTTTAGTCTGTAGGAGTCTGGCATAGCATCCCTGCAGAATTTTCCTCACGTTAAAAAACTGATATAAAGAAACAGACACTGTGACGCTCTCTGCTTCTATCCCCATGTTACAGGTTACTTCATAATAAATTCATATTGTTGGTTTTTTTATTAGGAAGCTACCTCTCAGAGCAACAACACCATCTATCAGTAATGTGCCAAGACACCAGCGCAAGCGACGTCAAACAGCAACTTGAAGATCGAAAGCCAAAAAAGAGAAAATCCGAAGAAATATGGTCTTCCAGTCAAAAGAAAGGCAAGGGGATTACAGAAATGATGGCCTCTGACAGCGAAAGTGACAATTCAGATGAATATGTGAACGAAGATGAGAATACAGTGAATAGTAACTCGACGAATGAGGATTTGGAAGGGCGGGCATCTTCGGCGTCGCAGAATGAGTTCGCATCGGATATGGAGCTGTCAGCGATGGACACTACTGATGCGCTGGCGCAAGATACGAGGCACTCGTCCGATATGGACAATTCTAATGATGGAGATGCTGAGGATATAATCAGGTACGTTCTTTTACTTGATACCCGTTGGCTGTCGTCATAATTCATTTTGAGAATACCTATGCAATTCTTCTTCATATTAACCATAACTGTGTAGAATTTAAAGATCATCCGTTCGCAAGGTCGTGGCAAAAAGAACATCCTATACAAACCAGCCCCCGTAAACTTAAATTGGACGAGTGGACTGCGATATGCTGGTTTGATGGTATTGAATCGAAAATACCTTGTCTACTGGTAAACGAGCACGTCCCGCGTTTAATTAGTAATCTTACGGTCAGCTCTTTATTATCGTTCGAGAAGTAATCTAAACTAAATCACTTTAATATGTAAAGTTCAAGTCATTCATTTTCAGTCAATGCAAATGACGATCCAGAACGTTATTCTCATTAGAAATCATTACTAAACTGTAGTGTTTATTTCAGGAATTCTTTTCACAAGTCTGAGCACAAAAGGCAAAAACTTAAAAACAAAGATTCAGAACTGCGATCGGGCAGAACTTCATCGTCACTCCTCCTGGACTTGACTGAAGGTAAATCGTACATGCCATCCTCCGTTAGCATCACGCCTATAGGAACAAGCACTTCTAACCCACCCAACGCTGGAACAGGATCCAGCATTTCATCAATGCTATGCCTAGATAGACGTCCAGGAATCGAAATAATTCCAATCGCTGCGGCGGCCCCGGCAGCCTTACCCAGCTCGATAACTATAACACCAATCACATCATCACAAATGAAGAATCTCGACGATCGAATAAGATCCGAAAAGAAATCCAGCAAGTCCGGCGAGGAACGCAGCAAAGAAAAGAAAAAGAAACGCAAAAGGGACGACTCTATGGGCCCACCAGAAAAGGTACCCCCGAAGCAAGACCCTCTCACAAAACCTGTCTCGGTCAGCATCAAACCTACAGATGTATCCCCTATACGTCCCACTTCCCCAAACTCGCATATAAGAAAATTTAGTCCCAGCCCAACGCACGGCAGGTCGGTATCTATAACAAAGTCTCCGAACCCTGGTACCGGAAAAGGTTTAGGCAAATCGTCGGGCACTTCTAGTCATCATAGCAGTCCACGACATTCGCCAGTACAAAATAGTCCGAAGCACTTGACTGGCTATTCGAGTCCAAAAAACCATAGCATTTCTTCACCAAAACATAGTTCTTCGGGTTCCGGTAAACCTAGCATGTCTGCTCTTAAGTCTGCGGCTAGTGGCTCTCCTTCGGGAAAATCTGGCACTACTGGATATGATCTCTCAAAGAAATTGTCGAAGGAGAGCTACGGATCTAGCTCTACATCATCAAAAGACAAAGAAAAGAAACATTCCGGGTTATCTTTTTCTAGTTCCGGTAGGAGTAGTCCTAAGTTAAAAAACCAAATAAAACTGAAACAGTTAGAAATTACTCCTATATCGTGCGATAGTCCCGTGACGGAAGCACTTGTGTCGCCACCGAATGTTGAGGTAAACAAGTCTAATGCACCAAGCGCGGCTCGGAATAGAAAAGGTTCTCTTAGTGCTGTGATAGACAAGCTCAAATCTGCCCAGCATTGTGGTACAGAAACTGACATGGGTAGCAAGTCTAGTAGCTCTTCCAGTAGCGCTAGTAAATTTTCCGACCAAAAAAGTAATGCCGTTGGCAGCAGTGGCAAAATTAGTGAAAGTAAAAATCAAGAATATATGGTCAAACCGAGCTCAGACGGTATGAAAATCACTATAAACAAAACTAGGTCAAAAGATTCTTCGAGCAGTAGTTCCAAATTGAACTATAGCAGTTCTAGTAAACAATCGTCGCCACAGCTCACCCCGCCTAGCCAAGGCTCTCCCAAAACCCATACAGGCCTTAAACCAGGCGTTATTAGTGGGCCTGCCTCGAAAAAGACTCAAGCAATGCAATCATCCAAATCAAGCGGCACCTCATCAGGTGGCACTCCTCCTAAAGCAAACTTGAGTCCTTCGGATTCATCGGGAGCAGGCAACTCCAATATGCCCAAAGTGCCTTATTCTAAATCATCGAGCACAAGTAGTGCAGGAATCAATTTATCCAAGTCTGGTTCCAAATCTAGCTCAGGCTCACCTAAAAGCAGTAGTTCGGATCTATCAAAAATCATTAGAGATAGGGAACGAGAGAAATCTAGAACAAAATTAATGAGTAATTCAGAAAAATCTATTTTCTCTTCTAAGTCTGAACGCCATTCTAGCCCCAGCAGTTCAAGGGACGAGCTCGATGGCGACCGATTTAAATCGTCAAAAGAGGCAAATTTTCTTGTTGAAGGCTTAATAAAACCTTTGGACACTAGCAAGTTTCAAATACCTAAGTTAAAAAACCTAAACACTCCTGACAAAAACAGTCCATCATCTCAATACGATAGTCGCTCTATGGTCAATGATTTCGCCCGTACTTTAGAACAAAATAAATACCCTTTTCCCCACTTTGACCCAAACGCTCGAACAAGTGATTCACTTCAAAAATCCGCATATCCTTTGACTGTACCGAAACCGTTACTCAACATGGGCAGTATGAGCCCTAAAACGATTGCACTCAATAAGGTAGACCAATCCGATCGTCCGCTAGAGTTTTCCAAAGTCATGGCCGACAACTTATCAAAAGGAGCAAGTCCTCAAAGAAACAAGGAGGACACAAAAGATGGTTTTGGGTCATTTCCAATGATGCCGCTTGATTTCAAAACTGAAATGACGAAAGGGTTTGCCACCCCTAAAGGCAGCTTAGAGGATAGGAAAGGTGCTGATTCGTGTATGAAGCCTCCCGCGAGCGGAACAGTGGCACGTAGTGGAGCGACCACTCCTCAGGAGGCTGCTGAAATGTTGTTAGACTTTTCTTCATCGTCAGGTAGCAAAGTGTCTGGTATGGTAGCGGTTAGACCAGTGTATCCGACCTCACCAGCGCTAGCTTTGCAGTTATCCAAAAGTCCAGCTCCATCTCCGCTGATTGCACCCTCCCCGCACTCCAACTCACCTTGTATCACTGACGACGAACTTATGGACGAGGCCCACGTGGGTGCGGGGAAATGAGTAAGCCTGTACCCACCTATTCGCTCTACTGCGCTCCACTGACCAATACTACGTCGCAATGTAAGTACGTCTACGTATAACCTATATTTCTTTTTTTTATGAACGAATCATCAACTTTTTTAGATCTATATTTATTTATATGAATCGTTCGTAGAATTAATATGATTGTAATCTTTTCCTATTGTATAGTCACCTCTTTGATCTGTATGTAAAAAATATGAAGTGATTCGAGTATATTTTAATAAATCAAACATCAATTGGTGTCATAATATATTATGTGGACGATGTAAAAAGACTTTAGTCCATGAATTGTCATAAAAGTTGAAGGAACCATTTGATACAACTGCCATGAGTATAATTCAAGTGTACAATGTATGTATTTCTATACTAAGTAAAGCAGTTATAATGCATAGTTTTAAAAGAATTGTAAATATAATAATGAATATAATATTATAAATGTAAGTAATATTGGGAAAGCATTTGTGCTTATGGCTAGATTTTTTAGAAATAAACACAATGAATTGGACACGAAACTTGTTTTATTCAATAAATATCTTACACATCTTGATGCTAATAATATCACTACTACATAAACGTAGATCGCTGTTTGGGTGAGACATCAGCTACTAACGGACTCCTGTTAAATTCGTAACTAGTGTAACTACCCTGATTTAAACCACGTGAGTATAACCTTACAGTTAAATAGTCATGAATAACTCCAGGTAGTTATTTACTTAATACTAATAAAATCTTAGAGAGCTAGGACGATAAAATGCATAATACGGGTAATACACGGGAGAATATCTCCGATAATTCCTATATGGATACCTGTTGTAACGTCTTCGTATCGCGAATCGAGGTCGAGAATTTTGTTTCCTCCTTTTCTTAATACTGAATCCTGGCAAAGGCGCAAATCCTTTCGCGGTTCCCATTACTCCACCCATCCTACTTATTAAAAACGTTCTGTAGAAGTAGTTTGTTAAAGAGAAGTCGTTATTCATAGTATTCTGGATTTCTGGCTGGCCTTCAACTGGTCGGGTATTCCCTATATCTATGTCTGAATCAGGATTATTTTCAATAACAATATCTAAAACTCCTTCACCAGAAGTGGGGGCAGCATCAATAAAATTAGATGCGTCATCTATATTTTCAATTTCTACTGCATTCTGTGTAGGTTCATTGTTGACAGCTTGTATTGTGTTAATTATTTCTGTTACTACAGGATTGTCAGTTGAAAAATCTATGGGTTCAATCTCTTCATCTTTCTCAGTGCATTTTTTCGAAGTCTCAGTATTTGCTTTGAATCCAAAATCTGTTTCTTCAAATCCCTTTGTGTTCTGTACTGATATTTCATCAGCTTCAGTGGGTACTGCCTGTATTTCTTTAATTATTTCTATTTTCGTTATTCGATCTTCTATATTTTCAGCGTTTGTGTTTGTTGAAGAAATATCTGAATTGGATATAGCCTCTGTTTCCTCGTCAGAATCTTCTGTATTCAAAAACGCATTTTCTTGATCACTCTTTTCAATAACTTTAGTAATTGTTGGTTTTTTATCACTTGATGTTATAGGATTTGCGATCACACTCGCAAACCCCAGTGCGAATATAAAAAATATCCTTGTCTTCATTATTTCTGTAAAAAATAATAAACACGTTGTATTGTGGTGCTTAAAATACGTTCAACTGTGAAAGGTTGATGGTGTCATAGATTTATATTGTAGTATTGTGGGTCAAAGAAAGGTGTTAAATAGTTCAAATGAACCGTGTAAATAATGCGTTGAGACAGTTATATTCAGGCAAATATTACGCAGAATAGGTCGGTACATACCTAGCTCGTTGGAACGATATGATATAAGAAACTAAGTATAGAAATGACTAAGTTTTCAATTATTTGGAATATGAGTAATCAATATAATTTATAAGTTTGCTAAAGAAGAATCTCTTGCAAAAGCAACAGGGTAGAATGGTGTAGGCTTAAGCCATCGTCCTCTCATCCAGACATATCAGCGACGTCATCTTCGTGTAACGCCTGCAGACTTATAAACGAAGAAGTCAGACGGCGGTCGCTTCCAGAGACGCCGAAAAGAAATTAGTCAAATCTAACTACTCCTGGCAACCTATCAACGGACTTGCAATAGACTACGACCAAAGCAGACCCCGTGCTACAAAATTGACAATCGTACCCTTCATGCTAAGATGAAAATCTCCAATAGATAGATACTCACTAATATCTTTGCTGACAGGGCTGCCGTGGTGGTTTATACTCTCTTCTTTGTGCCAAATACTTTCTTCTTTCAGCATTGGCCTTCTGACTTCGTTCTCTCAATGCTTTCATCGCAAATCGGGGCAAAAAGATACGAGACTCTGCAGTTTCCATCATATCCTCGGTATCCGCCTTAACTTCTGTAGTTTTTGCCTCGGACGGTTTCGAATTGACGAACGCAACGAATAAAAATAAAGCAACACAAATAACTTTACAGTTAAACATTATTGTGGTTAAAATACTTTAAATAAAGAGCTTGACTGACGCTTTGGAGACTAATCCCTTTATATCCGTGCTCGACTGAGTCGTCATCTTTTATAGGGACGATTTATTAACATCGGCTGACATGACACACATCTGGTGCATATGTTTACACCGCAAAGGAGTTTTGAGAAATGTAACGGGTCATGCGGTTGGTTCCAATTATCACGTCCACAAGTCACATTCATAGTCTGGTGATTGTGATGTTGGAGACCCAGATTCAAGTAGGCAAAAATAACTGTGTAACACTTCTACCACGGACAAAGACCCGGTCCCTACCGACTAACCCGTTGAAGAAGATTTAGTGAATAGTCCGGGACTCAGTGTTCTGTTAACGATCACTGCAATAAACAATCCGTTGGTCCTCGGATGGATGACCACTTTGTTATCGGTACATATTTCTATTTGCGAGAGTTTTCGTACTTCGAAAGACACGTTAAGTCGTTGGAACTGGTTGCCAGTAAAATTGTAGTCGTTAAGCCAAGTTAAAGGTCTAATGGGTGGCTTTTAAAATTTCAACACTAGGTCGTCACAACACACGCCTGTTCATTTCAATGCGGCACCACCTATCACGTGGGACAAATATTAAAGGTAAAATGTGGGCGTGTAGTGTGCATCTCTCTACCTCTCTGGGATAAAGGCGTGACTATTGTATATCGTCGCTGCGCCTGCAAAAGTCGCTATGTGATTTTTTTCGAATTTTGGATTTTGATGCTATTTAGATGCTTATTTCAAGGCGCACAAGGTGCAAAAACCGAAATTTTAAAAGACCTAATATTAACGGAGTTTCAAAAAACAGCTATGTGAAATCAATACTTTTTTGCGCCCTCAAAATAATTATGTGCTTCAAATCACATAGCTAAAAAGTTCACCTTAACTAAAATATAGCCAATTGCGCGGAATTGCGCCAGCTATGTGTTTACGGGCACATAGCGATATTAGTGTACAATGTTTGACCTGAAACATCGCGCATTGCACAAATCAAGTGTCACATAGCTATCTTTTTCTATGAAATTTGGCAGTCGTTTTGGATATTTATGTCATCGATCCGTTCAGGAATGTATTGAAATAATAAGGCAGCTTTGGAGCTAGAATATTTCAGTAAAGTTTAAAAAGTTTATTACTTTTTTTATTGAGCTCGCCAAATTGACGTCGCCACCAGCCTGATGGTGCGCCGTGGTGCATCTAGCGATTGGGGGCCACTTCTGACAGTGATCCTCAAGTTGGCGGACCTGTGATGTGCCTCTTCACGCTACTCTTGAAGAACCCGGCATTTTAAGATGAGGGAAACACGTGTGCGGGCAGGTCGAAAGAGGAACGATCTTTTGAAACGCTTTGTTCTGGCGAAAATGCTTTCCACTGTGTATGAGTGGCACCACTGCCCGACACGTGGTGGGATCAGGTTGGAGAGCAGAACATTCACCGTTATACATTCGGTAGAAAGCAGCGAGGGACGCTATGGTTCTTCGCTGCGCTAAAGGTTTGAGGCCTCCCGTCACCTCAGGACAACCAATTATTTGGATAGCACGTCTCTGCATAGCGTCAAGTGCGTCTAGTAAGTACCTCGCGGCGTCATCCCAAAGTTGAGAACAGGGTTCGACGCAGGGGCGAATCTGCGTCTTGTACAGTAAACATCTCTGATGTGGCGTTAAATACCGTCTCACTTTTTCAGGATTCCTATTAGTTTTCGCGAGGCCAGCCCAATACAGCTCTCTATGTAGTTTTTGTGATTGAGCTCACGCCGGACGTCTATACGAAGAACTCCAGGTTGTCCTTTAGTGGAACCGTAATGCTCTGAAGAGAGGGTAGGGGTAGGAATGGGGACTTCTTAGCTGTAAACGCACACGCGTTTTTCTGGCATTGAACTTGACCAGGTTGTGCAATCCCCATTGGGCAATGCAGCCCAGGTCCCGGTCGAGATCCGCCATGAGTTGTCGTCTCTTCCCCTTCACGTCGCCTCGCCCCTCCGCTGGACAGCCAGAATAGCTCCCATGCAGAGTACTACTATCATCCGCATAACAATGAATGCACCCAAGGGACAGCATGTCATTGATATGCAGAAGAAAGAGAGTTGGGGACAATACCGATCCTTGTGGTACTCCGGCATTTACCTGCAAAAAACAGGAAGCCGTACGCATGACGCATATCAAAGCCTTTAGCAATGTCTAGGCCAATAGCCAGAGATTCACCGTGCCTCTCCATAGCCTGCTACCTCCCTGCCGTCTCTTTTACAAGCATGACCTGCACACAGAAAGACGCGGTGGCGCGGAGCCTTAATTAATCCCGTTGAAGATGATTGCTCACACCATAGTAGAGAGAATATCCACGCCCAGACCTGCAACGAGAACCTGGCACTGCTGCGCCCACGCTATGTATCCCCTAATTGTGGGAAGTGCTGTGGCCTCGCTGAATTTTACATATTCGCGTAAAACTCAATTGGATTCCTTCCGTCTTCGCTGGATCACTTGAATGTCTATTTTCTTCATTACCCCATAAAATCTCAATCTCCCTTACGTAAGCCTGTTTTTCTCATAAAGGACCCTTTTACGTTTCATTCTAAAATTTCTTGCTCAAAAATCCGAGCTCTGCACTCATTCTTTTTCAGCCATTATTTTTTTGGATCACACAAGTATTTGAGTCTAATCGGAATCCTTACGGGATCTTAGCACAACAGTCGCATACATTTACAGACAAGTATCTAAAACTACTAGTAGAATTATAGGTGGTATGTACATTTGCATACCTACCAGGGTTCCTTAAAAATAGTAAGGTTTTTTGGTTGCTATAAAGGAGATGGTAGAGGTAAATAATTTGGACAGCACGCCATTTCGGAGTCTCTTTCCCGGCTGTATGTAGCCAGGGATTTTAGTGCACTCTCGAAAGGAAATCCCAGGCACCCTCACCAGCCGTGTTCGCCAAGCTGCGGCGACCTTTCGCCACGGTTGTCGTGGAAACCACGTCTTACTAGGCTGGAAGTATCTCGTGGCAGGTCTGGATGAGGATCTCTCGCTGGAGACCATAGTACGAGCCATGAACCCTAGCAGGAGTAAGTGGGACTGCGCTGCCTGTTTCAGCAAGCAGGTCATGCTCGCGAAAGAGTTTAGAGAGGTTTGGGAACGGGAGAGAACTCTCCCACCCGAGTTCCACAGTCGGCGGGTCAGCCGCCGACATATCTTTGCCCAAGACTATCAGCCTCCATGACCAGGGTCCTGAGGACGGTAAGGGGGCTACCCACTGTCCTTACTGAAGCAGGCCGCCGTCCTTATAGATGTCAGCGTGACGAAGGGATTCAGGCACGCCCCCCCCCTAAGATGCAGGATAGCACCCAAAAAGCCCCCAAAGACGCGTGATAGCACCTGACATCCCCCCCCCCCCAAGGTGAGGCCGCAGTGGAAGCACTGCAGCCTGGGTCTGTTGGTAGTCCTGGGGTACCTATCTTTCCGTGGGCTTACCCGGGGTTCCCAAACGTAGGCTGTTCTACAGAATACGTGAGGTTACTTAGGCGGTAAAAGTCTGGCATAGCATTTATGAGGACTTTCCCTCACGTTAAAAAAAAGGAAAGGGTAGTAGCCAGCCCAGAGTGCTGGAGATCGTTCTGGGATCTCAGGCGACCAGTGCTTCTGCTGCGGTACGGGAAAGAACTGTTGCTCTCCCGATCCTTCCTCGGCGCCTTTATTGCGTACTACACATCCTCACACATCAAGGCAGCAAAGTTTTATGACAGAGAACACCATGTTTGCCATAGTTTCTAAATAAAATTTGATATTATTTTCAATTGACACCTTTTATTAAATAGCTATGTGTAATTAAACAACGTGAATTATGTTTTATTTGTTCCCGCAATTGTGCTCAACGACACATGGCGATATTTGTGACCCAAACAATTTTAGCTATGTGTCAGATCCACAATATTAATTTTTTGGTATTTTCGTTTTAAACGTTATCTGTCTAAAAGTCATTTTCCACAACGTAAATATAATATTTACATTATAAAAAAATTATGTACTTTCTCTATCACAATTATATTTCGAGTAAATCGGTTTTTACTTCCTCCTGAAAAGTAGGTTAAAAATACATAGCGACTTTTGCAAGCGCAGCGACGATATGTAGGTGTGTGTTACTCATAGGTACCGACTGTACGGGGTGCGATAGGGTCCTATTAGGATCCTTAGTACGCCAGCCAGCTTCACCTGCAAATGGTGCACCTACTGAATAGCGTATGAGATCAAAGCAAAGATATGGAAAAGTCGAAATTAAACCGCATGCCAAATAATTTGCCAACCCATCGGACGATGTCGTTGCCCCTTTTCAGGCTAATCACCCTCCCAGTACGGCGAAAATTTTAAAGAGACCTACGTTCAGTAGTGAACTGTGATAAGTGATTTGACTGACCCTTCTAGTCATCTTAGTATATTCCTAGTTGCTTACAAACCCCTACCTGGATTCTGGATTTGTAGCCTGGGGGGCACTCAATTCTGGTGAGGCCTGTCGATTTTTTTAAATTCCAACCAGTATACCTTGTATATCCTAGCGTTCAAACAAACTGTTACTAGGTATTATGTAGTCATAGATTACATTCAGACACAAAACACCACCGTGATCTTCTCACAAACAGTCACAGTCCAGAGTGAAAATCGAACCCAACCCACGAGATTCGATTTCGTACTCAGGTAGGTACCTACCCTTTTTAGGGTTTCGTAGCCAAATGGCAAAAACGGAACCCTTATAGATTCGTCATGTCTGTCTGTCTGTCCGTCTGTCTGTCCGTCCGTGTGTCACAGCCACTTTTCTCCGAAACTATAAGGCCTATGCTATTGAAACTTGGTAACTAGATGTATTCTGTAAACCGCATTAAGATTCTTATATAAAAATAGAAAAAAAGCAGTAAATTTTGGGGGTCCCCATACTCAGAACTGAAACTCAAAATTTTTTTTTTCCTCAAATCCATATCTATAGATAGGTTTTTAAAAATGCTATTGAGGTTCCAAAAATCATTTTTTTCTAAAGTGAATAGTTTGCGCAAGAGACACTTCCAAAGTGGAAAAATGAGTGTCCCCCCCCCCCCCCCCTCTAACTTCTAAACTAAGAGAATGATAAATCTAAAAAAAATATATGATGTACATTGCCATAAAAACTACCAACGAAAATTAGTTCGAACGAGATAGAGCTGGTAGTTTTTTTTTAATACGTCATAAACCGCAATTTTCGGTTAGAAAAATCACTACCACTGCGAACGTGTACCTTACAACGAACTATAAGAACTTTTATATTATGTTACTTGCTGCTACGAAACCCTTCATGGGCGAGTCCAACTCTCACTTGGCCGGTTTTTTATAGTTTAACGTGAGGGAAAATCCTCATGGATGTTATGCCGGACTCCTACCGATTAAAAAAACTCACGTAACGCCCAACAGCCTATGGTTGGGAGCCCCGGGTAAGCCCTCGGAAGGATTTCCCAGGACAATTCATTGCAGGTACCCTACCTTCTTAATAACAGCTAGACCAAGTGGCCAGCCAAACTTGTATGCGCTATGTTTAGGGTCAAGTGTTCAACAATGAAACAGTGGTACACAATAAAACATAGTAATATTTCCAAAACGCGACGTTGGCAGATAGTGCAATATATCGCGTAAGGACACTCAACAGATACCACCGGCGTATCCCAGTTTGCGGCGGCACCGCGTAAGAAAAGACGCGTCTGCGGCTCATTTTTACTATTTTCGTCAAAAATTGAAGTATTTCTGGCTATCTTTAAAGATTTTTCATTATTTAATGGTTAGGAATATTATATTTTTTATGATTATCCTGCATTCTTCATGTTTTGTAGATTATTTTGGCATATTTCATTTGTTTCAAAGTTACAATTTTGTGAACATAAATTAAAAGTTAGTTAGATAAACCCTAGGTAGTCAACAATGAAACAGTTTAACAATGGACACAATGAAACACTGTTTTATAGATTTTTATTGGTTGATATTGTGTAACCTTATCTATTAAAATTTGTTTTAATTTTAAGATGGCGCGTAACAAAGCTGTAAAAAGGACGAGGGGCGTATTGCTTACCAAATGGCAAAAATTAACAATATTCGATATTCTGTTGGCTGGGAAAATGGCTGGAATCGAATGTTTACGGTCTTATAAATCAGGGCATGCAGAACTGTCATTAAAAAAGCCTGAAGCATGCAGCATGGCACGTCGTGCCACTGCATTTAACGTAGAAACGGACTGCTCTTTCTTTAATAACTACCTACATTAAACAAAATTTGAATTAGGCACAGTTTATTTATGGTGTTTCATTGTTGAATATATGGTGTTTCATTGTGTACGCCTATATGGACACAATGACACAAATCCCATTTCTTAGTTTTTATTTCTTTGTCGATTCAAATCACTTTATTTTAAAAAATCTATAAATGACATTCGATACCCAATCATATTGACTACATGCCTGTAAAATTATAGACTTCTATCAGCAAAAACATGAGATGTACGAGGTTATGAACTTTTAGTGTTTCATTGTTGAACACTTGACCCTACTATATTTTTAAATTACAATAATTATCACGAGAAGTGTGACATTCAATAAAGAATTTACTGCATACCTACTATTTATTTACTCACAACTACAGTTATTGATAGGTACGCATAGCAAATCAGTTTTACAAACACGTGTGTCGACTATACCTAGGTACCTATAACACAAATAATAAACATGACATGACACAATATAATATTAACCTTGTACTTCATATTCACAAAGGCGTCAACTTTGTAGATAGTTAAATCACAGGTTTGTAGCACGGTGATAATGAACGCAGCAGTTGGTTTGGTGGTTCATACCCTTACTGATAGATACTTGCTTGTCGCGTCTATAATCTATATATATAAAAATCAATGCCACTTTTCGTTGTAATTTTATAACTCAAGAACGGGCTCACCTATCCAAACCAAATTTTAAGGTTTTATTCGGACCATTTAGTAGATGGTTTATGTGAAGTTTGCTCAAAATCGGTCGAGCGGTTCTTCATTTATCACGCAAACGAAGTTGCGCGGGTCAGCTAGTCTTTTAGAAAACTTGCTCACCTCTCGGAGTTTCGACTTTATTGCAATAGCTATGGTCTTCAGTATTACCTAGTAGACTCTTAATTGACGCGAATAATCTTACTCGTATTTATAAAACCTGAAAGTTGAAATAAAATATCTCGAAAATCTGAATATCATCTCCTGGTACCTACTCGTAATAAGGGTTCTTAGTGCAAGCGACGTATCTTAGTTGATTTAAGGAGCCGCGCAAATGTAAATTTTTTGTTGCCTGCATTTCGGCCATGTTGCACCAACGACCACAACTGGTCCAACCTGGGGCTGTATCTATACCACTATGGTGGCAGAAGAGCATAGGACTAACGGATGTACTGGTGGTCACCGTAACCTATGGTCATTTGCAACGCACCAGGCGCTACACTTGCGCTGCCGACCCTGTAAAAACCTATCTATTATTACGATTGTGTTGGGGCTGGCCGAAAACTAAGCCGCATACATCATTCCAAAAGACTTGAAACTTTGAACCAGGCCAGCTTTCGTGCTTTTCTCCCTGAAAGCGAAAAACTATCTTACTAGACGTTGCCAACAGGGCGACAACGATGGTACAATAAAATGAATCATGATCATATGGCCACAGATATTGCGGACCTTGCACTGAGCAGTCATTCAGTTCCGGGTACTTATAAATGAGTTAAACAGAAACATAAACGTTTGTTATTGCTGGTAGGTACATGTTATGTAGATGACATAAGTACTAGCTGATACCCACAGTTCGCTTGTTTAAATCCGATTTTTTTAACTGGGATAGGCATGGTCTTCACATCGCTGAGGTGGACATTTCAGGTTAATTGATACAGATACACATCTTTTCTCTGCCTGTCTTCTCAAAGACCTTCCTCTTCTTCCATAGTTAACCTCACAAATTAAAAGAAAAAAATAGCTTTTTATTCAGGACACGGTAATTTTTATCTGTTTTTCTATTCAGCCTGATTCCCTCCTAGGTCCACCGGGATAACAGATTACAAGTTATTAACGAACACTTGTTCGTCTTAATAGTATCTAGTTTATGACACTGTTGCATAATAAGGGATCTTATAACACGAGTATTATAAGACCAAGTTATGTACAGTGTCATACACTACTTTATCTACTCTCATACTATAATACCTGATTTCATTTTGTTGTGATATATAGTTGCTCCTTGATTTCGCCGGTAACAGGTTCATGGTCATGTTCTACGCAGTTTCCAGAATGTCTGGTGGTGTACAATTACCACCATCCTCGCTTTAAGACATGTTTTTACACAAAAACTAATTTATTTTACAAACAAAACCAAACTTTGTTTAATTTAAATGTAAAATGTTGGCGCCAAGGCGCAAACATCGATTGCGCATGCGTGTTTCTTTTTTTTTTATGCTGCGGAGACCATAGATTTAGGATTTTTCGCTACTCTGGAGACACAATTTTTTTTAAAAGTAGAGGTTCAAACTTCTTTTTCAGCTGGAGATTGTGTATGGTGTATCGTAATGATTAAAAAGTTTTATTATGTTATAGGTGTCCATACAAGACCTGTATCGTAATTAAACTTTTTTTTTGGCCTGTGCGTAATGTTTGTCATAATAGTATTGATTTCAATTTTATAATCTTTGTATTATAGTATCAGAGTAGATAATAGTAGTTTATCTACTCTGATACTATAATACAAAGATTATAAAATTGAAATCAATACTATTATGACAAACATTACGCACAGGCCAAAAAAAAAGTTTTATTACGATACAGGTCTTGTATGGACACCTATATCTTGTAACACGGTTCTTATAACACGAGTGTGTTTTAAAAAAACGAGCCGTAGGCGAGTTTTTTTATAGTATCACACGAGTGTTATAAGACCAAGTTATGTACAGTGTCATACACTACTTTATCTACTCTCATACTATAATACCTGATTTCATTTTGTGATATATAGTTGCTCCTTGATTTCGCCGGTAACAGGTTCATGGTCATGTTTGACGCAGTTTCCAGAATGTCTGGTGGTGTACAATTACCACCATCCTCGCTTTAAGACATGTTTTTACACAAAAACTAATTTATTTTACAAACAAAACCAAACTTTGTTTAATTTAAATGTAAAATTTTGGCGCCAAGGCGCAAACATCGATTGCGCATGCGTTTCTTTTTTTTTTCAGGCTGCCGAGGCCCTATTTTTTTTTTAAGTAGAGGTTCAAACTTCTTTTTCCAGCTGGAGGTTGTTTATGGTGTATCGTAATGATTAAAAAGTTTTATTATGATACAGGTGTCCATACAAGACCTGTATCGTAATAAAACTTTTTTTTTGGCCTGTGCGTAATGTTTGGTTTACTAATGTTTGCCATAATTTAAAATGCCATAATTTCATATGCCATACTGGTATTTGCCATAATTTCATTAGATATAACGCTTCAGTTGCCATAATCGGGAAATGACATAAAATGACTTTCAATAATTCCATTGGTCAAGTGTCATAATAATTTAAATCCATAAATGTATTTGCCATAATTTTCGTTTTCAATAATGCCATTTTCCATAATTTTTATTCACCATAATATAAATAAAGATAATTTATACGACACAGATATTTTATTAACAATTAAACCTAAAACTAAACCTCATATGGCGTCTCTAGCTAACTAAGCTCGACGGAGCCCCGCCTCGCGGGGCTGCTACTTCTGGGTGGTTTAAAAACTTTGCACTGAGTCGGGGTGTTAACGATAATTAATTTCGACCTTACAATATTATGCATTATTTTCATAATTATATCAAATTTTGATTATGTCAAGAGTCGATTATGAGATGTGTTACTTATGGAAACTAATTATTATGAGAAAAGTTGTTATAGAAAGTCATTTTATGGCAAATAAAAGTTATGACTGTTGAGTTGTTAAGGCAAACGTTATTAGTATAAATGATAATAGTGCAAGTAAATATTATGATCGGGGATGATTATGGCAAACAATAATAGTGCAAATGAATTTATGGAAAACGAGAGAAGACCGTAATGTTTGTCATAAGAGTATTGACTTCAATTTTATAATCTTTGTATTATAGTATCAGAGTAGATAAAACTTATTATTGTACTACCGGACGTCATGCGGTTTCACCAGCGTTCCCGTTCCCGTGGGAATACGGGAATAAAATATAGCCTATGTTCACTGCAAAGAGTGTAGCTTCCCAACAGTGAAAGAATTTTTCAAATCGGTCCCGTAGTTCCGGAGCCTATTCGATGCAAACAAACAAACAAACAAACAATCAAATCTTTCCTATTTATAGTATTAGTATGGATGTGTAGGTATCAATCAACTAATAGACTCACGTGGCATTATCCGCGTGGACTTCCTATACATTAGAAAGGTTATTACAAACACATGTTTTAACTCACTGCTTCCTTACAATGAAAACAGCCTGAAAATCACGTTCGGTAGTTTTTTTTAGTTTATTTATCTCGTTCAAAAAGACAGACGGCTGCGCAGATAGCTTTAAAGACGGTGGCATATAAATGCCCATAGTACCTTCTTTAATTGAAGAAAAGAAAAGTATGTCGGCAGGGAAGTAGGTACCTACCTACTTATTATACAAAATACAATGACTTCTATGTATACATCGATCTATATGTACGTAGTAGGTACATATAGATCGATGACAAAATACAAACCGACAGGCGGAGATTATGAGAGATCAATATATAAACGGTATAAATAACTTCCAGAATCTATAGGTAGTATTATTTATTCTATGCTGCCAATGACCATGGCTGGTTTCCTGCAACTGGTATCACATGTGGTTTTTTTTCCTATGACTTTATAATAAATATATCTCCCTGTTACTACCGTGGATTTCTTAGAACAAATGCATAAAGACGTATAGAAGTGTATTGTAGAAAAATAAATAGGTAAGTAGGTACATACTTCATTTTTAAACTCTAGACGTATCTTTAAGTTCATGGTAGTTTGTAGTTTGTAACAAGAAAGCCGTGAGATCGTTCTCACCAGACTGCCCCTCTCTAACACGTTTATTGTGAAAGTGAAAGTTCAATTCGATTGACTTTGTCATTTTTGTTTTATTTCAAACTTTGAACAGATGATCCACGTGACCTAGTGACGTAGTTTAATGCGACAGAGTCACAGCTACAGACAAAGTCTCGCCATAAGCCCCATTGCACTCTATTTTATAGAGAGGGGCTAAAACACAAGCAACCTGCCAGCCTGCTGGACTAGATAGCTAATATCGTAAACTACAAAAACGTTTCTACTACTTTACTACTGTTGATAAAGTTACTATGATCTCTCATTGAACCGTGGCACACCTTTACCTACCCATAATAAATTAGTAACAAAATAAAAAGCCTTGTGTGTGTTCAACCAAGGACTCCGAATAATAAATAAAATATTAGAATAAACAAAGTGTATTGTAATTTTTGTTAATTCCCTTAGCTACCCCATCATGCCTGTGGTGACTGCCTGCTGTCGTAATTTTTACAAGCCGCCAATAAAGCCCTTCAACTTGGCTTAACTACTGGCATTTTACTGGCAACCAGGACCAACGGCTTAACGTGCCTTCCGTAGCACGTAAACGCTCGTGAATAAATGTCACAAGGTGGTCACATGGTGGTCACCTATTCATGACCGGCCACAGTAATTATTATGTTGCTTACTACAATAATCGTTTGCAGGACACTGAGTCCGCGGGGCCACAAGCGCTTCGAGATAAAACTAAAACAACATTTATTTCTTCTGTGAAGATCCCCGTGGTGATTATTACGGACTAACTGGTTACCAAGGAGTACTCATCCTATGTAACTTAGCTCTTCTACGAAACTGACGACGAATGGAGAAAGAGTTAGAAGGTAGGTACTTAGGTACTTTCTTTTTGTCATAACAATCGGTTCTATTGAAAACAATAAGGTTAAGAGAGACGAACAGGAGGCCAATAGTCTTGGGCGAAGACAAGTCTGCGGTAGCAAAACTGCTGAAATCGGGTGTGGTGTGAGAGTTCTATCACGCTTCCTCCCGCGCCGCCTCTTTCACGAGCATGACCTACTCTCAGAAAGGCGCGGAGGCTTACAAACAACTTGGGGACAATCAGTTCGCCTGCTTCTGTAAGGACGGTGAGCAGCCCTCTCACCGTCCTCAGGTCATAGAGGCCGATAGTCTTCGGCGAAGACACTGTACGGGTTCCGTACAGTTATGCTACTAGATTAATAACTACTAAAATGATACTACTAATTGCATTATTGCTGTGTGCTGACCGAGCAAATGTACGGTCATTAGCCCGTACAGACACGTCGACGGCGCCCAGGCCGCCGAATGCGGAACTCGGGTGGGAGAGTTTGCTCCCGATCCCGCCGCGCAGCCTCTTTCACGAGCATGACTTGCTCGCAGGAAGAGGCGGCGCAGTCCCACTTACTCCCGCTAGAGATCATGGCTTGCACCATGGTCTCGCTCGAGCAAGATAGTGTCCACGTCCAGACCCACTACGAGGATCAACATCCAAACATCTTCACAAACTTTCACATTTATAATATTAGTAGGCAGTAGGATAGTAGGATTTATTTACATCGTTCTGGATTTCTTGTGATGTTTTGATAATTGGTATTCAATCACGCTCTTACGGCTGAACGGATCTGGCTGAAATTTGGTACTGATGATATTTTTAGCAGCATCATGTTGACTGATAGTAGATCGGTCCTACAGGCGCTACAGAGCCATACAATAACATCGGGCCTTATCAAGGAATGCCACATGGGTCTCATGGATATATGCACAAAGAACAATGTTACCCTACAATTGATAAAAGGACACAGTGGCTCACGAGGTAACGACGCAGCGGACGAGCTGGCAAGAAGAGGCTCTTCGCTGAGAGCAATGGGCCCTGAACCTATTCTGCCCCTACCATCGGGACGGGTACCTAACCTGCTAAAACAGCATACTAGGAGCCATCACCAGGATTACTGGACCGGCTTAGATACATGCAGACAAGCGAGAGAGGCACTGCCGACAATCAACACCAGATTCACTCGCAAAATTCTGCAGCTCAACAGGACCAAGATAAGTATGATAACAGGTAGGTATAGTTCCGGGTCACAGGTAGGTATAGTTTAAGAAGTGTAAAAATATAGGTTCTTGTTTAAAATTTAGAGAACAAGCTAAATTGTCAATGTTAGAGCTGAAACAAAGCCATTTAAAATATTGCACTGACACACAAAAATTAGAATCAAAAATACAAAGTTTGCAATTTGAGCTACAATATATGACTAAAAAATATGAATGGTCCCTTAAGGACTTTACTAAATGTTCTTTAACCATAGATAAGGTACTCAAAACATCAAATGATAACACTGAGCGCCTTAATTGTTTCCTAAACGACCACTCATGCAATATTAACTGCCCTAAAGCAATTGAGCCGGTGGAGGCTCAGGGCGAACCGGTTACCGCTGAGCCCCAAGCTCCCATTACCATGTGCTCACCCAGTACATCAGTGGATATATTGTGTGACAGTGTAAATAATAGTAATAGTTGTACTAAATTAATTGTATTTAGTGATGATATTGGTACCAATCTTAGTTCATTTTTAAAACAAAACTTAAATTCAAGTTATTACTCGGTTATTAATAATTGCTATCCGGGTGCTTCATTAAGTGATATTATGCAAAAGATAATAGAATATAAATTTGACGCTAACAGTAAAATAATAATTTTCTGTGCAAACAGGGGCAAAATTAGCAATGATGATTTGTCCCTATACATGAATTACATCTTAAACTTAAATGCCATACAAGTTGTAATGTTCACACTTCCATTTATAAAAGGTGTGCCAGATTCGGAAAATTCATTTAGATATAAGATGAATTTACGTTTAAACTTAATAAGTCAGTATAATAATAAATTTAATGTAATTGACTTCAATTCTGTATTTGACACAAATTTGTCACATAGCAAGTATAAAGTCTATAATAATTACAAGGGTAGGTATTGTCTACCCAATTATTATAAAAGACAAATAGCAAGTTTGCTATTCAGTTATTTTTACTCTTTAGCCAAAAACTTGGCTGACAAAACTGCTTTATTTGAGCAGAGTAGATTTAGGACTTTGGAATCTGTTCCATGTAATTTAAATTAACTTCTGGGACAACAGAGGAATTACCCTCTAGCCAAAATTGTAAATTGATAGAGTTGAATTTATTTGCAAACCATAACTATATCGGAAACTGTCCTCCGAACAAAACTAAATTAAAAAATGTAAATTATATCAGCCTGGTGCATTATAATATTGCAACATTAACGCAGGTCAAAGAGTTTGAATTGGAACTGTTCATGAGCTCAGAAAATATTGAAATTGTTTGTCTTACAGAACATATGCGTAAGGAGTATGAGCTCATGTTCAGTTTCAGTAGTCACCGGGTTGGTAGTGCGTTCTGCAGGGTCAACACAACACGGGGGGGTTCGTTGATTTTATTAAATAAGAAATTAAAGTATAAGGAACGGAAAGATGTTGTGTCCCTCTCTGTAAAGTGTACAGTTGAAATATCATGCGTAGAATTGGAGCAATTCATAGTAGTATGCGTATATAAACCTGGAGTCTCACCCTTTTGTGAGTTTGAGGAAGTAATGGATAAAGTGCTATTTAAACTTGGAAAAACTAATAAACACCTAATAGTGTGCGGTGATTTTAATGTTAATATACTTATAAATACGCGTCAGACCAATGATATCTTAAATTCATTTAAATCACACAATCTCACCAACTTATTTTTAGAGCCTACTAGATATTGTGATACAACAGCTACTTGTCTGGACAATATATACAGTGATATGTTGCCAGAAAGTAAGAGTATTATAAATAAGATAAAATCAGATCATACTGGGCAAATAGCATCTTTCAAGATCACAAGAGAAAAAGTTAAAAGACGTAAAATATTATGTAGACCAGTAACTAGTGGCCGCTTGGAACGTATGCGAGTTGGACTTTGCAATAAACTTCCGTTTTTAGACACTGGCTTAGATCCAAATGTAATGTATAAGTTATTTTTTGATTCCTTTTACAATGAGTTAAACTCCATATTCAAGTCTAAGGAAGTCACAATCGGTGACAGGCCAGCCTTCAGTGAATGGGCCACTGAGGATATACATAAAAGTAGATTAAAACTGTATGAACTATACTCAGAAAGACAGCTTAATAGAACAGATGAATTTCTACATTATGTTAAAACTTATTCAAAAAAGTTTAAAGCAGACTGCTTAGCGGCCAAAAGAAAGTATATAAGTAATAAAATTATCAATAGTGTAGACAAAGTTAAATCTACTTGGAAAATAATTAACGCAGAAAGAGGCCAAGCAAAATCAAATGATAATAATTTTAAACTTAAAGTAAATGGTAACATAATTACAACAGATGCCGAAGTCGCTAACGAATTTGAACAATTTTTTTCTCGTATTCCAGTAGATTTGACCAGAGCCCTAGGTTCTTCTACCCCAATAGCAGAATCCTTGTTAAAAGCAAATGTTCCTTGCTGTAATGAAATATTTAAATTCAGTAAAATTAGTTTACACACTATCATAAAAACTTTTAAATCTTTAAATATTAAGAAAACGGCTGACCTCTGGGGAATTTCTGTACATTTAGTTAATTCGTTAATTGAAATGGTTGCTCCTGAATTATCAATAATATTTAATAATTGTGTTGATAGTGGTGTGTTTCCTGACTTAATGAAGTTTAGTAAAATAACTCCTCTGTTTAAATCGGGTAGCACCTCGGATCCGTCCAATTTTCGTCCTATTTCTGTACTACCCACGTTTAGTAAAATCTTTGAAAAGGTAATGCTTAATCAAATGCAAAATCATTTTAATACAAATAAACTATTCCATACTAAACAATTCGGTTTCACGCGCGGTCGGTCTACCACGGATGCTGGAATCAAATTATTAGAGTATATATATGAGGCCTGGGAGGAGTCGTATGATGCTTATGGTGTATTCTGCGACCTATCTAAGGCCTTCGATTGCGTCCAGCATCAGACTTTAATTCAAAAACTTGATCATTATGGGATCCAGGGGACGGCCTTGGATTTAATTAGTTCTTACCTAAGAGATAGAGTACAGAAAGTAGTTATAAATGGTAAACAGTCACATGGTTCTGCTGTAACAATGGGGGTGCCTCAGGGTTCAATTCTGGGACCTTTTCTATTTTTAGTGTACATAAATGATCTCCCTCACCTTATAAGAGACGATCACGAGGTAGTTTTGTTTGCTGATGACACATCTTTAATATTTAAAGTTGAACGTGGGCAACGCGATCTTGACGAAGTAAACAATGCCCTCTCTAGGGTAGTCCACTGGTTTAACGCAAATAATTTATTGTTAAATGAAACTAAAACAAAATGTATTAGATTCACCTTGCCAAATGTTAGGCTCGTTAACACCAGTATTAAGATTAGGGATGATCAAGTAGAATTGGTCGATGAAACTGTCTTTCTGGGCATAAAGTTAGACTCCAACTTGCAGTGGGGGCCTCATATCGAGAAAGTCTCGGGCAGACTGAGCTCTGCAGCCTATGCCGTTAAAAAGATCCGACAACTGACAGACATTAGAACAGCGCGTCTTGTCTACTTTAGCTATTTCCACAGTGTCATGACCTATGGCATACTATTATGGGGTAACGCTGCCGACATCGAATCTATCTTTGTGTTGCAGAAAAGGGCTGTCCGGGCTATCTATGGTATGGGGATTCGGGAGTCATTAAGAGAAAAGTTTAAGGATATCAACATACTTACTGTGTATTCACAGTACATATATGAAAACTTATTATATACTCATAAAAATAACAGTAAATTTATTAAAAATAGTGATATCCATAATCTAAACTTAAGAAATAAGAATAAATTGGCTGTACCTAGATTTAGGCTTAATAAAATAAGCAATTCTTTTGCGGGCAATTGTATTCGAATGTACAATACATTGCCGACAGCCATAACAGGTTTGTCAGTTAATAAATTTAAAAAACTAATAAAACTTAAATTGTGCCAGAAAGCTTATTATAGCATTAAAGACTTTCTAGAAGACAAGGCTGCCTGGCAGTGACACGAATTGCTCCTTTCTACATAAAAAAAAACTGTATTAGATACTAAGATACTAGAAGAGAAGGGACCAGACTGAGTTTCTTGGGGTGTTCTTCTCAGTCTGTAGTATTTCCGAACCCCCGGTAGAGTCACAAAAATTTTGACAAACCTAAATAATTTTTTTAAAAATTTAAAGGGAATAAATTTTATTTTATTTTATTTTATTTTATTCAGTCCACTAAACACTTCGGTACACCGAGGTCGCTCCAGGAAGTCGTCGGCAACGTGAGGAGTCTGCTAGACTTCCTGGAGGAACTGGGATGGCAGTAGCCATACCACAACCCCCGCCCCCCACGCAAAATAGGCGCAGAAATGACGTCGAGTTGCGGATACCAGCCCGTGTAAACCTAGAACCTAGCATCATGTTGAACGTTGAACTAATATTACTACGTGTTATGTACTCGACATGCATCCTTCGCCCTTTTTCATCGTCCATATATTAAAAAAAACATAACTCACACCAATGGCGGACAAGACTGCTAGCGCCATCTGGAGAAAGACTCTGCAACGAGATTCGAAGGAAATTAACCGCGCGCGCGTGTCCTCGTCTCAAAATTATATTCGCGAAATTCTCTAAAACTGTTTATCTATACTTTATTATTTAAGTTCAAGAACCATAGGTATTCCCCGGGGAACTACAGGAGATCTGCGCCTGGATATACGTGTGAGTACCTACCCTTTTCCTATTCCTCAAGCTGTCGAAGTATTTTGGGAGAATATATTTTTAAATTCAACATTATAATATCGTTTATGCAACATTTATGGTCATTTCGAGCCAAATTTATAAGTTCAAAATAGATATCAACAGATATTTTCGAATTTCGCGTTCAAACTTTTCTTTTCACTAACTTGTGGGTGGATGTTACATTGCAAGTATTCATTCAATAGTTCTACTGTGGTGATGTAATATTGCAAATTTTAGTTTATACCAGTGTAGTCAAATATTTCTATATCTATTTCTGTGTTGGATAAACTGGAATTGACTCATTTTAGTGAAAATATTTGTAAAAATCGTAAGTACTTATTGTTCTACGTATTCCGTATACCTACCTACTTACTTATAACCTATTTCGCGACGTTTTTCTCGATTGAAAATGGCACAAAAATTAACAGAGATTGAAATTTAAATTAATTCGCTTATTAAAAAAGAACGTTATTATAGACGTGTTCAACAATTATATGATTTGGCAAAGGCCGTCGAACATAGTATCCCGGAGTTAGACAAACTGTACGTACGGGTCAGTGACCTTGATAGCACCCGTGATTTGTTCGAGAAAGTGGTTGATGAGATTTCGGTATTGAAATTAAAGCAAAACCCCGATATTCATATGCGATCAGGAGTCACTTTCTATGGATGATTTGTATTTTGGAATAAAAAATATTTTTCGACGTCACGAACAATCGTCAAAGAACTCTGCTAATTTACATGATGATGTCTTGAAGAAACGTAGTTGTGCACAACCCCGTTTACCTAAAATTGAACTAGTTCATTTTGATGGTAAATTGGAGAATTGGATCACATTTCGTGACACATTTACTAGCTTAATTCATACGAATAATTCGATAGGTAATACCAAAAAGTTTTATTATTTACTGTCGTTTGTTAGCGGGCCTGCCCTTCAAATTGTTAAAAGCCTACCTATATCTAGTGATAACTATGATATTGTTTGGTCGTCTCGTCATTGATGAATAGGTTTGAAAATAAGCGAGCTATAGCTACTCGGTATATGGATAAGTTGTTTACGTTTAAGCCGTTGTCTGGCGAATCTGTGAGCGGATTAAATACCTTTTTAGAAACTTTTCAAGAATGCGATCAAGCACTTGAATTATTGCAAATCGAAGATCTGTCGGGATTTATTCTTTGCTATATCGGATTGCGTAACTTAGACCCGGTTTCTAGGCGTGAATTCGAACAAAAGATAGGTCAGAATGAAATACCTATTTTCAAAACTTTACTTGATTTTGTTTTATCGCAAGTACTTCTTCTTTTTCCTCGCTCCATCCCGTTACACGGGGTCGGCTTTCCTTATCATGCGGCGCCACTTATTCCGCTGGTATGCGTCGTCATCGGTGAGGCCCAACCTCTGCATGTCTTTCTTGACACTTGTCATCCAAGAAGTTTTGGGCCTCCCTCTCCCTCTTTTCCGTGTAGCAATGGAAAGGCACTTTCTCACGACATGATCGTCCGGGCGTCTCATAATATGTCAATACCATCTCAGTTTAGATTCAGTAAGTTTGTCAGGAATCGGCGATACTTTAAAACTACCCCTTATATATTCATTTTTAATTTTGTCCATCATGGTGACACCTCCCGCCCAGCGCAACATACGCATCTCCGTGGTGTGCAGTTTCATCCCCTCTGTATTCTTTAAGGACCATGTCTCGCTACCGTAAAGCAGTGCCGGTCTCACAGCCATTCTATATACCTTTCCTTTTGTTCTGATAGGCATCTTTGGATCACATAAAACTCCTGTTAATTCACGCCACTTATTCCATCCAACCATCGTTCTGTGAGTTATATCGGCTGTTATGGCACCGTCTTCCATTATTACTGATCCCAGGTATTTAAATTTGCTTACTCTAGGCAGGGGCGTGCCATCAAGCTTGATTACTGCTTGTGTCAAAATATTTACCTCTGGGTTGAAATTGCACATCATATATTCTGTTTTAGTTCTGCTGATGCGAAGGCCATTCAGCTCCAGAGCCAATCTCCACTCTTCTAGACTGCTTTGGATTTCATTTACGCTGTCCGAGATAAGGGCTACATCATCCGCGTACAGAAGGTTCCACGGTGTTGGCTTCTGGATGTTCTCAGTCAGGTGGTTCATAACAGTGTTAAATAACAGAGGACTCAGCGCACTTCCCTGGTGAACCCCCACCCCAACACCAAAGCCCTCTGACAGGCCGGCTGGACTTCTAACGCATGTTTGAACGGACTTGTACATGTCCTTAATGAGACTTATATATCGTTCCGGGATATTTTGCGATCTTAACGCCTGCCATATCAGTGACCTCGGCACACGATCAAATGCTTTCTCTAGATCTATGAAAACTATCCATAGCGTTTGCTTGTTTTCACGAGCCTTTTCTATAGGCAAACGTATCGCATGGATTGGATCTGTGGTTCCTTTCCCCGCAGTAAAGCCGAACTGATTTTCCGTTAATTTGATCATACGTTGAAGGCGTTCACCGAGGACTCGTTCCCAGATTTTTAGTGTATGTGATGTGAGTTTTATAGCTCTGTAGTTCTCGCACCGTCGCACGTCACCCTTGCTTTTGTAAAAAGGCACTAGTGTACTTTTTCTCCAGGCATCTGGCATTCTACCACTGCTAATGATGGTATTGAACAACTGTGTGAGCCATATGGCACCATCGCTGTCAAGATGCTTCCACAGCTCAGCCGGTATGTTATCTGGGCCAGTTCCTCTGTTCCTTTTCATTTTGGAGACTGCTTTCTCGACTTCCGACTTAGTGATTTCATATATAGGTCCCTCGGTCTTCAGCATTTCAGTCTCTTGTTGCCTGGTGAATTCTTCATTAAGGAGTTGTTTATAGTACTCGTGCCATCTCTTACAAATGTCTGTATTGTCTGTAAGTAGTCTGTCTTCATTATCCTTTATATATTTTGTAGTTTCAAAATCTTTACAATCATTATGCCTACGTTTAGCAATTTTAAAAATATCACTGTCTGTGACCAGCTCCAACCGCTGGTACAAGTCTAGGTTTGCCTTTTCTTTTTCAACTGCGACAGTTCTCCTCGCTATCTTTTTTGCTTCCTTGTAAGCTTCTCTATCTTCGTCTGCCCCAGTGTTCTGCCAGATTTTAAACAGACGCTTCTTTTCCGCTATGCTGTTTTTGGTGTCTTTGTTCCACCATTTGGTGTTTTTGGAATTATGCAGAGCACCTTTGCTTACTCCCAGTTCTCGTTTTGCTGTATTAATGCAGAACTTTTCAAAATGTTCCCAAGTTATTGAGGTAGAAATGTCATTTTTAGGAAAATTGTTGCGCAGATAGTCCAGCACAGTATTCTGGACCACGCTTCCCTTTTCCGTATCCAGGGCGTGCCATTTTATTCTCTCCATTTTAGGAATTCGGGTCTTAATAGGTGTTCTTAACTTTATAGCCATTAATAGGAGACGATGCTGAGATGTGAGGGGTTCCACAGGGATGATCTTGCAATCTTTTATACGTTTCAAGTCCATCCTGTCGCACAGAATATAGTCCACCTGGGTTCTGTGACCTCCACTTTTATATGTTATTAGGTGCTCATCTTTCTTTTGAAAAAAGGTATTCACTATAGCGAGGTTGTGAGAGGCTGCAAACCCCAGTATAGTTTCTCCCTCCTTGTTTTGTTCTCCGAATCCAAAGCCCCCGTGGTGACCCCGATATCCTTCTCCCCCTGCTCCCACGTGCCCGTTTAGATCTCCGCAAATGAGTTTTTGCTCAGAAGTGGGTATAGTTGTTAGGAGCATATCAAGATGTTCCCAGAATTCTTGTTTTTCACATTCTGGTAAATTTGATTGTGGTGCGTAGACAGAGATAATATTTACGCACGGTTGCCGTTGTAACGCCAGCTTTACAGACATGATACGGTCGTTAATCTTTTTGATATCAACAACATTATTACTTAAATTTTTATCCAAAATTATGCCGATTCCATTTCGACTATTACTTGTACCATTATACATAAGTTTAAACCCTTTACCGATCTGACGCGATTTAGCACCCTTCCACCTTGTTTCCTGCACACAACATATGTTGATATGGCGTCGGTGTAGCACTCCACTGAGTTCTGCACTCCTCCCAGTCCCTCAGGAGCAGTTCACCAGATTCTCGATTCACCAGATTCGCAACTTACCAGATTCTCAACTCACCAGATTCGCAATTAACCAGAAGTATAATCAAAAGCAAATTCAATTTATGTGGTATATTAACAACAGAATGAATTAAATTAAATATTAAATTATTTAACAACGGTAAGTGGTTTTTTCTGCGTGCTATCAAAGCTATGTGGCCGTCGCAAGTTCATCATTTATTGGCAACTATTTAGTCGCCCGCTTTGTCGTAGATCTACATAATTATGTACAACATTTTGTTTTAAATCATTTTGTGACCAATTTTTTGACAGTGTCGGACGCTACAAGTGTTGCTATGGAAACGGTGTGAAGATAACCGATTTGTGCGTTCCATGTCAGCTAATGTCATAAAAAGTATCATATTTATCATTTGTCATCTCTTTTCGTCGTTACCATTGTCTCAAGCCTACCTTTTCACTCATAGTGCTATCAATCGCTCAACAAGACAAGGAACGAAGTCATTGACATTTAGTATAAAAATATTGTTCAACAATTGTGTTTTTTGGGGTTGTTTTTGTACATACATACCTACATATTTATATAGTTTCGTTTTCTACCTACTTATATTTTTCTGCACATTTAAAATTATTGTAAGTATTTTTTTAATTTATGTTAAGTAAGCGTAATAGCAGCAGCAATGTTGATAGGAGTGCTAGTCAACCTGAGGATAGCTTAGTGAAATGTCCCCTATGTCCCCTATGTCCCCAGGCGCGTGGTTTTAAAGGTTTACGGGGTTTGAAAGTACATTTTGGCAAGGTCCATAAGAACCAAAATGTGCCTTCGAACCCCTACTCCTCCACTCAACACAATCACAACAACTCCACTTCAGATGATCCTCTTTGGCAAATGCTTTCTAAATTTAAAAATTCAGTACCTGTTTTAAAGCTAATACCCAGAAGTGCGAGAGCATCAGTTGCTCTCAATTTAGCAAATTGTGTTCGCCTCGCCTCCCGTGACAATTCTACCACCGCCTGGGAGCACTTGTTATCATTCGTCATCGTCAGAATGGCAGGTTGCCTGTGACAAACGAGTCCCAAAGTATACTGAAAAATTGCTACATGATTGCTTATATTTGCTACACGTCTCCAAGAATTGCTACATATAATACATTTTGAGAAACAAGCATATTTTTTTGACCAGCGATCCTGACGTTTGGATGGCTGGTTGCCTTCGCGTTTAGTATGAAGGACGTAGAATTCCAAAACTTTTATTGCATAAATAATTGCTTAATAATTGCTTCATTCACGAATTTCAGGTTTGAGCTTCATACGTGCATCAGGTAAGAAGATACAGCATTGACTGAAGAAGTGCCTGATACATTGAAATAGCAAAATAATTTTTAGCGCCTGCACGATTAGAACATGACGCTGCAGTGACACAAATTGTTGCTATTCCAATGTATCAGGCACTTATTCAGTCAAAGCTGAATCTTCTTACCTGATGTACGTATGAAGCTCAGACCTGAAATTCGTGAATGAAGCAATTATTAAGCAATTATTCATGCAATAAAGTTTTGGAATTCTACGTCCTTCATACTGAACGCGAAGGCAACCAGCCATCCAAACGTCAGGATCGCTGGTCAAAAAAATATGCTTGTTTCTCAAAATGTATTATATGTAGCAATTCTTGGAGACGTGTAGCAAATATAAGCAATCATGTAGCAATTTTTCAGTATACTTTGGATCTCGTATGTCACAGGCAACCTGCCATTCTGACGGTGACTATCATTCCCCTATCGGATTCTACACGTAAATAAAAATATCAATACCAAATCATTGACGAAACAAATAAAAGAAAACTGCAAAAGCTCGATCACTTATCCTGATATTCAAACAAAAAAACCACAACACAAAATAGAACTCCACCATCGTGTAGAATCAAAGCTAACTGATGGAGATATACGAGGGGCTGCTAGGCTATTATTTAGCAGTGACGTGGTAGCACCTTTTTGTACCGAAACCTTAACAGCTTTACAAAATAAGCACCCCGCCGCTGCTAATAACCTCTCCTTTCCTGATCACCCTATTTCTTTAGAAACATTTTCAATTACAGCTCAGCATGTGAACGCAGCAGTTAACTCTTTCCGCTGTGGTTCTGCCGGTGGTCTGGACGGCTTGTCTCCGCAGCACCTTAAGGACCTCACAGGTGCTACCGCCGGTGAAGCGGGTGAGTCACTGCTGCGGGAACTATCGAATTTGGCCAACAGAATGCTCTCCGGTGATGTGAACGAAGCCGTCATCGATGTCTTATATGGGGCTAATTTGTGTGCCCTGCGTAAGAAGGATGGCGGCATTCGTCCCATCGCCGTAGGGTGCACTTATAGGCGTATGGTGGCTAAAATCTGTTGCAGGCAATTAAGCGATGATTTAAGTCAAAAATTCCAGCCCCTTCAATTAGGTTTCGGTTCAAGAGGGGGTTGTGAAGCCGCCATACATGCCTTCCGCTCATTTCTAAATTACGGGAATGGAGAGGTCATCCTTAAGGTTGACATAAAAAACTCATTTAACTCTGTCAATAGAGACACCCTTCTGGCAGAAGTTAAAAAAGAAATTCCGAAAATTTTCAATTTTCTTTGGCAATGCTATAGACATCCTTCTAAATTAATATACCAAGATAAACTTCTGGAATCTGCTGTTGGCTGCCAGCAGGGTGACCCGCTTGGGCCGGCTATTTTTAGTTTAGCCATTCATCCAATTATTCGGCGTCTAAATTCGAAATTTAATGTTTGGTATCTCGACGATGGTACTCTTGGAGGTGACATTAACACAGTTTTGGAAGATTTACAATTTTTAATCCAAGAATTTGCAAAGATTGGCTTAGATTTAAATTTTACAAAATGTGAATTATTTATCACAGACAAAGCAGACCGACAGAATGTGTTACAAAAGTTTTACGATTTGTTTCCTGATATAAAAATTATGAACAAATGTACTCTTAACCTCCTTGGGTCGCCAATTGTTGTGAACTCATTTCATTCTTTTTTAGAAGAAAAAATTCAAAATTTTCGGGATACGAAGCAGCGGCTTTTCCAAATAAATTTACATTCCGCTTTTACTTTGATTCGTTATTGTTCTTTTGCACCAAAATTAACATACTATCAAAGATCATGCCCTTTTTGGAAACACGCAACACTTTTAGGAAATATAGATAAAATTATCCGGGAAACTCTTATAGAAAAATTTAAATATCAATTTGGACGACAGAGCTTGGACACAAGCATCTTTACCCATTCGATTAGGTGGTCTCGGTGTCCGCAAAATTACCAGTATTAGTTTACCGGCATTCTTGTCGTCGGTATACGGTACAGATAAGCTAACCAGGAAAATTTTAACCTCGTCACTGGTTAACTTTGAAGTGCCGTATCTATCTGACGCCCTGAATGCCTGGAAAATTACTTGCCCAAGCGCAGAGCTACCCGTCAATTACTCTTCCCAGAGACAGTGGGATGTGCCGCTTTGCAAGCTAGTCCAAAAAGATCTAATTGACTCCTCGTCCAGTGCAGCAGAGCGAGCGCGCCTACTGGCTGTGGGGGAGTGGGAGTCGGGTCTCTGGCTTAATGCGTTACCTTCTGCTCATATTGGCACATTATTAGACAACGGCACTTTCCGCATTGCTGCTTGCTTACGCCTAGGTAATTCCTGCATCGTTCCACATCGCTGTCACTGCGGTGAAACTGTCGACCGCCTAGGTCACCACGGTCTGTCTTGTTATAAGAGTGCTGGTCGTGCCCTTTCTGCTGCCGGCGTGCCAGCAGTCCTTGAACCCAAGGGCTTGGCTCGCGACGATGGAAAGAGGCCCGACGGGATGTCATTGGTGCCTTGGAAGATGGGAAAGCCGCTTGTGTGGGATGCCACATGTGTGGACACCCTTGCGCCTTCTCATGTTCCAGGCACCGCTAGAGCTGCTGCCGCGTCCGCTGAGGCCCTCAAACGGCGCAAGTACACAAATCTTGCTGGTAGTTATTTGTTTGAGCCGTTTGGGGTCGAGACTCTTGGACCGTGGGGTCCTAGTGCAAAGCTCATTTACAGAGCTTTATGTAAACTTTTGGTCGACGGTTCTCGTGACCAAAATGCTGGTGTATACTTAGGCCAGAGGCTCTCCATTGCCATACAACGTGGCAACGCCGCCAGCATTTTGGGCACGGTAAGTGGTTGACAGTGATGTGGAAGAGTTTTTTGATGCATAATTCTTATTTGACATTGCCCTTTTTTTTAAATGAAATTTTGTTACCGTGTATTATAACTTGTATGTATATAGTGTATAGTATCTGTAAATAAAGAGCATCATTATGTCTATCTATTTGACATTATTCGAAGCTGTATAAACAAATAAATATACAATATATTCCGATAGAAGAAACAACAGAAAATGTTATTAATTCTAAAAAAATATAAAATAAAATTTTTTTTCTTCGGTTAAACAGATAAATAAAACTGTACTTCCAAATAAACAGCTTTACACTAACTAAATGCATAAGAAAACCATTTTTTATATTTTTCTGTCAATCTGTTTGTTCCGGTTAATATCTTTAATGGTTAGACCGATTTCACTGTAATATAATTGATGTTACGAGGTAAAACTTAGGCTACTTCTAGTTTTAAACCGCAATAAGATTCCGCACAAAAACAATGAAACCTATGAAAAGGTTAACAAAACACAATTCCACGCCTACTAAGTCGCCGGCATCAGCTAGCAGATGCCCCATGCAATCAATAACACACAAAATAATGCTCTTTATTTTTCATTTTTTTCTATCATTTTTTTCTCTTGTTATCTTTATATAATGCAATAAATGTAATTTTCTTAATAATAATATAATTGTAATAATAATTGTAAAAATGTAATTTTTGTTCTGTACAAACAAAATGTGCTGACGCATTCACTAATACGCATTTTCTGTTTGATAGTACAATATATCTGGTTAACTGAGAATCTGGTGAGTTGAGAATCTGGTAAGTTGCGAATCTGGTGAATCGAGAATCTGGTGAACTGCTCCTGAGGGCTCCCAGTCATTGCACCGATGTTCCAGGAAGCAACTCGCAGCTCGAGCATCGGGGCAACGCCGCGCTGTTTATTGTTTCCGTCGCTTTCAGGGGACGCCTTAGCATTCATCGCACATTCAACATTAGCGTCGCTTGAGGGGGACGCCCTAGTATTAAACCTCTTTCTTTTATTGCCTTGCATGATAAGTATTGTGCATTGGCTCTGTCGTTTTACGGCCGGTTGCCACCTGACGCCAAGGCACTGGTCCCACTAACTTGGACTACGAGTGCTGTCGTTGGACCATAATTAAGGTCTCCTCCGCCACCATCTCTACTGCACCATCGTGCCTGATCGTGCAGCTCCATCAGGACCCGTTTACTCCATTACGTGAAGTTGGCTCGCTGCTGGGTATGCCTCTTCCGCTTGCTCCGCCGTACCAATGGTTTCCATCTCCGCCTTTGCAACCGTTGAGGACTTCACCCGTAACCCTGGGCATGGGTCCCGCGTTATACCCCGCGATACTGGGTCCCTGTCTGAACTTGGCCACCTGCTCACTCTGGCCTACTAAAGGGAGAGGTGCCCACCCCCGCGACGTGGACGCGCCAGACAGGAGTTACTCCAGTGGGTTATAGAGAATGTTGCTCTATCCCCCCTGAAGCCGGATTAATGAGCTCGTATATTTTCCGAGTTTTATCGCAAGTACGTATGTTGGAAATGTCAACAAATTGTACGTTGAAATCTGGTTCTAGTAAACTTATAACTCATAATTCGAGTCATAAGCCTGGTTCAAAAACTTTAACTTCAAAAACATGTTTGACTAGTAGCAACACAGGCCCTGTTAAAACAAATACTAATAAAGGCAATTGTTGTCAATATTGCAATAAGCCATTTCATTCAATTTAAAAATGTTTCGAGTACATGGCTTTGTCACCTAGTCAACGCGTTGCTAAAATAAATAACTTGCAGTTGTGTGAAAACTGCCTGCGTCAAGGTCACGCATCTAATGAGTGTCCCTCCAAGCTATCATGTACGGTCTGCAAAGGACGTCACCACCACACATTGCATTTAGATCAGAAATCGTTCTCGCCTACTATACCTTCACTGACCTGTAATAATAATCGCTGGACTGGCTACTCCATACAAAATGACAGCTACTTTTTTGTGCCGATTCAAAGCGCCGCCGTCCCCCCGTCCCCCCCGAGTGCACTGAGAACTAAATTAGTTTGCAAATGGCCGTTGTTTGTTTATTTCAGAAGGAGTTTATGTGTGAAATTTGGAATATTTTTAAGTTATTACTGTGATTGCTATAAAGGGGATTGACCACCTTTCAATGGACCGCCGTTTCATAACAAATAATGTAGTATGACAGCGAAAATCGGATATTAAATTGGATGGATATCCTACTTTCAAAGGAAATAAAAAATATTGTCTTATTTTGTAGGGTTTTCTCTCATTCTTCGTTTTGCTGCTCAAATTAGAGGTTAGTTTTGAAGCAAATGTTCATCAATCCGAACAAATCAATTTGTCCAAAAATGCTAATCGTTACATTTAATTCAAAAAAGATAGAAGTATTTGTTCCAAATCACTTATAAATAACCCTGAAAATGTATGTACTTACCACATTGAAACTTATTCAGATAACGTAGTAAATAAACAAATTGGATCTCGATAGTTCCATAATTACTTACCATTTAAATTATCAATCCAGATCATAATCGAAGTGATTATGATCTGGAACCATACAATTATTTTATACAAACATTTCACACCAATTTACCTTTAGAACATAAAATAATAATATCGAGTTATCTGGAGTTTGTCGAAAAATTAAAGAGTAACGTTTCACTGCATTATATCACTTTCCAACACTTATGCACGTTGTCGACCTTTTAGATTTAAAAAATCCTTTAGTTTAGTTAGATTTAGAATTTTTTGATACTAAATCTATGATCTCAACAACATTGATGCATGAACTAATCCATTTGAAACTGATAAGTGCATTTGAGTACCCCACACATTGATATTTGCAATTGGCGGCCATCTTCGTCACGTCAGTACCATTCATTTGGTCAGTCTGCGACGCGTAAAAACGATAACACTACGAATTATATCAAAGTTTAAACGCCACAAAATATATTGATCAAATGAATTAAAAGATTGTTAAAATAATATTAAATGATTTGTCAATCTACTTAGATAGCCATACACTTTCTATTAAGGTTTTTCAAAAAGAAACGATCTGTGGGCTTTCTCCTTTGAAGTGTTTTGATATATACATTTAGTTTATTGTGTAATTAAGTAGATATTTATCATGAGATCGTGTGTATATTGTAAAACAAGATACGAGAAGGGCTGTGGCGTCTCTTTTCACAAGTAAGTAAATCTAAGAAACTAATTCTTAAACAATTATTATAAAACCATAATTTAGGTTTTTTTTTACTATCATAAGCGAATACCCTTCGAGTTTCGGGGATTTTACGAATATTTTTATAACCTATAATGTTTATTAGGGCTGTCAAAATGTATATCGATAATTTTCTGTCCAATGCCAAAATTCGTAGTTTAAAAAACAAGAGGCATGGTAAAAGTACTTTAATAATTTAATGAACATATTCAAATAATTAATAAACACTTAAAATTGTAGTAGATAATCGAAACAGTAACTAACAGCGTGTGAAATATAACTTAGCATCTGTGGTTAATTATTTATACTATTATACTATTGAACATAGTCGTTAGAAACACACATCAATCAGATTTATTCTTAGTGGACACAAGCCTATTTTAAGAGAATCTACTTTGTTTTTCAATCTTTTTAAAATATGTGATAATCTTCTTTTAAAAATTATACAGATGTGCATTTAAAAATATCCCGTAATAAATGTGTGATTTCATATTTTTTTTAAATACCTTCCCTCCTCTGTACTTACCTACTGCAAACAAACAAAACTACAATAAATCCCAATCCAATACAATTAACCTGTCACTTAACAAAATTCCTCTCTGAGCACGGCTGCTTCGGGAAGTAAATGGGAAATAGTTGCCATTGAGGCGGAATAGCAAGTTGGCATTGGCTGCTTCGGGGAGCACGTTAAGCGAGGCGTCCACCAGGCGGACCGGGCCGCAGCGCAGAGCAAAAATTCGCGTGCCGTACGTTTCATATGAAATTGTGTAGCATCTGCCTTTACTAGAGGTGGGCCGCAACGAAACACAGTTTCATTAAAAACGTATGGCATGCGGATTTTTGCGTTGCGGCCCGGCTCGGCCCAGCCGCCTATTGGACGCCTAGCTTTAAGTTCTAACATAACCCAATTATGATTAAAGACGACCTTAATGACTGTGTGGGCTGTGTCCGGTGTCATTTTTCAGCCGATTTACAATAGTAACACTACTTTGGCAACATACCTGCGACCACTGTTTAAGCAAACAAACTCTTTTTTTTTTTATATTAAGCTCGCCAAACTGAATTCGCGAGACCGATAGTTAGCCTACTTAGGTACTTTAAACTAGTCATTCATATTATGTAAACATCATTGGTACAAAAATAAAAATTAACATTGGCAGTCAGTATCTGGTAAAGTTTTTATCGACACCAAGACAGGTGTTGTACATCACTAGTATTAGTTCCAAGTGCATTCGCTAGCTGCCGTCAGCGCCAAATGGCGATTTTCAATTAGGCACAATTTTATGGAACCGATCACCAGTCCAGATACTATTACAGGTCAGTGTATACCTTGTACTACTGCCGATTCTAAAGATGTTCAAAGTAAACACGTCTCGCTGTCCTGTTCAGCTGGGGCTACTGTACTTCTAGGTACGGCGATCATACACGTATCAGATGTTTTAGGCAAATATCAACCTGTGCGTGTTGTGATCGATAGTGGTTCACAAACCAGTTTCATGACTAATGACTGTGCACAGCGATTGGGGCTATCCCGTTTCAAGTGTAGTACACAGTTGGTCGGTCTGGGTGGGTCAGTGGTACACGATCAGGGTGTGGTTTCCTGCAGAATCAAACCAACAATGTCTAGTAACCCTGTTTTCGACATTAAGGCGGTTGTGATTTCAAAGATTTCCAGCGATATGCCATCCCTTAATTTATCGCAAGAAATAATTCAAGAATATAAACATTTGGTGTTGGCTGACCCTACTTTTTATAGTTCAAGTCGTATTGATGTTTTGCTTGGTAGTGATGTGTTTCCATTTATTTATGACGGTGGCAAGTATTATCCATCTCGAAAGGATTTGCCACTCGCGTTAAGTAGCATATTTGGGTATGTCATTACTGGTCAATTGTCATTGGATAGTTCCAGGGATAGTGTATCAACCTGTATGTTTACTGGCACGTCAATCAAAGTTGATAAACTGATGAAATCATTTTGGGAAACCGAGACTTTATTTTGTGATATACCTAAGGACCCAAATGACGTCATCGCGGAGCAGATGTTTGTAAATGACTGCAAGCGGGATAGTAGCGGTAGATATATTGTTAGTTATCCTTTTAAACCGGATGCGATTTTGGGTGATTCTCAACAAATCGCATTACGCAGATTTGAAAATTTAGAGCGAAAATTATCTCGTCTACCTTCACTTAAGTGCGAGTATACAAAGTTCATGGATGAATATGCTTCGCTCGGTCATATGACTTGTGTAGGTACTATATCGGAGGTGGAGTCCAAATATATCATACCCCATCATTGTGTTCATAAGCCTGACAGTAGCACTACGAAGCTTCGCGTGGTCTTCGATGCTTCGTGTTCTACTACCAATAATAAATCCTTGAATTCCGTTTTATATACGGGACCGAAATTACAAGCTGATTTAGTGGAGTTATTAATTGGTTTTCGGTTGCGTGAAGTTTGTTTGTGCGCTGATATCTCCAAAATGTATCGATGCATTTTGTTCGATGAAAGGCAGCGCACATATCAACATATTTACTGGCGAAACGCGCCAAACGAACCTATAAAGGTATATGAACTAGGTACCTTGACATACGGCGTGGTAAGTAGTCCGTTTCTGGCGATTCGCACCTTGCAGCAGCTAGCAGCTGATGAGGGCGCCCGGTTTCCTCACGCTGCCCGTGCGCTTCGTACAGGCTTCTACGTCGATGATTTTCTTTGGTGAGTGGATAGTGTAGACGAAGCCTTACAGTTACAACATGACTTAGTCGAATTGTTGAAATTTGGTGGGTTTGAACTGCGCAAGTGGTCAAGTAATAGCAGTCTGGTTTTAAATAACTTACCTAGCGATCAACTTGAACCGCCTATTCAGTTTGATGATGGTAGCACTTTGGCGATTAAGATTTTAGGTCTTCACTGGCTGCCACAAGAGGATGTTTTTTCATTTCGTACTACGGAAATGGATTCTATTGTTACAAAGCGCTCTGTTCTGTCAGCTATTGCTAGACTATTTGATCCGTTGGGTTTCGTCCAGCCATGTATATTTTTTGCAAAATGCTTTATGCAAAAACTATGGTCTAAAAACTTAGATTGGGATGACGCTTTGCCTAACACCCTATGTGATGAATGGCGTATTTATTCATCTCAAATTCCTTTATTATCCGAATTAAAACATAATCGGCATGTTCTTATCAGTAATTATTAAAATTTTCAACTTATTGGTTTTTGCGACGCGTCAATCCTCGGATTCGCTGTCGTGATATATATTCGCAGTCAAGACGCGCTGGGTAATATCAAAGTGAGTTTACTGTTTTCTAAATCTAAGGTTGCGCCCTTACAGACAGTATCCATCCCTCGTCTTGAATTAATGGCTGCTCATTGGTTATCTAAAACGCTTAATTATATTATATCAATTTTATCAAAGCAAGTGCACATCCATGAAGTGTTGGCGTTCACTGACAGTTCTGTAGTACTGACATGGATCAATACACCTGCATATAAGCTAAAAACGTTTGTAGCTAACCGTGTCGCTAAAATAGCTGACGGTTCCTCAATGGTTAAATGGTATCATGTAAGTGGTACTAGTAACCCCGCCGATGTATGCTCTCGCGGTGTTACTCCTGCTCAACTATTGAATATTGCTGATGGTTGGTTCAACGGTCCTCAGTGGCTGTACCAACAACCACATCAATGGCCGGTGAGGTCTCTCAGTGAATTCAATGGCGAACCATTAGAACTTAAAACTATAAACGAGAGGGTTTCATTACTCACGAAAAGTTCCACTGTGATCAGTGACTTTTATGATGATGTAATTGTCAAGTTTTCAAATTTTAATAAGTTATTGCGTGTGGTGGCGTGGTGCCTTAGGTTTATAGCTAATTCAAGGCCTCGTGCCTTTGACAAGATTAAGGGGCCTTTATTAACGTCTGAGTTAAATGTGTCACACAATTTAATTATTCAAATGGTCCAATCTCAATATTTTTCAACTGACCTTGAGTCATTAAAACAAAATAAGTGTTGCTCTCCAAGTCTACGTAAACTCGACCCCTTCATTGATAGCCATGGTCTCCTCGTGGTGGAGGTAGACTTTCTCAAGCAGACTTACCGTTTACACAACGGCACCCCTAATTTTACCTAAAAAATCACACTTCACTAATATTCTTATAGATTATTATCATAAAATTTATTTACATGTTGGGCCTAGAAACTTGCAAAATATCCTAGCGCAAAAATATTGGATTGTTGCTGCTAGATGTGTAATTCGGTCTCGCCTTTCAAAGTGCATTACATGTTTCAAAAATAAGCCGACTATAAATCAACCTAAGATGGCTTCGCTGCCTAAATATCGTTTGCAAGATATTTATCCGTTTCACACTGTTGGCGTTGATGTAGGAGGTCCTTTTTATACGAAGGAGACAAATAGGCGTAATGCTAAAATATCCAAAGCGTATTTGTGTCTTTTTATTTGTTTTTCAACTCGTGCAGTACATCTCGAAATTCTCAGTTCCTTATCTTGTGATTGTTTCTTGGCTGCATTTGATCAATTTACTGCTCGGCGAGGACTACCGCACACGGTTTGGTCAGACAATGGAAAAAACTTTGTTGCCGCGAATAAACATTTAAATGAGGTAGTTCTCTTTTATAATTCAAATAAATCTCAACTAACTGATGGATTCACACTCCGAAAGGTGTATTGGAAGTTCAATCCACCAAGTGGAAGCCATTTTGGTGGAGCCTACGAGATCGGTATAAAATCGGCTAAATGGCATTTAAAACGTGTCATGGGTACTCGCACATTATCATTTGAAGAGTTATGTACTCTTTTTTCGAATATAGAGGCTATATTAAATTCTCGGCCATTGTGCAGTTTGTCTAATGATCCTGGTGAGTTCGATGTTCTGACGCCAGGTCATTTTTTAGTAGGTCGTCAACTGGTATCGGCCCCCAGTTACGATCTTTCAGATGTATCAATTAATCATTTATCTAGATGGCAATGTATTCAACAGATCACCATGCATTTCTGGCGTCGTCGTTGGAAATCAGAATACCTTCATACTTTGCAACAGAGGCAGAAGTGGTTTGTGGATACGCCTAATCTAGCGGTCAATGACTTAGTTTTAGTTCATAATAATAACACTCCGTGTCTATAGTGGTGTTTAGGACGTGTGGAACAAGTTTTCCCCGGTTCAGATGGTAGAGTTCGCGTAGTTACGGTTCGAACTCAAAATTCTCGATTGCAACGGCCCGTCACTAAACTGAGTCCTCTTCCAAAAGTACAGGATATTTAAACTAAGTATTCCTATATAACATTCATATTTTATTTTAATGTAGTTCTAAGTTTTTATTTACAGTCCATTTGCTTTAACATTGGATTCATTTCTGAACTCCCTTAAACCCTATTCATTGTTTAGCAGTGTTGCAGTTGAAAAGGTAATATTGTACTTTAATATTTGTGATATCTATTTTGAAATCAATGTTGATTTCGGTGGGGGGAAATGTTATGTAGGTACTCGACATGCATCCTTCGCCCTTTTTCATCGTCCATATATTAAAAAAAACATAACTCACACCAATGGCGGACAAGACTGCTAGCGCCATCTGGAGAAAGACTCTGCAACGAGATTCGAAGGAAATTAACCGCGCGCGCGTGTCCTCGTCTCAAAATTATATTCGCGAAATTCTCTAAAACTGTTTATCTACACTTTATTATTTAAGTTCAAGAGCCATAGGTATTCCCCGGGGAACTACAGGAGATCTGCGCCTGGATATACGTGTGAGTACCTACCCTTTTCCTATTCCTCAAGCTGTCGAAGTATTTTGGGAGAATATATTTTTAAATTCAACATTATAATATCGTTTATGCAACACTACGTATCCAGGATGTGGCGTATAATAGTGGTCCAACCGTCAGGGTGTGATAGAACAGGTGCCCCACTATAACATACTACAATTTCACCCACATTTACCCAAGGGTAAAAGAAAAAAGATCTTTTTTGAAAAATCGTCCCTTTTTAGGGTTCTGTAGCCAAATGGCAAAAACGGAACCCTCATAGATTCGTCATGTCTGTCTGTCTGTACGTCCGTAAGTCGCAGCCATTTTTCCCAGAAACTATATGGCTTATGCTGTTGAAACTTGGTGAGCAGATGTATTCTGTAAACCGCATCAAGATTTTTATATAAAACTAGAAAAAAAGCAGTTAATTTTGGGGGTCCCCATACTCAGAACAGAACTATTCACTTTAGAAAAAAATTATGTTAGAAACCTCAATAGCATTTTTAAAGACCTATCTATACCCACACATGACACAACACGTATGGGCTTGATGAAAAAAAAATTTTTGAGTTTCAGTTCTGAGTATGGGGACCCTCAAAATTAACTGCTTTTTTTCTACTTTTATATAAAAATAATCTATAGACATAAACTGCAATTTTCGCCTAGAAAAATCACTACCACTGCGAACGTGTTAAAACATCAATGAAAGTTACAACGAACTACAAGAACTTTTATATTAGGTATGTTACTTGCTGCTACGGAACCCTTCATGGACGAGTCCAACTCGCACTTGGCCGGTTTTTTTGTAAAGTTGGCTGTAGTTAAAAGGAAAATCGCTATTTTTATTTCTGTTTTCACTATCTTAAAGCTAAATACATAAGCTATCAAAAAATATGTAGTTAATTAATTTACATTACAAACGTTTCCAATAAAAATAAGTTCATCTCAATTTTTTTTTCAATTTTCAGGTATCACTAAAATTGTGCAGAGCTTTTTGTAAAAAAATATGTTCCTACTACATTGTTGCTGCCCAAACGTTTAAAAATATGCCTATGTAATACTGATTTTAAAATGGTATCGAATTAGGATTTCCCATTGCCACTCCATATGAATACAATAATAAAAACCGTATTAAAAAGTTCATTGTCAAAAGGGACTTTTGGGACTTCAAAAGGTAAGTTTTGACTCTGACTCAAGTAAGTGACGCAGTAAGTATGACAACCTGTGAAACTGTGAAGTATAGACCTAAACACGACGATTCATAAAATTTACACGAACCTCCTTACACTACATAATTATTATGCAAACCTTAATGACGTAATTGGTTTGCTGAAATGAATAAACATGTTAATAAATAAAGAAAAGTATTTTCATAAAATACCCATGTGCGACAAACATAAATACCTATTTCCAATAATAATTAAAACATAATATACTATGGATTTAAAATTAAAGGCAAAGCTAACCTGAAATTTGTAGGTACATAATCTAATTAGATTGAAAAAATAATAATACATATGTAACTACTTATGATTTAAAATAAAAGGAAAACCTAACCTTAAATAGGTACATAATCTAAATAGATTGAAAAAAAAACCGGCCAAGTGCAAGTCGGTCTCGCGCACAGGGGGGGTTCCGTACCAAAAAACGACAAGACATCAAGTTTTTTGAATAAAAGCCCCCTTTAAATGACCATTCTATTTTAATAAAATTATTTATACCTATTTCATGGAAATATACAGCTCCATCATGTTCTGCGAACATTTCAAGCGTCCTCTTGTTGCAGTTATTAATTTAAAAAAATGGCAAAAAAAAACACGTTTGTTGTAGGTATGGGAGCCGATCCTACTAAATATCATTATTTTTATTCTGTTTTTAGTATTTGTTGATTTAGCGGTAACAGAAACACATAATCTGTGAAAATTTCAGCTCTCTAGCTATCAGCGTTCATGAGATACAGCGTCATGACAGACAGACAGACAGCGAAACCTCATGAATAGGGTCCCGTTTTTTACTCTTTGGGTACGGAACCCTAAAAATATATACAGGGTGGAATTTAAAGACGGTAGTTGAAGTGAAAGTACCCTTAATATTAATTAATAATGGCAAGTTTTGCTGAAAAGAAACATTCCTTTATTTTCAAAAGTAAGTAAAACTGCATTTAAAGATTTTTGAAAAATCACCTGCTTTAGTCGGTAATCGAACCTGGGAGATGTGAAAAAAAACATCCTGTATTTTATGACAGGATGTTTTTTTTCACACATACGCACAGTCATCATTTACGACATAAATATTGAATATTTTATAGCCACGTTTTGATAAAATCTAGTTACCGTGATTAGGTACTTACTTTTTGTTCTGAGATTGATTAGATTTGGATTGCTGATAGCGTAATATTATCAGTGTTTCACCATATTGCATTACGCATTATGACATAATACTATACTTAGTATTATGTCAATACGTATAACATAATACGTACTTATAACTTATGTACTACCCGTTCGCTCTAACTTTGCCGTTGGCGTAGAGGCGTATATATACCCGAATTGTTAATTAGACGAAGTAAATTGACAGTAGCTAATGTCACTTCGTCATAGAAAATACGTAACATTGTATGAAGAAGTTACATTAGTTGCTGTCAATTTACTTCGTCTAATTAAAAATTCGACTTTAGTATGGAGCCGAGCGGCAAAGTTAGAGCGAACGAGCAGTAATCTAATATTCTATAGTATACTAGCTGACCCGCGCAACTGCGTTTGCGTGATAAATGAAGAACCGCTCGACCGATTTTGTGCAAACTTCACGTAAACCATCTACTGATCTACTAAATAGTCCGACCAAAGCCTAAAAATTTGGTTTGGATAGGTGAGCCCGTTCTAGAGTTATAAAATTACAACGAAAAGTGGCATTGATTTTTATATACCTATATAGATTATCAGTATAGAATCTATCATATGTTAATATTAATAACAGGAGAGATTTGTATTTTTCTATGTAAGAAAGTAATAAGTAATATGTTTGTTACCTTAGATTAGAGTATAAATAAAAGGTAATTTATACTCTAAGTTTGTTACGGCTAAACTCATAAATAACTTAACACAAAGTCCACCAGAAATTTGCTATGTAGCGAGAATGTTAAATCTAAGTAGGAGCTTTGCGAAATATCGATAGTTAGAAGTTGACATGCATAGCACGCATCCATTGCACACATTCCTAGCACTATAATCATAAATAATTAACACTCATTATTCCTTATAAAAATTTTGCTTTATGGACCAATGAACTATATAGGTGGTCATTAAACGCATTCAAAACAACGCAACGTAGCATACATCATTTATACAAATGTACTCTGTGGCATACAAAGCAAATATCTTGTAACAAAACAACACACCCAACGAGTACCAATTCACAATGCATTCATTGAAAACAAAGATTCCGTGACCGAAAGTCGATATTTTTTGCCTATTGATTACACAACGGTTTTGCCTTTACACGCAGCGTCTTTTTTTAACGTGAGGGAAAATCCTTCATGGATGCTATGCCGGACTCCTACCGACTAAAAAACCTCACGTAACGCCCCACAGTCTACGGTTGGGAGCCCCGGGTAAGCCCTCGGAAGGAGGTCCCAGGTTACACGAAGCGTCTTTAAGTTAAGGAGCCAAGACGATGAAGCGCTCGTGGCCCCGCGGACTCAGTGTTTTGTAAACGATCACTGCAGTAAGCAACATTTACTGTGGCTGGTTATGGATAGGTGACGACAACGTGACCACTTTGTGACATTTATTTACGAGCGTTTCCGTGCTTCGGAAGGCAAGTTAAGCAGTTGGTCTCGGTTGTCAGTAAAGTGATAGTCGTTAAGCCAAGTTGAAGGCCATAAAGGCGGCTTGAAAAATTTCAACGGTGGGTCGTGGGTCGTCAGGTCGTCACAACCCGCGCCCGGGTCGGCAGCGCATGTGTAGCGCCTCTGGTGTTGCAAACGTCCATAGGCTACGGTAACCAACCTTCCGGTGGGCCGTAAGCTTGTCTGCAACCTAAGTAGGATAAAAAAAGTCTTCTAGGCTAGACCTTGCTACCTCTGATATTAAATAGAATCATACCTGTAAGTACTTATATTCTTTTCCTGAGGTGACTGATTTGTCAATCCTTTCCATCGGTATTAGCTTTTTTGTGATCAGAGGTCATTTTTGACTTCCAGCGGGAGTAAGTGGGACTGCGCCGCCTCTTTCTGCGAGCGGGTCATGCTCGTGAAAGAGGCGGCGGGGCGGGAACGGGAGAGAACTCTCCCAACCGTGTTCCGCAGTTGGCGGCATGGGCACCGCCGACGTGTCTTCGCCGAAGACTATCGGCCTCCATGACCGGGGGCCTGAGGACGGTGAGAGGGCTGCTCACCGTCCTTACAGCAGCAAGCCCATGACGGCAGCGTGGCGTGAGGGATTCACGCAAGCCCCCCCTTGAAAGTGGGATCACACCCGAAACCCCCCAAGACGCAGAATAGCACCCAAACCACCCCCTAGGTGAGGCCACGCTGGCGGTCCTCTCTGTTGGGAGTCCTGTGACATCCTTCCGGGGCTCCCAACCGAGGGTGTTGGGCGTAACGTGAGGTTTTTTAGTCGATAGGAGTCCGGCATAGCATCCATGAGGGTTTTCCCTCACTTTAAAAAAGAAAGGTCGTTTTGACTGGTATAGTATATTTAGCAGAAAGTAATGTCAAGGCAGTTCCTCCTATACCTAAATATTTACATCAAAGTTAGCGTGAATTAACCACAATATATGAATTCACACAGCTATTATCAGGTGACTCACAACATAATTCACGCGGTATAAATGGCGATAATTTAATTATGCCAAACGCGTGCGCTGTCGTACCGTGCTGGAGCGTGCATTGGCGTATTGACGTGTGGTGTATATGATTTGATGACATCGATGATAAAGTGATGGATGGACGAACCACGCATATTTTTGTAAAATAGCTGTGCTCCCCGCTCGTTTTCATGCCAATCATATCTACATAAATTGACCCTCTAATTTAATGTACTTTTTTACGGGCGAAATTTCTAAATAGCTCATGCTGCGTTTCATTACTGTAGTCCTATCCTACGACGATCTTCCACCCCTTTATGACGGATTGCGACAGACCGTGGTAATCTACTGTAGATTGTTTTCCAAACCACTGATATGGCCTTTAACTTGGCTTAGTTCAAATCTGCTTGCCTTCCGAAACACGTCAACACTCGTAAATAGATGAACTATGAGTAAAATAACATTCAAACTCTTGTAGCGGGGAATAAAACCTAATTAGAGGCTGTAAATATTGACAGCTGATATTTTCATGTAAATGTTAAGTTTAAGAAGTGAATAATTTTTGTTTATACTTTTACGATATTAAAATACAATTAAAACTTAACTTAACGGCCAAAAATTTTAATTACGTACCTTTTAAATTTAGGACGTTTTACTCCCGTGACCATTTCAATAGCGGTCATTTAATAATAAGGATATATCGCTCTAGACAAAAAGACTCTTTAAAATTGCGGACGTTTTGCTCCCATGACTTACTACGTTATGGCCGTTTTTATCAACGTGGACATTTTGCTCTGAGGACAACCCACTCCTAATTCGCGCGTGCGACCACACATGGAGCAAGTACTGTTGTAATTTTTGAGTCGGTGCTTCTGAATACCAGCTTTGTCCGTTCAACTGGGTATAGAAGCGTGCTATGAGGATTATTAACGGTCTTCTACTTAGGGGTTTTACAACTTGCAAGATCTGAAGGCCTAAGCGAACCACTTTAATATTATAATTAGTGTCCGACCGAAACTGGTTTTCCTGCCGAAACCGAAACCGAAACCGAACTTTCGGCCCCAGGGTCAGTTTCGGCCGAAACCGAAACCGAAACCGAAACTCACGTGTTCATTTAAAAAAAAAACAGCCAAGTGCGAGTCGGATTCCCGCACAGAGGGTTTCGTTACAAAAATAGGACACAAAAATTACGTTTGTAGCGTGAATGCTTTTTTTTTATTTTAGTAGGTACTTTTGGTTATAGCGGCAACAGAACAGAGTGAGGTGGCGATGGCAGTGTATCTTGACATAGCCAACGCTTTCAACACCTTGCCCTGGAGCTGCGTTTGGGAGGCGCTTATTTACCATGGAATGCCTCCATAACTCTGTCGAATTGTCGGGGCCTATCTTTTCGAGAGGGCAATAACTTACCCGAGCTGGCTAGGACTGGGTCGGCGAGATGTGTCGTTTGGTATTCCATAGGGATCAATAGGATCGCTTCTGTGGAACATCGGTTACGATTGGGTGCTGCGGCTGCGTGGTCCGGTGCTCAGAGGTCGCGAGGTAGCGTGTTACGTGCGTAACGTGTTACGACAACACTCTCATTACAGCGCGAGGAGCAACGCACCGAGACGCGGCTCTTAAGGCCACCTGCGGGATCCAGCTTACATATAGGGGGCGTCAGTATCGGCATCGAGCTCTCAATGACGTCTCTGGGGCTCGTACTCGATAGCTGGTGGAACTTCGGATACCACTTCCGAAGTTTGGTCCCATAGCTTAGGGAGGGGGGCATCAGCCGCACTCTCGCGGTTTTTGCCCATTATCAGGAGACCCAACGCTCCCTGCAGGAGACTGTAGTTTGGGATCGTGCGAAGCGTGGCCCCGTACAGGGCCGCCGTATGGGCGGAAATCCTCATGGCCAGCAGTGCGGCTAGATTGCTTAGCCCGCAGATAAGGGGATACCGCACGATCTCAGTTGAGGCGGCATGTCTTCTAGCCGGGACCCCTCTATTCTTCTACCTGGAAGCAAGGGCCCTTGCGTCATTGTTTAAATGGCGCAAGGAGGCGCTGGAGTAAGGCCATAGCCCTCTTCCTGTGAGCAGGTCATGCTCGTGAAAGAGATGAAGGGGAGGAAGCGGGAGAGATCTCTCCTACCCGAGTTCCACAGTCTGCGGCGGCGCCTCATACTATCAGCCTCCATGACCGGGGCCTGAGAACGGTGACGGGGCCGCTCACCGTCCTTATAGAAGCAAGCCACGTCACGTCACGTCACGCCACGTCAAGAAGTGGGATAACAACTGAACAACCCCCCAAAGACATGGCCGCAGTATGCATTATTCCGAGGGCATACTCGGGGCTCCCAACCGCAGGCTGTTAGGTAGGATTCGCGTGGTTTTTATTCTGTAGGACTACTGAACAGTGAAAATTTTAGGCCTCTATCCGGCACGGCTCCAGCGATATAATTCAACCTCGTAACTAATATACAGACGGACGGCTAGGCCTCATATCTCGTTAATAGGGTCCCGCTTTAACCCCTCCGTGCGAGAGTTCGACTCGCTCTTGGCCGGTTATTTTTTCAATAGGTGCAGCAAGTTCCTCCAAGTGCCATCAATCAACGGAATTATTCTTCTCAAGTGTATATTTTAGAAATATCTCCACCTAAAGATGAGTTTCTTTCTTTTACGTGTGGAATTACTCATATAATATACTAAAACCACACGGTGCCCTGCTAGCTCTTGGCTGGTTTTGGTTACATTCCAGAAGTATATAGCTAAAACTGGACAACAGTGAGCCGGACTAGCGCACGTAGGGTTCCGTACAAGAAAAGCTGCAAAAAATCACGTATGTTTTATGGGAGGCCCCCTTTAATATTATTAATTTGTCTATTTTTATTATTTGTCGCTATGGCGGCAACAGAAAGACATCATCTGTTAAAAATTTAAGTCTCTGACTATCACGGTGCATGAGTTACAACCTGCTATCAGACAGACCGACGACCAACTAAGTCAACGGAACCGACAACAAAGGGGTAGGGCAGTAGTAGGGCTATGTAATGTCCTAAATCACCTTTTCAGGGTTCTGCAAAAATTGTATTAGGTATTATAACTATTGATTGGAAGTCCTTAGTAATCTTCGGGTAGTAACATATTAACTGCTAAAGTTAGCGTGAATTAACCACAATATATGAATTCACACAGCTATTATCAGGTGACTCACAACATAATTCACGCGGTATAAATGGCGATAATTTAATTATGCCAAACGCGTGCGCTGTCGTACCGTGCTGGAGCGTGCATTGGCGTATTGACGTGTGGTGTATATGATTTGATGACATCGATGATAAAGTGATGGATGGACGAACCACGCATATTTTTGTAAAATAGCTGTGCTCCCCGCTCGTTTTCATGCCAATCATATCTACATAAATTGACCCTCTAATTTAATGTACTTTTTTACGGGCGAAATTTCTAAATAGCTCATGCTGCGTTTCATTACTGTAGTCCTATCCTACGACGATCTTCCACCCCTTTATGACGGATTGCGACAGACCGTGGTAATCTACTGTAGATTGTTTTCCAAACCACTGATATGGCCTTTAACTTGGCTTAGTTCAAATCTGCTTGCCTTCCGAAACACGTCAACACTCGTAAATAGATGAACTATGAGTAAAATAACATTCAAACTCAGGTACCTACTAATATTGGCAGATCCATTGTATCAATACTACTACTACGTCATATATCTCAATGGGCAGATCACACAAATGATTGCTTTATGTAGCATATCAACCAAATCTCATAATTTTGAAGTTTTGTTTTGAGTTTTCCTGTTCATCGCCATGTGCTCGTCCATTGGTTAACAAGTTGCTTTTTATATTTAAAAATTAGATAAGAAAGTCATGGTTTCTTCAAGCTTATTGAAGGCCACTCTTACAGTCCTTAAGACTAATGACATTGGTTGGCCTTCAAGTTGATGGCCCGATGATATCTCTTCACGCTCCACTTGAAGAACCAGGGATTGTAAGAGGAGGGAATCATGTATATTGGCAGGTCATTCCAAGCTTTTATGGTTCGCCAAAGTAACGATCTTTTGGTCCTGGCGAAGATTCCCTTTACTATGTGAGAGAGGCAAGCGGCACACGTTGTTCGTGATCCAAAAGGAGGCTAGGATTTAGTAAAAGAGCTCTTTAGAACACTCGTCGTGATATATTTGATCCAGATGACGTAGGTTCGGGCTCTGAAGATCTAGGTAAAAACCCCATCGCATCCGACGTATGAATATCACTGCTCTACATTAAGACAATGTATTGACCGTCATACTTCCCTAGAGACTTTCCCGTCGACCTAACGTCATCCAGGTAGTTACCCTATAATGTATCCATTTAGTATACTTGTGGTCAATATACCCTGACGTAAGTACATAGTGGTTTTACTAGTTTAAAAGTTGTTTTCAATGCTCAACCAAGTGAAGATCATTATGACATCACAGTATTGTTCTACGTCATTGAAATGTAGTGTATATGTACCTGTATATTATGCTTGCTTAGTATGTTTGTATTTCGACACATTGTCAATTGTTAGCTATAGATAAACATAATACAATTTGACCATTTGGTTGCGTAATTCGCTTGATATCTTCACAAAATTTTCCTAGTACAATTTTAGCGATGTTGAAGAGCAAGGATCAACATAATTATTTTTAGAGATGCGCCGAATGTTCGGCCGAATATTCGAATTCGGTACATTCGGCAAGTTTTCGAAGGTTTGTATTCGGCCGAATATTCGGTTTATTTGCCGAATAATTACCGAATGTTGTCATTATTATTAACAAAATTAATGATTAATGAATAGGTACGGGTTTTCCCATAATTAACGCCATTGCACAGAGATCTCTGGTGATGCACAGTAAATTAACATAGTCATTTAGGTGATAAGGCGAATCTGGCGTCCAAAAAGTTCGAAGTGCTCAACTTTGCTTCCCTAAATGCCCGGTTATCACCGCGAGTAGAGCAGATCCATTATTGAATCCGTTTAACTCGCAATATACTCGCAAAGTAGGTAGGTACTTGTTTTCCACCAATAAATGATCGAGATGAAACAACTGAGTGACAGAAATTGTTGTAATGAGCTGGCTCAGTTCTAGATAGCGGTCCAAGTCATCACGGAGTCCGTTTCTATCTGTTCTTTAAGATACAAAATGCAAGTAATTTTCTTAACTTGATTCCGTGTTATACGACGTTATCAATAATACGCTCAACATACGACCGCACACAACCAGTCCAAAACTCGCAACCGAACTAAGTCTCTGTGGAAATGAACTGCTCATTTTCCATTTCACATTTTACATTCACCTCACTCACCTCAATCCTAATTTTAATTTAAAACTCTTAGTTGGTGGAAAAGAAAACTTATTTCATCAAAATGAGCCCGTTCAGCTCGCCATTTCCCGCTAGTTACTCTATTGGCGCGTGCCCATTAGGAGTGGGTTGTCCTCAGAGCAAAATGTCCACGTTGATAAAAATTACCATAATGTAGTAAATCATGGGAGCAAAACGTCCGCAATTTTAAAAGGCCAAGCAACAAATTGTCCTCAAATATAAAAGCATTTAAAGTAAATTGTCACTAATAAAAAACCGGCCAAGTGCGAGTTGGACTCGCCCATGAAGGGTTTCGTAGCAGCAAGTAACATAATATAAAAGTTCTTATAGTTCGTTGTAACTTTGATTGATGTTTTAACACGTTCGCAGTGGTAGTGATTTTTCTAACCGAAAATTGCGGTTTATGTCGTATTAAAAAAAACTACCAGCTCTATCTCATTCAAACCAATTTTCGTTGGTAGTTTTTATGGCAATGTACATCATATATTTTTTTTAGATTTATCACTTTCTTAGTTTAGAAGTTAGAGGGGGGGGACACTCATTTTTCGACTTTGGAAGTCCCTCTTGCGCAAACTATTCACTTTAGAAAAAAATGATACTAGAAACCTCAACAGCATTTTGGAAGACCTATCTATAGATACCCCACACGTATGGGTTTGATGAAAGTAAAAATTTTGAGTTTCAGTTCTGAGTATGGGGACCCCAAAAATTTACTGCTTTATTTCTAGTGTTATATAAGAATCTTAATGCGGTTCACAGAATACATCTAGTTACCAAGTTTTAATAGCATAGGCCGTATAGTTTCGGAGAAAAGGGGCTGTGACACACGGACGGACAGACAGACAGACAGACAGACAGACAGACATAACGAATCTATAAGGGTTCCGTTTTTGCCATTTGGCTACGAAACCCTAAAAAATGCCATGAAAGCAAAACGTCCTTAACGTATTACAACCTTTTTAACTCATTAGTTGTAGCGGGGAATAAAACCTAATTAGAGGCTGTAAATATTGGCAGCTGATATTTTCATGTAAATGTTAAGTTTAAGAAGTGAATAATTTTTGTTTATACTTTTACGATATTAAAATACAATTAAAACTTAACTTAACGGCCAAAAATTTTAATTACGTACCTTTTAAATTTAGGACGTTTTACTCCCGTGACCATTTCAATAGCGGTCATTTAATAATAAGGATATATCGCTCTAGACAAAAAGACTCTTTAAAATTGCGGACGTTTTGCTCCCATGACTTACTACGTTATGGCCGTTTTTATCAACGTGGACATTTTGCTCTGAGGACAACCCACTCCTAATTCGCGCGTGCGACCACACATGGAGCAAGTACTGTTGTAATTTTTGAGTCGGTGCTTCTGAATACCAGCTTTGTCCGTTCAACTGGGTATAGAAGCGTGCTATGAGGATTATTAACGGTCTTCTACTTAGGGGTTTTACAACTTGCAAGATCTGAAGGCCTAAGCGAACCACTTTAATATTATAATTAGTGTCCGACCGAAACTGGTTTTCCTGCCGAAACCGAAACCGAAACCGAACTTTCGGCCCCAGGGTCAGTTTCGGCCGAAACCGAAACCGAAACCGAAACTCACGTGTTCATTTAAAAAAAAAACAGCCAAGTGCGAGTCGGATTCCCGCACAGAGGGTTTCGTTACAAAAATAGGACACAAAAATTACGTTTGTAGCGTGAATGCTTTTTTTTTATTTTAGTAGGTACTTTTGGTTATAGCGGCAACAGAACAGAGTGAGGTGGCGATGGCAGTGTATCTTGACATAGCCAACGCTTTCAACACCTTGCCCTGGAGCTGCGTTTGGGAGGCGCTTATTTACCATGGAATGCCTCCATAACTCTGTCGAATTGTCGGGGCCTATCTTTTCGAGAGGGCAATAACTTACCCGAGCTGGCTAGGACTGGGTCGGCGAGATGTGTCGTTTGGTATTCCATAGGGATCAATAGGATCGCTTCTGTGGAACATCGGTTACGATTGGGTGCTGCGGCTGCGTGGTCCGGTGCTCACAGGTCGCGAGGTAGCGTGTTACGTGCGTAACGTGTTACGACAACACTCTCATTACAGCGCGAGGAGCAACGCACCGAGACGCGGCTCTTAAGGCCACCTGCGGGATCCAGCTTACATATAGGGGGCGTCAGTATCGGCATCGAGCTCTCAATGACGTCTCTGGGGCTCGTACTCGATAGCTGGTGGAACTTCGGATACCACTTCCGAAGTTTGGTCCCATAGCTTAGGGAGGGGGGCATCAGCCGCACTCTCGCGGTTTTTGCCCATTATCAGGAGACCCAACGCTCCCTGCAGGAGACTGTAGTTTGGGATCGTGCGAAGCGTGGCCCCGTACAGGGCCGCCGTATGGGCGGAAATCCTCATGGCCAGCAGTGCGGCTAGATTGCTTAGCCCGCAGATAAGGGGATACCGCACGATCTCAGTTGAGGCGGCATGTCTTCTAGCCGGGACCCCTCTATTCTTCTACCTGGAAGCAAGGGCCCTTGCGTCATTGTTTAAATGGCGCAAGGAGGCGCTGGAGTAAGGCCATAGCCCTCTTCCTGTGAGCAGGTCATGCTCGTGAAAGAGATGAAGGGGAGGAAGCGGGAGAGATCTCTCCTACCCGAGTTCCACAGTCTGCGGCGGCGCCTCATACTATCAGCCTCCATGACCGGGGCCTGAGAACGGTGACGGGGCCGCTCACCGTCCTTATAGAAGCAAGCCACGTCACGTCACGTCACGCCACGTCAAGAAGTGGGATAACAACTGAACAACCCCCCAAAGACATGGCCGCAGTATGCATTATTCCGAGGGCATACTCGGGGCTCCCAACCGCAGGCTGTTAGGTAGGATTCGCGTGGTTTTTATTCTGTAGGACTACTGAACAGTGAAAATTTTAGGCCTCTATCCGGCACGGCTCCAGCGATATAATTCAACCTCGTAACTAATATACAGACGGACGGCTAGGCCTCATATCTCGTTAATAGGGTCCCGCTTTAACCCCTCCGTGCGAGAGTTCGACTCGCTCTTGGCCGGTTATTTTTTCAATAGGTGCAGCAAGTTCCTCCAAGTGCCATCAATCAACGGAATTATTCTTCTCAAGTGTATATTTTAGAAATATCTCCACCTAAAGATGAGTTTCTTTCTTTTACGTGTGGAATTACTCATATAATATACTAAAACCACACGGTGCCCTGCTAGCTCTTGGCTGGTTTTGGTTACATTCCAGAAGTATATAGCTAAAACTGGACAACAGTGAGCCGGACTAGCGCACGTAGGGTTCCGTACAAGAAAAGCTGCAAAAAATCACGTATGTTTTATGGGAGGCCCCCTTTAATATTATTAATTTGTCTATTTTTATTATTTGTCGCTATGGCGGCAACAGAAAGACATCATCTGTTAAAAATTTAAGTCTCTGACTATCACGGTGCATGAGTTACAACCTGCTATCAGACAGACCGACGACCAACTAAGTCAACGGAACCGACAACAAAGGGGTAGGGCAGTAGTAGGGCTATGTAATGTCCTAAATCACCTTTTCAGGGTTCTGCAAAAATTGTATTAGGTATTATAACTATTGATTGGAAGTCCTTAGTAATCTTCGGGTAGTAACATATTAACTGGTTGGGCTGACCCCAAACACGTCACAAGCAGAGCCAGGCACACAAAATTCATGAACACGTGAGTTTCGGCCCGGCCGAAAGTTTCGGCCCATTTTGGCCGAAACCGAAACTGCGGCCGAAACTCGGTTTTTTGGCCGAAACTGGCCGAAACCGAAACCGAAACCGAAACTTCGGTCGGTCACTAATTATAATATCAACAGAGAGGCGATTCCCTACATAGACGGAGATTTACTGTTGAAATATTAGCGACTAAGTGTGACAAAAAACATTTTGACTGTAAACTTTCTTCACGCTGACAGAATGTCGCCAGCCTTGTCGACTGACCTGTGCGAACCCGATTACCGCGTTAATTTAAACCGAATAGTTCGGCCGAATATTCGGTTCGGTACATTTTATACCGAATATTCGGCCGAATGTTCGAATTCGGTTCAACCCACATTCGGCGCATCTCTAATTATTTTCAATTTTAGCTCCTCTATAAAATAGAGTGCAGAGAGGCTTATGTCCGGATTTTGTCTGTAGTCTGTGACTCTGTGTCATTAAACTCATAACTTCAAAACCACGTGACTTACAATACTGAAATTTTGCAGGCAAATTTTGCAGCAGGAAATAGCTGGACATTTTGAGAGAGTATACCCAAAATTTCAAAAAAAAAATCAAAAGACGTGTTAGAGAGGGGCAGTCTGGTGAGACCGATCTCACGGCTTCTTGTTCTCTTAGGAGATAGGGCTACTTAATCTATATCCTAAAATCCTAAGTCTAAATTTGAAATAGGATGGACTCTCTTCGATACAATAGTATGCTTAATCTATAAATGTGTACCTTATAATATTCACCACTTTCAGTAGATGTTGTTCCGTTCGACCCCTTTGTCACTCTCTATCCTGGGAACAACATCCTGTGGTAAAAGGGCAAGGGAAAATTTGACCACACGGGAGAAGCGAGCATTAGCTATAACAGTGACAAATTTTGACTATTAATGACCACTCTGTTACTGGTCTACACTCACGACATGATTTAAGAGACGCTGTGTTTTCAAAATAAAATTGGAAGTATCTGCTCCTTTAAAATGTCTTTCCTCCTGCTCTCCATGCAGTTGTTCTAATGGTTTAAGAGAAAGCTTGAGAAAGCTTTCAATGATTGGATACTGTGCTCTTCCATTTCTCTATATAAAAAGTAGTAATGACTTATGTTTATTGACGCATAGACTATTTATGACCACTCTGTAACAAGTTCTTAAAACCTACTCTCACTACATGTTTTGAGAGACGCTGTGCTTCCAAAATTAAATTGGGAGAAGTCTGCTCATAGCAATGACTTCCTGCTCTCCACGCAGTTGTTCTTGAGAAAGTTTTCAATGATTGAATACTGTGCTCTTCCATTTCCCTTTATTAAAAGTAGGAATGACTTATGTTTACACATAGACTATTTATGACCACTCTGTTACTGGTACCTACCCTCACTATACATGATTTTAGAATGATAAAATGAAATTGGGAGTATTTGCTCCTAGCAATGGAATTCCTGCTCTCCACGCAGTTGTTCTTAAGAAAGCTACATTGATTGTATACTGTGCTCTTCCATTTCTCTATATAAAAAGTAGGAATGACTTATGTTTATTGACGCAGAGATTATTTATGCATAATCTGTTACTGGTCTACCTACTCTTACTATATGTTTTGAGAGACGATGTGCTTCCAAAATGAAATTGGGAGAAGTCTGCTCATAGCAATGACTTCCTGCTCTCCACGCAGTTTTTCTTGAGAAATCTTTCAATGATTGAATACTGTGCTCTTCCATTTCCCTTTATAAAAGTAGGAATGACTTATGTTTACACATAGACTATTTAAGACCACTCTGTTACTGGTACCTATCCTCACTTTACATGATTTGAGAATGAAAAAATGAAATTGGGAGTATTTTGCTCCTAGCAATAACTTCCTGCTCTCCATGCAGTTGTTCTTAAAAAAGCTTCAATGATTGTATACTGTGCTGTTCCATTTCCTATTAAAAGTAGGAATGACTTATGTTTATCACCGCTGAGACTTTCCCACCGGTAGAGTAGACGTAACTCCGATGACCATTTCCATGTAATAAAATTGACAGTAAAACTAATTACAAGTGAAAGATGTTCTTGTGGTTAGTTTAGGTAAAACTTTACGTCAGACTATAATATTACGAACTTCAATGCATGTTTTCAATATTGGAGGTTAAGTGACATAATGTTATGTTTATACGTAGTTATGATGCGACGTCACTGTAATTTACTCCGACAATTTGTTTTCTTTACAATTGGCGAGAGTATGTGGGTGATGTGTATTGTGTCACACGAATATAATAAACTAGTTTCCCAGATTCAAAGGTCGTGTTGCTCTATGTTCAGCCTTTTTTTTTAACGTAAAGAAAATCCTACGGGGATGCTATGCCGGACTCCAACCGACTAAAAACCACACGTATCTATCCTACCTAACAGCCTACGGTTTGGAGCCCCGGGTAAACCCTCGGAAGGATACCCCAGGACACTATGTTCAGCCTTCAAGGAGTTTTATTCCGTATTGGCGATTTAGGTACTTGTTAATTAACTACTCTGCATTCAGAAGTGTAAAAATTATGCGCTTTAGGTATAAACTTATTGCATACCTATTTGAAAGCAATTTTGGTAGCGAATATCTAGATCTAAGTTACAAAGCACTCCTAGACGAGGCTGCGGTTGTAGCCCAAGTCTGTCGAAAATCCTGGGACCTCCCTCTTAGGCTTTTCTTTTTATTTTTAACTGACTTCTCCGGATACTACGCAGGACACTTAGGTACCTACTAATACCACACGGTACCAAAGACTGCCTACGATCGGAAGACCCTGGTAAGCCCTCGAAAAGATGTCTCAGGACGTAGGTCCTAACTATGTAGAATGTAAGCCTTAGAAGTAGTTCTAAGGCTTACATTCTAAATTTCGATAACAGTAAAATATTAACATATCTATTCAAGATAAATATTAACGTTATTATTTTTTAACTAACTGATGCTCGCAGCTTCACCCGCGTAAAGTATGTTCCCGTTCCCGCTTCCAGTAGGAACTTATTCCCGGGATAAAAAGTAGCTTAAGTGTTACTCCAGACTATAATGTATATGTGTACCAAATTTCAGCCAGATCCGTTCAGCCGTTTGACCGTGAAAGAGTAAGAAACATCCACACTCACAAACTTTCGCATTTATAATATTAGTAAGATAGTCGAACTAGGTAATAATAAAATGTATATTTGTCATTTTACTGTTACGTATGTCCAGAGTGGTGTAATAGTCGTAGCTATAATAGGTATATGTTTTTGTTTGGCAAATTTCCTTGGTCCACTTACCGCGGTACTTATAAAGTTATAACTTGTAAAACCATGACGGTACCACAAACCATATACTTTATGCCTACGTTAACCGCTAAAAGCATCTTTCACGAGTAGTTGGTAATACCTAATAACCTAACACGTGGGATGACTGTATTGGTGACGTAGGTCAATGGGAATATCTCTGTGACAGCCCTCACGTAGTACCACAAGCTTATAAAATACTAGCTGACCCTCGCAACTTCATTTACGTCACGTAAGGTGTACGAAAAAGGAGGGGCACTTCTTCATGAGACTCATCAAGCAGCGTGTGAAACGGCCCTGTTTGCTTAATCATAAAAGAGCTTAAAGATTAAGTCTATTCTAAAAGAATTCAGACTGAATTATTTTACAACAGCCTTAATAATTAAGCTCTTTTATGATTAAGCCAACACGCCCGTTTAGATTTACCCTCTCATTCAAAGGAATCCTTAAATTCTAGGTTTAGCGAAAGTTGAGATGCCTCTAATTTCTAAACTACAAACCCCTCAATCTTGAAACTTGGGTCGAGAAATTCTTAAAGTACTCCCTTTCCAATACGAAAAAAATATTTGAATTCGCATCTCGCGTTGAGAAATTACAACTGAAAAACCATTTTATCTTTCATCCCCTCTCCCGCAGGAACCGCACAAAACTTCGGGATCAAAAGTATCCTAGAACCTTCCTCGGACTATAAGCTCGGAATGTACCAAGTATCATTCAAATCGGCTCATTAGTTTCGGCGTGATACTTATTCGGGATACAGACAGACAGACAGACATGAAAAATTTAAATTGCATTTTCGGCTTCAGTATCGATTAGAGAACGCCCTACAATTAAAATTTTCAAAATATCTTCCATGTACAGACTCTCGATCCTCTACAGTTTTATTATATGTATAGACTAGCTGACCCGCGCAACTTCGTTTGCGTCACATGAGATAGAGAAAGAGAGTGGTATCTATACATAGTATTAAAATTTTAAGTAATATAATCCCGTCGCATTTACTCCCGTCGCGTGTCTTATATATTTTATTAGAGTGGTGTGGTAGGTATTAATATTTAAAGTGATATAGGTAATATTTCCTGTCGCGTCACGTCGCTCGCTTAGTATTCATTACCATTAGAGTTGAACTTTGTTCAAGAGATACATGTTGTTCATTTTTGGTACGGAACTCATCGTGTCCGAGTCCGACTCGCACTTGACCGGTATTATCTTCCAGTTGACTGGCTACTCCTACTGCAGAAAACGTTTACTCCCGTGCGTCGCGTTGAGTTACCTCGCTCATATTTTTTAAATTATTTAGAGGGTTATTGTAAGTGAACCTTAAAAGATAGACATAAATGCTGCTCCGGACTTTTTTGTAACTTTTTAAAAGGAAATAAAATGGAGTACACAATTTTTACGTAACTTTAACCATTTACGCAACGTACGCAATGGTAGCTCTCAAAAGAAATAAATTTTCCCCGTTCTCAAAACATTATTCATGGCTGCTCCGCTCCTATTTGTCTTAGCGTGATGTTATATAGCCATTAGCCATCCTGAATAAATGGACTATAAAACTGTGAAATTATTTTTGAAATACAACCAGTAGTTTCTGAGATCCTAGCACAAACAAACTCTTCAGTTTGATAATATTGGAAGCTAACCTTAAAAGAAAGACAAATTAGGTTATTGTGAGCGAATCTTTAAAGATAGATATATACTGTCGCGGACTTTTTTAACCGACTTCAAAAAAAGGAGGAGGTTCTCAATTCGTCTGTATGTATTTTTTTTTATGTATGTTAAGCTATATTTCCGTCAATTATAGACGGATTTCAAAATTTATTTTTTTGTTAAATAGGGTTTACTTCTGAGGTGGTCCCATTTTCACCAGGTCAGGATATGATGATGGGATCCAGGAGAAAACGAGGGCAACCACCGAAAATTGTAGGGACAACTAGTGCGCTTGTTAACTTTTTAATTAAGTGCTTTAATGTTCTACTTTTTAATGAAGGTCTGGAGTCGATCTGATGATAGAGTCGAAAGACAGTGGAGGGCATTCCTTAACAATTAACAGCAGTTACCTTGTGTTTGGGCTTGATTGATTTGTATTGATGAGAACTTTACACCTAGATTGATAGATCCGACTTAAAAAGAAGAAAGTTCTCAATGTTTTACGTATGTTCACCGATATTTCGTCAATTATAGACGAATTTCAAATCTGCTTTTTGTTGGATAGAGTTCACTTCTGAGGTGGTCCCAATTTCACCAGGCCAGGATCCGATGATGGGATTCAGGAGAAATCGAGGGCAACCACCGAAAATTGTAGGGACAACTAGTGCGTTTGTTAACTTTTTAATTCAGTGCTTTAATGTAGGTACTACAATTTAATGAATGTCTGGAGTCGATCTGATGATGGAACCGAAAGACAGTCGAGGGAATTCCTTAACGATTTACAGCAGCTACCTTGTGTTTGGGCTTGATTGATTTGTATTGATGAGAACTTTCACCTAGATAGATATATTTTTCGTTTCACCCGTCACTTAAAATAATGAAAAAAAAAATTTCAATAAAAAATAAAACCGACTTCAACCAATTCCTGAAAAATTTAATTTACTTAGCACAAAGTAATATTTATTTTGGTTTATCAGACTTTATTCAATATAATATTGAAGTTGGTGCCATGAATAATACCTACATAAAACTATAGGTTTACTTGGCGCCGACTTCAATATTATATTGAATAAAATCTGATAAATCAAAATACATATTACTTTGGGTTAACTAAATTTAATTTTTCAGGAATTGGTTGAAGTCGGTTTTATTTTTTATTGAAAAATTTTTTTATAGAACTTTTTAAGAGAAACAATTTTGTAGTACAAATGTTTACGTAACTTTAACCATTTAGGCAGCGTACGCCTCGGAAGCTCTCAGACGGTAAAAATAATTCCCCGTTTTCGAAACATTCTTCATTGCTGCTCCGCTCCTATGCGTCTTAGTGTGATGTTATATAGCCTATAGCCATCCTCAATAAATGGACTATCAAACTGTAAAAGAAATTTTAAAATCGAACCAGTAGTTCCTGAGATCCTAGCGTTCAAACAAACAAACAAACAAACTCTTCAGCTTTATAATATTAGTATGGATTAGCTTACTTTGGGCTAGTTGGAGATGTGTGTGTTCCACTTGTACCTGTTTATTTTTGTTAATAAAGATATTGTAGAGTCTCCACCTAATAAAATTTTATCATGTGTCGTAAAAGGCGACCAATTTATACTATGAGTATCAGACCACGGATATTAATACTTATAAACTTTTAAATACATCCTTATCATATCATACATTGAAACACCCAGACTCTTGAGACAAAGATTTATGGATCAAACAAATTTTTCTATCCGGTGGAAATCCAACAACGACTTCGTGATTCTCCGACGCACATTTCGACCTTTAGCTAGACCAACGAGTCACGAGGGGAAGTCGACCGGAAGGGTTTGATAAAATACAGTATCTATTTTACTGGTGACAATCATTGTAATAATCTATAATTCTATACTAATATTATAAAGAGGAAAGATTTGTTATTTTGTTCTTTTGTTTTCTTGTTTGTTTGTTTGTTTGTAACGAATAGGCTCCGGAACTACAAGACCGATTTGAAAAATTCTTTAACTGTTGGGAAGCTATACCTACTCTTTGCGCTGAACATAGGCTATATTTTATTCCCGTATTCCCACGGGAACGGGAACTACGCGGGTGAAACCGCGTGACGTCCGCTAGTATCTAATAATTTTTGCGTGAAATGTAAATTTCAAAGTAGAAAAAGCATATAATGAGCTAGGTACCTGCGTATACACAGTTAGGTTTGAAAATGTCATTGCATTTTATACAATTTTATTTACAAACCACTTAAAGTTACTATACACTATACATATACAAACAATTCATAATATAGGGGAACATATTTTTTTTTAAAAAAGAGCTACTACCCGCTCAATTTATAGAGCCTGGAACGTTAATCCGAAACTCGTTTGTTCGAATAATCTGTTGACATAATCATTTTTGGCAGACGTCTTCTGCCATAGAAAGCACGTTTGGCAGAAATCACTATTCGTAGAAAGCATGGTTCGCCGAAGTATTGGTTGATAGATTCATTATTGCACAGATGTCACGGTTGTTGGAAAACACTATAGGCAAAAACCCCTGTACATAGATAGCACGGTTCGCCGAATTAATTGTTGATAGAATCATTATTCATAGAAGCCTTGGTCCATAGAAAGCGCGGTTGGCAGAAACCTTTGTTCATAGATAAAACTTCGTTCCGAAAGCTTTTTTGATAGAAATCATTTTTTCCAGATACATCGAATCACAGAAAGCTCGTCGCGTTGGTCTAGGGTTCGTAAAGTCCTACTAGATAGCTTGATAGTCCCTCGGACACTTCATTTACCTGTGGTTTTACCCAACGATAGTATCGTGGGCAAGAAAGGGACTTCAGATTGAGGAAAGCTTAAAACGACCAAAGTTATTGGTTAATTCTTTGTACCGAGCTTCCTGTGACCCGATGTATCTGGAAAAAGTGGTTTCTATCAAAAAGCTTTCGGAATGAAGTTTTATCTATGTACAGTGTTTTCTGCCAATCGCGCTTTCTATGAACCAAGGCTTCTATGAATAGTGATTCTATCAACAATTAATTCGGCGAACCGTGCTATCTATGTACAGGGGTTTCTGCCTTTAGTGTTTTCGAAGAACCGTGACATCTGTGCAATAATGATTCTATCATCCAATACTTCGGCGAACCGTGCTTTCTACGAATAGTGATTTCTGCCAACCGTGCTTTCTATGAAAGGATTCTTCGGCGAACCGTGCTTTCTTTAGGTAGTGATTTATGCCAACCGTGGGCAGCGTTTCCACGTTGTATGGCAATAGAGAGCCTCTGGGCCAAGTATACACCCGCATTTTGGTCACGAGAACCGTCGACCAATAGTTTACATAAAGCTCTGTAAATGAGCTTTGCACTAGGACCTCACGGTCCAAAAGTTTTCGACCCCAAACTGTTAAAATATATACCTAACACCCGACAAGATTTCTTTTAAATTAACTAACTACGGTACCTGCATAATATATTATACACTTTATTTTGGATTATCTGATGTGGTGCCTACATTAGACGCTTTATTTACTCAATCCAGCTTATCGCAGTCCGCTACTGAAAGTAGGCCTCCTCTGTAGACTATCGGGCTCCATGCCTGAGGGCGGTGAACGGACTGCTCACCGTCCTTACTGAAGAAGGCCCCAGACGACAGCTTGGCGTGAGCCCTTTTTTTTTTTTTTTTAACGTGAGGGAAAATCCTCGTAGGATGCTATGCCGGACTCTTACCGACTAAAAAACCTCACGCCACGCCTACAGTCTATGGTTGAGAGCCCCGGTTAAGCCCTCAGAAAGGATATCCCGTGACTCCCAACAGACCTACGGCCGCCAATGCGGCCTCGCCCAGGGGGTGGTTCGGGTGCAATCCCGCGTCTATGGGGGGTTTCGGGTGTGACCCCGCTTCTAAGGGGGGGGGGGGGCGTGCGTGAGTTGCTCACGTCACGCTGCCGTCATGGGCCTGCTTCTGTAAGGACGGTGAGCAGCCCTCTCATCGTCCCCAGACCCCCGGTCATGGAGGCCGATAGTCCTCGGCGAAGACACGTCGGCGGCGCCCAGGGCGCCGACTGCGGAACTCGGGTGGGAGAGTTCTCTCCCGCACCCGGCCCGCCGCCTCCTTCGCGAGCATGACCTGCTCGCAGAAAGAGGCGGCGCAGTCCCACTTACTCCCGCTGGAGAGCATGGCTCGCACCATGGCCTCGAGCGAGAGAGTGTCCACGCCCAGACCCACTACGAGGACCTGGCGCTGTTGTGCCCACGCCGTGCACTCCACCAGAGTGTGGAGCGCCGTGTCATCGCTGCGGTCCTCGCAGTGCTGACACTCGGCCGTGGTTTCCCGGTGTTTTCGCCACAGATACCTACCGAGGCTACCGTGCCCGGCAAGCATCTGTGTCAACCGGTAGGAGAGAGCACCGTGTCTTCTCTCCAGCCACTCGTCCATGACCGGTCTGACGGCCGCGATTGTGGCGAATCCCCCCTTTGGTTGCTCAAGTCGCACCTTCCATGTCTCCACGGTTTCCTGGTGGAGCAGGGTCCGCTGGGCCTCGATTTCTCGAGACGCAGGCCTTTGGCCCCGCTCCAGCGCCTCCTTGCGCCATCTGAACAGTGACGCAAGGGCTCTCGCTTCCAGGTCCCATGGAGGGGTCCCGGCTAGGAGACATGCCGCCTCACCGGAGATCGTGCGGTATCCTTTTATCACCCTGACGGCCATCACTCTCTGCGGGCTCAGCAGTCGAGCCTCATTGCTGGCCGTCAGGGTCTCCGCCCATGGCGTGAGCCCTAAGAAGCGGGATAACCACTCGCAAAACCCCCCAAAGACTCTATGACATAACCTTCTATGACGATACAAAGGTATCTATTTATTTACAACTAGTTGACCCTCGCAACTTCGTTTAAGTCACCTAAGGTCTATGAAATGGGAGGTGATGAGGAGGAACTGGTGAAACTGCTCTGTTTGCTTAATCGTAAAAGGCTTAAAGATTAAGTGTATTCTAAAACAATTCAGTCAGAATATACTAATGGCGACAAGAAATAGACGCCAGTTTATTTAGATTGGCACTTACATTCAAGGAACCCTTGAATTGTAGGTTTAGCGAAAGTTAAGATGTCTCTAACTACTGAACTACAAAACCCTCAATAATGAAACTGGTGTGGAAAAATCCGTACAAGGGGTACTTTAAGGATTTTTCCACATAAGTCTCAATATTGAGGGTTTTGTAGTTCAAACACTAAAAAAATATTTTAAATCGGACCACGTGTTGAGAAATTACAACTGAAAGATCATTTTTCTTCCACAGGAACCAAGCAAAATATCGGGATTAAAAGTAACTTAGAACCTTCATCGGATCATAAGCCCACATTGGTCAAGTATCATCAAATTGATTCAGTAGTTTCGGCGTGATACTTATGCAGGATACAGACAGACAATTTTTTTATATTACATTTTCGGCTTCAGAATCGGGTATAGAATGCCCTACAATTAAAATTTTCAAAATATCTTTCATGTTCAGATTGTTGACCCTCTACAGTTTTTTAACCGACTTCAAAAAAGGAGGAGGTTACTCAATTCGACCGTATATAAGTTTTTTTTTATTTTTTTTTATGTTTGTTCGCGCAGAACTCCGTCGTTTATGGACCGATTTGAAAATTTTTTTCTTCGTTCGAAAATAGATAGTCCCAAGGTGGTCCCACTTTTAGGAATTTAGGATCTGATGATGGCATCCTGGAGAAATCGAAGGAAACTTTTAAAAATTGTAGGGGCATCTAGGGAATTTGTAAATTCTTTTATTAAGGGCTTTGAAGTAGTACAACTTAATGAAGGTCTGGAGTCGATCTGATGATGGAGACGAAAGACAGTAGAGAGAATTCCCAAACGATATACAGCAGTTACCTTGTGTTTGGGCTTGATTAATTTGTACTGTCGAGAACTTTACAACTAGATAGATAGATTTTCAGTCAACACGTCACTAAAAATAGTGAAAAAAAAAAATTTAACAAAAAAGAAACCGACTTCAAACATAACTAAAAACTGAAAAATAAAATTTACTTAGCACAAAGTTAGTATATTCTGATTTATCAGATATCATTAAATATAATACTGAAGTCGGTGCCAATATGACTATGTGAGAGATTAATAATGCCTACCTAAGCCTACATAGTTTTACTGGGCACCGATTTCAGTATTATATTTAATGATATCTGATAAATCAGAATATACTAACTTTGTGCTAAGTAAATTTTATTTTTCAGTTTTTAGTTATGTTTGAAGTCGGTTTCTTTTTTGTTAAATTTTTTTTTATTATATGTATAGAGATACCTACTTAGATTGGGAGTTAGCACACAGTAACTCATATCATAAAACCTATCCTAAAATAACCTGTCCATGTTTGATGAAGTAAGTAGTCGGCGTCGAAAAGGCACGCTACATCTAGTGAAGTGCCATACGGCTCTTTTCCATAAAAGTATTTTCGCAATGGCTCCGAAAGTATACAATAAGCTACCTAAGAAATTGAGACATACTGAAAGTATAAACGTGTTTAAAAGAGATTTGTTTGATTATTTGGTTAATAAGACTTACTACACAATTGAAGAGTACCTGAATGATAAAAATAATACATGCAGCTGACATACCTAATTATTAATAATGAAAACTATGACATTTAGGATAAGTGTGACTCTATTTTTGTTTGTGTATTATAATTTATCTAAATTTCCTGTATCATTTATATTTATGACATTAATGTACACTACAAATTTTATTTAACATTTTTTGACATTTAAAATTTTTATTTTTATTTATTATAAATTTTATTGTGCATCGGTATTCCCAAATTGCAGTGGTTGCCGTTCTTGTATTGCATGCCTCAATCGGCGAAACATGGTTTGCACATTGTTATCATCTAAAGTGGTGGGCAAACTTTTCTAACGGGGGGGCCAGAAAAATTAAAAAATATCAGGTGAGGGCCAGAAGTATTAAAAAAACCGGGCAAGTGCGAGTCGGACTCTAGCTCAGAGAATCCGTACAAATAAAACGAAAAAAAAATCACTATTTTTGTATGTGAGCCTCCCTTAATTTCCTCCTTTTTTCTGATTTTGGTATTTGTTGTTATAGTGGCAACAAAAATACATCGGCTGTGAAAATTTCAGCTCTCTAGCTATCACGGTTCTTGAGGAACAGCCTGGTGACGGACAGACGAACAGATAGATGGATGGCGAAGTCTCATGAAAAGGGCCGCTTTTACCCTTCGGGTACCCAACCCTAAAAATGTGTTTTGTGCTGAAGTTTTAATCATAAGATATTAAAAAAATACAGTAAACTTACACACTTGCACAAACGTTAAAAATAAGAATTTAACTGGTATTTGCAATGCGAGGCCCTGCCATGCCATGGTAGGCGTGTAGGACGTAGTAAATTGCTTCTTATGTGGCATATTAAAAATGCAAGTTCGTGTTGTGACGAAGAAACTTTAGCAGCGCTAAAAGGTGTTCAACAGTAAGTCGGTTTGCGATTGAGTTGTTCAGCAATATCAATGTCGAAAAAGTCTGTTCACTTCACCGTCTTCACCTATGTGTTTATTGCTCTACAAATTAGAATCTATATAATACTTCCGGACGGTCAAAATATATATATCGCCGGCCATATCCATACCAGGTGCCGAAGGACCGTCGTCGGCGGGCCGGATTAAATACTTCCGCGGGCCGGAGCTGGCCCGCGGGCCGTACTTTGTCCATCACTGAATCTAACACCTTAGATATAAGTTTACTCTGTACCTGTGTTCGGCAATGAATAAATGAATTATGAATTATGAATTATGAATTATGAATTATGAATCATATTATTTTTCATATTCATCTTGTGCATATTTTTGTCTTTTACGAGTATGTATAAAACTGGTAGATGCAGTAAATCACTTTTTTGTTACACCTAAATCTCTTTAGAAAATTTTAGCAAAGCCTTGTGTACATATGTACTAAAAGTTTGTTTAGTAATTATAAAGTAACGTATGTAGGGTAAGTACTTACTTTTTTTATAATTCCTTTTAACTTCATCAAATAAAATGTATGCACTTAAAATGAAACCAAGATAAAGGCCGTGAAATTAAAACACTTGTATCAAAATAAGGAAAATTATTCACAAAATAAACATAAACAGTAGGTACCTCGTTTAATATACTCATTATTTTTCAAAAAATAACCAAAACACAGCGTTGTTTCCTGTTTGATTGATCTCATTTGTATTCTATTTGATTAGTTCTAGTACTTTTTTTTTGTTTAACGTGAGGCATAATCCTCACGGATGTTATGCCGGACTCCTACCGACTAAAAAACTTCACGTGTCCTGCTAACAACTTACGGCCAGGAGCCACGGGTAATCCATCGGAAAAATACCCCTGGCCAGGTTAAGTATTGCATCGGTTAGGCCTCGAGGCTTTTACATTATTTCTTTGAGTAGGCAAAAAATTATAATTATCTTTCTCAGTACCTTTCCCCAGGTCTAGGGAGATGCCCGATTTTTTTTTGTAAAAAACAAAAAATTTTACGAAAAATAACTGTTTTCGTGTTCTTGACGTCATAAAGAGCATGTACTGCTACTACGTCATGGTACCCGTCTCTGGAAGACAAAATCAAACCGACTTAATGCATACGATGATACTTAGTGGCAGTAGCCAGTAGCAGTGTCTTATAACTCTTATATGAGCTATGTTTCAAGTTACCATATCCCGTAAGAAATGGAGCAACACAGTGATCCACCTCCAGCCATGACAACCTCGTTCTGTAAAAAGCTGGTAAAGATACTCTTTGATAAAATTGTTTTAACACATCTACCATTCGTTCCACAGTTTTCTACATACAAATCAAAGTCCAAAGAGTCCGGCAGTCTCTAATAAAACATTCGTATTATCACAGATTATATATTTGTAAATGAGGCAATATAAATCAGATCACTGACCATTATCACAGTGATTGATAAGATCTAATATATGTTATCAACAGTAACTATAAGGACGGTCAGTCAAGCATTGACCTATATTTTCTTAGCGATGTAGCCATAGCCGCTATCTTATAAACGAATTGTATGTAACCAAAGGATTTGTTGTTCCATGTTACTTGGTATTTGTACTAGCTATTTTCCGCGGTGATACTTTTAAGAATTACTCTAAATGGTGAGCTATATGGGTCCAAGAAAAGAACCCTGGGAAATACCACAGGCAAAGCAACAGGAACTTTGTCACAAACGCTTTTAAAGAAAGGCTGGCCAAAGACAGATATGCTGGCTAGATAGATAAGTTTGGAGATAGAAATTTTGGGAACTCATAATCCATTCCTGATCGAATTGCCTACTTACCTAAATGCCACACCTTCCGATAAGATAGGGCTTAAACTTATAACACGCTTTTTTATCTTCGAAGTTAGTAAATGCCGAGGACTCAATCGGCCACCCAGGCAGGTACTATTCTTATTGTAACCTTTTTTTAATGCTTGGCTTAAACAGGGCTCTGTAACCTTAAAATAAATAATAACAATAGTGTTAAAAGTTTGAATACGTTCTTTATGAATTATCACTACCTGATTCAAACCACAGCCATTTTTTTTTTGTAAAACTTTTATTTGGGACTGCTCGCTGTCCTTACAGAAGCAGGCCCAGGACGACAGCGTGACGTGAAAGTTTCAAGCACGCCACACGCCCCATAAAGCGAGATAACACCCCGAACAACCCCCAAAGGCCGCAGTGGTAGCCAAAGTCTGTCGGTAATCCTGGGAATGCCTTTCGAGGACTTACCCGGGGCTCCCGACAGTAGGCAGTAGTAGCTCGCGTGATTTAGTCGGTATGAGTCTGGCGTAGCATTCATGAGGGATTTCCACACGGTAAAAATTAAAAATTTAAAAAACCCCCGACTCACAAAAAAAGAACAATAAAAAAACCTGTAAAAAGTAAAAAAATAACTATTAGATATATTATGACCTATCTACCCTAAGTATTGAACCTTTATTATTATTATAGGTACATAGCTATTTTATTTACGTATTCATATTTTAATTAACAGTTGGTCTCGTCGAGGGACCGCTCTATACCTAAACAGAGACAGACGTACAATTAGGTTATCATTAGGTGAGCGGTCCCCGACGCGACAAACTGATTTTCATAAAATTTGCGGTATCGTGATGTATAAGTTATGACCTTTCATTTGATACCCAACACGGGTATATTTGAACACATTCCATTATTCATCACCACTTTCACCCCTCATATCCTTGAAATGGCTTAACCGATTTTTATAAAACATAGCTAAGAACACTCTCCCCTAACCCATCTTTCAAACAAAAAATACAGAATCAAAATCGGTTCATCCGTTTGGGAGCTACGATGCCACAGACAGACTTACAAACACACACACACACGCACACACACACACACACACACACGTCAAACTTATAACACCCCGTCCGGGTTTCCGTCGGGGGTTAAAAAAATGGAACGGAGAGCCAGCGCAAAAGGAGTTCCTGACGGCGTCTTCAAGATCATCAAATCAGACTTCCCAGTAGGTACTTATTTTTCTTAACTTCTGCATTACAAATAGTCTATTACTATAGTATTAGAATGAAAGCATTTTTACCAAATAGATGTTGCTCATTGATTCTGTCATAATAATTATATTTACTGCGAGAGAGATATTGTTTGTGAACTTACCATTTCTGACCAAAACCTAGTAACAGAATAAAGACAAGAAAGAAAAAAGTATTAGAGGAGACTGAAATTGTTTATATCAACTATGATTTAGCTGACAGATTCATACGTATCGGTCACACACGTGAGTTTCTTGTAAGCCTCACGTTTTGAAAATGTGCTTTAATAATTCTAGGGAACTTTTGTATTAATGTGCAATCCATCTTATGATCTGTCTGTTAATGATGAAGCATTACGCTATCGAACATTAATGGTCCAAATCAAACTGAAAATGAGTAAAATTGAACTAACATTGCTTTTAACAAGCTAAGATGTAAACCTCCTTGTAGAGCTCGATATCATTTTGCACGTAAAATTACGATTCCTTTCACGATTCACCTTGGATTAAATCCAAATTGAAGGAGCCAAGTGGTTTTGAACTTAATGCAGTTTACCTCAAGCGGTAACATTTATTAATATGTTATCGTATCACGTCTTAAAATTAGCTATAACAAATTTCAAAAAGGATACCTACATCATGTTCTGTCGGGAATTCTGGGACTGTTGGCAGTTCAAGGACAACCTTCCGAGGGTTTACCCTGGGCTCTCGACCGTAGGCTGTAGTACCTTGTGGTTTAGTCGGTAAGAATCCTACATGATATCCATGAAGGATTTCCACACGTAATATCAAAAGTAGGTAGGTAAGTACCTATAGTATTTTTAAATCCTCATGGATTCTATGCCGGACTCCTAAAAAGGGGGGGGGTGTTCGGGTGCTATCCCGAGTCTTTAAGGGGGTTTTTCGGGTGTTGTATAGCCTATGTCATATTGTTTTGGGTTTATTTTGTAGTAAAGCCATTATCAATCGTAAATATCATTAAAACAATGTGAATTTTCAAGTTCATGCGTATTATTTAATTTCGTTATCGGCGACATTTTATGTCCTTCACAGGTAAGTACCTACTTGTATTGTGTGTATAATTGAATAATACTTACGTATCTCTACATACATTATGTATTCAATTTAATTCAACAATCATTTCGAAGTTCTCTGCGTAACGTAAGCCTCTCTTAAATTTAAATTTCACTGAATACTATTCCATACCTTTTTTTGGCTCCATAACATTTATAATGTCTATTCTTCCTTGATAAACTGATTTCTTAAAACTGGGTAGGTACATACCTCTATGTTCTAAAAAACCTTTTAAAGGTTCGTGAGACGACCTATTATGACAGTCTCTAAGGCTTCCATTCCAAGACATTAAGTATTCTTTCTCAGCCAGCAAAGTTCAAACATTGAACGCATGGCATTTTGGAGGTCACAACTGTCACAAGTCCTTGACGACTGACATAATCGGACTTCGGTACGTTTTGTGGTATTTTACGCTTGGGCTTGCTTGCAGCTGGCATAAATACTATTCTGCTTCCCCCAAACCCTATCCCTCAGTCGCTTTCATTCCGTCGAACGGAGCGGTCGTTTCGCTAGTGTAGTTCTGTTTTCCTACTCAAACAATCGATCGTTTTCACTCACATGTTTTCAATATAGAATTAATGAACGTGTTAAACTAACCAACCTTTTTGGTGCTATATTATATTGAAACTGTTTCGAAATGTGTGGTTATTAGCTGTTGAACATTTTATACATTGATGTTAAGACTTTCTAAGTTCAAGTGAGCATTTTTGCACAGCACAGTCTTATTTTTGTAGGTTTTTAAAGTGATTTTGTGATTATCGACTCAACATGAAGGATAAATCGAAAAGGTATGATTTTTTTAAATAATTCATAGATATACAAAGTACACATCTTCTCAAATCAAAGTCAATTTATGTTCTCTACCTAACCTATAATATTAATGTTATGCTTTGATAGAGGTCGTATACCTACTTGCTGAATTTATGTCTAAATCTAAACATAATAAGCCCACTGTTCTCTCTAGAAATTATAGTTTACTCATCGATAAAAGAATGTTTGAAGACTACATATATTATTCATTGAGTAAATGTCATTAATTGTTTAAAACAGAAAATTACATGAAGAGCCCATAAATAAATTTGGCCGATTGTACATTTACTGCAACGTGATTTAAATTACTAAGCGGATAACTTGATATTTTATAAATACCATTATTAAAATACTTGAATACTGTGATATAATGTTTATTTATTTCACAAATTATACTAAAATTAGCTACCTCTGCGGAGCAGTTGTAGAGTACCTATGCGACAGTTGTTGATAAGGTGTTAGGTTCAAATTCTCGAGATCAAATAGGTATGTGTGTGTTCCGCAAATGTTACTTTCGTACTTTAGATGTTTTCTTTTTAAGTTTATAAAATACTAGCTGACCCGCGCAACTTCGTTTGCGTCACATGAGAGTGAGAAAGAGAGAGGTGTTAAAGCGATATAATGTTTCCCGTCGCTTTTACTTCCACCCATCCGTTTTTCGGTATGGAACTCATCGCATGCGAGTCCGACTCGCACTTGGCCGGTTTTTATCGTTCAGTTGACTGGCTGCCGCTGCAGGCCCAGTTTACTCCCGTCGCGTTGCTCATACTTTAAAACTTAATAAGAGGGTTATTGTAAGTGTACCATAAAAGATAGGCATATGCTGTTCAGGACTTATTTTTGTAGTGATAGTGGTAGTGATAGTGGTAGTGGAGTGATAGTGGTAGTGATAGTGGTAGTGATAGTGGTAGTGATAGTGGTAGTGATAGTGGTAGTGATAATGGTAGTGGTAGTGATAGTGATAGTGGTAGTGGTAGTGATAGTGGTAGTGATAGTGGTAGTGATAGTGGTAGTGATAGTGGTAGTAATAGTAGTAATGATAGTGGTAGTGGTAGTGATAGTGATAGTGATAGTGGTAGTGATAGTGGTAGTGCTAGTGCTAGCCAGGGGATGAACATGAACTCTACGAGCAACACCAAAGCAAATAGGAGTTTCGCTCTGTTCAGTTTCAGTCGCGCGTAAAGGTTACACGCACTCACTTTTTTTTTATATTTGTTTTCTTTTTGTTTTTGTTTCTGTTTTTGTTTTTGCTTACAATAAAATTTTAAAATAAAATGAAATTTTATTACAAATCCTTCACTTTAATCAAAAGGAACTTCGTTCCATCCGGGTGTCCCTTGACACCTCTCAAGTTTTTTATAACTTTTTAAGAGGAACAATTTTGTAATAAACAATTTTTACGTAACTTTAACTATTTATGCAGCGTCCGCAATGCGAGCTCTCAAAAGAAAGAAATAATCCCCGTTCTCGAAACATTATTCATGGCTGCTCCGCTCCTATTCGTCTTAGCGTGATGTTATATCGCCATTAGCTAGCCTTAATAAATGGAATATTAAACTATAAAATAATTTTTGAAATGCAACCAGTAGTTTCTGAGATCCTAGCACAAACAAACTCTTCAGTTTCATTATATCGTGAGCGAACCTTAAGAGATAGACAAATTAGGTTATTGTGAGCGAACCTTAACAGATAGACATATGCTGTCGCAGACTTTTTTGTAGAACATTTTAAGGTAAACAATTTTGTAATACACAATTTTTACCTAACTGTAACGATTTACGCAGCGTACGCCTCGGAAGCTCTCAGACGGTAAAAAATATTCCCCGTTTTCAAAACATTCATTATTGCTGCTCCGCTCCTATTCCTCTTAGCGTGATGTTATATAGCCTATAGCCATCCTCGATAAATGAACTATCAAACTGTAAAAGAATTTTTGAAATCCAACCAGTAGTTCCTGAGATCCTAGCGTTCAAACAAACAAACAAACAAACAAACAAACAAACAAACAAACTCTTCAGCTTTATAATATTAGTATGGATTATTGTTTCTTATATAGTTTTTTCTGCTAAACATTTTAACACACTTCAGGGTCTAAAGTCCAAGATACAAATATTTTTTGTCGTTCCATTAGAATAGGTAAAGCCATTGAAGAGTTATGTTCATGAATGTTAATTCTTCAATGCATATTTTGTATGTTACAATTTTGCTATAACATCGAGTATTTCTAAAAAAACAATTAGAAAAGTTTAAAAGGGCTACCACTGATTTAGGACCAGTAGGTACAGTTAGGTTCAGGTACTTATTGTAAATTTCTATGACTTTACATTGTAAAGTTATAGAATATAAGTACCTGAACCTAACTGTACCCTGTTGCCTCGGGTTGCAAAAAAATGTTAACTAGCAGTAAAATAAAATACCTTGTCCTTTGAGTAAGACTGTTTGAGGACCCAAGGCACTCTTTAATAACACCCCCACAGTTAGTTGAGGCTGCAGTGGTAGCCGTAGGTCTGTTGGGAGTCCTGGGCGCCGATTCTCGACCACACGCCGTGAATGCGTGGACGCAAATTTACGGGTGAAACGTCGTCCGTCTCATGTTTCGCCGTTCCTAAATATAAGACAGGCGACGCGTCACCCGCCGATTTCCGCCCACGCATTCATGTCATGTGAAGCGAGAATCGGTGCCCAGGGGTATCCTTCCAAGGGCTTAGGTACCCTAGGCTCCCAACCGTGGGCTGTTAGGTAGGATACATGGGTTTTTTAGTCGGTAGGAGTCCGGCATAGCATCCATGTTGATTTTCCTCACGTAAAAAAACGCACACCTACCTAATTCAAATAAGCTACTTAGCATAAACTAACTTATTTTCTTCAGCCATCAAGAACCTGTAGCTATCGAATGTCCTTTGAGACCTATGGCACTCTTAATAACACACCACAATACAAAATTGGTCAACTCAATTACTTTTTAAGAGTCTACATAGCTGACATGTACACAGAAATAATTTACACGCGAAACACATTGTATTCCGGCACTAATTGACTCGCTTCGGAATACGAATAGTTGTTTGAAACATACGATTACAGCAGACTCGCTTATTACAGTCTTTTGTTAATTAGTGAAATTACTTTGCGAAACCTACAACATACCATCCATGTTTTTCTTAACCCATATCCAGTCTCCTTTTTATCTCGTCTGCCTCTCCTTATTGTGGTCTTTTTACATTTTTTCTTTACAGATTCTCTCTCGCCACTCGATGACCTTTGTCCATCCTATCTGAACTTTACGTCAAATGTCTGGTTCACTTTGTTTATATTGTTGCAGTAACCTTGTCTTTTTCGCATAGGTACGTACCTGAATTTATTACTGGTATGTTTTTTAAGAAGAATGCTAAGAACTCGCTATTTGTATACTACCCGTTCGCTCTAACTTTGCCGCTGGCGTAGAGGCGTATACCCGAATTGTTAATTAGACGAAGTAAATTGACAGTAGCTGATGTCACTTCGTCATAGAAAATACGCAACATTGTATGAAGAAGTGACATTAGTTGCTGTCAATTTACTTCGTCTAATTAAAAATTCGATTTTAGTATGGAGCCGAGCGGCAAAGTTAGAGCGAACGAGCCTTACCATTGATTGGTGGCAGAACAGCATACAGCTATCTACCCATATTCTTGTCTACCACCTCAATAGTATCGGTAATAGTCGATCATGAGTTTTCGAGGTCGAAATGTGTGTTCAGCTAGTGTCTGTCTGTCACCAGAATGTACGCGTATCTCATGTATGGTTATAGCTAGAGAGCTATAACTGGTCATAAGTGAGTTTAGTTTTTACCCTTCCGTATAGAACCCTATGTATCAACCAGATGCGAGACGATAACGTGACGATCACTCCCGGGGATTTTTAGAGAGGAATGTCCTGAATTATTGGGCATTAATGGGCACTACCATTTTTCTGATTTCATAACACTGTGCTATTGACCCATATTAGCACATTGTGTTACATTACTCCTATTCCCAAGGGACCATCAGTAGTGCCCACAGAAATCAGAAAAAATAGTAGTATCCATTGATGTCCAATAATTCAGGACATTCCTCTCTAAAATCCCCGGGAGTGATCGTCTCGTTACAATTTACCTATTTACTTAGTATTAGGAGGAAAATTAGTAACAAAAATACTAACACTAAATACTACTAATTTGTATTTAAATTACCAAATAAAAGTGCCTCGCAACTTGTTTTGAACTGACTTGTTTTGACAGAACTGATAAGAAATTACGAGGAAAATCAACTTTTGGAAAAAGAGTACAACTTTGGAATTTTTGTGTTAACGCTCGTTTTCGATCATAATCATTTACGAATATGAACATTTTGTGTAAAAAAAATCATTTCATCAATTTAATAAAATGAAAAGATAAGGGGAAAGGTAATTCTGAGCTTGAAAGCAAAAGTAGCCTGAGATTATTATTTTCATTCATGATTTGGTAAAGAGTCGTAGAATAAACTCCATATTTATACATACATACATATAATCACGCTTGTCTCTCATTGGGGTAAGCAGATAGACTTTGACTTTCCACTTGCAACGATCCTGGCATACAACTTTCGCTTCCTCTACTTTCACAACTGTTGTCATACACGCCTTTTTCCAGAACGTCTCAGATTTGATCGGCATGCGTACGCCGAGGTCGACCCCTACCAGTTTGCCCATTCATCTCATAAATCTGCTTTGTCCGTCTATTCTCATCCATTTTTTCCACGTGTCCAAACCATCTAACCATCTCTTTTTTCTATTTTAGTCACTACATTCTACTACTCTGTCATATGCCTTTTCCAAGTCCACGAATATGCAATCACTCTTTTTATCAACGCTTTCGCCATACAATTTGCCAACGATGCTGAACAAGCTTATGCCGCGGTAGTTTTTGCACTCTTGCTGCGACCCTTTTCCTTTGTGAAGCGGCACAATGACAGCTTTACATTCTTCTGGTACTCTGCCATTTCGCCAGCAAAAGTTGCAAAGGCGGTACAGCTGGCAAGCTACCACGCCACGTCCAGTTTCAGCATCTTGACAGTTGTATTTCTTGTATTGTATATCTTCTTTTTCTAATCAACTCTCATAATATTCCTTCCATCTCTTTAGCACACATTCATCGCCTCTTACAAAACTTCCATCATGGTTTGCGATGTGATTGAGCGGCGACATTGTCTGCTGACTCCCCACTGTTCTTATGTACTTCCATATTTATTGTTTTTTTAATGGTTCAGTATACCTACTGGCTACACTGGAAACGTTATGTGAATACTGGTTATTCGTCTGCTAACACTCTCACTGCGTTACGGCAAGTATTTTGCCGTATTTGACAATCAGCCAGTGCCTCAGTTTGTTGTCCTTGTTTTGCGCTCGGTGCGGGGGCGTTCTCGCTACTACCCGTTCGCTCTAAGTTTGCCGCTGGCGTAGAGGCGAATTTTTAATTAGTCGAAGTAAATTGACAGTAGCTAATGTCACTTCGTCATAGAAAATAAGCAACATTGTATGAAGAAGTGACATTAGTTGCTGTAAATTTACTTCGTCTAATAAAAAATTCGACTTTAGTATGGAGCCCAGCGGCAAACTTAGAGCGAACGAGCAGTATGTTCCTGTACGCGTAGAAAAGAGACAATAATCTTTATAATATTGTTGCTTTTGATAGAACAGTATTGTGCACTAATAACATACGGCGAAATAGTTGCCGTAACGCACAGTAAGGTACCTAAGTCTTTTTATTCAGTGCGGGTCGGCGACTAATTTGCCGTACCGCCCCAACCCCGCGTCTTCTTAGTTGCGGTAAGTGAGTCGTACGTAAAGTGCTCGATAAGTTTTGTGCGGAAAAATACGCGGCTGCCTAACAATGAGACGTTCACGAAAAAAACTGGATTTAAGTAAGATATAGATATAGATGGAGATATTATCGTTATCATCATATCATTGCTCCGGCCTCAGGGAATTCCATAGAAGTACATAGAAAACAGTAGTGTCGCCGTGACACGAAATCGGCTTCTAACTTGCACCTTAATTAAGAGGTTATAATAATGTTAAATTTTATATTTATAATAAAAAATATCTTTAAAGTATCGATTGTCATTTTAGAAGTAAACTGCCCATCCCTAGCATTTTTGCACTTCTATGCCATACGGCAAATAAATGGCCGTGAATGACTGATTTTTGTAAAATCCCTGTATCTTCTAAAATATTGAACAGAACCTCAGGCTACCGCAGCTAGGTATTCTCGAGGATATAACCTATCGATTCTTTCAAAAAAACAATTGATATGCTGAGTTTCCACGTCTGTATGGACTTTGAAAGTCAGGTGCCGGTACGGCAAAATAGAGGTCGTAACGCACAGCAGGAAATGTAGATACGGGCAGTATTTGTCTCGTATCGCCACAGATTACTAAATAGTTACTACGTAACAGATACATCACTCCCATACAAAGGCGACAATACCTACGCTATATTAGCCTACAAAATTTTAATAATAATACCTGCTGCTCAGAACGAGAAAAATTGTACCTTAAACACGCGCTTATAGCGTCGAGACTGTGTTGCCCGCTGTGCGAGTGACGTCATCGTAAGAATGCGCTAGGGTTGAACCTATACTGATTGTTGTAATAAAACAAATGTTACGAATCTACCATGTTTTAATACGCTTTTATTAGGTCGACGTGTATGTAACTAACAATGTAATGGAATGTAAGGAAAAAAATTATGAATGGTTTAAAAAAACCCTAGAATAACACGCTTTTATAAATGCACGTAAAAACCAAAAATAAATTATATATCACAGTAGGTAGATATACCTACATATTTATATTCTTTATCTTATGCCTACCCATTACTAAAATATCAAAGAAATCTAAATTTAACTGACATTACCTTTAGCGTAAGTACCGGCTATTCACCTATCTCACCCGGCCATCCTACCTTACTATGTTACACACACATACATATGGTCACGAGTTGATCTCCGAAGGGGAAGGCAGAGGCATATTAGATGCCCACATTTCATTTTTTTATAGTTTGTACCAAGTACAGGTTGTGACCCTCTGCTGTTTAAATTTTTCAAACCGCCTAAAAAGGCCTTCAACTTGGCTGACTGCTATTTTATTGGCAACCGGGACCAACGGCCTAACGTGCCTTCCGAAGTGCACTCAAACGCTCAAATAAAGGTCACAAAGTGGTCACATGAATGCTCACCCATCCAAGAACTGGCCATAGTGAAAGTTGCTTACTACAGTGATCGATTACAGAACACTGAGTCCCCGGGGCCACAAGCGCTTCGACTACCTATACATATAACCTATTTACCTACTAAATCCTATAAAACATTGAATTGCCTATAAAAAACAACAATTTTATAATACCTGACTCAAATAACTGCTTAATTTACGATTTACCGATTATATCACCTACCTACTTATGTTCAAACAAATAAATGGTGAAAACATTCAGATTGATAAGATTTAAAATATTACTCAGCTTTCTTCGTCTCTCGGAAATTTAAAAATCGACAAATTTTCTTTTGTTATTGTACTATTACACACATCCACTGCACAATAATTACGTGGTTTCGGTATTTCGAAGCGTAAGCGCGGGAAACGTGCGGTACGGTGCGATGCGAGCGCTCAGTCGGGCGTTCGGCAGCCCTCTGCCAGTTGTATCCCCAGGGATATGCCGAGCGGTAGGTACATAGCGCGCGGTTTTGAGTGAGTGACGGAGGCCTGGTATCGCACTACTAGAAGAAGGTTAAGATCCAATGCTGCCGCAGCGAGAGTGTTAAACAACTTCCTTTTGCCGCATATACTGAATAATGTCGTTGTTATTTCTAAGAGTGAAATGTGTTCTGAATAATCGCAATAAGTAATTACTACCGATTTCTGTAAAAAAAAACATATTTTATTATTATTATTATTCTTATTATTATTTATTTATCAGGCAGGCAGTTGAAACAACTGATGACGCCTGTATCCAGCCATTTCTTTCTTCAGTTTTCCTTCTGTGTATACTTGTCCAATCTATTCTTAAACTGATTAGTATTTTCTGCAGACACCACAATCTCTGGAAGCTTATTCCATGCTCGGACCACTCTGTTGCTGATAAAATGCCTGTGAGGATTGTTGTTGGAAAATCTAGTACACAATTTGAGACTGTGCCCTCTCAGATTATAATTCTCATTGCGTTTGAATATAGAGTCGAAGTTCTATATATCATAATGACCATGGAGGATCTTGTAAGTTTCAATCAAATCTCCACGGTCCCTGCGTTCCTTCAAAGTTGTGAGTTTTGTCATCTCTAAACGTTCCTCATATGTAAGTTGTTTAAGTCTTCTGGGTATCTTAGTGAATTTTCGCTGTACTTTCTCCAGTAGCTCTATATCTTTATTAAAGTAGGGACTCCAAACTTGAAAGGCATATTCCAACAAGGGTCTTATGAAAGTTTTATGGATGTTTAGCATCATCTCAGGGCTCAGTGCTCCAAATGCCTTTCTGATCAAGTATATTAAGCTGTTCGCCCTTTTCGTAATCATTACTATATGGGCTTCCCACTTCAAATCCTCAGCAATGTTCACTCCCAGGTCCGTCTGCACTCCAACCTCCACAAGTTGTGTATTATTCAGTGTGTATGAGTATCTTGGATTGCGGTTTCCTATGTGTAGTACAGTGCACTTGGAGGTATTCAAATTGAGGAGCCACTTTTTCGACCAATCAGCTATTCTATTTAGATCCGCTTGGATATTGTCATAATTGATCAATGGGTTAGCAAATAGTTTGGTATCATCTGCAAACACACTCACGTTACATTCCAGGCATTGAGGCATATCAAATGTGTATATAACATACAGTACTGGGCCCAGAACGGAGCCCTGCGGAACGCCACTGCTAATCACCCGATCATCTGATAAGATGATCGATGTGGACAGAAACCATGCTGTTGATCAGGGATTACGGGATGGGCAGCGAAGAAGTTCCTTATATGCTTAACTATAATTTTCTCCATGGCCTTGCAAACTACGCTGGTCAAGCTAATAGGCCTATAATTAGCAGCCTCCAGTTTACTTCCCTTCTTGAAGATTGGTGTCACGTTCGCTGTTCGCCACATGTCCGGCAAAACACCTGTGTCATAAGATGTCTGCATAATAGTTACCAAGCAATCCCCAAGGTCACAGTTTTGCAGCATGATCACAGAAATCTCATCAGGTCCTGGTGAGGAGTCCGATTTCATTTCTTTGATGGCTATCTTAATTTGATCTTTTGTAAACAAGATGTCATCAATAGAATCCTCTACTCGGAAAAGCAGATCCAGGGTCGGCAATTGATTATCTCCTTCTATTTGGTAGACACTTGCGAATTGATCTGCAAATGCTCTTGCGATTTGATCAGCCGTGGTTACAATTTCACCCTGCTTGTTGCGCAACACTGTTGGAATACTTATTTTTGAAGTAATTTGTTGCCTTATGTATGAATAAAATTTTTTGGTCCAGCTTTCAGTAGTAGTTCATTTTAGGAGTAATACTGAAAAATATAATTTAAAAACATTGTCAATAAGTAGGTAGTACTTACCAATATGTATAAAATTATCGAGGCCAAATGCAGCACAAGCAAGAAATATTACAAAAATTGAAACCATTTATATGTTAAAAATACGTGTGATAGATAAGGTCATCCAAGGCAACACACATAAAAATTATGTGTAAAAAATATATAAATAAGATCTACAACAAACGAATTTTGTTTATTTAAAGGATTTTTTTTAATTTTATATAAACACATATTTAAAGTAAATATTCTTTCTGCGTTTTTTGATTGTGTTTCTCAGTAGGTGTCACGTCAAGTGTAGAATTTTGATACAGGTAGGGATAAAATAAAACTTTTAAAAGCACATAGTCTAGTTCCTGTATAGAAACTGGTACCTACAGGAAATCCTGAATCACTGTAGGATGAAAAAAAAAAACTATTCGAAGCAAATTTTATAACGGAATAAATAAAATTTTCTATCGAAGGATTTCCTATTGAATTAAACACAGTTGAACACTTTCCCTTTTTCTATCCAAAGGTTTTACTCTTTAGTCCGAGGGTCTGCAAACACTACGCCACCGAGGCAGTGGAATGTTTCTTAGGTTCTTTACCCCTGCTGGGAATCCTGGGACATCCTTCCTAGGGCTTACCTTACCCGGGACTCCTGGCCGTAGGCCGTAGGCGGTTATAAGACTTAAAAGGTATCGTGTGGTTTTAGTCGGTAGAATTCCGGTAAAAAAAAAGAAGGTTCCTTCTTCAGAAGGAGTCTGAGAAGGTTTTTAAAGGGTCGGCAGCGCAAGTGTATCGCGTCTGGTGTTGTAAACGTCCATAGGCTGTGGTAACCAACCTTACGGTAGGCCGTAAGCTTGTCTGCCACCTAAGTAGTATAAAAAAAATTGCATCCAGGAAGATTTTCCTACCGTAAAAATAACGTATACCGTATCTAAATGTAATTAGGTATCTAGTATCAACTAGAAGGTTATGCACGTGCTTGCAATATCAAAGATAAAAACTACAATTTCCCTACTAATTGTTTTACTTTTACATAATAATATACCTAAATTATATATATCGCGCGTGATTCGCATGGTTTATATCTGATTTTAATTCACCGATATATACCTACGTAACGTAGTACTACGAAATGATGGCAGTAGGTACCTCATGGATGTTATGCCGGACTCCTACCGACTAAAAAACCTCACGTAACGCCCAACAGCCTATGATTGGGAGCCCCGGGTAAGCCCTCGGAAGGATGTCCCAGGAGAACGGAAGGATGTCCCAGGAGTAGTGGAGACACTATTTCTCTGTATACAGTTAATACGTAGTAACAATTACTATTACAAACATTCGTAGTGGGTATCCATAATTCACATAATGTACGACGCAGTCTTAGACCTTGACACGACTACTAATCGCGTAATATCTTTGAATACTATCATGTATTACCTAATAATGTCCGCGTGGTCAGGTGTCTTTAAACAAGTTTCTGTACAGGAACTAGCTAATGTGCTTTACCAAGTTCTACTCTATACCTGTATCAAATTTCATCAGAATCGGTTCAATAGCTCAAGTGCTAAGTAAGAAGTGAAACCGTAACAGACAGACAGGGTTACTTTCGTATTTACATATGAGTAGGGATTTGCCTATTCGACTAGACTGCCCGCGCCCGTGAGTGAGGTCATGGCGAAAAGAATGTACTTCATGGAATGCTGAACATAAATTCTTGCATGTACTACCCCATCTAGCCAACACAGTAGTGAGACTCATCGAAATAGGGAGAGACGGTTTAGTCCAACAGTGAGATATCATAGCTCAGTGTTTTTTTAAAGTCATGAAAATCCTACATGAATGCTAAGTCGGACTCCTACCGACTAAAAACCACACGTATCCCATCTAACAGCCTACGGTTGGGATTGGGAGCCCCGGGTACGCCCTCCGAAGGATACCCCAGGTCTAATAGCTGAAAATGAAAATCTCTTGATTCATATAGGTCACAAAGTAACACTTATGAACGTGAAGATTTCTGATTATAAATTTATTGCCAGATTCGCAAGGCAGTGAATAGAGCCTGTGATAAAGAACCTAGCAAGAAAACTCACGGCCTCTTTTTAACATACATCATACATATACCTAATCACGCCTTTATCCCCGAAGGAGAGGCATACGCCCACATTGCCACATTTCACCTTAGAGTTTTATGTCCCACGTAATAGGTGGTGAGCCTATTGCCGTGTTGAAGTGGACAGGCGCAGGTCGTCACGACCCGCGGTTAAAATTTTTCAAGCCGTCTATTGGTCCTTCAAGCCCATTGGCAACACGGGACCCCATCGCCACACGCTGCACTCTCTTTTTAAATAGTCCGCAATTACACATGACTTCTTTTACTGTTCTGTGTTCTCGTTATGCTACTGGTATATTTACCCGGCAAGACACTAATAAAGTAGGTAATATTGGTAGATAATATGTCGCAGCGATTTTTTTTATTTTTCTTTTATACTACTTAGGTGGCAGACAAGCTTACGGCCCACCGGAAGGTTGGTAACCGTAGCCTATAGACGTTTGCAACACCAGAGGAGCTACACACGCGCTGCCGACCCGGGCGCAGGTTGTGACGACCCACAGTTGAAATTTTTCAAGCCGCCCGTAAGGCCTTCAACTTGGCTTAACGACTGTCATTTTACTGACAACCGCGACCAACGGCTTATCGTGCCTTCTGAAGCACGGAAACGCTCGTAAATAAATGTCACAAAGTGGTCCACGTGGTGGTCACCCATCCATATCCGGCCATAGTAAATGTTGCTTACTGCAGTGATCGTTTACAGAAAACTGAGTCCGCGGGGCCACGAGCGCTTCATACGACTTCATATAACTGACTTGTCATTTAAATGGCCTAATCAAAAGTCAGTGAGTCCATTAATGTTCTATTAGACGGTATGGCTGAATATCAATATCGATCGCACTGTTCAATATTATTCAAAGTAAAGGCTAGACTCGAGCCTACTTTCATGTCATGGGTGGCCTCGTGGTCCAGTGGTTAGTGTGCCTGACTACGAATTCGGAGGTAGTGGGTTCAATTCCTACCCAGGACAAATCTCTTTGTGTGATGAGCACATAAGATAAGATAATAAGATAAGATAATAGTTTATTCAGCCAATATACAGATTTCGCTTATAAATAAACTAGTGAAGTAATTAGGCTATGAATAGATTACCGTTGCAATAATCTCTGACTCTCAAACTAGGTAAAGAAAACTTGTGTTTTGAGTCATCAGCGAAATCTCACTCTGGAAATATATTCATATCGACTATACAAATCCTGAACAATGCGAGGACTTGAGCTTGTGAGTAAACGGTTGTGTTGGTTGTGTGTTTGTTTTTTGTACATTGATTTGTTCTGACTTCTGTGTCTGGGTATAATTTATCTGTAATAGTGTATGTATTTAGATCCGTTTATCCGTCATCTAGATCCCATAGCACAAGCTTATGATGTTGTGTGAGAATGTCCACTAATATTATTTATACATATTTGGGTGAATTGCACAAGCAAAAAAAATACACGGCAAACCTGAGAACGGTAGTGCAATGTTATGGTTTTATGATTTTGACTATTTTTTTTAGTAAAATAAGTACCTATCTACCATGGCAAAAAAAAATATTGAGTAATGTCCTCTATTACATAAAAAAAATTAAGTACGAAGTGTCATTTTATCATTACGGTGATCTGTCCTGAGTCCAATTTCGATCGCAAAATATCTTACTCTGCAGTTGCATTTCTTATTCATACTAAAATCGACTTTTGTATCAATAACTTATAACATAAGCTATAATAAAAAAACTAATATTGTTTGTTTATCTTATTTCTTATAAATTTATTAAGCAGTCAACTTTTGTCCTGAAAAACAATATCATTTTGGTGGACAGTAAGTTTTTGTTAAGCAAATTTGTCAAAATTGCGTTATGGCGACCCCCGCGCCTCAGTACCCGCGAATCAGTCCGCCTCTGCTCGTCGGAGCGCACGCACATGCCGCAACATCAACGTGGATTCCCTCCAAAACGTAAGTGTATCATTTCAGTGATATGGGAACAAAAATAGTTAAGTAATAGTTTCATTTCTGTGGCCTTTATAACTCGTGTTAGGTTCATTATATTTATTTGAAAATTGTATATTATAATCGCCGTAAGATATGCTTTGTTAGAACAGTGATGACATTTTAAAAATAATTCTAGTATCAGAGTGTAATGTAAAAAATACTTCTTTTTATCATGTCGGTGTTATCATTTCAGTGGATTCGGTGGACTGTTATACCAATAATAGTCCATCGAAATGAAATGTAACTTCGAAATGATAAAACCAAAACTTTTAGAGATCCTTGAGTCCAATATTGCGTCATTTGAATTTAGTGATATAATTTCGATATTTTGGGATTAACTTGATGTGTAAATATTTCTGTTTTTTTTCATTTATTTAACACAATACAATAACATGGTACCTAAGTATAATTATATGTAGTTAGAAAATGTATAATAAACGTAGGTACCTACTTACATCTAGATGCACATTTTTTTTTTTCTCTTGAAATTGAATGTCAACTTTATAATTGTTTCAAGAGTTTTTCCTTCTTTTAATGACAATTAGTAGTAAGTGGTCGTAGAATAAATGATGAATTTGTAGGTACATTTCGTATGTGCATGCGCGTCAGGCGTGAGTGAGAAATATATTTTTGCGTACACGTGAGAGAGCTAAAGTATGCGCTCGTGGTATGTTTAAGAGTAAGTATAGCATCTTATATTTTAGAAAGTAGGTACTTGTATTTGTGAGAGATGCAGATGGATTAAGACTTAAAAAATGGTCATTAACAATTATGTGTTTTGATTTTAGGATGCCGCGACCTAAGCTACAGACCAGAGAAGAAAGGTTAGAAAAAAGAAGGTTATATGAAAGAAGAAGAAAAGAGAGAATTAAGAGCAATGACGTCACACGCGAAGAGTTTCTTCGAAAAGACAGGGAGAGATATGACAGAAAAAAAGAAGTAGGATTAATTGTTCCTAGACATGAAATGACTCCAAGAAAATTAAAAATCTTAAGAAAAAAAACAAAGTAAGTGCCGCCGCCTATTACCTTAGAAAAAAAATAGAGCAGCTTCAGCTTCTGTAGTGGCTCAACCTGAGTTTAATGAGACAACTGGGAATCAAAGTGAAGTTGATAATACGAGTGATAACTCTGGACTAATAGCTTTCCATCACAATACGCCTTTGACTTCAAGAACCAGTAATAATAGCATAAGTACGAATATACAACTTGATCATACTTCGGATCGTGTATATAGTAGCAGTCCAAGACAAAACCGACTATTGAAGCATCAATTTTGTTCAGATAACAACTCTAATAATCCTGGTCCAAGCACTTTAAGGCAAGTCAATTCATCTTCGTCTCTAATACCTACCCATCACAGCATTTTACGACGCTGCTTGCAGATGAACAGCGATACCAGTTAGGGTTCCGATATTCAACACGATGTTGATGAGAATGTACAAACTAGTCTTCATTGTGAAGAACCACGAAACATAACATATCTAACAACTGGCGCAGCACAAATAACAATTCCACCAAATCTGAGTAGTATCGAATCAACATTATGCCCCAACAGCCCTGTTTCAGAATCGTCAATTACCTCTTTAGAATTTAAGCGAGGGCTTAAAGAAAAATTTCGAAAATATCAAAGAACTAAATCTAAACTAATAACAGAATTACAAAACAAACTATTACAGGTCTCTAAAGAAAAAGAAATGTGTTGCAGGCTAAAGAATCATTATATAAATTTAAAAGAAAATACTCAAAAAGTAGAAAAAAGTGTAAAAATAAAACCTAAGAGAAAAAACATTATTCAACCGAAAGTAGTGAATTTCTTTGAGGAAGATGAAAATTCAACAGTTTGTCCCGGTAAAAATGATGTTATCTCAAGACATGGATTAAAAAAACAAAAGAGACTATTGACAGACACTGTTAAAAATTTACATTTCAGATTATATAGCTAAACTGTTTGTAATAATAATTTACGATGTCGTGATCTCAATTTAAGATTTTTTGTTGTTTATAAATGTTTAAGATTAGAAGAAGTGCATAGCTCTTTTGAACAGATTTTGATATTTTTATAATATTTCTTAGTAAACCATTGTGTTGTAAAAATATAATAGTTGATTTAGTAAATTTTGAAGTTTTCCTTACCTAACACGATAATATTACAAGTAAAAATTAACACTATTCTCGTTCCGCAAACAATTTCATTTAATTAATTTACCTAATTCAATAGTTTGATCTTATATTCAATAAATATCACTTAATGATAAACTATTGAATTTTATTTAGATTCATTTCATACAATCTACGGAACTCACCTATAAATAAATGACGTTCTTGGCTGTATCATTTCAGTGGGCTAATATCATGCCGGTGCACAGTCTTATCATTTCAGTGACAATTTTTGTAATTTCGGTGGACGATTTATCATTTCAGTGAGCATTTTTCATTTCAGTGTACTCCTAAAAATTCAAACATAAATATTTCGGTAAGTTTTAAGATTATTTGATGTCCACTTACGCGTATGCCACAAATAAGGTTAAAGTTTCTTTTAGTTACTTAATAGTGTGTAAAAAGCATCGTTATAAAAAAGCCCACCGAAATGACAAAAAAAAATCACTTGTTGAATTTCACCCATTTGTGACTGTCAAATCCATAACAGTGAATTATATTCAAGTTGTATAGAATAGACACTAGATTCAATACTTCTTAGCCGTACTTTGTCCTTCAATTATTTTTCCTTGGTATTCAATACATAACATAACATCTACCTGCATACCAATATCAGCCCATTCCGTCTAATGGTTTGGGCTGTGCGTTGATTGATCACTATGTCAGTCAGTCAGTCACCTTTGAGTTATATATATTTAGTAGAAGATGCTTTTCTGACATTTTAGAAATATAAAAAGTCCTTAGTCAAATAATCTCAATTTAAGTTATACGCATTCAGTGTTATCGGCAGGGACCTGTCGCTGCCGGCTGTGGTGCGAGCCATGGTCGGCAGCCAATCGTGCTGGGCCGCCGTTGCCTCGTTTGCTAGCGAGGTGATGGTGGCTAAACGAGAGGAGTTGCGAGTTCGGGAGCGTGCTGGTCAGACGCTCCCGCCACGCCGTCCCGTTCGGGGGCGCCGCATGGCGGCGTGGATGCGCGCTCCCGACTAGTTCCTTGAATCGTGGGCGGTGGTCGGGGGACCCCGCCCACGATGATCAAACAGCGGTAGGCACCTCCCCGTGTTCCGGGGGTGCCTTGATCGATTCGGGGGCGCCTTACGCCCACCCGCTCGACTGCTCTCTACCCCCTCTGCTTACAGAGGGGCATCCGAGAGCAGTACGACGCCATCGGAACTTATAACTCCTTTACGAGTTCAGGGAGGGGGCAGACCATCAAGTCCCCCCCGTGGAGAGTCCCTACGTAATGGGGCGACCCTTTGCCGGGCCGCAGTGATTTATCCACCGGCCTATCCTGTGACCCGGTTAAGGCGAGGCGGAACACCGCGGGGTTTAGTGGGTAGGACGGTCCCGCATATCAGACCGTGAGTCCCACACGAAGCCGTCTTGTTCCCCCGAAACAAGGCGGCGAAGTGCCTAACCTGCAGTCCCCGCGTAAAAAAAAAAAAAAAAAAAAAAAAAAAAAAATACGCATTCAGTGTGCACTCATAATTTTAGAGTAACCACTACAATATGTGTTTATACCACTAACAAGCACAACCCACCCTGGTGGAAAGTAGTCACCGTGCCTATAGACGTTTGCAACACCAGATGCGCTACACTCGCACTTATCTACGTCCCTGTAAGAACCTACTAAGACCAGTTTTGAAAAACCCCGAAAGACAATCAGAATTAAACTTGTACTGAATGTAATACTTCGATGCAACCAAATAAGACTAGGTATAAGTTATTTAATTAGTCATTGACATTGACCTTGTGGAATAAAATAGTGAGTAATTGGTATAAAATTCATAAATGAAATGATAATACGGAACTAATCAAGAAGCTAACATAAAAGTAGATAAATTGTGTTGCCTATCTAAAGGGGTCTATACATAGAACATGCGTTTGTTAGGTTCGTCTCGTAGAGGGTAGGTATATCAATACATACGGTCACGCCTTTTATCCCCGAAGGGATAGCCAGAGGCATATTCTGTAAGGAGGGTATTAGCTAACAAGTTATGAAATGAAAAGAAATGAATATGAGATAAAAATATCTTTATTCTCGTCAAGATTTGCAATTCTACATTTACCGCCAGATTCGCAATAGGTAGAGCCTATGACAAAGAACCTGGCAATAAAACTCACGGCCACTCTTTTTAAAGTCACATTCTTTACAAATGTTGCTATACATCTATTTCTACTATAATCTAATTCCATCAATAGTTGGTACACGTTATTACAATTAATAGCAACACGGGTCATATCCTTACAAATAGTTCAGCAGAATAGTACTTATACATTATCTCTTAAACCAAGCCATGGGCAGTATAAAATAACCTTGAATACAATCAATCAAATCGGTCTATGGCAGTCCAGCACAGCTGGACGTAGACCTCTGCTAATTTCAACACATATATTACACATCACATCAGATCAGATAAATTACATAAGTTATTAATGAGGAACGTACCCTTAAGACGGCTGCTCAGCGACTCGACTGTCCTGACCTAACATTATACCCTTTTATATTATACTTTTGGCGCCCAAACATCACTACACTGTTTGCCCTTGTAAACAGTGTCAAATAAAATCCCAATACATTGAATCGAATGAGGCAATGACATTTTCTAACAAAGTAACATCTAAAATAACTTAATTTAATTATAAATGTGAAACATCATAGTATCTATTCAGTAATTACATTTAACATACATTACTCCATGTAATAACTATCGATATTTACCGGAAACATCAATAAAGCAAAACAGTTAATTAACACACTATTACTATTTCTTTTCACAAAGACTATTCTTAACCTGATCATATTTATTTTATTATTATTCTACAATTTTATATCTATATGCTATGAAACAATATTAATTAATTAGTACTACACAGTTTCTCAAAAACTGTCGTGAAACGGAACTTTATTTTGCATGTTGGCTAAATTGTTACAAAGTACTGCCAACTGCATACAGAAGATTAAAATGTTTACCGTACAATAAATAATGGTTCTTTCTAATGGGTTGCCATATAAACAGCACAAAAGCACTATTTTCTACTCTTTTATGCCAAGCTGTAAACCGCGAACCAGCACGGTCAACCAAGAAATTTACATAGGTATAAGCATATCTATCACGGCCATACTGACAAGTACTTCGCTCTCGAAGTACAAATATATTCATTTTTATTGTCAAAACCAAAAAGTTTAAAAAATAACATGATGATATTCAGTTCAGTAGGTATAGCCAATTATGGGTTGCCCTAATGTAACCAATAAATTGTATAAATTAAACAATAAAAACAAGTTAGATGCTATTAAGTTTACATCATCATCATACATAAATATAATTAACTGTTTCATTATTCACTGGCATTGTCATGCTATATGCTATTCGTATCACCAGCTACATATGACTTTCCATATTCAGCATCAGGGCAGTGACTGACCAACAGATTTTATATTTCATAATAATATATTGCAAAACTTAACTTGTACTGTTCCACAACATTTATTATTGTAATATCTAACTGGTTTCGTCTTTCAGCATTCTCAAAGGCTATTTTCTTATTTAGATCATAATTACACTTCGAACACATAAACAATAACAATTATTTCAATGTAGATTGACAGACAAGGTTGTCAGTTTTCAAAGCTAACCCTAAAAAAATTCTAGACTTCTGAAAATGTTCACACCATTAAATGGCATACAATGTAACATTTCGATTTGTCATAAAAAGTAAATTATGTCAAACCATGTCAAGTAAATCTAAAACAAATAAATTAAATATCAAAATATCTACTAAATTAAATGTTAAATTATCTAATTAATTAATGTTATATTTCGCCTAGCGTTTTGTACAATAGTAGTATTCTTAGTCTTAGTCATAGGCACAGTCTTAGTTATGCTGTTATAGTCATGTCGTTCTTTCTATTTTGTTTTTATGTTTGCCAATTGCATAGACGTGTCATGTCCTTCCAACCGCTGCTCTTGGATACGGACTTGCACCAAACAATTGACCGACCAGCGGAAACATAATTACTAACCCATATGTTTGTCAATTGCATAGACGTGTCAAGTCCTGCACCCGCTACTTGTGATTCAGACTTGCACCAAACAATTGACCGACCAGCAGAAACATATTGATTAGTTACCATGACTTGACAATCGCAATTAGTTTGCATGTTGAAGATTGCATACGGGAAGCATGAAACGCCTACTAGTTTTTAAATAGCAATAAGTTATAGTTTAGAGGTTTAGACTAATTGATATTTTTTACGCACAGGATCTCCTGTTATGTATGACACTTGTGCTAAGTCATTAAAGGTCGAAGGATCACTTCCTTAAAATATTCCTGAACTTTTACTTAAATACTACCAAAGTCACTCCAGATCCCGAACATGGTCCTTCGAGCCGGAATAATTGAAGATTGCATACGGGAAGCATGAAACGCCTACTAGTTTTTAAATAGCAATAAGTTATAGTTTAGAGGTTTAGACTAATTGATATTTTTTACGCACAGGATCTCCTGTTATGTATGACACTTGTGCTAAGTCATTAAAGGTCGAAGGATCACTTCCTTAAAATATTCCTGAACTTTTACTTAAATACTACCAAAGTCACTCCAGATCCCGAACATGGTCCATAACGAGCTGGATATAAAATATTAAGAAGAATTTGGCCATTATTTTGAGATAATTTCTTGGATGAATCGAGATTGAGAAATTACTGAGGTCAAGTCAAGGTGATCAGTGCATTCATTAAGGACAAAGCAGTGATTTATTAATTTAATTTAACCCATCACTCTTTAAAGGTAGTATTTTAGATTAATAAGCGGATTTAAAAGGTTAGTGTATTATTTTTGTTAATTTTGAACCGACTTCAGAAAGAAAGAGGTTATTTGTTCGACTAAGATTAATTTGTTAATTGTGTAATTGAAGGTCGTAGATAATAATTGTTACAAATTAATCATTTTCAATTTAATTTGGTTAATATTATGCTATATTTAATTTAATTGGCATAGTTAGCTTTAACAAGCTACATCTATTACCTAATTAATCAAATTTGTAACAAAAGTTTTAACTTATTTCCTACGCTTACACTAAGAATTAGTCATTAATAACAAAAATCTATTACATATGTACCTTACATAAGTATATTTTACACTGCTAAGTTTGCAAATAAGCATAGGCCTAACTGATGGTTTTTTTACAATAGTCTATGGGCGTTTGCAACTCAATTTGTAATTATTAGCATCATAGTGAATTATAAACAGTGGTAAATCATTATAAATTGTTATTGTAAATCATTATTTAATGTACCTACTTAAAACTTTAATTGAGTAGTAGCCAGCCAGTAGACAGTTATCCCTCAGTTCAGTTATTTTGATTGTAAGTTCTAAAATTGTTTGGTAATTAGGTAATATACAATCAAACATACATAAGTGCTTATAGTCACGCCTTTATCGTTAAAGGGTTAGGCAGAGGCATACTTACGCCTACATTTCACGATATTTAGTTTATATCTTTCAAAACCAATTTGATATTGTTGTGTTATAAGTTTGTTAAGCTTGCTATTGTATAAATTTCAGGATAACAAGTGCGTCTCCCACAATGGTTAATGAAAAAGAACTTATTAAAAAGAGAGGCAGTTTCAAGGGACGTTTAACTGCATTTTCAACCTATTTAAATTCTTTGGATGTTACTTCATTGACATCTATCGATGCCAGCGAATTGCAGATACGAATTGGTAAAGTGGAGACTTTGTACGAACATTATGATGAGGTACAGTTACAATTGGAGTGTAGTAGTGATTCTGGTGAGTTACAAATATCAGAACGTAATGAATTTGAATCCCTTTATTATAATTTACTCGCTAAGTCCAAAGATATATTAAATAAATTTAATAATGAACGAGAGCAGTTTCAGTCAACTGGTAGTGAGAAGGGTTCACGTTCTGGTAATAATTGTAGGTTCGTCAAGTTGCCCACTATTCAACTACCGAAGTTTCGTGGTTCGTATGATTCGTGGCTTGAGTTTCATGATACCTTTGCAAGTCTCATTAATTCCAATGACGAGATGGATAGCATAAATAAGTTCCACTACTTAAGAACGTCATTGGAAGGTCCTGCGGCAGTAGTTATACAGGCTGTTGAATTCTCAGCCAAGAATTATGAAGTAGCATGGAGGCTTCTGTGTGATCGGTTCGACAATAAACGTTTGCTGTTACAAAATCACGTTACTGCCTTATTTAACATCGAGCCCATTACAAAGGAGTCCTCTGGCGCCTTGAAACGAACTATAGATAATGTTAATAAAAATATACGTGCCCTAGAATCATTAGGTGAGCCTGTCATGCACTGGGATACACTTTTGATATATATTGTCAGTAATAAATTAGATGTCAAAACCTATCGTGAGTGGGAGGAATTTAAGGGTCGTCTTGATAAAAATTCACCAGTTACATTCACACAATTCATCACTTTTATGCAAAATCGTGCAGACATGCTTGAGACCATTGAATTGTCACGTAACACTAGTCAGTCTAGTACACAATTAAAGTCAGTTTCCAAGGTCAAATCAATGGTATCTGTTCAACAAAACGATTCTACTTCGAATGAAAAATCATGTCCTAAATGTACTGGTGATCACGACTTAAGTAACTGTCACCAATTCCTTTCCTTGTCCAATAGTGAACGGCTACAAATATTGCCTAATTATAAGATTTGTTTCAATTGTTTTCGGAAGGGCCATTATGCTAACAAATGTAAGAAGCCCGGGTGCAAGATCTGCAAACGAAAACATAACTTCCTGATTCACAATTCTAATTATTATAAACAAAACAATAGCGAAGCGAAGACAAATCACTCCCCAGCGAGCGCGCAGCTCACCGGCGCGCACGACGGCGATAAGGAGCCAGTTAGTTTATCAGCCAATATACAGGCGGCGCCAGCGTCGAGCGACGGCGATCAGCAGGTGCTCTTATCTACCGCTTTGGTCAAAATTCCTGACGTACATAACAATGTGCATATAGCTCGCGCTGTGTTAGATAGTGGTAGTACGTCTTGTCTAATGACGAAACGGTTTTGCAAACGATTGGGTTTGCGTACTGTTAGTGTAGATAAATCAATCATGGGGATAAATAATGCTACTTCACGTATAGGTGAAATGTGTACAGTATCGATGCACTCGTTAAATGATAGCTATACGGCCAAGCTTCGTTGTTTTATTTTGCCGTCAATAACTAATAATGTTCCATCACATAATTTAAACTTAAAAAATATTATTATACCTTCTGAGCTTTGTCTTGCTGATCCCAAATTTCATTTAGAAAGTGCCGTTGATTTGATTATAGGCGCTGACATTTTTTGGGAATTAATTGGTACACAGCAAGTTAAGTTAGGTATTGGACAACCGATACTTCATGAAACCAAACTTGGTTGGGTGGTTTCTGGCCCGGTAAGCAGCGGCTATGTATCGGCTCCATCAAAAACAATTCATTGCAATTATTCTTCTGTTAATGATGACATTCAGAACCTACTTTCCCGGTTTTGGCAGCTGGAAGAAGTGTGCCCTCAGTCGTCTATTTATTCCACAGAGGAAAAATTATGTGAAGAACATTTTATTAATAATACTACTCGTTTGAGTGATGGACGCTTTTGTGTTAAGCTCCCTTTAAAACAAAGTGCGACGGTTCTAGGTGATTCTTATCAGCGAGCAAAGAAATGTTTACTTTCTCTAGAACGCCGCAACTTAACTAAACCTAAGTTTAGTCAAATGTACTCGGACTTCATGGTGGAGTATGAAGCTTTAGGTCACATGACAGAGTGTGATCCAGGTAAAACCTCTTATTTTATTCCTCACCATGGCGTCTTACGAGAGAGTAGCGTGACCACAAAGTTACGAGTTGTGTTTAATGCTAGTAGCCCTAGCACTTCTGGTGTGTCATTAAATGACATACAACTTGTTGGACCTACGGTACAGGACGACATTTTAGCCATTCTTCTCCGTTTTAGACAGCATAAGTACATCCTGACTGCGGATGTGGAGAAGATGTACAGGCAGGTGCTCGTACATCCAGATGATAGGCATTTACAGCAGATTGTATGGCGTAAGGATTCGTCTGATCCAATCAAGACGTTCCAGCTAAACACTGTTACTTATGGCACTTCCAGTTCAGCCTATTTAGCCACTAGGTGCCTACATCAATTAGGGCTAGAATGTACAGACTCGACAATCAGCAACATTATTAAGCACGATTTCTACGTTGATGATTTGCTGACGGGTACTAATGACATTTCTGACGCTTTACACATTCGTCAGGAAGTGACTTCCGTTTTGGCTTCAGCTGGTATGCACTTACGGAAGTGGAAGTCTAATAACCGTCAGTTATTATCTGAGTGCGATGAGTCTGCCCTCAACTTAAATATTGGTGCCACCGAACCAAATAAGACTTTGGGTTTGGGTTGGTTACCAGCTTCTGATATTTTGTATTTTTCAGCAGGTACTTTAAATATGAAGGGAACTTCAAAGCGTGCAATTCTTTCGATCATAGCACAGATATTTGATCCACTGGGATTACTGGGTCCCTGCGTTATTCTCATGAAAATATTACTGCAACAATTGTGGTTGGCCAAGGTTACGTGGGATGATCAGCTCTCGCCTGATATCTGCCACTCGTGGAAGCAGATATTAGATACACTTCCAAATCTCAATTATTTACAAGTGGCACGACGTGTTATCTGTGATTCAAGCCAATCGATTGAATTACACATATTTACTGACGCGTCACAAAGTGCGTATGGTGCTTGCATTTATGTTCGCAGCATTAATGTGAGAGGAGAAATTTTTGTATCTCTTTTGATGGCGAAGAGCAGAGTTGCTCCTATTAAGCCCACCACTATACCTAGGCTAGAACTTTGCGGTGCTTTAGTTGGGGCTCGACTTTACGAGAAGGCTGTCAGCTCCTTGCGTGTTCGCATTGATAAAATTGTGTTTTGGACTGACTCCACAATCGTTTTAGGTTGGTTAAAGATGTCACCTAACAAATTGCAACCCTTTGTTCGTAACCGGGTTGCCGAAATATTAGAAAAAACATCTAACTCTGTCTGGAGACACGTTCCGACTGATCAAAATCCTGCTGATCATATTTCACGTGGCATCAGTTTAGATAAAATTCAACAGCTGGACATTTGGTGGTCAGGACCTAATTATTTAAAATTAGATGCTTCTGAATGGCCTTTAAGTCCAAAAACAGTGCATGAATTACCCGAGATTCGCTCGGAATTAGTTTTAAGTGTAACAGTTAATGATAGTACTCTTATTGATTTCAACAGGTTTTCTAACTTTCTTAGATTAAAACGTACGACTGCTTACGTTCTCCGTTTTATTAACTCTTGTCGCAAACGTCATGTTACGACTAATTACCTGAGTGACACAGAGTTACAAAATGCATTAAACATTATTATAAAAATTTCACAAATGCATTCATTTCCGGAGTATCAGTTACTGTTGAATCAAAAAAGTTTACCTAAAAAGAGTCAATTATTAAAATTTAATGTTTTTCTTGATGAAGATAAAATTATGCGTGTAGGAGGTCGATTAGGTAACTCAGACTTTCCTTACGATAAGAAATTTCCTATTATTATACAGTCCACTAATAGATTTACCAAATTATTATTTGAATTTGAGCATAAAAGATTATTGCATGCAGGTCCGCAATTCTTGTTGGCTTCTATCAGAGAAAATTACTGGCCAATCGGTGGTCGTAATTTGTCGAAGGCGTGTTTCCGAAAATGTGTACTCTGTTGTCGTATGAAAGGCAAAACTGTTGCCCCAATAATGGGCAATCTACCTAAAACCCGCCTTTCTTATGGAAGTTTCCCTTTTAATGTTGTTGGTGTGGACTACGCGGGTCCATTCATTGCTGCTAGTCGTCAAGGTCGGAGCTGTAGACTTGTAAAGGTATACGTCGCGATTTTTATATGCTTTTCCACCAAGGCTGTTCATTTAGAATTGGTGGGTGACTTGACGAGTAATAGTTATTTGCTGGCATTACGTCGATTTATTTCACGTCGGGGGAAACCTTCTGATATTTACTCCGACAACGGTACCTCATTTGTAGGGGCATGTAAATATTTATCTAATTTTTTTAAAACTAATTGCGATTCGTTGGCGGAGAGTGCTGCTAATGAAGAAGTTAAATTCCATTTTATTCCTGCTTTTTCTCCACATATGGGCGGATTGTGGGAGGCGGGCTTGAAGTCCACCAAATTTCATTTATTGAGAGTGATGGGAAATTGTAATCTCACCTATGAAGAATTTTACACTGCATTGGTTCAGATTGAGGCCTTGTTAAACTCCCGGCCATTGACTCCACTGTCATCGGATCCAGAAGACTTGACGCCTCTAACTCCTGGCCATTTTCTCATTGGGCGAGCCATCACCTCTATTCCCGCAACGGACTACACAAATGAACCGCATCACCGCTTATCTCGTTTCCAGCGAATAGAACAATTGCGACAACATTTCTGGACTCGTTGGAGTAAGGAATATGTTACAGAACTCCAGCAACGAGTAAAATGGCGCACAGGCTCAAGCGTTTTAACCATAGACAAGCTTGTTCTACTGAAGGAGGATAACCTTCCACCGCTGAGATGGAAACTTGGACGTGTCGTCGCTATTTACCCCGGCACTGATGGTGTTAGCCGAGTAGCAGATGTAAGAACTACAAATGGAGTTATTCGCCGTTCTTTTTCCCGTATTTGCCCTCTTCCTGATGATGAAGAATTGGGTTGAAATCCAAGTATTTCAACGCCCGGGGGCATGTTGAAGATTGCATACGGGAAGCATGAAACGCCTACTAGTTTTTAAATAGCAATAAGTTATAGTTTAGAGGTTTAGACTAATTGATATTTTTTACGCACAGGATCTCCTGTTATGTATGACACTTGTGCTAAGTCATTAAAGGTCGAAGGATCACTTCCTTAAAATATTCCTGAACTTTTACTTAAATACTACCAAAGTCACTCCAGATCCCGAACATATATGTCCCGTTCACCCGCTACCAGCGAGATGGACAAGTACCAATCAAACTATCGACTAGCGGCCTTTTCCTTTTAATATATGTCACTACTTTTTTTAAATATAATACTTTCTTCGTTACCATTACATTCCTTTTCTTAATAAGCAAAGTTTTTTTTTTCTTTTTATTAAAAATGTTATCTTCAATTAGGTAAATCAATAAACTGATACCTCAACCATCTTTAGCGATTAATACGTTTCAGATATAACCTATAGCTAACTCGCAGAGTCAACGATCATTATGGAGTATAGGTTTATTTGCTATGGGCCTTTAAGGTTATCACAGTCATGTACCTAGTCATTTTGCGGGGAGAATCTATCACAGGCTTGTTTTATTTTATGCTGTAGGTATAGAGTAAAACAATGTACTTTTTTAAAAATGCTTTACATGCTGAAACTATATCAACTATTAAAAGTATCTTCTTACTATTTGTACTCTGATTACTATTTAAGTTTATTTATATTTCAAATGTATTCTTTCAATAATAATATAGGTACGAGCCAGAACACAAAATTAGGTCAACTCACTTTTAACTGATAGGTATAGGGTCAGTGCGCCGGTTTGCGTCTAGGTCCTTTATACGTCTGTCTAGCTAAACGAACTGCAACAATGTCGTGAATTATTTTTTTAACACTAGTTAGAATATAAGCTTCAGTTATACCGACATAAAGTTAAATTTAACAACTAATGTCATAACTGTAATAACTGCATCGCCTTGGCTACTTGCAGAAGCCATAGCGCTATAAAAATTAAAGTTAATGAAAGAATCCGGTTTCACAAATGAAGTCCAGCATAATTGTAATTGTAGCAAAATATTTATTAATCATTTTATAAAAAAGAAACTTCGTAAAAATAATTTAGAACACTTATTATTTTAAAAGTCAATTGTAAACTATTTAAAATCAACAGATATGATGCATTTTAGAAAGGGGTTTATAACAGTATATATTTTGCATCATGAGTTTGGCAACTTCTATAATTGTACGGAAACATACGTAATGACCCTGCTTACATATTTCTCAAATCAAATAATCTTTTGTCTTTTATTATTTTCCTGCGTCTATTTTGCCCTGAAATATCATCTGTCACTACATACAGTAATTATAAGTAGGTAACTCTTCGATTTATTAGTAACTAGTATTCACAGCAAAAACAGTATACCTAGACAATAAAATTTTTTTGTAGGTAGTTATTACTATAGTTCATTCAACGCGATACCGAGTCACAAGATAAAAATCTTGTAGTACCTACATTTTCCAAGAGCGGCATATTGACGAAATATTTCATGCCACCTAATGTACCTTCTAGGTATACAGAAAGTTAACGAAAGGAAATCAAGATTTGATATGGAAATCTAGTTGGTATTTAAAATTAACTAGCGTATCGACGCCAATTAGATCAAAGAACAATCGTAAGAGAAAATAATGGTAAAATGAAGAAATAGTGCCTAGTTTTGTTTGTGTTGTGTACTAAGTAGTGATACAACTTACGAATTCCTGCTAACATAGACAAGCGTTTAGTATCTTATTCATATTACCCAATGGAAAAGTTTGTTGTTTTTGTTTGCATTATATAGATTCTGAAACCAATGAACCGATTTTTTTTAAAATTCTTTCACCAATAAAAGAACTAGCGAGTAGGCTCATAGGCTACATTTTATTCATGTATTCCTACGGGAACGCAAACAACGCGGATGAAACTGCCTAACGTCGTCGGCTAGTAGGTACTTCCCTATTTAATATTCGGTACATTGACCTCTAAGTTTATTAATTATGAGTTTAATATACTACCTACATGTTATTGGTAGTTCTGAAAACATATTCCGATAGTAATGATGAGTTTATATGGAGTCCAGGCCACAGATTACCTCAACGAATAAATGAAAGGGAGAGAAAAGTAGAATTCTGTTTTGTCGTATCAATGATTTTTGAATCTTCTACAGAACGTTCGGCCAAACTGACATTTCATTACGTAAGGTACTAGGAATAAGAGTTACGTGGACGTACAATACTGTGGAGTGGATACGCAACGTTCCAATTGTTCGTAGGTACTTCTTGGTGTAGCCGTAAAGTACAGCTTTGACTACTGCTAAATTCTTTTGATCTACTACTAGACTACAGAATCAGATGGTAGTCCCAAACAGTGATGGTATCTCCTAAGAGATTTTACGCGCCAAGCTTCGTCTTGCCTAAATGGCCTCTCTAATAGGCTTCCAAAACAAAACGAAGACCATGAATATGATGCCAGTAGGTAAGGTATTAGGTATATTTTGAAAGAAAGAAGAAACAAAAAATTCCCTCTTCGTTCTTTCAACCTCTTCGTAACAAGTCTACGTTCCTAAGTAGTTACATGTTGAAGTAATGTAGATAATAAAGCTGACATAATCCTGCAGCAACGTTATTGGCTATACCTACTCAATACAAGCTTAAAATATATGTAGGTATATCTTCATTTTTAACATCAAAATTTTCACTGGTATAACTTACACAAAATTACACAAGAATTCACACAACATGATCACAAAAAAACACATCATACCACTGTTGCCACTGATTGCCGGGTCGAAGATCGAGAATACCACGTCGTCGCCATCAGAGCAGCAAACGTCCCAAGGCAGCAGCAAAATCCGTCGATTCTGAAACTTGTAATCAATGTATTAGCAAGGGTGGAATGTATCCCACTTCTGATGTTAGGTTCGTCTCGTAGAGGGTAGGTATATCAATACATACGGTCACGCCTTTTATCCCCGAAGGGATAGCCAGAGGCATATTCTGTAATGAGGGTATTAGCTAACAAGTTATGAAATGAAAAGAAATGAATATGAGATAAAAATATCTTTATTCTCGTCAAGATTTGCAATTCTACATTTACCGCCAGATTCGCAATAGGTAGAGCCTATGACAAAGAACCTGGCAATAAAACTCACGGCCACTCTTTTTAAAGTCACATTCTTTACAAATGTTGCTATACATCTATTTCTACTATAATCTAATTCCATCAATAGTTGGTACACGTTATTACAATTAATAGCAACACGGGTCATATCCTTACAAATAGTTCAGCAGAATAGTACTTATACATTATCTCTTAAACCAAGCCATGGGCAGTATAAAATAACCTTGAATACAATCAATCAAATCGGTCTATGGCAGTCCAGCACAGCTGGACGTAGACCTCTGCTAATTTCAACACATATATTACACATCACATCAGATCAGATAAATTACATAAGTTATTAATGAGGAACGTACCCTTAAGACGGCTGCTCAGCGACTCGACTGTCCTGACCTAACATTATACCCTTTTATATTATACTTTTGGCGCCCAAACATCACTACACTGTTTGCCCTTGTAAACAGTGTCAAATAAAATCCCAATACATTGAATCGAATGAGGCAATGACATTTTCTAACAAAGTAACATCTAAAATAACTTAATTTAATTATAAATGTGAAACATCATAGTATCTATTCAGTAATTACATTTAACATACATTACTCCATGTAATAACTATCGATATTTACCGGAAACATCAATAAAGCAAAACAGTTAATTAACACACTATTACTATTTCTTTTCACAAAGACTATTCTTAACCTGATCATATTTATTTTATTATTATTCTACAATTTTATTTCTATATGCTATGAAACAATATTAATTAATTAGTACTACACAGTTTCTCAAAAACTGTCGTGAAACGGAACTTTATTTTGCATGTTGGCTAAATTGTTACAAAGTACTGCCAACTGCATACAGAAGATTAAAATGTTTACCGTACAATAAATAATGGTTCTTTCTAATGGGTTGCCATATAAACAGCACAAAAGCACTATTTTCTACTCTTTTATGCCAAGCTGTAAACCGCGAACCAGCACGGTCAACCAAGAAATTTACATAGGTATAAGCATATCTATCACGTTCGATAGCGTTTCGCGTTCATCTCCCTGAAGCAATCGAAAGTTTTATCACATTCCATATTATATATATTGAGATACATTACAAATAGTTAAACATTTATAATTAAAATAATAAATAATTAACCTACTACATTGACAATTTTTTTACGACTCCTGACGATGACTATCAACAGATTCATGTGTGGAAAATTCCTTTTTAGTGTAACGTCTCCTTTTGCCCCGTGTAGCAACGCGAAAGAGTACAAACTGTCGCCACCCCAATTCATTCTGAGGGTGTCGTAGGAGGCGACTAAGAGAACACTTTCGCAAAACGATCCTTTGTGTAGATAAGGAATACTTGAATTGAAACCCGATTGTCGGTGAAATGACAATCGTAGGGCCGGGTTGATGGTAGGTCGTCACAACCTGCGCCTGTCTATTTCAACACGGCACTAGGCTCACCAGCTATAAGGTGGGACATAAAACTTTAAGGTGAATGGTGGGCGTAATTTGGCATGAATATTGAATATATCCTACTAATATTATAAATGTCAAAGTTTGTGAAGATGTTTGAATGTTTGTTACTCAATCACGCTCTAACGGCTGAATGGATCTGGCTGAAATTTGGTACAGGGATAGAGTATAGTCCGGAAATAACACATAGGTTACTTTTTATCCCGGGAAAATGTTCCCACGGGAAGCGGGAACGGTAACCAAATTTCACGCGAGCGAAGCCGCGCGCATCAGCTAGTACTTATATAAATACGTAACCAAACTAAATATGTAACCAAAACCTTAAAACAAAGTAGGGTAGCTCAAAACTTTGAATAACTACTTTTAAAAAATAGTAATTGGATCGTCAAAAGTTCAAGCTGTATTATTTTATTACATTAGCTGAACTGGTACGATGGACTAGGGTGGAGAAAAAAGTGTTCTTGGATCCATCAATGGACTCGTTCAATGGATCCAAGTGGACGGAGGGTATTTTTTTATCCACTGAGAACGATTTATCTGACAGAACACACACTGCGGTAATAAGGTGAGTGTACAGGGTACTTTATACTTTGACCTCGGGTGAAGGACGCGACATATCATATCATAATCATAATTTTAAAATTAATTGATTATATTTTATGATATGTTATAATTTATGATAATTATTATGTTAATTAAACATAAGGGTGTAAAGCTGAGCGCACATTAACGACAAGACAGTCTACAGACAGACTGCCGCTTTACTAAATCTGTGAAACTGCGAAACTTGTCCGGTCCTTAGACCATATATCACGGGACTAGCCTTTGCGAACCACCGCATACAAAAATATTCTGCTAGTTTTCATAGCGGGTGAAGGGGGAAACACAAAGACATATAAAATTTCATTATATTTAAAAATGTATTAATCGACAAACGCGTAATGGCTGTTGTGTGTTAATTTTTATTGTACTGTCAACTACAATGAAATGTACTAGTTTAATCATATAAAATGATGTACTGATGTACAGTGCTTTTTATAAAGCCAAAAGACCAAATGGTCTATTGGCTTGGCAGAAAACAATGCTTAAGTAAGGCGCATCCTGTGGTTAGATGATCTAAGGTCCGGTCCGATAATCGAACAAGAGTCAGTCTTAAGACAGTCGTGTCTCCAATGAGCGCCCAGCCTAACGTTTAAATGTTAACGATTACCTACTTTGTGATATTATAAATTTGCAAATAAAATGTTATAAAACGCGAATAAAAAACACTGAGAAACAGGAATTGATATCAAAATTGTGTTGATTTACGATAAAAATTTTGTCTCATTTTTTACCTATGTTAGTATTTATACTAGCATAACGACACGTCTAAAACCTGACCTCTATCAATAGTAAGCAAACGAATTAAATAAATGTTAGGATTACCTATATTACATAATTTTAGCAAGAAGTAAGATTCAATAAAATTATTTAAACCAAGTACACAAAAACAGACACATAATGTATTCTGGGCAAAACCAATCAATACTGGACGCGATCCCCCAAAATTCGCTATAAACACGCCGTTTGCCATCATTTTGGAATGTTATTAAACTTATAATAAATAATCACGCTGACCAGACCGGTTGGTACTACAGGGTTTAATTTTCATGTTTTCTTGCTTTTTGCAATGACCTCGTCCGTCATTCAGTAGAAGCACCACTTGCGGAGGAGATTGTGTTTGCTCCGAAGATCTCGATAGGACCCCATCGCAGCCTACGTTGTTTACGCACGTACTATTTGAGTACCTTTTTACGAATGTCATTAAAAGTGGTTGCTTTTTGGATAATTCTCTATTTAAAAAGTTATTGGTCTCGTTAATAACGTGGCGCTTGTAATATCAGTTGAAAGCTTTTGCTGACATTCTAAAAAGGCATGGTCTTTTCGTTTGCGCATACGCTAATTATCTGGAACAAAATAACTCGTTTTACTCACAATACAGAATTTGATAAAATAATGCTTTATTGTAATCTTCTCGCTGTTACTCTCCCTAAATGATAGGGGTAAAACACGAACAACGCCGTGGGATTATCCTATACTTTCTTGTATACTATATCCTATAGTTTCTGTAGTTGCTAACAATCCTAATATTAGGCGGCTATTACAATAGATAATTGGTTTCCTTTCTCTAACATGTATGTGGATGATCTGGTGCTCACGAAGTCACGACCAGGCATTATATTTAAATAACCTTATTATTAGTGACCAGTCTTTCGTTCGCATGATGTAATTCCTCAAGACATCGTCTTTTAGCACTTGGTCCCAGTTCACCCGAGGGAGGTACTCGGGTTAACTGGGACCAACTGCACACACAGTTATAAATTACCTACTTATTTTGTTTGGTTTTTAATTTAAAGCCTCTCAAAAGCTGCATGGTTTGGTACATATCCTCTCTTTTCTGAGCTTAAGAAAGTCCTCGTTTTCGTATTGTGTTATAAGCACTAGACATCGTATAGGTACCTCAACCTCCACCAGAGCTATTGAATTCATTTAATGTCCAATCAATAACATTTTGACATCCGTATACTGTTAATATTTGGTCCTTTGAGCCGGATCTTTATAAAGCTATTATTAACTACACGTCTCTTATACAAATAAATAGAATAATCCTTCCTGTCACCTAACCTAACCGTGATAATATCATATTAAACACAAGTAATTAACAGTTTATTTATAAACTAAATTAGCAATTTTGGGGCCGTAAATAAGTCCATAACTAATGCATAAAACCGGTCGTAGGATTGCAGCAGCTTTAGTATAATTAGGAAGAATAATTACCTATACTTAGTAAAACGTTTTATTCATTCAACTGCTCGTACGATAAAATAATATTTTCTTATAATAATAATCATCAAGGTTAGCAAGTAAGACCTATATGTAAATTTACATTTATCTACAACACACATTGTCTTTCTTGATCTTAGCAATAAAGCTTTGCTCCCGTTCAGAATGATCTCCTTTAGAGAAATAAATACGAAAGGAACGTGAAATTACTTGTCAGGGGCAGCACTACCTACACATCATCAATATCAATCAATCAATATCAATACATAGATATAATAAAATCGTAACAAGTCGCTGTCTGTACATGGAAGATAAATAAGTATAATTATTATAGGGGGGTTTATGAACGCAATAGAACCCAAAACAATGATTTTACGAATTTTTGTCTGTTTGTCTGTATGTCTGTATATCTGTTTGTCTGTACTTTAGTGCACGCTAATCTCAGTAACCGCTTTACCGATTGCAATGCGGTTTTCTTTATTGTGTTGAGGTTTGCTCCACTTAACATTTCATGTCAATCGGCTTATAAATAAAAAAGTTATATCACTTTAAAGAATCGTACATAGATATATGATTTTAAACTAACATGGTCATTACTATACACTATAGAACTGTTAACGGGATATTTACCATGTACTGTTTTATCGAGTATCCGATATTTCTGCGCTGTTACAAGCGCCATGATCACGGATGAACTGAAGTGCAGCGAGCTAAATGTTTGTAGGTAGACCGTAGCGATCTACCCTCCTCCGGACACGTTTATTACGCACATTAACACCACTGTCACCGTTTACCGTATCGGCCCGCACTCGATCACGATCCCGACACACAATACTCACTGTGTCACTACGCGATGATTTTTCAGCTGGTTTTTGTTTTGTAGCGAAATGACCAATCACTGGATGCCAGGCACTCGACAGTTGAAACCCATCTTCCCTGTTGAAGGTTTTATACTTTTTTATTTCTATAGCCTCTTCAACCAATCTGGGTATGTAGTGGAGTTCTGTCGAGAGTATCTGAGGGTTGTGCAACTCAATCCAGTGATTGGTACCTGCTTCTAAAAGGTGTTGAGCTATTGCAGATTTTTGTGTGTCATTATTTTTGACCGCTCTGATATGCTCCTTTATTCGGCACGAGATACTTCTCTTGGTTTGGCCTATATAAGAGCTGCCACAAATGCAGTCCACTTTGTAGACACCAGGAACTTCTAAGGGAAACCTATCCTTGGGCGTACGTAAGCATTGACCTATTCTCCTGAAAGGAATGAACACAGTTTTCACTGAAAACCGCTTAAGTGTGTTAGCGATCCTGTCTGTCACTCCCTTCATGTGCGTACTTACCGTACATGAAGGGAGTGACAGACAGGATCGCTAACACACTCCCTTCATGTGCGTACTTACCGTACATGAAGGGAGTGACAGACAGGATCGCTAACACACTCCCTTCATGTGCGTACTTACCGTACATGAAGGGAGTGACAGACAGGATCGCTAACACACTCCCTTCATGTGCGTACTTACCGTACATGAAGGGAGTGACAGACAGGATCGCTAACACACTCCCTTCATGTGCGTACTTACCGTACATGAAGGGAGTGACAGACAGGATCGCTAACACACTTAAGCGGTTTTCAGTGAAAACTGTGTTCACTCCTTTCAGGAGAATAGCTCAATGCTTACGTACGCCCAAGGATAGGTTTCCCTTAGAAGTTCCTGGTGTCTACAAAGTGGACTGCAGTTGTGGCAGCTCTTATATAGGCCAAACCAAGAGAAGTATCTCGTGCCGAATAAAGGAGCATATCAGAGCGGTCAAAAATAATGACACACAAAAATCTGCAATAGCTCAACACCTTTTAGAAGCAGGTACCAATCACTGGATTGAGTTGCACAACCCTCAGATACTCTCGCCAGAACGCCACTACATACCCAGATTGGTTGAAGAGGCTATAGAAATAAAAAAGTATAAAACCTTCAACAGGGAAGATGGGTTTCAACTGTCGAGTGCCTGGCATCCTGTGATTGGTCATTTCGCTACAAAACAAAAACCAGCTGAAAAATCATCGCGTAGTGACACAGTGAGTATTGTGTGTCGGGATCGTGATCGAGTGCGGGCCGATACGGTAAACGGTGACAGTGGTGTAATGTGCGTAATAAACGTGTCCGGAGGAGGGTAGATCGCTACGGTCTACCTACAAACATTTAGCTCGCTGCACTTCAGTTCATCCGTGATCATGGCGCTTGTAACAGCGCCGAAATATCGGATACTCGATAAAACAGTACATGGTAAATATCCCGTTAACAGTTCTATAGTGTAATCGTACATAGACATTAAAATCTAAAAATGGGTAGATCTAAACTGGCGTGCTGGCTTAATCATAAAAGAGACTGGACTGATTTTTTTTAGAATAGACTTACCCTCATATTCATAATCGTTTATCTATCTATATCTATACTTATAATAAATCTGTAGAGAGGTCAATTCTGTACATGAAATATATTTTCAAAATAACTATCAGGGGGTGATTAGTGATCGATACTGATGCCAAAAATGCAATCAGTAAATTTTTTGTCTGTCTGTCTGTCTGTCTGTCTGTCTGTCTGTATGTTCCTTATAGAAACAAAAACTACTCGACGGATTTTAACGAAAATAGATACAATTATTCTTCATACTCCTGGGCAGGTTATAGTATACTTTTCATCACGCTGAAATAATAATAATAATAATTTATTTATTTGCAGAAATGTGGTAGGTAATACATTGGTGTTATACTTATTATCAAGTTCAGCACATTTACCATTTCCTGGCATACAAATATAGGTACATAACAAATTACAATAATAGTATCAAATTAATTACAATGTCCAGTGAATAAAATAATGTCAAGATTTATAACTTTAACAATATTAGGTACACCCAATTATTAACAATGTCCAGTGAATACAACAATGTGAATATTTATAACTTTAACAATATTACATGGATATTAAGTACAATGCCTCAATTTTATTTTATTTTTTTTTACCAACAATAACTTATTCTAATTTACCTTTTAGCATTTCAAATTCCTCTATAGTGTAAAAACATTTCTTGGTGAGCCATGTTTTCAGTTTCCTAAGGAACATAGAGGTTGGCAATGTTTTTAGGCCGTTGGGAATTGCATTATAAATACGACCACACATCGCGAAACAATTTTTTTGGTACAGAACTGTATTGGGGACTCGTGGTAAAACAATTCTATCCGGATTTCTAGTATTCCTGGGATAAACGTCGTGTGCCTTAGAGAAGTACCCAGGAAATTGCCTAACAAATTTCGCAACTTCGTAAATGTACAGACTGGGAAGAGTTAAAAGATTAAATTTTAAGAATAGGGGCCTACACGAGTGCCATGGCGCTGCGCCACACATCGCTCTCACAGCCTTTTTTTGAACAATAAATGCTCTATTCATTTCTGTAGAGTTACCCCAAACCACCAGGCCATAATTTAATACTGAGGCTACATAGCCATGGTAAGCCATGATGACTGATTCGGGGTTTGAGGTTTTTCTCAGTTTTGCCAGAACGTAAACAAATTTATTTATTTTATTGCAAACCTTTTCTACATGTGCCTTCCAGTTAAGGTTTTTGTCAATAATGATACCTAAAAATGGTGTTTTGTCTACTTTTACTAAATTATCTGTCAAATATTTGATATTCAAGTCTTGTAATATTCTACCGTAAGTACCAAATTGTATATATTGAGTTTTAGCCATGTTAACTTGCAGATTGTTATTATGAAGCCATTGAATTATTGAGTCAATTGAATTATTTATGTCATTGGTATAATTTATATCGGAATAATTAGAAGTCATGATGAGAGATATATCATCAGCGTATAAAATACAAGGGTTGGGGGTCACACTCGGCAGGTCATTGATATAAATCAAGAACAGCAAAGGTCCGAGAATACTGCCTTGAGGCACCCCAGAGCTATTGACCCTGTACGAGGATCTATGTGCTTCTAGCTCTTTGTTGTCATCTATTTGCATAATTTCGACACAATGTTCCCTATCCTTTAAGTACGATTCAAGCCATTTATAGGCAGGACCTCTAATTCCACATATTTCCAATTTATGTAACAGCAATTCATGCGAAACGAGATCAAACGCGCTTTTCATATCAAAGAAAATGCATGTGGTTTGCATTCTACGATCTAGACTTTCAGAAACCTTCGTTACAAGATTGAAGCACGCCAGAGTTGTGGATTTGCCTTTTTGAAATCCATATTGCTCGCTTCGCAATATTTCGTGTTTCATAATAAAATCATAAAGTCGCCCATGCATGGCCTTTTCGAACACTTTAGAAATGATGGGTATAAGAGTCACAGGTCTGTAGTTGCTAAGCAGAGATTTGTCCCCTTTTTTATATAGAGGTTTTATTATGGATTTTTTAAGTAGACCTGGGAACTGACCTTCGCCGAATGACAGGTTGACCAGATGAGTTAGAACTGGTGTAAGTTCAGCGACACTGTCCTTCAGAATTTTCGTGCTAACATCATCATAGCCCACCGAATTAGTGTTATTCAGCGATAGGATGATTCTCCGAATCTCGGCACAGTCGCAAGGCTTTAAATATATACTATTACAGACTCTACGCATGTCTACGTTTTTTAATCCTTGATTGTTGGTGTTTTGTTTTGCATGAATGTCTATCAATCGATCGTTGAATGCTTGTGCAATTTTTTTTGGGTCTGTAAGAAGGCAGCCATCTTTAAATATTTCATTTATAAATTCTGACGGTTTTATACCTTCAGACTCCTTTTTAATCAATTGCCATGATGTTTTACAAATATTTTTACATTTATTGAGTTTACTCTGATTATAATTTTTCATAGAGTTAAAAATACATTTTCGTAGTAATTTAGAGTAAGACTTGAACGCTTCCCTATTGCTTTCAGATCTGTGTTTGTAGTATTTCAATCTGAGTAGTCGTTTTGTTTGACAGCTGACCCTTAGACCTTTTGTAATCCAAGCACTTTTTTTGGGCTTGAGTAAGATTTTTCGTTTAAGTATAGGAAAACACAAACCAAAAAACAACGAAATAAGTTCATTGAATTTAGAATAGGCCAAATCTAAGCTTGACTCCGCGTATACTTCATTAAATGATAGACTGGTCATACACTCTTTAAATCTGTTTATATTGTCAATAGAAAAGTCTCTTTTGGATACTGAGTAGCTTGTGAGCATAGTTTTTTTTTTTTTTTTTTTATATTCAGCTCGCCAAATTGACGTCGCCACGATGGATAGCCGTGGCGCATCTTGCGATTGGGGGCCACTTCTTACAGCGGTCCTCAAGTTGGCGGCCCTGTGATGTGCCTCTTCACGCTCCTCTTAAAGAACCCGGGGTTGTAAGATGAGGGAAACACGTGTGCGGGCAGGTCGTTCCAAGTTTTAATAGTTCGACAGAGAAACGATCTTTTGAAACGCTCGGTTCTGGCGAAGATTCTCTCCACTGTGTATGAGTGGCATCTCTGCCCGGCACGCGTTGTTCGGGATCGGAAAGGTGATGGTGGGATCAGATTGAAGAGCTCTTCAGAACATTCGCCGTGGTACATTCGGTAGAAGGCAGCCAAGGACGCTACGGTTCTTCGCTGCGCCAACGGTTCGAGGCCTCCCGTCACCTCAGGACAACCAATTATTCGGACAGCACGTCTCTGTATAGCGTCAAGTGCGTCCAACAAGTACCTCGCGGAGTCATCCCAGAGGTGAGTACGTATACAGAGATAGTACTCCTGTTTGTTGTAGGAATAGTGAGTAATTGGGCCGTTTCATGGTCAGACATTCCAAGCTGAAGGGTTTCACCCTTGGCCATACTGATATTACTAATAATATGGTCAATACAGGATTTTTGTTGTCGCGTTGGCTGGGTTATGTGTAGTGTCAAATTAAAATTTTTGGCCATGTCAAATAAGTCAATTGATTCCTTGCTTTTTTTTAATGTATTTATATTTATATCCCCAGCAATTACAATTTTTTTGTCAGAATTATATATAGTATTTCTTAGTAAAATGTCAATTTTTTCAAAAAATATTGTTATGTCCGAGTCTGGTGTCCTATACAAGCAAATTATAATCAGATTTTGGTCAACTAATTGTATGGCACAGCATTCAAAATGATTCTCCATCGACATATCTCTAATGTGGGGCAGCTCCACAGGTGAAAGGTCATATTTTGCTAGTATGCATACACCACCGCGTTGAGAGTTTTTTGTTTTAATTCTACAAAATGAGGAGATTAATTTATAACCGTGCACATTTATAAAACACTGTTGACTACTTTCTACAAAAGTTTCCGACAAACATATAATGCAAGGCTCAAGTTTATTACATAAAAGTTCATGTAAGTGTATCTGTAACAATCCAATTTTATTCTCCATACCTGCGATATTTTGATGTAGTACTCTGATAGGATTTTCATTTTTATTATTTACGAAAAAGCCTTATCTTGTCTGAAGTTGTAGTTTGCGAATCTCTATGCGAGTTGTCTTTTGTTTTCCTAGTAAAGTAGTAAGGGATAGTTCCTTTTTTTATTTTCGTTGTAAGAGTTTCTATGGGTGTATTGCTGTCTTGCCCCTTTCGAGTCTCACCGGAATAAGCGTTTGAGTTGTCTGTTGATTTGCTAGCAAAATAGTAAGGGATAGTTCCTTTCTTTGCCTTTGTCCTAGGAGGAGAACATTGAGGAGGCCTCGCCATACGAGTCATCTCCGATGAGATGTGCGGTTCATATTTATTATACATAATTGGTTTTTTGATACGCTTAGTCGTTTGAGGCAAATATTTACAATTATAATCGAGGCTGTCAATATTAAAATTAATAGTTTTACACATGTCAAATAAATTATATGTCATATTTATATAAATACAATTGGGAAAGTAGTTGCATATTTTTTTCAACATGTTATTTAATAGAATCTCATTCAGGAATTTATTTTTGAGTACACTTAGAACTAGGAAACCAACCTGCGGAAAGCAATTAATTATAGAACATAGGTCTATCATAACACGAAAGGGGTTCTCATCATGCTCCCCTACCGAAACAATCACTCGATCATTCTTCTTCATATTATATTTCATAATGGGTTCTAGTATAAGTCGCGTTCTGGCTTCGGGCTGAACGAAGGAGCTGATATTGTATTTTTCGTATTTGCTGTTTGTCCGCGATAGATAATAGTTTATTTGTTTATTTGTCAGAATATTGTACATAAAGGTGTTACAAGCATTGAGAAGATCATAATATTCTGCCGTTTTCGGCGTACAAACATTAGAGTAGTTAGAACATAATAGACGTCACTTTCCAACTAATGGGAACTCAACCGGTATCGCCATTGTCAGACGTGATATAGAATCCTGTGTCCAGTGATTCAGCAAATTACCTAATTATTCAGCTGTTTTGCAGTATCAGCTGTCAAATTCACAATTATACGCAGCCATGCAATTATGATTCAATTGATTTATATAATATTCATTCTAAAAGGATGTGATCAACTGTGATGACAACCCCACACACTGTTTACCACCCAGGATATATAGATTATTTTGTATAGTTTTAGGATTATATTCAACCTTTGTTTCGGGTTGTAGAAGTTTTTTGTGATTGTTTACCTTTTGCCACAAATCTGTTTGTGTTGATCGATTAACGGACAACAAGTGCGATGTAGATTGTTGTAAATCCGCTTTCAACAACGTTCCAGTAGTACATGAAGGGTTTGAACACAACGATTTTTCAGGTAATGAAAGAGGGCTATTGTTGAAAGTCTCCGTAAGTCGCCGCTTAACGTTGTTTTTCTGAGTAGAGGATATTTTTTTTCTCAACGACGAAACCGGGCTTCTACATATTTGTTTCATTACTACTACTTCCTGTGTTAAATGCCCTATTTGTTTCTTAAGTTCTATATTTTCTAAAATTATATTGTCTAATTAATTTTGTGTATTTTCCAAACTACGTTTTAGGCTAGTTATTTCTAACTGCATCTCCTCCCGATGTGCTGATAAGAAATTCGTGGAAAGATCCAGACTTTTTCCTAACAATTCTGTTGAACTCGAGGTGTTGAGTGAAATACTCATATTAATATTGTCGAGCGAGACTGCTTTAGAAATTGGTGTTCTGAAAGTTATATTTCCTATTTCTTCCATTTCAATGTACCTATTTCTTTTTTTGCAGTAAGTTCACTTGAGATGCAAGTTGTTGAAGTAGTACCAATAATTTTCTACAATGCAAATATCACTCTTTCTGCTTATATTGTTTTCAGTCTGAATAAATTTGATCAAGTAGCATATATATACTGCACTGCTGCAATAACTAAACGCAGTTTGTTATTTGGCAACACCTATCAAGATTGTCATCAGTACTTATGTCAATCAAAGTTGTCAATTTGCACAATATTTTGATTTCTTGTTGGTGTGCAAAGTTATTTTGAAAACAGTTAAATAATATTAAGTGCTTTGCGTATGTGTGAGTGATTTTTGAAAATGGTCCAACGTTCAATTAGTAATTCTTAAGTCGGTTTACTCACAGTTTTACTTGTTATCTGCTAAGATATGTTCCACAATGTGTGCTTGGAGGTTATGTACTACACTTTTTTCACTTTTTAACACAGCTTTAGTTACGATTTATCATTAATATTATTTTAATTAGTAAGACGACTCGTAAGTTATTGTTTACAATGCGAGTGTTGCCACTCTCACGAAACGAATAGGAGCGGAGCAGCAATCAAGAATGTTTTGAAAACGGGGAATATTTTGTACTGTCTGAGAGCTTCCGAGGCGTACGCTGCGTAAATGGTTACAGTTAGGTAAAAATTGTGTATTACGAAATTGTTTCTCTTAAAAAGTTCTAAAAAAAAGTCCGCGACAGCATATGTCTATCTTTTAAGGTTCGCTCACAATAACCTAATTTGTCTATCTCTTAAGGTTTGCTCACGATATAATGAAACTGAAGAGTTTGTTTGTACTAGGATCTCGGAAACTACTGGTTGCATTTCAAAAATTATTTTACAGTTTAATAGTCCATTTATTTAGGCTGGCTAATGGCAATATAACATCACGCTAAGACGAAAAGGAGCGGAGCAGCCATGAATAATGTTTCGAGAACGGGGATTATTTCTTTCTTTTGAGAGCTTCCATTGCTGACGCTGCATAAATAGTTAAAGTTACGTAAAAATTGTATACTACAAAATTGTTTTTCTTAAAAAGTTATAAAAAAAAGTCCTTGACAGCATAATGCCTATCTTTTTAGGTTCACTTACAATAACCCTCTTATTAAGTTTTAAAGTATGAGCGACGTGACGGGAGTAAATTTGGTCTGCAGTGGCAGCCAGTCAACTGAACGATAAAAAACCGGCCAAGTGCGAGTCGGACTCGCACGCGATGAGTTCCATACCGGAAAACGGATGGGTGGAAGTAAAAGCGACGGGAAACATTATATCACTTTAACGAGAGGTGTTAAAGTCACATCCTTCTCACTCTCATGTGATGCGCCATAATGAATACAAGCGACGCGACGCGACTATAGTAAGCGCGAGGGGCGTAAATGCAACGGGAAACATTATAATACCTACTCGAAATATTAATACCATACCTGACTCTTATGTGACGCAAACGAAGTTGCGCGGGTCAGCTAGTTAAACCTATTTTAGTTAAAACACACTTTAAGTCTATTGCTGTCTCTAACCAATGACAGAGTATGGTTAGAGACAGCAATAGACTTAAAATGTGTTTTAACTAAAATAGGTTTAATAAACGATTATGAATATGGGGGTTAATCTTTAAGCTCTTTTATGATTAAGCAAACAGGCAGTTTCACACGCTGCTTTATGAGTCTGCTGAAGAAATACCTCTCCTTGTGACGTAAACGAAGTTGCGGGTTCAGCTAGTTGTTAAATATATGTAATCGTTTTAGTAAATACAAGCGGACATCACGTGGTTTCACCCGCGTAGCTCCCGTTCCCGTGTGAAGACGGGAATAAAATATAGCCTAGGGGTCGTCCATTAATCGCGTGAGGTTTTTTTGGGCATTTTTAGGACCCCCCCTCCCCCTTGGTGATATTTGGTGAGGTTTCAGATTACCCCTCCCCCCCTGGGCCGAATCACGTGTATTTTTAGTAACCACAAAGTTTTTTTTTAAATTTTATACGTATAAGTCTCTATTGTTATAATCTATACTTCTATACCTACAGATACTAGCTAATCAGCGCAACTTCGTTTGCGTCACATAATAGAGATAGATATGATATTAATATTTGAATATATTACCCGTTGCATTTACTCGCGTCGTGTTTCTATATTATATTAATAGTCATTTTATTGAAGCTAATAAAGAAGGTGTCAGTTTGTCAAGCTTAAAATCTTACGTTGGTTTGATCGCAGTTGGCTAAATAGAAGCGATGTTATGAACAAAACTACAGTAATCAAGGTTGAATTTCCATGCAATCATTATGCTTTTGGTCACGACTATCGATATCCACATGGACTGAGCTGCGGTTTTTTTTGTTACGGGGGGAATGTGGTTGGTCACCATCATCCTAGCTGCGGGGACAGCCGGGACGGTGTGTAGGGCTCTCGGTCTCGAAAAGGGACCGTCCTACCCACTAAACCCCGCGGAGTCCCTCCTCATCCTACAGCCGGCATGGATATCCAAAGATTATTCACGTCGGCCCGGCCCGGCCGGGGGCTCCCAACACTTCCGGGGTTTCCGCCCGCATTGCACCGCTCTCGAGAGCTTCTCTGGAAGCAGAGAGAGTAGAGAGCGGTGAGCGGGTGGGCTCTGAAGGCATCTCCGGAACAAATGATCATCGGTGGACGGGGTCATAGCTGCGTGCATCGGCTAATCTAATATTATATAACTTATAATAAAGCTATAGAGAGTCGAAAATCTGTATGTCGGATATATTTGGTAATTATTTTTCAAGATTTTTTTTTACTAGACATTCTGTCTATGTAACTTCCATGACATCCGATACTGAAGCTAAAATAGTTTTTTTTTATGTCTTTCTGTATCACGCCAAAACAATGGATTATTATTGATTGGATTAATGCCGATATTCTGCGCGGTTCTTTTGGGAGACACGATGAAAAACAAAATGGTTTTTGTGTTGTATGATCAATGCATAGATATTCCGATTTCAATTAATTTCTGATGTAAGAAAGGAAATTAAGTGCTTTATGAATTATTCCATACTAGTCAGTAATATGAGGTTTTGTTGTTCAGAAATTACAGTGATCTCAAATTCAGGATTATAAATTTGCTGTTCGAAATAAATACACGTGATATTTCACTACACCCCCCACCCCCCATGGTGATGTTTCGTGATTTTTGTCAGACCCCCCTCCCCCCCTTTCGAGCCTCACGTGATTAATGGACGACCCCCTACTAGCTGATGCCCGCAGCTTCGCCCGCGAAAAATTTATTTCCGTGGGAACTTATTCCCGGGATAAAAAGTAGCCTATGTGTTATTCCAGACTATAATCTATTCTTGTACCAAATTTCAGAAATATCTGTTCAGCCGTTCGAGCGTGAAAGAGTAACAAACATCCACACTCACAAATTTTCACATTTATAATATTAGTAAGATGTCACCCGGGACGGGAATAGTGTAGCTTCCCAACAGTGAAAGAATTTTTCAAATCGATTCAGTAGTTTCGGAACCTATTTGATGCAAACAAACAATCAAATCTTTCCTATAACATTAGTATAGAATACGTAGTATACCAACTTGTATACGTCACCATCACCACAGTAACACAACTTTGTTAAAACGCTTCCAATAACCTTGATTTTGTTGGCATAGTTACCTTTAGATCGCTGAGTCATTCGTATTATGAAGCCACATGAAGGGAAGTGTACATTAGACCTTGTTGATATTACTCAGGAAGGGCCAAAGGTATTGTTTTTGAATCGGTATTTTTAATATCTTCTCAGAATTGTGGCGTCTACTTCCTATTATTAAGCACAGCATTCCTCATTAAATCAGTAATTTCATAACATAAATAGTTTGGTATGTAATGAGTAGAAATCGGATTATATGCATCAAGAAAAAAAATGTGACAAAAAAACCGTAAATTTAAAAAAAAATGGTTTTTGATATTGCATATTTTGCCCTTTTTAGTGCATATTTTGCCCCTTTTCAGTGCATATTTCGGCACTTTGAAAGTGCATATAATCCGATATCTACTAATGAGGTTTTAGGACCTATTTACTTGAGCCATATTCGGTAACTTTTGTATATATATATCTATAATGTTAGTATAGTAATCATGTACATTATTGAGGTAGAAGTAGAATGTGTAATGCTGTACGGAGTAATCTCTCCTGGGACATCATTCCGAGGGCTTACCCGGGGTTCCCATCCGTAATCAATGGTAGGGTACCAAGTCTTTAGTCGGTAAGAGTCCGGCATAGCATCCAAGAGGGATTTCCACACCTAAAAAAGGGGGTTATCTCTGTAACTACAAAACCTATTTTGAAAATTCTTCTAACAATAAAAAGTCATATTATTTTTAAATACTTATCATAGATTATTTAATATCCTGTCCATTTCAAGACGGCAATAGGCTCACCCCCTAAGGTAAAATGTGGGCGTATACTAGCGTATACTTTCCCTTTGCCTACCCCTTCGGGGATAAAAGCATGACTATATGTATGTATGTATATTACCGACCAAAAAACGCTGAATAAAATGTCAATAAAATGAACCTACTTACTATTTGAGTTATAAAAGGTGATGGATGATGCAACGGGAATCCAAAATATTTCACGGGCGATGTCGTGGAGTGCTAGTGTTTAAAAACAGAATGATTAACTAAGGTTAATCAGAATAAAATAATACTTTAACATTCAGCAATTACAAATACCTATCCGAATTAGTAATTTAAACAAATGTATTCGTCTCATAAAAGAAACTGTTATGTCACGAACCAATCTATTTAAATTAGAGTTATTTAGACGAAGACTTCATAATCTAAATAACTCTAATTTAAACAGCTGTCCAAAGTATTTAGTGTAATCACACTTCTGTCCATCCTCATGAGTGAAACGGAGTGTGATTAGTTTGTTGGACAACCGTACTGTAACTAAACAATTTGAGTCAATTGGCTTGGGTAACACTTTAATAACTAGTAGGTACTTATGAAAACTGAGAACACACAGTTTGGAACACATGAACGATATGATCACGATGCCCCGTGTGGCGACGACGGCGACGTAAGAGTACAAAATGTCGCCACCTGAATACATCCCGAGGATTTCGTAAGAGGCGACTTAGGGAACACTTTCGTAAAAAGATCCATTGCGTAAAGAAGGAAAACTCAAAATGATGTTTAGATTTCCATACCAGTTGGCACATTTTCTCTAACATTCCCCTTTTTCGGATCCCGGAATCATACACTTCTCTCTCCAGTTCGCTAAGTCTTCAGCGTCTCTGGAGTCCTTTAACAGTCATATAGCACAAACTAGATAAACCTAGAAATTTCATAATATCGTGACAAAATATATTTCAAACGTTTCCGCACCATCATGGATGCGGTTACGTTTATGCCAATACAAAGACAGGTAAATCCATTGAACTGTACTTTACTATGGACCGTATAAAACCCATACTTGTAGGTTGCAGGTGATGTGGAACCTCTTAGTGGCAGGAGAGATTTTGCTTCTCTGTGTGTATTCTACCGCCTGTATAACGGTTTGTGCTCTGAGGAATTGTTTGATGTGATACCTACGGCTACATTCTATCATCGCACCGCTCGCCGCAGACAGGGTGTTCATCCTCAGTTCCTCACACGTTGCATCAGGAACGCTCGAGCACGGTTAGATCCGATAGGGGCTTTCTACCGCGCATGCTTAGGTTGCGGAACGATCTCCCTGCCTCGGTTTCCCCAAACGCCCACATTATGGGGTTCTTCAAGAGGGATCTTAGAAGGTTTTTGAGGGTCGGCAGCGCGAGTGTAACGCCACTGGTGTTGCAAACGGTACATCTGGTGGGACGTATGCTTGGCTGCCACCTTAGTGGTATAAAAAAAACTCACAAATGATACGACCATAAAAACAGTTATTGAAATGCAAGAGTCAAGGCCAATACGGACTTGCCTGTCACATAAACTGTTATGTAAGCATCATGCCATTTCCATTATGATTGTTTTGTGCGAAAATGTCGATATAATTATTTTATATTATTACAGCATAAGTATAACAAAGGTATTTATGTTCGTTGGTATTTGTTTTGTAATTTTATAAAGTTAAACTAACATGAACTTGAGGTTACATAAAGAAAATGTCAGGACTTGGTGTCGTAACGAATAATCACATGAATGTTTTGTAAATGATTAAACTACTTACCGATACTTTTTTGAATTTAAATTTTCTCTTTTGGAACAACAAAATAATTCTTAACAGTCATCGTTGTTTATATTCGGTTTAAACATGGCTGACAGCAAAAATGTCAAGCAAAATATTTTGCGTCCATTTTACATATTGTAAGACAGCTTTTGTATTGAATAATATGAGATGCGGGACGGGAACAGAATTTCATGCGGGCGTCGCCGCGAGCATCATCTAGTCTTACTAGGTTCATCATCACGCCTTTATCCCCGAAGGGGTAGGCAGAGGCATATTATATACCCACATTTCACCTTTTTTATAATTTGTCCCACGTAATACGTTGTGAGCCGTATTGCCGTGTTTAAATGGACAGGCGCAGGTTGTGACTGCCTGCTGTTGAAATAAGGCCTTCAACTTGGCTTAACGCCTGCCATTTTATGGCAACCGGGACCAACGGCTTAACGTGCCTTCCAAAGCACGGAAACGTTCAAATAAATGTCACAAAGTGATCACATGGATGGTCACCCATCCATGGACCGGCCATAGTGAAAGTTGCTTACTGCAGTGATCGTTTACAGAACACTGAGTCCGCGGGGCCACGAGCGCTTCAATCAATCTAGTCTTACTAATATCAATCTAGTCTTACTAATATTATAAATGCGAAAGTTTGTGAGTGTGGATGTTAGTTACTCTTTCACGCTCAAATCGCTGAACGGATCAGGCTGAAATTTGGTACAGGGATACATTATAGTCTGGAATAACATAGGCTACTTTTTATCCCGGGAATAAGTTCCCACGGAAAGAAATTTTACGCGAGCGAAACTGCGGGCATCAGCTAGTTATTCATAAAAATGTCAACTGTCAGCAATTACCTACTTACAATTTTACACTCACGTGACTATAGAATCACGTGAGTGAGCCAACTGTCCATTATTTAACAAATCATCGCAACTAATGTGCAAATATTGTAAATTTAACACTTCATTGTTTTAAATTTACTGATTATTGCCATACACCTTTGTGTTCCTTCTATTACTGTAACCTATTCTAATGTCATCAGTCATGAGTTCATGACATTATTGATCTTCAGTTTACTTATTTAAAGGGTTCCGTATTTAAAGGGTAAAATCGAGACCCTATTACTGAGGCTCCGCAGTGTGTCTGTCTGTATGTGTGTCACCACGCTGTATCTCATAATGAATGAATCGTAATGAAACCGTTAAAGATTCTTGATGTACCTATTTCTATTGCCGCTATAACAACAAAATACACAATAAAACATTTCAAACATAAAGGGGCTTTTTTCGTTATTGGAACGGAACCCTCCATGCGCTAATCCGACTCGCACTTACATCGTTTTTTTTTTTGTTTTTAGTAATAGCACAGTATAAAGAGAACTACTCTGTCGGCTGTGGTAATAAGTAGGAATGTGGTTTAAAATACAGATCAGTGGCAGGAATCAAAGGCTACATCGTAGTAACCATAGATTTAGGATTTTTCGTACATTCTAAATCTATGGTAGTAACTATTATTTTATCTATGGTTAAATATAGGTTTAGATCATCATATACAGGTGGAATTTAAAGACGGTAGTTGGAGGTGAAGTACCCTTATAGTCCAGGAGCCAGGTACATTTTCGATCAATTATTTCTTCTCGAGCGAAACTTCGTAAAATGCATAACGGACTTATACTATGAATACTCGCGACCGTCAGCTGCGTCTCCGTGGGTGGGGTGGGCAGTGGCAGCCTCCCACGCATGGAGAAATAAAAGTGTTTTCAGTCTTCTCATTCCTCTCATTTGAAAATTTATCAGAGTATTGTTTATGTAGTATTTTGAAAGAAAAACATAGTCAGCTGACCATAACACGGTGAATTATACGTCAGCTGGCTCCTTGAACATGAGAAAAAAAAGAATATATTTTTAATGACTTGTTATTTGTTATTTCCTCCCGGATGAAAATTTATCAGAGAAATTGTTAAAATACTCTAGTAAATAATAAAAACAATCAGCTAGCTGTAAGCCAAGGGAAAATTCGTCAGCTGATAAGTTTCAGTAGGTCATAGATGCTGTTGCGTTACACCTTTCAAGGTACCAGCTGATAAACTTTCCACTAAGATACAGCAAGCTGACATTAATTTTCATTCATAGTAGTATATAAACGATCACCAGGTAAATTTTTAGTTGAGAGGTTTTGAGAGGCATTGAAAATATTTTTTTTTCATGTTCAAGGAGCCAGCTGATGTATAATCCACCGTGTTATGGTCAGCTGACTATGTTTTTCTTTCAAAATACTACTTAAACTATACTTTGATAAATTTTCAAATGAGAGGAAATTACTGAAAAAACTTTTCTTTTTCTCCACGCGTGGGAGGCTGCCATTGCCCACCCCACCCACGGAGTCGCAGCTGACGGTCGCGAGTATTCACTGTATAAGTCCCTTACGCAGTTTACGAAGTTTTGATTGGGAGGGACTTGGTCATGAAAATCTGTCACTGGCTCTTGGACTATTAATATTGATAATGGCAAGTTTTGCTGAAAGGAAACATTCCTTTATTTTCAAAAGTAAGTAGAACTGTTTTTAAAGATTTTTTGCAAAATCATCCGCTTGAGCCGGGGATCGAACCTAGGAGATATGAAAAAAAAAAGATCCTGTATTTTATAATACCAACCGAGAGAGTCTTTAATAAGGAACAATTTCTTTTAAGCAACATAGTATCTTAAATTAAAGGAAGACCTAGTAAAATATGTTTTATTGTAAAGCATACTCACTATCTGAAGAAGAAAAAAACAGTATTATTGAGATTATTCTCCTTTTTTTGAAGTTGGTAAAAAAATGTTCTAGTTTATGTGAATGGGAATATTCGTTCTGTTCACTTAACCAACCAACTTAAAAAAAATAGGAGTTTCTCAATTAGACTGTTTTTTTTCTTCTTTAGATAGTGAGTAAGCTTTACAATAAAAACATATTTTACTTGAACTTCCTTCATTTTAAGATACTAGGTAGGTATGTTGTTTAAAAGAAATTGATTCTTATTAAAGAACTGTTGCGGTTGGTATCATAAAATACAAGATGTTTTTTTTTTCACATCTCCCAGGTTCGATTCCCGGCCCAAGCAGGTGATTTTTCAAAAATCTTAGAAAGCAGTTTTACTTACTTTTGAAAATAAAGAAATGTTTCCTTTCAGCAAAACTTGCCATAATCAATATTAAGGGTACTTGCCCTCCAACCACCGTCTTTAAATTCCACCCTGTATAGTAGACAGAGAATCATCCATACCTAAACTGACCATACGTCCCGTTTCGAACGGGACTGTCCCTTTTTTCGGTCCCTTGTCCCGTTGTCCCCGAACATAGCGCCGGGACGCTAAATTGTCCCGTTTTCCGAAACCTTGCGAATTTTTAAAATTTTGTAGCACGTAGGATATGTGCAGTCAGGGAATTTAGAGCCAGTCCGTGTTTTCAGTACACTATTGTTTTGCTTTTGTGTAAAATTCTTGAAGTACCTAGTTTATTGGTAAACTGATAATTAAATTGAAGTTTTCTATAGCTTTGAAATTTATATAGGTAATGCCGAAACGTAAGTGTTTATTTAATGTCAACATACAAGCAAAATAACTATTTATTAAGGCCACACCCAGGGCTAACGACCTTGAGCATATGGGCGATATGACTCGCCAACATAGAGTAGCGCAACTACAGAGACATCAGAGTAAAAGAACCACGGAAGAAGAAGAAAATAGTAGCGGAAATGCGTTCCTGGCTTCACCAAATAAACAAGAAAGTCTCTCCCGACTACCCCTATCTTAAACATTTATTGTGAAAGTTCAATCCGATTGATGTTGTCATTTTTGTTTTAGTTCAAACTTTGAACAGATGACCTAGTGACGTAGTTTAATGCAACAGAGTCACAAACTACAGACAAAGTCTCGCCATAAGCCCCCCTGCAATCTATTTTATAGCGAGAGGCTAAAAGTAAATTAAAAAACAAACGTTTATATACAGACATAAGGGGTCTTCCACCCGCTTGAAATTTTTATTCCTTTTAAGAAACAAAATTTCATTTCATTTTATTATTACAAACCAACAAAAATATGTACGTACGTAAACGTCGTAAACGCAGTTGCGAGGGTCAGCTAGATATGTATAAATAAGAAGCGCTCGTGGCATTGCGGACTTGGTGTTCTGTAAACGATCACTGTAGTAAGCAACTTTCACTATGGCCAGTCCTTGGATAGGTGACCATCCATGTGACCACTTTGTGACAGTTATTTAAGCGTTTCCGTGCTTCGGAAGGCACGTTAAGCCGTTAGTCCTGGTTGCCCGTAAAATGGCAATCGTTAAGCCAAGTTGAAGGCCTTTTTGGCAGCTTGAACAATTTCAACAGCAGGCAGTCACAACCTGCGCCTGTCTATCTCAACACGGCAATACGGCTCACCACGTGGGACAAATTCTAAAAAGGTGAAACGTGGGGACATAATAATATGCCTCTGCCTACCTCTTCGGGGATAAAGGTGTGACCATATGTATGTATGTAACTAGCTGACCCTCACAACTTCGTTTACGTCGCTTAAGGTGTATGAAACATGAGGTATTTCTTCATCAGTCTCATCAACCGGCGGGTGAAACTGCCCTGTTTGCTTAATCATAAACGAATTTAAAGATTAAGCATATTGTAAAACTAGCTGACCCTCGCAACTTCGTTTACGTCACATAAGGTTTGCAAAAGGAGAGGCACTTCTTCATCAGACTCATCAAGCAGCGTGTGAAAAGGCCCTGTTTGCTTTATCATAAAAGAGCTTAAAGATTAAGTTTATTCTAAAACAATTCTAATCGATACTGAATCCGAAAATGCAATTTAAAATTTTCATGTCTGTCTGTCTGTCTGTATCCCAAATAAGTATCACGTAGAAACTACAGAATCGATTTGAATGAAAAAAATGATAAAGCAACACGCAGGTTTAGATTTACCCTCACATTCAAAGGAACTCTTGAATTCTAGGTTTAGAGAAGTTGAGATGTCTCTAACTCCTGAACTTCCTCGGTTCAATTTTCATTCAAATCAGTAGTTTCGGCGTGATACGTATTCGTAATACAGACGGACATGAAAATTTTAAATTTCATTTTGGCTTAAGTAGGTATCGATTAGAGAACGCGTTCTTTTTTTTTTAAATAGCTTCCATATTCAGACTCTCGGCCCTCAACAGTTTTATTATTATGTAAAGATATAGACTAGCAAGAAACTCGGCGGGCACTCACTTTATTCACTTTTATACCTTAACCAATTTGCCGGTAGATGGTGCCTACTTGTGGCGACCCACAAGACGTACTAAGCTAAAAGAGTCAATTCTTTCAGCTTAGGTTGAGAGCAGTGCCTCAAAAAAGCAGTGTGTTAATAATAACTATAATATAAGTATTTTCATCAGTTGTCTATATCCCTTAGCACAAGGTTATAATAGCTTAAGTTGTGTGCAAATGTCCACAAATATTTCTTCATTTAATTATATTGAAATGATTAAGTACCGCTTACAATATAAGCATGACCACCTTTCGAAGTAATTTAATAAATCAATACGAAAAATAAGTTGAAATGCATTATATTCTCATGTAATGCAGTATGCATTGTGTAACTCGGGCTCTGGCTCTGTTACACGCATTACTCTGTACATGAATGAAAATATAACATTTTACGAGAATATTTTGCAGACCAGAACGACACACGTCCGTCTAGCAACACGACTCCCCCCGCACTAGATTTTCGGGCGAGCGCGGGGAAGCAAGCAATGTGATGTATTCTTTGAATACATTATTAGGTATAATTAGTTAAAACTTATACTAATTTAAAATTGAAGAAAACCATGTTAGACGTCTATGTTTTCTTTAGTCTTTGATATAAATTTTATTATCATTCATTAATAAATACATGTCATAAAACGGCTTCTTCTAAAACATTGTGGGCTAGTTCAGTGATGTTTTACTAGTTATTTATAATAAATACACAATTTCTGATGAAACCATTTTCTGGAACACATCTTGTAGATTTCAAATCTACTTTTGGTTGTCATTTTTCGTATACTAATACCGAGAAGAACGTCTTTATCTGCACCTCTTTTTCGCAAACTTTGTCAACCACTCCCCTTAAGCAAACAACCGATTATGACCTACGGTGCCGACACGTGGAAACTTACAGAGGGGCTAGTCCATACCCTTAAAGTTGCGCAGCGAGCAATGGATCGAGCTATGCTTGGGGTGTCCGAGGGCTAAAATCCGAAATAATGTTATCCAAGCAGAGTATGCGTTTTGAAGTGGTAGTGGGCTAGCCACATTATGTAGAGCAAACAACCGATGGCCGATCGAGCAAACGAGTTCTTGAGCAGAGATCGCGGCTTGGTAAACGTGGGGTGGGACGAATGCGGAAGGCGCAGGACCGTGTGTTGTGGCGTAGATTGGGAGAAGTCTACGTCCAGCAGTGGACTGCCATAGGCTGATTTGATGCTTTCATAAAAAAATAGGTACTAAAATCAGACAAAAAGGGGATGAAGGAAAATTCTTCGTGGAAGATCGTGCACGTGCATACTGTGCACAAGAAGGGTGGCAAGACCGACCCGGCCAATTACAGATCTAAAGTCGTCACTTCGTCCCTTTTATCAAAGGTAAAGGAGCGTATCAACAATAATACACAGCTCCTAAGGTACATTGAGGAACACGACCTGCTCAGTGACCGGTAGTACGGTTACCGTCACGGTCGCTCGACTGGCGATATCCTTGTGTGCCTCACACACGGCTGGGCTACCGAGCTACGGCGATTGAGAGTAAGGGCGAGGCTCTAGCAGTGAGTACTCGACATCGCTAAGGCCTTTGACCGGATCTGACACCATGGTCTTCCTGCGAAATTGTCCTCCTATGGACTGCTAGAGAGTAGTGGCCAGCTTCCTATCAAGGCCGTCCTTTACGGCAGCTGTTCTGACTGCATGGCCATAAACGCTGGAGTATCACTAGGCTCAGTGTTGTCCCGTATTCTGTTTCTGCTGCATATCGATGACATGTTGTCCATTATTAACGGCGTTCATTGTTATGCGGACGGCAGTACACTTCCGGTATCTCTCGGACTGCAGTGGAATAGTCTGAAATCGATAGTACTCTCACCAGAGTGTCCGATTGGGGTCAACCAAATCTCGTTCAATTCAACCCTATCAAGACACAAGTTTGTGTATTTACTGCAAAAAAAAACTATTTACCGTAGCGCCGCATTTCAAGGCACATCTCTCCCCATCTCTGACATTATCCTTGGTGTTGACAACTCCAGTGACGTTCAGTTCCGAAGCCATTTGGAGAACAAGGCCAGGCTGGCTTCTAGAAAGCTCGGTGTGCTCAACAGCTCAATTTTACTGCGGCGCAAAGACTGCTACTCCGTAGGTCGCAAGTGCTACGCACAAGCAGTACTGCTGTCACCTTTGGGCAGGGGCACCTCAATATCAGGTTCGACTGGTCGACTCGGTGCAGAAGCAAGCCATGAGAGTTGTCAAGAATCATATGCTTGCAGGTGGTGTGGAACCTCTTCGCGACAGGAGAGACAGACTATGTGCGTGTTCTACTGCCTGTACAATTGTTTGTGCTCTGAGAATTGTTTGATATGATGCCCACGGCTACTTTCTATCATCATACCGCTCGCCATAGACATGGTGTTCGTCCTCACACTTTGCTTGTCTGCCACCTTAGTGGTATAAAGGGAGGGCTCGCATGGAACAATTTTTCTTATTTGCCGTTTTTTTTGGTACGGAACCCTTTGTGCGCCAATCCGACTCTCATTAGGCCGGTTTTTTTTTTTCCAAATAATGAAGTTGTTTTTTTTTAATTTGTTAACCTGCTAACTGGCGTATAAAAACTTATGTCCCGTTCTGAGATCAAAAATAAATGGTCAGTTTATCCATACCTAGTAGTAAGTAATGCCATCTAGTGCACAGTTTTTTTTTTCACCAGGAAACAATGTCTTTTCACGGCCTACCGACATTTTACGCTAAAAAGAAAGCATTCATACGTCAGTTTGTTACAAATAGCAGTGTGTAGTGTGGTGGAAAAATTAAATGTATTTATAATAATTACATCGTTAATTATTATTAATATTTATTACGTTTGTGATAATAGAAGTTATTACATTATTTGCATCAGTTCTTTTTACGATTCTTTTGAAACAGGACGTGGACAAAAGATAAACTCCATTATGGTTGTGACATTATGTTGTTGTATTTGTTATTTTAATCAGAGGTAAGTTTATTTAATGTATTTAAATGTATTGTGTAACTTTAATATCCTTACGTTATACCTTTAAACTTTTGGGAAGAAAATATCAAATTAATGATAGGTAGCAAAAAATCTCATCATCAAAAATGCCCAAGAAAAGTACTTAATGTCATTTTTCACAGTTAAAATTTTATTGAAGAAGAAATATTAGATATAGAAAATAGTTGATCAGATTCATGGCATATGTCTCAGCAAATTATTATTGACCACCTTTTACGACGGCACCTTTGTCGAAACGTGATTATTTATGAATAAAATTATGAATTGTTTGTGATGATTTATGAATGTCGTGATTATTTATGAATAAAATAAATTATGAATAAAAATAAAACTAGTCTCCGCTGCATCTTTGGACCGTGTTTTCACAGATGATATATTTCTGTTGCTGCTTTAACGACAAATAATATTATAACTACTAAAAACAAAAAAAAACCTCCGTGAGCGATTGGGACTTAACCAGTTTTTATATTTTACTAGCTGTTCCCATGGCGTAAAATCATTACCCTCCTTTTTCGCAGTCAGTTAAAAAGCAGCCTATGTCCTTCCCTTGGACTCAAACTATCTCTACTAAATTAAATCTAAATCTCATCAAAATCGGTTCAGCGGTTTAGGCATGAAAACGTAACAGACAGACAGACAGAATTACTTTCGCATTTATAACATTAGTAGGTTTTTGTAGGTGTTAGTAGGGAAATTGTTACATTGATAACAAAACCACATTATGACTATGTAATCACCAGACTAGCTGCGTAGTGATAAAACAACGCCCCTGAAAACTGCTCTTGTGACTAGTGCTAGTGTGTAGTTAGGTATCTACTATCTACGGATATTATACGCCCACACTTTGCCAGTACTTGAACCCGATGATGTACAAAAACTATAGATACGTTACCAACACCGAAAAACGGCAACAAAAAAGTTAGGCAATTGCCTTACTTTTCATACATGCTACCATAGATAATTCCATAGAAATTCTTTTTTTAAATGTATAAAAGATCTGCTGTTTTTGAAAGCCGTGATTTTCGTGCATGACGTGTCTAATTATAATATGTCGTTGCTTGAACCTAAATAACAGCGACGAAATGAACATCAGTCAGTATCAGTCAAACATAACTGCTCGTCCCTCTCGAAACATACTATAAATAAAATTTACTAGACATCTAATAAATAAAGGCGATTGCCCGTCTTTCAATGGACCGCCGTTTCATAACAAATAATTTAGTATGACAGCGAAAATCGGAGATTGAATTGAATGGATATCGTACTTTCATAGGAAATAAAAAATATTCTATTATTTTGGGTTTTCTATCATTCTTCGTTTTGCTGTTCAAATAAGAGGTTAGTTTTGAAGCAAATGTCCATCAATCCGTCAAATCAATTTGTCCAAAAAGTGTAATCGTTACATTGATGAACATGGATTTAATTCAAAAAAGATAAAAGTAATAGTTCCATCACACTTATAAAAAACCCTGAAAATGTATTTACTTACCACATATCAACTTATTGGGATAATGTAGTAAATAAACAAATTGGATCTCGATTGTTCCTTAATTACTTACCATTTAAATATCAATCCTGATCATAATCACTTTGTATGGAACCGTACATTGTTTTATATAAACATTTCACACCGATTTATATAAAATAATTTCATGAAAAATCCTTCGGTGATAAACATTTTAAACTGTCATTTTTCCTTGTTGTTGTTGTTGCTGCTTTATTCGTCCAAAGGACAGGCAAAGGTATTTAAAACCATACTGCCAATTCTTGTATTATTTAATATTCAGCTGTTTATGTCATTTTTCTCGGTCCTCGTCCTCTTAGGACACTCAAAGTCAAGTACCGAAAAGACGTTTTGTTAAAAACTTTTCAATTTTTGACAGTTCGTATTTCGTTCAAATGTCTAATATGCTCGCAACACGGTGAATAATATATCACCAGCCTAGATTTTTACTATAGTTAGAATCATAGATTTAGGATTTTTCGCTACTCTCAAATCACATTCTAAATCTATGGTTAGAATGCTATTTTATATAAAAAATACAATAATCTGCTATTAATAGAACCTACTTCCAACTCAACCATAGATTTAGAATTTATCGATACTAAATCTATGATCTCAACGACATTGTTGCATGAACCCCGAAATGTAGGCCTCACACATTGATATTTGCGATTGGCGGCCATCTTCGTCACGTCAGTACCATTCATTTGGTCAGTCCGCGGCGCGTACAAACGATACAACCACGAATTATTATCAAAGTTAAAACGCCACAAAAGATTTTGATCGATTGAATTAAAAGATTGTTAAAAAAATATTACATGATTTACCAATTTACTTAGATGGCCATACACTTTTTATTAAGGTTTTTCAAAAAGAAACGATCTCTGGGCGTTCTCCTTTTAAATATTCACGGACATTTCACACAACGCTATCTGATCCCAAAGTAAGCTAGGTATAACCAAAGACTTCTATATAAACTCAGTTGGTTTATATAGAAGTCTTTGGGTATAACCTGCTTGTGTTATGGGTATCAGGCCACGGATATTAATACTTATATACTTTTTAAATACATACACATTATACATAGAAACACCCAGACTCTTGAGACAAACATTTATGGGTCACACAAATATTTGTCTCCGGTGGGAATCGAACCCACGACCTCCAGCGCCGCAGTCGGTATCACTACCGACTGCGCCACAGAGGCAGTCATCTACCTGCTTAAGGTCAGTTGTAATCCAAGTTCTAAGCTATTTATTATACAGTACCCCAAAATCAAATTTCAAACTTTTAGTCGAGTCCGGATTTGAAAATCCATTTCAAAAAACGTTATCTAATTATCAAATGCGTAATATACATATATAGCCCGTTCGCTCTAAGTTTTCCGCTGGCGTAGAGGCTGGTGTAGAGGCGTAGTATGGGAAGCGACCGGCAGACTTAGAGCGAACGGGTGGTAATATTAGTTCAATGTCAAAATATAACTTAAAATAATAAGCAGAGAACACTTGAGAACAGTGCGCCAAACAAGACCAACCCAGATCTCGGTAGACATCAACGCGAGACGTTGAGTTTATAACAATTCTTAGCATAATTTTGAAAAGCAAATAGTATGCTAAATAAATCACAATCCTGGGACATCCTCCCGAGGGCTTACCCGGGGCTCACAACCATAGGCTGTTGGGCGTTACGTGAGGTTTTTTAGTCGGTAGGAGTCCGACATAACATCCACGAGGATTTTCCCTCACGTCAAAAAAAAAAAAACACAAATTTAATGAGAATAATTTACCGGTTCCAAGCAGGACTTGAAACTACGTCTTCAGCCAAGAATTAGTCTCTTCAAAGAAGGGTCTCGATGGTCCATTGGGTAAGCCCATTTAGCCAGAAGAAGCAGGTAATGGTCCTGCTCTAGAACGATTTTTGTTTCTTAATATGCAACGTCGATAGTGGTTGTAATAATACCGACCAGCATTAACTAATAATTAATCTGTGCCAGCCAGCATATCATAAGACATGCAAGCTAATAAACGGGGCAGTTCCCACATAATATCGACTGGCCTCTTGGTCCAGTGGTTAGTGGACGTGCCTACGGATTTGGAAGTCGTGGGTTCGATTCCCACTCTGTACACACAAATCTCTTGGTGTAATGAGCACTTTGATTTGTTCTATGTCCGGGTATAATTTAATTTATCTATATTCTGTACTAGCGGACGTCACACGGTTTCACCCGCGTAGTTCCCGTCCCCGTGGGAATACGGAATAAAATATAGCCTATGTTCACCGCAATGAGTGTAGCTTCCCAACAGTGAAAGAATTTTTCAAATCGGTCCAGTACTTCCGGAGCTTATTCGTTACAAACAAACAAACAAAAAACAAATCTTTCCTCTTTATAATATTAGTATAGATCTATGTATTTATAAATATATAAGTATGTTTATCAGGTGTCTAGATCCCATAGCACAAGCTTGTTGTAGCTTAATTTGGGCTAGATGATGCTGTGTGAGAATTGTCCACAAATATTTATTCGGACATCATAATATGTATAAGTACTCCGATTTTGTTCGAATCCAGTCTTAGACATAATTATAATTTTGCAAACATGAACATAAAAGCTATCTTACCTAAATGAGATATTTCTTGTCAGTCAACCTAATAAATTAGTCATTTAAATATAAAATCAATTATAAGCTTTTAGTGCTAAATGAAATGTCAAATCAATTAATAGTAGGTAGAATAAAATACATCAATAAAATATCAAATCTAAAATTAAATTTTTCAATATAAAATTAAATTAGCAACTTTTTTGCGTGCATGCATACATACATCCATAAAGTAAGACCTCAATGTCCTCTATTCCCGAAATGTTAGGCAGGGGCATACTATACGCCCACATTTCATCATTTGACCCACGTAGTAGGCGGTGAGCCAAGATTAGCAATAAAAATGTACAGCTCGCGCAAAATAACTTTGCGCCGCAATTATGCTTTATTAGGTAATATCACAGGGCAGAAACTCCAGCTTGAATGTGTGTGTGTAATCAATAAAATGGAATCAAATTGTCCATCAACGCGCACGTCAACTCTACTGACAGCTGTGGCGCGACAGGGAGTTGCCGATCTGTATGTAATACTATTCATTATATTATCTTTGGTAATGTGCAATAAACTACGCTGAGACGGAAGGGGCGCCCCTCCCACCTCAGCTGCGCATTAGTTTCTCTATCATATGGCTCACCACCTATTACGTGGGACAAATTATACAAAAAAGGTGAAATGTGGGCATATATTATAATATGCCTCTGCCTGCCTACCCCTTCGGGGACAAAGGCGTGACCAATGTGACCATATGTATGTATATATGTATTGCGGCGCGAACGAAAGAACTTCATAGCCGCAAAGTTATTTGACGTGAGCTGTACCTGGTATCAAATATCCTTTGTTTTAACACGGGGAGATCCTCGTGGATGCAATATATGACTTCTGTTGGTAGTCCTGGGGTATCTTTCTGAGGGCTTACCCGGGGCTCCCAACTGTAGGCTGTAAGACAGGATACGTGTGGTTTTTAGTCGGTAGGAGTTCGGCATAGCATCCCTGTAGGATTTTCCTCACGTTTAAAAAAACCGACTAAACCACGCAGTGCTCTTCTATCTGCCTACGGCCAGTAGACCCGGATACGATATGATAACCCATGAATTTCATAACAGGAAGTATTGAGTTTGATCCCACTTCTTCGGGAGTTTTTATCCCGCTTCTTTGCGGGAGGGGAGGGGCTGTAGTGTGTAGTATTAAGCGATCTAATATGTCAACCATAATTATTGTACTTGTATTCATTATACGCCGTAAGATAATTATACTCGATCATTAACGAATAAAGAACAGTTATTACTCAACAGTCAGAGCGTTTTCTTCTACTCGCATCCCGACCTTAAAGGGGCAACAATTACTTATCCTATAATATTAACCCAACTCTTTCTTTCCCCACAGCGATGGTGCCCACGAGGCTATGCTGGGTGATAATGCGGTTCCTCAAATCGTGAAGGAAAACTCAAAGCAGGCGAAGAAAGATGAAGATTACGAGGCGCTACAGAGCTTTCTCAAAAGCATCAGTTCCACAGCCACTTTACCGCCTTATGTAAAAGGAGAGTCTTACTCTTCATTCAAAGGTGTATTAAGTCAAGTAAGTACCATTCGTTTTTGGTCGCCAGAATTATGCCGCCTATTTGATGGAAAGTCTAACGAATTAAGGTGTATATCAGGATCGCGGGTGTACTTCTCAGATTTGGTCTAAATTTATTGCAGTTATTTGGTACCTTCTGTATACTATTACGTACCTCTCCTGAAAATCTGTGTACCTACCTACGTCCGTACAATGATATTTTAAATATTAGTTACACCCGCCATCCTGATGTCAGAACCGCGGGTGTACTGTTAAACAGTGTACGCAGTGTACCAAGTTATATATATTGGTTATGTACATTTGGTCCCTCTTGTGTACCTCATGAAACAAGTGTTAAACCAATCAAATGCGCTTTACTTTCTGAGAAATTAAAAAAAAACCTTATTGTACGTCTGCGCCAATTTACCGTTTAGGCGCAGAATGCCATGTTCGCAAAATGTCAACCGTTCGCAAAATGTCAAGTTCGCAGAATGTCAACTTCGCAGAATGTCATGTTCGCAGAATGTCAACTTCGCAGAATGTCATGTTCGCAGAATGTCAACTTCGCAGAATGTCATGTTCGCAGAATGTCAACTTTCGTTGTTATTTATACTGTTGGTTGATGGCACTTGGTAGAACTTGCTGCACATATTGAAGTGTGGGATTTATGGGACATGTTGGTGTTGAATGGTTATAAAAAAAAAAGTCCAGGTACTCTAAGTCGGGATGTTAACCATTCACTTATTATGGTGAAAAACTCGACTTGGATAGGTTAGGTTAGAAGGCTCCGCTCCGCTTCGCTCCCGCCTTAGTCTTCGTGGTTATTTTTTTTTATAACCATTCAACACCAACATGTCCCAGACGTACAATAAGGTTTTTTTTTAATTTCTCAGAAAGTAAAGCGCATTTGATTGGTGTACATAACCAATATATATAACTTGGTACACTGCGTACACTGTTTAACAGTACACCCGCGGTTCTGACATCAGGATGGCGGGTGTAACTAATATTTAAAATATCATTGTACGGACGTAGGTACACAGATTTTCAGGAGAGGTACGTAATAGTACACAGAAGGTACCAAATAACTGCAACAAATTTAGACCAAATCTGAGAAGTACACCCGCGATCCTGATATACACGAATTAAGGGGTAAGATAGTAAGATCATTGACAATGGCCCTCAAGTTGAAATTTTAGTAAGAAAATTTCGTAAAACTTTCTTCAGTTCCTTTGACGAGGCGCAGTGTTTTTTAATCTCTGGCCTATCCTTTCTGTGGACAGACGTAGTAGACGACGAACACGCGGTCGAGTAGGCGTCGCCAAAGGTATAATAATAGGTAATCCTGCAGCAGAGGCTGGATGGACCAGTGGTAGTTCCACCCCCTTCCCAAGACTGGGAACCAACGTCTCACACAAAGCCACTCTGTTGCCTCCTGAGTTTCGTACTTAAATGCTTTCATCAGCTAAAAGTTTATTTTCGCTACTTGCTGTTGTCTCTTGCCTCAAATGTGCCAGCAAAGAATTGAAATTCAATGTCTATAACCTCCGCCTAGTCCTTCTAGATTGAAGTGGAATAGTAAAATTTTAAACGACATACCTACATAAACTCGTAAAAAAAGTAATAACCTTCGTTACACGTCGTTGCTTACACCTACATAATATTATTTAGCAAGAGGGCATCGACCCTTAACTTACATACCTACATATCAATCACGCCTTGATCAACAAAGGCATTCGCCCACATTTCTACCTTATAGTTTTTTTCTTGTCCCACGTAGGTAGTGGTGGTGAGCCTATAACCGTATTGAAAAAGAGACGCGCTGGTTTTGCCACCGACCCATTGCTGAAATTTTTCAGGACGCCCATGAAGTACATACTATGTATTACGTTATTTAAGTATTATCAAAGATAATATAATAGTATTACACACAGATCGGCAACTCCCTGCCTTCCACTGAGTAAGCTTCCCCATCCCCCCACCAAAGTTTATGTGTCTATTGCCGTGTCAATACTTGAGAGAGTGTCACTGCGTTGCATTACGTATTACTACCTACGTACTTTGTGCTATTGCTTTGGTTCATTTGTGCTTAGGCGAGGGTAGATTGCGTTCTGTTCCTTATTATTTTGTTTCCATAGCTAGTGTCCCTAGTATACTCACACACACATTCAAGCTTGATTCAAGCATTCACATTACGTGTATATTAGTGTGGGTGAAAACGAACATTTTTGTATGGAGTTTCCGCCCTGTGGTATTATGAAACCATTACGCACTAAGTGTCCGAGAGATAGCGGACAACCTTGTTACAATCACAACTGATTAGGCGAACCAGTGAACCAGATTATGTGCAGTGAACCATTCAAACCTTCCTCTTCCTAGCGGAACTACTGCATCAGAAATTTAGACCATTTCAAAGTACTGTATTTAAAGTCACTTCATTATGGTTATGGGTTATTCCAGGCTTATATCTATTCCTGCAACATAATTTCAGGCAGCTGACATCCAGACACCTTACTTTAAAGATTGCTATTACCCTTTTTTTAACGTGAGGAAAAATCCATCATGGATGCTATGCCGGACTCCTACCGACTAAAAAACCTCACGAAACACTCGAACAGCCTATGGTTGGGAGCCCCGGGTGAACCCACGGAAGGATGTCCCAGGACTCCCAACAGACCCACGGCCACCACTGCGGTTTCGTCCAGGAGGCGGTTACTATTGCCCTTGTAATGTTCCCCCCTCCCTTGCCACGGTCCTTAGCATCTGGGTAATATTATACATTGATCCGTAACAATATTTGCAGTAAGTCCACCTCTGTACGAATTTGTGCATAAAGTTTTAAATAAAAAAAAATCTATACAAAGAACTTACCACACTTTATTTTTTGTTACGTCTAGGTATTTCATAATATCGACAATTAACTAGCTCATATGAGGAACATAACAATAAAATATATATTTATTGCCAGATAAAGGTAATATTTTGCAGTAAGAGTGCAGTGAACTGCTTAAGCGATAAGATATCAATTACAACAACGTGCTTCATAATCACGACGGATATAAACAAGAAGCTGTAAGACCGTCTCACCAGACTGCCCCTCTGTGAAAGTTCAATCCGATTGACGTTGTCATTTTTGTTTTATTTCAAACTTTGAACAGATGAACCACGTGACCTAGTGACGTAATATAATGCAACAGAGTCACAGACTACAGAAACAAGTCTCGCCGTAAGCCCCTTTGCAATCTATTTTATAGAGAGAGGCTAAAATGCTGATAATATTGCCAGTCTTTTAAAATCCATCGTGATTTATGAAAGTATACGGATTCATACTATTACTGAGCTCTGTAAGCTCTTTACTAAAACAAATATTCTATGAATCTTACCAAATCTGGTTAGTCAAAGGGTTTACCCCTTTATGGACGGTGAAGGTGAACGCTCACGCGTCACAATGTGGCCAATGGCCACACTAAACCTTCTCAAATGGGTCGCAAGTCCCAAACACCCTCATACTGTTTTACACTCTAGCTATACCGCGCTATGGAATCGGGGCCCGCGCCGTGTATCCACGAACTGAGAATAGGTCTCTCCTGTTTAATGTCTAGGAGTGAGACGGAATACTGAAAACTGAGCCTTACTGAAATTCTCTCTTTAAAACGTAGCCTGCTCTTAGACTTTAAGGACATTTTAATTTTAATTTATTCATTTAATAGATAAATCGTTTTTGTAGAAATGTTTTAGTATTTTCGCACACTCTGTTTTTGCTGCATTTTTTTTCTGACATTTTCACCTGACATGTCACAATGATAATACTGTCTACTGACTGACGATGACGGCATTCCTTGCTATCCGAATCCTCTATTCCTCGGTGCGTAGGGAACGAAAATCGTGAACAACTTGTGTCTGAAATCGAGACTACTCTCGCACGAGTGTCTGTTTGGGATGGACGAACCTTATTCAATTTGCACCACCAAGACACAAGTTATTTGTGGATCCCATGGGAGCGGCATCCCTTCCGGCACAGAATGACCACATCTCAAAATGACTACTTCTCAAATCATGGGATCCTAGTGTCAGGAGGGAGTTTGTGTATTCGCCGCTAAAGAAAACCTCACTTACTGTGGTGCCGCAATTCCAGGGCACATCTCTCGCTATCTCCAACAGTATAGGGATCCTTGGTGTTGCATATCCAGTGACGTTCAGTTCCGTAGCCATTTTAAGGACAAGGCCAAGCTGGTGACCAAGAAGCTCAGGGTACTCAGCAGAGCGCGGCGGTACTTTACTGCGGCACAAACTCTGTTACTTTATAAATCGCAAGTGCAGCGGCACATGGAGTACTGCTGTCACCTTAGGGCTGGGGCAATAGATAATCAGCTTCGTCCATTTGACTCGGTGCAAAGGCGAGCCCTGAGAGTTGTCGACGATCCCGTACATACAGGTGGCATGGGATCTTTTATCAATAGGAGCGACTTTGCACCCTTATGCGGGTTCTACCGCCTGTATAATGGTTTGTGCTCTAAGGAACTGTTTGATGTGAGGCCTACGGCGAAGTTCTATCATCGCACCGCTCGCCACAGACAGGATGTTCATCCTCGAACCGGTACGGTCCAGTATGGGCTTTCTTCCGCGAACGCTTAGGTTATGGAATGATCTTTCAACCTCGGTTTCCCAAACGCCTACACTATGTGGTTCTTCAAAAGGGGTCTTGCAGGGTCGGCAGCGCGAGTGTAGCGCCTCTGGTGTTAAAACGGTCATAGGCTATGGGACCAGTGACCACAGTCCATTAGGTGGGGCCATAAGCTTGTCTGCCGCCTTAGCGGTATAAAAAAAATGTTTGATAGGAATGCTTAATTCTATGGAGGCCGAATTACTTACGGGTGTCGCATAGTGCCTAAAATTGATATGAGGAATTCGTGTCAAGAGTAATTATTTGTGTTGGCCTTGAGACTAAGATACTCGTATATATATATTAGTTATTATTACTTATTATTGTGATTATTAATAAGCAGTAAATAGATTACCTAAAAAAATATCAATTCTGTATGAGATTTTAAGTAGGAACTACAGGAACACATAATTTTTATGACTGCCCTAAATAGATAGTGACATGAACTGAGTTGATGATCACTGCAAACAAAAGTATTTATGCAAATCCGAACGATATACAACATACAGTAAATGCTTCACTGGAAAATTGGAAAACCGACCCCAAATGGGTTGGGAATATGATAATAGAAATCACTGTTCGTCGAACATCGGTACGCCTAAAAGCTCTTGGTTCGCCGAAAGGATCTTTTACAAAAATAAGAAATATGAGCAGCTTGCTTGATAGAAAGATAATAAATAGCCAAAGCAATGTGCTTAGGCTTAGACATCATTCATCATTGTATATCTGTTCGTGATTATTTATTTAATTATATACTTCTATTTTAATAATTCGTTTTGGATAAATAGTAAAAAATAAAATAATATTTAAATAAACACAAAAATGTATTGCTTGCTAAGGATTAAGGACAGTAGGTATCAGTTGCCTTTAGGTCTATATACAACATGAAAGTTTGTATAGCGCAAACCTGAAAACACTTTGATCAGAATCAGTAACATTATCCAACGGACCCGGTTTCAACCTATGTAAATTTTATTTAAAACTTCACGAAAAAAATTAACGCATTAAACACTCTAATATCGTAAAGTTATTATCACAAAATAACATCACTACGTGTGATCAAAAGCGATCCGCCACCAGCCGATCCCATGCCCTCGACCAGCCACCCCTGCCGAGCCCCTGCGCTCGCGCCACCCGGGCTGGCCACCAGTCAGTGGCCGATAAAACGAGCGCGACGTCATACGTGTCGCCGTACTCGCACTCGCCGTTCCGCATCCCGTGTCACTGTGCAAAATACGTGATCGTGTAACAACGTGTCTCTTATTAAACTTTTTTATACTACCAAGGTGACAGAAAAGCTTACTGACTAATTAATCGTTGCTAACCTTAGCCTATGGACGTTCGGAACACCAGAGGCACGACACACGGACTGCGATACCAATATCGAAAGTCAGAAGGAATTACCGAAGGTGACAAAGTGCAACGGGTGAACTTTGAGTGGTGGCTAAAAAAATTACAGTGTAGGTGTAAGTGTTTTGTGTACTTTTACGCGTAGAGGGGTTGAGTTACACAATACTGACAACGCAGCCTAATGGCGCCATACTAATCCTCATTTACCCCGTCAGAACTCTCGCGACACTGCTAGTCCATTAATGTGTGTGCAGGCATTATGAATAGTTACGTAATCGTATTGACTACTACTCGTAAATGCCAGTATGTACATACTTGTAGTTCTAGGGTTCCGTAATCAATAGGTAACAGCTAGAAAGAAAGATTTTTTTATTCAGCCCTTAAACACATAGGTACCTACTTTCATAGGCTTTACAGCTTTTGACCCTTTTACTTACACTCCACTGTCCCTCTGTCACCTAACTGTATCTCACTACCCATTATTATAGCTAGACAGTTGAAAATTTAACAGACAGTGTATTTTCGTTGCCGCTATTATAATAAATACCGGCCAAATGCGAAACGGACTCACGCACAGACGGTTTCGTACTAAAAAAGCAGCAAAAATCTCGTTTGTTGTATGGAATCCCTTTTATTCGCCCCCTTTTATCTGATTTTAGTATCTGTAACTAGCTCTAACTATCGCGGTTCCGATAGAGTCTTGTTACGGACAGACAGACGGACAAGGAAGTCTTATGAATAGGGGCCTGTTGTGTAGGGTGCGTGAAGCCATTGAAATCAGAAAACACAAAAATTTCAATAGGGATGATGGATACAAGCTCTCCGGGATGTGGAATTCAGTGATTAATAAACTTGAACGTAAAACTGTGCCAATTAAAACTGACGTAGTGAGTGTAGTGTGTCGCCGGCCTTATCCTTCGTTGTAATAACAACGCGCAGCGGAGGGTAGTTCGACAAGAAATAACTTCGTGGTTTGTGTCGATCCTCGCCTCAGTCCAACCGCGACCACGGGCGCTGCAACGTGCTCGAAACGTCGGTAGAATGTAAGTAAATAGTATTTCGCGTGAAGTCCCGAATTCTATAAGTATGAGGGTCCTGTTTTTACCCTTTGGGTACAGTTCAGTTCCATAATTACCACTTATGAAAATGGTTTCTTAACGTTATTATCAATACCACACGAATAGTGAGTAACTGCCTTGTGTATAATACCAACTGTAAAGGCTTATAACTTGGTCAGTTTTCGTTAGTTTAATATAAATTTTTTTATACAGTATTTTGAAGCGAAACTCTAGTTGGGGTGTCTGAGCTTTGCGCTATACAAAAGTTCACGTTGTATAGGTATACCATAACGCCTCATACCTACCTAGTAAAATGTTTAAAATAATTTTACCTACATTCTATACCTAATAAAAATTACCATTGTAAGCTTGAGTAAACGTTTGATCAATATTGAGATATGATATTATGATAATTGATAACACCACAATTACTACTACTAGAAAGATACTGGTAATATGGTCATTTATAGATCCACTGCGATTTGTAAAGGTATTATCAGTTTATCACTTAGGTACTACCTATCACTTCCTGTGTCGACATGTTGCATAATAAAATAAATGTTATAATTAAACGTTATTTAAGTGCACTAGAGACATAATTCGACAGTTATTTCATGAAAACAATATTGCTTTATGCACTTTTCCTCCATATTAAACTTTACCTTTCTTAAATTTTACGTTAATCCTTACCGCGCGAGCTTTTAAACAGGAGTGGTTAATAAGTTTCGATTCAAATATACCTAGAGAGACCTAATTATGAAGAACATATTGCTAATGAAACTAGAGATCCATTAAACAACGTCGAAATTCGATAAAAATTCATCTAAAAAATATTTTAACAATTCTTAGGTTTTCAATCTCTCACGTCACGCTGCCGTCATGGGCCTGCTTCTGTAAGGACGGTGAGCAGCCCACTCACCGTCCTCAGGCCCTCGGTCATGGAGGCCGATAGTCACGTCGGTGGCCCAAATGGCCCAAATATTAGGACCTTTGTTTAATAAACAAGAATGCAATGCAAATGCTTTTGAAATTCTAAGAAAACTGAAGGTGATTTTATAAAATATTATCATTAGGTATCATAAATAGTGTAATGTATCTACTTACATTAATGGATTTTAATTCCTCTAAAATTTTTATTTATCTTTATAAAAACCAGCTTTTTAAATGCCCTAAACCTATAAAAAGCTTGTTTTACGTTCCTTCTCTTTTAGAAAAGTTTTGTCAAACGGACCTTTGCGCAATCTTCAAGCCAATACGGACAAGCTCATTCTAAGATCTCATTTATTTCAAATCTTCATAAAATTTGCATAGAATCGTCACATGGCAACTACTACTTGCTACTACTAAAAACCTTGTGCGAATTCTTTACTAAAACAAGAATTCGTCTATACATTAATTGGTTTTTTAATTGTTCTGACATTCAGCCATCAGCATCTTGACCCGAAATAAGATTCTAATCCTAACTAATTATACTAAAGTAGGTATTATGTAATGTCAAATTACGACGCGGTCAGCGTATATTTATAATAATATTAAGTAGGTACCTACTTCAATCAACAGATCATCTTTCTACGATGCTAAATGATCTAAAAATTCTAAAGAATAAAATATGTTATCAAAATAGGAAGCAGCGAGATTAACATTTCAAATATTTAAATGTAGTAGATAAGGAGTACCTAAATATTGTATTTCAAAATCGTTTAATCAAACATATAAGTGAAAGTGTATTTACTTGCGAAAAATGACGTCAGCTTATGTCAATACTTCACTGAGATTATCAAACCATCACCGCCGTTATGGGTACTTTGTCTAGACACCCGACTGACTTACAATCCACGGATGTAATAAGCAAAGAGAATACAATACTACGTAAGAGTAATAAGTAAAATATATAGGCAACTACTAAAATATAAAGAGGAAAGATGATTTCTTTTGTTAGAAATGAATAGGCTCTGAAACGACTGACTGATATTTAGCAAGGAACGGGCTATGTATAATATCACTCTACAATCAACAGAGGAATATTGGCATTTCCATTGAACTAATATTACAACTACTAATAAAACTCATTGCATATTTCGATACATTATTGTAAATACGACATGTATGGGTTCTAAGGGTGATACGGGGTTCCTTATTCGTTCCTAGTATGTCGCAGACAAAGCTGTTGCTGTGGGGCACAGGTACAGCTAGCATACGATACGATGATAGCACAGATACGATGAATGACGATGAATGAAATGATAAAGAGGAAAGATTTGTAGGTAAGTATGTTTGTTTTTTATAAACAAACTCAAAACCTACGGGACGGATTTCGATAATTCTTTCACCATTAGAATGCTACGTTATCCCTGAATAACATAGGTTATATTTTATTTCCCTATTACCACGGAAACAGGAGCTACGCTGGTGACACCACAGGACATCCACTAATATTTTTATTCAAATAAATTCCTCTTTCCAGTGCCTCATCACTTGCGCGATATTACTCTTGGCGGCGGGAGCTGGTCATCCCATCGGGTTCTCGTCAGTAGCGCTGCCACAGCTCAGGGTGGAGAACAGCACCATGAGGATAGACGAGGAAATGGGCTCATGGATAGGTAAGTCCTTTTACTCATTTCTGTCCATTCTAAGGTTACATGTAAGAAATTTGCTCTTTATAATAAGGCTTTTTTTTAACGCGAAGGGAAATCCTTCATGTATGCTAAGCCGGACTCCTACCGACTAAAAAATCTCACGTAACGCCCAACAGCCTACGGTTGAGAGTTCCGGGTAAGCGCTCGGAAGGATGACCCAGGACTCCCAACAGACCTACGGGTACCACTGTGGTTTCGCCTAGGGGGTGGTTCGGGTGCTATCCCGCGTCTTTGGGGGGTTTATCGTCTAGGGCCTGCTTCTGTAACGACGGTGAGCAGCCCCCTTACCGCCCTCAGACCCCCGGTAATGGAGGCCGATAGTCTTTGTTTTAAGGCTGTACTACGCGTGCGCGATAACATTCATTCTTCGCTCGCCAGCCTGCTGTGCTATATAGGGATTATCTGCTTTAATATTTTCTCCTAACTACATATATTTAAAATACATGCGTGTATATCAATATTGTTAAAAAAAATAACATGTTCCCTAGCATGCCTCAACTCATCACGCACGTCTAACACATATTTTTAATGCAATATGATTTTGATACGAATTAGTCAAAGGAAATTATAGAGATGCGCCGAATGTTCCGCCGAATATTCGAATTCGGTACATTCGGCAAGTTTCGGAAAGTTCGTATTCGGCCGAATATTCGGTTTATTTGTCGAATAATTACCGAATGTTCATATTATTATTAACTAAATTAATAATTATTGAATAGGTAGGGGTTTACCCATAATATTAACGTCATGGTACAGAGATATCTGGTGGTGCACATTTGATAAGGCCAATCTGGCACCCAATAAGTTTGGAGTGTCAACATTTCTTCACTAAAAATTGCCCGGTTTTGAACACAAGCAGAGCAGATCCATTACTAAATCCGTTTAACTCGCAATACTCGAGATGAAATGACTGAGTGGTGGAAATTGTTGTAATGAGCTGGATCAGTTCTGAGTCATTCGGGAGTCCGTTTTTATCTGTTCTTCTTTAAGATACAATATGCAAGTACTTTTCTTCACTTGATTCCGTGTCACTCGACATTATCACTAATTCGCTACAAAACACGACCGAAAACAACCAGTCCGAAACTCGCAACTGAACTAACTCTATGTGAAAATGAACTGCTCATTTTCCATTTCACATTTTACATTCACCTTACTCATCTCAAGCCTAATTATTGTTTTTAAATTCTTCGTTGGTGGAAAACAAATCTCATTTCATTAGAAATGAACCCGTTCAACTCACAATCTCCCGCTAATTACTCTATAGGCGCGTGTGACTACACATGGAGTGCTGTTGTCATTTTTGAGCTGGTCCTGTATACCAGCTTTGCCCGTTCGACTCGGTATAGAGGCGTGCTATGGATTTATTAATGATGCTCTACTTAGGGGCTTTCCTGACAACTTCGATTTTTTACGGCTTGCAGAATCTTTAGACCTAAGCGAACCACTATATAATAGTAAGAAAGTGGCGATTCCCTGCATAGAGGTAGATTAACTGGTGAAATATTTGTGAGTAAAGGTGAGACAATAGTAGATTGTATAACAAGGGGGCAAAATAGTATTTTTACGGCGAGGGCGCTACTTTGAATCACGAGCGAAGCGAAGGATTCTAGAATAGAATCCCGAGCATAGCGAGGGATTCTAATGTAGAATCCTGAGCGCAGTGAGGGATTCAAAGTACACCGCCCAAGGGGAAAAATAATTTGCCCTCGAGTAATATACTCTACTTTTCATTCCCTTTCTATGAGAAAAGCGTATACTAAGTTTTGTACGACGTAGTTACCTTCTATAGTTATTGTTCCAGGAGTTCATGGATTGTCACTTTCATAACTTGACGTAAAACTTATTATATTTGCAGAATACAATAAAATGTGTTTACTGATTACAAGAACATTAATAATGACGAACACGAACAGATAAATGGCGCTATTTTTTTTTTTAGTTAGCTCAGGACACCGCGCTGTGCAGCCAAGCCAACACTTACCAGCCAGTAATTCATACAATTTGCGTTCGATTTCTATGAAATTTTCAAGTTCCAAATTCAAATCCTTTGCCGCCCGCTAAAAAGCTCTTAACAGAAAAGAGCTATTTTGCGCCCCGTTATCGTGGTGCAAAGTGATGCTTTTCGAATAGAAGGAATGAAAAAGACATTTCGACTAAACGTTCTTCACGCTTGCAAGCCGTTTGATTGAGAATCGGCGCCCTGGGTAAGAGAGCTGCGTTGTAAGAATGTAGTCAGCCTCGAGGACTGACCTTTACTAATCTGTTTGCCTCGTTAATTTGAACCGAATAGTTCGGCCGAATATTCGGTTCGGTACATTTATACCGAATATTCGGCCGAATGTTCGAATTCGGTTCAACCCACATTCGGCGCATCTCTAGAAATTACCATCCTAATTTTTGTTGGTTGGTACATAACTCTATTTATAACTATACATTAAAGTTTTATTGGTTTTACCTGCTTACTTTTGTAAGACTAAAGTGCGTATTGATAGAAGTTTAGATATTTGTAAGCAAAGTTTTTCAAACATTAAGGACTTTGCTGAGAAAGAATGCTGCTTTAGTGGCATATCTAACATTTGAAGCGCATAGGTACAGCCCATTTCTATAAATGATCGACGTTTCATAATGAATGGAAATTATTACGGATGTAAAGCCGGACTCGAACTGACTGAAACCACGCGGTCCATCCAACTAGCACCGAGCTTCTCGGGTAAGAGTATCCTCGGGAGGATATCTCAAGGAGGATCTCAAGATGACGATTCTGAGATAGATGGTCCTCCATTTTCCTACGAACGTCATGTGCTTCAGAAGCCAGAGGCTGTCAGCAGCGTGTCATTCAGCGATTTGAGTGTAATAGATTCAGATACCACACCATGTAGGTATAGTAAGTTCAACTCATCTTTGCGCGCGGCCCTATGTGTGGGTAAACCTCGTATAAACACAGTGACTTCGTGTGCGTGAACAGAGGTACAGTAAAGTACAAAATACAAAAACACTTTTTAACTAAAATAAAAAATAAAAACTTAATGGGTGAAATGTTGGTTAAACATATTAATATGTATCGCTGCTAGGAGAATAAAATGGAGAAATTTCAGGATTCTCTGCTCTCTACAAGGTTAGTTATTATAAATTCAGATTCCATATCAAAATATCGATAGTATTCTTCTTCTTTGTATTCGCCACATCTCTTCATCAATTTGACCTAAACGTTCGTTTATTAATTCCCATCACATTTTGTTCGATTTTATGCAAAGCATTATATTTTTTTTTAAAATTCCCCATACATTTTCGATTGGGTTTAGTTCAGGATGATACGGTGGTAGCCGAAGAACTTTTAAGCCATATGGCTGAAGTATGTCATTAATCTTATAACAAACTAGCTGACCCTTGCAAGTTCGTTGACGTCACATAAGGTGTACGAAAGGAGAGGTATTTCTTCATCAGACTGATCAAGCACCGTGTAAAACTGCCCTGCCCTCTCCCAAAGGAACCGCACAAAATATCGAAATCAAAAGTATTCCAGAACGTTCTTCGGATCATAAGCTCAGATTGTACCAAGTTTCATTTAAATCAATTCAGCGTGATACTTATTCGAGATACAGACAGACAGACAGAGACATGAAAATTTTTAATTACATTTTCGGCTTCAGTGTCGATTAGAGAACGCCCTACAATTAAAATTTTCAAATTATCTTCCATGTACAGACTCTCGACCCTCAACAGTTTTTTTAGATGTATAGATTATGGTCTTTTTACTTTTTATAATCAAGTCATACCGTTTAATTTTGGTCATATTTGCTGTATAAGCAATGTTTTTTTCTGTCGACCATCTCTGCATTTCTATTTTTTTTTGCATTAGATATTGGAGCTCTATCATTTTTTGACTATTCTGTAGGCCTTTATAAGTTACACAATTCTACCATACATTATTTTGTTATGCCTCGAAGGGTTTAGGCAGCGTCTTCGTTAAAAGCTCCCAGACACCTTATTTTTTCCGTCATCTCCAACTAATATCGTTATATTTTAGTCAATGTATATAAAAACTCAACAAATTATATACGCAAACCGTTCTCAAGAATCATTGGTGATCTCAGTATGAAAATCCATGCAGTAGTTTTTAAGTTTATCGTGAACAGACAGACGCGGCGGGGACGTTGTCTTAAAATAATATGTAGTGATAACAAATATTAATTACATCGAATTGACACATCAAAAATATTTACCTGACTTCTTAAACATTTTCTCCGTGAAGAACTAGACATTTTCTTTAACGACTGTACCCATGGTATTATCACTTAGAACACTTTGTAATGAATTATAATGTAACCAACTTACACAGGATGTCAACGTCGCAGTTACATTGAGACTTGTCATGATATTTAATTTCGTCTCATTATTACGTAAGAGTTGTCTTCAAAACGTGGTAGATGACGCTGTATGCTTTTTGTTCATTATGATTTTAATTTCGCGGCCTCGCAGAGAGTTTCCTGCAAAGACTGCTTGGCACCGCTGGTGTCGTCAATAAGTCGAGTTACGTCTCTATCTCATAATATACAAATGTACTCTGTGAAGACGGCCGCATCACTGCCACACAAATGAAAGCTGTATAATTACTAGGGCACGCATACATAGCGCCGCGCGCACTGATGAATTGAACTATCTGTACCAACCTAATAAAACAGAAAAAAAAAACAAAGTTTGCTTTTCTGTAAATAGATTCAAAATGCGTCAGAGAACAATTTTTATTTACTTTAATGATTCGCATAACCTGCACACTCAGAATGTCCTGTTTTAAAAAATCTGATTCCTCTGAAATTCGCAAAATTCACCACATAATCTGTTCTATATCTATTCCATTTGCCTATTTTTCATTTAGGTATGATTTTTAGCTCTAAAATATATACTTAGGTATATTAATTAGTATTTTTCACGCTTTTGAAAATGGGACTTTATATTAATTTGTTGCCTTGTTGGTGAAGAGAGTTCATTACCCTTCCTTCTGACTTTGCCGTAGTTCGGTATAACATAAATATGTACCTACATATTTTCAGTGTTTTGTTTTAATTAAAAATAGCTTATTCTCCCTGACGACGACGACACCTACCTAATAAGATAAGAGTGAACGAAAAAATATGCTATTTTTCTCTTTGGAAAATACACATATATGTAGTTAAGACTACCATAGATATTTAAACTAATTAGTAAGTTGTAGTTATTTAAGACATCTTTTGTTTGTGGATACTACATATCAAACAAGAAAGCCGTGAGGTCGTTCTCATCAGACTGCCCCTCTCTAACACGTTTATTGTGAAAGTGAAAGTTCAATCCGATTGTCGCTGTCATTTTTGTTTTATTTCAAACTTTGAACAGATGATCCACGTGACCTAGTGACGTAATTTAATGCGACATAGTCACAGCTACAGACAAAGTCTCGCCATAAGCCCCCTCTGCACTCTATTTTATAGAGAGGGACAAAACTGTGTCAGTAAATTAAAATACTCCACGTGCGAATTCATTATACTCCAATCAATTCTTGCACCGTGATACAAAGTTATTAAAAGGATCCAGCCAGTTAGTTACAGCTCTATAATAGGTAACAAATATTAACAAAATAATTGAAAAGTCTGATTATGTAGGTACCTACACCTACCGAAAAACAGGCCTTTACTTTTGAATTTATTGTTGGTACTGAGTGTACCTACTTCATTTAAATCTAAGTAATTAATATCTTAAAAGATGTAAGTGATGATGTTCTTAGTTCTGCCTAGTAGCCGGAATATTTATAATTAATTAAAAGTCATTACGGTCCGAATTATAAAAAAGTCAATCCTTTTGTCTGTATAATTTAATATCGCATCATACATTTGTGAATATTGAAGTGTATTATAATTATAAAGTGTACCTATATGTGTTGGACAAAGAATATCTAGACCACTAGACAATCGTCTACAATTGAATTCATCAGTGTGAAATTTCGTAGCTCCGTGCGTACGTTAACTCAAGGGGGCCGATAGGACCTATGTCAAATGGCTTATATTTACAAACTTAAATGTAAAATCGTGGTACACTCCTACCAAACGATTTCTAGCCCAAATTAAGCTAATATAAGCTTGTGCGGTGGGATTTAGACAACGGTAATATTTCTACACAAATACATAAGTAGAAATATCCTCCGAAACACATTTGCGAATCACTCAAATCTTTGTTCCAACTCGCGACACGAACCCAAGACCTCAACACAGCTGTCACAGACAGTTACCATTGCGCCACCGAGACACAACCAAGACATCAACACTGCGCATTAATCGAAAATGATTTGAAATGGTCACGTAGTAGTCACATTGAGTATCAAAAATAGATATCTATGAACAATCCTCCTTATTTAAAATACTAAAACCATATTGTTAATTCAGCGAAAAATTTGTTAAATTATGTTGACCACAAACAAACCCACAAATATGTATTGACTAGACGGGTTAAATTACTCCGGGCGTTAAATTACCTGCATTTACTAATTATTATTTTGCGCCACAAGCGTGACTTCGCATAATATGCTGTGGTTAGTGATAAGTATTCACCAATTATATATTCAGTCTGGTATTCACACAGTTACGAGTATGCTGTTGAATTGTTGTTACCATATTATAATATATGTGTAATTTACCATAGCAGGATAAAGTCACCGAAAATCTTTTATAACTAATTGAAACATTGTTATTAATGGAACACTGATATTTATGTACGTAACGGTTTTTCATAAGTTTTGTTATTTAATACTAAAACAATTATTATTTCGGGAAATTTCTCACAATTCGCCATCTATCCTAAATCGAAGCTGGTGCTACAGAATCAAGTCAACTAACAAACATCCATACGTGTATAGTTTTAACTGCTATCGTATTATAACCAAATAGAAAAAAAAATAAAGAGTCAAGCTTTTTTGAATCAAATGAACATTTTGTTTCAACCCGGGATTTCAACTAGAGACCTCGGCCATGGACGCAATGGCATATACATTTCACCACTGCGCGACACTTGTTTGAGAGTTTTCATTGGATCATTGATAAAATTTCAAATTTTAACGGTCCGTTTCTTGAATTAGACATGGCGCGGATCATGTAGATGCCACCATAGCTTTTTATTAGGGCGGCGTCAATTTGGCAAGCAATATTTAAAGAATGTCGTAAATATGAAGAGTCAAGCGGTGTAGAACGTGATCGTTTTCCAGTAGGTAATAAATATTGAAGATACGTGAAACGTTAACTGCCCATTTCATTTACGATTGTCTCGCCACAATGGAAGCAAACAAACGCATTGGCTTCGTGTTGATAAACGATGCGCTCGCCAAGTACGAGACCATTATTGTAATTGACATACCGTGCAACGTGCAAGGACTGAACACGAACACAGGTATAAAATATAGGAGCCTGTTAGCCCAGGTTTCCAGAGAAGTTACCCTGCAAAAATTAAAATGAAATTAAACATCTTTCCATAATTGGCGCCCTAGCCGTAGCTATATTTTTCGTCTGTTGTGAGTCCTGGGGAATCCTTCCGAGGGCTTACCCGGGGCTCCCAAGCGTAGGCTGTTAGGCAGGATACGTGAGGTTTTTAAGTACGAAGAAGTCCAGCATAGATTTTCCCTCACGTAAAAAAAAAAATTTTTGCCCAGTTTTGTTGTTATTGACCCCTGAGTCCTGGAAGACTCCCTTTACTCCAGATGAACTTGTATACATTGGTAGAGTAGTAACGTTTCCTTTTTAGGGTTTCGTACCCAAAGGGTAAAGAACGGGACCCTATTCATGAGACTTCTGCTGTCCGTCTGTCTGTCTGTCTGTCACTCTGTCTGTCCGTCAGGAGGCTGTATCTCATAAACGGTGATAGCTAGGGAGTTTAAATTTTCACAGATTATGTGTTTTTGTTGCCGCTATAAAAACAAATACTAAAAACAAAAACACATAAAAAACATAATAATATTAGGTAAAGGGATACCTTTAGATTACTTTACACCTCCACACAACATGCCTTGCTCATACTTGGCAGAGTGCTCTGCGGTTTCGCTGTCGGCATTATGACTGCTCCAATTCCCATACAACAAACGTGTTTTTTCGCCATTTTATCTTAAATATTAGGTAATAAGGTATCCTTCTCAATTTAAATACGTTAGTTGGCTTAAACATATAATCAAGATTATTTCTTCCCTTTACACCATGCAAATTAAATGAATACTTTAGGAGGTACAGCAAAGTCAAATATTGCAGACGGAAATTAATTTCGTGTCGCCATGATTGAACATTATAGGGGTCACCAGAGATATGTTAAGTAGGTCCGTATTCTTAGCGGGTCAACTACTAACTTATTTTTCGACTTTCATCGTAAATAATGTTTCTTTAAAGAGTGAACAGCGCTTTCAGCAGATTACTTTAGGTAGGTGTAATATTTCAAAGATAGCAATTTCATAAATAGTCAACAAAGAGCCCATATTTTAGATTTTTCTCCAGTATAAACAATTTACGTACAGACACACAATTCAATTACATGCTCGGTGCATGAGACTGTTGAGACGTAGTACCTATTTATAATGTCACCAGTCAAATGTCATCAATATTCTGAAAAAGAAATTAAACATAGAGTTCACAAACTCTTTTGGAAATTTATACTGTACCTACCGTAGAGGATCTATATAACAGGATAGTTAACACTATAGTGCTATAGAGCAACGCGAACTGTCTTAGACGCGCGTTGCTCTGTGGTTAACAACCACCACAGTGCAATACTTGTTTTATAATAATGTAGTGTTAATAGGTAATTAGGGCAACCAGTAGACGCTTGAAATACTCTCAGAATATCGAGCAATGGATTTGATATAAAAAATATAATTAAAACAAAGTAGACATTTACTGGGACATCCTTTCGACGGCTTACCCGGGGCTCCCAACCGCAGTCTGTTGGGCGTTACGTAGGGTTTTTAGTCGGTAAGAGTCTGGCATAGCATCCATAAAGGATTTTCCTTAAGGTTAAGCAAAAAGAAAAAGGGGGGCCATGTAACAAATAAGACTTTTTGCTGTTTTTGGTACGAAACCCTCCGTGCGGGAGTCCGACTCGCACTTGGCCGGTTATTTTAAACGTGAGGAAAATCCTACAGGAATGCCGTGCGGTACTACTACCGAGCACAGCAGCCCCACGGGAGCCCCGGGTAAGCCCACGGAAGGATAACACTAGGAACAATTCTTTCCTGTTTATAATATTAGCTTCGTAGACTAGTCGTGCGGTTATTTCTCAAAGTATGTATGAGGATGAGGTGCCTATGAAAAATCTGTATGGTAACATAAAATTTTCTGTTCTACAGCTAGCATACACTCCGCGGCGACACCTTTCGGCTCGCTGCTATCAGGACCGTCCATGGAGAGGCTCGGCCGGAGGCGGACGCTGCAGATGACGGTGTTCCCCCTCATTCTCGGCTGGATCATCATTGGCACCTCCACACAACATGCCTTGCTCATACTTGGCAGAGTGCTCTGCGGTTTCGCTGTCGGCATTATGACTGCTCCATCACAGGTATTTTGCACTAAGTTATAGGTGCTTTAAACATCTTTCGATATGGCGTGTCTTGAGATGGGTGACCGCTGTAAATAGCTATTTATGACACCTTCTCTTAATTTATGATTTGCTACTTTCTTCATAATCCAATGAAATATTTTCTTGTTTCCAGGTCTATTTAGGCGAAATATCAGAGCCAAAACTACGAGGATTGCTGATTGGAACGCCTTTCGTGGCGTATGCCCTCGGCGTGCTTTACGTATATGCGTTAGGAGGATACCTGCCATGGCGAACAGTGGCATACCTCTCAATACTGATCCCAGTACTAGCGTTCATTGCGCTGTGCTTCTCTCCAGAAAGCCCCACATGGCTGGCGCGTCGGGGTCGCTTCCATGAAGCGATGGCGGCCATGATTCGATTGCGTGGAGATCGTGATTCTGTGAGTACTTACCTTTCTTTTCAATTTTATGTATCTATGTATGTAGATTGTAGGGAAAAGGTATGTATGTACAATATGTACATTTATATATGTATGTAAATTGTAGGTACTACTTACTATAATACTACTAGACACTAGGTTCCTTACCTCGTGATGACGCTTGCAGTAGTAGTAGGTACCTAGTTGCATTAAATAGATTGTAGGGAAAATTATGTATGTAATGTATGCACTGTACATTTATGTATGTATGTAAAATGTCACGTTTGTTGTATGAGAGCTCAGCTTTCTAGCTATCAACGCTCATGAGATACAGCCATCTAGAGACTAGGTTACTACGTGATGACGCTAGCATTAGTAGTAGTGGCATTACATATTAATTACTATTCTAATATTATAAAGAGGAAAGATTTGTTTTTTTGTTTGTTTGTTTGTAACGAATAGGCTCCGGAACTACTGGACCGATTTGAAAAATTCTTTCACTGTTGGGAAGCTACACTCTTTGCGGTAAACATAGGCTATATTTTATTCCCGTATTCCCACGGGAACGGGAACTACGCGGGTGAAACCGCGTGACGTCCGCTAGTTAATTATATAATGTCAGGCAGGCATTCCTTACTCGATTTCTACCCACCACATATTCTTAGTTTAGAGTTCAGATGTTCTGAGATGTATCTTCGTGAGATGCGAAGGCGAAGGTGAGGTTGGTTTTATCCTCAAACTTAGATCCTGATGGGGTTGGTAACACCATTACCAGCACGACAGCCAATCTGGTGTGTTGGTTGGTGCCTACACACCATAAACACCTTAGACTTAGAGTATTTTATATAACACATTGTAGGCAAATTCCCATTAGATATTAGTAGTGGTCAGAGACTTTGCTGAAAACTTCAATCTATGCAGCTACGGTATAACTTTAAAAAACTTTGATGACATGGACATATGATTGTCCTAGTATGATAGGTACTCCGGAACCAAACACTCCTCTTTTAACCATATGGTATCTTTGATTTAAAGGCGCATCGAGAGCTCCACGAACTGATCTCAGCCCGGGAGAAGGAAAAGGCTCGTGGAGAAGAAAAAATAAATTTCCTGGCGACGGTGGTTCGCGCATCAGTGATGAAACCATTGTTGTTGATCAACGCGTTCAATATACTGCAGATTTTGTCCGGAACCTATGTGGTCATCTTCTATGCTGTGGATATCATTAAAGACGCTGGGGGAGCTCTTGAACCTACTGTAAGTATTAAAATATAGCAGTAACTAGCTATTTTCCGATAAAAGCTTTCAACTCAACCCCTTTAAGCCTTTTTTCGCGTTATAAGGTAACCTTTGTTAGACACAAGTTACCTTGGTAAAGGACACAGCAGCACCTTTCCCAAACTCTATTCTATCTGTGTAACAAATTTCATTAGAATCAGTTCAGTAGTTCACGTGTAAAGTGGAAACGTAACTCCAAGATCCGATATCGATTTAACCCCCATGTATGTTCTACGATTTTTTGTAGTTTTCGAGATATAATGTTCTGCATAATTCCCATAACGAAAAAAAAATATATCTCGAAAACTACAAAAAATCGTAGAACATACATGGGGGTTAAATCGATAGGTATGGAACCCTGCTACCAGCTAGTGGCGGCTTGACACCCTAAAAGAAACACCCAGTATATACCTACTACTTCTCATTTATAACGTTTCATTAACAACACGTCCAAATGACACTTATGTACATAGTTATACAATTATTTTTAATTTGTTTCCAGATGGCCGCAAACGGTACGGCCGTAGCCCGCCTGCTCGTGACAGCCATAGTGTGCGTAGTGTCACTGAAGGCCACGCGGCGTTCGGTGGCGCTAGTGTCGGGCGCGGGTTCCGCCGTGTGCTCGCTCGCACTCGCCTTCATGCTCGCACAAGGAGCGAACGCCGGCATCGCAGTACCCATTCTCATAATGGCCTACGTCGGTTTCAACACCCTCGGATTCTTCCTTCTACCAGGACTTATGGTTGGAGAGCTCTTACCCACTAAAGTACGCGGTCTTTGCGGAGGTTACATATTCGGCCTCTTTAACGCGCTGCTCTTCGGTTTTACAAAGCTTTACCCTATTATGAATAAGAATATAGGTATAACAGGAGTGTTCGGGGTATTCGGGATAGCTGCAGCAGTGGCTACGGTTATGTTGTTCCTCGTATTGCCCGAGACGAAAGATATATCTCTTCTCCAGATTGAAAAATATTACGAGCAGCCTAATTTACTTTGGATAACTCGTAAAAAGTATGAAAATGAAACAAATGAGAGAGAGACACGTGCGCGAGGGGTGTGAAATAGTATTTGTATCTAAATAATTTATTTGTACTGTACCTACTTAAGTTTGCAATAGTGAATTACACAGCCAAACGTTGAATTTACTCATCCGTAGAATAACGTCCGATCTGTACAGTTTATAGTTTTCAGTAGAGCTTAGGCACTTTGCTAACTTGTGTTAGGGACAGTGACATTTTATATAGCAATTAGCTAGACTATGACATTTTTATTATAATATCCCTAAAAATATTAAGATATCAACCCTCGTCGTTAATAGTTACAAAAGTTAGCAAATTGCAAAATCTACTGAAAACAATCAACTCTGCAGATCGGACTTTGTTCTACGGATGGGTCGTATTTATCATGGAATTCACTGCAACTTAGAAGGAGTATAATATACCTATTTTTAAAACGAGCTAGAGCAAATGATGTATAATGTGCATGAATGTTCAAAACACCGATTATGTTATGAAATTATGTAGTAAGATCGAGAAGAACACACGTTATGAACTGTTGTTTGTAACAAACTTAAACTTTGCCATAGATAAGGAAGAACGTAGAATATAATTAGTCTAGTAATAATATAAAAATTACAATTATTTTTTTTAAGTTAAGTATAATATTAAACTGACTATTTACCTATATGTCTCACTACTAATATGTTACAACTACCGTCGTTCTTCAACTAATTTGTGATAAGTACTTAATTTATTTTGATGTTAATCTTTTTGTACTAAACACATTGTCAGACCATTCCTCATTTTAACTTATTTTTTAGTCTTGACAATTTATTTACAAACACATGTACCTAATATCAAAGTAAAATATGAAGACGTGGCTTTATATAGAGCGATGGATAAAAAAATATTAACACACTTAAAATAAGTATATTATGCATTAAATATCTCAATCAAACAATGCATTTATAGTTACAAATATACAGGGCATACCTATATAATAAATACCTTTATGGGGACCCTTAGAAAGCCACTAAACGTAAAATATACTTACCTACTAATTTAATGTAATTTATTATGTGACTAATATTGTCGGTCAAATGTTGAGATATTGTAAAGAATTGTAACATGTACCAGTTAGATAATAATATACCAGTAAGTAGTCTAAAACGGGTTTTCCGTGTACATAAAAACCTACAAAGTTGCCTTTTGAAATATTTTTCTAGTTAGGAAATCGAAGTGGAAAGGTCTCATGAAATTTCTAGTTTCATCTGAAGTGTGCAGCGTACTAAATGTGTGCAATGAAGCACTGCAGCTTCAGATAGAACGAGAAGATTTTTGAGGTTAAGCCCAAGATTATAGAACTAAAGGCAGATGGCGCTTCTCTTCTTTTTATTCGTTACACTCTTTACTGAGTGGTCGTGGTCAACATGTTGAAGCGTCATTTACGGTAGAAGTAACTCGCTTTACGATTACTCCCTATTTCTCCCTGCTAGCTGACAATCTGGAGCACCCATTTAAGGGGCTTACACCAACGCTTTTATCTGGTCGGTCCATCTCATTGGTGATCGTCCTCTCGGCCTGGTGCCCGAGGAATAACGAGGCGCTCCACAGAATCATTATTCCGCCTGGAGACGTGTCCGACAAGTTTTAATATGCGAGTTTGTACTATGTTAGATAGACGCTGTGTAATGCCGGACTTTTGATGAGATGGCGCTTACCGAACAAGAAAACGAGCTCTCAATACTCACTTATTGATAGTATTTGCTTCTTGGCCTCACTTTCTTGTTCACCAAGCGCCATCTGCCCATCGTTCTATAATCTGTGGGTAAAGCTATCTAAAATATTTGTTTATAATATTGTACCAAGTTGAGGGTACTTGCTATCAAGAGATTTTAATCTGTGATTAACACAAGAGGCCGCTACTGAGTTATTGTGATATAGTTATAGCACCAACAATCCAAAATTTGTTGTGATTATTATAATGGTTTCAATATTTTTGCTGTCATTACAGAAAATAATATGAAATAGGGATTAATTAGTATATTGTACAGTAAATTTGTCAGCCTTATGATGTGTAGCAGAAAAATATTATTGGGAATAGAGATAGATATTCTCATTTATATATTTATTTATCTGAAATTCTATAAAACACATTGTGCAGTCCATAGATTTAGCGAAAAATTCTAAATCTGTGGTGCAGTCACGTTAATTTAGTTGTCGTACATCATTTGATGTCTTGATTGTAGGTATCTCGAATCTGTAGGTATTTATGTAGATATATAAATAGGGTTTGTGGGACCATTTAACAACAATTTCACAAAATTTCGGCAGAAAAGCTATATTTTGCAAAAGTCTTTGTAGATTAATTCAAAAATGTGTAACATTAAGTTCAATAAATGCAATTAATCTGTAGTTAAAGTGTCAAGTTGTTTGTCCGGGAAAAACGAGAGGGTTTAAGGTACCATGGCAGCTAGTATTTAAAAATTTAGTTACAAGTATGTTTCTTATATCCAAGACCTAAATTAATCGTAGCTAGAGTTAAAAAATTTATTCATCGATATGTGTAGAATTACTTTACTCTAGTGTAAGTTTTAATTTGGTCTACAACAACATTAAGATTTTACAAAAATACAGTTTTTGTGTCAATGTGAAATAGCTCGTAAGGAATTTCAGATTTATGTCATTACATGGGTATGTTTTATAAAAATGACATTTACTTAATAATAGCTATAAAATGTTGATAGTTTTAAGAGCAGTTATTTATGTAATGCCAGAAAAAATTCCAAATTGTGATATACTTATTATAAACCATTGAAATAAAATAACTTGTTTTCTTTTTTATATAAAGTTGCCCGTTCTACAAAGATAGTATTTTTAAATGGGATTGGAATATTGATTTGGGGTTATTTTGGGGGTTTTTGACTTCGAGTTAGAAGTATCCGGTGACGGCAGTACTTTATCCCCCCTATTACATAGGACCACCAATACTGGCAAAGTTTTGGAATGTCAATCGCTATCATCATCTGCCTACGGAGATATATCGAGATGCAAAGTAAATCACCTCTGTCTCCCCCCTCGGATATACATCGAGGATACCAGTAGCGAGTTTTCGGTAACGTGTCGCATTATAATAAGATGTTTTTTACTTCAAAAAATAAAAATCAAAGCTATAAAGTTTACACCTCTTTAATAAAACAATACATTAATGTATAAAAGCTAGCACAACACTACCATAACACAATATACACGAAATCACATTGCACTTGCTTCTTAAAAGTACTGCACTTATTCACTTCACTAGCACTTCGGTACAAAACAGTTATTTTCTTATGCGAGCCCTAGACAATCATGCGGCATGACGCAGCACGTAATGCATTTATGTGCTGCGGAGCGTTTAGTTGTGTAGATTGAAATAATTGACATGCAAACTACTTGCTGTTTTATGCATGCATGATGGGATATTTGGATAACATTGCATCTTGCCGCATGATCACGTCGCATGATCGTCTAAGCCCGCCTTAAGGTGCGGTTCCACTCAGGCGGAGCGGAGATGAGCTGTGCCGCGATTCGCCAATCACATGGCTTAAAATTCACGACTCTTCTCTACTTCGCACCGTGATTGGTGAATCGCGGTACAGCTCCTCTCCGCTCCGCCTAAGTGGAACCGCACCTTTACTCCGACAGAGTGAGTGAAATTCAACTAAATTGTACATAGTGTTTAAACGCGACCGGAGGCGTCAGGCAATCGTTGGTACAAGTGTGGTCTAGACGCGCAGCCGGGACACACGTGTAAAGTCGTAGTGACTACACTCTCGCACTCCCAGCAGTAGTGCTCGAGACATCGCGAGCAGTGGTATATCTGTCAAATATAACATTGAAAAACGGTTATTTCAGTGTCTTTAAGCCCTCGGAAGGATGTCCCTAAAGGCAGATGGATCATACGCACCCAAAGTGAGTATGCCTTTTATTCATGTGTGGGTGACAACTTCGAGGGCACTATGTGAAGACGTGCATCTATGTGAGTGCCAAAGGGTAGTACCAGGACCCTATTCATGAGACTTCGCCGTCCGTCCGTCTGTCTGTCCGTCATGAGGCTGTATCTCAGGAACCGTGGTAACTAGAGAGCTGTTATTTACAATCAAATAGGTACTAAAATCAAAAAAAAGAGGGTTTTTTGGTACAGAACCCCTTATGCGCTAGTTCGACTCGCACTTGACCGGTTTTTATTATTTACCTTTGTTCAAACTTAAGAATGGAATGGAAGCCGTGGCGTAATAGGTAAATATTAACCACACTCCAATATCGCTGTAAAAGGCACCACTCAAACTAGTTCTTCGACAGAATTCAGCTATTCAAAAGATCGTTTCTCTATCGAACTATAGAAACCTGGGACGCTCTGGCAGCACACGCGTTTCCCTCCTCTTACAACCCTTGAGTCCTTCAAGCGGAGCGTGAAGGGATACATCACAGGGCCGCCAACTTGATGAACACTATCAATAGTATTGTGGACTGTAAGCGTGGTCCCCAATCTCTAGATGTCACCACAGCTTTCCATCAGGAGGGCGGCATCATTTTGGCGAGCTAAAATAAAAAAGGGTATTTTAGTGTACTAACCTGTTTGTCTAGATCCGTGAATGTCCTTAAACACGAGAAACAATACTGGGCTTGACCTTCGTTTGCTAATTCTTCATAAGGGTGCACTGGGAATAGATGATGATAGGATCTGTGGAAAATGAATAGTTAATGAATAATGGAAGAAATATTAACTTTATGCTATAATAATTGTTATCAATCGACCAATGGTTACCACTTCGCAGGGTTCTTATTTTTATGCCACGAAGGTGACAGATGAGCATTTTGGCCCACCTGATCAAAACTGATCACATCACCATAGCGTTAAGACGTTTGCAATACAAGCGACACTTCAGTCCGCTGCCGACCTATCCAGCAAGAACCGTTTTAAGACCCCTTTTGAAGAACCCCATTCTGTAGACGTTCCAAACGCTACACACCGAGGTCGCTCCATGAAATGTCGATAACGGGAGTCTGCTAAACTTCCAGTAGGAACTAGAATGACAATAATCGCACCACAACCCCCTACGCAAAATAGGCGCAATAATTGAGGTCGAGTTGCTGAAACTAGCTTGCGTAAACCTAGAACTTGGGCGTTTCAGAAAACAGGGAGTTCATTCCACAAACATAGAAAAAGAGTACATAATAGGTTTATACAGTGAGTACGTACCTAGCTAAGTGCGGTGCCGAGGCGAGAGTGAGTCCACAAGTGCGACACTGAGCCGGCAGCGAACAGTACTTGCTGCGGCACTGAGGGCATAAGTGACCCTCTCCGCCCACGCCTTCGCCTTCCTCCAAGTGGCTGGAACAAATATTTTATATAAGTATAGATATTTTATTTAGTTTAAGTCGGATTAAATACCCATACACTACAAAGGAGATCAGCTACTATGTAGTTCTCTGCTCTAGGTCATATTTAACCCCCCCTAGATGAGGCCGCAGTGGTAGCCGTAGGTCTGTTGGGAGTTCTGGGGTATCCTTCGGAGGGCTTACCTGGGGTGTCCTACCGTAGGCTATAACGCAGGATACGTCAGGTTTTTTAGTCGGTAGAAGTCCGGCATAGCATCCATGAGGATTTACCCTCACATTTAAAAAAAAGGTCATATTTAAAACGAGGCGATACGCGATACAAAATTGCACACAGCTACAATCGCAGTGGATTGTGCCTCTCACCCACACCGCACACCATACCTGGTACCATTTACATAACATTCAATTTAAAATTTATGCTAACTTAGATGTTATAAGTGGCAGATCTCGGAAGGGTCGCTAATGCACCCAACATAGTTGCAGAATTTTCATGGAGCATTTGCCTTTATCACTTACCACATGCACACAGATATAGGCGGGTCCGCGTTCCCCGCCGGGTCCGAAGCGTCGGTCGGAGGCGCGGAGTGCGGGAAGCCCATCTTGACGAGACCTGCGTCCAACGCGCGCGCTCGGGGCGGCGGACTGGTTGACTCGAGCAGTAGGGAACGGTAGTGGACGTCGTCTAATACTACCTGGAGATTATCAATGTATCGTTGAATTTAATGTTACTGAAATTAATTATGACATTGAAATCTTATGAAAATCTTGTTATACCAAGAAATTGCTAGTAAAATGGCAGTCGTTTAGCCAAGTTGAAGGCCTTAATGGGCGGCTTGAAAATGTATCATCAGCGGGCAGTCACAACCTGCGCCTGTCCTGTTCATATCAACACGGCAATACGGCTCTCCACCTATCACGTGGCACAAAAATCTAAAAGTAATGTGGGATGTGGGCACTATATGTCTCTGCCTACCGTTTCGGGGATAAAAGTTGTGATCATAATTTGATGATGAGGATACCAGGGAACTCGTGTATAATAGTCTTAACTTCAGACTTTAGTCATTCTTCCGAGGTCCTACCCGGGACTTGCGGCCGTATGTGGTTTAGACGGTAGGAATCGGACATGGAATCCATGAGGATTTTCACAAAAAAGCGTTAAGTATTTACGAAGTAGAATTAAAAATTTTGAAAGGCACATAGGTTGACATTAACTCATTAAAATTTATATAGAGAGACATGGTCAAAGTCACACATTACATGAAAATATCCATTTTATCATTCTAGCTCTTGTTAGCCACAATAATGATGTTTAAGTCTAGTTGGTTGAAAACTATGAGGAAAAACATCTTTAACTTGTGCAATGATCAATTAAAAGTGTAAGGGACTTACTCCATACTCTCCACCTGTGTCTTGACATAACTTCTTACATATCCTCACTTCAGCGGCCAGCCCAATTACTGAACATCGAATTCCTTCTGTTTTTAATGACTGGAAGCGAAATAACATCACGATTTAATTCTATTGTCTACATACTTACGTGCTTAAATAAAGGTAAATAATCTAGGTACATATAATTAAACTGTAGAGGGTCTAGCTAGAGTCTGTACATGTAAGATATTTTGAAAATTTTAATTGTAAGGCGTTCTCTATCGATACTGAAGCCGAAAAAAAATGTATTTTTAAAGTTTTCATGTCTGTCTGTCTGTACCCCGAATAAGTATCACGCCGAAACTACTCAATCAATTTGAACGATACTTGGCACAGTTTTAGCTTTTGATCTAAGGAAGGTCCTACAATACTTTTAATCCCGATATTTTGCGCGGTTCCTTCAGGAGAGTGGATGAAAGATAAAATGGTTTTTTTAGCTGTAACTTCTCACCGCGTGGTCCGATTTCAAATATTTTTTTGGCGTCAGAAAGTGAGTACTTTAAGCATTGCTCCACAGAAGTTCCAATTTTGAAGGTTTTATAGTTCAGAAATTAGAGACAACTCAACTTTCGCTAAACCTAGAATTCAAGGGTTCCTTTGAATGTGAGGGTAAATTTAAACTGGCGTGTTGGCTTAATCATAAAAGAGCTTAATGATTAAGGCTGTTGCAAAATAACTCAGTGCAGTCTCAGTGAATTGTTTTAGAATAGACTTAATCTTTAAGCTCATTACTACAACTAAGCAAACAGGGCAGTTTCACACGCTGCTCGATGAGTCTGTCTGATAAAGAGTTACCTCTCCTTTCATACATCTATGTGGCGTAAACGAAGTTGCGAGGGTCAGCTAGTTTATTCTATAAATATATTTAACTACCCATTTACTAAAACGAGAAAAAAGGACTTTCTTTTTACTCTTTACAAGGAGCGACTGAATGCAGAAGGCGCAGGTCCATGTGTTGTGGCATAATTTGGGAGCAGCCTAAGTCCAGCAGTGGACTGCCATAGACTGATTTGATGAGCCAAAATGGCAGCAAACCATGTTTGGTCGATCTATGGTTGGCCAGCACAGGTTCTAGGTTTACACGGGCTGGTTTCCGCAACTCGACGTCATTTAATGCGCCTATTTTGCGTGATGGCCAGCACAGGTGCGCGATGATCTTTTCCATAAATGGTGCACAAGAATAGCAAACTACCTGTAAATGTTAAGTTTGCATCAGCCATTCGTCTTATTCTGAGGTAAACTAAATAGGGACTTCCTATTTAGTTTATATACTTATATTTGACATAAGTATAAAAAAAAACATTAGTACTGACTGTATCTGTGTATTTTCAGTAGCGCCCGTTTGTTTATCAATTTTGAAGTTGAAGTTCAGTGACATTTCTGAAGCTTTTGATCATACTAAGGCTTTTCATTCTTTCATAAAATTTATCTCCTTAATATTTTATTTTCCATTCTATTTACCTGTATTGTAGTAGTGATGTCACCTGGATCGCATGTTGTGAGTGATGCAAACAATACAAGGAGTTCTCTTGAAGCGTGGGCAGGGAGTGGCTTGAGTATGCGTCCAGCCAACTCTAGTGTGTTCTGCAGAGAAGGCTCACCACTTAGATTCATATCTATTAACCTGTTAAGGATCAAATTTTAGAATATTTACATTTATGTGTATTTTAGTTACAGTCCAACCACTGAGAATATCATTGTAGAATAAATGTCCCTAGTCTTAGTGTTGTTGCCCATAAATGAATCTATTAATGGTCTAAAAAATTATGAAGGAAGATAGAAGAATTTGTATATGGATTTAGTGCCTCTGTGGACTGACAAGTTAAAATGAAGAAAAAAATTTTAACAAAAGAAATTTTATTGTATACCTGCTGCATTTATGTAAGAATGTGAGGTAATCAGTTATTCTTTTTATGCTTCCTCCACATTACTTGCGAAGTTGAACAAAGTTGGACGAGAACGAGAGTGTAGAGGGGCACCTCGGCCTACTGCGTCAAAAATTTTCTTTGCCTCGGGCAACTTTGCCGACGAACTTTGTTTAACTTCGCGAGTAATGTAGAGCAAGCATAACAGTAGGAATAGAATCCATGATGCTGGCCTTACAGTCTTACAGTGTTACTCTAGCCAACAACTGAGTGTACTAAATAGTGGTGTCTTGATCTTCTTAGTTTGAGGCAGTAAGCAATAGGTAGAGATTGCTTAACATTCAAGAGGTACTTTTAAATTATGTAATCAAAGCAATATTGGGTTAATCATATATTTATAAAGTCATGTGTACATTTCAGTAAGTCTTACCCTTGCAAAGCCTTTACATGTTTTCTGATGTTCCCAGAAAGTTCTGTAATTTTTTCAGCCCTTTTGTTTTTCATAAGGATTAGTCCAAGTTGACTCAAGGGATTTTGATCAAAATATTCTTCAATAAACTTTTCAAGCAGCTGTAAATAATTATACAAATTTATCAAATTTACCTTGACTGTAACATAAAATTTTAATTCACTGATTTCTTTTATATGTCTTGTTAATACCTTTAATGTACATATAAATCTGGAGGGCTTCAGGTCTTGAGAATTCATAGCATCAGAGCAGTCAACTGCTACAAGCAAGTGTCTCATCATTCCCAATCGTACGGGTCCACGACGCGGCACTGCTGCTTTACGCGCCGCTTTCTGAGCGAACTCGGCCACGAGGCCTGCCACCAAACCATCTTTGTCCTCTTTGATCGCCTCCCTGCCAAAAATTAATATGGTTTTTAGATTTTTAACATTCGAATCTCTTGCGATGTTTTAAAGTGGTGTGCAATAAAGTATAAACTATTTCATTGCGCAAAGTTATGGTCCTAGTTCGAGTTTTAACCCTAGAACCGTACCCATCATAGACTTTAAATAACAGTAACCAGGGGTACTAGTGTACCCCGTTAAAGAAATCATTTTTTTCATATGAATAGACATTTATTAATTTAATCAACATACATAGACTTTTATGGCACTTATTTGAGTCTCACGTTACATAATTAAACAAAAAATTACCAAACTTATATTAACAGTTTTGGCAAATTTTCTATTGGTGCTCTAAACATATAAAATTTTTACATTTTTCACATCGAGTGCTTGATTTACGGTCTTTTGACCTGGGACAAAAGGAACATCTACCAGATTTTGAATCTGAAGAGGATGGAGCACTAGAAGGTCGTGGTTTTTTAAAATACCGCTAATACTTATTTGTGCATGCATTTTGTAGATGCATACCCAGGGGTGCTGTAGTACTCCACTCAGGCTTGCCACGATCGCACGTGAACAGGACTCGCGCCCGGCCGATGCTTCGACACGATCCCCTTGCCCCCGTAAATACGCGGAGGTGCGAAAAGATCCGTTTTAAAACAAAAAAGTTATAGCCAAAATTATATTTTTTTTTCAGGTGTACGTGTACCCCAGGGTACGGTTTTAGGGTTAAGTAATAATATCTTAACTATTTAACTTTTAAGAAATAATACATACCAAGTCTTCTCATAACCTGTCTCCCACCGGTATTCTTTAGGATCCTGCTCATCATCAGCCATTGTAACCGTAAACCTCGAGTAACACACTTGCCGATACGATAAAATGCTTATTTGAAGTGTTTATTGATTCACTGTAGTTTCTGATACGGTTCTTGTTGCTTAAATTACAAATTTTATATCAGATTCAGCAAAGTTTACAATTTTAGATAACACAAGACACAACACAACAAGCTAGCTTTGACAATTGACAGTAGTGACAGACAGAACACTGTCTGCGTATGACATTTGACATTTTTTTCCACGCACAGGCTGAGGTAAATGTGCCATGCAGGCTAGTCATTTGCAAAATTGTCAGTTATCAAAAGTAGAGCTTTTCGATACATGTTTTAGGCAGTGGCTCTTTCAGAAAGATTTTGCTCTGGTAGTGCCCCGGACTACACTCATTTTTGGCGACTAAGTCCCTGCGGTGTCAGGATCCAATTCGGTGGTGGTGGCTCTGCCAGGACAATCCACACCGCCATAAATTCTCTTCATAACACCTACGGGAAGAGTCCGAACTCGACCGCAAGCAGTACTACTGTCGCCCGCAGCTGTTCCCAGCTGTGGACGTCACACCTTGAGATAGTGACGACTAATATAGTCGTCACTAGTATAATACTAGCTCTCTCCTGCACATCAAGACGTACGAAAAGGTACACTGGGACACCCACCCATGTGCTATCATCTGACGTAAGTTCCAATTTTAATGGACTAACCAAGATCGAAACGTCTTTCCATAACGCCTAGACGTTTATCCAGCATTCCTCCGCTATTGTCAGATGCACTTGCGCTACAGGCACGTTGGTCTCGTCGACTATGACTAATGTATATCTTTATGAGTTGTTTTCACCTTCCGTAGTCTTACTAATATTATAAATGCGAAAGTTTGCGAGTGTGGATGTGTAGATGTGTGGATGTTTGTTACTCTTTCACGCTCGAAGACTACTTTTTAAACCGGGAATAAGTTCCTACGGGAAGCGGCAACGGGAAACAAAGTTTACGTGGGCGAAGCTGCGGGCATCAGCTAGTTAAGTAATAAAACTATAAATTGTTAAATTTCATTTTTTATTAGTTATTTAAATATAGCATTATACTACATCAAATTAATGTATAATAGGGGCTCTTTACCCGGACGACTGTCGCACTGTGAACAGATAGACTGCGATGGAGTTAAATAGTATGGAAAATATTCAACCAACTGTTCAGTTTGCGCAGCCGTCCGGTACAAAACGCCTAAATTGAAAGGCCTATTTTTTCACCTTATTAACAGTCGTAATACTAAACACTATTCTGCCGCCCTGCGTTAGAAGAACCATAACGTGTTATTACATAATTATAAGTAACTTTGAGAGTCTATGCTACTATTTCTGTGTAATAAAAACGTATAACAGAACTATTTACAAGTTATATGAGAATGGATTGTAAATGCTACCTTCAAAAAACACAAGATACAATTTTATAAAATTATCATAAAATAAACGTACTGGAATACCTACACCTAGCCGGGCAGTTTTTACACTTTACTAAACTAATTGTAGAAAATATATTATGACTTCAGTAGAACAGAATACGGCCTATTGTATTAATTTAAGAGATGTCTTATAGAATGTCTACAGTTTACATAAAAGAATATTGCATAATTTAGTGAACTACAAATTGCAAAAGGGTACATAATATACATAGAAAATAAGTGAACGCTTTTCAAAATATGCAGTCTTTGATAATCTTATATCTGAACTCTGCCAATTTGACAATTATTTTACCACTAGAAAGTTACTTTATCCAGAAGTAATATGACCTATCTGATTTCAGTAGTAAAAGAATTTCAAATTGAAAAAATGATAATTATGTAGTGTGTAAAGCTAAAAAGCAACAATAAAAAAAGAAGAATAGTATTAATGTAGTGAAAAAACTTCTTTTGGCGCCGTTCCCATAGCCATTTTGGTACTGGGAAAATGCACTTAAACTCCCTATACTGTTAGGCCTCAAACTGGATGTCAGCGGCGAGCGGGACGACGGCGATAGCGGCGAGAGCGCGGCCCACCAGTAAAATAGAGTAAGGCCCTTCGTACACAAGGCTACGCGTGTAGCGCATGAACCGTACACACGAGATATCTCAAGACGCGATTTTGTCTATTCTGCCACTGTAGACATAGCGACAACACGTCTGACTAATTTAATTTACGATTGTCTAACACAAGTGACGATGAAACTATGATATTGGCTCACTATCATTACCGAAAGCGAAGAAATCGTCGTAATAGGAAATACTAGGTTCATCCATATATAGAAAAAAAAATGTAAGTGTAGACTGCTTGTAGCTGCAAAAAAATTAAAACAAACAGATACTAAATTCATATTGAATATTCAACAATTGCTCTGCCATCTTGGAAATCGCAGCGACGATCTCGACAGGCAGGTAGCGCGCGACTGGCGTCGGCGACGAATGAACAAAATGTCGGCGACGCTGTCTGTGTGTGAACCTCTTTGAATTTGTATTGCGGTAGTCGCTTAGAGACCAAAATCTTTGGGTATCGAAGATTTGCGTAGCCCAGTGTACGAAGGGCCTAAGGCGACAATGCGCTCGCACACATCCAAACAGCACTCGGTGCGATTGTTCGTAGTCGCCTACTCTCTTGTACTTTGGCGCCGCGCTCTCGCTGCCATCACTGTCGCCCCCACCCGCAAGCCGCTGACATCCAGTTTAAGGCCTTACTGTTACCTATTCGACTTCAGAAAAATAGATTGTTCGAGTGTGTTTAAACCCTAGTTGTAAATACACGGATTCTTCACAACCTACATTCGATTTGATCTGTCTTCACAAACTCGCAATATTTACATTTCACGTTCACACTTCATAGTTAAATTATGCACTTATTGTAAAAAAAAGAAACCAATGTAAAATTTTAAAGAATATTGTGGAAATCTTAAGAGCATAAAGTACTTATAAGTGACCATTGTTCGTGAGTACATAGTCTACTCATAAGAACGCATGCACTCTTTGCTCGAAAACACATTTCTCAAGTATAATTTTATTGCAATTTACACATTTTTGTCCACTATCCTAAGTTATTTAGCTATTACTCTTGCGCTTTACTAGCCTCTGTAATCGATTCGTACTGTTCCTTGTCTAACTCTGTCATTGTCAAGCTGCCATCGGGCAACATAAGTACGACTCTTCTCGTGCCACCTGTGAACAATACAATAAAATTACTATTACTGCGTGGTAAAATCTTTCATCCGACCCTCCTACAGGATATTAGGTGGTGAGTGCCGGACAACTATGTGGGACGAAGAAGGAAGCCGCAGACGCTGGAGTTGCCGAGAGCGCGTACCAATGTCCTCCACCTAGCACCTTTGACGCGCGCACTGAGAATTATTAATACAGTGGCATTGGAAGTTGATATTTATATCTGTTCGCTGAATGAATTCACAAAGGTTACATATAGAGTAGTAAGTAAGACTAGCATAAGTTACAGTAATTTAGAGTAATTTTCATATAAAATAGATAATAAGTACGTATTAAATTATAGTCAACTAGATCTAAGTATACCATACTGTCGCATTAGGTGATACCTGTTAAGATAGTTATTTGGTAAGATATTAAATAAATAAATAAATAAAAAAAAATCAATCCTTTGGCAATTAAGCTAAATAGAGCATTTGTAACGTAGCAGTTGTTAAGCCAAGTTGAATGCTAGCAACAATGCAAAGGGCGTTTTGAAAAATTTCAACAGTAAGTAGCCACAAACTGTGCTTGTTCAATTTCAGCACGGTCATATGCTTACCACCCATTATGTTGGACAAAAACAAATGGTGATATAGACGCATAGTCTGCGTACCCCTTCGGTCATAAAGGCGTGATGTATACGTACGAGTATGTATGTATAGACTAGCGGACGTCATGCGGTTTCCCCCGCGTAGTTCCCGTTCCCGTGGGAATACGGAAATAAAATATAGCCTATGTTCACTGCAAAGAGTGTAGCTTTCCAACAGTGAAATAATTTTTCAAATCGGTCCAGTAGTTTTGGAACCTATTCGTTACAAACAAACAAACAAAAAACAAATCTTTCCTCTTTATAATATTAGTATAGACGACATATAATAATATAGCGATTGGGGTCCACTTTAACAGTTTATAAGACTTCTGACAGTGGTCATCAAGTTGGTGTCCCTATGATGTCTCTTCACGCTCCGCTTGAAGAACCATAGGCAGGGTAGAGGGTAAGAGGAGGGAAACAAGTTAGCGTAGTATACATTGTAAATACGTACCGGGTGAAGGTAGGTCGGCCTGCAGCAGCTGCGCTATGACCTGCGTGGCGTCCTCTCCCGGCTCGCCTTCCACTTGAACGGCCACTTGCTGCAGCGCGGGGCCCGCACCGCCCGGCATTAGCTGGGCCAGTTGACCCGGGTCTATTGCTAGAACATCCTGGAATAACACATACACATTTAAAATGAGTTTTTACACAACATCTAAGTCCCAACTAAACTAATGTACGCTTGTTGGATTTATACAAATAATAGAACCAAAATCAAGAATCGCATTGCCTTTGAAGCAGGTTTCGAAAAAATCCGATTTTTATAATAAATATAAAAAATCCGATTTTTTTATATGTATCCGATTTTTTTGATATATATCGGATTTACATCCTACAAGGATGTAAATCCGATATATATCAAAAAAAAACAAAAAATCACCTTGTGTTATTAACCTTATTATAGTAACATTAAGGTTTCAATTTCAGCTAAAAGCAGACCATACTGGTATGTCAAAAGGGATTTCCCCAACTAAAAATGAGGTTGCCATTTTGGAAAACTATCTAAAATAATTCTTAATTGTACTTTTTTGCAACATGTTGCCCGGGTAAACATTAATATCCAATTTTTTTTTAGTTCAGAACACAGGAATAAATCCATTGATATTATATCAAGATAAAAATCAATTGATATATATCGTGATTTATATCATGATATATATCCGCTGATATATATCGGCGAACCATGCTTTGAAGCAAGACGACTCAGTGAGAAACTCATACGGACAGAAACACGAAAGAGGTATTTAAATCTTGTTTAATTATGAATTTAAAATATGTATATCTATCTAGTTTAATTATGAATTTAAAATGTAAAGCGAAAGCAAGCCACTTCATTTCTTGCTAAGTTTTCAGATTAGTTCTGCCCCAAGTTCAACAATTCTGAGTTGTAAATTAGAATGGAACTTTCGGAATAACCATTCTTTTACGCGTATTATTTTTATAAAATAATTTCCACGTATCAAATCTGTCAGATTTCCTGCATCAGCTCTTTCTTGAATATAATAACTTTATCTATACTTATACATAAACGTACCTGTCCGTCCTCTCTGGTTACATAGACCACATCTCCCTCTCCGTCCACGCCTCCCTCCACTCCTTCTACGGCACCTTCTACACCTTCCGCCGCTACCAGTAACGTCTGGCCGTCCTCGTTTTCTCCTGCCACCTAATTTTGAAAAACATACCTTAATTTTAAATACATGAATATTTTGATTTTTATGGAGTAAATTGATTCTTTTGGAGTAAAGTCCGAAAATCTGAAATCCACTTTAATAAATAGAATCATCTAGGGAGCCTTGGGGTTCTCGGTCTGATGGCATGGCCGGGACTCCCGGCCGTAGGCACCGTGTAGTTTTAGTCGGGAGAAATCCGGCATAGCATCCAAGAGGATTTCCATTTATAAAAACAACTAGCTGACCCGCGCAACTTCGTTTGCGTGATAAATGAAGAACCGCTCGACCGATTTTGTGCAAACTTCACATGAACCATCTACTAAATAGTCGGAACAAAGCCTAAACATTTGGTTTGGATAGGTGAGCCCGTTCTTGAGTTATAAAATTACAACGAAAAGTGGCATTGATTTTTATATATATAGACAATAAAAAAAGCACAAAGAAACTTTACCTGATACAGCACTCCATCCTCCCCCCTGATCATGATAGGCGTGTGTCCCGCGTGCAGTAGCCCCACCTCCTCGCCGTCTTCTCCCACTACACTGCCTTCCAACAGTTGCTTCACTGCGCTGGCCTCTACCTTCACCTCCGTCTGATGAAATAAAGGAAACTAGCTGAGCATTGACAGTTGTGTGGACATTACACATGAATGGAAGAGGAAGTCACACGGGACTTCCGTCAACAGGAATTGACGTGGCAAATCCCCCAATTGACCTGAACAATATTCTGATTCCCGAATCAGTCAAACCGTTTGGGAGCTACGCGTGTAAGAAATACAATATAACTGTTTTGCATTTAAACAAAACAGGTATTATGTATGAAATAAAACAGCATTGACTTGAAGAAAGCTATTGTGTTTATGCCATTTACTAAGTGTCTATGATTAAAAACTTACCCGTTTCTCTATGGTTTATATACCTGTCTCGCTCTCGCCAGCGTGTGCCGTCTCCTTCAAACGGCACTCTTGTTTTGACAGTGTCAGGTTGACAGCTCAAATTTCATAGTGTCTTCAAAGATTACCAGCAAGAGCATTGCTTCAATGCTGTTTTATTTCATACATAATACCTGTTTTGTTTAAATGCAAAACAGTTATATTATGTTTTCATAAAACAGCATTGACTTGAAGACCTGTTTGGTATCTGCTGGTAGAGAGCACAAACGCTATGATGATTAGTAGGTAATATGTCAATTTAAAATAGTATTTTAAAGATTGTCTATTTAAAATCATAATTATTATTGAAAATAACCCAATAATAAACTAAATTTAGTTAAACTTAATTCTTCGAATTAACTTTTAAGTTTAAATTATTAAAAATAAAAACATAAAGTATGTAAATACTTATGTGTGTCAATAATAAGGTTGTGAAGATATTTGACTCAAAACAACACTATCTGTGTTGTTAAAAGAGAAGGAAACTGCATTAATTAATGAAATGTAGGTTATAATTTACTATTTGTGTATCTCTGCCTACCTCTCCAGGGTCAAAGGCGGGACTACGTCTCTATAAGTACACACTAAATCAAATAACCAAATATTGCTTGCAATAAATTAGCATTGACATTGTAACTGTTGGGGCTTTAATGTTAGCCTCTCTAAAAATACAACCTGCAACTATTTTTCTTGAGACTGGTTGAAGTCTACCTGCTTAGTTATAAATAAAAAATTAAAATATGTTAATAAATAAAAAATGTGGACTTTTCATTCATGGCAAGTACCATGATTAATACAGAATTCAATAAATAGAAAATGATTCACTAACTTTTTCATTATAGTCTTAATTTGTCTAACTGGACAAATATAATGGTCAGATTGTTGATAAAGCAACCAGCCAGATTGCCAATGGGTACTTGAATCAGTATTTGACCCGAACTTAGGCTGCAATATGATTTCATTATATCCTTGACCTGAAATCTGCGATCTGAGACTAACATAGTAATTGATGTAATCCTCCTGACAATTTCAAAGAATAAGATGAAATTCTTAGCCAGTTAACTGACAGCTACATTCCCCTACTGGGAGTTCTGTTGTTTCAGGTCTAGCCAGAGTGATTGCTCTTAATGATAATTTTCTTTGAAATGTCTAAATCCGTTTTAGCACAATATGTTGAGATAGCCAACTTTACACAAGTTGGTAAGATATATCATGTCAACTTACCTTCTATAAATAATATTGCAAAGGAAAGAGCCATTTGTTGACAAACAGGCAACTTCAGGATAACCTGATTGGTCTGACACCACCCTAGGTAATTTTCTATTGGAGAACATGCAAAAGTTGAAAGTTGCAAAAGTTGACAGTCACCAACTGCCTACTAGCAAACTTGTTCTAAAACAGACCAATTTGTGTATTTATTGTCAACCCCCCCCCCCCTCCCTTCCTTGTCGAATTAGGGAGGGTATGTGCCTGTATCCTGATCTATTAAGACCTTCCGCAGATCATTCATTGGGATCAGTTCTGCTCGGACTCTGGTCTGCAAATCCGGCAGTAAAGAGCTCTATTCTGACTCTGATGTTTTTAGGAACTATGTCCCTTTTACATGATATAGGAGAGCTAACACTCTTATTATTAATTTGGGTAGATGGATTTCCCAGCCCAAATTAAAGTTCCACTCTGATGCTATTAGAAACTAACATATGTTCCTTTCGCATGATTTAGGAGAGTTAACACTGTCAGTATTAAGTTGAGTGGGTGGAATGCTCAGCCCAACTAAGTCCCAATGATGGCTGAAAATGTAGTCTAGAATTACAAACTCTTGTACAACGTTGGGTGGGTGGAATGCCCAGCCCAACTGAAAATCCGAATGACAACTGAAAATGTCAAAAAACAAAAAAGAGGATAGAGTTGCATATTCTTGTACAACAGCCAACTCATTTGATGCGAACAAATCGTATCTGGGACGCCCCACGTATCATACATAGCCTCCGCGGCCTGGGGAAGAAATTGCCACTGTAGTATTCTGCAACCTCTTTAAACTTCACTATTTCCGTTTAGCCTCTCCGGGAGATAAGTGACAGAGCTATTTGCAGTTGCCCTGTGAGCTTCGGAAGCTGGGTTTCAGCAGTGCAAGGGACTTTCTCCCTCATTTAACAAGGGTTTTATTGTCTATCTGTATGGAGTATGTGTGCATCCTTTGAAGTCATTCGCTGTTTATCTACACTGTTAAGCCCATTACCTTGACAGATGTGTCATTTAACTGGGCACCTCAGCCTGCATCTGCTGCATCTTATGTTAAAAGAAAGTGTGTGACACTGTCATTCGCTGACTGTTTATGGTTGCATACACTATTAAGCCCATTACCTTGACAGATGTGTCTTTAACTGGGCACCTCAGCCTGCATCTGCTGCATCTGATTTTAAAGAAAATGTGTGACGCTGTCATCCGCTGACTGTTTATGGTTGTCTACACTGGACTGGTAAGCACATTATCTGACAGATGTGTCATTTAACAGGGCACCTCATACTGCATCCGCTGCATCTGCTGTTAAAAGAAAATGTGTGACACTGTCATCCGCTGACGGTTTATGGTTGCATACACTATTAAGCCCATTATTTTGACAGATGTGTCATTTAAGTGGGCACCTCAGCCTGCATCCGCTGCATCTGCTGTTAAATGTACAGAACAGTACCATACAATGTCTAGTTACCAACCACAATGACCTTTGTAAGAGAGATAGCCTTCTCTTTAAGTGCGGCTTGTTCTGTTTGAACTTTTCCAAGAAATTATTGCAATTGAGGGCAATAAAGACAAGCAGTTTGCCAAGTTCAGTGAACTAAACAAACTCTCTGGGGAAATCAGACAGAAAAGGCACCGTCCGCTCGGCATTTTTTTTTTTTTTTTTTTTTCATTATAAACAAATGCAACTCAATTACATACTCAATTCTCAATAACTATCTTTTCTTTTTAAGTCCGACTCAATTTTGTACTGGGATGTTCTATTTCCTGAGAAATTTCTAACACAGATTTCTGATAAACTATGTGCCAACCCCCTACTCACAATTTTATTGTCTCCGCTTCCTGAAAGGCTCATCATGTTATATTATGATAAACAATTCAAAAATCCTTGGGTACTTAGGATCTCCGCGATCCAATTTCACCAATTTGAATTTAAAAAACATCTTTTAGAGTTGAACGTTGGTCAAAGGGAGGTTGTGATACCACATATTTGTGAAACTCCTGTGCAATAATTGTCAAGTGAATACAAGCATAATGAGCATCTATTTCCACAAGCCAATCAATTCTTTAGTTGCAATTAGTCTGAAATATCAACTAGAAAAGGCTTTACTGCCCGTCCTAGATTGTACCTATAGTACGAGAGCCCACGACCAAAACCATGTCTCATAGCAATACGGCAAAAACCCTATAAAATCGTTAGATTGTATGATTCTGAACCCGACTAGGTGTGTAGTAACGGTCGAAAGTGTAGCAACTGCGTGGGAGGCCATTTCTGCTGTGTCAAAAAAAAAGGCAGTCGGTATTATAGCAATACGTCTGATAGTGAAAATGTACATAGATTTTATAATTGTATTACGAAAAAGTTAGTTTTCAGACATTTTGCGCGTAGCACATAGCCTGAGCGCATTTTTGAAAATGTCAACAAATTTAGCAGACCTGTATCATAGCAATACGGATAATTTTTTTTTAAACTTTTCGTATTGCTGCCATGATTACCAAAAACCTGTTTTCAGACACTTTAAGTGTAGCATATACTCCCAAAAACGAAAATAACGTTTCGGAGTCGCCTGGCCGACCCATCCTGGACGACGATTCCGAATCCGACAGCGATTGCATACGAGAATATTTTGTAACTTTGAATAAACCGTTTTTTTTTCAACTTCATCCCAGTTTCCTTTTGTGCGATTTATTTCAGTCCTTCAACTTCAATGTTACGGTTTCGTTTAAATTCTTTGTTAATTATCATCTAATAAATTCAGGGTCGCAACGTATTCATTGGTTTGTAACGGAGAAGTCAAGATGCCTCAATACGATTTTTATATTTTATTATTTTTTTTTTATTTATTTATTTATTTATTCTCTTCTCCCACCACTATCATTACAGGTGTATACACCCAATGCGAAAGTGTGGCTCATCTTCCCACAATAAAATGATACATACATGATAATAAAAAACCTAAAACTAAAAAGAAAACCTTAGAATTTGATATCTGAGTATCGAAAAGTTGTCTGATAGAGAAGGTGCTACACTTAATTTGTCTGATATAAATTTTTTGCACATGTGGACAACTTATTTTATCATGTCCAACAATTTTCAGACATATTGCTATGATACCGATCGGTAAAATTTGTTAACATTTTCAAAACGGTCTCAAAATTTAATGCGTTCACATTTCCGTCTGAAAATTGTTTTGTTCGCATCAAATAACCAAAATTTACTAATAAAAAAGATTTTCAGACGTATTGCTATGAGACATTTTTTTTGTCTCATTTTTTATTTTTTAAAGTGATTTTACGGGTTTGCGCTACACCACTAACGTCGGAAAAATATGTTTCCGGTATCTCAGTACTATCATTCAACTACAGTCTGCAAATCAGACATATTGCTATGATGCAGTTCGGTAAAATTCTTTGACAATTTTGAAAATTCGGTCAGATCAAACGCTACGCGGAAAATGTCTGATATTGGTACTTTCGAGTTCAGGATAATCGTATCTATCGATTTGATGCGGTTTTGGCTGTATTGCTATAAGACAAAAATTTTGGTCGTGGGCTCTCGTACTACTAGTCTCTCATATGACTTCTTTACTAAAAACATTTGACAAAGAATATTTGATTGCTTTAAGTTGTTCACAATAGATGTAAGTATTATAATCATAACACCTCCGAGGTGTTTCCATTAATATATTTTTATGGTAAATTTGCTGTATGTAGCTCCAATATTTAACTTCAATATGTAATAGCTAGCACCTTGGCGTGTAGGTGAGCACAATTTTTTGAGACATGAGACAACCTCAAAAATTTATGGTTTGATATTGAAGTTATGCGAGTTGTAAATTTGTTTCAAAAACCGAATTGTTTTTAATTGTGGGCTATTAAAAGTCACACTTTACTACACTCAACCTTGTTTTCACAAATAGTTATTTGGTAAGTGTAAGAATTCATTCAAGTGAAATAGTTACTGCAGTTTCAGGATTTTTCTGAAACTGTAAGTCTGAACTAAAAGTTCAGTCATAACAATGAGTCAATATTTAGATAGTCTTGTTCTTAGATGTCTAACCAGTTTCTAAAACTTTGAATACCACCTCATTTTTAAATATGAGTCTCTGTATTATCTGTATAATCTTGTTATCATTGCAAACTTCTTTATTTTGTTTGAGGCCTAGAAACTCTGGACTCGCAAGGTCTGTCGGAAAGGCCTTCTTGTATAAAATAACTTTTCAAGAGGCTGAATCAGTTTCATCTAATTGTAATAACTCTTGTAATTTATATCAGTCTTTGATCAAACTTTGTGCTCGCCCAAAGATAAATTACGAGAAGATGTGGACGGATGTCTCAACAAGATGTCGATGAATTGGTTTCAAGATGTGCAGAAGTATGAGTACCAGTCTGCAGGTTAGGTTAACGCGATAATAATTGGGAAAAATTCAGTAGGTATCACTTGATCTAACAAAACATGAAAAACATTCACGGTCGTAATGTAAATCGTATGAACTTGTAATAACTGGATTGTACTTACTTGGGTACAGCTTAATTACTTCTACTGTTTGGAGGAGGTGATGCTAAGTCATATTCATCCTCCGAGGATAATGAACTTATTTGAAATTCTCACTGATCACCTCCGGAACGTACCCGGCCTGCGTCGTTTATTTCGGACTTAGTACAAAACACGTCCAAAACGCTTTTTAACTACTGAAACGCTTTTTATTTACGCTGTTTGATATTTTCACACTAGAAAAACTATATTTCAATGGTTTTTCCAATTTTCTACACTTAGGGAAAATTTTTGATTCTTTGCGCGGCAAAAATCACAACGCTATGAAATTTGAGCTGTCAACCTGACACTGTCAAAACAAGAGTGCCGTTTGAAGGAGACGGCACACGCTGGCGAGAGCGAGACAGGTATATAAACCATAGAGAAACGGGTAAGTTTTTAATCATAGACACTTAGTAAATGGCATAAACACAATAGCTTTCTTCAAGTCAATGCTGTTTTATGAAAACATAATATATTACATTCGATTTATATCAAAATATTTCCTGAGCTTCAAAGTAAAAGATTTCAGAAGTATACAATTCAAGCTAACTTATTAGGGAGAATATTTAATTATACTTACGCCATCCTCGTCTGTAAGTACAGGCAGCGAAGGTTGTGCTGCATCGCCTTGCACTAACATACCCGTAGTACCGCCCGGTGACATCTCCACCTAATAATTATAGTATTTATTAAAGTTATATAGTTAGTCATCACTGCTGCAAGCCATGGGTAAGAAAAGAACAACAAGACAATGGTAGAGGGCGGAATGTGCGTGTGTGGGATGGCGGGATGGGCGTGTTTGAGACGGCGGGCTGGGTGTGTGTGAGACGGCGGGATGGGCGTGTTTGAGACGGCGGGATGGGCGTGTGTAAGACGGCGAGTTGGGCGTGTGTGAGACGGCGGGATGGGCGTGTGTGAGACGGCGCGATGGGCGTGTTTGAGACGGCGGGATGGGCGTGTGTGAGACGGCGGGATGGGCGTGTGTGAGACGACGGGATGGGCGTGTGTGAGACGGCGGGATGGGCGTGTGTGAGACGGCGGGCTGGGTGTGTGTGAGACGGCGGGATGGGCTTGTGTAAGACGGCGAGTTGGGCGTGTGTGAGACGGCGGGCAGGGCGTATGTGAGACGGCGGAATGGGCGTGAGCGGCAGTAGAGGACGTAAGTTTGTGTGACTTGTGCAATGGTAGACTTACCTTCATGAGCATGGTGCCGTGCGGCGGGGGCGTAGTGGCGGGGGGCGGGGTTGGGGGCGGACTGGGCGTGGGCGGCGGTGTTGGCTCCCCTTCTGCCCGCGCCAGGCGCTTGCCCGATAGAGGACACAGCGTTAGTTCCCGGTCCGGAGACGGCGACGGCAGGGGGCCCAGTTCGCGGGGGAACGGGTCCTCGACGCCGTCTGATGTGTCCGATGACGCGTCCGACTGTTGACAGGATAGGGATTTCTTGTTATCTAATGTAATGATCCGGGCAGAAATGTGTGATTGACCTTGTAGGAGCTGAGGACCAGTTTAACTGTCGTTACCTACTGAACTCTTTGATGAGTTGCCTATTGCTATTGTCGATACCAACAGCTACTGAACTCTTTGATGATTTGCCTATAGCTATTGTCGATACCAACAGCTACTGGACTCTGATGATTGCCTATAGTATAACTGATAAAGCACAATCAGATTACAATTATAATAACTTTGGGTAAAAAATAACAGGATTCTGTTATGGATTGTAACATAAACAAGTCATGCTTTTTACTATTTTCAAATCACTATCTTCGGAGCTATGGTAAATCTGTAATCTCTTTATTTGGGATTGAATATATCGAGAAACTGATTCCTTTTTGACAAAAGATTAGATTAAAAATTGTTTTTCTTATAAATTTAAAGGGAAAATAAATGAGTCTAACAATGAGCCCTAGCGTAAAACACAAAACAAGCGTGTACCTGTTCAAAGTCAAAGGTGACGGGCACCTTGTTCTCCCGTATACGCACGATGTTCCCGCCCGCGGTCGCGACGGCGTACGCGCCGCGACCCCGCCCACGACTTGAACCGCCGCGCCTTAGCAGACTGTCTCCTGAGCCCTGGGGATATGAACACATATTATTATATTAGCTACTTACACATTCATATACTTACGCATTTAACCCCGAAGGGGTAGGCGATGGCACACTTCACTTTTAGTTTTTTGTCCCACGTAATAGGACATGTATGTGATTCTACTGTGATTACATGAGCCTATTTTTTTTTTAATCACGGACATTTCACACAACGCTATCTGATCCCAAAGTAAGCTAGGAATAACCTGCTTGTGTTATGGGTATCAGACCACGGATATAAATACTTATATACTTTTCAAATACATAGGTACCTACATATTATACATGGAAAGGCAAAGCTAATTTGGGTAATCTTTAATTAACCTCAAAATCAATTAAGCCTATAGCAGTCCACTGCTGGACATAGGCCTCTCCCAAATTTCGCCACAACACACGGTCCTGCGCTTTGCACATTCAGTTAATCCCTGCAACCTTTTTTAGGTCATCGCTCCATCTGTCTCTTAATTTCATTTCATCATCAGAAACAAAATATTTGGCTTGAAACAAGAAATAACGAAAGAAAGACAAATCTTAAAAGAAGTTATTAAAGGGGAGTATCAAGCTAATATTTGAATACATAGTGTTAGAAACCTTGCCACAACTACGATGCAATAAATAAGGGTTAGGTGGTTTACTTTCTGTTCATATCCCAGCCATCTTCAAAATATTGAATAGAATTTAGCAACAGCAACTATAGGATTCTGATCAACATACCTTTATTGGTATATCATATGAAATCCTTACCTGTGCAAGTTTCTTATTTAGAATAGTAACAGGTGATTTCCCGTCACCCTGTGCTGACGGTCGTTGTATTGTCCGTTGAATAATCTTCTGTCCCGAGGGCGTAATTATGGTCTTTTCAGTCACTTGTTGTCCTCCTGATCCGTAGGTCTTTTTAATCTGTGAGTATATAAAAGATTTAGTGGTAAGCTCGTAAGTTATATGATAGTGCAAAAAAATATTTTATGGAAAACTACAACTTAATCAGCAATGCAAAAGAAAATAACAATGTGTGGTGCTATGGAGGTCAATTGCCAAGAAAAAATATTATGCATTGATGTCAACAGACTTATTTTTAGAGTATTTCTACTAGAGTATGAATGAGTCATATCTGTATGGCTAAATATGGCGTCATAGATTGAATAATGAGGAGCAATGAGGCCATAGATTGAATAAGAAGAAGCTAACAAAAATCTACAGAATACACATATGCCTGTTTTACCTGTGAAGCTAGTGGTGTACGTACAGGAGACGTCTTTTTGGTTTCTTCTAACTTTTTCTGAAACAATACAACTCCAATGAATTCTATATCCCACAGTCAAATCAGTTATCATGAAGGAATTGAACTATACCTGTTTGGCAGCTAATATTTGTTTCCTAATTACATCTTGATCTATATTTAGGCCTGGTCCCAATTTGCCAGGCGAGTCAATCTTCATTATTCCTGAACTCTTCGACATTATATACACACCTGCCACAAGAAAAAACCGTTATTCATAGACAATGTTCAAGCAAAGCCAGCACTACCTACATCTATTTACAATATTGTCTAAATACCTGTTGAAAGGTTGGGCATATGCTTAGGGTCAACTTTAATAACTCCTTTAATATTCGGCATGCCTTTTCCACTGAGGCCGAGCGATTTCACCAATTCCGGGTCTAAACTGGACTTTGGTGAAGATTGTCCGTTCAACACTTTCTTGTCAGCTGAAACGTTTACTTTATTTATAACCGATGTTTAGTACTGGACCTTGCATTTTAATATTGTTAGTGGGTAAATGAATGTTTGTTTATCATTATACTATGCTATACATAAGGGTCAAGACACATTTATCGCGAATACACAGGAAATAGCGAACGCATCCTTTCCACGCGGCATACACGTATTGATGTCAATCTCGCTCTGATTACTGATGTTTCAAACACCAAGCAAAAAGATAGAAATACGGCACAATGCCAAAAGTCATCGATTAATGTGTCTTGACCCTAAATCAATCGCATTAAAGGCATAAACCACGTCAAAATAAATAAATCATATTAATTTTTAGTTAACATACCTCTGGTCAAGTCTGGGTCTGAGTAGTCTTCGTCTTCACTGGACATTTCCTTTTTAACTTTCTTAATGGCCGGCTCACCATCATCCACACCGCACCATGCCTTTACTTGATCAAGTGCACGGACTTTACTTGACCGTTGAAGACGTCTGCAAGCAACATCACTAGTAATAAGTAAAGGTTGCCTGTACGAGATTGCTTTTTAGCGATAAGGCCGCCCTCTGTTCATTTATAAAATTGTAATATCTCCCTCCTCCGTATGTTTTTACATTGGTGTACAATAAAGAATATTCTATTCTACTGAAATTATTGAGTGATTCAAGCTAAGGGAACAGTACCACAGGCTTGTGAACGAACAAGACATTCATTTTGGGTTATCTACAAATCACAAATTGTATCTATCCATCGCACAGTCGCAAAAGCCAAATGAATTTGGATCAAATTTGTCATATAGATAGATAGTTAATATTACGCTGATATTCACTAAGAAAGGAATCTCGATGATAGGACGTGAATGCGTGGACGGAAATATGCAGGTAAAGTAAAGCCTTCATAACATAGAGTGAGTTTACAGGCTACAAGTCAGTTAGTTCATGAGAAGTTTGTATCCAAGCCAACAAGCGGATTGTAAACTCGCTCAAAGTCAAACTGATGACGTTTCACCAGTCGATTTCGGTCCACACATTCACGACGTATCATCGAGAATAGCCGCCCTGGAAGCAATGTTACAGAAATCAAAGTATTTCAGTTAAAGTCACAGGGCATAAGCTACTAAACATGCTAAAAATAACCAAATAGTAAATAACGTAAGAATATCTTACCCAGAAGGCGTTACAGCAGGGCTCTCGTTCTTAACAACTTGTTTGACAACCTGTGGCAAGGGCGTGCTTATCTGTTTCACCTACAATACAAAAAGCACATTACTTAGGAGGCAAACAAACCTACGACATACAATGGCGCATTTGATGAAAATGGTCATTATAGTAGGACGATTTTGACAACAGAGGCGCCATAGTCACGCTGTTGAGCCCACAAAAACCTTCCAAGATCCCTCTTGAACAACACCATTTTATAATTCTTCAACTACACGCTAAACTCAAGAATGGCCGAACCAATTTTGACATAATCTCTAGCACAAGTGATGTTACCTGCACTGGATGTTGCTGCTGCTGTTGTTGCTGAGCTCTAAGTGCCTTCAACTCCTTCTGCCTCGCAAGTTGCTTCTCAAACGCTTCCAACAAATGCTTGCAAGTCTCCATATTTTCAACGGGCTCCCAAGTGTTCTGCTCGCTACACATTGTGAGAGAAATGTAACTAAACTGAGAGGGTGCGCATAATATGTTTAAAAATAGAACATGCTACTCATTGTGATGACGATGAATTATTCATTACAAACAGACAGACTATCTTAGATTTTGAATAAATAAGTTCGTGTGCTACTTTGGTGTCTGGATTTTTTTAGGATAAAATTTTGTTGAGCTACAGATCATTTGACCTAATAGTAGTTTATGACACTGTTGCATAATAAGGGTTCTTATAACACGAGTGTGTTTTAAAAAAACGAGCCGTAGGCGAGTTTTTTTATAGTATCACACGAGTGTTATAAGACCAAGTTATGTACAGTGTCATACACTACTTTATCTACTCTCATACTATAATACCTGATTTCATTTTGTTGTGATATATAGTTGCTCCTTGATTTCGCCGGTAACAGGTTCATGGTCATGTTTGACGCAGTTTCCAGAATGTCTGGTGGTGTACAATTACCACCATCCTCGCTTTAAGACATGTTTTTACACAAAAACTAATTTATTTTACAAACAAAACCAAACGTTGTTTAATTTAAATGTAAAATGTTGGCGCCAAGGCGCAAACATCGATTGCGCATGCGTGTTTCTTTTTTTTTTAGGCTGCGGAGACCATATATTTAGGATTTTTCGCTACTCTGGAGACACAATTTTTTTTTAAAGTAGAGGTTCAAACTTCTTTTTCAGCTGGAGATTGTTTATGGTGTATCGTAATGATTAAAAAGTTTTATTATGATATAGGTGTCCATACAAGACCTGTATCGTAATAAAACTTTTTTTTTGGCCTGTGCGTAATGTTTGTCATAATAGTATTGATTTCAATTTTATAATCTTTGTATTATAGTATCAGAGTAGATAAAGGATATTATAAAACTCGAGACAACTAAAACATAAGATGGTTTTAAGGTTTTAGATGGGATAATGGGAAAAATTTCCAAACAAGTAGCTGTTGGTCTAACAAAATAATAGATAACATCATCAAATCAGCATTTATGGCAGTTCACTGCAGCACACAATCCTCCCGCAAAATACACCACAAACAATAAAATAAATAATTCTCTTTTTTTTTTGCTGACCACAAAAAAAAAGTCTAAGAACAGTTGTCTCCTGAACTTGACTGCACTCTTTAGACTTTTTGTAGTCTTAAGAGGCCCACCTTTTGGCAGTCTCAGTCAGTAACCGTAAGCCTTTGTCTCAGTCTGTTGCGATCAATGTACCATCCTTCATTTCAGGGCCTCCTCGGTACATAAACTATCGATCCGCTGGTGTGTCAAGCCCCACATACACGCTAATACTATACACGCACTAATATTATAAATACGAAAGTAACTCTGTCTGTTTTTCGGTCTGTCTGTCTGTTACGTTTTCATGCCTAAACGGATGGAGCGATTAAGATGAAATTTGGTATACATAAAGTTTAAAGCCCTGGGAAGGACATAGGCTACTTTTTAACCGACTGCGCAAAAGGAGAGTTATGATTTTACGCGATAACTACTTCTACGAGGTCGAAGTCGCGGGGAACAGCTAGTTATGAAATATATTACTGAGTATGGAGATAATAACTTACTGCGGATAGCCTTCCCACTTGAGTAAGTACTCATACTGTTTCCGGCGTGGATTAAACCGCTTGGCAAGGATCTTCTCTACAACGAACTCGCCAGTTTCTGTGGATTCTCCGGAGCGTTCTGTTCGTCGCGCGATTCGCTCCTCAGGCGGCACTCGCTCTTGGGCGTTTCGCACCGACTCGGTCAGGTCCTGTGAATATGATGCATGCTACTGTGAAAGTGACCCACGCTCCTGGGAATATGACGCGCGCTACTGTGAATATGACAATCGTTTGAGACGCTGACGATTTGAAGATATTCAAGCAGTATCTTTAAAAAAGTGTTAGAAACTGAATAGATAAATTTGTTGGCAATAAACATTGTATCATGTAAGGGTTGAACTACATGTAGCAGCATCAACTCGCACATTATTGCGTCTGTGCGCCATTACACGCGGCAGAATCGGCTACGTAATTACTTTCTCACTCAGGTAAATTGATGTCCTGAGGGGGCAAATTATGTAGGGGGTAGGCTTAAAAAAGTTACAGTGCTTCACTGATGCAGGAGGGGTATTGGAACAGAGTACACAAAAACGTTACATAGGAGGATCGGGTGGCGGAGGGTTTAAAAGCTTCGAAAATAGCGTTACGTAATACTTGAACGCCCCCAAAGTAACAGAAAAGGATAGAAGTATAAAAAAGTGCGATGTGGTTCTTCAACCCTTAATGTGCGTGTGCTGCGGCAGTGTGCAATAAAGCTAACTGTACAAATTAACTGAAGGATGACTGTGCAGTTCCAGGCAAGATATTTGGAATAAGATTTTTCCTAGACACAAATTAGCCCAGCCAAATTTTCAGATCTACTATTGCCTCCATTTAAAAATCATATTAGAGGTGAACCACGGGCAAGAAAAAGGGCCCGTGGTTGGTGTGGTTCACCCAGGTGAACTAAGCAGGTGGACCACCCATGACCGCAATGGATTAATCGGTGCAAAAGAGGAATACAAACAGATACACTTTCCCATGTCCCATATATTGGGTGTAACAAAACTACCTGTTCAAATTTCGTCACGTGACGTGGCATCAGTCATTAAACATCAAAAAAATGAAGAAAAAAAAATCACATGAATACTTTAACCGTAAATCCATTTTAAAGGTCCTATAAATTTTCATTATCACCCTTTCTATCGCCACTGAGCGGCAGTAGAAAGCGACAACAATAGCCAGACGGGTGCTCAGTGTTTGTTTTGCCACGGCGTTCATGTTACCTCGAATTGCCGCGGTAAAAAATGGATTCTTAATGGGCGACAATTTCTTTTTTTTTTTTTTTTAAATTAACCCCCTTTTTTATTAAATATGTATTTGTATTTGATTTCCGATGCCAAGGCATCTCATGAAATTTGGAGAGGTAGTTTTGTTACACCCAGTATATTATCGTAAGAAAGGAATAGAATAGGAAGTTATAAGAAAAGGATAACCATGACATACCTTGTTAGTTTTGTTAACAGGTGTGATTGGTGCTTTATTAGAGGTATTCTTCTGAACCGGACTAGCTTTAACAATGTCATCGCTTTCCTCTCCCGAGGGCTGTGTCTCAGAGTCCTCCTACAAGATAGGAGTTAGTATTAAAGTATATGAAGAAATAATAAGTGCCATAGTGTACTTTGTGATCATAACATACCGTTTTCGCTAACTTCCTTGGCCTGCCTCGCTTTTTGGCCTCTGCTTGTGAAGGAGTTTGAACAGGAACTAGTTGGTCTTCAGTCTTCAGCTCCATCTACAAATAGAACAAGAACTTTAAAGTGATGATATAATGAATTTGCTGAATTTCATTGGAAGGATGCTGAAAATATATTAATTTATTCACAAACTGATCTAACTGCCGAAGGAATAACTCTCAAAAGTCAGGTAATTTTTAAATAATTGTTGTGAAATGACATTTATAAATGTCACATGGATGGTCGCCCATCCAAGGACTGGCCATAGTGAAAGTTGCTTGCTGCAGTGATTGTTTACAGAACACTGAGTCCGCGGGGCCACAAGCGCTTACAGAACACTGAGTCCGCGGGGCCACGAGCGCTTCCATGATTGAGGTTCCATGAGGTTCAAAACTCTAATTACCTGCCTGTTTCGCTATGCAATACGTCGGAAGGCAGATAGGTGGATAAGTTTAAATTTCAGGGCCTAATTTTGAAAATGCTAAATTAAAATATTTACAAATCACTGGTCACATAGACAGCTATAGTACAAAACAAGAACTTACAACTTTGGCGTGTGCAAATTTGGACAATGCCTGTACATTGGATCCAGCTGTGATCCAGGCAGTGCGCTGCGCCTCAGCCATACGACACCACTGTTGGTACAGCTTCCAGCTGTTGTCAGTGTTTCCTGTAGATCCATCTCGGGCAGATGAGCATTTCCATAGTAAGAAAGCCCAAACTTGAGCTTTAGCCTCATTCTATGGGAACAAAAAACACATTTAATTTCGGTAAAGAACCGCACACTTATCTTACTAATGTTAGAAAGGGATGAACTATGCAAAAATTATTAACTCTGGATAACACCCAGGGTAATGGCCTTTGGTCCACTTGTAATGTTACCTTAGGATGTGGGAACAAGAACCGTTTTAATTTCAGGTGAAGCCATTGGCATCAGCTAGTATAGAAATAAATAATCAGAAATATAAGGAGTTCTTAGTTGGCAAATACAATTTCAACAGTTATTTTAGTTGGTATATGTTCAGTTATTGATCGTAATTTTGTCAATTGTCTTTATGGGACAATATAATCACACGGCGATAAAGTTCTTTTTAAAATAAATATAAAAAAAATTCAACAGCATTATTAATCTCAATACTTGGGGAGTAAAGTGTGACCAAAGGTAAGTTCGCTCAAGTATGGTTCTATAAATTATAAATGGTTGATAAATTATTATAATAGGGTTATTTTAACATCTGTTAGGTGATCATTAATGTCTTGTATCATTAAATGAAGAATCATAAATCTTGATGTTCATAAGATATTTCATTTTCAATTACTTGCATTATATGTGTGTGAACACATATCTGTGTGAACACACAGAGGCACAGTGGTGTCAAAACAAGTATGCAGTTTACATTAATGGAACTGCACAGCTTGTGGTGAAAAACTGGCCATTACAGTGCAAAAGCTAGTACAGGTAGAGGAATAGACACCAACAGCAAGATATACAATGTTGTCTGAGAGGGAACTCTAGGCCAAATACCAGGTATAATCCACGCAGAACCAGAAGAATGCGGAACCCTGTCAAAGAAAGATTTGAATATCTGTACTTTTCTATTTCTTTTTTGACAAGGTTCTGCATTCTACTCGTTGCGTATATTTTGTTAACATTTACTAAAGATTTGAATATCTGTACTTTTCTATTTCTTTTTTGACAAGGTTCTGCATTCTACTCGTTGCGTATATTTTGTTAACATTTACTTTCGGTATGGTTAAGCTAAAAAGGCTGTTTGTACTTACACTATCTCTTACAGGAGATTTTCCTGTACAGTTACTAGCATCTTTATGCTCCTTAAATTCCTCAACAAAATGGAATGCAGAATGACACTGGCCACATACTAAAACATCTAGAGTCGCCATCTGCTCATGGGCTTCTGAAAAAGAAAAGGACATAGCCTATTAGGTAACAAACAAACATGCTTTGCTTAGGTCCTAAATGCCAATAGTGAATAACAATAATGTTTTGAGTATTTGTAAACCCTTACCATAAACTCAAAGTCAAAAGTGCAACAAGATCTAATACAGCAAACACTATTATTTAAAAAAATCTCAATTGAATAATGGGAGTCGTTGTATCTTCCGAGTGAAGACTTTTTGGGAAATACTTCATCCACATTCTCCTCACCAGTCAAATCAAGAACCAATTACAAAGAATAAAGGTTATTTCCCACATCATGAAACTTTATGAGAGAACTAGCTGATGCTCGCGGCTTCGCCCGCGTGAAATATGGTTCCCGTTTCCGCTTCCCATGAGAACATATTACCGGGATGAAAAGTAGCCTATGTATTCCAGACTATAAGCTATCTCTGTACCAAATTTCAGCCAGATCCATTCAGCCGTTAGAGCGGGATTGAGTAACGAACATCCAAACATCTTCACAAACTTTCACATTTATAATATTAGTAGGATTGATCACAACTAATATTATAAATAAGAAAATAACTCTGTCTGTCTGTTATGCTTTCACGCTTAAACTGCAGAAGCAGTTGGGATGAAATTTGGTATATAGTTCGAGGCCCTGGGAAAGACATAGACTACTTTTTAACCGACTGCAGAAAAGGGGGATATTGATTTTACATGAAAATACAGCTGTGCATTGCTCTGGCTTTGATTCAATCACATGTTTAACACAACACATGATCTATTAGGCATTACACCTTCTGGGTACACCAGGGACCCTCTATACACATCCTGTTTACTATGATTTAAAAGTATACAAGCCTTGATTGACAATACCAAGTTAAAATTAATTTGTGACCGGGACAGAGTTTATAGGAAACATATCTTAACTAAAAGGCTGAAGCAAACTCATCTGCTATGCACACTTACAAGGCTCAATGCAGACTATAAAAAGTCAAAATATAGCTGCTCTGAGCTGCTGGGAACAAGTTATGACGAGTAATAATTCATAGAACCATAACGGTAAATAAAAAAACACTTTTTGGACAGACTGTTTACGTATAAAATATAATAAAAACAAACCTTTGAGAGCTACAGGGTTTGTAGCTAAATCTTCGGGCTTTCCTGCTGGCACGTCTTCAGACGGCGTTTCACCTTCTTCCACTGAAGTCATTGCGGAATTTTATCTACGAAATGCAACAAAAAATTCACATAACACATAACCTAAAATTGCTTCCAAACCGGCATTCCCGCCAACTCATTTATTATATTTGTTATTTTTCTTGTTTTAACATTTACAGCTACAGGACTTTTACATTATGTCGGAAAGTCCGAATGGTATAAAATGTGGAAATTACTGTTTTATTGTACAGACAGTACAACGTAATTATTTATTTCAAATCCAATGACACCCTAGCAGTATGCATTGCATCTTTCACTTCACTGAACCACACAGAGCCATTATTTAAAATGCCATTTTTAATAAAACGTTTATTAATTCAATTTGATTTACTTGTTGCTGTTAGCATCACTGAGATAGTGTCACTTACCAAAACAATGTTTTTTTTATAAAATTAATTAAAACTTTTTCAGTCAATACAACTCAAAACGGAACAAACCACATCAAGAATCGAATCTTTAATGAACAAAAAAAAGCTTTGGCCGACACGCTTGTGATGCCACCTAGTGTTCGCCGACATTTATTGTTTTCTTTGTTAGACTGCAGAGAAACAACCAATAACAAGCTAGCATTTACGAGCTATTGTCGAATCAGAGTACGGTTTACTTTTAACGTTGTAGAACAGTCCTGCCATCGTTAACATGGCGTCTTTTTTTGCCGACAATCATATTTCATAGACACATTACACCGACATCCTTATATTCTAGCATTTTTGTAATTAATGATCAATGGATTTTTTTTTCTATAATTATTATGTTAATATGATTATTCGGTCACTTGACACTTCGATGATCGATCATGGACTTACAAGTTCGAGGTATTTAATGCGTTTAGTACTTATAAATTCTGATAATAAGGTTAACATTATATTTTAGCAAAAATAAATGAAGCGCTCGTGGCCCCCCGAACTCAGTATTCTGTGATAAAAAGAATTCAATTACTCTGTAACAGATTACAATTGTACTTGAGTAATTAATTACAATGAGTACTAGCAGTAACTAATTACTGAGTAATGGAATAACACATTAATCTAATTACATTGTTACTAGTTATTTATTAATTCAATTAACGAACTCTCATAATTAACAACTCTGTCCTGTTAATTCGTCACGGCCTTAGACCATTTAACACGGGACTAGCCTTTGCGAACCACCGCATACAAAAATATTCTGCCAGTTTTCATACAAGTGAAGGGGGAAACACAAAGAGATATAAAATTTCATTGCATTTAAAAATGTATTAATCGACAAAAGCGTAATGGCTGTTGTGTGTTAATTGTTATTATACAGTCAACTACAATGAAATGTACTAGTTTAATCATATAAAATGATGTATTGATGTACAGTGCTTTTATAAAGCCAAAAGACCAAATGGTCATGTGCAATGGCAGAAAACAATGCTTAAGTAAGGCGCATCCTGTGGTTAGATGATCTAAGGTCACGGCCCAAGGGGTGGATCAATTTTGATGCGGTTTTTGATCGTAAGTCAATGTATCCATGATGGTACTTAATTGGGTACTTAGCTATACATTTTGAAGACCATCAGCTTAATTCCTGAGTGATGAAGGGATTTCACTAAAATTCCCATACGCGACTCATGGTAAATGTGGTGATCTTTTACTTTTTAAGTGTTTTCACGACATGGTATCCAGCTACCTAATGCATTAAAAATTTAAAATGTCTACGAATAACATGATAATTTTGCAATCCAACATGGCGGCCACGCCGTAATCACAAAATTTCATGATGGGTATCGTTTAAGGGGTTTTTTGGTATGCTGAGTACGAATCACGTGATAATTTTGCAATCCAATATGGCCGCCGCGCCGTAATTACAAAATTTCATGATGGGTATCGTTCAAGGGGTTTTTTGGTATGCTGAGTACGAATTACGTGATAATTTTGAAATCCAATATGGCCGCCGCGCCGTAATCACAAAATTTCATGATGGGTATCGATTAAGGGGTTTTTTGGTATGCTGAGTACGAATCACGTGATAATTTTGCAAATCCAATATGGCCGCCGCGCCGTAATCACAAAATTTCATGATGGGTATCGTTCAAGGGGTTTTTTGGTATGCTGAGTACGAATACCGTGATAATTTTGAAATCCAATATGGCCGCCGCGCCGTAATCACAAAATTTCATGATGGGTATCGTTTAAGGGTTTTTTTGGTATGCTGAGTAGGTACGAATCACGTGATAATTTTGCAATCCAATATGGCCGCCGCGCCGTAATCACAAAATTTCATGATGGGTATCGTTTAAGGGGTTTTTTGGTATGTTGAGTACGAATCACGTGATAATTTTGCAATCCAATATGGCCGCCGCGCCGTAATTACAAGATTTCATGATGGGTATCGTTCAAGGGGTTTTTTGGTATGCTGAGTACGAATCACGTGATAATTTTGAAATCCAATATGGCCGCCGCGCCGTAATCACAAAATTCCATACAAGTTTTAATATTGTAGGTTTTGTTGTTCAGAAATTACAGTGATCTCAAATTCATGTTGTAAAGTTGCTGTTCGAAATAAATACACGTGATATCTCACTACACCCCCCACCCCCCCCACCCCTGGTGACGTTTCGTGATTTTTGTCAGACCCCCTCCCCCCCCCTTTCGAGCCTCACGTGATTAATGGACGACCCCATATTGAATTGCAAAATGATCACGTGATTCATACTTAACATACCAACTTAGAAAACTAGAAATTTTTATGACCAGCTATTATGTAATTTACATTTTTTACGCAACTGTAACCATCTAGCAAACGTACGCAACGGAAACTCTCAAAAGAAATGAAATATCCTAGTTTTCGAAAAATGTTTCGTTGCTGCTCAGCTCTTATTCGCCTTAGTGTGATGTTATATATATTGGTATTTTTGAAAAATGGACATTCTGTTAAGGAACTTTTGAAATTCAACTAGCAGTCTCTTAGACTCTAGTTCAAGCAACTAAACAAACAAATAAACTCTTTAGCTTAAAAATAATAGTAGGTATAATACATATAATTAACTCATTTATTTACGAAACTAATAAATCACTAACTTATTACAGTTAGATGCATTTACTACGTCAAACAAAGTTAGATTGCTGTTTCTTTCTACTATACTGTATACTGTGGCATGAGAGTTCACTGCCGCTGCCTGCCGGCGCGCGTGTATTCCAATATGTTCTACTATTTTTGTTCAACTAATAGCACAAACTGGAATTTTTTTCTCCATTGTTCTACTAAAAAAAATAATAGAACAACATGGAATTAAAATTCCTTATTGTTCTATTACTGATTGTATCAATAGAACAAAGTAAACTTTTTATTCCACAATGTTCTACTGTTCCTATCAGTAGAACAAACTGGAATTATATTTTTAGTCCAATCAAGGTTTGACTCAAAAGGGGGTATTGAATGCGCAAGCAATAATCTAAGCGATGTCTTGTCAAATCAGTCTATTGCAGTAAATTTTGGTTAAGTATAAAGGACAGTGTGAAGAATCTAAAGTTAAAGAGAATATTTTCTACTATAACTCACCATTTTTGGGAAAACTGTTTTGGGAATTCTAGACTTTTCAAAAGTTTGTGGAAATGAAATAGCCTCGAATATGCTAATTTGTCTTCTTTACAACGTCACCTAAACATCCTATTATAAACATCAAGTAAAGATCTACAATTATTCTATATCTACAACACCTAATTTATTAATTGAGCCACAGATTTTACATGTAATCACTATTTTATATTTTACAGCTTCAAAACCAGAGTCTCAAAAACTTATAATTTAAGCCTCCACAGACAACATCTGTTTTTATAACTTAGCGTGTAAAATAAATATATCATATTCATTTTGCGTGAAAATAGCCACTGGAAGGCTTGACGCGAGTGCACAGGACGATAGCGACCGGCCAACTGCATTAATCAGAGACCGCTTTTTGATATCATTTTGTAACTAAAGACAGATTACGCTTCCCGAACAAGAAAGTGACGTCAAGAAAGCAAATACTAAACTCAAAAGTGTATACATTATACACTTTTGAGTTTAGTATATACATATACATTAAGTGAATATGTGGACAATAAAAGCATTTATGCCCGAAGGTCTGTCCCACGCTCCCGTCTTGAAATTGACTCGCTTGTCCGTTTCGACCAGATTGTGACACCCCACACAGTCGGCTTAACGTACCTTGCAAAGCACGGAAACTCTCGCAAATCAAATGTTAAAAAGTGGTACTGCAGTGATCGTTAACGATAGACTAAGTCAGTGGCTACAAGTAGTTCTAGCTATTTAGGTAATATTAGTGGCCATAATTTTCTTTTTGATGGCAATTTTACTTAACTTTGATGGATCATTAATGTGGGACAAGTTACATTTTAAACATGCTGAATTACGAAATTAGAAGCTACAATATTAATAAATTGTGTCTATTTTGATGCCATTTTTTAGTATTTTATAAGTTTACTGTTTGAATGCATGTTACAGAATTTGATGTTAAAAAATAATCACGATGCTGAATTATATTAACAGTGGCTAATAAAGAAGTTACCTTGTGGCTGTATTCAATAAATTCTGAGGATCGTTAATTGTGGCTGACTTATTAATTTTGGAGGCAAAGTATTTTTCAGAGGCCAATAATGCTATGAAAAAGAAGGTCGTTTAATTAGCACCTTTTTTAAAATCTATTGAAATTAAAATATCTAATCATCTCATTTAAATTTTTCCACTAAAAATTTACTTCTCTTTATGTGTTAAATACACACACCTCTTCATGTCGTCGTTAAGAGTAGAACAAATCATAGAACATCATAGAATAAAACTCCAATTTGTTCTACTGATGAAAACAATAGAACATTGTGGAATGAATAATCCAGTTTGTTCTATTGATACAATTAATAGTTGAACAATAAGTAATTTAAATTCCATTTTGTTCTACTATGTTTTTTGGTAGAACAATGGAGAAAAATATTCCAATTTGTTCTATTAGTTGAACAAAAATAGTCGGTGTGTCTTGCGCCCGGGGCGAGGGGAGCGCCAAATGCCTACTTGTGCGCTATAACGCTATAACCGCCCCTTATGAGAGAAAGAGAGAGGTGGGGTATTCATATTTCGATACATGTTTCCTGTCGCATACTAAGCGTGATGTTATATAGCCTATAGCCATCCTCAATAAATAGACTATCAAACTATAAAAGCGTTTTTAAAATCCGAACAGTAGTTCCTGAGATCCTGTCATTCAACCAAACAAATAAACTCTTCAGCTTTATAATATTAGTATGTATAGGACACCTATTTTTTATTTTTTTTTAAATATTCACCGACATTTCACACAACGTTATCTGATCCCAAAAGTAAGCTAGGAATAACCTGCTTGTGTTATGGGTATCAGACCACGGATATTAATACTTAAATACTTTTTTTTTAAATACATACATATTATACATAGAAACACCCAGACAAACATTTATGGGTCACACAAATATTTGTCTCTGGTGGGAATCGAACCCACGACCTCCAGCGCCGCAGGCGTTATCACTACCGACCGCGCCACAGAGGCAGTCAATTTGGGATAAACTATTTGGGATAGAAACTAAAAAGGTGAAATAAATAAAATAAATAAATATTCCCGGACATTTCACACAACGCTATCTGATCCCAAAGTAAGCTAAGAATAGGTTATAATATATATTAAAATACCAGAAATCAAAATGCCTTTACTTAAAATGCATTAGACCAAAATACCCGAATTCGAAATACCTTAACATTCAAAATACCTTATTTCAGTACACCTTACCGTAAAATGTCTAAATTTAAAATACAAATAATTATTATATCAGAATTCAAAATACAAATTTTCAAATATCCTATAATTTAAAATACCGAAAACAGAATGCAATGTGTCACTGTCACTCACACGTTTTCTTATTTGGCTTTAACAGAGTTTAATGTTAATATAATTATAATTCTACTATGGCTTTAACTTATTTACAAGGTAGGTCAGAAGACTAAGGCGGGAGCACATATTAATACTTATAAACTTTTTTTTTAATACATACATATTATACATAGAAACACCCAGTTTTACAAAATACTACAAGAACACATCGAATACTTTTGTATACTTACATGGAAATTATGGTCACCCTACAGTATTTTCTGCTACAAAAAATTGAAAAATCAATTTTCTCTAAAAGTATGACATTTAGAAGAATAAACGCTTTACTAAATTTTAATTAAAAATTTCTTAAAGTACTTACTTTGATGTGCGGTAGTGTAGAAGCCTTATTCTAGTCAATACTGCCGAAAATATTGGGCCCTCAGTTCAGACATTTTAGGAAAATTCAATTACCAATTTAAATTTTAACTATTTACTTTTTTGTCATTATTTCTTTTTAAGGAATTTATAGACGCGGTTAAGTAAAATGTATTACAGTCGTATTTAAGTATCTCTTTAGACAAACCCATATTTTGATGATTCCTCAGTACAAACATTAATGAACTGAGGGCCCAAGATATACCGCAATAACTCTGTAATATCGTATTCTACATATTTGGGAATTTCTTAAAAGTTCTAAGAAATTCTTAACTAACTCCTTAAATAAAAATTATCAGCCCAGAGGTAGTACTTTCTGAGAATCAGACTATGCCACTTAATGCAGGCATCTGGATTGAGGGCCCAAGTTATTTCATCATAAAAGCTTTATTTCGTGTTTAAGAAATTTTTGGCATAGTGCCCTAAGTTTAAGAAACTTTTAACTAACGTCCCTGTAAATCTTATTTTGTTTTGCGAAGATTTAATTTTTGGGCCCTCAATCCAGATGCACACGTGTTCTGTTGAAAGATACTAAAGATACTTCAAACTTCTAGTTTTATCCACAAAGAAATAATAAGGGGTCGAAAATGAACTGAGTGGGTTCGAAGCAGTGGGAGTAGAGTAGAACTCGCGCACCGAGGGTTCCGTACCAAAAAACGGCAAAATTCATGTTTGTTGTATCCCATGCAACTAACGTTCCCCTAACACAATATTATTTTTCTGATTTTAGTATTTGTGGTTATAGCGGCAACAGAAATACATCATCTGCAAAAATTCAGCTCTCTAGCTATCACGGTTCCTGAGATACAGACCTTTTGTGGGACAGACAGACAGTCGTACAGCGAAGGGTCATGTATAGGGTCCCGTTTTTTACTCTTTGGGTACGGAACCCTAATAAATACGTAGTCTAATAGGTATTGAAACTATTGAACGAATTCGTACGTAAGCATTGAACTAATATTACTACGACGTCCATAATAATCTCAAGGTAGGTAGGTACGTAAGTGAATTATTCAAACTCACCTTTCTTCTTCTTTTGTTACCTAGCGGGAATTCGTGAATAACGATAGATAATGACGGAGTTTAATAATTACTGTTGAGTCATCCAAAAACACAGCAATATCGTCTTTACTACTTTATAGGCATTGTCATATTTATCTAATATTAATATACCTGTGTGGCGACGAGGCCCCGTGTTGCGACAGGTAAGAGTACAAAATGTCGCCACCCCAATACATCCCAACGGTGTCGTAAGAGGCGACTAAGGGAACACCTTCGTACAAAGATACATTGCGTAGAGAAGGAAAACTCAAAATGAAACCCGGTTGTCAGTAAAATGACAATCGTTAAAGGGGTCCCGACATGATCAATTGGCAATTGTCAAGCACGTAGAATTTGATGTGTACGTATACGTCGATGCACTCACACATGCACAGCAATCACGCACACTGAAGCAACTTCCATTCATATTTAACGTGATTGACTATAAGCCAAGTTGAAGGCCTTATGCTTGGCTTGAAAATTTTCAACTGCGGGTCGTGGCGACCTGCGCCTGTCCATTCCAACACGGCAATAGGCTCACCACCTATGTATATGCATACGTGGGACATAAAACTAAAATGTGAAATGGGGGCGTATACTATGCCTCTGTCTACTCCTTCGGGGATAAAGGCGTGATTATATGTATGTATGTAAGTAAAGATAAAGATAGCGGGCATATGACACATACATTTTACGTAATCACGCGCACGCGGTTCGCGGCAACCGCACCGCAACACTGATTGAACGCTTGGTTTACCAGCTGGGAGCTTTCCGTAATCGTGTGAGTTTAAAAACATGATAAGAGGACCAACCCATAGCGCTGTGCAGAGGTGTGAGACAGGGAGATGTTATATCACTTAAGCTCTTCCTCTTCACTAATGCGCTTGACGTCTTCAAGTCGTTGGACTGGGATGGGTGGGGCGTAAATATAAACGGTGAATGTATCTCACACCTTCGGTTTGCCGACGACATTGTTTAGTAGCGGAAACGCTGGAACAGTTGAGCGGGATGCTGCATAGTTTAGGTGAAACTGAAGTGTCTCGACGTGTTGGCCTCGGCATGAACTTGGATAAAACCAAGGTCATGTTCAATGAGACTGTCGTGCCGGGAGCAATATACGTTGAAGGATAGAGGCTTGAGGTTGTCCATGAGTACACCTATCTTGGTCAGGTTATCACATTGGAAACAAATAACCTGGATAAGGAAATAACCAGAAGGATTCGCGTGGGCTCGGCAGCGTTCAGCAAACTGCGTCGGGGTCTCTACTCGCCGATACCGCAATGCCTCAAGACAAAAGTCTTCAAACAGTGCGTTCTTTCTACCCGTTATGACCTACGGTGCCGAGACGTAAACACTCACGGTGGGGTTAGTCCGTGCCCTTGGGCTTGCGCAACGAGCGATGGAACGAGCTATGCTTGGGGTATCTCTGAGGGATTGGATCCGAAACGATGTTATCCGTCAGAGAACAAAAGTGGTCGACATAGCTCGCAGAGGATGCGTTTTGAAGTGGCAGTAGGCTGACCACATTTGTAGAAGAACTGATGACCTATGGAGCAAGCAAGTTCTGGAGTGGAAACCGCGTCTTGGTAAACGTGGGGTAGGACGACCCCCTGCCAGATGGATCGACGACCTAAAGCAGGTTGCAGGGATTGACTGGATGCGCAAAGCGCAGGACCGTGTGTTGTGGCGAAATTTGGGAGAGGCCTATGTCCAGCAGTGGACTGCTATAGGCTAGATTGATTGATTGATTTCTTATTTACACTATTCTTAATTAAAACTTATTAAAATTTATTTTCTACTTTTTACTTAGTTGGATTTTCTAGAAAAGCCTTTTTTTTAGTTTTTTTTTAAATTATTATTTATCTTTTCAATTTTCATTTTTTTATCGAATTTTTTTTTTTTTTTTTTTTTTTCTTCTTGTTCTTGGACTTTCTCGGTCTGAGAGTATGCCAAAGTCAAGTTAATTTCATTGTGAAAATAATATAAATCATTTTCATATTATGATTCTTCCTATGAGCAGCGTATTCATGTATGTCCAAGTTTGGACTAAGTTCTACTCTAGTAAGGCGGTGGTACCTTACTAGGGCTTGCTGTGGAATTCGTCGACAAACCTAAAAACTCGCGTTTCACTGCGCTTTATCACTTTCCAACACTTTTGCACGTTGTCGAACCTTTATGTTTAATAATCCACCATAAATTACACATAAACACTCAAAATTACACTAGTTTTGAAAAATTATTAAAAACACAATGTAATGCTTGTCTGAAAGTTTCCCGCCGAATCCCTTTTATCGAATTATTGCAATATCATCGGTGTTTGACAAGTGTGCAAAGTTTGAGTTAAATCTAATCGTTCAAAGTAGGGCAAAATCGAGCCCAAAAGAGACGGTTACAAACAAGCAAACAAGCAAGCAAACATACAGGTGAAATTAATAAAAGCGTTATGTTATAAAAAGTAATTAGTATGGCCGTATGGCCCGATTAAACAGAATCCTCATAAATGTCGAACTCCTCTACCTGCTGAAACCACACGAGTCGATGCCTTACCATCCTCATATTGCCAGGAGTCGTAGGTGCGCCTTAGGAAGGATATCCCCAGCCCCAGAGCTCCCGATGGGTGTGCTGCTGGACTGGCTGTTTAACGTGTGAGGGTAAGGGTCGGGTTGTTCGTAGTGGTATAATATAATATAGTAGTTGCCAACTCGTCCCGCAGATCAGATATTTACTTACAAACTCCAGAGCAACGAATTGAATTGTGAAACTGCATCGCGGCATCGCTGTCTTATTTTAGGTACTGTCTAATGTAAAAGAAGACTAAGCCAAGCTGAGACTATTTAACAACTAACAATAATTGTAGTTGTTACATGGTTTATGAAGCCAAGGAATATTTTTATAGGCTCTTTATACAAAGGTCTATGCCTAAATTCAAGCAACAAAAAAAATACTAGTGATGGGACATACTGTTATAAACTCGGTCATTAGATATTAGTATATCTGTCATTAAGTGACTATTTTAGTAAGTCGATTATGAATAAAACCGTAAAAGTTATAAATAACATTAGTTGATTAAATTGATTATTTCTGTAAAAATATATTAAATATTTTTTTTATATGCTCAAAATAAAATAAGAACATTTTGAGTTTAGGGAAAATGACGTAAATAAAAAGTAGTAATGACGTTATTATTACTATCATTACCATAAAATGTTTATGTGAATCCTTCTCATTCAGCCCTCAGTAATGGCAGGGCAGCAGCATTTTGGGTAAATAGGCTGTGTAGGAAAATTAAGAACTTTTTCTTCTCTTTCCTTCTCTTCTTTAGTTCCGATCTTCGGTTTGTATTTAGCTTCAATCATTGCTGAGTTTGAATATAATTATGAACTGAATAAAGGGAATTAGTGAAAAAATTGTGGAAATAAAATGAAAATAAATAGGTAATAAAATTACCAAGTTTCTGACTTCAACTTGGCATTGATAAATGAGTGAGTTTTTTATCAATGCCCAGTTGAAGTCAGAAACTTGAACTTTTTGAGGAAATTAATTCGCGCGTTTGGTATAAGTTACGTACTTTTGTAAGTAAAAGTTTATTTAATTATTGAAAAAAAACTAGTCTTGTCAGAATTTTGACAGCGAGATAAACTTCTCTTCTCTTCTCATCATCACATCACAGTCAGAAGAACAACAGTTTCTTTTTCTTAGAACTACTCGTGTTGTATTTATCGATTAGAAAATAATAACAATGTATAAAATCGATTGCCTTTTTTCCCATCCCTAGCGATTACTAATTTCGCTGTGGGACGCTTCGCGCCGTATAATTATTTTTTCGTATTATTTCATTGTATTTATCATAGTAAAGTGAGTTTATTAGGATGATTTAAGTTCATTTGTGTTAAGCTAATTCCTTAAATACATCTGTTAATTTCAATTTCAGGACCATGTCAGGTATAGCTAGTGCACGTTTAGCCGAAGAAAGAAAAGCCTGGCGCAAAGATCATCCTTTTGTAAGCTACATGACGTTACTCTCGCTATTTGCAATTTTAGCCATACATCGAATTTATAAAGTTTTATTTTTCAGGGCTTTGTAGCCAGACCTATGAAAAATCCTGACGGTTCTTTGAACCTTATGACATGGGAATGTGCGATTCCTGGAAAAAAAGGGGTTAGTTATTTCTAGAACTTTTCTAAGCCTTTGTATCTATCTAACTCAGGTCTTTTGAATGTATCGTGAAATGTTTTTGTCTCAAGTTCATAAAATTTATTTACTGGTACATGTTTTCATCCTTACAGACACCTTGGGAAGGAGGATTGTATAAACTCCGCATGATCTTCAAAGATGATTACCCTTCCAGTCCTCCCAAGTGCAAATTCGAACCACCTCTGTTCCACCCCAATGTTTATCCATCAGGAACAGTATGCTTATCACTACTAGATGAAGAAAAAGATTGGCGCCCTGCAATCACAATCAAACAGATCCTCCTTGGTATACAAGATTTACTCAATGAGCCCAATGTCAAAGATCCCGCACAAGCTGAAGCTTATACCATTTACTGGTATGTTATTTTTTCGTACTTTTACAATACTTTTCATTATTCATTTATTCATTGCTGAACACAGGTACAGAGTAAACTTATATCTAAGGTGTTAGATGATAACAATGTGCAAACCATGTTCCGCCAATTGAGGCATGTAATACAAGAACGGCAACCACTGCCGTATAATTTAAATGTAATGTTACCATATTTTGTCTCCTTGATGGAGAGTTGCAAGATGCCTGTTACAGTCTTGATGTATTCTTATGGTAATGAAAAGATTGGGGGACATGAATGAATAGTCAGAAAGGCCATTAATTGGCCCCTAAAGTTGATGGCTTTCAAAACATCATTCAGTTTAAGAGAGAGTCGGAAGGCTATTCTTTTTATTTACTATGCAATTTACTGGGCAAATTATGCTTAAATGTATGTATGTATTGGAACAAAACAACCTTATTTAGCTTATGAATCGGATGCATACAGGTTAAAAGGAATAACAGGAGTTGACTTTCATGTAATTTAGAATAGAATAGAATGAGATATACCAGTGTAGGGAGCGACTGCTATGCAACCTCCCAAGCCTATAAAGCACCTGCGATAGAGGCTCATCCATTTGTCAGTAGGGACAACCACTTGTAAGTGAGATTGGATTGGACCCTAGGTAGTAATCTCCCAATAGATCTAATCTAAATGTCGACTTTTGATGGGAGTAGGTACTACCAAAATAGCTCTTCTATAGATCAGTTCTCAAAAAATCAAGTTGATTGGTGTATGTTCCTGTACTGTATGTTACTAATCCTAATAATATTATAAATGTAAAAAGCTTGTGGCCCCGTGGACTCTGTGTTCTGTAAACGATCACTGAAGTAAGCAACATTTACTATGGCCGTTTATGGATGGGTGACCACCACATGACCACTTTGTGACATTTATTTACAAGCGTGTCTGTGCTATGGAAGGCACGTTAAGCAATTGGTCCCAGTTGTCAGTAAAATCACGGTCTTTAGCCAAGTTGATGACCTTATGGGTGGCTTTAAAAATTTCAACTGTGGGTTGTCACAACCTGCATGGCGCGTGCAGGGCCTCTGGTGTTACAAATGTCCAAAGGCTACGGTAACCCAAAGCCTTTTCTATCAACTGAGGTAGACATGCCTTACGAATTTTTAAACCTATAGAGTTGTAGACGGTGCCAATTGTCACAGTTTCGCGCACTGTAGCAAGTCCAAACTTTGAGAGTACTCGGCTTAAAATCGGAGTCCATACGCCTTCTCTTTTAATCTTGTTCTAGTCGTATATTACTTTTATGGACAATTACGTAAATATGATTTATTAGTGAATGTAGTCTTAGCAATGTGTCTTTGAGGATTGCTTTTGAAATTTCGTTCGTTAGAGTATAGGGTGTCTACCTCAGTTTATATAGAAGTCTTTACGGTAACCAACCTCCTGGTGGGCCGTAAGCTTGTCTGCCACCTAAGTAGTATAAAAAAAATGAAAGTTTGTGAAGATGTTTGGATGTTTGTTATTCAGTCATTCTCTTGCAACTGAAATTTAGTACAGGGATGGATTGTAATCTGGCTACTACTTTAATCTAGGACCTAGACTCTAGGTTCTAGGCTAATTTTTATTCCCCGAGTATGTTCCTTTGGGATTGGAAAATAGGAACAAAATTTCCACATGACTGAAGCCGCACTCACCACTTAGTATTGAATATTATTGTAACCGACAAATATGTGCTTACTTTTAGCCCCTCTCTATAAGATAGAGTGCAGAGGGACTTATGGCGAGACTTTATCTGTAGCTGTCATTCACTAGGTCACGTGGCTCATCTGTTCAAAGTTTGTAATAAAACAACAATGACAACGCCAATCAGATCTTCTCTCGTCGTTCTTGTTAATATTGTTCTAATGATTTTCTTGTCTATCTTTCACAGCCAAAATCGTCTAGAATATGATAAACGAGTGCGAGCGCAGGCGCGTGCCATGGCAGCCACAGAGTGAATGCTTTACAAAACACAATCAACACACGAAACCAACATCAAACATGAACTGCACATCCATTTGCAACAAATCGCTACATTGCAGATAGCTATTAATAAACTGGATTGTAGTATTGTTTGTGAAATGGGTTGTATAAATTATTAATGTATCCCATTGAAAACACTGCATCAGATAAAAATAATAGCTTTCTGTAATATAGCATTGAAATTGAGTTCATAATGTTATTGTTGACATATTCTAGTTTAAAGTATTATAAATAAACAGTCTAATTCAACAATAATAATAATTTGTAATGATTATATATAGAGATTTCAATTACTTAAGCCATTTCGATCTAACTACTGTTCACATCTAGGATATTAGTTATGATTACTCTTAAGGTTCGTTTAATTTATTTGTATAATATCTGCATCGATAACACACTGATTTATTGAAAAGGTAGACATTATGCTTAAGTGTTATGTATGCCACTTCGAATAAAAATCTCAATGACTTGTTTCGCAAATAGCTGTGAGGATCTATACTATTATTTTAAACTATTTTTGTATTTTACGTTAGTAAGTTCCAGTAATAAATTTGTAAATGTACATTTGTCTTTGATCATTATCCTCAGCGTTGGCTCCAAAGACGTATTATAATAATTAGACACGTCATGTACGAACATCACGGCTTTTAAAAACGACAAATATTTTATACATTCAAAAAAAGAATTTCTATGAAATTATCTATGGTAGCATGTATGAAAAGTAAGGCAATTGCCTGACTTTTTTGTTGACATTTTTCAGTGTTGATAACGTATCTATAGTTTTCATATATCATTGGTTGGCTCCACAGCTCGAAGGAAGGGGACCTGAAGGCCGCTTTTACTGTTACATTTCAAATTCTTTTTGGCGTTTAGTAACTTCCATTGGTGATAGCATTGACTAGCCGACGTCACGCGGTTTCACTCGCATAGTTCCCGTTCCCGCAGGAATAAAAAATAGCCTACCTACACCTACATTCACCTGGGATAGCTTCCCAGCAGTAAAAAAAAATTTCAAATCGGTTCAGTAGTTTCGGAGCCTATTCGATGCATATAAACGATGAAATATTTCCTCTTTAAAACATTAGGATAGATAAACATGCTGGCATCTGCATCATTTGGCTATAACTTTTGTGGATACGCCCTTTTTGTCCGGATGGTAGCTACACTTGGCGAAGGAATCCTATATCTTCTGTACTTCAATCTAAGAACATCATCGGCTTCTACCTGTCGTAGGTAGGATGGCCAGACGCTTGTTCGTCACGTATCTAAGTGGACTACATAAAAAAAAAATTCAATAAAAAATAAAACAGACTCCAAGCAAATCCTGAAAAATAAAATTTACTATTATAAGCACAAAGTAATATGTACCTATTTTGATTTTATCAGATTTTATTCAATATCATACTGAAGTCGGCGCCAAGTAAACCCATAGTTTTATGTAGGTATTATATTGATGGCACAAACTTCAATATTATATTGAATTAAATATGATAAATCAAAATACATATTACTTTGTGCTAAGTAAATTTTATTTTTCAGGATTTGCTTGAAGTCGGTTTTATTTTTTATTGAAAAATTTTTTTTCATCATTTTAAGTGACGGGTGAATCGAAAAATATATCTAAGTATCTAGGTGAAAGTTCTCATCGATACAAATCAATCAAGCCCAAACACAAGGTAGCTGCTGTAAATCGTTAAGGAATTCCCTCGACTGTCTTTCGGTTCAATCATCAGATCGACTCCAGACATTCATTAAATTGTAGTAGGTACCTTTAAGCACTGAATTAAAAAGTTAACAAACGCACTACTTAGTTGTCCCTACAATTTTCGGTGGTTGCCCTCGATTTCTCCTGAATCCCATCATCAGATCTGACCTGGTGAAATTGGGACCACCTCAGCAGTGAACTCTATCCAACAAAAAGCAGATTTGAAATTCGTCTATAATTGACGAAATATCGGTGAACATAGGTACATAAAACATTGAGAACTTCCTTTTTTTTTCAAGTCGGATCTATTAATCTAAGTGTAAAGTTCTCATCAATACAAATCAATCAAGCCCAAACACAAGGTAACTGCTGTAAATTGTTAAGGAATGCCCTCGACTGTCTTTCGACTCTATCATCAGATCGACTCCAGACCTTCATTAAAATGTAAAACATTAAAGCACTTAATTAAAAAGTTAACAAGCGCACTAGTTGTCCCTACAATTTTCGGTGGTTCCCCTCGTTTTCTCCTGGATCCCATCATCACATCCTGACTTGGTGAAAATGGGACCACCTCAGAAGTAAACCCTATTCAACAAAAAAAGAAATTTTGAAATCCGTCTATAATTGACGTAAATATCGCATACATAAATACATAAATACATCGCATACATAAAAAAAAATACATACAGACGAATTGAGAACCTCCTCCTTTTTTTGAAGTCGGACCGCCATACCAGCGAAGACGACGCTTTCAGTTTGTCCGTAAAATCAAGGTCATACATGACTCCACACAACTACCGTAGCTTAGGTACCTAATCATTTCCGCCACTGCCACGTGTAAGCACTGGCCACGTTTTGCATCCGTACCTACAGAAGAACCTATCCTTATCTGTATGAACACAGTATAACGTACGTACGGAGCTCTACTGTAAGACCATTTTGGGACCGTGAAATAGGTACGGTACGTGCCGTGTCTTGGCATTGTAGCCAATGTCTCCCGACTTTGTGTAATATCTACTGATCCCAGGTATTTTATTTCGCCGAAATAAAGGTACATAAATAGGACATACGGGTGGAAATCCTAGAAAATATAATGCCGGACTCAAACTGACTATACTAGGTACCACAACGGCCTCTCCTAGTGGTTGCCGTGTTATACCGCGCTTTGGGGGCTGGTTTGCGTGTTAGTTATCGGCCCCTGGTCCTGGAGGTCGATAGTTGTGGGTGAAGACAAGCCTGCGTCAAAGCACCCTTGCCGCAGACTGTGGAACTCGAACGGGAGAGTTCCTCCCTCCGCCGTGTGTCGAGAAAAATGATCGTTTTTTTAACTTTTATCGACAAAAGTAGGCGTTAGTATGGCACGTCTACATTGTCCAGGAAACTGTCAAAGTGCTAACTTATCAGCCGCAGCAAGATTGAGAGAAGTCATATAAAAAAAGACAGGGTAAACTGCGATTTGTTGGGAGTCCGGGGACATCCTTAGGAGACATTTCCGAGATCTTACCCGGGGCGGAGCTCCCAAGTCTCCCAACCATAGGTTGTCGGGCGCACAGATTACTAAATAGTTACGACGTAAGTCGGCCGTTACGTGAAGTTTTTTAGTCGGTAGGAGTCCGGCGTAAAATCCCTGATGGATTTCCCTCACGTTAAAAAAAGAAGGGTAAACTGCAAGCAGAAGTTCTATTACATCAAGACAACAACAACGCTCTTTCACACAAAGCCGAAGTTGCGATGTCTACCATTCGAAAAGAGAAGCAGGCTTCGCTTGGCACTAGTCGAATAACCACCCTCAGATTAATAGATTTTTTTAGTCTGAGCATCTACCCTACTCTTCACATTTACCTCCCAGCGAGTTTTATTTGTTTCTTCGGCTCAAGGAATAGCTCAGTAGCAATAGGTTTGAAGATAACGACTATGATGCTACTGTGGAGGCATTATGGGTGAGGTAAGATAAAGATGTTTGGTTTAGAAAGATGAACTATTATGAACCGATAACTACAATAATATTATGTGCCTCTCGTATTAATAAGCTAGGTAACTAAAAGCCTAAAAAGTTTTTACGAGAACGAGAATCTAGAAGTATCAGAGATCCATATTATTATTGTCTATGATAATTACGGCTACGGCTATCAGACTCAAAAGTCTAGGACTTTGGAAAACAGCCAAGGTACCACATACGAAGATTTACAAGAACTTGGTGGATTCGGAACCACTAACTGAAGCGATCACCGACACAATACCAAAGCAGTTTGTGTTCGACAAAAAATATAAAATACAACTACAAGAGTGCCCCCAAGAGGGACTCAATACCAGGGAGCTGAGGATATTTACAGACGGATCCAAGACGAGGAAAGGTACCGGAGCAGGAACCTTCTCGGAAGACCTGAACATAAATATCGCAACACCACTAGGCACCCATAGCACTGTATACCAAGCGGAGTGCATGGGCATTATTAAGGCAACTGAGGCCATCAAGGCTAGAACCGTACAGAATCAGTATATACGAATACTAACTGATAGCAGATCGGTTCTGCAGGCGTTACAGAGCCATACAATAACATCTGGCCTTATCATGGAGTGTCACATGGGCCTCATGGATATATGCGAAAAGAATAATGTTACCCTACAATGGATAAAAGGACACAGTGGCTCACGAGGTAACGACGCAGCGGATGAGCTGGCAAGAAGAGGCTCTTCGCTGACAGCAATGGGCCCTGAACCTATCCTGCCCCTCCCATCTGGATGGGTAGGGTCAAGTGTTCAACAATGAAACAGTGGTACACAATAAAACATAGTAATATTTCCAAAACGCGTCATTGGCAGTTAGTGCAATATATCGCGTAAGGACACTCAATGGATACCACCGGCGTATCCCAGTTTGCGGCGGCACCGCGTGAGAAAAGACGCGTCTGCGGCTCATTTTTACTATTTTCGTCAAAAATTGAAGTATTTCTGGCTATCCTTAAAGATTTTTCATTATTTAATGGTTAGGAATATTATATTTTTTATGATTATCCTGCATTCTACATGTTTTGTAGATTATTTTGGCATATATCATTTGTTTCAAAGTTACAATTTTGTGAACATAAATTAAAAGTTACTTAGATAAACCCTAGGTAGTCAACAATGAAACAGTTTAACAATGGACACAATGAAACACTGTTTTATTGTGTACCATCATAAGATATATAAATAAATCTAGATTTTTATTGGTTGATATTGTGTAACCTTAACTATTAAAATTTGTTTTTATTTTAAGATGGGGCGTAACATAGCTGTAAAAAGGACGTGGGGCGTATTGCTTACCAAATGACAAAAATTAACAATATTCGAAATTCTGTTAGCTGGGAAAATGGCTGGAATCGAATGTTTACGGTCTTATAAATCAGGGCATGCAGAACTGTCATTAAAAAAGCCTGAAACATGCAGCATGGCACGTCGTGCCACTGCATTTAAGGTAGAAACGGACTGCTCTTTCTTTAATAACTACCTACATTAAACAAAATTTGAATTAGGCACAGTTTATTTATGGTGTTTCATTGTTGAATATATGGTGTTTCATTGTGTACGCCTATATGGACACAATGACACAAATCCCATTTCTTAGTTTTTATTTATTTGTCGATTCAAATCACTTTATTTAAAAAAATCTATAAATGACATTCGATACCCAATCATATTGACTACATGCCTGTAAAATTATAGACTTCTATCACCAAAAACATAAGATGTACGAGGTTATGAACTTTTAGTGTTTCATTGTTGAACACTTGACCCTACGTAATCGGCTGAAACAGCACACAAGGAGCCAACACCAGGAGTACTGGACCGGCCTCGATACATGCAGACAGGCGAGAGAGGCACTGCCGACAATCGACGCCAGATTCTCTCGCAAATTCCTGCATCTAAACAGGACCAAGATAAGTATAGTAACAGGTATAGTTACAGGTCACAGTCCACTCAACAAACATCTTTTTAATTTAGGTGTCACAGACAGCTCCATTTGCAGAGCCTGCATGGAGACGGACGAAACACCCAGTCACATCCTTATGGAATGCCCAGAACTGGCAAGATACAGGGCTAAACACCTCGGGACACCGAGGTCGCTTCAGGAAGTCGTCGGCAACGTGAAGAGTCTGCTAGACTTCTTGGAGGAACTGGGATGGCAATAGCCGTACCACATCCCCCCACGCAAAATAGGCGCAATCAAAGACGTCGAGTTGCGGAAACCAGCCCGTGTAAACCTAGAACCTAGTCTATGATAATTCCATACCTACCTACTGTCTTGTCTTAGCAAAATCCTCAACCGAGAAAGGAATAACTAGAAAGAAAAAAAAAAGATAAATAAATAAATGTCGCGCGCGATTGCACGTCAATTTCAACTATTTTGAACTTCCAAATTCCATTCCAATTTTCCATCCATTTTCGGAAAGGGGTGACTTGTTTAATACTTTGTGAAATAATTTTATGTTCTACATATAAATCAATGGATTTGATGACTACAACTTTTTTTTGAAGTTGAAGCTGCAATCAATATTGATTGCAATGCAAAGCATTGATTGTACTATTTTTTGCGATGATTTAAATATAGCTCGCAAACAACTATTCAAAGAAGCATTACTAGGAGCTGAACATGGCAGAGTGCTATACGTACTACATGAGGAGTTAGAGGAATTACCTCAATTGTCTCAAGACTTTAATTCAGTGAGCAAACATTACATGAAAATGGTGACATTTTTGTATGTGAAAAGCTTAGATTCTCTTATTGAAAGCATATCTACATTACCAGATTGGCAAAATGTTCCATCAACAATCATTTTGGATAACATAAGTGCTTACAGTGATACAAATAGTCTACACAATGCTTGTGGAATTGTTGCTTTATTACTAGACACTATTCAGAGTTGTGCTGTTCTATTGAAAACTTCATGTAAATTATTTATATCTGTGCCTAAAAATGTTAATGAAGACTACTGGAACACTCTACAAGAACTATATTGTGTACAGATTTCAAAATGTGTTATTAAGTGAGTGCTAGTGCTAAGTGCTTACCATGCGCTACTTGGAACACAAGTAGGTAAACAACTTGTGCAAGTAAAAAATTAGGTTATAAGTATTTTCTAACTAGTAAATACCTTCAGAAAGTGAACTGACAAAGATTGTAACAACTGTAATAATATAATAATAGATATTTATTAAATTTCATAAAATAGTATGAAAACCATTTTATTTTGCTTTGCTCCGTCCAAGTTTGCATCCCGTACATCTCATAGTTATAAAAAGAACCTCACAGTCCAAAAAAAGAGGGAGTGTTTTAAGTGATGGTGATTATTTATAGGCTGTGTGACACCTTGTATTTTGAAGCAAATTAAGGATGTCTTAGTTAACACGCAGTAGTAGCAAATAGCATGTAAAATACTTTCATGAAATAAATATCTTCAGCGACAAGTATTTTCCAAATGGTAGATTCAGCGCCTCATTCCAATAGGACCTTAGTTCGAGGATAAAAAGGAGCCTAGAAATACCACATTGCAGACATAATCTATCCCTTTGCAAAATTTCTGTTGTTATGGGCTTGGGAGAACTCTCATGCAACAAGTAAAGTTGAAATGTTATTGAAAGTAGCTTCACTGTATGTGTGTGCGTCGTGGTGTATGTACACATGAATAGACTCAAGTTGCATAATCATCTCTGCAGCCCATTAGAATGAAAGAGTAACTAACATCCAGGCACCAACACTCACTAACTGTTACATTAATATACACCACATGAATGCAGGATGGTGGGGCTCGGGTTGCTACCAAATAAAAAAAACAATGTTAATGGCTTTGTTGACTTTTAATTATGATGGAAGTAACTGAATAAATGATACATAATCCCTTTCTAAACATAGATGAAATGTTTCATGAAGATGTTAAATATATAAACAAAATACCTTTGTCTACCTAGTCTAGTATAAACTATTTTAACCCAAAATGTATTTCTTAAGAACTAAGAAGGAAATAAAATTCATGGAATCTAGCAAATTTCAATTGATTTCACATTGCAAATGTTTCAGCAAATAGGTACATTTTTCACTTTTGAAATGTATGAAAACTTCTGATGATAATATCATGAGCCTTCAACAAGAATTTATCCCTTGAAATATAATCTGGCAGAAAGTTAATTGATGACCTTTAACATGACAACTTTTTTTACTTTGTTTAGACAACACAACAATTAAAGATCAATCACCTAAATTTTAATATGATATAAAGTAAAAAGAATACAAATATTGAAAAAAGGAATAAGTAGAAAATATAGTAATTGTGATTTCCCTTGCCCAATCTCAGAACTCTGCCCATTGTTTTGCCCAAAAACCCTGTACTTCTGTCAACATCATCATCAAGACCACGTATCATTTTATCTTGATATCGCACTTCATTACCCAACTCTATAGATATATCTTTTAGAGAAGTAATTTTTCCGCTAAGTTCTTCTGCCATTCGTTCATTTTCATATTCCAGTGCATCGTCAGTTGCCACTCGAGGAACTGGTTGGTACTGATACCCATCTCGGGCACGACGCATGTTGTTTCGCCCCGCCGTTTTGATAGTATTTGTTTATAATAACTCCACAACTTTTATCGAGAATATTTATCTGAAATTTACAATGACGAAATATATAAATAAATTGATGGAATACTTCGTTGACTGTGTCAAAAGAAGCCTGGGTCTAAACCCTAAAATTGAAAGACTGCTGGACTGCTCACTCACAATTTGATGATAATCTTAGATATATTAATCCATTAATTTGTGTATATATTTATTTATTGTATAAAATAAACTTCAAGACTGTTTGGTACTTTTGATAACAAGTTGACTCGACATCGACATGTCAACACGCACTGACAGTATTTTGACAAGACAAATCATCACATTGATGAACTTTTTATTGGTCTTTCGTGGCATTGCTCTTGGTACTTTTGGTTCCTTCGCTGGCGCGACAGCCATCTTGGATTGCTAAATTAACCCAAAGTTCGTACTCAGCGTACCAAAATCCCCCTTAAACGATACCCATCATGATATTTTGTGATAACGGCGCCGCGGCCATATTGGATTGCAGAATTATCATGTGATTCGTACTCAGCATACCAAAAACCCCCTTAGACGATACCCATCATGAAATTCTGTGATTTCGGAGCGGCGGCCATATTGGATTGCAAAATTATCATGTGATTCGTACTCAGCATACCAAAAAAATCCTTAAACGATACCCATCATGAAATTTTGTGATTCCGGCGCGGCGGCCATATTGGATTGCAAAATTATCATGTGTATCGTACTCAGCATACAAAAAAACCCCTTAAACGATACCCATCATGAAATTTTGTGATTTCGGCGCGGCGGCCAAATTGGATTGCAAAATTATCATGTGTATCGTACTCAGCATACAAAAAAACCCCTTAAACAATACCCATCATGAAATTTTGTGATTTCGGCGCGGCGGCCATATTTGATTGCAAAATGATCATGTGATTCGTACTCACCATACCAAAAAACCCCTTAAACGATACCCATCATGAAATTTTGTGATTTCGGCGTGGCGGCCATATTGTATTGCAAAATTATCATGTGATTCGATCTCAGCATACAAAAAAACCCCTTAAACGATACCCATCATGAAATTTTGTGATTTCGGCGCGGCGGCCAAATTGGATTGCAAAATTATCATGTGTATCGTACTCAGCATACCAAAAAACCCCTTAAACGATACCCATCATGAAATTTTGTGATTTCGGCGTGGCGGCCATATTGTATTGCAAAATTATCATGTGATTCGATCTCAGCATACAAAAAAACCCCTTAAACAATACCCATCATGAAATTTTGTGATTTCGGCGCGGCGGCCATATTTGATTGCAAAATGATCATGTGATTCGTACTCACCATACCAAAAAACCCCTTAAACGATACCCATCACGAAAATTTTGTGATTTCCGCGCGGCGCCCATATTGGATTGCAAAATTATCATGAGATTCGTACTCAGCATACCAAAATCCCCCTTAAACAATACCCATCATGAAATTTTGTGATTTCAGCGCGGCGGCCATATTTGATTGCAAAATTATCATGTGATTCGTACTCAGCATACCAAAAACCCCCTTTAACGATACCCATCATGAAATTTTGTGATTTCAGGGCGGCGGCCATATTGGATTGCAAAAGTATCATGTGATTCGTACTCAGCGTACCAAAAACCCCCTTTAACGATACCCATCATGAAATTTTGTGATTTCAGGGCGGCGGCCATATTGGATTGCAAAAGTATCAGGAGATTCGTACTCAGCGTACCAAAATCCCCCTTAAACGATACCCATCATGAAATTTTGTGATTTCGGCGCGGCGGCCAAATTGGATTGCAAAATTATCATGTGATTCGTACTCAGCGTACCAAAATCCCCCTTAAACGATACCCATCATGAAATTTTGTGATTTCGACGCGGTCGGCTATATTGGATTGCAAAATTATCTCTTAGTCTTTCTGTTCCCGGTTTCCATTTCGGAGTTTCCAGTTCTATGTGTGAAAATACTGTGAAATTACCATGACATGCTATAAAAAAAAATTGCGTGTACTTAGTGTACACACGTAAGAAGTGAAACTTCTTCATAAACTTAATTTTCACCTCACCTTAAATTAAGTCAAAAAGTACAAAAGTCCAAAAGTCCAAAGTCCAAAAGTCCAAAGTCCAAACGTCCAAAAGGCCAAAAGGCCAAAAGTCCAAAAGTCCAAAAGTCCCAAAGTCCCAAGGTCTCAAGGTCCCAAAGTCCCAAAGTCCCAAAGTCCCAAAGTCCCAAAGGCCAAAAGTCCAAAAGTCCCAAAGTCCCAAGGTCCCAAAGTCCCAAAGTCCCAAAGTCCCAAAGTCCCAAAGGCCAAAAGTCCAAAAGTCCCAAAGTTCCAAAGTCCCAAAGACCCAAAGTACCAAGGTCCCATCTAAAAGTCCAAAAGTCCCAAAGGCCAAAAGTCCAAAAGTCCAAAAGTCCCAAAGTCCCAAAGTCCCAAAGTCCCAAAGTCCCAAAGTCCCAAAGTCCCAAAGTCCCTAAGTCCCAAAGTCCCAAAGTCCCAAAGTCCCAAAGTCTAAAAGTCTAAAAGTCCAAAAGTCCAAAAGTCCGAAAGACCCAAAGTACCAAGGTCCCATCCAAAAGTCCAAAAGCCCAAACGTCCAAGTCCCAAAGTTCCAAAGTCCCAAAGACCCAAAGTACCAAGATCCCATCCAAAAGTCCAAAAGTCCCAAAGGCCAAAAGTCCCAAAGTCCCAAAGTCCCAAAGTCCCAAAGTCTAAAAGTCTAAAAGTCCAAAAAGTCCAAAAGTCCCAAAGGCCAAAAGTCCAAAAGTCCAAAAGTCCAAAAGTCCAAAAGTCCCAAAGTCCAAAAGTCCCAAAGACCCAAAGTACCAAGGTCCCATCCAAAAGTCCAAAAGTCCCAAAGTTCCAAAGTCCCAAAGACCCAAAGTACCAAGGTCCCATCCAAAAGTCCAAAAGTCCAAAAGTTCAAAAGTTCAAAAGTTCAAAAGTCCCAAAGTCTCAAAGTTCCAAAGTCCCAAAGACCCAAAGTACCAATGTCCCATCCAAAAGTCCAAAAGCCCAAAAGTCCATAAGTCCAAAAACCCTTGAATGACATGCTATCCCTGGATAAAGTACTCTTAATTCGAATCCACCGTGGTGGGGAACAGAACAAAGATGGCGCGTAACCAAAAATCGTGACGTGACGTGACGTGACGCAAATTTTTTTCCAACGCCCATAAGTTTCACTACAAAAATTCACAGTTCCCGAGCTTCACACGACTACAGGGGGCATTGGAATTGAATTTATAAAACCTTCAATAAAACTATTTGACACGGAAAAATATTTTAAAACCAAAAACAATATAAAACAAACTAAATTCTCAGCCTATACACACCGTAGCCATTAAACTTAATTTTACATACACTGCAGTTAAAAAAAAAAGGGCCCGACGACGACGACGCTACTCGGGCGCACCGTTCTCCCACCGAAAGGGACCACTTATCTCAAAAATTAAAAGCCGTACAAAAAATTATAGATTACTAAATTGTAGCCAAGAAACGAATCTTAACGGATTTGTTTTTTTTTTGTCCGTTAGTGTCATACTTTTTGAAATAACGGCCGCCGTTTTCAAAACTTCCGAATCAAAAATTTCTCGAAAAATATAGATCAAAAAATCGATTTTTTTTGCGCAGTAATAGTAGTCCTTGGCGATACGCGTCTTTTGAGCCCTGGTCGAACTCCGTTACCCCAGGGGTTCCGGAGATATAGGGCTCGGTCACTTTCAGCCGAAATGACCCCGTATAGAGCAACGATCGAAAAAACATTTCCAATGTTTTTTCGATCGTTGCTGTACACCACGAAGGCTAAGGCGGGAGCTCCGCTCCGTAAGTGAATGGTTAACACCCGTAGACGGATGTTAACCATTCATTTATTGTTGTTAACACCCCGACTCTGGCTAATTTCTCAGAAAGTAAACCGTATTTGATTGTTTTAATACTTGTCTCATGAGGTAAGAGGTACCAAATGTACTTAACCATTACATGTAACTGGTACACTGTTTAACAGTACACCAGTGGTTCTGACATCAGGATGGCGGGTGGAGCGAAGCTCCCGCCTTAGCCTTCTAACCTATCCGAGTCGGGGTGTTAACCATTCACTTATTGTGGTTAACACCGCGACTCTGGCTAATTTCTCAGAAAGTAAACCGTATTTGATTGGTTTGATACTTGTTTCATGAGGAACACAAGAGATGCCAAATGTACTTAAACATTTTATGTAACTTGGTACACTGTTTAACAGCACAACCACGGTTCTAATATCAGGATGGCGGGTGTACCTAATATTTAAAATGTCATTGTACGGAAGTAGGTACCTACACAGATTTTCAGGAGAGGCACGTAAAAGTACACAGAAGGTACCAAATAACTGCAATATATTTAGGCCAATCTGAGAAGTACACCCGCGATCCTGATATTCACTCACGATTTCTGCAAGAGCTGCAACACGGTATGGCCGCTAAAACAACAGCAAAAAGGGGGGCTTCCATACAACAAACGTGTCATTATCATTATTGGCCGACGGCAGCTTTTTTGTACATAGGTATGCACGAATTCGAATGGCAATCGGTCGGTTTTTCTCAAATGAACTGATGAATAGGAAACAACACAAGTAGGTACATAATGCCCAACATTTTATTAATAACTCTCATTTTGTAACAAATATTATTTTTCTATAATCATACATTATTTAAACGTAGATAACCTAACCAGTACCGGTGGTACATTGCTGCAATGATGATAGGCTGACTACTCGTCCAGGAATAGCAAACCTCTTGTAGGTAGGAAGACTTTATTATATTTTTAAAAGTTTTCACATTATATTCACATTTAGATAGATAGCATACCTATTTAAGGCTATGGTCTCATACAAACGCCGGAGGCTACATGCAACGTCACGCGCGCTGCGCGCTGTACGCCGTGTCACTATGCAATGCTTTGCTTTAGTGCGCCTTCACACTAGCGTAGGCGTTCGATGGACGTATGCGCGGCGTATACGTCGCGCACGTCCGACGCTTGTTCAGCGTACTCATGTGTTCCAGTGGCGACGCCGCGCCTACGCGGCGTATACGTCGCGCCTACGCGGCGTATACGTCGCGCGCGCCCGACGCTTGTTCAGCGTACTCATGTGTTCCAGTGGAGACGCTGCGCCAACGCGGCGTATACGTCGCGTAGCGAAAAATTCTAAATCTATGGGTTATTTTGTACCATTTGCAGCGCCAGCGTCAACGTCAATAATAAAATGACGAAATTCAACAAAGAAAAAGACGAATTAATAATTGAATCTGTTAAATGCTTAGATCATCTAACCACAGGATGCGCCTTACTTAAGCATTGTTTTCTGCCATTGCACATGACCATTTGGTCTTTTGGCTTTATGAAAAGCCTGTACATCAGTACATCATTTTATATGATTAAACTAGTACATTACATTGTAGTTGACTGTACAATAACAATTAACACACAACAGCCATTACGCGTTTGTCGATTAATACATTTTTAAATGCAATGAAATTTTATATGTCTTTGTGTTTCCCCCTTCACTTGTATGAAAACTGGCAGAATATTTTTGTATGCGGTGGTTCGCAAAGGCTAGTCCCGTGTTATATGGTCTAAGGTTAAATGTAATAGTGTATCTATTATATAATAAAAGCGACAAGGAACATAGAAACAGTATTTATAAACATAAATGTTGGGAAAAAATAAGTGAATTAGTGGGAATGCCTGGTAATTTTTTATTACTTATTTCCTTAAAGGTATTTGTCGATGCTTATTTCAGTTATTTTGCCAAGTCAGCTGTCCTTGTGGTGAGCCTAATAAGTGTGACTTCAGTTAATTGCGAATATTGACTGCTGCCGTTATTTCTGCGCCCCCACCCTCCTGAGATCTCGATATCGAGATGGTATTGGTATGTCGCTCGCTTAATTGAAGTGAAACTTCTTTATCGGCGTTGGAAAAAAATTTGCGTCACGTCACGTCACGATTTTTGGTTACGCGCCATCTTTGTTCTGTTCCCCACCACGGTGGATTCGAATTAAGAGTACTTTATCCAGGGATAGCATGTCATTTAAAGATTTTTGGACTTAGGGAGTTAGGGACTTTTGGACTTTGGGACTTTGGGACCTTGGGACTTTTGGACTTTTGGGCTTTTGGACTTTTGGACTTTGGACTTTTGGACTTTGGGACTTTTGGACTTTTGGACTTTGGGACTTTGGGACCTTGGGACCTTGGGACCTTGGGACTTTTGGACTTTTGGACTTTTGGACTTTGGGACTTTGGGACTTTTGTACTTTGGGACTTTGGGACTTTGGGACTTTTGGACTTTTGGACTTTTGGACTATTGGACTTTGGGACCTTGGGACCTTGGGACCTTGGGACTTTTGGACTTTTGGACTTTTGGACTTTTGGACTTTGGGACTTTGGGACTTTGGGACTTTGGGACTTTGGGACTTTTAAACTTTGGACTTTTGGACTTTTGGACTTTAGGACTTTGGGACTTTTGGACTTTTGGACTTTTGGATGGGACCTTGGTACTTTGGGTCTTTGGGACTTTTGGACTTTTGGACTTTTGGAGTTTTGGACTTTTGTACTTTTGTACTTTTTGACTTAATTTAAGGTGAGGTGAAAATTAAGTTTATGAAGAAGTTTCACTTCTTACGTGTGTACACTAAGTACACGCAATTTTTTATTTTTTATGGCTCATCCGCTCATTTTTCGTTTAACTGCCGTCGAGTTGGGGGTTGACTTTTTTTTAGGTTAAATTATTGTAAGTACACACGCTAAATCTTAAAATGCAAAGATGCGTAGTTTAAAAAAAAAATATTGAAGGCGCCCAGCTTCAGTCGCGTCAGCTCGTTTGATACCTACGATTCGTTACAGCGCGCACATGCTGCTCTTCCCGCAGCGCCGGAGACGTTGCAGAGACAAAATTGATACAGGAATCCCTCTGAATGTCCCTCTATTTTTTTTAACCCCTATGAATATAACATTCTTCTTAGATACCTAATTATTAAAATATCTCAAAATAGAGGGGCCCACAACTGATTATTTTAGGATGAGGGGGCTAGTAGATTCCTCCTAAAACTCCCCCCCCCCCCCCATAAAATAGGCAGTTTTGACACGGAATTAAAATATCGCAAAAATAAAGTTCGTGCGTGTAACCAAAGACGTATCATATATAGACACGTTATACTCAAACATTACGGCTTTTAAAAACAGCTAAACTTTTACAAATTTGAAAAAAGAATTTCATAAATTATCTGTGGTATCGTGCGTGAAGTCACTATCAGAGGAATGTGGGAAAAAAAAGGACACTTGAATTTCCCTCACTGAGACTTTTGATTAAATTATTTCCGGGTAAAGTAAGTAGGTAATATTTTAATTTACGAAATATTAATGTAGGTTATCGATTTAGTTAATATTATCGTAATTTAAGTCATAAAAGCAATTTATTTAAGAAATATAATAACATAAATAAAATAAATCTAATGGCAAAATAAAACATTAGTACAAATACTCCCCAACATCCCTTTATGCGTCGCGCCAAACCACAGACTACAGAGTACAATTTCCTTGTGCATTAATAATTATGCTAGGCGCCATTTTAGGCGCGAGAAAATAAAATAATTTTGTTATTTCTGTTGTTGTTGTTGTTGGAGTTGCAGTTGATGGTGAATATTATGCATGAGGCTCTAAAAGGTAAAGGGATGAAAGTTAATGTAAGCAATACCAAAGTAATGGTGTTTGAAAGAGAAGAATGTATGACGAATTGCCCCATCATTATTGAAGGGCAAAGAGTGGAACAGGTGAAAGAATTTGTATATTTGGGTTCAAAATTTGCAAGAGATGGAAAGTGTGATTATGATATTGAGAGAAGAGTTTTGGCAGGTAATCAAGTGAATGGGGCGATGTACACCTTCATGAGCAGTCAAAACGTGTCTAAGAAGGCACGGGTGGCTGTGCATAGGGGTGTGCTTATCCCTACACTTATGTATGGTAGTGAAAGTTGGGTGTGGCAGAAGAAGCATAAAAGTAAAGTTAATGCTGTGGAAATGAGAAGTCTGCGAAGTATAGCTGGAGTGAAATTGATGGACAAAGAAAGGAATAGCGTGATTAGAAAACAATGTGGCATAACTGAAGACGTAGTGACGAAGATTGAAAAAGGGATGCTTAGCTGGTTCGGACATGTCGAGAGGATGGATGAAAGTAGACTGACTAAACAGATTTATAAGGCGAGAATGAATGGGCAAACTGGTAGGGGTCGACCTCGGCGTACACATGATGACCAGATCAAAGACCTGTTGGAAAAAGGCCAGGTCAAGAGTACCCTTAACCGACGAGCATGTATGAAAGCACTTATGAAAGTAGAAGAAGCGAAAGTGGTATGCCAGGATCGTAGCAAGTGGAAAGCCATAGTCTCTGCCTACCCCGATGGGAGACAGGCGTGATGATATGTATGTATGTATGTATGTATTTCTGTTGTACTTACGAATGAAACGACACGTTTTTATATTGAACAGTTGCTGTGTAGTTTGTAAATCCTCTGAATATACATGAAGGCATGTTTTTTTCAAGTTTTCTTTATTAAAAGAATTTAAAACAGTGCTAATAGTACTTCCGCTAAGCCTGATGTCGCGTCACTGACTTTTCAGGTAATTACCTTCTTTACGTGTTGCCATTTTCCAGTGTCTATAACGTATCTATAGTTTTTATATCATTGCGTGTAACCTTTACACGCGATTGAAGTAAAATTATTTGCCATTGACAGCATATATCACTAAAATGATTTTTAACTTTAATAATAAATATCATATTATAATTTAATTATAATTTCATGTGTTTTACAAAGATTATTCGAATGTTATATTAATTTAATATCATTCATTCGCATTTTTAATAGCGGAAACTGCCATGAAACTACACATAGTCTGTGTAGTTTCCGCTATTCAAAATTCGAATAGTAAGCGTTACTTACGTCAGAAAAAAATGAGTTACTCCCTAGTCGCGCCTAAAGAAGTTTTACTTCAAAAAGGGGAGGTTCCGCAACTTTTCGTTTAGGGGGGGATAGTAGACCTTCTAGAGAGATATATTTGGCGCTTGCACATTGCTTTTAGAGTTGATTCAACGATTATTGAAATATAAATAAGCGATATACGGATCAGTGGACTCACCGGTAGTTAAGTACCTATCTGAAAGATTAATTACAATACGTAGTTTCAGAATGCAAAAAGAGGTGGAAGAGTCTTCGAGATCAGTACAATAAAAAGATAAAAGAAGGTACTGGCACAGGTTCAGCGAGAATAAATAGTCATTGGGACTATATGAATATAATGTCCTTTTTGTCAGATACGCCTGAGACACGATGTAGTATTGCTACAGGAATTGCTGTATACGATTCAGAGGAAAGTTTATCTAACAGAGTTAGTATCAGCATTGATTCTAATTGCGATAATACTCAGACAAATACTGACTTAGATTCTGAATGCGAGATAAATGCCGAAATCGGAGATACAGCACGAGAAAACATCGATGACACCGATGCTGCGACGCCAGGACCATCAACATCCAAGAAACGACGGAAGTTCAATAATGAAATATTAGAGAAACGAGAAATTCAGAGACTAAATTTACTGGAGACACTAGTGAACAATACAAAAAAGAAATCGGAAAGTGAATCTCAGTCGACAATGAAAAAATTTTTTGAATCAATGGCTGAAGTGGTGAAGTTTCCGCGTCGTGAGCAAGCAATCATAAGAGCTAAAGTTTGTCAGCTAATTTCAGATACAGAAATAAAACTATTTTCATCAAGAAATCCGTTGTCTGAAAATTCGTGGGACAGTGATTATTTTAAAAGGTCAACTAATATTTGTGGACATTATATAATATATAAATAAATTAATAAATGCTATGATAACTAAATGATCGTATAATTATGTTATTTTTAATTTCAGATGATGATCTTACCCCAGTGTAACAGCAACTTTTTCTTCAGGTGTTATAGGCTCAGGATGTCTTTTTGACGGTGGTTATTGCTGCACAAGATCAACTAAGTATATGCCAAAATAAAATTGTTCTTGATTGATGCGCCGGAAAGTACTTATTCAATAAATTTATTATTGCTATCATTTAAGTGCTTCATTATCAACATTTGGAAATATCCTTCTTTTTCTCTTTAAAAATAACCAATGTCTTGTTGCCCTAATTTTTTGTCATATACCTGTTGTGCCTCTTCTTAAAGTACGGAAATCACAATTCACAGCCGGTATTGTCGAATTTTGGTCCATTTTACATCTACTCTAGAAGACTGTTGACCGACTACTGCTCTTACGTAGTATTGTATTCTCTTTGGACTACTGCTGTCAACGAGACGTGTCGCCGTAATCGTTTGGGATTGACATGACAATGTATTAACTGCTAACGCTGTGCCTGGCGTTCAGATCAGACGTCAATCGGAACATTTACGCTGAAGTCGGACGCCGCGTATATATTTGAATACGAGACCATAGCCAAAAGTACATTATACTAATGATGATAAAGTGTGGATAAAGTGGAACTATATCTACTTTGAAGTGATAAAATGATGAATTAATGTGTCATTTTCACGGCTACTTTTGCTGCTTCGTCGATGTCATTAATTATGTGCAAAGGTAGTTTCGATTCTATTAGAAGTCTCCTGGCTTCCTCAGAATTTGTGCCAACTAGCCTGATAACGATTGGGTGCTTAGATGGGTTTTCTTTGAGGGCGTCAATTATTCCTCTTGCTATTGTTGCGCAGTTGATTATACCTGTGAGCATGGAAACAACAGACATTTAAGTTTTTTTGTCATCTTTTGCCCAAACAAGTGTCGGAAATAGCTAGTACAAGGTACATATGGCTTCAAAGTAGTGTTAAAATATTGCTGCTGTCTGTAACGGCTTGGCATAAGTAAATAACTTACCAGCAAACACATTGACGAAAATCGATTTCACTTTAGGGTCAGATTCTAATATTTTCATAGCAATTGTAACTTGTTTCTGGCCCACACCACCACCAAGGTCCAAGAAGTTTGCTGGTTTCCCTCCATTTAGATTGATAATATCTAAAGTTGCCATAGCCAGCCCAGCGCCATTCACCATGCATCCTACACTTCCATCAAGGTCTATGTACACCAGATTATTAGCTGCTGCTTCTCTCTAGAACGAATAGTATAAAAATTTGTCAAAACTTTAATTATAATTTTATTACATAATACAAAATTTTACATATTCTGTAGCTGTGTGTTATAGACCGGGAGATGATGACAGAAAAGTTCAAGTCATTTGTTACAAGTATGGCGACCCTTAGAGGGTCGAATTAGGTGATTTGAGAACCGAAAATAGTAATTTCAGAGCTGGCCCGCGGAGCGTAATTACAGGCTGATTAATTAAATTTGTCGGAAAAAATACAATGTTCAAACGATTTGTTACACAAAATCTCTTGCGTGTTTTTGTAGTCCATGAAAAATAACTCGGCGCCAGCATAATGCCATACTTTTTTCGCGGGTTTTATGGCCCGCCATCTTAATTCAAACGCATTAATTAATATTATTTTTAAACATTCGTTACAGTATATTTTGTTTTTTTAATGACAATGTACAAGTAAGCATTTACGTAAATCACAATGGGTTATATATTAAAATACCAGAAATCAAAATGCCTTTACTTAAAATACATTAGACCAAAATACCCGAATTCGAAATACCTTAACATTCAAAATACCTTATTTCAGTACACCTTACCGTAAAATGTCTAAATTTAAAATACAAATAATTATTATATCAGAATTCAAAATACAAATTTTCAAATATCCTTAATTTAAAATACCTAAAATAGAATACAATGTGTCACTGTCACTCACACGTTTTGTTATTTGGCTTTAACTTATTTACCCCCCCCCCCACGTAAGTGAAGCTGCAGTTGTAGCCGTAGGTCTGTTGGTCCTTGGGTATCCTTCTGAGGGCTTACCCGGGGCTCCCAACTGTGGGCTGTTATGTAGGATACGTCTGGTTTTTAGTCGGTAGGAGTCAGGCATAGTATCCATGTAGGATTTACCTCATGTTAAAACACTTTGATTCAGAGTTACAAAAGTACTACAGTAGGCCAACGAAAAATCAAAAAAAAAAAATACTCTGAGTCGGGGTGTTAACCATTCACAGATATATAGCATCCATGTAGGATATAAATCCTGTTAAAAAAAAGGTATTTTGTGTTTGAACATTTTAGGATAAGGTATTTGATAAATTTATTTTTTGGGTTTCGGTTATTCGACCGTAAGGCATTTTAAATTATTTATATTATAAATATTTGCCTTTTGAATATTGATATTTCGATTTCGGGTATTTTGGGCTACGATATTTTGAGTTAAGGCATTATAATTTCTGGTATTGTGACGGTATACCATCACAATGCCATACCATTACGACGGTTCTAAAGAGTCGCCATACCGCTACAAAGACGTCGATTTTTTCAACAATGAGTAAATAAAAAAAAATCCATATTTAGTGATCCGAGAGCTGTCTGTGTAAGATGTTAAAAATTAAAAAAATTGAAACGATTTGTTACAGTATGGCATGAGAAATTTTCGAATGTCTATGGGGAACGGTGTTTCACAGGGCCTACCTATTAGCTAACTAGGCTGAAGCCTAGGGCGCCAGGACCGAGGGGCGTCGGGCTCGACGCTGAGCTGTCTGTGACATACACTTTTTTTCAAAATCTTAAATAATATTAGTGAAAAATTGTATCACTAATGTTAATTAACATTAGCGAACATTTGAACGCAACGCAACGCTATAAAATGTTTTCATGTTAGGTAAGTTTTCATGGTAGGTTTTGAAGCGCTCGTGGCCCCGCGGACTCAGTGTTCTGTAAACGATCACTGCAGTAAGCAACATTTACTATGGCCGGATATGGATGGGTGACCACCACGTGGACCACTTTGTGACATTTATTTACGAGCGTTTCCGTGCTTCGGAAGGCACGATAAGCCGTTGGTCCCGGTTGTCAGTAAAATGACAGTCGTTAAGCCAAGTTGAAGGCCTTACGGGCGGCTTGAAAAATTTCAACTGTGGGTCGTCACAACCTGCGCCCGGGTCGGCAGCGCGTGTGTAGCGCCTCTGGTGTTGCAAACGTCTATAGGCTACGGTTACCAACCTTCCGGTGGGTCGTAAGCTTGTCTGCCACCTAAGTAGTATAAAAAAAAAAAAAAAAATGTTTATAAACTAATTTTAAACAAAATTAGTTACTTAATTAACATTGGGTACACAAACACAAAACATCTATCAATTGTTAACGGATTGTAACAACTCCTAACAAAATGTTTAAATTTGTAACGGCCAGTTTGGGAACACCCCGTACGGAACTACCCCCGACTGCGGAACTCGCGTGGGAGAGCTCTTCCGCTCCCGCCCTGCCGCCTCTTTCACAAGTATGACCTGCTCGCAGAAAGAGGCGGCGCAGTCACACCACATATTAATAAATAGTTACTACGTAGTCCCACAATATACATAATAATAATACTTGGTCATTTAGTGAAAACATACGTGCGATAAAATTAAATTCCTGCGCCCACCTGCCTGGTAGCGTGGCAGTAAGTAGGTACGACAGCTCCACCCGTTTCAAGGCAGTCAAGGCACCCCGAAACCAAAGTGTAAGACGACACTGCTGTGACTGTTGAGGCGGCAAAACCGGTCAAGGAGGAATGGCTGGAAAGGCACCATGGCAGCCTCACCTACCGGGTGCCACAGATACTTACCGGACACTACTGCATCAGTAAGTATCTGCGGCGCACATAGCGGAAGTTAACACCCGAGTGCTGGCACTCGGGTGTTAACTGCCGCTGCAGTCGCCGCAGTGCTGGCACTGGCTGAGAGACCACGGTGAGAGCCATGATCTTCAATAGAAGAAAATAGGACGCCGCTGAGTCTTTTTGCTAGCAAGTCACGTTTGCGAAAGAGGCAGCGGGAGAAGAAACTCCCTCCTAAGTTCCGCAGTCGACGGCGGGGTCGTCGTACACTACAATACGCTCAGGACTGCGCACCTCCATGACGGAGGGCCTGGGAACGGCGAGTTGTCGTCTTGTCGTTCTTACAGAAACAGATCAATACGACAGGATGACTCTTCACCCCTCAAAGAAAAAGGACAGTACCCTATTCCCCCTCCTCGATACACCCTAATCCCCCCAAGTAATGAGATAAAAACCAAACCCACGGGACGAAGTGCGATGGCGGACAAAGTCTGTCTCGAAGCCTTTAAGTCTGCCGGCGTTTTTGATCAGTTTAGTGCAAACTGAAGGCCTGAAGTTATCAGTCGTGTCCTATCGGGGACACCGCAAGTTTAAAGCAGATTTTACGACTATTTGAAATTTTCTTTCATTTCATGATAGATATGAAAGATTTTTGAAAGATGTCATTACCGATCTCTTGTTTTACGTCGTAATGTCCGGCTGGATACTACCAGGATCGAGTCGTTCCATTCAGCTTACACCTAGGTTTCAGCTTAGCTCTACTACCTTATTTGGTACCTTTCGTATTTCGTCTACCTCTGACAGTTTAATTAACGCCGCCGAAACACGAGAAGTGTTAAAAGTTTAACCTGTGTATTTGTGCATGTGTGTCTGCAGTGGCATCGTAGCAGGCCATCCTTTACCTTTCCTTCACCTATATGACCCACCCAACCCATGGGTATGGCATAATTAGATTCACACATATAATTAGATAAATAAGGTGTTATCTGAGTTTTAGGTTGTAACAAATCGTTTTGTATTGTTAAAAAATCGACGTCTTTGTTGCGGTATGTCGGATCTTTAGAACCGTCGTAATGGTATGGCATTGTGATTTCCGTAAATGCTTACTTGTACATTGTCATTAAAAAAACAAAATATCTTGTAACGAATGTTTAAAAAAATATTAATTAATGCGTTTTAAATAAGATGGCGGGCCATAAAACCCGCGAAAAAAAGTATGGCAATAGGTAGGCGCCAAGTTATTTTTCATGGACTTCAAAAAAAACGCAAGAGTTTTTGTGTAACAAATCGTTTGAACATCGTATTTTTTCCGACAAATTTAATTAATCAGTCTGTAGTTACGCCCCGCGGGCCAGCTCTGAAATTAGTATTTTTGGTACTCAAATCACCCAATTCAACCCTCTAAGGGTATTATAGGCCCCCATACTTGTAACAAAGGACTTTAACTTTTCTGTCATCATCTCCCGGTCTATTACGTGGATTATGAACTACCGTTCCTTCCCCGTGACACCACCAATCTAGCACAACCTAGGAACATAATAGAATAATAAAGACTTAACTCAGAAATGATTATGGAATCTTTGTTAAACAAAAATTGTAACTCATATTAGTCTATTTAAAAATTTATACTGAAAAGTATAATATGTAACACTGCATGCTGGTAGTGTAGTTAAGAGCAATTTTGATCATCTTATGGTAGGGTTTTATATTGTTCAGTATTGTTCAGTTGCATATCTAAATACCTATATATAACTCAAAGGTGACTGACTGACTGACTGACATAGTGATCTATCAACGCACAACCCAAACCACTGGACGGATCGGGCTGAAATTTGGCATGCAGGTAGATGTTATGACATAGGCATCCGCTAAGAAAGGATTTTGATAAATTCTACTCCTAAGGGAATAAAATACGGGAAGCGGGAACTGGAACAATGTTTACGCGGGCGAAGCTGCGGGCGTCAGCTAGTTGGGTATAAATTAGATGCGCAGGAAAGTAGACCCTGGGTAGCAATAATGATAAGGATGATAAAATAGTGACTTACCTCATTTGGGTCTGTTTCTGAGACATCATCTAAAGCAAATATCTCTTCCTGTCTGAATTTTGCACAGTCATCAAAATTTATCTTAGCATCAACTGCAACCACTCGTCCATCGTCTGTCTCAACTAAAGGATTTATCTCCAACTGTGTTGCATCTACCTTTAACGAAATTATGAAAAGGTGTGAAGTTCCACCAGTGTGCCAAGAATGTTGAAACAATTATATCCTTAAATTGATTCAGCAGTATGTTATTTGTTAAATTAAGTTTTTACCATATTAAGCTATTAAATGTTTTCTTACCTTTAAAAATAGTTGCCACAATTTTTTTATTTCTGCAGCACATTTTTGCCTAAATGGACCTTTGAATTCCAAAAAATCTGCCACATCTGTTGCAATTTTATCTGTAACACCTTCATGTATGTCAATTGGAATTGTCTTCAGTAAATGTGGTGTCTTTTCTGCCACTGTCTCAATATCCATGCCACCAGCAGGGGATGCAACTATTGCAGGACCATTGAATATTCTCTCCATAACAATACTAAAGTATGTTTCTCTGACAATGTTTACACTCTCTGCCACCATCACTTTATTTACTAAAATCCCTTCTTTTGGTGTCTGTTTAGTAATCAATTTATTCCCAATCATGTTCTTTGCTAAGCTTAACACTTCATTACGATTTTTGGTAAGATGTACACCTCCTTTGAAACCATTGTCAAAGTGACCTTTGCCTCTTCCACCAGCCAATATTTGAGCTTTCACTACGTATTCATCTGCTTTGAAGTCTGATATAGGGTTAGAGTCTAATTTAGAATCTAAAATGCGGAAGTCTTGTATTGTAACCTGATATTTTTTCAACAGGTCTTTACTGCTAAATTCTTGTAGATTCAAACTTCTTCTTGCAGTTATTTGCGGCTGATAGTTATGAGTTAGTACAGTTAAGAATTTAATATTGTTAGATCTCTTCAAAGCAGCCATATCGAACTTTGTTCAGGATGATTGATAACTTGTTATCAGCGATAACCTACGAGAAGAATAAATAGTACCAACTATTAACTCACAACCACTTGATTTTATAGTAAAAATTACCACTTTAAATTATGATAAGCGGTGTATTATTTTAACATGAATGCACTGTTTAAAATGAAATAAATATTTAGGATTTCAACTTGCTCGCTTAACAGTATATTCAGTACAATAGAAATAGACAGACTGACAGAAACAGACAGTCAAGTCCGGTTATGTCAGTCAGACACATTATTAGTGTCAAATGTCAAACTGGTTTTTTAAATTGATTCTTTTCACCCGGAACAGGCTTAAGACTGAGATGCTGCCTACCTCCTTTAAAATTTGCTGGCTACCTGGCTACTCATAGAGTTTTTTCATCAATTTTTACCTAGTAATTAGATCATTAAAATTAATTAGTAAGAAATGAAAAATATTAATAATATAAAGCTAAATGTACGGTCACATTTTAGTTTTCTGTCACAATAATAGGTTGTGAGCCTATTGTCGTATTGAAATGGACAGGCGCAGGTTAAGGCCTTTGACATGACTTAATGGCAGTCAGGACCAATGGCATAACAAGCTTTCCGAAGCACGGAAACGCTCGCAAATGAAATATCACAAAGTGGTCACCTTCACCTATCCGGGGATCCACCACAGCGAAATTTACTTAGTGCAGTGATAGTTTTCACACTGAGTCAGGGAGGCTACGAGCGTTTAATATCATAGTTATGATAATATCCTAACGTCAGTGCGGCTGTGGTATACACTGATATAATAATTATAACGCTCATTAAATATACATATAGCAGCAGCTGCAATAACTTATACGCATAAAGTACTTATACATAGAAGGTTTAGAGTGCTCGTATAGCACCGGCTCCTTGTGCACAAGGACGTAGGCAGGTGAGCTATAGCCAGCTGTATCGATGAATAGTGACGAATAGGTATGTATCGATACCAGTAGTGATCTTACCCAAATCAAAATAGTACCTACGAAAGATGTTTTTTAAAGATAGTATGGAATGTTCAAGCGCTCGCGGCGACGTCATGGTCTCACCCGTACCTACTGGTCCTTCTTGAATACGCGTAAAGCTTCTACGTCATACTACACATTCTCTAATCACTAATCACACATGAGAAACGCGAACTGTATGCAAAAGGCGCGCGTTGCTCTGTGTAATCACATTATAAAGGGAGACAGCGCCCTACCCGTGTGCAGCGTTTAAAAATATCGGTTGTCTGTAAAGTCGGTTTAGTGCGAGGCCGCATTTGCGTTTTTTCTCGGCGGTTTCTAACCTCAAAAATTTAAAACCTATGAAACCCTGTACAAGCGGCCGCACTTGCGGTTTTTAACCGCGACTGATTTTTAAACCGCTTACCACAGAGTACTTAAACCAACTTAAGCTGCGTCTGCTGCATATAGTACGTCTGCGACAACGTGTTTTTTAGTTTCTACCAAATATTTAGAATAGAATAGAAAACACACTATATTAATGATTATACTTAATTTTTGTAATGGCTTAGTTTAGTACGTAAATTATTTTGGACTCCCATAACTAAGTTAGCCGCTGGTTGGCCAGCTTCCTGCACGGGCGACGTATACGGGTGGCACGAGAGGGGTGGATCAGCCACCTATCTCGGTCCAAGTATAGGTATATTTATATGATTATGATTATGATTATATTTACCAAGGAGATAAATATGAACAATAGGGTTGAAGTAATACTGCAGTTATCTGCGTTTATTCTCATATAGCGAATCGATATATTACAAGTACAACATATAACGAGCACGAGAGGGTTCTTCAAGTCCTAGACCACCAGACCCAGTGATGTCGCGCAGATGGTGTATGGTACATCACCTGAAGGGCAGCAGGCAGCGAGAGAGGCAGACACCGCGCGTTTTTATAATGGATTCTCTGTGATGTCTGTCTACTCCCACCTGTTCTGTTGACTAGTTCGGTTGTTATTAGTTTATATATTCTGTATACCCATTAGTTGGTACTACCAGTGGTACTACTGGTAGTACCACGAGTAAAAGAATTACCCGTGGTACTACCAAGTGGTCCCAGTAGTACCACGGGTAATTCAATTTTACCCGTGGTACTACTGGATCAAAAATAAATGAAGATCGGTTAAAACAAATGAAGATCTGTGAAAAGAAATGAAGATCGGTAAAACAAATGAATGTCAGTAAAAACAAGTGAAGATGGGTGAAAACAAATGAAGGTGGGTGAAAACAAATGAAGATCGGTAAAAATAAGTGAAGATCGGTAAAAACAATTGAAGATCGGCAAAAACAATTAAAGATCGGTAAAAACAATTGAAGATCAGTAAAAACAATTAAAGATCTGTAAAAACAGTTGAAGATCAGTAAAAACAATTAAAGATCTATAAAAACAAGTAAAGATCGGTTAACACAATTGAAGATCGGTAAAAACAAGTGAAGATCGGTAAAAACAATTGAAGATCGACAAAAACAATTGAAGATCTGTCAAAACAAGTGAAGATCGGTGAAAACAAATAAAGGTGGGTGAAAAAAAATGAAGGTCGGAAAAAACAAGTGAAGATAGGTACAAGCAAAAATTAAAATTGTTAAAAAGATCAACTTTTTCAAGGGCATTTATGCAAGAAAATTGCAATCAATCAGTAGGTTCTATTTAAATTGTCGCCTGATTTTTTTATATCTTGTCTTTTTTTTATATCTTACTGGATCTCTTCACCCAGGAAATACAAAAAAGGTACAAAGTTCATGTATCTTTACTTATTGGTAGGTACTTTATTTTAAAATCTGCAGAGAGCCTTAGCATTTTATTATATTTATGTTTAGATGTTGTTTTTTTTTATGACTATTCTACTTCCTAACCAACTTTAAAAAAGGACGAGGTCCTTTATTTAACTGTTTATTACCTCCATAACTTTTTGTGCACAAATTCAATCTTCATACAAACTGGTTTATTATCTAGATTGCATCATAAAAGTGTAGGTCTTTGATATTAAAATTATCATTTCTTCTTTACATCGGGCGCCATGATCTACCACGTTTAGGTTTCAATCGTGCATCTATGTATAGTTCATTTGTCATTGACAACGCTTTATTTGTAAACATACATCAAAGACAATCTTAGACAACAACAACAACACCAACAACAACAACAACAACAACAACAACTCAAAATACAATCTTTGACTACGCTTTCGTGAAATCCGCTAGGATAACAGATGAGGCTGATTAGTTACTATTGGCTCCTTCAAGGCCACTATCTGACATTTACAGTTGTATGCTAATATGTATAGGACATACTAATTGCAATTGCGCAAATCACACGTTTTACAAAATATCATCATTCGTTTGCACCGATCTTTATTTGTTTTATCGATCTTCAATTAGTTTTACCGATCTTCATTTGTTTTTTACGATCTTTACTTGTTTTTCAAGGCTTTCATTTGTTTACATTCATCTTCATCTGGTTTTTTCGATCTTTATTTGAATTCACCGATCTTGACTTGTTCTCACCAATCTTTATTTGTTTTACCCATCTTCATTTGTTTTTATAGATGTGCATTTTTTTTTGTCGATCTTTACTTGTTCTCACCAATCTTCATTTGTTTTTATCGATCTTCGCTTGTTTTACTGACGTTCATTTGTTTTACCGATCTTAATTTGATTTTACCGATTCATTTGTTTTTATCAATCTTCACTTGTTTTCACCAATCTTCATTTGTTTTACCGATTTTCATTTATTTTCACCGATTTTCATTTGTTTTTACTGATCTTCATTTGGTTTTAAGGATGTGCATTTGTTTTTATCGATCTTTACTTGTTCTCACCAATCTTCATTTGTTTTCGCGATCTTCGCTTGTTTTATTGACGTTCATTTGTTTTTATCGATCTTCACTTGTTTTCACCGATCTTCATTTGTTTTTATCGATCTTCACTTGTTTTCACCAAGCTTCATTTGTTTTACCGATCTTCATTTGTTTTTATCGATCTTCATTTATTTTTATCCAGTGAAGTTGACGAAGTGGTCCCAGTAGTACCACTGGTAATTCAATTTTACCCGTGGTACTGCTGGGACCACTTGGTAGTACCACGGGTTTTTTACTCGTGGTACTACCAGTAGTACCACTGGTAGTACCACGCGCAAGAAAGGCAAAAAAAATCCGAAAAAGAAAATCCAAGTAGTCCGATCGTAAGTATCAAATCAAATCAGAAAAAAATACGGCAACGAGAAAGTCAGTTTCTAGTGGTGTTTCTTGATCGGTCAGTTGGTCCGGCCCAGCCGTCCACGTGTTCGGATTTGGTGCAGAGCAGACCACATTCAATGTGCAAACAAGCAAACCACGATGGTCTTCTATTACATAATACTAATGATCTCCGCTGGATTGCTCTACAGACTGTTTGATATGGTCCGGAACCACTGCACCGAACCCATGGTCCACTCATACTAAATCCGGAACCACTGCACTGAATCCATGGTCCACTCATACTAAATCAGTGGATGTGTTTCAGGTTTAAGATAACAGACAAGCTTACGGCCCTACCTGATGAATTGTGGTCACCGTAGTCATATTTACCTATATTCGTAATAGTCAATAAAGTTACCAGAAAAGTATTAAAATACTTAATTCGGTCACACTGTCATTACGTTAGTACTATTAGTTGTCTGTGCTGTCGAGCGGAGTCAACCGTAGTGCGGCCTCATCAGCGGTTCTGCGGGTGTCAGCCACAACCGCAACCGCATATGCGGCCTCGCCCTTAGGGCGAGCGCCCACTGCTTTGCGATCCGGTGCGTTTGCGTTTTTTCTTTTTTAATTTGGCCTGGCTATAAACTGAGATCATTGGTGAATGAACTAAAAACTGGATTCATTAAGGTCGCTTTACACGCTAATTTAGCCGGCATAATGCCGTTTCACACTTTCGTGATAATCGCGAGGTGGATATCGAATAAATGTCGGTGTTTTGCGTGGTCCCACTATTTTGAACCACTAGTGGGACCACGAGGGAGAACTGTTTCTCGTGTCGTGGTCTCACTACGATATCGGATGTCAACTGTTTGGTCCTGATGTTACCTGCTTATATACTCCTTTTAGATAGGTATAACATTAAATTAACTTTTAAAATTTAGTATTAAATAACTAAAAAGTCGGTGTTCATTATTTTATTGATATAAATTTTTGTAATTCTTAATTTTTTTTCTCTGATCTTCACATGTTCCACTGATCTTGATTTGTTTTGTCATTCTTTGTTTAAAGATCTTCATTTGTTTTGTCGATCGTCATTTGTTTTGAAAACAGAACATACTTAGTAGAACAGAAATCTCTCGAAACTTCTCGTGGTCCCACTATTTTGTCACACTAGTGGTACCACGAGAAAACACCGGGTAAATGTGTGTAAAAGTGTTCGTGGGGCTTTTACATCACATCAGGACCATCAATCGTATACAGACGCGCTGGGCGTCCGCTCTCCTGATAGCTCTCTTGCTCGACCGAGTGGCTATGTTGTACGCTGCCTTGAGGTGAGCCACATTCGGGTTGCGCACCGCCCGAGCCCTGATCCAGGTGCGGTAAGCCGCCTGTGTTGGCTGAAAGGCTACGGCACACTCACCCGCGAACCAGGGGCGGGCTTTGCGGATGCTGGCGACATCAGTGTATGGAATGTAGTATTCCATACCTAATGTTATCTCACCAGCAACAGCAGAGGCGCTTTCCGATGAAGCCCTCTCTGCAAAGCAGCGCTAAATCCACGGGATGGTTGCAAAGTATTCTCGTACTGGATTACTCGTCAGCAGTAAGTCCAGAAGGGCGGGTCCATGGTCTGACCTGTCCGGTATGCGCGTAATCCCGAGTACCATTTGGGTCAGACCATGGGAGAGAGCGAACGCGTGGGCGGCCTGTCCCGCAGGATCAGTCTTGAGGGACCCCAGCTACTCAGTGTGGTGACCATTGAAGTCACGACAAAGGTACGACTGATCGGCAGGGCGGCGTGTTTGCGTCTCCGTTAGGAACATTACAGCAGGCCGTGCCGTCTCTTGATGGTGAAAGACGGCGTCGAGGTTGGCTTGGAGTCCGCGGATGTTAGCGAATTCCACCTCGAATAGTGCGTTTTGGGGAATGGTCGCAGCGGCCGCTGTGAAACCTCTATTTTTATTTTGCGCTGCCATGATTGGGTTAAAGGGAGACGTGAATACGGAGCGACATTTGCTGCAGCAGTGAGTGACAAGTCTTAGGGGCTTAGCTTTATCTATAACTGTGTGTTTAGAAGGAAGTCGACCCGCCGGACGGAAGGGTATGGCCGCCGGGTCCCCTTCCGGTCACCATCCCGCACGACGGACCACATCGGGATAATGCGTGGCCTGGTAAAGCAGCCTCCCAGGGTGGTTAGTCCCTGTTAGGCCCCTATAATATGCCACGGGCAGCCGGCGGCAAGACCGTTTCTACGGGTCTCCCTGGCCGGGGGGTCAACATCCGTCAGCCACACTAGGCACCACGTACCGCCTACTGGTCCCCCCCTGCTGCATCAAACATCGCCCCGGGCCAGGCTGTGCAGCTGCTGAACCCCGAACGCAACCCAACCGGGGCTGGGTTACTTGGGGGGCTTTTCACAACTGCACGGTGGTACCCCCCGGACCAATATTGTACCACCTTGTACCACATGGGAGCCTAGGCCACCATGTGGGTACCTAAATACGCGGAGCGTCGTCCGTTGTTCGGAAGGTGCACCGCGTGCCGGTGAGGTCACTAGGGCCCCTGAGTCTTGTTGTTAGTGGGGCCCCTTAAACCCTAATTTCCGCAAGGCGAGCATTAGGCTCGCGTTCCGCAATCTCTCAATATAGTTTTTTACAATTGAGCCTACGCTCATATTGAGCTCATGCCAAGGGTGTCCTGTCCAGGTTATGCTTTAGTGGAACCGTAAGGTCCTGAACAGAGGGTAGGAATTGGTTGGTACTTACTTAATAGAAGAGACAAATTCAATACTCGTCAACATCGGTAGCTTTATTTGTCACAAAAACCTGTATCTGTAACACAATACTTTTTGGATTTGGTTCGAGCGACTCACGGATTTGGTTCGCTTCCAGACCATATCCGACAGTCTGTAGATAAAATAATGTCATCTGGTGGCTAAATATGCATTAAGTTGATAGCTAGAGCAACTTAATGCACACAACTTATACACCAAATTCATGTCTTTGAGTTCGCGTCCAAAAACCACCTCCGGCTCTAACTTCACGATCATACCACGAACCTTGTACAGTTGCACACACATTTACCCATGTTTTCTCGTGGTACCATTAGTGTGACGAAATAGTGGGACCACGAGAAAGCAGTTCTCCCTCGTGGTCCCTACTTTTTATCTACATTCTGTATATAACTAGGTATGCGCTAATTTTCAAAACAAATGAAGATCAGTGAAACATGTGAAAATTGGAAAAACAAATGAAGATTGACAAAAAATTAAAATCGATAAATTAAATGAAGACTGACTTCCTTATTTGTTTTATTTTAAAATTTAATGTTATACCTATTGAAAAAGTGTATATAAGCAAAAACATCAAGATTAAAATATTGATATCCGTTTTCGTAATAGGACCACGAGAAACAGTCAGTTGTCCCTCGTGGTCCTCGTGATCCGGCTAAATAAGCGTGTAAGGCGACCTTTATGAATCCAGTTTTTAGGTCATTCACCAATGTTCTCAATTTGAAGCCATGCCAAATTAAAAAAGAAAAAGCTGTCAAATACAACAAACGCACCGGATCGCAAACACAGAACACTTATACTCCGAGAGAAGAACTGCAACTTCATACTGCAAAACTGCTTACAGAGGCTACACTAGCGCTACAGTTTATGCCACCAGTAAACTTTCTTAGCGCGGGAGATTTGAATTTATTTAGTATTTTTGTTGCAGCAGCTACATATTATGTCAAAATTTTGCATGGAAATTTTCACATAATCAGCATATACATTATAGGTATACCCTGAAGTGAAAATTGCCATACAAAATTTTGACATAACAGCTGTAATAAACCCTGTGTAATTTTTTATCAGTAAAGGCCAAATAATTAATTTATCCAAATCGATAAGTTATGCAAACGATTAGCCCTTTACACTGTAAATATGGTATAACATGATTTTACAGTATAAATCTAGTTGACCGTTAACTCAAACTCAACTCAATTTATTAAAACTAAATGATCTAAAAATAAATAAAACAAGGTTTTTAAATATTTCTTAAAATATTTATTTTTCGCGCTAACGAGTGTTTGGAGGCTTCCTCCACAAATCCTCGATTTTTTAAGGTCGAAAACCTTTTGGTGCATATATTATAGCAATTGTACTGTTAATAATATTTTGTACGTTGCTAGTAAAATGTTCTTCGCAACCCATCAACCAATCTTTATTCAGATTTAGACATTTATTTTTTAAAATAAGTTTTATATTTTCTTTGTGTTCATTCTCTGCAAGGAATTAATAATTATAGTTGCAGCATTTTCAACCAGCTTACAGAAACTGGGCTGAATGTATTTCAAACTACTTTTTACTTCACTGTACTCTTTAAATGACGTAAATATATGACAAACCTCAGTGTAAGATCGGCAAGCACAATGCGTTTGCAAAATTGGCAACTAAGTGACATTTTCTTAGCAATGTATCCGCATACATATGCGCAAGCTTGCATTTCTCCAGAACACTGAGGTATGTCTATTTCTTCCGGGGAAATATTGGGTCCCTGATCAAAGAAACCCTGTGAGGGATTCTGATCCCTCGCAGGGTTTCTTTGATCAATACCCTGGTTCAAAAAAAAACTTAAAATTATTTAATAAATTATTTTTGTCATCCAGACAGTTTCTGTTTTTGTTATTATTAATTAAATTAGTTATGATACTGGTTTTTAATGCTGCAACATATTGCACTGAAGTGGGGTTTGGGTTGCAACCACAATTGCTTCTAATGCATCCAAAACAGTTTTCGAGAGGATCTTGGTTCAGCCTCCGCACAGACAATGTTGTTACATTACTTTTCTTTAAATTTTTAAAAATACGCTCGATTGCGTTAAGTGTCCTCAGCCAGCCGTCTTGTGATGGTGGCTTGCTCCTAGCCCCTAAAAAATTCATATTTGAAAAAAAAAATCTCATTTTAGTGAACAATTCACAATTCACTATGACGGCTGGCTTCGGACATATTTGTTAGGTAAGGTATGCCACGTTTGTGGTCTGCTGTGTCTCCATTCATTGCATCAAATAAATTGTCCATTTTGGACAGTAACGCTGCAGTTGCTACGGCATCTTGCGGTAATTCATCTGAAAATAAATTATTTCATATATTTTTTAACACAGCACTAGCATTAATAAGACTTTTATTTACTGTCTTGTCAGAGCGGACTGTGAGAGATAGATAGATGGTAGACGACAGTGAGCTCCATGACAAATACAAGGTTTCTTGGTTTTCAGAGGGTAAACGCGGCGCCCTTGGTTTTGCACTCGTACATAAGCCACACCACTTTCCATCAGGCGAGCCGTGTGCTTGTCTGCCACGTAAGTGATATAAAAAAACAGTGAAATTAAATATAACAACTTACTTTGTGCTACTTTGGCAAATAAACCAGCTGCAACTGAATGGCTTAAAACTTGAGCAGCTAAGCGCACTTTCATTTTTTGTTTGCCATTTGGCCGCAGATGCTGCTGGGTTAACGCTGGAGCAAAAACGAAATTCTCATTCTTGTTATCTAAGTGGTAGAATTTCTCGATGTGACTCCACTTATCTACCACTGCAATAAAAAAAAAATATCATCATCATCAATGCCACTGCCAGATAATTTATTTCAAATACTATTTTCAATACTTACCTAAACTTTGTTGGCCATCTACTTGTACATCTTGTAGATATTGAATATCATGCTTTAAAAAATTGTTCCTAAAGCATTTTAATAAGTGTGGTGGGTCCAGGATCGTTACTATTTCGTGTCCGTCATGTTCGAAATAAGGTTGTTCGGTCGAGGACCCTAGTTTATTAATAGCACGTATATTTACGCCATCTAAATCACACACCACGCCCATGACTTCCAAGCCAGCGCCAAAACAAGCAGTCAAAACCTGAAAATTTTAATGTTTAGTATTTAAGTAGTTGATCAGCTGTCTATTAATAGTTGGAAATTAGTATAGATCAGGAAATTAGTGTTGAAGTCTCTTGGTCTACTTTTATTATTATTTTGACTGCCTCAGTGGCGCAGTCTATAGTGATACCGCCTGCGGCGCTGCAGGTCGTGGGTTCGATTCACACCGGAGACAAATATTTGTGTGACCCCATAAATGTTTGTCTCAAGAGTCTGGGTGTTTCTATGTATAATATGTATGTATTTAAAAGTATATAAGTATTAATATCCATGGTCTGATATCCATAACACAAGCAGGTTATTCCTAGCTTACTTTGGGATCAGATAGCGTTGTGTGAAATGTCCGTGAATATTTAGTTATTTATTATTAAAAAAAAATGTATGAGAAACGGACCCACCTCTTTAATAAGTACAGCTAATCTGTCTGCTGTAACGCAATTACCAGAAAAATAAAAGGCCATAGGTTGTTTCCAAGCTTTTCGTATGCCAATAGCCATAAATGTTAATGCATGGGTTGCTACTTCTGGGGATCGACCCTGGCTTGCATGGTCCTGGTAGCCATCATAGTGGTCAAGTTTTGAATTGTAGGTCAAGTTTTTTCTAATTGACATCTCGTCAAAAGCCACCAGACATAGGTTGTCCTGCACTGTTCTTGTTCTGGTGATTTCTTTAATAGTTTTAGTCACTTGCTCATTTATGCCACACAGCAACGGTATTCTGTTCAATAAATTTTTTAAAGAACTAATACTGGGTAAACAAAACATTCGACTCAGCAATCTATAGCAAGCACTTGATTTTTTAAAAATGCTTAATGCAAGAATGTTGTCGTCTAGAGACCATCTCCGTCCATTTAGTTTTTTTGGCACATTTTTTAATTGGCTTTGCAGCAACAAATAAAAAGAGCTGCTCAATTTGCTTTTCAATAAGCTATTAACTGAGGAATCAGAGTGTAAAACAGTTAATACATTTCTGTTACACTTTTTCACTCGTTTGAAATTTCTTCGCTGTCTTAATATTTCTGACATATTTTTCCTGCATCTTTGATACAATTTTCTTTTTCGAGGTGTGAGATCCGTAACTTTTTTCACATTTATATCTTTAAGTATTCCTCTGCTATGCGACTCCTGAAAAGAAAATGAAAGTCACATGTAGTTAGCTAGCTTAAAAAATAACAAATCTTCATCCTCTATTTCAGTTTATTCCTAGAGATATTGCTTGCAGCCACCCCCTCCCAGACAAGATCTTGGCATACTTTGAACTGCCTTTGCACTTCTTTAATCCATTTAAAATTATATGCCTGCAATTTAATCGATTTGAAATTATGAATGAAAATCTATCTGATTTATTGACATTTATGATTACTGCTCCATTCCTTTGGATAGAAGCGTAATGACAGGAGCCTGAGGCGTGGAGTTTCCTAAAGGTGCTCCCTCACCGGGAGCATTCGCCTGTAATGAAACAAATTAGATTCGACTCGAGCATTGCGTTACGATGCTACCTCCCTGACCGACGAGCGTTCGCGTGTAATGTAACATTTATAGATTCGACGTTACGATGCTACCTCCCTGACTGACTCGAGCATTCGCGTGTAATGTAACATTTATAGATTCGACTCGAGCATTACGTTACGATGCTACCTCCCTGACCGACACGAGCATTCGCGTGTAATGTAACATTTATTATAGACTAGCTGATTAACAAACCCCTTAAACGATACCCATCATGAAATTTTGTGATAACGGCGCGGCGGCCATATTGGATCTCTAAATTAACCCGAAATTCGTATTCAGCATACTAAAAAACCCCTTAAACGATACCCATCATGATATTTTGTGATAACGGCCCGGTGGCCATATTGGATCTCTAAATTAACCCGAAATTCGTATTCAGCATACTAAAAGACCCCTTAAACGATACCCATCATGAAATTTTGTGGTAACGGCGCGGCGGCCATATTGGTTTTCTAAATTAACCTGAAATTCGTACTCGGCATACTAAAAAAACCCTTAAACGATACCCATCATGAAATTTTGTGATAACGGCGCGGTGGCCATATTGGGTCTCTAAATTAACCCGAAATTCGTACTCAGCATACCATAAAACCCCTTAAACGATACCCATCATGAAATTTTGTGATAGTGGCGCGGCGGCCATTTTGGATTGCAAAATTATCATAAATTTCGTACTCAGCATACTAAAAAACCCCTTTAACGATACCCATCATGAAATTTTGTGATTTTGGGGCGGCGGCCATATTGGATCTCTAAATTAACCCGAAATTCGTACTCAGCATACCAAAAAACCCCTTAAACGATACCCATCATGAAATTTTGTGATTTCGGCGCGGCGGCCATATTGGATCTCTAAATTAACCCGAAATTCGTACTCAGCATACCAAAAACCCCCTTAAACGATACCCATCATGAAATTTTGTGATAACGGCGCGGCGGCCATTTTGGTTCTCTAAATTAACCCGAAATTCGTACTCGGCATACCAAAAAATCCCTTAAACGATACCCATCATGAAATTTTGTGATAACGGCGCGGCGGCCATATTGGATCTCTAAATTAACCCAAAATTCGAACTCAGCATACCAAAAAACCCCTTATACGGTATCCAACATGAAATTTTACAACGGTGGCGCGGCGGCCATATTGGATTGCAAAATTAACCAGAAATGCGTACTCGTACTACCTACTATTTTTTTCCCAAAAGCATTTGACATCTTAGATCGTATGTCCACTTATTTTAAATACGGACCAGTGTGCAGCCGGCCAGCCGCAATAAAAAAAGCGCACTGCTGTTACAAGTTGTATCAAAACATTACACATTGTATCATTACAAGGTGCGCAAAGCGCATTGATGTTACGAGTTGTATCAAAACGATACACATTGTATCATTACAAGGCGCGCATTGTAATGCTCGATTCACCTCCCTCACCGGCTGTAATTCTCGAACGTTACATTACGCGCGAATGCTCCCGGTGAGGGAGCACCTTAATGAAGAAATTTTTCAAATTGGCCCAGTAGTGTTTGTGATTATTTGTTACATACAAAAATACATGTACATAAACAACAACTACACAAATGAAATTACCATGATTGGAGTTGAGGTATTTCTTTCAATGTCTTCATGGTCACCTACTATGTTGTCATATGCAGGATGTTGAGACATACTAAGCCTAATAACCATATCTGACTCCGTCAAGAATGCAGACTCTGCTGCCGTGGGCTGGAAAAATAAAATGTTATAATATATTATGTAGTATTACATTGTATGTGCCTACACACACAGACAGACAGACATGAAAAGTTTAAATTACATTTTCGGGTTCAGTATCGATTATAGAACGCCCTCCAATGAAAATTTTCAAAATATCTTCCATGTACAGACTCTCGACCCTCAACAGTTTTATTATAAGTATAGATGAATAGATGTTCTAATTTATTCTTATGTTCATACAATATTAAGTGAGATTACCTACCTTGATAAGAGTTGGGCTATTTCTCTTAAAGTAATCATGATCCAGTCTAATGACCATAATGTCATTAGCAGGTTGTTGAGACGTACTAGGTTGAGACGTAATATTCATAGGTGACTCCATCAAGAGGGCAGACCCTGCGGTAGGCTGAAAATATAGTATTAAATGTAAACAGATAGATTTATTTTTATTGACATCAGTGTAACACTGTACCTGATGACTATTAATAGTGAATCAACTTTGTTTAACACAAACAACACTGTTTCAACATCAAGTAGAAAAAAAAACCATGGGCATCAAGTATTATTAAAGGTATACTAAAACTAACTGATCACAATTAATGCTGGGATGAAGAGAATAACTAGGTAGGTACTTCTACTTTTTTTATACCACTTAGGAGGCAGATAGCCTCCGTGGGTTGGCGGTAGTGCATGCGACTGCTGCTATGCAGGGGGGTGTGGGTTTGATTCCCGCTCAGTGCAAATATTTTTGAAGATGAACTCCCTGCCTAAGGCTAGAGGTGCGATGATAGAATGTAGCCGTGGGCGTTTCAAACGATTACTCTGAAGGTAAAAGAAACACAGCGAGGCAAAGTACCATAAAAATCTATAATACTCACTTGAGATTCTTTGGATGTACTCGGCTCATCTCGTAAACAAGCCAAAATATTTATTGCATCAGTAGGTATAGCAAATTTATTCAATCTTTTCCTGTCATTGGTAGTAAATGAAGAATCATCAAAATGCTTTGAACATAGCATCATATGTTGTCTATACAATTTTTCCAGTGATTCCTCGGATTTCCAGTCATCATTGGGAAAGCAATATGTTGCCCAAACTTTTGCCCTGAAATACGGGTAGTTGTTAGTGTTGAAGTTTAAGTTCTTTTTAGTAGAGACAGCATGATAACAGTTTACTTACTTAAGGGCTCCATGCATAGATGGTAGCGGAAACCTGTGAAAGGTCAAAGAACTGTCGTCCTTCGAAGTAATGCCGCATTTCACGCACTTCACAGTTTTAACTTTTCCAGCCATGATAAAAAAAAGTAGGTAGGTAGTAGGTGAGCGTAATTTCGCAATAGACTCGATTTTTATAAAATAACAGAATAGCGTCAATTTCGCACACACAAATGAGTCTCAATCTCGCGCTGATCTTCAAAACACTACTGGACGATATTCCGGCAGAAGAACAACAATTATCACAATAATATAGAGAAATCTTCACAGAGCAATTTAATCCGTAACGATGAAAATTGTTGTGATGAAAAATGTGCAAACATGACACAATTGACAATTTGCCTGACAGTTCTTTTTTGGTACCTAATGCTTTCTCATTCTTTTGTAGAGCGCTTTCCTTTGTTAACATATGCTGCCACCGGCTCCGTGTGTTGGCATTGGCGACTTAGGAAGTTGACACCCCCTGATCGCAAAGCAGTGGGCGCTCGCCCTTACTGACGATGGTTGAACGTGACAACGTCATGAAAATAAAAATAACATTACAAGACAAAAAGAAATATAAAATAAAAACACATCAATTGATTATAGTGCCATCTGTTGAAAACATTACAAAAATAAATGGAACTCCTCGAGGTAACGCGAGGGAGGTAACGACATAATATTGCGTCATCTTTTTTCGTTCGTGCAGCCGGCTCCATCGAATTATAAGACGTTGTCACGTAAAAAACTCGTCTACATTGGCCATTTGCGTTGGTGTTCCGATAGACATGCCAGGACCCCAATTCTCCGCCACTCGGATTGAATCCGTGGCCGACAATTTCCGCGATAAATGTCATCTTTCTCTTGATTTGCCGTTTTGCCTATTCTCGGAGAGTCGTGGGCGACAATTGTCTGACTATTTTCACCCGGATTACGTCGCATGGTACAGATCACACGTATTTCCTAAGTCGTATGGTATTTTATCTGTAATCCCACACTTCTGTTGTCACTAGTTTTAAGTTTATTTTATAGTTTACCTTGTTAAAAGTTAATTTTCAAACGACAGTGAAATACACTAACAATATGCAATCACTGAAAATGAAACGCCACGGAGCTGGAGGTGCATTACGTGGAGAGTAGAGGACTTTGTGAAGTTCAAGGCAAGTATTTACGCCACAGTCTAGTATAATCGGGGTTTGGTCTATCTATACAGACAGTAGAACATAGGCACTGTTGATAACATATCACCATTACATGTATCAATATGTTTTTAGTCCACTGTCTTGACAGTCTACTATTACAATCTAAAGCCCGGTATAAACATCGTAGAACATGTTAACATAATTTCGATTCGTCTGACTTAGGTAGGTATATTCCTCTGTCTTGGCAGTCTTCTACTCTATTCAAAGCCCGGTCTACTCAATACAGACACTAGAACATACTGTTGATAACATTATATCGATATGTCTTTTATTCTACTATCTTGACAGTCTTCTACTCTTTTATAGGCGCTGTGTACGCTAATATCCTTAGTACTGGGTCAATATGCAATATGATACATACTAATACAGTATTAGTATGTGCAAGGCATTGATGAATAAATACCTACAACTAAATGAACTGTTTCATATACAGAACTTGCCTTATTCACTTGTCATTTGCTTTCAGATCTATGGCTCAAAATAAAAAATCCTGAATGTTTATGCACGGTTTGCCGGAAGCTGCAATATTTACCTTACCACATTTTGAATAGCTCCAATGCATTGACGCTAATGAAGCAATAAGAAGCCACAGGCAATACCACATAATCGGTTAGTTATATTTTATCACTTCTTTTATCTCCAAAAGGGCCAGCAAGGGCATACTAACTTCACCTTATAGTATTTGTCCCACGTAATAGGTGGTGAGCTATGTGGTAATGTATGCAGGTGTGGGTTGTCACTGTCCGTTGTTGACATTTTTGAAGCATATGGTCTTCACTGTGGCTTAACAACTGCCATTTTAAAGGCAACCGGGATCAAAGTATACATTCCTTCTGAAGCTAGAAAACGCTCACAAATAAATGTCACAACGTGGTCCAGTGGTGGTAGATATAGCTTAGGTCTAGGATACTTACTGCAGTGATTGATAGTTGAGTCTGCTTCAAATTTAACTCCTTACCTCTTTTAACAACACAAAATTTCCATCTTACTTAATAACAAATAAATGGTGATTATTTATTTCAGGAGGTAGTGGATATGCCTAAGGCTATGGTGTCTTACACTTCAACAAGACTATGAGGAAGGACCCACCAACAAACCTGAATGATGACACCTTGTCATGTTAAAGACAAGTGATGCTGGTCACAGAACAAATTTATTAATAGCCACTAATTATCAGTCTGACCATCTTAGCTAGAATCACATTCCTCCGTCAACAGGTCCACCACTTGCAGGTCACAGAGCCACATTACATGCAGTAGAATATTAACAAGAATGTGTTAAGTGTTTTATTCAAGGAATAAATGAAAGTTCATTTCATTAATATAATAAGTTTTATTAACCCTTTTAATTTGAGAATTTTAACTTTTAACTTTAAATTATACTATGTATGATCATCAATTTCAGTCAGTAAAATGACATTTAATTAGTGCATTTAATGACAGCATACAGCAGTTAAAGCATTCAGTTAATGTAAAGTGTATAAAATGTCGAAGTCTATTGATAGCCGAACATCACTATGGTAGCGGGTCACCCTTTTTGTATCAGTGACAGTTGCACTTTTCATTTTACTAACTGAGATTAATAATCCTATTTTAGAACTACTAACAACTAAGAAATAGCACAGTCACTAAAGAACCATTACAGGTTGACAGTTGAAAGATGAATTCTATTTCTGTTGCCGCTTTAAAGTTGGGATACAGGAACTACATGTTAGGATGATGTTGAAGTTAGCTTCATTTTTGTGATCCTGGTGTATAAGTACACTCCTTTTTACAGCCTATGGTATTGTTCAAACCTGAAATAGATGCAACAGATTGTATTAAGAAATTATAAAACATTACAATAAGTAACACAACATCTGTCTCTCCGTTCCGACCAACTGTTGCGATATGTATGACATAAAAGATATCATATTAACATGTTGCAATGCATTAGGTACATGATAAATTGCTGTTGTTCTAGGCTAGACTAGTAGCAGTTATAGATTAACCACTGACTATCTTGAAGAGACCCACCACAGTAGCATTCACAGAGAGTGACAACAATTTTGCATTATAAATAATAAAAGGTAAGTATTAATATAGCATTAGTACCACAGACATGCATGTGCCTGTGTTTATATAAAACCTAGCCTGCCACTCTCCTGACACCTACTGTGATTGATTGGACTAATTGACACCACATTGAAGTTTGAACGAAGGAATCTTGTATCTTTTGGCACACAAAGTACAGGCACTCGTGGTTTTTTGTTTTTGTTAATACTACTATGTCTGTGCATAGTAGGTAAGTACCTACTTTTAGAACATCACTTAGGAGACAGGTAGGTATTCTAATATACTGACCTGTAAAAATTACTTTTGGCTCTTGAGTTTCTCATCTTCCTTTATAACTAGTTCGGGGAAACCTCCACGCATAGCTCCAGCTGATCAATTCATCGCTAACGACATCGCTTTACGTTATTCTCTTGTCTTGATAAATCTAAAAAGAAAAACGGATTAGTTGAGACTAGTAACGAAATTTGAATAATTCAAGACATTGCATGATAAGTATTACTTACTTTTCTCTTCTCGCTCCGAGTTTTGGGACCTTTAGGATGACACCAAGTTCAGCATAGTCTAGCAAACGGTGTATTTGCACATCGGAAGAATACGCTACTCCAAGTTCAGCATAATAATATAGTCTAGCAAACGATGTATTTGCACATCGGAAGCATATGCTGCTCTTTCCTTTTCTTTTAATTGTTATTTTCCGTCAGCTGGTTCTAATTCCATTATTTTGTTTGAATTATTTGAAATATTTATGATAAATAAAGTTCCCGACATTTGTCTTGTTTACATACTTGTTTTTTTTTAATGCTAAGTAAGTATTCCGTCTACATGCATACTGCTTACTTATTTCCTTCATTTAAAAATTATTATTTTTATTTAATATGATAGTTTGCGCCCCCAATAACAACTTATTATAAAAATTTAATGTATTCTCAATACGTTAGTATTATTTTGATATTATTAATAAGGTAAAATACGTAGAAAATTGCTAATCGATTTTATTGGTGTTAGGGCGCGCGCCCACTGCTTTGCGATCCGGTGCGTTTGCGTTTTTTCTTTTTTAATTTGGCCTGGCTACAAACTGAGATCATTGGTGAATGAACTTAAAACTGGATTCATTAAGGTCGCTTTACACGCTAATTTAGCCGGCATAATGCCGTTTCACACTTTCGTGATAATCGCGAGGTGGATATCGAATAAATGTCGGTGTTTTGCGTGGTCCCACTATTTTGAACCACTAGTGGGACCACGAGGGAGAACTGTTTCTCGTGTCGTGGTCTCACTACGATATCGGATGTCAACTGTTTGGTCCTGATGTTACCTGCTTATATACTCCTTTTAGATAGGTATAACATTAAATTAACTTTTAAAATTTAGTATTAAATAACTAAAAAAGTCGGTGTTCATTATTTTATTGATATAAATTTCTGTAATTCTTAATTTTTTTTCTCTGATCTTCACATGTTCCACTGATCTTGATTTGTTTTGTCATTCTTTGTTTAAAGATCTTCATTTGTTTTGTCGATCGTCATTTGTTTTGAAAACAGGACATACTTAGTAGAACAGAAAACTCTCGAAACTTCTCGTGGTCCCACTATTTTGTCACACTAGTGGTACCACGAGAAAACACCGGGTAAATGTGTGTAAAAGTGTTCGTGGGGCTTTTACATCACATCAGGACAATCAATCGTATACAGACGCGCTGGGCGTCCGCTCTCCTGATAGCTCTCTTGCTCGACCGAGTGGCTATGTTGTACGCTGCCTTGAGGTGAGCCACATTCGGGTTGCGCACCGCCCGAGCCCTGATTCCAGACCATATCCGACAGTCTGTAGATAAAATAATGTCATCTGGTGGCTAAATATGCATTAAGTTGATAGCTAGAGCAACTTAATGCACACAACTTATACACCAAATTCATGTCTTTGAGTTCGCGTCCAAAAACCACCTCCGGCTCTAACTTCACGATCATACCACGAACCTTGTACAGTTGCACACACATTTACCCATGTTTTCTCGTGGTACCATTGGTGTGACGAAATAGTGGGACCACGAGAAAGCAGTTCTCCCTCGTGGTCCCTACTTTTTATCTACATTCTGTATATAACTAGGTATGCGCTAATTTTCAAAACAAATGAAGATCAGTCAAACATGTGAAAATTGGAAAAACAAATGAAGATTGACAAAAAAATTAAAATCGATAAATTAAATGAAGACTGACTTCCTTATTTGTTTTATTTTAAAATTTAATGTTATCATTGAAAAAGTGTATATAAGCAAAAACATCAAGATTAAAATATTGACATCCGTTTTCGTAATAGGACCACGAGAAACAGTCAGTTGTCCCTCGTGGTCCTCGTGATCCGGCTAAATAAGCGTGTAAGGCGACCTTTATGAATCCAGTTTTTAGTTCATTCACCAATGTTCTCAATTTGAAGCCATGCCAAATTAAAAAAGAAAAAGCTGTCAAATACAACAAACGCACCGGATCGCAAAGCAGTGGGCGCTCGCCCTAAGGGTCGCCTTACACGCTTATTTAGCCGGATCACGAGGACCACGAGGGACACGCTTATTTAGCCGGATCACGAGGACCACGAGGGACAACTGACTGTTTCTCGTGGTCCTATTACGAAAACGGATATCAATATTTTAATCTTGATGTTTTTGCTTATATACACTTTTTCAATAGGTATAACATTAAATTTTAAAATAAAACAAATAAGGAAGTCAGTCTTCATTTAATTTATCGATTTTAATTTTTAGTCAATCTTCATTTGTTTTTCCAATTTTCACATGTTTCACTGATCTTCATTTGTTTTGAAAATTAGCGCATACCTAGTTATATACAGAATGTAGATAAAAAGGAGGGACCATGAGGGAGAACTGCTTTCTCGTGGTCCCACTATTTCGTCACACTAATGGTACCACGAGAAAACATGGGTAAATGTGTGTGCAACTGTACAAGGTTCGTGGTATGATCGTGAAGTTAGAGCCGGAGGTGGTTTTTGGACGCGAACTCGAAGACATGAATTTGGTGTATAAGTTGTGTGCATTAAGTTGCTCTAGCTATCAACTTAATGCATATTTAGCCACCAGATGACATTATTTTATCTACAGACTGTCGGATATGGTCTGGAAGCGAACCAAATCCGTGAGTCGCTCGAACCAAATCCAAAAAGTATTGTGTTACAGATACAGGTTTTTGTGACAAATAAAGCTACCGATGTTGACGAGTATTGAATTTGTCTCTTATATTAAGTAAGTACCAACCAATTCCTACCCTCTGTTCAGGACCTTACGGTTCCACTAAAGAATAACCTGGACAGGACACCCTTGGCATGAGCTCAATATGAGCGTAGGCTCAATTGTAAAAAACTATATTGAGAGATTGCGGAACGCGAGCCTAATGCTCGCCTTGCGGAAATTAGAGTTTAAGGGGCCCCACTAACAACAAGACTCAGGGGCTCTAGTGACCTCACCGGCACGCGGTGCACCTTCCGAACAACGGACGACGCTCCGCGTATTTAGGTACCCACATGGTGGCCTAGGCTCCCATGTGGTACAAGGTGGTACAATATTGGTCCGGGGGGTACCACCGTGCAGTTGTGAAAAGCTCCCCAAGTAACCCAGCCCCGGTTGGGTTGCGTTCGGGGTTCAGCAGCTGCACAGCCTGGCCCGGGGCGATGTTTGATGCAGCAGGGGGGGACCAGTAGGCGGTACGTGGTGCCTAGTGTGGCTGACGGATGTTGACCCCCCGGCCAGGGAGACCCGTAGAAACGGTCTTGCCGCTGGCTGCCCGTGGCATATTATAGGGGCCTAACAGGGACTAACCACCCTGGGAGGCTGCCCTACCAGGCCACGCATTATCCCGATGTGGTCCGTCGTGCGGGATGGTGACCGGAAGGGGACCCGGCGGCCATACCCTTCCGTCCGGCGGGTCGACTTCCTTCTAAACACACAGTCATAGATAAAGGTTAGCCCCTACGACTTGTCACTCACTGCTGCAGCAAATGTCGCTCCGTCTTCACGTCTCCCTTTAACCCAATCATGGCAGCGCAAAATAAAAATAGAAATTTCACAGCGGCCGCTGCGACCATTCCCCAAAACGCACTATTCGAGGTGGAATTCGCTAACATCCGCGGACTCCAAGCCAACCTCGACGCCGTCTTTCACCATCAAGAGACGGCACGGCCTGCTGTGATGTTCCTAACGGAGACGCAAACACGCCGCCCTGCCGATCAGTCGTACCTTTGTTACCGGCTATATCATCGAGGAACTATTTCGAGATAAAGCCGGGGTGTGCGCGTTCGTTAGGGCGGATGTTTGCTGTCACTGGCTGCGCTGCCTTGAGAACCCTTCCTTCTCCGTCTTTTGGCTGCACGTAGATCACGGCTCTATGAGTCAGATCTACGTCTGTTTCTATCGACCCCACACAGGGACAGCTGAGATAACGAGGCTATATCAGCACCTCAGCGAGGGGGCTGATGGCGCGCAGGTGCGGTTCCCGGACGCGAGTTGGTTTTTCTGGGGGACTTCAATGGTCACCACACTGAGTAACTGGGGTCCCTCAAGACTGATCCTGCGGGACAGGCCGCCCACGCGTTCGCTCTCTCCCATGGTCTGACCCAAATGGTACTCGGGATTACGCGCATACCGGACAGGTCAGACCATGGACCCGCCCTTCTAGACTTACTGCTTACGAGTAATCCAGTACGAGAATACTTTGCAACCATCCCGTGGATTTAGCGCTGCTTTGCAGAGAGGGCTTCATCGGAAAGCGCCTCTGCTGTTGCTGGTGAGATAACATTAGGTATGGAATACTACATTCCATACACTGATGTCGCCAGCATCCGCAAAGCCCGCCCCTGGTTCGCGGGTGAGTGTGCAGTAGCCTTTCAGCCAACACAGGCGGCTTACCGCACCTGGATCAGGGCTCGGGCTGTGCGCAACCCGAATGTGGCTCACCTCAAGGCAGCGTACAACATAGCCACTCGGTCGAGTAAGAGAGCTATCAGGAGAGCGGACGCCCAGCGCGTCACGCGGCTTGGTCAGGAGCTCACGTCACATTCGACGGGCAGCCGTGGATACTGGCAACTGGCCAAAGCCGTGCAGGCCAACTTTTGCAAGCCCTCGCTGCCGCCGCTGCGCTATCCTGACGGATCAGTGGCTCACAAAGCCCAAGAGAAAGCTGAAATGCTGGCCAATCTCTTTTCGGCTAGCTCCCGGGTCGATGACTGTGGCAAGCAACCTCTCACTTTCGCAGACTGTGGAACCACGATGCCGGATATTCATATCCAGCAATGCGATGTGCGGGGTGCGCGGCAGCAGAGATGCCACTCATACACAGTGGAGAGAATTTTCGCTAGAACCCAGCGTTTTAAAAGACGTTCCTCTGTCGAACTATAAAAACATGGAACGACCTGCCTGCTCACGTTTTTCCCTCATCTTACAATCCCGGGTTCTTGAAGAGGAACGTGAAGACGCACATCACAGGGCAGCCAACTTGAGGGCCACTGTCTAAAGTCTTAAGGACTGTGACACTGGCCCCCAATCGCTAGATGCACCACGGCTTACCATCAGGTTGGTGGCGACGTCAATTTGGCGAGCTAAATAAAAAAAAAAGGAATCTTAATTAAGGTGAGGCGGTTCTACGCGCCGCATCAGAGATATTTGCCTGCGTCGGAAAATGTTTTCACCTTTGGAATGACACCGCGAGGTACTTACTCGTCACGCTAGGTGCTATGCAGAGATGTGCTGTCCAATACGATTGATGGTCCTGATGTGATGTAAAAGCCCCACGAACACTTTTACACACATTTACCCGGTGTTTTCTCGTGGTACCACTAGTGTGACAAAATAGTGGGACCACGAGAAGTTTCGAGAGTTTTCTGTTCTACTAAGTATGTCCTGTTTTCAAAACAAATGACGATCGACAAAACAAATGAAGATCTTTAAACAAAGAATGACAAAACAAATCAAGATCAGTGGAACATGTGAAGATCAGAGAAAAAAAATTAAGAATTACAAAAATTTATATCAATAAAATAATGAACACCGACTTTTTTAGTTATTTAATATTAAATTTTAAAATTTAATTTAATGTTATACCTATCTAAAAGGAGTATATAAGCAGGTAACATCAGGACCCAACAGTTGACATCCGATATCGTAGTGAGACCACGACACGAGAAACAGTTCTCCCTCGTGGTCCCACTAGTGGTTCAAAATAGTGGGACCACGCAAAACACCGACATTTATTCGATATCCACCTCGCGATTCTCACGAAAGTGTGAAACGGCATTATGCCGGCTAAATAAGCGTGTAAAGCGACCTTAATGAATCCAGTTTTAAGTTCATTCACCAATGATCTCAGTTTGTAGCCAGGCCAAATTAAAAAAGATAAAACGCAAACGCACCGGATCGGAAAGCAGTGGGCGCTCGCCCTAAGGGCGAGCGCCCACTGCTTTCCGATCCGGTGCGTTTGTTGTATTTGACAGCTTTTTCTTTTTTAATTTGGCATGGCTTCAAATTGAGAACATTGGTGAATGAACTAAAAACTGGATTCATAAAGGTCGCCTTACACGCTTATTTAGCCGGATCACGAGGACCACGAGGGACAACTGACTGTTTCTCGTGGTCCTATTACGAAAACGGATGTCAATATTTTAATCTTGATGTTTTTTGCTTATATACACTTTTTCAATAGGTATAACATTAAATTTTAAAATAAAACAAATAAGGAAGTCAGTCTTCATTTAATTTATCGATTTTAATTTTTTGTCAATCTTCATTTGTTTTTCCAATTTTCACATGTTTCACTGATCTTCATTTGTTTTGAAAATTAGCGCATACCTAGTTATATACAGAATGTAGATAAAAAGTAGGGACCACGAGGGAGAACTGCTTTCTCGTGGTCCCACTATTTCGTCACACTAATGGTACCACGAGAAAACATGGGTAAATGTGTGTGCAACTGTACAAGTGTTCGTGGTATGATCGTGAAGTTAGAGCCGGAGGTGGTTTTTGGACGCGAACTCGAAGACATGAATTTGGTGTATAAGTTGTGTGCATTAAGTTGCTCTAGCTATCAACTTAATGCATATTTAGCCACCAGATGACATTATTTTATCTACAGACTGTCGGATATGGTCTGGAAGCGAACCAAATCCGTGAGTCGCTCGAACCAAATCAGTGCGTGTATTGTGTTACAGATACAGGTTTTTGTGACAAATAAAGCTAAGTACCGATGTTGACGAGTATTGAATTTGTCTCTTCTATTAAGTAAGTACCAACCAATTCCTACCCTCTGTTCAGGACCTTACGGTTCCACTAAAGCGTAACCTGGACAGGACACCCTTGGCATGAGCTCAATATGAGCGTAGGGTCAATTGTAAAAAACTATATTGAGAGATTGCGGAACGCGAGCCTAATGCTCGCCTTGCGGAAATTAGGGTTTAAGGGGCCCCACTAACAACAAGACTCAGGGGCCCTAGTGACCTCACCGGCACGCGGTGCACCTTCCGAACAACGGACGACGCTCCGCGTATTTAGGTACCCACATGGTGGCCTAGGCTCCCATGTGGTACAAGGTGGTACAATATTGGTCCGGGGGGTACCACCGTGCAGTTGTGAAAAGACCCCCAAGTAAGCTGCAGCAAATGTCGCTCCGTCTTCACGTCTCCCTTTAACCCAATCATGGCAGCGCAAAATAAAAATAGAGGTTTCACAGCGGCCGCTGCGACCATTCCCCAAAACGCACTATTCGAGGTGGAATTCGCTAACATCCGCGGACTCCAAGCCAACCTCGACGCCGTCTTTCACCATCAAGAGACGGCACGGCCTGCTGTGATGTTCCTAACGGAGACGCAAACACGCCGCCCTGCCGATCAGTCGTACCTTTGTTACCGGCTATATCATCGAGGAACTATTTCGAGATATTCCAACCATTCCTGCTCATAGAACGGCAGCCTTTAGAGGCACATTTAAGCACTCAGCCGCACACTGCTGGAATGTTCTGTCCCCACCGGTCCGCAGCCTGAAAGCAAGGCAGACATTTGTACGCCGTCTCAGGACCTTATACATGATGGAACAATGTCAGTCTTTAAGGTAATGTTATAATTTTTTTTGTTACAACATTAACCAATATCACTTTGTTGAAATAACATAATTCAAGTAATATTTATACTATTCAACACTATTTATATATTTATGTCCATATATTATTAGTTTTGGTTTTGTGTTGTTGCATGGAAGCGCTCGTGGCCCTGCGGACTCAGTGTTCTGTAAACGATCACTGCAGTAAGCAACTTTCACTATGGCCGGTCCATGGATGGGTGACCATCCATGTGATCACTTTGTGACATTTATTTGAGCATTTCTGTGCTTCGGAAGGCACGTTAAGCCGTTGGTCCCGGTTGCCAGTAAAATGGTAGTCGTTAAGCTAAGTTGAAGGCTTTATTTCAACAGCAGGCAGTCACAACCTGCGCTTGTCTATTTAAACACGGCAATACGACTCACCACCTATTACGGGGGACAAATTATACAAAGGTGAAATGTGGGCATATAATGTGCCTCTGCCTGCCCCTTCGGGTATGGAGGCGTGACTATATGTATGTGTGTATGTATGTTGTTGCATGTATAGATTTGTATATATTTTGATGGATGTCTAAAGTCTCTCTCTCTCTTTTATATTGTTATCCTGTGAGGAGTATAAATGATTTTTAACTAACATACCGTCTTTCTTTGGCTGGCATGTGTGGTGGGCTGAAGCATGACGTGCAGCTGAAGTGCCAGGGTGATGTGGGTGAGCAAGGTGAAGCCTGCGTTACTTGCCTATAATTTTATAATATTTTATAATAGTATATATGTATTAAAAGAAAAAAAAATGTAAAGGGTAATAGTCCATAAGTCCATTAGTCCAAAATTATTGTTTTCTGTTGCTATGAAGATTTGAGGAGTTAAATATAATGTACTAATTTTACTCTTAAATGTATGTAGTAATTATTTATTTAGTAGGTATTAACTGCATTGTTTATCTGAGTTAGATTTTTATCACATTGTAAATTATAACCTCTTATTCTCACATTTTTTGTGTACATGTTGATTATTTTCTTTGCATAGTAGAATATGTTACAATGCTTCTAGATTAATGATTTACTTACGACTGGCAGCGGCAATATTTGTTTGTTGGTATCAGCATAATAGTTATTTCTTGCTATCAGAAGCGACGCCTCTTGGAGGATAGCATGCTTGGCATTTGAGTAAACACATTTAATATGAATAGCAGCACTCCACATTACAGCACAGCACCATGCATTTCTGTTTAATTTTTTACAATTCACGATTTAATAAATAATTAAACATGTACTTATTGTAAATATATCTGTGATCTGTGATTTGTTTTTGTGTCAAGAAGGAAAAAAAAGGAATGGCTTGGTGGCGTCTCTGACGTCTCTCGGATCGGAGACGGAAGTAATTAATGTTGCCAGCTCAAATATAATTTTGTATGGATATTTTTTAAGGGGTCCCGACACGATCAATTGGCGAATGTCGAACACGTTAAATGTCTGTACATATATGTCGATGCACACTGAAGCAACTTCCATTCATATTTGGCGTGATTGGCGATTGCAAGGCATGGTCGTGTCCGGTGTGACCATTATATATATATATTTTTTAATTTTTATTTCGTTTTTTATTTGTCATGTGTTGTTTGTTTGTTTTTAAATTTTTGTTATTTTTGTTAAAACGCTGATATGGTTTACAGTGGTAAAAATAGTTTAAAGGGGTTGTCATGTGTTCGCGTGATAGAGAGGAGGGGAGAAGATTGTTTTTGTTTTTGATAATTATTATAAAATATGAATGCCTCTGTCAAGTGGGGTCCGGCTACCTCTGAAAATCAGCGCTGTCTGCCTGTTAGTACAGGTGGACAGCATTACGCTGAGAGGTGGCCGTTATTCTACTTTCTGTGTTGGGTATACCTTTAATTGTACTATTGCTGTGTGTTTTAAAAGTAGAATAAAAAGCTTTTTCTTTCTTCTTTCTTTCTTTCTTTCTTTTCTTAGATAAAGCCGGGGTGTGCGCGTTCGTTAGGGCGGATGTTTGCTGTCACCGGCTGCGCTGCCTTGAGAACCCTTCCTTCTCCGTCTTTTGGCTGCACGTAGATCACGGCTCTATGAGTCAGATCTACGTCTGTTTCTATCGACCCCACACAGGGACAGCTGAGATAACGAGGCTGTATCAGCACCTCAGCGAGGGGGCTGATGGCGCGCAGGTGCGGTTCCCGGACGCGAGTTGGTTTTTCTGGGGGACTTCAATGGTCACCACACTGAGTAGTTGGGGTCCCTCAAGACTGATCCTGCGGGACAGGCCGCCCACGCGTTCGCTCTCTCCCATGGTCTGACCCAAATGGTACTCGGAATTACGCGCATACCGGACAGGTCAGACCATGGACCCGCCCTTCTAGACTTACTGCTGACGAGTAATCCAGTACGAGAATATATTGCAACCATCCCGTGGATTTAGCGCTGCTTTGCAGAGAGGGCTTCATCGGAAAGCGCCTCTGCTGTTGCTGGTGAGATAACATTAGGTATGGAATACTACATTCCATACACTGATGACGCTAGCATCCGCAAAGCCCGCCCCTGGTTCGCTGGTGAGTGTGCCGTAGCCTTTCAGCCAACACAGGCGGCTTACCGCACCTGGATCAGGGCTCGGGCTGTGCGCAACCCGAATGTGGCTCACCTCAAGGCAGCGTACAACATAGCCACTCGGTCGAGTAAGAGAGCTATCAGGAGAGCGGACGCCCAGCGAGTCACGCGGATTGGTCAGGAGCTCACGTCACATCCGACGGGCTGCCGTGGATACTGGCAACTGGCCAAAGCCGTGCAGGCCAACTTTTGCAAGCCCTCGCTGCCGCCGCTGCGCTATCCTGACGGATCAGTGGCTCACAAAGCCCAAGAGAAAGCTGAAATGCTGGCCAATCTCTTTTCGGCTAGCTCCCGGGCCGATGACTGTGGCAAGCAACCTCTCACTTTCGCAGACTGTGGAACCACGATGCCGGATATTCATATCCAGCAATGCGATGTGCGGGGTGTGCGGCAGCAGAGATGCCACTCATACACAGTGGAGAGAATTTTCGCTAGAACCCAGCGTTTTAAAAGACGTTCCTCTGTCGAACTATAAAAACATGGAACGACCTGCCCGCTCACGTTTTTCCCTCATCTTACAATCCCGGGTTCTTGAAGAGGAACGTGAAGACGCACATCACAGGGCCGCCAACTTGAGGGCCACTGTCTAAAGTCTTAAGGACTGTGACACTGGCCCCCAATCGCTAGATGCACCACGGCTTACCATCAGGTTGGTGGCGACGTCAATTTGGCGAGCTAAATAAAAAAAAAAAGGAATCTTAATTAAGGTGAGGCGGTTCTACGCACCGCATCAGAGATATTTGCCTGCGTCGGAAAATGTTTTCACCTTTGGAATGACACCGCGAGGTACTTACTCGTCACGCTAGGTGCTATGCAGAGATGTGCTGTACAATACGATTGATGGTCCTGATGTGATGTAAAAGCCCCACGAACACTTTTACACACATTTACCCGGTGTTTTCTCGTGGTACCACTAGTGTGACAAAATAGTGGGACCACGAGAAAGCAGTTTGCTGTTCTACTAAGTATGTCCTGTTTTCAAAACAAATGACGATCGACAAAACAAATGAAGATCTTTAAAAAAAGAATGACAAAACAAATCAAGATCAGTGGAACATGTGAAGATCAGAGAAAAAAAATTAAGAATTACAAAAATTTATATCACTAAAATAATGAACACCGACTTTTTTAGTTATTTAATATTAAATTTTAAAATTTAATTAAATTTTATACCTATCTAAAAGGAGTATATAAGCAGGTAACATCAGGACCAAACAGTTGACATCCGATATCGTACGACACGAGAAACAGTTCTCCCTCGTGGTCCCACTTGTGGTTCAAAATAGTGGGACCACGCAAAACACCGACATTTATTCGATATCCACCTCGCGATTCTCACGAAAGTGTGAAACGGCATTATGCCAGCTAAATTAGCGTGTAAAGCGACCTTAATGAATCCAGTTTTTAGTTCATTCACCAATGATCTCAGTTTATAGCCAGGCCAAATTAAAAAAGAAAAAACGCAAACGCACCGGATCGCAAAGCAGTGGGCGCTCGCCCTTAATAAGTGAGAAAACCGGTAATACCCAAGAGAAAACGGAACGTTATTTGTTAACATCACTGTGTGACATTCATAGACAATAACAAAAGCGGGGAATTTGAAGTCTACTACCGCCCAGAATACACAATTTAGTGATCACCAGACAATTTTTAACAGCATTCAATCCACAGACTTGAGGTCTGGCGATAGACATAGGCGTGTGAATCGAGAATCGGCCTCCAGACATCTTTAGGCAGTAGCTCTTGCCTTGTATTGAATACTTGCGTCGGCCTAAGCTCGCCTAATTTCTGTTGCAGGTTTTACATATTACAGGCGCTTATATGTGCAGTTTAGATACAATGAAGATATACCCTACGTGCATGGGAGCGTACGTATTACCTTTCTACATTCGCGAATTTTGTCGTTGCCGCGTTGTCTACTGCAGGGCTGTCCAAAGCAATGCCCGCGGCGTCCATTGTTGCGGCCCGCAGAATCTTTTTATCTTCTTTATTTAAATACATTAATGAGCAAATTATTTTTCCCGCAACGTAATTAAAATATTTTGGGCATGTATTCGATCAACCCGACGGTATTCCAGGCCGTGCGTGGGTCCTGGCTCTCGAGCTTATAGGGCTCTTTAGCGCATGCCTCGAAAAAAGCCAGTTTCCCAAGGTCTGGAAGACAGGGAAACTGTCTTGGATCTAAAAGGCGGGACAGCCGGCAAATTCCCCATCAGGGTACCGGCCGATCGTGTTTCTCGACGAGGTGTGCAAGCTCTTAGAGTGCATTATTGCACAACGCCTTGTCGGTCACTAACACGCGTGGGGCCTGATCTGGCGGATAGCCAGTTTGGCTGCCGTCAAGGGCGCTCCACCGTGGACACGATCATGCGCATTAGAGGCCTGACGGAGGAAGCAGTCTCTCACGGTGAGGTGGTGGTGGTGTTATCTATTGACATCTCCAACGCCTTCAAAACCTTGCCCTGGAGCTGCGTTAGGGAGGCGCTTAATTACCATGGAGTGCCTCCCTACCTCCGTCAAATTGTCGGCTAGGGCCGGGTTGACGGGATGTGTCGTGCGGTGTTCCACAGGGATCGGCATTAGGGCCGCTCCTGTCGAACATCGGTTACGACTGGGTGCTGCGTGGTCCGTTGCTCCGAGGGGTCGACGTCGAGGGTGTCGTCAGCGTAACACGTTACGCCGACGACACCCTCGTTACGGCGCGGGGAGCAACGCACCGAGACGCAGCACTAAAGGCCACGGCAAGGGTTGCTCAAGTCGTGGGTCGGATACGGCGCCTGGGTCTCGAGGTCGCCCTTCTCAAATCTGAGGCTCTGTGCTTCCACGGACCTCGGATGGGGCCACCTGCGGGATTCAGCCTAAAAGTAGGGGGCGTCAGCATCGGCATCGAGCCCTCGAAATATTTGGGGCTCGTACTCGGTGGCCAGTGGAACTTCGGACATCATTTCCGAAGTTTGGTCCCAAGTCAAAAAAGTTGAGAGTGATATAGCACTCTTCACTCATCCCTTAACGGTCGCAGTTGAGAGTGTGAAGATTGATTATTAACTAGAACTGTGTGATCTGTAATCAGACCCCTTTTACAAGGGCAGAAGGAATTGAATTTTTTAAGCTCCATATTGAACGTTTTCTGAAACTGACGAATTTCAGACTAAAAATGGGCTCGATGATGGGCAGTACCTACCTTTGTAAGAGTGCATATTCAACAATAAAGTTTATAAAATCGAAATACAGGTCTTCATTGACAGATACTTCACTTAAACATGCACTGCGTCTAGCTACTGCTAATATTGAGGTTGATGTTGACAGAATTGTAAAAGACAAATTAATGAGAAAGTAGATAATAAAATAATGATACCTATTATAGATGTATTTTACTTTGTTAAATATTTTACGGCCCTCCAATGTATTTAGCCATCATTGTTGGCCCTGGGTCCCATCTAGTTGGGACAGCCCTGAACGAACCCTTAATAATTAAGGTTCCGTTTCTGAAAGCAGAAACCCATAATTGGTTTCTTTCTGCGTTCAGAAAGATTACAGCTTATCATATATATCTACCGGATATTTAATAAAATAACTCATCAAAGTACATAAACATTTTATTCAGTATGTACAATTTAATGATTGATATTCTAAAACAAAAGAGCACATAAATTTTATATAAGCATACAGACTACCATGTATTTTGGGGAATGTATTGCACATCATTGTATAAACGCTAAGACAACCTACCACAACACATCTAAAACACAAGCAAGGCATCAAAATATGAAAGACAGACAGTAATAAAATGCAGAATGAATTTAACGCTTATGTATGTAGGGTAAACCACCCAATTATTGGCACTTTTAGAATGAATTATTGGCACTTTAGTTAAGAGTATATTTCGAAAAATAAGGGAAACCTAGTTTATTTCTGTTCGGTGTTGCCCATTATGTAGTTGTAGGTATGCATTAAAAAGTAAAATAGCATTCTTTTTCTGTTAGAAATGGGCAAAATTACCTAAAGTGCCAATAATTGGAGGAGTGCCAACGATTGGGTGGTTTACCCTATATGGTGAAGAAATTTCTTCATATTTATAAATTGACTTTTCCGACTCTCAAAAATACAGCTCATGGCACAATTATGCATTTAAGTGATTTCGTAATGCCTATATTACAATATAATTATGTAAAGATCAAAACCATAGAAGCCCCAAAACATAATAGTATAAGTATTATCTAAACAATGAATAAAGTTAAATTGTCGCAAATAACTGGTACCAAACATGTTTATGTACATAATTTTACAGTACAATTACTTCGATCAGAACTACTATAGATGCGCGATCATCGAACTAAAAACGGCATCAGTCAAACGCCTCTTCTACTCACTCGTAAGTCGGTATAATACCAAAGATAATAATAATAGTATAAGATGGTAATATACACAGGCACAGGCATAACCGCATAACTGCAGTACTACGTACAGAAATTTCACTTTCGATTTTTCCTCTGATATTGAAGTAAGCAGCTGTTTTAATAGCCTACGGAATCAGGTAGTTATCGCGTTCATACAAAATTCCACCTTAACGCCAGTGTACGAGAGTAGTTAATATATTGTGCTGACTTTGGTCCAAGTATGCCTTCATCACCAACTCGAGTGTTTGGTTATTGCAATACATATATTACTATTTTTTTTTAAGATTCGTCATTTTTACTAACCTCGCAGTGAAGTTTACCCAACTAATTTCAGAAGTAATATACATAGCTATTTAAGAAAAGATGAAAACAAGGATCCGAGACGGCCGATCGATTATATGTTTGTGCGTTCCGCATCACGCGTGAGCTCACTAACTAAGGGGCTGATTTAGAAATAATTCAGAATTTGAGCTGGTAGTAGGCAATTATCCCAGTCTTTGCCCTTCATACAAATAGAAAACATGGAATAATTATATAAAAAAAACTGTTTTTAAACACCGGTAAACAGTGGAGAAATTAATCAGTGGTTAATTCAATCGAATGTTACAGATGCATAGTCACGTCAATTTTCCCGAAAGAATGGGCCGAAACATACTATGCGCCCCTGTTTCACAAGTTTTATTCCACGTAATAGGTGATGTGCCTATAGCCGTGTTGAATCGGCCTGCGATAAATTGTGCCCAAAGACAGAGTGGTGGTCTAATTCCTTCAACTTGGCTTAACCACTGGGAGACGGGATCAATGTGCCTCTGAAGCTAGGAAATGCTAATTTACGATATGTAAATTTTTGATTATTTTAGTACATGACCGTGTATCTATAGAATATTTGATCGAAGGTAGAATAATAATAATAACAAATTTACATTCAACTAATCAATAAATCAGTCAATTAGTATAATACAACGACATCCAAACACCGCACACGGCAGTTAGGGTGCTTTTGCGCCAGTGATGTGCTACCAATGAAATTCGCCGGTCCATATGTGACATTGACAGTTTATACTGTCAAATTGGGCGACTAATGAATGTGATTGGAGGATTTCAAACGCATCCATAGCAACAAACATAGCACATTTCTGGTGGAAAAGCATTCCAATGTTCGGAAAACTTTCCAATATTTTTATTCCGTTCCACACACATTGAAGGCTAGCTTATACAATATGTCTTACAGTAAGTAGACCATTATTATGAATTGTGCAAATCATATATTAATTTATCTACCAGTATCCACAGCCTTAACAAAATAAGGACGTACTGTCACAGAAATATGGTGTGAAGTTGTCAAAATCGACATAAACTCACATAACTGTGTAAAAGTCGTTAACATAGATTCTTCAATTGCACACAAAAAAATAAATGGGCGGCTATATACGTGGTCTGATACCCATAACACAAGCAGGTTATTCCTAGCTTACTTTGGGATCAGATAGCGTTGTGTGAAATGTCCGTGAATATTTATATTTATACATTACAGGGTGAATTTTTGAAAAGGGCTTGGATGGCCAAATCCGAAACTATAAGGAATAGCGAAAAATGCTCAAAGGAGTCAAGAGCCCGATTTTGATGAAACTTAAAACCTCATCATTAGATTTTTGAAAAACCAATAATCCTAGATGGGAATCGAACTCATTAATTGTTGAAAAAAAGACACACCCTATATTATTACACCATACGATAGTGTTGCTATTAAGGATCTTATTCTGGGAAGTAATGACATCTGTATATAGCCACCCATTTAACAACAAAAGTTCTTATTTTAGAACTTATATGAACATTGATATAAGTTCTAAAATAAGAACTTTTTTTAAGGTCCTTGCTCGATATCGTATTTTTATTGAAAAACAATTATATTTTGGATTATGGGCTATGTAACATACTGATTAAGATTTATGAAAAAAAAATACAGGAAGTTGCGTTTAAGTAAAAACAAATAGATATCATAAAAAAAACTATTTAACAAGCAAATACACAGGAGCAGACACTGTACACTAAATAAGGATTTATAATAGTAGGTATATCTAATTTATACATGTTTATATTTATAGCCAAATTAATGTACAGGATGATTTTTTCAAGAGTGTGTGGCTGGCCAAACCTGATGCTATGCAGCAATGTAAAAGTACTCAAGGTCTCATTTTGAAGAAAACTAAGAGTTTGAATTAAGTTTTATTAAGTTTCACTTATGCTACTTGTAAGTTCACACGCTGTATAAGTGATTACTCGATTCCTGGCTGTAGTATGCATAGACTAAGAAGCAAAATCCTGACAGATGACAGATGTATGTATAGTGTTAGAACTTCATAGATAAATATTGACACGTCATGGTAAATGTAAAAGTCTGTGTTAAAACTTTGTAGGCTTAAATGTGTCAAAAATTACTTCTTAATCTACGAGTATTATAAGATTTATTAATTTTCACAAATCCAATGACGCAATTTTAGTTTTCATCAAAACCGGACTTCTATACTGTTAAGAGTGTTTAACACAGTTTCCCATAGATTTGGCATTCACATCCACTTGATCATCCTGTACATTGTTAACTGGTAAGATTCATTCGTAGCATATCTACCGAAAGGCGAGTATAATATACGCAGTCTGTTCGTTTCGCCACAGATTACATTTCTAATAACTGAGACGATTAAACTCGGGCTTATTGCTTCATAGAAATTCCTATGTAGTGGTAGCAATCCATTGAAAATCAACTCTAAAGGCACCATTATAAATCTAATGGGCGCTCTACACTTCCGACGGGCCATCCATCTCCTCGAAACACGGGACGCCAAAGTAAAATTAATCGACATGCTCATTCGATTTCAGCAGTATCGATAGTTTTGTGATGCGCGTTATCGAGTCCCGCCCTTAACGTGTGACGGGCCGTCAGATATGAACCGGCACATGTAGTAACAACGAATCGCGTCGCGAAAACTGCATCGAACACATCTCACATCTAAACGGGCCTCCGCTCTCCGCTACCGGTTCAACTTCCGGTTCAGTGTCCATCTCCGGTTCATGTTCTGGTTCGGGTTCAGGAGACGCCGGTTCAGGGACTCGTATAGCGCGAAGGTCGTCTGCAGGATGTCTTGGGGGGCGTCTAGTGCGTACTTGACGGGACCGAGTGTTACGTCCCTGGGTAGCTTTGCCTCTAGGCTTGTGTTCGGTATGAATCATTCTCGGTCTAGGGGGAGGCGAGGGTCTCTTACGGCGTCTTCTGACTGGAGAGGGGGGTGAAGGGGGTGAGGGTGGTATCTCGGGTGAAGAGACGGGAGTTGGGGAGCGGGAAGCGACCGGTGGTGTGGGTGAATGAACCCATTCACGAGTCGATGGGGGCGATTGGTCGTTCTTTAGTTTCCTTCGTCGCTTGTATTTGCGAGGGCCGTTCTGAAATGAATAAAAGTGGTGTAAGGAGTCTGTGTATTATGGATATCTCCCCGTTCATTTGTATTTATTTCTTTGGGATTATTAGCTTAAATATTATTTAGCTAGATCAATATTTTAGTATTCTTTTATTTATTTCATTGTGTTCTTCATCAACGGCTTGACTTTTGATGAAAATCACAATGGAAATCTGGTGAGTGGTTTAGAAATAATGAATTTTATTTGTATAGATGTGTGGTGGAATTTCAATATCAAAGTGGTTACCTGTGGTTGTCTCTTGAGCGCCGTGTTAAGGTCGCAATGCTGAATCAAATGTTGCACTAGTTCCGCACTCGACTGCAGTGTTCGGCTACATACCACGCAGCTATACGCTGGGCCACCTAGGTGATGAAAAATATACAATATTTTAGATCATTTTCGACAACGCAATCTACCCTGAATTAATATATTATAAGTAGTGACCGACCGAAGTTTCGGTTTCGGTTTCGGTTTCGGCCAGTTTCGGCCAAAAAATCGAGTTTCGGCCGCAGTTTCGGTTTCGGCCAAAATGGGCCGAAACTTTCGGCCGGGCCGAAACTCACGTGTTCATAAATTTTGAGTGCCGGGCTCTACTTGTGACGTGGTTAGGGTCAACCCAACTAGTTAATATGTTACTAACCGAAGATTTACAAAGGACTTCCAATCAATAGTTATAATAATACAATTTTTACGGAATCCTAAAAAGGTGATCTAGGACATTACATAACCCCTTTGTTGTCGGTTCCGTTGACTTCGTTGGTCGTCTGTCTCTCTGTCAGCAGACTTATGCACCGTGATAGTTAGACAGTTAAAATTTTTACAGATGATGAATTTCTGTTGCCGCTATAGCTACATAGACAAATTAATAATACATAAGGGGGCCTCCCAAACAACACGTGATTTCTTGCTGCTTTTCTTGTACGGAACCCTACGCGCGCTAGTCCGGCTCACTGTTGTCCAATTTTAGTTATATAACGGGTGTTTTTTTTAGAGGTATAGAACTTTAAGTTGGCCTAGCTGTTTTAACCGGCGGTATTTTTGTCAGCTGTAAAGTGATTTATGTTTAGTATGGTTTGGCATTTTAACATAAATAGACTGAAGCCTGAACAATGCTTCCAAATTGTGCAAATTTATTTTGAAAATCATGGTTCTTTCCGAAATGCGTATCGTGATTTTCATAAGCGAATTTTCTTTAGCGGTGCAGCTCACTTTTGGTTGAATGGATACATCAATAAACAAAACTGCCATATTTGGGGTGATGATGATCCTCAAGTGTATGTTGAGACACCGTTACATCCAGTAAAACTGACTGTGTGGTGTGCTTTATAGGCTGGTGGAATAATTGGTCCGTACTTCTTTAGAAACGATGCTGACCAGAATGTTACAGTCAATCGTGACTGCTATAGAGCGAAGATTACTGACTTTTTCGTTCATCAATTGAACAACCATGTTGTGCAGGAGTAGTGGTTTCAACAAGACGGCGCAACATGTCACATAGCTCGTGCCACAATTGATTTATTGAAGGAAACGTTTGGTAACCGCATAGTTTCACGTTTTGGACACGTGGATTGGCCTCCAGAGTCGTGCGATTTTACGCCACTTGACTATTTTCTGTGGAGATATGTGAAGTCGCTCGTCTACGCCGATAAGCCCGAAACGATTGACCACTTGGAGGATAACATTCGGAGCGATATTGTCGCTATACGGCCACAAATGTTGGGAAAGTCATCGAAAATTGGACCTCTAGATTAGACTACGTCCGAGCCAGCCCTGGCGGTTATATGCCAGAAATCATATTTAAATTATAATGCCAGAAGATTTCCTTTCGAATAAAGTCATTTCCATATCAATAAAAACAATCACCTTCGTTTTATTCCATTTCAAAGTTCTATACCTCGAAAAAAAACACCCTTTACTTCTAGAATGTAACCAAAACCAGCCAAGAGCTAGTAGCAGGGCACCGTGGTTTTAGTCGGTAGGAGTTCGCAATAGCGTCTATGAGTAATTCCACACGTAAAAGAAAGAAACTCATCTTTAGGTGGAGATATTTCTAAAATGAACACTTGAGAAGATTTATTTATACCGTTGATTGATACTGTTGATTGATGGCACTTAGTGGAACATGCTGCACCTATTGAAAAAATAACCGGCCAAGTGCGAGTCTAACTCACACTCGGAGGGGTTTAAGCCTATTAACAAGACATGAGGCCTAGCCGTCCGTCTGTCTGTTAGTCTAAAGGTTGTATCGCTGGAACCGTGCCAGATATAGGCCTAAAATTTTCCCTGTTCAGTAGTCCTACCGACTAAAAACCACGCGAATCCTACCTAACAGCCTACGGTTGGGAGCCCCGAGTATGCCTTCGGAATGATGCATACTGCGGCCGCGTCTTTGGGGGGTTGTTCAGTTGTTATCCTGCTTCTTGAGCGAGCGGGGATGAATCTCTCACGTCATGCTTTCGGCCTGCCATGCTCCGCGCGTGCGGCGGGCGATGCGCGCACCGCGACACTCTTCGCCCATCGCCGTCCCCCTCCATGCGCTTTATAAAGACCTGCAAGCGGTCGCTGCCTTCTCTCTCACTACTACGGCTAATCCACAGGTGATGTACCTCGCTCCATCATCACCTCGTGGCTGCATTTAGGAAACCTACGGAACCCTCCCCTACTTGCTCACTAATTGTGCATCCGTATTTTGTACCTATTTTAATAAACGCAGATAAGCTGCAATATTGTACCAACCAATTATTGTTCTCAATTATCTCCTTGGTAATCCACACTATATTTGGACCTGAGGCTGACCCACCTATCACGTGACAATGGCCTGCTTCTCTAAAGACGGTAAGCAGCCCCGTCACCGGTCTCAGGCCCCCGGTCGTGGAGGCTGATAGTTTGGGGCGCCGCCGCAGACTGTGGAACTCGAGTGGCAGAGTTCTCTCCCGCTTCCTCTTTCACGAGCATGACCTGCTCACAGGAAGAGACCTATGGCTCCGCTCCAGCGCTTCTTTGAGCTATTTTAAACAATCGTGCAAGGGCCCTTGCTCCCAGATCCCATAGAGGGGTCCCGGCTAGAAGACATGCCGCCTTAACAGAGATCGTGCGGTATCTCCTTATCACCCTGACAGCCATCGCCTTACGCGGGCTAAGCAATCTAGCCGCATTGCTGGCCATCAGGATCTCCGCCCATACGGGGGCCCCGTATAGGGCAAGGTACAGTCTCCTGCAGGGAGCGTTGGGTCTCCTGATATTGGGCAACAACCGCGAGAGTGCGGTTGATGCCCCCTCCCTCAGCTATGGGACCGAACTTCAGAAGTGGTATCTGAAGTTCCACCGGCTATCGAGTACGAGCCCCAGATACGTCATCGAGAGCTCGATGCCGATGCTGACGCCCCCTATATGTAAGCTGGATCCCGCAGGTGGGCTCAGGGCTGCGTCTCGGTGCGTTGCTCCTCGCGCTGTAATGAGGGTGTCGTCGTAACACGTTACACCGACACCTCTGAGCAACGGACCACGCAGCACCTAATCGTAACACATGTTCCACAGAAGCGGTTCTAAGACCGATCCTTATGGAACACCGAACGACACATCTCGCGGACCCAGCCCTAGCCAGCTCGGGTAAGTTATGGCCCTCTCGGAAAGATAGGCCCCGAAAATTCGACGGAGGTATGGAGGCATTCCATGGTAAATAAGCGCCTCCCAAACGCAGTTCCAGGGCAAGGTGCTGAAAGCGTTCGCGATGTCAAGAGACACTGCCACCACCACCTCACCCTGTTCTGATGCCGATAACAAAAAATACCTACTAAAATCAGAAAAAAGCATCCACACAACAAACGAAAATTTTGTGCCTCATTTTTGTAACGGAACCCTCTGTGCGGAATTCGACTCGCACTTGGCTGGTTTTTTTTTTTTTCTTCAATATGAACTCGTGAGTTTCGGTTTCGGTTTCGGTTTCGGCCGAAACTGACCCTGGGGCCGAAAGTTCGGTTTCGGTTTCGGTTTCGGCCGGAAAACCAGTTTCGGTCGGACACTAATTATAAGCTTGTATTGGGATTTAGAAAACTGATAAACATACTTGAATATTTCTGAATACATACATAGGGAGTATGCGAACTTCAAAATAAACATTTGCAGATCACACAAAAACTTGATATAACCCGAGAGCAATTGAAATAGGAAACGCGGCTGTGTAGACTATGTCTAGACGCTGATGAAACACCTGTGCACATTCTGACTGAATGGCATCTATATTGCGTAGTCGCAGCTATCTACTCGTAGGCCACTTATTAGAACCAAATGAGATCGAACAAATCGGAGTTACAAAGATACTGTACTCTCCAGAATTTGTAGGACTTTTTTTGTACTACTAATGTGGTATACATTCTTCCGGCCACACCCGACTGTGGGTACCGTAGCCTATAACATTTGAAACACCAGAGGCGCTATACTCGCGCTGCCGACCCTACAACCTACAATCTGCCACTGCATTTGCCAAAAACTGTAGACAGAAGCGATCACAATAGATCAGGATTGGTCGTCGTGATATTAGCTGATCTATACTGATATTATAAAGAGAAAAGATTTAATTGTTTGCCTCGAATAGGCTCCCAAACTACTGAACCGATTTGAAAAATTCTTTCACTGTTGGAAAGGTACACTATCCCCGGTGAACATAGGCTATATTTTTGTCTTCGCCGAGGACTATCGGCCACCATGACCGGGGGCCTGAGGACGGTGAGAGGGCGGCTCACCGTCCTTACAGAAGCAGGCCCCTGACGGCAGCGTGATGTGAGCAACTCACGCACGCCCCCCCTTAGAAGCGGGGTCACACCCGAAACCCCCCAAAGACGCGGGATAGCACCCGAACCACCCACTGGGCGAGGCCGCAGTAGCGGCCCTAGGTCTGTTGGGAGTTCTGGGACATCCAACTACAGGCTGTTGGGCGTGACGTGAGGTTTTTTAGTCGGTAGGAGTCCGGCATAACATCCATGAGGATTTTCCCTCACGTTAAACAAAAAAAAAAAAATAGGCTATATTTTATTGCCGTATTCTCACGGGAACGAGAACTACGCGGGTGAAACCCTTGACGTCAACTAGTAAGTTATAAAAGTAGCTCTCCAAAATAATAATAATGGTAGGTAGATATATCAGGGAACAATTCAATAGACGATACATACCGTTAGCTCTACGGTCGGGCGCGGAGTGATGTGAGCGAACATGTTCACGTAGAACGACACGTTGGTTGAAGGCGCGCGGGCATACGGCGCATGCGTACGGCTTTTCACCTGTAACAACACAATTAAATTTGTATCGGCGGAATAAACAAACAAAAATAATTTAATTTCATCAAATCTATACTAATAAAGAGGAAATTTTTGATTGTTTGTTTGTTTGTATGAATCGAATAGACTTTGAAACTTCAGGACCAATTTGAAAAATTCTTTCACTGTTGGGAAGCTACATTCTTCCCAGTGAACATAGGCTATATTTTATTCCCGTATTCACACGGGAACGGGAGCTACGCGGGGGAAAACGCGTGACGTCCTCTAGTCGACAATAAATACACATGCACGTCACGAATATAAACCATAGATATACCACCGTGTCTGTCTCTTACCAATATTAACACGAAAGCAGCTCACGTATTTCGAAGTGAAACAAATCTCTAATTAAAATACGGCACAGAGATAGAATAAAGCTTTGGAAATGACAGGGGTGGTAATGGGTACTAAAAAACTTCACTTCGGAAACGAAACTGCTAGCAGTCTTTATTAATAAGATTACTGGGTATTCGTTTAGTGCTCGTTGTACATAAAATACATAATATTTACAATTATACCTTTAAACTGTGTGATGACCGCTCAGCGGACTTTGCACTTTATGGCGCTTCTGTGTAAAGTCCGCTAAGCGGACGTGCCATGGAGATCTTTCTAAAGGCAATTCTTACGATAACTATGGTTCTCGAACTATGGCACTAATTGTATATTACCTGTGTGTATGCGTTCATGTTTCCTCAACGTGCCGCCATCTGCAAACGCCTTCCAACAAAACCGACACGCGTACGGGCGCTCTCCTGTGTGTATCCGTATGTGAATTTGTTGGGAACTACGCGATCCGAATACCTTGCCTGTGGGAAAAATATTAAATTACCTATACTGGGTGTAACAAAATTACCTCTCCAAAATTTCGTCACGTGACGTGGCATCAGTCAAGAAACATTACAAAAATGAAGAAAAAAGAATCACATGAATACTTTAACCGTAAAGCCGTTTTAAAGGTCCTATAAATTGTCATTTTCACCCTTTCTATCGCTACTGAGCGGCAGTAGAAAGCGACAACGACAGCCAGACGGGTGCTTTGTGTTTGTTTTGCCAATTTCCGATGCCAAGTCATCTCATGAAATTTGAAGAGGTAGTTTTGTTAAACCCAGTATAAATTACTGTACCAGAACGACTAAATAACTACTAATATAGTGCGAAGTCTGTCTGTCTGTCACACAAATCCTACAAGGTGAGCTCACACACCATAATGTTATTCACGAAGTTATTTACTCCGAAAGTGGTCCTAATATAATTGACTTCCGAGCAAAACCCAGATATAATATGCATGCATAAATCTAATCTTAATAATTTCTACTAAACAATCCTTCAAGTATCAATCAAATTAGTCTATGGCAGTCGACTTTAGGACGCATGCACTTGGTTTTGTGCCTTCCACATCCAGTTCCTTCCTGCGACCTTTTCAAATAAAATAAATGTCTTACCACACACTCTGCAAGGAAATTGCCTTGAACTATTTGATATCGATGTATTATGTCGTCCACCTCTCGTCGTTTTTTTTAACCTGCAAATATTACAATATAATTTACTACATAATCAAGTAGGCCAAGCCTAAACATATAATAAAAGATATCCCTTATTTTACAACTACTCCAGAACTATAATAACAAAATAAGAATAAATAAATGATATAAACTAACTATGTACATAATATTGTATCACATTATAAAACAATGTCAACACATTCTTATTTCTCAATGAATGAATTAACTAGCCTGTGATAAAAAACATTTCAACATTTTTTTTTATTCCAAAACTGGCGACCGTGACAGGCAGGACAATGTATTTACAACACTATGATTTAGGCACGTAATGTATTTACAACACTATGATTTAGGCACGTATTATTATATCATGTGTATGACTAAAATAGTTGAGTGTTGTGGCCTACCCCAACACCCAACTATTTTAGTCACTTCACACAGACCAACACAGTGCCTGCACAGTGTTGATCGTGTGAAGTGAACGCCACAAGCCGCGACGTACCTGGGCGCCATGTGGTCGTCGAGAGCGGGCGTCGTGTGACGTTCGGCATGGCCTTCCGCGTGCGCCAGTAGTTGTAGCGCGTCACTGAAGCTCTCGCCACACGTGCTACACGGGCCCCACGTGCCAGTGCTGTCGTGGCGCTTGTAGCTGCAAGGGAACAACTACCCTAACGTAACCGCACAACCATGCTTGTTGTTCGCAACCATTTATCAAGTTTCCGACGGAGTTTTAATGATAACTAAGAGAAAGAATACGCAAACGCTATTTTATATTTGTCTTCCCTTTTATTCGAAAGGTATCACTTTGTTCCACTATATCGGGGCGCAAAATAGCTCTTTTCTGTTCAGAGCTTTTTAGCAGGCGGCAGTGATTTTAATTTAGAACATTCATAGAAATCTAACGCAAATTGTATGGATTACTGGCTGGTACGTGTTGGCTGCACAGCAGCGCGGTGACCTGTGCTAACTAAAAAAAACGGGCTATAATAAACCGAGCCTCAAAAGTTTTTATCGGCCACGGCATTTAGCTTCTGATTTAATAACTAAGCCACGCGAAAATGAAATAGCCTCTAATATGCTAATTCGTCCTCTTTACAACGTCACCTAAAAAATTCCATAATAGGCATCAAATAAAGATCAACAATTATTTTAACTTGTCCTGCGTATTAATATATTAACACCTAATTTACTAATTCAGCCATAGATTTTATATGTAATCACCATTTTATATATTACAGCTTCAAATCGAGAGCCTCAAAAAATTATAATTTAAGCCTCCACAGACAACATCAGTTTTTATAACTTAGCGTGTAAAATAAATATATCATATTCTTTTTTCGTGAAAATAGCCACAGCAAGGTTTAATCTAAGTGCAAAGGACGACAGCGACCGGCCACTTTGTAACTAAAAGCTGATTACGCTTACCGAACAAGAAAGTGAGGTCAAGAAAGCATAAACTAAACTTAAAAGTGTATAATACAATATACACTTTTGACTTTAGTGTAGGTATACATTAAGTGAACATGTGGATAATGTCGTCATAAATTTCACGATTAATGAGAATTTACTCGTTACGTGTAAACAGTGTTTAGCACTGCCACGTTATAGTATTCACTTTTGAGTTTAGTATTTGCTATCTTGGGCTTACTTTTTTGTTTGGTGAGCGTTAACTGTCTTTAGTTCTATAATCTGTATTACATGCATACGCAACGTCACTGACCGAAATCTGTATAATGTCTGGGCATTCTATAGAATACCTGAAACTTGCAGGCAAGGCAATGTATGAAATAATTATATACGAGAGTATGGAAGGTTTATTGACTGCTTGCGAAGGTTAGGTTAGGTTGGAACAGTTACCACCACGGAATAATAAAAACAAGTGGAAGTGTGTTAAGACAAATTTACTACCAGAACCGCTGTCGCCAAACTCACACATACAAACCGTGAATGATATTGTGCACTACTAGGAAACAATTGATTTGATTCGTCGCATAATTTTAATTTCAAATTGACCTAAATCATATAAACTACAAAGCGAAAACACGTCTTTACGCCTTCAAAATAGAACTTGCTGTACTATAAATAAAGAAAAGTACTTACGACGTTTTGTGATACAAATCAAACATGCTTCGATTAACGCAAAAGTTCAGCTACTCAGCGAGAGATGGCAGTGTATATCAAGCAAAATACTGTAAACCTTATTCCCTTGGAATATGTTTGACATTGCCTCAACTCATTTTAGTTTACTCGCTTATCAGCTAGTGCAGGGCAAAACATATTTACAATATCGATAAAAGGATGTTTGCAATCCAAGATCTTAGGTTTATAATTTTCAAATTAACACTTGTAACAGAAACTTCAATACACTTTGGGGTTCTTCAAAAAGTTTTTACAGGGTCGACAACGCAAGTTAGCGCCTCTGGTGTTGCAAACGTCCATAGACTGCGGTGCGGTTGGTAGTATAAAAAAGACTCACTGTATTCATTTCATGTCTTTTTAACCGACTTCAAATAGAAGGAGGTTTCTCAATTCTATTGTACATATATATGTACCTACCTACTCGCATCTATTCTATTATAAAAAGAGATAATGGGACTGACTGACTCATAAACGTGGAGACAAACCCACTGAACATGTAAGTAAAAAATTTAGGACAATATGTAGCTTTCATTAAATAGATTATATAATAAGATTAATTTCACAATTAGGATAGTAAAATACGGTATAACTGGTATAAGTATAAACGGTTGTTTATACCTTAGATTACCACCTACCGTTAAAAATTCGTCATTTTCAAAGCTAGCAACATGAAATGACATGTATTCAAGTTGCATGCACTACTAACAAAATTAAAACCAAATAAAATCAAACCAAAAACTAATATGTTATGGCTAATATTTTGTTTATTTTGTACATAAAAAAATATGTCCAGCTCGTTCTTTCCTCTAACGATTGGTATAGATTAGAGCAAGATAGACACAGTGTAATGCTACGAACACTGCTACTAAACGCGCAAGCTAATTCAGTCTGGACACAGACAAGGGGTATACTGACTGTGACCAACTAAGATTTCGTGGGGAAAATATTAGTAGACAAAACTTAAAAATATAGCTATTGCTCACTGCAGTAAGCAATAGCTGTATTTTTAGGCACACTGCAATGTGCAAAATATGATACATTTTAAGTAAGAGAACATCTTGGCAATAAAGTTTAGAAACAGAACATACCTATACAGGCTGAAAATTAAAGGCCATGGTTGATGGAAAAGTACCCTTAATATTAATGATAACAAATTTTGCTGAAAAAAAACGGTCATTTATTTTGGAAAGTAAGTAAAACTGAATTTAGATTTTTTTGAAGCGCTCGTGGCCCCGCGGACTCATTGTTCTGTAAACGATCACTGCAGTAAGCAACTTTCACTATGGCCGGTCCATGGATGGGTGACCATCCATGTGATCACTTTGTGACATTTATTTGAGCGTTTCCGTGCTTCGGAAGGCACGTTAAGCCGTTGGTCCCGGTTGCCAGTAAAATGGCAGTCGTTAAGCCAAGTTGAAGGCTTTATTTCAACAGCAGGCAGTCACAACCTGCGCCTGTCCATTTAAACACGGCAATACGGCTCACAACGTATTACGTGGGACAAATTATAAAAAGGTGAAATGTGGGTATATAATATGCCTCTGCCTACCCCTTCGAGGATAAAGGCGTGATGATGAACCTAGATTTTTTTGAAAAATACCTGCTTAATCCAGGAATCGAACCGGTGTGATGTGAAAAAAAAACACCTGTATTATATGATGCCAACTGAAAGAATTTTTCATTCATAAGGAACAATTTCTTTAAGCAACATAGTATAACCGGAAGTCAGAGACGACGAAATCTACATCGATAACACAGGTCTGCAACATAAAAGCTGTCTGGATGTTATAACTTATTTGAAGGTGTTTCGAAAACGAAAAACATTCCAGCACGTCAGGTTTTTTTTACAAAATGCATTTTTATTATAAAAAAATGAGATTTTAGGCTAACTTGAAGTCATAATGATGAGAGGTATTTTTCTTTTGGAATCCTGTTCTTTGATGTATTCAAGTCATAACTATAATTAATTATTTTTTAAAGAAAAAGTAATTGACGTATAACGAAATCAGTTTAAGGTCTTAAAAGCATTTCAAGCTATAAGTTGTCTAATGAGAAAAGGTACATTTTATTCATTCCCTTCTCAATCACATTCCAACACAAATAAATAAATATAAGTTAGGAGAAGTGAGTAAATAGCTAGGTTACGTGTGATACGAGTTTGCTAAAGATAGATGGAAATAAATTTTAAATAAGTCTTTTGTCTTTAAATAGTGGTATAAAATGATATCGATGATATCGATAAGTCTGCCATCTCATTTTGACCACATCACTAAATGAGTAGCAGAGAAAGATACAGAAAAAATACGCTAGTGTGCGTAACCCAAAACGAGCTTTATTTCTAAAGCGATATGGTTGATTTTCGTGGCAATTTTTATTTAATTTTTGACAAATTGAATTTCTTTACGATTTCTTAGAAAAATTACTAATCTTTACTTTCCGGTGGTATAAAACACCCCCATTCCCAAGATTAATTCTCCTACTATCATTTTTACACTGCAAAATAGCACAATTAGGCATATTTGCTGTAAAATAGATTTAATTTATGAAGTTCGCGTAACGAGCAACTAGACACGACTAGACACGATGTTAAACACGACTGGGCACGAATGAGCTCAAGTTTGCGGTTCTGCGCTTACTGTTGACACGCGTGCCACGCCTACTTCGCACTTCTAATGTTTTTTCTTTTCTGTGGTTACCACTAACGCGCGAAGGCGAGCGAGTGAACGCGCATGCCGCGGCAGCGGCCGCCGAGCACCAGATATCAAAAAAATTATATTTGGCATTATGTTACAATTTATAATTTCTCGATAGTTTTCTCGAAAGTCTGTCCCACGCTCCCGTGTTGAAACGAACTCGCTTGTTCGTTTCCACCAGATTGTGACACCCCATACAGTCATCTTACCGTGCCTTTCAAAGCAAGGAAACTGTCGCAAATCAAATGTTACGAAGTGGTCACCCATCCGAGCACCAGCAATAGCGGTAGTTGCTTACTGCAGTGATCATTTACAAAAGACTGAGTCAGTGGCTACAAGTGGTTCTAGCTATTCAGGTAATATTAGTGGCCATAATTTGATTTTTGATGGCAATTTTACTTAACTCTGATGATCCATTAATGTGGGATGAGTTACATTTTAAACATGCTGAATTCGGAAATTAGAAGCTAAGATATTAATAAATAATGTCTATTTTGATGCCATTTTTTAGTAATTTAGAAGTTCACTGTTTGAATGCATGTTACAAAATTAGATGCTAAAAAATAATCACGATGCTGAATTATATTAACAGTGGCTAAAAAGAAGTTAAATGGTGGCTAGAATCTATAAATACTGACGCTCATTAATTGTGGCCGACTTATTAATTTGGGGGGCAAAGTATTTTTTCGGAGGCCAATAATGCTATTAAAAAGAAGTTCGTTTAATTAGCACCCAAAAAAAACTAAGTAATGCGATTTATCTCTCTCTTCTCGTAATCAATTATTTATAAATATTTTATTGTACTCTGCAAAATAATTAAATAAGTTCTACGTAGAGTTATGAAAATGACAATGCATTAATTAACTCCTGATACAATAACTAAAGAAGCTAACTACGTCGTTCATGGCTTATTTTTTGTCATAGAACGGGGATGAAAAGTAGAGCATATTATTTGGGAGCAAATTATTTTTCTCTCGGGCCTCACTGCGCTCAGGATTCTACGTCAGAATCCCTCGCTATGTTCGGGATTCTATTCCAAAATATTTTGCTCCCTTGTCCTGCCTATTTCGTCTCCCCTTAGTTATACCTACTTGACATGAGGTTTGGATATTGCAAGCATAGGAAAATTATATAACGCAGTTTTCTTTGCCCAAACTCTATGGAAACCTACAGAAAAGTTTCCACAGCTTTATTAGAGTACAACTTTGACCAAACCTGGACATGAATGAATCATAACTTAGCTTGACAATGTTAATCGATAAAGAAAAATGTTCGATGAACTTTCAATAAGTCATCGAAAAGATGATAAATCCAATAACGAGATTCGGATCTATAATATTGTTCTTGCTCAGATGGATGTTGTGATATTTGTCTATCTATACTAATATTATTAAGAGGAAAGATTTGATCGTTTGTTTGCATCGAAACTTCTGGACCGATTTTTAAAAATTTTCGCTGTTGTGAAGCTACACTAACCCCAGTGAATATAGGCTATATTTTATTCTCGTATTCCCATGGAAACGAGAGCTATGCTTTCAAATTTATGCAGCTATATCGCCACTGCGTCGGTTTCTTATTGCGGCTCCCCGCGCCCCTTGTTCTTACGGCCTGGCCACGGGGATCGGCGGTACGAACGGCGATGCGGCGGGCGAGGGGACTAATCGCGCGGCATCGTTTGCAGGCCACGGGGTAATGTGTCTACACCTAGCGGGATCCCCTGTCTGGGAGACTTATGAATGATGCAGAGAATTAGTTCTGGATATGTTCTACTGAATTACGCTGAAAACAAAATTTGTTCCGTATAATAAACGGAAATATAAACTTTTCTAACCGACCTCCAGCTAGCGGGATATTTACCAAAATAATTCAGTAGAACATATCCAGAACTAATTCTCTGCATCATTCATAAGTCTCCCAGACAGGGGATCCCGCTAGGTGTAGACACATCACGGGGTAGTCGCGTCCGCCGCCGCGACCAGTAATTTGATCACCGGCCTAGTCACCGCGACTGCCGCTCGACGCCATGGCTTGCGCCGTACTGATTCATGTATTTGTTCCACTCGCACGCCGCACCACCAGTCGCCCGTGCCGTTCGCTCGGTACATTTCGCCGATCGCATCGCCGTTCGCTGCGCCGCGTGGCATGCTCAGTACATTTCTATTCATTTGTTTGAGTCGCAAGACGCTTCGCCGGTCGCGCGACGAATTTTCGCCATAGCGACTGTCCCGTGGCCAAGCCGTTAAGGAGTCTTGAGATGATTTGCTTAAGAAATGGTTGCATGCCAAAAACAGAGAACAATTTCTTTGCATTATTAAAGTTGATGATTTAGGCATGTGAGCATTGTTAGTTTAGTAGCCGGAATTCAAAGCAGTCTTGGAATCAAGTCTTCTTTTTTTCTGATGAATATTTTTTGGTAGGATTGAGAAATACTGAACATTGTTTTATGTTTCTCCTTGAGTGGGATAGAAGGCGCATCGCATCGGCTTTCTGTTTTACATGTGTTAGTCATAAAAAAATTAGGGAATGTCTAATTTTAAAAGTGGAATATTGGAGGAAACCACTTAAATGAATATAGGTATTGTTTCGTTACTTCATCAATTTGTTAATGTATAATAGGATCTGTGAATCACCTTCGAATCTAACAGATATTCAAATGAGTTGTTGAATGCTCGTCGGAAACATGACGTATGGTTGTAAATAAGGGGGCGGTATCTTAATTACGGCTCTACCCAACGCTATCATGTATCTATAGAGCTAGCAATTTCAAGGCAGCGTACAACATAGCCACTCGGTCGAGTAAGAGAGCTATCAGGAGAGCGGACGTCCAGCGCGTCACGCGGCTTGGTCCGGAGCTCACGTCACATCCGACGGGCAGCCGTGGATACTGGCAACTGGCCAAAGCCGTGCAGGCCAACTTTTGCAAGCCCTCGCTGCCGCCGCTGCGCTATCCTGACGGATCAGTGGCTCACAAAGCCCAAGAGAAAGCTGAAATGCTGGCCAATCTCTTTTCGGCTAGCTCCCGGGTCGATGACTGTGGCAAGCAACCTCTCACTTTCGCAGACTGTGGAACCACGATGCCGGATATTCATATCCAGCAATGCGATGTGCGGGGTGCGCGGCAGCAGAGATGCCACTCATACACAGTGGAGAGAATTTTCGCTAGAACCCAGCGTTTTAAAAGACGTTCCTCTGTCGAACTATAAAATCATGGAACGACCTGCCCGCTCACGTTTTTCCCTCATCTTACAATCCCGGGTTCTTAAAGAGGAACGTGAAGACGCACATCACAGGGCAGCCAACTTGAGGGCCACTGTCTAAAGTCTTAAGGACTGTGACACTGGCCCCCAATCGCTAGATGCACCACGGCTTACCATCAGGTTGGTGGCGACGTCAATTTGGCGAGCTAAATAAAAAAAAAGGAATCTTAATTAAGGTGAGGCGGTTCTACGCGCCGCATCAGAGATATTTGCCTGCGTCGGAAAATGTTTTCACCTTTGGAATGACACCGCGAGGTACTTACTCGTCACGCTAGGTGCTATGCAGAGATGTGCTGTCCAATACGATTGATGGTCCTGATGTGATGTAAAAGCCCCACGAACACTTTTACACACATTTACCCGGTGTTTTCTCGTGGTACCACTAGTGTGACAAAATAGTGGGACCACGAGAAGTTTCGAGAGTTTTCTGTTCTACTAAGTATGTCCTGTTTTCAAAACAAATGACGATCGACAAAACAAATGAAGATCTTTAAACAAAGAATGACAAAACAAATCAAGATCAGTGGAACATGTGAAGATCAGAGAAAAAAAATTAAGAATTACAAAAATTTATATCAATAAAATAATGAACACCGACTTTTTTAGTTATTTAATATTAAATTTTAAAATTTAATTTAATGTTATACCTATCTAAAAGGAGTATATAAGCAGGTAACATCAGGACCAAACAGTTGACATCCGATATCGTAGTGAGACCACGACACGAGAAACAGTTCTCCCTCGTGGTCTTGCCTCGATGCAGTAGATTGATGCAGTAGTGTCCGGTAAGTATCTGTGGCACCCGGTAGGTGAGGCTGCCATGGTGCCTTTCCAGCCATTCCTCCTTGACCGGTTTTGCCGCCTCAACAGTCACAGCAGTGTCGTCTTACACTTTGGTTTCGGGGTGCCTTGACTGCCTTGAAACGGGTGGAGCTGTCGTACCTACTTACTGCCACGCTACCAGGCAGGTGGGCGCAGGAATTTAATTTTATCGCACGTATGTTTTCACTAAATGACCAAGTATTATTATTATGTATATTGTGGGACTACGTAGTAACTATTTATTAATATGTGGTGTGACTGCGCCGCCTCTTTCTGCGAGCAGGTCATACTTGTGAAAGAGGCGGCAGGGCGGGAGCGGAAGAGCTCTCCCACGCGAGTTCCGCAGTCGGGGGTAGTTCCGTACGGGGTGTTCCCAAACTGGCCGTTACAAATTTAAACATTTTGTTAGGAGTTGTTACAATCCGTTAACAATTGATAGATGTTTTGTGTTTGTGTACCCAATGTTAATTAAGTAACTAATTTTGTTTAAAATTAGTTTATAAACATTTTTTTTTTTTTTTTTATACTACTTAGGTGGCAGACAAGCTTACGACCCACCGGAAGGTTGGTAACCGTAGCCTATAGACGTTTGCAACACCAGAGGCGCTACACACGCGCTGCCGACCCGGGCGCAGGTTGTGACGACCCACAGTTGAAATTTTTCAAGCCGCCCGTAAGGCCTTCAACTTGGCTTAACGACTGTCATTTTACTGACAACCGGGACCAACGGCTTATCGTGCCTTCCGAAGCACGGAAACGCTCGTAAATAAATGTCACAAAGTGGTCCACGTGGTGGTCACCCATCCATATCCGGCCATAGTAAATGTTGCTTACTGCAGTGATCGTTTACAGAACACTGAGTCCGCGGGGCCACGAGCGCTTCAAAACCTACCATGAAAACTTACCTAACATGAAAACATTTTATAGCGTTGCGTTGCGTTCAAATGTTCGCTAATGTTAATTAACATTAGTGATACAATTTTTCACTAATATTATTTAAGATTTTGAAAAAAAGTGTATGTCACAGACAGCTCAGCGTCGAGCCCGACGCCCCTCGGTCCTGGCGCCCTAGGCTTCAGCCTAGTTAGCTAATAGGTAGGCCCTGTGAAACACCGTTCCCCATAGACATTCGAAAATTTCTCATGCCATACTGTAACAAATCGTTTCAATTTTTTTAATTTTTAACATCTTACACAGACAGCTCTCGGATCACTAAATATGGATTTTTTTTTATTTACTCATTGTTGAAAAAATCGACGTCTTTGTAGCGGTATGGCGACTCTTTAGAACCGTCGTAATGGTATGGCATTGTGATGGTATACCGTCACAATACCAGAAATTATAATGCCTTAACTCAAAATATCGTAGCCCAAAATACCCGAAATCGAAATATCAATATTCAAAAGGCAAATATTTATAATATAAATAATTTAAAATGCCTTACGGTCGAATAACCGAAACCCAAAAAATAAATTTATCAAATACCTTATCCTAAAATGTTCAAACACAAAATACCTTTTTTTTAACAGGATTTATATCCTACATGGATGCTATATATCTGTGAATGGTTAACACCCCGACTCAGAGTATTTTTTTTTTTTGATTTTTCGTTGGCCTACTGTAGTACTTTTGTAACTCTGAATCAAAGTGTTTTAACATGAGGTAAATCCTACATGGATACTATGCCTGACTCCTACCGACTAAAAACCAGACGTATCCTACATAACAGCCCACAGTTGGGAGCCCCGGGTAAGCCCTCAGAAGGATACCCAAGGACCAACAGACCTACGGCTACAACTGCAGCTTCACTTACGTGGGGGGGGGGGTAAATAAGTTAAAGCCAAATAACAAAACGTGTGAGTGACAGTGACACATTGTATTCTATTTTAGGTATTTTAAATTAAGGATATTTGAAAATTTGTATTTTGAATTCTGATATAATAATTATTTGTATTTTAAATTTAGACATTTTACGGTAAGGTGTACTGAAATAAGGTATTTTGAATGTTAAGGTATTTCGAATTCGGGTATTTTGGTCTAATGTATTTTAAGTAAAGGCATTTTGATTTCTGGTATTTTAATATATAACCCATTGTGATTTACGTAAATGCTTACTTGTACATTGTCATTAAAAAAACAAAATATACTGTAACGAATGTTTAAAAATAATATTAATTAATGCGTTTGAATTAAGATGGCGGGCCATAAAACCCGCGAAAAAAGTATGGCATTATGCTGGCGCCGAGTTATTTTTCATGGACTACAAAAACACGCAAGAGATTTTGTGTAACAAATCGTTTGAACATTGTATTTTTTCCGACAAATTTAATTAATCAGCCTGTAATTACGCTCCGCGGGCCAGCTCTGAAATTACTATTTTCGGTTCTCAAATCACCTAATTCGACCCTCTAAGGGTCGCCATACTTGTAACAAATGACTTGAACTTTTCTGTCATCATCTCCCGGTCTATAACACACAGCTACAGAATATGTAAAATTTTGTATTATGTAATAAAATTATAATTAAAGTTTTGACAAATTTTTATACTATTCGTTCTAGAGAGAAGCAGCAGCTAATAATCTGGTGTACATAGACCTTGATGGAAGTGTAGGATGCATGGTGAATGGCGCTGGGCTGGCTATGGCAACTTTAGATATTATCAATCTAAATGGAGGGAAACCAGCAAACTTCTTGGACCTTGGTGGTGGTGTGGGCCAGAAACAAGTTACAATTGCTATGAAAATATTAGAATCTGACCCTAAAGTGAAATCGATTTTCGTCAATGTGTTTGCTGGTAAGTTATTTACTTATGCCAAGCCGTTACAGACAGCAGCAATATTTTAACACTACTTTGAAGCCATATGTACCTTGTACTAGCTATTTCCGACACTTGTTTGGGCAAAAGATGACAAAAAAACTTAAATGTCTGTTGTTTCCATGCTCACAGGTATAATCAACTGCGCAACAATAGCAAGAGGAATAATTGACGCCCTCAAAGAAAACCCATCTAAGCACCCAATCGTTATCAGGCTAGTTGGCACAAATTCTGAGGAAGCCAGGAGACTTCTAATAGAATCGAAACTACCTTTGCACATAATTAATGACATCGACGAAGCAGCAAAAGTAGCCGTGAAAATGACACATTAATTCATCATTTTATCACTTCAAAGTAGATATAGTTCCACTTTATCCACACTTTATCATCATTAGTATAATGTACTTTTGGCTATGGTCTCGTATTCAAATATATACGCGGCGTCCGACTTCAGCGTAAATGTTCCGATTGACGTCTGATCTGAACGCCAGGCACAGCGTTAGCAGTTAATACATTGTCATGTCAATCCCAAACGATTACGGCGACACGTCTCGTTGACAGCAGTAGTCCAAAGAGAATACAATACTACGTAAGAGCAGTAGTCGGTCAACAGTCTTCTAGAGTAGATGTAAAATGGACCAAAATTCGACAATACCGGCTGTGAATTGTGATTTCCGTACTTTAAGAAGAGGCACGACATTTTTGAAGCATATGGTCTTCACTGTGGCTTAACAACTGCCATTTTAAAGGCAACCGGGATCAAAGTATACATTCCTTCTGAAGCTAGAAAACGCTCACAAATAAATGTCACAACGTGGTCCAGTGGTGGTAGATATAGCTTAGGTCTAGGATACTTACTGCAGTGATTGATAGTTGAGTCTGCTTCAAATTTAACTCCTTACCTCTTTTAACAACACAAAATTTCCATCTTACTTAATAACAAATAAATGGTGATTATTTATTTCAGGAGGTAGTGGATATGCCTAAGGCTATGGTGTCTTACACTTCAACAAGACTATGAGGAAGGACCCACCAACAAACCTGAATGATGACACCTTGTCATGTTAAAGACAAGTGATGCTGGTCACAGAACAAATTTATTAATAGCCACTAATTATCAGTCTGACCATCTTAGCTAGAATCACATTCCTCCGTCAACAGGTCCACCACTTGCAGGTCACAGAGCCACATTACATGCAGTAGAATATTAACAAGAATGTGTTAAGTGTTTTATTCAAGGAATAAATGAAAGTTCATTTCATTAATATAATAAGTTTTATTAACCCTTTTAATTTGAGAATTTTAACTTTTAACTTTAAATTATACTATGTATGATCATCAATTTCAGTCAGTAAAATGACATTTAATTAGTGCATTTAATGACAGCATACAGCAGTTAAAGCATTCAGTTAATGTAAAGTGTATAAAATGTCGAAGTCTATTGATAGCCGAACATCACTATGGTAGCGGGTCACCCTTTTTGTATCAGTGACAGTTGCACTTTTCATTTTACTAACTGAGATTAATAATCCTATTTTAGAACTACTAACAACTAAGAAATAGCACAGTCACTAAAGAACCATTACAGGTTGACAGTTGAAAGATGAATTCTATTTCTGTTGCCGCTTTAAAGTTGGGATACAGGAACTACATGTTAGGATGATGTTGAAGTTAGCTTCATTTTTGTGATCCTGGTGTATAAGTACACTCCTTTTTACAGCCTATGGTATTGTTCAAACCTGAAATAGATGCAACAGATTGTATTAAGAAATTATAAAACATTACAATAAGTAACACAACATCTGTCTCTCCGTTCCGACCAACTGTTGCGATATGTATGACATAAAAGATATCATATTAACATGTTGCAATGCATTAGGTACATGATAAATTGCTGTTGTTCTAGGCTAGACTAGTAGCAGTTATAGATTAACCACTGACTATCTTGAAGAGACCCACCACAGTAGCATTCACAGAGAGTGACAACAATTTTGCATTATAAATAATAAAAGGTAAGTATTAATATAGCATTAGTACCACAGACATGCATGTGCCTGTGTTTATATAAAACCTAGCCTGCCACTCTCCTGACACCTACTGTGATTGATTGGACTAATTGACACCACATTGAAGTTTGAACGAAGGAATCTTGTATCTTTTGGCACACAAAGTACAGGCACTCGTGGTTTTTTGTTTTTGTTAATACTACTATGTCTGTGCATAGTAGGTAAGTACCTACTTTTAGAACATCACTTAGGAGACAGGTAGGTATTCTAATATACTGACCTGTAAAAATTACTTTTGGCTCTTGAGTTTCTCATCTTCCTTTATAACTAGTTCGGGGAAACCTCCACGCATAGCTCCAGCTGATCAATTCATCGCTAACGACATCGCTTTACGTTATTCTCTTGTCTTGATAAATCTAAAAAGAAAAACGGATTAGTTGAGACTAGTAACGAAATTTGAATAATTCAAGACATTGCATGATAAGTATTACTTACTTTTCTCTTCTCGCTCCGAGTTTTGGGACCTTTAGGATGACACCAAGTTCAGCATAGTCTAGCAAACGGTGTATTTGCACATCGGAAGAATACGCTACTCCAAGTTCAGCATAATAATATAGTCTAGCAAACGATGTATTTGCACATCGGAAGCATATGCTGCTCTTTCCTTTTCTTTTAATTGTTATTTTCCGTCAGCTGGTTCTAATTCCATTATTTTGTTTGAATTATTTGAAATATTTATGATAAATAAAGTTCCCGACATTTGTCTTGTTTACATACTTGTTTTTTTTTAATGCTAAGTAAGTATTCCGTCTACATGCATACTGCTTACTTATTTCCTTCATTTAAAAATTATTATTTTTATTTAATATGATAGTTTGCGCCCCCAATAACAACTTATTATAAAAATTTAATGTATTCTCAATACGTTAGTATTATTTTGATATTATTAATAAGGTAAAATACGTAGAAAATTGCTAATCGATTTTATTGGTGTTAGGGCGCGCGCCCACTGCTTTGCGATCCGGTGCGTTTGCGTTTTTTCTTTTTTAATTTGGCCTGGCTACAAACTGAGATCATTGGTGAATGAACTTAAAACTGGATTCATTAAGGTCGCTTTACACGCTAATTTAGCCGGCATAATGCCGTTTCACACTTTCGTGATAATCGCGAGGTGGATATCGAATAAATGTCGGTGTTTTGCGTGGTCCCACTATTTTGAACCACTAGTGGGACCACGAGGGAGAACTGTTTCTCGTGTCGTGGTCTCACTACGATATCGGATGTCAACTGTTTGGTCCTGATGTTACCTGCTTATATACTCCTTTTAGATAGGTATAACATTAAATTAACTTTTAAAATTTAGTATTAAATAACTAAAAAAGTCGGTGTTCATTATTTTATTGATATAAATTTCTGTAATTCTTAATTTTTTTTCTCTGATCTTCACATGTTCCACTGATCTTGATTTGTTTTGTCATTCTTTGTTTAAAGATCTTCATTTGTTTTGTCGATCGTCATTTGTTTTGAAAACAGGACATACTTAGTAGAACAGAAAACTCTCGAAACTTCTCGTGGTCCCACTATTTTGTCACACTAGTGGTACCACGAGAAAACACCGGGTAAATGTGTGTAAAAGTGTTCGTGGGGCTTTTACATCACATCAGGACAATCAATCGTATACAGACGCGCTGGGCGTCCGCTCTCCTGATAGCTCTCTTGCTCGACCGAGTGGCTATGTTGTACGCTGCCTTGAGGTGAGCCACATTCGGGTTGCGCACCGCCCGAGCCCTGATTCCAGACCATATCCGACAGTCTGTAGATAAAATAATGTCATCTGGTGGCTAAATATGCATTAAGTTGATAGCTAGAGCAACTTAATGCACACAACTTATACACCAAATTCATGTCTTTGAGTTCGCGTCCAAAAACCACCTCCGGCTCTAACTTCACGATCATACCACGAACCTTGTACAGTTGCACACACATTTACCCATGTTTTCTCGTGGTACCATTGGTGTGACGAAATAGTGGGACCACGAGAAAGCAGTTCTCCCTCGTGGTCCCTACTTTTTATCTACATTCTGTATATAACTAGGTATGCGCTAATTTTCAAAACAAATGAAGATCAGTCAAACATGTGAAAATTGGAAAAACAAATGAAGATTGACAAAAAAATTAAAATCGATAAATTAAATGAAGACTGACTTCCTTATTTGTTTTATTTTAAAATTTAATGTTATCATTGAAAAAGTGTATATAAGCAAAAACATCAAGATTAAAATATTGACATCCGTTTTCGTAATAGGACCACGAGAAACAGTCAGTTGTCCCTCGTGGTCCTCGTGATCCGGCTAAATAAGCGTGTAAGGCGACCTTTATGAATCCAGTTTTTAGTTCATTCACCAATGTTCTCAATTTGAAGCCATGCCAAATTAAAAAAGAAAAAGCTGTCAAATACAACAAACGCACCGGATCGCAAAGCAGTGGGCGCTCGCCCTAAGGGTCGCCTTACACGCTTATTTAGCCGGATCACGAGGACCACGAGGGACACGCTTATTTAGCCGGATCACGAGGACCACGAGGGACAACTGACTGTTTCTCGTGGTCCTATTACGAAAACGGATATCAATATTTTAATCTTGATGTTTTTGCTTATATACACTTTTTCAATAGGTATAACATTAAATTTTAAAATAAAACAAATAAGGAAGTCAGTCTTCATTTAATTTATCGATTTTAATTTTTAGTCAATCTTCATTTGTTTTTCCAATTTTCACATGTTTCACTGATCTTCATTTGTTTTGAAAATTAGCGCATACCTAGTTATATACAGAATGTAGATAAAAAGGAGGGACCATGAGGGAGAACTGCTTTCTCGTGGTCCCACTATTTCGTCACACTAATGGTACCACGAGAAAACATGGGTAAATGTGTGTGCAACTGTACAAGGTTCGTGGTATGATCGTGAAGTTAGAGCCGGAGGTGGTTTTTGGACGCGAACTCGAAGACATGAATTTGGTGTATAAGTTGTGTGCATTAAGTTGCTCTAGCTATCAACTTAATGCATATTTAGCCACCAGATGACATTATTTTATCTACAGACTGTCGGATATGGTCTGGAAGCGAACCAAATCCGTGAGTCGCTCGAACCAAATCCAAAAAGTATTGTGTTACAGATACAGGTTTTTGTGACAAATAAAGCTACCGATGTTGACGAGTATTGAATTTGTCTCTTATATTAAGTAAGTACCAACCAATTCCTACCCTCTGTTCAGGACCTTACGGTTCCACTAAAGAATAACCTGGACAGGACACCCTTGGCATGAGCTCAATATGAGCGTAGGCTCAATTGTAAAAAACTATATTGAGAGATTGCGGAACGCGAGCCTAATGCTCGCCTTGCGGAAATTAGAGTTTAAGGGGCCCCACTAACAACAAGACTCAGGGGCTCTAGTGACCTCACCGGCACGCGGTGCACCTTCCGAACAACGGACGACGCTCCGCGTATTTAGGTACCCACATGGTGGCCTAGGCTCCCATGTGGTACAAGGTGGTACAATATTGGTCCGGGGGGTACCACCGTGCAGTTGTGAAAAGCTCCCCAAGTAACCCAGCCCCGGTTGGGTTGCGTTCGGGGTTCAGCAGCTGCACAGCCTGGCCCGGGGCGATGTTTGATGCAGCAGGGGGGGACCAGTAGGCGGTACGTGGTGCCTAGTGTGGCTGACGGATGTTGACCCCCCGGCCAGGGAGACCCGTAGAAACGGTCTTGCCGCTGGCTGCCCGTGGCATATTATAGGGGCCTAACAGGGACTAACCACCCTGGGAGGCTGCCCTACCAGGCCACGCATTATCCCGATGTGGTCCGTCGTGCGGGATGGTGACCGGAAGGGGACCCGGCGGCCATACCCTTCCGTCCGGCGGGTCGACTTCCTTCTAAACACACAGTCATAGATAAAGGTTAGCCCCTACGACTTGTCACTCACTGCTGCAGCAAATGTCGCTCCGTCTTCACGTCTCCCTTTAACCCAATCATGGCAGCGCAAAATAAAAATAGAAATTTCACAGCGGCCGCTGCGACCATTCCCCAAAACGCACTATTCGAGGTGGAATTCGCTAACATCCGCGGACTCCAAGCCAACCTCGACGCCGTCTTTCACCATCAAGAGACGGCACGGCCTGCTGTGATGTTCCTAACGGAGACGCAAACACGCCGCCCTGCCGATCAGTCGTACCTTTGTTACCGGCTATATCATCGAGGAACTATTTCGAGATAAAGCCGGGGTGTGCGCGTTCGTTAGGGCGGATGTTTGCTGTCACTGGCTGCGCTGCCTTGAGAACCCTTCCTTCTCCGTCTTTTGGCTGCACGTAGATCACGGCTCTATGAGTCAGATCTACGTCTGTTTCTATCGACCCCACACAGGGACAGCTGAGATAACGAGGCTATATCAGCACCTCAGCGAGGGGGCTGATGGCGCGCAGGTGCGGTTCCCGGACGCGAGTTGGTTTTTCTGGGGGACTTCAATGGTCACCACACTGAGTAACTGGGGTCCCTCAAGACTGATCCTGCGGGACAGGCCGCCCACGCGTTCGCTCTCTCCCATGGTCTGACCCAAATGGTACTCGGGATTACGCGCATACCGGACAGGTCAGACCATGGACCCGCCCTTCTAGACTTACTGCTTACGAGTAATCCAGTACGAGAATACTTTGCAACCATCCCGTGGATTTAGCGCTGCTTTGCAGAGAGGGCTTCATCGGAAAGCGCCTCTGCTGTTGCTGGTGAGATAACATTAGGTATGGAATACTACATTCCATACACTGATGTCGCCAGCATCCGCAAAGCCCGCCCCTGGTTCGCGGGTGAGTGTGCAGTAGCCTTTCAGCCAACACAGGCGGCTTACCGCACCTGGATCAGGGCTCGGGCTGTGCGCAACCCGAATGTGGCTCACCTCAAGGCAGCGTACAACATAGCCACTCGGTCGAGTAAGAGAGCTATCAGGAGAGCGGACGCCCAGCGCGTCACGCGGCTTGGTCAGGAGCTCACGTCACATTCGACGGGCAGCCGTGGATACTGGCAACTGGCCAAAGCCGTGCAGGCCAACTTTTGCAAGCCCTCGCTGCCGCCGCTGCGCTATCCTGACGGATCAGTGGCTCACAAAGCCCAAGAGAAAGCTGAAATGCTGGCCAATCTCTTTTCGGCTAGCTCCCGGGTCGATGACTGTGGCAAGCAACCTCTCACTTTCGCAGACTGTGGAACCACGATGCCGGATATTCATATCCAGCAATGCGATGTGCGGGGTGCGCGGCAGCAGAGATGCCACTCATACACAGTGGAGAGAATTTTCGCTAGAACCCAGCGTTTTAAAAGACGTTCCTCTGTCGAACTATAAAAACATGGAACGACCTGCCTGCTCACGTTTTTCCCTCATCTTACAATCCCGGGTTCTTGAAGAGGAACGTGAAGACGCACATCACAGGGCAGCCAACTTGAGGGCCACTGTCTAAAGTCTTAAGGACTGTGACACTGGCCCCCAATCGCTAGATGCACCACGGCTTACCATCAGGTTGGTGGCGACGTCAATTTGGCGAGCTAAATAAAAAAAAAAGGAATCTTAATTAAGGTGAGGCGGTTCTACGCGCCGCATCAGAGATATTTGCCTGCGTCGGAAAATGTTTTCACCTTTGGAATGACACCGCGAGGTACTTACTCGTCACGCTAGGTGCTATGCAGAGATGTGCTGTCCAATACGATTGATGGTCCTGATGTGATGTAAAAGCCCCACGAACACTTTTACACACATTTACCCGGTGTTTTCTCGTGGTACCACTAGTGTGACAAAATAGTGGGACCACGAGAAGTTTCGAGAGTTTTCTGTTCTACTAAGTATGTCCTGTTTTCAAAACAAATGACGATCGACAAAACAAATGAAGATCTTTAAACAAAGAATGACAAAACAAATCAAGATCAGTGGAACATGTGAAGATCAGAGAAAAAAAATTAAGAATTACAAAAATTTATATCAATAAAATAATGAACACCGACTTTTTTAGTTATTTAATATTAAATTTTAAAATTTAATTTAATGTTATACCTATCTAAAAGGAGTATATAAGCAGGTAACATCAGGACCCAACAGTTGACATCCGATATCGTAGTGAGACCACGACACGAGAAACAGTTCTCCCTCGTGGTCCCACTAGTGGTTCAAAATAGTGGGACCACGCAAAACACCGACATTTATTCGATATCCACCTCGCGATTCTCACGAAAGTGTGAAACGGCATTATGCCGGCTAAATAAGCGTGTAAAGCGACCTTAATGAATCCAGTTTTAAGTTCATTCACCAATGATCTCAGTTTGTAGCCAGGCCAAATTAAAAAAGAAAAAACGCAAACGCACCGGATCGGAAAGCAGTGGGCGCTCGCCCTAAGGGCGAGCGCCCACTGCTTTCCGATCCGGTGCGTTTGTTGTATTTGACAGCTTTTTCTTTTTTAATTTGGCATGGCTTCAAATTGAGAACATTGGTGAATGAACTAAAAACTGGATTCATAAAGGTCGCCTTACACGCTTATTTAGCCGGATCACGAGGACCACGAGGGACAACTGACTGTTTCTCGTGGTCCTATTACGAAAACGGATGTCAATATTTTAATCTTGATGTTTTTTGCTTATATACACTTTTTCAATAGGTATAACATTAAATTTTAAAATAAAACAAATAAGGAAGTCAGTCTTCATTTAATTTATCGATTTTAATTTTTTGTCAATCTTCATTTGTTTTTCCAATTTTCACATGTTTCACTGATCTTCATTTGTTTTGAAAATTAGCGCATACCTAGTTATATACAGAATGTAGATAAAAAGTAGGGACCACGAGGGAGAACTGCTTTCTCGTGGTCCCACTATTTCGTCACACTAATGGTACCACGAGAAAACATGGGTAAATGTGTGTGCAACTGTACAAGTGTTCGTGGTATGATCGTGAAGTTAGAGCCGGAGGTGGTTTTTGGACGCGAACTCGAAGACATGAATTTGGTGTATAAGTTGTGTGCATTAAGTTGCTCTAGCTATCAACTTAATGCATATTTAGCCACCAGATGACATTATTTTATCTACAGACTGTCGGATATGGTCTGGAAGCGAACCAAATCCGTGAGTCGCTCGAACCAAATCAGTGCGTGTATTGTGTTACAGATACAGGTTTTTGTGACAAATAAAGCTAAGTACCGATGTTGACGAGTATTGAATTTGTCTCTTCTATTAAGTAAGTACCAACCAATTCCTACCCTCTGTTCAGGACCTTACGGTTCCACTAAAGCGTAACCTGGACAGGACACCCTTGGCATGAGCTCAATATGAGCGTAGGGTCAATTGTAAAAAACTATATTGAGAGATTGCGGAACGCGAGCCTAATGCTCGCCTTGCGGAAATTAGGGTTTAAGGGGCCCCACTAACAACAAGACTCAGGGGCCCTAGTGACCTCACCGGCACGCGGTGCACCTTCCGAACAACGGACGACGCTCCGCGTATTTAGGTACCCACATGGTGGCCTAGGCTCCCATGTGGTACAAGGTGGTACAATATTGGTCCGGGGGGTACCACCGTGCAGTTGTGAAAAGACCCCCAAGTAAGCTGCAGCAAATGTCGCTCCGTCTTCACGTCTCCCTTTAACCCAATCATGGCAGCGCAAAATAAAAATAGAGGTTTCACAGCGGCCGCTGCGACCATTCCCCAAAACGCACTATTCGAGGTGGAATTCGCTAACATCCGCGGACTCCAAGCCAACCTCGACGCCGTCTTTCACCATCAAGAGACGGCACGGCCTGCTGTGATGTTCCTAACGGAGACGCAAACACGCCGCCCTGCCGATCAGTCGTACCTTTGTTACCGGCTATATCATCGAGGAACTATTTCGAGATATTCCAACCATTCCTGCTCATAGAACGGCAGCCTTTAGAGGCACATTTAAGCACTCAGCCGCACACTGCTGGAATGTTCTGTCCCCACCGGTCCGCAGCCTGAAAGCAAGGCAGACATTTGTACGCCGTCTCAGGACCTTATACATGATGGAACAATGTCAGTCTTTAAGGTAATGTTATAATTTTTTTTGTTACAACATTAACCAATATCACTTTGTTGAAATAACATAATTCAAGTAATATTTATACTATTCAACACTATTTATATATTTATGTCCATATATTATTAGTTTTGGTTTTGTGTTGTTGCATGGAAGCGCTCGTGGCCCTGCGGACTCAGTGTTCTGTAAACGATCACTGCAGTAAGCAACTTTCACTATGGCCGGTCCATGGATGGGTGACCATCCATGTGATCACTTTGTGACATTTATTTGAGCATTTCTGTGCTTCGGAAGGCACGTTAAGCCGTTGGTCCCGGTTGCCAGTAAAATGGTAGTCGTTAAGCTAAGTTGAAGGCTTTATTTCAACAGCAGGCAGTCACAACCTGCGCTTGTCTATTTAAACACGGCAATACGACTCACCACCTATTACGGGGGACAAATTATACAAAGGTGAAATGTGGGCATATAATGTGCCTCTGCCTGCCCCTTCGGGTATGGAGGCGTGACTATATGTATGTGTGTATGTATGTTGTTGCATGTATAGATTTGTATATATTTTGATGGATGTCTAAAGTCTCTCTCTCTCTTTTATATTGTTATCCTGTGAGGAGTATAAATGATTTTTAACTAACATACCGTCTTTCTTTGGCTGGCATGTGTGGTGGGCTGAAGCATGACGTGCAGCTGAAGTGCCAGGGTGATGTGGGTGAGCAAGGTGAAGCCTGCGTTACTTGCCTATAATTTTATAATATTTTATAATAGTATATATGTATTAAAAGAAAAAAAAATGTAAAGGGTAATAGTCCATAAGTCCATTAGTCCAAAATTATTGTTTTCTGTTGCTATGAAGATTTGAGGAGTTAAATATAATGTACTAATTTTACTCTTAAATGTATGTAGTAATTATTTATTTAGTAGGTATTAACTGCATTGTTTATCTGAGTTAGATTTTTATCACATTGTAAATTATAACCTCTTATTCTCACATTTTTTGTGTACATGTTGATTATTTTCTTTGCATAGTAGAATATGTTACAATGCTTCTAGATTAATGATTTACTTACGACTGGCAGCGGCAATATTTGTTTGTTGGTATCAGCATAATAGTTATTTCTTGCTATCAGAAGCGACGCCTCTTGGAGGATAGCATGCTTGGCATTTGAGTAAACACATTTAATATGAATAGCAGCACTCCACATTACAGCACAGCACCATGCATTTCTGTTTAATTTTTTACAATTCACGATTTAATAAATAATTAAACATGTACTTATTGTAAATATATCTGTGATCTGTGATTTGTTTTTGTGTCAAGAAGGAAAAAAAAGGAATGGCTTGGTGGCGTCTCTGACGTCTCTCGGATCGGAGACGGAAGTAATTAATGTTGCCAGCTCAAATATAATTTTGTATGGATATTTTTTAAGGGGTCCCGACACGATCAATTGGCGAATGTCGAACACGTTAAATGTCTGTACATATATGTCGATGCACACTGAAGCAACTTCCATTCATATTTGGCGTGATTGGCGATTGCAAGGCATGGTCGTGTCCGGTGTGACCATTATATATATATATTTTTTAATTTTTATTTCGTTTTTTATTTGTCATGTGTTGTTTGTTTGTTTTTAAATTTTTGTTATTTTTGTTAAAACGCTGATATGGTTTACAGTGGTAAAAATAGTTTAAAGGGGTTGTCATGTGTTCGCGTGATAGAGAGGAGGGGAGAAGATTGTTTTTGTTTTTGATAATTATTATAAAATATGAATGCCTCTGTCAAGTGGGGTCCGGCTACCTCTGAAAATCAGCGCTGTCTGCCTGTTAGTACAGGTGGACAGCATTACGCTGAGAGGTGGCCGTTATTCTACTTTCTGTGTTGGGTATACCTTTAATTGTACTATTGCTGTGTGTTTTAAAAGTAGAATAAAAAGCTTTTTCTTTCTTCTTTCTTTCTTTCTTTCTTTTCTTAGATAAAGCCGGGGTGTGCGCGTTCGTTAGGGCGGATGTTTGCTGTCACCGGCTGCGCTGCCTTGAGAACCCTTCCTTCTCCGTCTTTTGGCTGCACGTAGATCACGGCTCTATGAGTCAGATCTACGTCTGTTTCTATCGACCCCACACAGGGACAGCTGAGATAACGAGGCTGTATCAGCACCTCAGCGAGGGGGCTGATGGCGCGCAGGTGCGGTTCCCGGACGCGAGTTGGTTTTTCTGGGGGACTTCAATGGTCACCACACTGAGTAGTTGGGGTCCCTCAAGACTGATCCTGCGGGACAGGCCGCCCACGCGTTCGCTCTCTCCCATGGTCTGACCCAAATGGTACTCGGAATTACGCGCATACCGGACAGGTCAGACCATGGACCCGCCCTTCTAGACTTACTGCTGACGAGTAATCCAGTACGAGAATATATTGCAACCATCCCGTGGATTTAGCGCTGCTTTGCAGAGAGGGCTTCATCGGAAAGCGCCTCTGCTGTTGCTGGTGAGATAACATTAGGTATGGAATACTACATTCCATACACTGATGACGCTAGCATCCGCAAAGCCCGCCCCTGGTTCGCTGGTGAGTGTGCCGTAGCCTTTCAGCCAACACAGGCGGCTTACCGCACCTGGATCAGGGCTCGGGCTGTGCGCAACCCGAATGTGGCTCACCTCAAGGCAGCGTACAACATAGCCACTCGGTCGAGTAAGAGAGCTATCAGGAGAGCGGACGCCCAGCGAGTCACGCGGATTGGTCAGGAGCTCACGTCACATCCGACGGGCTGCCGTGGATACTGGCAACTGGCCAAAGCCGTGCAGGCCAACTTTTGCAAGCCCTCGCTGCCGCCGCTGCGCTATCCTGACGGATCAGTGGCTCACAAAGCCCAAGAGAAAGCTGAAATGCTGGCCAATCTCTTTTCGGCTAGCTCCCGGGCCGATGACTGTGGCAAGCAACCTCTCACTTTCGCAGACTGTGGAACCACGATGCCGGATATTCATATCCAGCAATGCGATGTGCGGGGTGTGCGGCAGCAGAGATGCCACTCATACACAGTGGAGAGAATTTTCGCTAGAACCCAGCGTTTTAAAAGACGTTCCTCTGTCGAACTATAAAAACATGGAACGACCTGCCCGCTCACGTTTTTCCCTCATCTTACAATCCCGGGTTCTTGAAGAGGAACGTGAAGACGCACATCACAGGGCCGCCAACTTGAGGGCCACTGTCTAAAGTCTTAAGGACTGTGACACTGGCCCCCAATCGCTAGATGCACCACGGCTTACCATCAGGTTGGTGGCGACGTCAATTTGGCGAGCTAAATAAAAAAAAAAAGGAATCTTAATTAAGGTGAGGCGGTTCTACGCACCGCATCAGAGATATTTGCCTGCGTCGGAAAATGTTTTCACCTTTGGAATGACACCGCGAGGTACTTACTCGTCACGCTAGGTGCTATGCAGAGATGTGCTGTACAATACGATTGATGGTCCTGATGTGATGTAAAAGCCCCACGAACACTTTTACACACATTTACCCGGTGTTTTCTCGTGGTACCACTAGTGTGACAAAATAGTGGGACCACGAGAAAGCAGTTTGCTGTTCTACTAAGTATGTCCTGTTTTCAAAACAAATGACGATCGACAAAACAAATGAAGATCTTTAAAAAAAGAATGACAAAACAAATCAAGATCAGTGGAACATGTGAAGATCAGAGAAAAAAAATTAAGAATTACAAAAATTTATATCACTAAAATAATGAACACCGACTTTTTTAGTTATTTAATATTAAATTTTAAAATTTAATTAAATTTTATACCTATCTAAAAGGAGTATATAAGCAGGTAACATCAGGACCAAACAGTTGACATCCGATATCGTAGTGAGACCACGACACGAGAAACAGTTCTCCCTCGTGGTCCCACTTGTGGTTCAAAATAGTGGGACCACGCAAAACACCGACATTTATTCGATATCCACCTCGCGATTCTCACGAAAGTGTGAAACGGCATTATGCCAGCTAAATTAGCGTGTAAAGCGACCTTAATGAATCCAGTTTTTAGTTCATTCACCAATGATCTCAGTTTATAGCCAGGCCAAATTAAAAAAGAAAAAACGCAAACGCACCGGATCGCAAAGCAGTGGGCGCTCGCCCTTAATAAGTGAGAAAACCGGTAATACCCAAGAGAAAACGGAACGTTATTTGTTAACATCACTGTGTGACATTCATAGACAATAACAAAAGCGGGGAATTTGAAGTCTACTACCGCCCAGAATACACAATTTAGTGATCACCAGACAATTTTTAACAGCATTCAATCCACAGACTTGAGGTCTGGCGATAGACATAGGCGTGTGAATCGAGAATCGGCCTCCAGACATCTTTAGGCAGTAGCTCTTGCCTTGTATTGAATACTTGCGTCGGCCTAAGCTCGCCTAATTTCTGTTGCAGGTTTTACATATTACAGGCGCTTATATGTGCAGTTTAGATACAATGAAGATATACCCTACGTGCATGGGAGCGTACGTATTACCTTTCTACATTCGCGAATTTTGTCGTTGCCGCGTTGTCTACTGCAGGGCTGTCCAAAGCAATGCCCGCGGCGTCCATTGTTGCGGCCCGCAGAATCTTTTTATCTTCTTTATTTAAATACATTAATGAGCAAATTATTTTTCCCGCAACGTAATTAAAATATTTTGGGCATGTATTCGATCAACCCGACGGTATTCCAGGCCGTGCGTGGGTCCTGGCTCTCGAGCTTATAGGGCTCTTTAGCGCATGCCTCGAAAAAAGCCAGTTTCCCAAGGTCTGGAAGACAGGGAAACTGTCTTGGATCTAAAAGGCGGGACAGCCGGCAAATTCCCCATCAGGGTACCGGCCGATCGTGTTTCTCGACGAGGTGTGCAAGCTCTTAGAGTGCATTATTGCACAACGCCTTGTCGGTCACTAACACGCGTGGGGCCTGATCTGGCGGATAGCCAGTTTGGCTGCCGTCAAGGGCGCTCCACCGTGGACACGATCATGCGCATTAGAGGCCTGACGGAGGAAGCAGTCTCTCACGGTGAGGTGGTGGTGGTGTTATCTATTGACATCTCCAACGCCTTCAAAACCTTGCCCTGGAGCTGCGTTAGGGAGGCGCTTAATTACCATGGAGTGCCTCCCTACCTCCGTCAAATTGTCGGCTAGGGCCGGGTTGACGGGATGTGTCGTGCGGTGTTCCACAGGGATCGGCATTAGGGCCGCTCCTGTCGAACATCGGTTACGACTGGGTGCTGCGTGGTCCGTTGCTCCGAGGGGTCGACGTCGAGGGTGTCGTCAGCGTAACACGTTACGCCGACGACACCCTCGTTACGGCGCGGGGAGCAACGCACCGAGACGCAGCACTAAAGGCCACGGCAAGGGTTGCTCAAGTCGTGGGTCGGATACGGCGCCTGGGTCTCGAGGTCGCCCTTCTCAAATCTGAGGCTCTGTGCTTCCACGGACCTCGGATGGGGCCACCTGCGGGATTCAGCCTAAAAGTAGGGGGCGTCAGCATCGGCATCGAGCCCTCGAAATATTTGGGGCTCGTACTCGGTGGCCAGTGGAACTTCGGACATCATTTCCGAAGTTTGGTCCCAAGTCAAAAAAGTTGAGAGTGATATAGCACTCTTCACTCATCCCTTAACGGTCGCAGTTGAGAGTGTGAAGATTGATTATTAACTAGAACTGTGTGATCTGTAATCAGACCCCTTTTACAAGGGCAGAAGGAATTGAATTTTTTAAGCTCCATATTGAACGTTTTCTGAAACTGACGAATTTCAGACTAAAAATGGGCTCGATGATGGGCAGTACCTACCTTTGTAAGAGTGCATATTCAACAATAAAGTTTATAAAATCGAAATACAGGTCTTCATTGACAGATACTTCACTTAAACATGCACTGCGTCTAGCTACTGCTAATATTGAGGTTGATGTTGACAGAATTGTAAAAGACAAATTAATGAGAAAGTAGATAATAAAATAATGATACCTATTATAGATGTATTTTACTTTGTTAAATATTTTACGGCCCTCCAATGTATTTAGCCATCATTGTTGGCCCTGGGTCCCATCTAGTTGGGACAGCCCTGAACGAACCCTTAATAATTAAGGTTCCGTTTCTGAAAGCAGAAACCCATAATTGGTTTCTTTCTGCGTTCAGAAAGATTACAGCTTATCATATATATCTACCGGATATTTAATAAAATAACTCATCAAAGTACATAAACATTTTATTCAGTATGTACAATTTAATGATTGATATTCTAAAACAAAAGAGCACATAAATTTTATATAAGCATACAGACTACCATGTATTTTGGGGAATGTATTGCACATCATTGTATAAACGCTAAGACAACCTACCACAACACATCTAAAACACAAGCAAGGCATCAAAATATGAAAGACAGACAGTAATAAAATGCAGAATGAATTTAACGCTTATGTATGTAGGGTAAACCACCCAATTATTGGCACTTTTAGAATGAATTATTGGCACTTTAGTTAAGAGTATATTTCGAAAAATAAGGGAAACCTAGTTTATTTCTGTTCGGTGTTGCCCATTATGTAGTTGTAGGTATGCATTAAAAAGTAAAATAGCATTCTTTTTCTGTTAGAAATGGGCAAAATTACCTAAAGTGCCAATAATTGGAGGAGTGCCAACGATTGGGTGGTTTACCCTATATGGTGAAGAAATTTCTTCATATTTATAAATTGACTTTTCCGACTCTCAAAAATACAGCTCATGGCACAATTATGCATTTAAGTGATTTCGTAATGCCTATATTACAATATAATTATGTAAAGATCAAAACCATAGAAGCCCCAAAACATAATAGTATAAGTATTATCTAAACAATGAATAAAGTTAAATTGTCGCAAATAACTGGTACCAAACATGTTTATGTACATAATTTTACAGTACAATTACTTCGATCAGAACTACTATAGATGCGCGATCATCGAACTAAAAACGGCATCAGTCAAACGCCTCTTCTACTCACTCGTAAGTCGGTATAATACCAAAGATAATAATAATAGTATAAGATGGTAATATACACAGGCACAGGCATAACCGCATAACTGCAGTACTACGTACAGAAATTTCACTTTCGATTTTTCCTCTGATATTGAAGTAAGCAGCTGTTTTAATAGCCTACGGAATCAGGTAGTTATCGCGTTCATACAAAATTCCACCTTAACGCCAGTGTACGAGAGTAGTTAATATATTGTGCTGACTTTGGTCCAAGTATGCCTTCATCACCAACTCGAGTGTTTGGTTATTGCAATACATATATTACTATTTTTTTTTAAGATTCGTCATTTTTACTAACCTCGCAGTGAAGTTTACCCAACTAATTTCAGAAGTAATATACATAGCTATTTAAGAAAAGATGAAAACAAGGATCCGAGACGGCCGATCGATTATATGTTTGTGCGTTCCGCATCACGCGTGAGCTCACTAACTAAGGGGCTGATTTAGAAATAATTCAGAATTTGAGCTGGTAGTAGGCAATTATCCCAGTCTTTGCCCTTCATACAAATAGAAAACATGGAATAATTATATAAAAAAAACTGTTTTTAAACACCGGTAAACAGTGGAGAAATTAATCAGTGGTTAATTCAATCGAATGTTACAGATGCATAGTCACGTCAATTTTCCCGAAAGAATGGGCCGAAACATACTATGCGCCCCTGTTTCACAAGTTTTATTCCACGTAATAGGTGATGTGCCTATAGCCGTGTTGAATCGGCCTGCGATAAATTGTGCCCAAAGACAGAGTGGTGGTCTAATTCCTTCAACTTGGCTTAACCACTGGGAGACGGGATCAATGTGCCTCTGAAGCTAGGAAATGCTAATTTACGATATGTAAATTTTTGATTATTTTAGTACATGACCGTGTATCTATAGAATATTTGATCGAAGGTAGAATAATAATAATAACAAATTTACATTCAACTAATCAATAAATCAGTCAATTAGTATAATACAACGACATCCAAACACCGCACACGGCAGTTAGGGTGCTTTTGCGCCAGTGATGTGCTACCAATGAAATTCGCCGGTCCATATGTGACATTGACAGTTTATACTGTCAAATTGGGCGACTAATGAATGTGATTGGAGGATTTCAAACGCATCCATAGCAACAAACATAGCACATTTCTGGTGGAAAAGCATTCCAATGTTCGGAAAACTTTCCAATATTTTTATTCCGTTCCACACACATTGAAGGCTAGCTTATACAATATGTCTTACAGTAAGTAGACCATTATTATGAATTGTGCAAATCATATATTAATTTATCTACCAGTATCCACAGCCTTAACAAAATAAGGACGTACTGTCACAGAAATATGGTGTGAAGTTGTCAAAATCGACATAAACTCACATAACTGTGTAAAAGTCGTTAACATAGATTCTTCAATTGCACACAAAAAAATAAATGGGCGGCTATATACGTGGTCTGATACCCATAACACAAGCAGGTTATTCCTAGCTTACTTTGGGATCAGATAGCGTTGTGTGAAATGTCCGTGAATATTTATATTTATACATTACAGGGTGAATTTTTGAAAAGGGCTTGGATGGCCAAATCCGAAACTATAAGGAATAGCGAAAAATGCTCAAAGGAGTCAAGAGCCCGATTTTGATGAAACTTAAAACCTCATCATTAGATTTTTGAAAAACCAATAATCCTAGATGGGAATCGAACTCATTAATTGTTGAAAAAAAGACACACCCTATATTATTACACCATACGATAGTGTTGCTATTAAGGATCTTATTCTGGGAAGTAATGACATCTGTATATAGCCACCCATTTAACAACAAAAGTTCTTATTTTAGAACTTATATGAACATTGATATAAGTTCTAAAATAAGAACTTTTTTTAAGGTCCTTGCTCGATATCGTATTTTTATTGAAAAACAATTATATTTTGGATTATGGGCTATGTAACATACTGATTAAGATTTATGAAAAAAAAATACAGGAAGTTGCGTTTAAGTAAAAACAAATAGATATCATAAAAAAAACTATTTAACAAGCAAATACACAGGAGCAGACACTGTACACTAAATAAGGATTTATAATAGTAGGTATATCTAATTTATACATGTTTATATTTATAGCCAAATTAATGTACAGGATGATTTTTTCAAGAGTGTGTGGCTGGCCAAACCTGATGCTATGCAGCAATGTAAAAGTACTCAAGGTCTCATTTTGAAGAAAACTAAGAGTTTGAATTAAGTTTTATTAAGTTTCACTTATGCTACTTGTAAGTTCACACGCTGTATAAGTGATTACTCGATTCCTGGCTGTAGTATGCATAGACTAAGAAGCAAAATCCTGACAGATGACAGATGTATGTATAGTGTTAGAACTTCATAGATAAATATTGACACGTCATGGTAAATGTAAAAGTCTGTGTTAAAACTTTGTAGGCTTAAATGTGTCAAAAATTACTTCTTAATCTACGAGTATTATAAGATTTATTAATTTTCACAAATCCAATGACGCAATTTTAGTTTTCATCAAAACCGGACTTCTATACTGTTAAGAGTGTTTAACACAGTTTCCCATAGATTTGGCATTCACATCCACTTGATCATCCTGTACATTGTTAACTGGTAAGATTCATTCGTAGCATATCTACCGAAAGGCGAGTATAATATACGCAGTCTGTTCGTTTCGCCACAGATTACATTTCTAATAACTGAGACGATTAAACTCGGGCTTATTGCTTCATAGAAATTCCTATGTAGTGGTAGCAATCCATTGAAAATCAACTCTAAAGGCACCATTATAAATCTAATGGGCGCTCTACACTTCCGACGGGCCATCCATCTCCTCGAAACACGGGACGCCAAAGTAAAATTAATCGACATGCTCATTCGATTTCAGCAGTATCGATAGTTTTGTGATGCGCGTTATCGAGTCCCGCCCTTAACGTGTGACGGGCCGTCAGATATGAACCGGCACATGTAGTAACAACGAATCGCGTCGCGAAAACTGCATCGAACACATCTCACATCTAAACGGGCCTCCGCTCTCCGCTACCGGTTCAACTTCCGGTTCAGTGTCCATCTCCGGTTCATGTTCTGGTTCGGGTTCAGGAGACGCCGGTTCAGGGACTCGTATAGCGCGAAGGTCGTCTGCAGGATGTCTTGGGGGGCGTCTAGTGCGTACTTGACGGGACCGAGTGTTACGTCCCTGGGTAGCTTTGCCTCTAGGCTTGTGTTCGGTATGAATCATTCTCGGTCTAGGGGGAGGCGAGGGTCTCTTACGGCGTCTTCTGACTGGAGAGGGGGGTGAAGGGGGTGAGGGTGGTATCTCGGGTGAAGAGACGGGAGTTGGGGAGCGGGAAGCGACCGGTGGTGTGGGTGAATGAACCCATTCACGAGTCGATGGGGGCGATTGGTCGTTCTTTAGTTTCCTTCGTCGCTTGTATTTGCGAGGGCCGTTCTGAAATGAATAAAAGTGGTGTAAGGAGTCTGTGTATTATGGATATCTCCCCGTTCATTTGTATTTATTTCTTTGGGATTATTAGCTTAAATATTATTTAGCTAGATCAATATTTTAGTATTCTTTTATTTATTTCATTGTGTTCTTCATCAACGGCTTGACTTTTGATGAAAATCACAATGGAAATCTGGTGAGTGGTTTAGAAATAATGAATTTTATTTGTATAGATGTGTGGTGGAATTTCAATATCAAAGTGGTTACCTGTGGTTGTCTCTTGAGCGCCGTGTTAAGGTCGCAATGCTGAATCAAATGTTGCACTAGTTCCGCACTCGACTGCAGTGTTCGGCTACATACCACGCAGCTATACGCTGGGCCACCTAGGTGATGAAAAATATACAATATTTTAGATCATTTTCGACAACGCAATCTACCCTGAATTAATATATTATAAGTAGTGACCGACCGAAGTTTCGGTTTCGGTTTCGGTTTCGGCCAGTTTCGGCCAAAAAATCGAGTTTCGGCCGCAGTTTCGGTTTCGGCCAAAATGGGCCGAAACTTTCGGCCGGGCCGAAACTCACGTGTTCATAAATTTTGAGTGCCGGGCTCTACTTGTGACGTGGTTAGGGTCAACCCAACTAGTTAATATGTTACTAACCGAAGATTTACAAAGGACTTCCAATCAATAGTTATAATAATACAATTTTTACGGAATCCTAAAAAGGTGATCTAGGACATTACATAACCCCTTTGTTGTCGGTTCCGTTGACTTCGTTGGTCGTCTGTCTCTCTGTCAGCAGACTTATGCACCGTGATAGTTAGACAGTTAAAATTTTTACAGATGATGAATTTCTGTTGCCGCTATAGCTACATAGACAAATTAATAATACATAAGGGGGCCTCCCAAACAACACGTGATTTCTTGCTGCTTTTCTTGTACGGAACCCTACGCGCGCTAGTCCGGCTCACTGTTGTCCAATTTTAGTTATATAACGGGTGTTTTTTTTAGAGGTATAGAACTTTAAGTTGGCCTAGCTGTTTTAACCGGCGGTATTTTTGTCAGCTGTAAAGTGATTTATGTTTAGTATGGTTTGGCATTTTAACATAAATAGACTGAAGCCTGAACAATGCTTCCAAATTGTGCAAATTTATTTTGAAAATCATGGTTCTTTCCGAAATGCGTATCGTGATTTTCATAAGCGAATTTTCTTTAGCGGTGCAGCTCACTTTTGGTTGAATGGATACATCAATAAACAAAACTGCCATATTTGGGGTGATGATGATCCTCAAGTGTATGTTGAGACACCGTTACATCCAGTAAAACTGACTGTGTGGTGTGCTTTATAGGCTGGTGGAATAATTGGTCCGTACTTCTTTAGAAACGATGCTGACCAGAATGTTACAGTCAATCGTGACTGCTATAGAGCGAAGATTACTGACTTTTTCGTTCATCAATTGAACAACCATGTTGTGCAGGAGTAGTGGTTTCAACAAGACGGCGCAACATGTCACATAGCTCGTGCCACAATTGATTTATTGAAGGAAACGTTTGGTAACCGCATAGTTTCACGTTTTGGACACGTGGATTGGCCTCCAGAGTCGTGCGATTTTACGCCACTTGACTATTTTCTGTGGAGATATGTGAAGTCGCTCGTCTACGCCGATAAGCCCGAAACGATTGACCACTTGGAGGATAACATTCGGAGCGATATTGTCGCTATACGGCCACAAATGTTGGGAAAGTCATCGAAAATTGGACCTCTAGATTAGACTACGTCCGAGCCAGCCCTGGCGGTTATATGCCAGAAATCATATTTAAATTATAATGCCAGAAGATTTCCTTTCGAATAAAGTCATTTCCATATCAATAAAAACAATCACCTTCGTTTTATTCCATTTCAAAGTTCTATACCTCGAAAAAAAACACCCTTTACTTCTAGAATGTAACCAAAACCAGCCAAGAGCTAGTAGCAGGGCACCGTGGTTTTAGTCGGTAGGAGTTCGCAATAGCGTCTATGAGTAATTCCACACGTAAAAGAAAGAAACTCATCTTTAGGTGGAGATATTTCTAAAATGAACACTTGAGAAGATTTATTTATACCGTTGATTGATACTGTTGATTGATGGCACTTAGTGGAACATGCTGCACCTATTGAAAAAATAACCGGCCAAGTGCGAGTCTAACTCACACTCGGAGGGGTTTAAGCCTATTAACAAGACATGAGGCCTAGCCGTCCGTCTGTCTGTTAGTCTAAAGGTTGTATCGCTGGAACCGTGCCAGATATAGGCCTAAAATTTTCCCTGTTCAGTAGTCCTACCGACTAAAAACCACGCGAATCCTACCTAACAGCCTACGGTTGGGAGCCCCGAGTATGCCTTCGGAATGATGCATACTGCGGCCGCGTCTTTGGGGGGTTGTTCAGTTGTTATCCTGCTTCTTGAGCGAGCGGGGATGAATCTCTCACGTCATGCTTTCGGCCTGCCATGCTCCGCGCGTGCGGCGGGCGATGCGCGCACCGCGACACTCTTCGCCCATCGCCGTCCCCCTCCATGCGCTTTATAAAGACCTGCAAGCGGTCGCTGCCTTCTCTCTCACTACTACGGCTAATCCACAGGTGATGTACCTCGCTCCATCATCACCTCGTGGCTGCATTTAGGAAACCTACGGAACCCTCCCCTACTTGCTCACTAATTGTGCATCCGTATTTTGTACCTATTTTAATAAACGCAGATAAGCTGCAATATTGTACCAACCAATTATTGTTCTCAATTATCTCCTTGGTAATCCACACTATATTTGGACCTGAGGCTGACCCACCTATCACGTGACAATGGCCTGCTTCTCTAAAGACGGTAAGCAGCCCCGTCACCGGTCTCAGGCCCCCGGTCGTGGAGGCTGATAGTTTGGGGCGCCGCCGCAGACTGTGGAACTCGAGTGGCAGAGTTCTCTCCCGCTTCCTCTTTCACGAGCATGACCTGCTCACAGGAAGAGACCTATGGCTCCGCTCCAGCGCTTCTTTGAGCTATTTTAAACAATCGTGCAAGGGCCCTTGCTCCCAGATCCCATAGAGGGGTCCCGGCTAGAAGACATGCCGCCTTAACAGAGATCGTGCGGTATCTCCTTATCACCCTGACAGCCATCGCCTTACGCGGGCTAAGCAATCTAGCCGCATTGCTGGCCATCAGGATCTCCGCCCATACGGGGGCCCCGTATAGGGCAAGGTACAGTCTCCTGCAGGGAGCGTTGGGTCTCCTGATATTGGGCAACAACCGCGAGAGTGCGGTTGATGCCCCCTCCCTCAGCTATGGGACCGAACTTCAGAAGTGGTATCTGAAGTTCCACCGGCTATCGAGTACGAGCCCCAGATACGTCATCGAGAGCTCGATGCCGATGCTGACGCCCCCTATATGTAAGCTGGATCCCGCAGGTGGGCTCAGGGCTGCGTCTCGGTGCGTTGCTCCTCGCGCTGTAATGAGGGTGTCGTCGTAACACGTTACACCGACACCTCTGAGCAACGGACCACGCAGCACCTAATCGTAACACATGTTCCACAGAAGCGGTTCTAAGACCGATCCTTATGGAACACCGAACGACACATCTCGCGGACCCAGCCCTAGCCAGCTCGGGTAAGTTATGGCCCTCTCGGAAAGATAGGCCCCGAAAATTCGACGGAGGTATGGAGGCATTCCATGGTAAATAAGCGCCTCCCAAACGCAGTTCCAGGGCAAGGTGCTGAAAGCGTTCGCGATGTCAAGAGACACTGCCACCACCACCTCACCCTGTTCTGATGCCGATAACAAAAAATACCTACTAAAATCAGAAAAAAGCATCCACACAACAAACGAAAATTTTGTGCCTCATTTTTGTAACGGAACCCTCTGTGCGGAATTCGACTCGCACTTGGCTGGTTTTTTTTTTTTTCTTCAATATGAACTCGTGAGTTTCGGTTTCGGTTTCGGTTTCGGCCGAAACTGACCCTGGGGCCGAAAGTTCGGTTTCGGTTTCGGTTTCGGCCGGAAAACCAGTTTCGGTCGGACACTAATTATAAGCTTGTATTGGGATTTAGAAAACTGATAAACATACTTGAATATTTCTGAATACATACATAGGGAGTATGCGAACTTCAAAATAAACATTTGCAGATCACACAAAAACTTGATATAACCCGAGAGCAATTGAAATAGGAAACGCGGCTGTGTAGACTATGTCTAGACGCTGATGAAACACCTGTGCACATTCTGACTGAATGGCATCTATATTGCGTAGTCGCAGCTATCTACTCGTAGGCCACTTATTAGAACCAAATGAGATCGAACAAATCGGAGTTACAAAGATACTGTACTCTCCAGAATTTGTAGGACTTTTTTTGTACTACTAATGTGGTATACATTCTTCCGGCCACACCCGACTGTGGGTACCGTAGCCTATAACATTTGAAACACCAGAGGCGCTATACTCGCGCTGCCGACCCTACAACCTACAATCTGCCACTGCATTTGCCAAAAACTGTAGACAGAAGCGATCACAATAGATCAGGATTGGTCGTCGTGATATTAGCTGATCTATACTGATATTATAAAGAGAAAAGATTTAATTGTTTGCCTCGAATAGGCTCCCAAACTACTGAACCGATTTGAAAAATTCTTTCACTGTTGGAAAGGTACACTATCCCCGGTGAACATAGGCTATATTTTTGTCTTCGCCGAGGACTATCGGCCACCATGACCGGGGGCCTGAGGACGGTGAGAGGGCGGCTCACCGTCCTTACAGAAGCAGGCCCCTGACGGCAGCGTGATGTGAGCAACTCACGCACGCCCCCCCTTAGAAGCGGGGTCACACCCGAAACCCCCCAAAGACGCGGGATAGCACCCGAACCACCCACTGGGCGAGGCCGCAGTAGCGGCCCTAGGTCTGTTGGGAGTTCTGGGACATCCAACTACAGGCTGTTGGGCGTGACGTGAGGTTTTTTAGTCGGTAGGAGTCCGGCATAACATCCATGAGGATTTTCCCTCACGTTAAACAAAAAAAAAAAAATAGGCTATATTTTATTGCCGTATTCTCACGGGAACGAGAACTACGCGGGTGAAACCCTTGACGTCAACTAGTAGGTTATAAAAGTAGCTCTCCAAAATAATAATAATGGTAGGTAGATATATCAGGGAACAATTCAATAGACGATACATACCGTTAGCTCTACGGTCGGGCGCGGAGTGATGTGAGCGAACATGTTCACGTAGAACGACACGTTGGTTGAAGGCGCGCGGGCATACGGCGCATGCGTACGGCTTTTCACCTGTAACAACACAATTAAATTTGTATCGGCGGAATAAACAAACAAAAATAATTTAATTTCATCAAATCTATACTAATAAAGAGGAAATTTTTGATTGTTTGTTTGTTTGTATGAATCGAATAGACTTTGAAACTTCAGGACCAATTTGAAAAATTCTTTCACTGTTGGGAAGCTACATTCTTCCCAGTGAACATAGGCTATATTTTATTCCCGTATTCACACGGGAACGGGAGCTACGCGGGGGAAAACGCGTGACGTCCTCTAGTCGACAATAAATACACATGCACGTCACGAATATAAACCATAGATATACCACCGTGTCTGTCTCTTACCAATATTAACACGAAAGCAGCTCACGTATTTCGAAGTGAAACAAATCTCTAATTAAAATACGGCACAGAGATAGAATAAAGCTTTGGAAATGACAGGGGTGGTAATGGGTACTAAAAAACTTCACTTCGGAAACGAAACTGCTAGCAGTCTTTATTAATAAGATTACTGGGTATTCGTTTAGTGCTCGTTGTACATAAAATACATAATATTTACAATTATACCTTTAAACTGTGTGATGACCGCTCAGCGGACTTTGCACTTTATGGCGCTTCTGTGTAAAGTCCGCTAAGCGGACGTGCCATGGAGATCTTTCTAAAGGCAATTCTTACGATAACTATGGTTCTCGAACTATGGCACTAATTGTATATTACCTGTGTGTATGCGTTCATGTTTCCTCAACGTGCCGCCATCTGCAAACGCCTTCCAACAAAACCGACACGCGTACGGGCGCTCTCCTGTGTGTATCCGTATGTGAATTTGTTGGGAACTACGCGATCCGAATACCTTGCCTGTGGGAAAAATATTAAATTACCTATACTGGGTGTAACAAAATTACCTCTCCAAAATTTCGTCACGTGACGTGGCATCAGTCAAGAAACATTACAAAAATGAAGAAAAAAGAATCACATGAATACTTTAACCGTAAAGCCGTTTTAAAGGTCCTATAAATTGTCATTTTCACCCTTTCTATCGCTACTGAGCGGCAGTAGAAAGCGACAACGACAGCCAGACGGGTGCTTTGTGTTTGTTTTGCCAATTTCCGATGCCAAGTCATCTCATGAAATTTGAAGAGGTAGTTTTGTTAAACCCAGTATAAATTACTGTACCAGAACGACTAAATAACTACTAATATAGTGCGAAGTCTGTCTGTCTGTCACACAAATCCTACAAGGTGAGCTCACACACCATAATGTTATTCACGAAGTTATTTACTCCGAAAGTGGTCCTAATATAATTGACTTCCGAGCAAAACCCAGATATAATATGCATGCATAAATCTAATCTTAATAATTTCTACTAAACAATCCTTCAAGTATCAATCAAATTAGTCTATGGCAGTCGACTTTAGGACGCATGCACTTGGTTTTGTGCCTTCCACATCCAGTTCCTTCCTGCGACCTTTTCAAATAAAATAAATGTCTTACCACACACTCTGCAAGGAAATTGCCTTGAACTATTTGATATCGATGTATTATGTCGTCCACCTCTCGTCGTTTTTTTTAACCTGCAAATATTACAATATAATTTACTACATAATCAAGTAGGCCAAGCCTAAACATATAATAAAAGATATCCCTTATTTTACAACTACTCCAGAACTATAATAACAAAATAAGAATAAATAAATGATATAAACTAACTATGTACATAATATTGTATCACATTATAAAACAATGTCAACACATTCTTATTTCTCAATGAATGAATTAACTAGCCTGTGATAAAAAACATTTCAACATTTTTTTTTATTCCAAAACTGGCGACCGTGACAGGCAGGACAATGTATTTACAACACTATGATTTAGGCACGTAATGTATTTACAACACTATGATTTAGGCACGTATTATTATATCATGTGTATGACTAAAATAGTTGAGTGTTGTGGCCTACCCCAACACCCAACTATTTTAGTCACTTCACACAGACCAACACAGTGCCTGCACAGTGTTGATCGTGTGAAGTGAACGCCACAAGCCGCGACGTACCTGGGCGCCATGTGGTCGTCGAGAGCGGGCGTCGTGTGACGTTCGGCATGGCCTTCCGCGTGCGCCAGTAGTTGTAGCGCGTCACTGAAGCTCTCGCCACACGTGCTACACGGGCCCCACGTGCCAGTGCTGTCGTGGCGCTTGTAGCTGCAAGGGAACAACTACCCTAACGTAACCGCACAACCATGCTTGTTGTTCGCAACCATTTATCAAGTTTCCGACGGAGTTTTAATGATAACTAAGAGAAAGAATACGCAAACGCTATTTTATATTTGTCTTCCCTTTTATTCGAAAGGTATCACTTTGTTCCACTATATCGGGGCGCAAAATAGCTCTTTTCTGTTCAGAGCTTTTTAGCAGGCGGCAGTGATTTTAATTTAGAACATTCATAGAAATCTAACGCAAATTGTATGGATTACTGGCTGGTACGTGTTGGCTGCACAGCAGCGCGGTGACCTGTGCTAACTAAAAAAAACGGGCTATAATAAACCGAGCCTCAAAAGTTTTTATCGGCCACGGCATTTAGCTTCTGATTTAATAACTAAGCCACGCGAAAATGAAATAGCCTCTAATATGCTAATTCGTCCTCTTTACAACGTCACCTAAAAAATTCCATAATAGGCATCAAATAAAGATCAACAATTATTTTAACTTGTCCTGCGTATTAATATATTAACACCTAATTTACTAATTCAGCCATAGATTTTATATGTAATCACCATTTTATATATTACAGCTTCAAATCGAGAGCCTCAAAAAATTATAATTTAAGCCTCCACAGACAACATCAGTTTTTATAACTTAGCGTGTAAAATAAATATATCATATTCTTTTTTCGTGAAAATAGCCACAGCAAGGTTTAATCTAAGTGCAAAGGACGACAGCGACCGGCCACTTTGTAACTAAAAGCTGATTACGCTTACCGAACAAGAAAGTGAGGTCAAGAAAGCATAAACTAAACTTAAAAGTGTATAATACAATATACACTTTTGACTTTAGTGTAGGTATACATTAAGTGAACATGTGGATAATGTCGTCATAAATTTCACGATTAATGAGAATTTACTCGTTACGTGTAAACAGTGTTTAGCACTGCCACGTTATAGTATTCACTTTTGAGTTTAGTATTTGCTATCTTGGGCTTACTTTTTTGTTTGGTGAGCGTTAACTGTCTTTAGTTCTATAATCTGTATTACATGCATACGCAACGTCACTGACCGAAATCTGTATAATGTCTGGGCATTCTATAGAATACCTGAAACTTGCAGGCAAGGCAATGTATGAAATAATTATATACGAGAGTATGGAAGGTTTATTGACTGCTTGCGAAGGTTAGGTTAGGTTGGAACAGTTACCACTAACGCGCGAAGGCGAGCGAGTGAACGCGCATGCCGCGGCAGCGGCCGCCGAGCACCAGATATCAAAAAAATTATATTTGGCATTATGTTACAATTTATAATTTCTCGATAGTTTTCTCGAAAGTCTGTCCCACGCTCCCGTGTTGAAACGAACTCGCTTGTTCGTTTCCACCAGATTGTGACACCCCATACAGTCATCTTACCGTGCCTTTCAAAGCAAGGAAACTGTCGCAAATCAAATGTTACGAAGTGGTCACCCATCCGAGCACCAGCAATAGCGGTAGTTGCTTACTGCAGTGATCATTTACAAAAGACTGAGTCAGTGGCTACAAGTGGTTCTAGCTATTCAGGTAATATTAGTGGCCATAATTTGATTTTTGATGGCAATTTTACTTAACTCTGATGATCCATTAATGTGGGATGAGTTACATTTTAAACATGCTGAATTCGGAAATTAGAAGCTAAGATATTAATAAATAATGTCTATTTTGATGCCATTTTTTAGTAATTTAGAAGTTCACTGTTTGAATGCATGTTACAAAATTAGATGCTAAAAAATAATCACGATGCTGAATTATATTAACAGTGGCTAAAAAGAAGTTAAATGGTGGCTAGAATCTATAAATACTGACGCTCATTAATTGTGGCCGACTTATTAATTTGGGGGGCAAAGTATTTTTTCGGAGGCCAATAATGCTATTAAAAAGAAGTTCGTTTAATTAGCACCCAAAAAAAACTAAGTAATGCGATTTATCTCTCTCTTCTCGTAATCAATTATTTATAAATATTTTATTGTACTCTGCAAAATAATTAAATAAGTTCTACGTAGAGTTATGAAAATGACAATGCATTAATTAACTCCTGATACAATAACTAAAGAAGCTAACTACGTCGTTCATGGCTTATTTTTTGTCATAGAACGGGGATGAAAAGTAGAGCATATTATTTGGGAGCAAATTATTTTTCTCTCGGGCCTCACTGCGCTCAGGATTCTACGTCAGAATCCCTCGCTATGTTCGGGATTCTATTCCAAAATATTTTGCTCCCTTGTCCTGCCTATTTCGTCTCCCCTTAGTTATACCTACTTGACATGAGGTTTGGATATTGCAAGCATAGGAAAATTATATAACGCAGTTTTCTTTGCCCAAACTCTATGGAAACCTACAGAAAAGTTTCCACAGCTTTATTAGAGTACAACTTTGACCAAACCTGGACATGAATGAATCATAACTTAGCTTGACAATGTTAATCGATAAAGAAAAATGTTCGATGAACTTTCAATAAGTCATCGAAAAGATGATAAATCCAATAACGAGATTCGGATCTATAATATTGTTCTTGCTCAGATGGATGTTGTGATATTTGTCTATCTATACTAATATTATTAAGAGGAAAGATTTGATCGTTTGTTTGCATCGAAACTTCTGGACCGATTTTTAAAAATTTTCGCTGTTGTGAAGCTACACTAACCCCAGTGAATATAGGCTATATTTTATTCTCGTATTCCCATGGAAACGAGAGCTATGCTTTCAAATTTATGCAGCTATATCGCCACTGCGTCGGTTTCTTATTGCGGCTCCCCGCGCCCCTTGTTCTTACGGCCTGGCCACGGGGATCGGCGGTACGAACGGCGATGCGGCGGGCGAGGGGACTAATCGCGCGGCATCGTTTGCAGGCCACGGGGTAATGTGTCTACACCTAGCGGGATCCCCTGTCTGGGAGACTTATGAATGATGCAGAGAATTAGTTCTGGATATGTTCTACTGAATTACGCTGAAAACAAAATTTGTTCCGTATAATAAACGGAAATATAAACTTTTCTAACCGACCTCCAGCTAGCGGGATATTTACCAAAATAATTCAGTAGAACATATCCAGAACTAATTCTCTGCATCATTCATAAGTCTCCCAGACAGGGGATCCCGCTAGGTGTAGACACATCACGGGGTAGTCGCGTCCGCCGCCGCGACCAGTAATTTGATCACCGGCCTAGTCACCGCGACTGCCGCTCGACGCCATGGCTTGCGCCGTACTGATTCATGTATTTGTTCCACTCGCACGCCGCACCACCAGTCGCCCGTGCCGTTCGCTCGGTACATTTCGCCGATCGCATCGCCGTTCGCTGCGCCGCGTGGCATGCTCAGTACATTTCTATTCATTTGTTTGAGTCGCAAGACGCTTCGCCGGTCGCGCGACGAATTTTCGCCATAGCGACTGTCCCGTGGCCAAGCCGTTAAGGAGTCTTGAGATGATTTGCTTAAGAAATGGTTGCATGCCAAAAACAGAGAACAATTTCTTTGCATTATTAAAGTTGATGATTTAGGCATGTGAGCATTGTTAGTTTAGTAGCCGGAATTCAAAGCAGTCTTGGAATCAAGTCTTCTTTTTTTCTGATGAATATTTTTTGGTAGGATTGAGAAATACTGAACATTGTTTTATGTTTCTCCTTGAGTGGGATAGAAGGCGCATCGCATCGGCTTTCTGTTTTACATGTGTTAGTCATAAAAAAATTAGGGAATGTCTAATTTTAAAAGTGGAATATTGGAGGAAACCACTTAAATGAATATAGGTATTGTTTCGTTACTTCATCAATTTGTTAATGTATAATAGGATCTGTGAATCACCTTCGAATCTAACAGATATTCAAATGAGTTGTTGAATGCTCGTCGGAAACATGACGTATGGTTGTAAATAAGGGGGCGGTATCTTAATTACGGCTCTACCCAACGCTATCATGTATCTATAGAGCTAGCAATTCCAGTCCCACATACATGATTTTCCTAGAAGACTTAGTTATTGTTTATTGTCAGCGGTAATAGGTTTTCACCAATTTCCTTAAAACTACATAATTTTCTTTGTTGTATCTCTTCTTAAACTGTAGTTTTGTAGTATTGACATGAACAAAACGATGCGCATTAGAGTTACCCGTTCTGCAGTGTTTAAATTAATTTACTATTGTATAGTTCAAGTCTTATAGTTACAGTATTCTTAATGAGGTATGTATTAATAAACAAACAGCTTATATAAAAATACTTCTGTTTGATAAAAATTTACTGATGATGTATATTGTAAGTAGGTATAGTTCAGGCAAGTTTGTTTGTGTATGTTTCAAAAGCTCTGCACCAACTCAGCTCAAATTTTGCCTTGATACAGAACTCACTTAAAAGATGACTATATTTATCCCTGAGTTCCCACGGGAACGCTAGTAAAGTATAGTAATATTACCTGTGTGCAGCAGCCACATGTCTCCTCAGTAGGTCAGCCCTTTGGAAGGCGACGCCACAATCCTGACAGAACAGTTCCGGGCCTCGTATCGTGTCGTATACCGCGCGTTCTGACCTGCCGCTGTCTGCGTGCGATATTGGCGATAGACGGAAATCCATGTCGTCATCTGGTCATAAGGAAAGTCTTTAAATTCACAGCGGTTGAGGGATAACAGAATTTGTGATAAGATAAAAAAAATGGGGCACCTCAGCGCAAATTCAGCATTAGTTGTTCTTAGGGTCATCATTGCATTAACAGCTAAAATGTTATTGTACAAAGCTTGAAGTTTAAGGATCAAAATGAGGCTGTCAATTTTTATCTGCCTCATCAAAGTGCCTGTCTAGTGACAGTCTACACAATCACGCAAACACATGCACGCGCACGCACTCTCATTCAAACACACACACACACATTATACAGAGAAAGAGAGAGAGAGGCAGAGAGAGGGAGACGGATAGAGAGGAGCAGAGAGAAAGAGAGGGAGAGGGAGAGAGTGAGAGAGGGAGGGAGAGAGAGAGGGAGAGGGAGAGAGAGGGGCAGAGAGTGGGAGAGGGATAGAGAGGGGAGAGAGGCAGGGAGAGGGAGAGAGCGAGGCAGAGTGGGAGAGGGAGAGAGAGACATACACACACACAGAGGGAGAGAGACACACACACACTTTATTTTCTCTTTCATTTTACATGATGATGGATGAAGATCTCACCTGAATCAGTATCGTCGAAGTCTTGTTGCTGCACTTCAGTCTTCGGCGGTAGATGTGGGTGTCGTTGTTGCGTGTGTGAAGCTAGAGCTTCGCGCGACCAGCACAGCTCGCCGCAAGTGCCGCATTCCACTGGGGAGTCGCCACCGTGTATCTGATGCCACACAAATTGTACGCATTATGGTCAAACAGTCATTTTATTTTTTCATTTCCTTACTTACTAAATACAAAAGTGTTTGAGGCGCTCCATTTAGGTAAAGTAATAAAATCAGTTTACCCCGGGCTATAGATGATTCACATCAACCGCTACATTATATCTAGCTCTGCGTTGGCGTCGTCAACCCTGGTAACTTCGTCGTCGCCACCGCAATGACCAGTTTACCCCGGGCTATAGCCCTTATTCCCATCAAAAAAAATCGGTTGTCTGTAAAGTCTGTTTACTGACGATGGTTGAACGTGACAACGTCATAAGAAAATAAAAATAAAAATGAAAATGAAAATAAACATAAAAATCAAAATCAAAATAAAATAAAAATAAACATAAAATTAACATTACCAAACAAAAATAAATATAAAAACATCAATTGATTATAGTGCCATCTGTTGCAAACATTACTAAAATAAATGGAACGCCTCAGAGCGAGGTAACGACGTATTGCGTCATCACTTTTCGTTCGTGCAGCCGGTTCCATCGAATTATAAGACGCTGTCACGTCAAAAATAATTCTAAGTTCGACAGCGGCGCGTGATCGGCCGGTGAAGGGAGAACGGGTTCATCCCGACTAGCTGTTTTCGTGCCGAAGCTAGTCATACCAAACTTGGAACTTACCCTCGCGTGAGATTGCAGCACCTTTTCACTAGCAAACCCGATGCCACAAAGCCTGCATTCGAATGGTCTGGACGGGTCGGCGGAAGGCGGTAACGGCAGTGTGATCAGCCATTGGGGGAGAGAACGGGCTCTTCGCGACCAATGCTGTGTTCGTGCTGAAGCTTGGTTATAAAAAACTTGGAACACTTACCCTAGCATGAGATTGCAGTGCATTTTCTCTAGCAAACCCGATGCCACAATGCCTGCATTCAAACGATCGGAAGGGGTCGGCTGAAGGTGGCGTCACCGGCCGCTTGGGGGAATTACGGGCTCTTTGCGACCATTGTTGTGTTCTTCCTGAAGTTAGTCTATCAATCTTGAAACACTTACCCTAGCGTGAGATTGCAGTGCCTTTTCTCTAGCAAACCCGATGCCACAATGCCTGCATTCGAATGGTCTGGACGGGTCGACGGGAGGCGGCGGGGGTGACGGCGGTAACGGCGGCTCAGAAGGCGGCGAGGGCGGTGTGATCGGCCGCTTGGGGGGAGAGCGGGCTCTTCGCGACCATTGCTGCGTGCGTGCTGAAGTCATGTTCTCCCATACACCGTTCTAGATGGAAATGAGGAATTAATTTAAATGACAAAAAGCACCTATTCGAAGACTATTATTTTAAGTCCAGACATGGTGTATGAAATAAGAATTTTAATCTGCAATAGGTACGTAAATCTTTAAAAATCGACAAATATTGTTAGTCTAAAATTAGTTATCGATTTTTAAAAGATTTACGTACTTACCTGTAGATACAAATTCTTAATCACTTACCAAAATTGGAATAAGACTAAACTGCAGAATAACTTGTACCTCTTCCAAAAGTAAAGTGACTTTCCATTTTACCAACAACTAATAAGCATAAAGTAATTATGGTAACCATACAGGATAGAGTACTTCAGTATGGGACATGGGTTACCATAGTTACATTGTGCTTGTTAGTTGTTGGTAGTTTTCACTTTCACTTTACTTTCAGTATAAGTACGAGCTATTCTCTTGTATAGCCTTACTCCGATTTTGGTCGAATCCAGCCCTATTCTAATTTCTCTACTTTCTAATCTACATATTAATATCAAAAGTAGATATAAACATAAGTATTATGTAATTAGTTAAATATTTAATCTACTTACCTCCACAGGCTCCGGATTCTTTTTCCGACGACCACGTTTTTTCTTTGGCTTTATAACTTGATTATTTTCCAAGAGTTCTGTGAAAACGAATAACATATTTATATGAATTTCCTGAGAAGCTGCAGTAGGGAATAATTATTGACACCAAAAACACTTTGTGTTTCAAAAATTTGCATTCAACCAAAATACCTAATAACGATTTTATTATTTTAGTCTTCTAATGAGCTAAAAAAAAAAAGTAATGATATTGATTTAGTCTTCTAATAGATCTAAATAGAAGATTTGCAGTATCACACACCAATTATAGACTTCATTAAATCTTCTTATAAGTCAGCTAATTTGTTAAGTAGCTACAATAATGTAGCTAATTAAATTTATACTTTAAAAAAACGTCTCGTCGAACTCACACTACAGCTAATCAACAAATTAGCTTACTTACAAGATAAAGTAATTAAGTCTATAATTGGCGCTATTATGCAATATTGCCATTGACAAATCAATCTCATTACTTAATCACTTGTTTTCAGACTCATGAGAATAAGTAAATAAATAAATTTTGTGGGATATTCTTGGAAGACTCAACCATTATTTTGTGTGTAAGCAAAGTTTTAAAAAGTGTGGGTTTACCATAAAGCCTGTTTTATTTATTATTACACCTTCAGGAATATAGCAAAGATGCTATTATAAATTAGTGTTAAGGATGCAACCGGGACTAGCACTCTGATGGTGAGAGACACCATAAGTATTGCAAGCTATCATAATAGGGAGATATCTAGATGACACAACATTTTGAACTCACCATAGTCTATGGAATCAGCATTGTCTGGTGCAAACGCATGTACTTTAAGATGATTCATGAGATCACACTTGCGTACATATCGCACGCCACAGAGATTACAGGCGTGTGGCCTGTCATTCTGATGGGCCACCATATGATTCATGAGGGCAGCTTTCTTACGAAACCTTCGCGAACAAAAGTCGCAAGGCCATGGTCGCATCGCCGTGTATTCATCCTGGAAGAATATTTTAGAGATATAAGAATTCATTTCCATGTAACTGATGCTCACGGCATCGCCCGTGTGAAATTCTGTTCCCGTGGGAACTTTTTCCTGCAATGAAAAGTAGCATATGTGTTATTCCAGACTACAATCTATCCAAGTACCAAATTTCAACCAGATCAGTTCAGCCCTTAAGAGTGTGGTTGAGTAACAAAACTTCAAAACAACTTCACAAACTTTCATTTTTAATATTTCAAGCAGGACATAAAGTAGTGTCCGACCGAAACTGGTTTTCCAGCCGAAACCGAACTTTCGGCCCCAGGGTCAGTTTCGGCCGAAACCGAAACCGAAACTCACGTGTTCACATTAAAAAAACAGTCAAGTGCGAGTCGGATTCCCGCACAGAGGGTTACATTACAAAAATTGGGTAAAAAAGTTACGTTTGTTGTGTCGATGTTTTTTTCTGATTTCAGTAAGTATTTTTTGTTATAGCGGCAACAGAACAGGGTGAGGTGGTGGTTGCAGTGTCTCTTGACATCGCCAACGCTTTTAACCATTTGCCCTGGAGCTGCGTTTGGGAGGCCCTTATTTACCATGGAATGCCTCTCTACCTCCGTGGAATTGTCGGGGCCTATCTTTCCGAGAGGGCCATAACTTACACGAGCTGGCTCAGGCAGGGTCGGCGAGATGTGTCGTTCGGTGTTCCATAGGGATCGGTCTTAGGACAGCTTCTGTAGAATATCGGTTACGATTGGGTGCTGCGTGGTCCGTTGCTCAAAGTGTCAGCGTAACGTGTTACGTGCGGAACGTGTTAAGACGACACCCTCATTACAGCGCGAGGAGCAACGCACTGAGACGCAGCCCTAAAGGCCACCTGCGGTATCCAGCTTACATATAGGGGGCGTCAGCATCGGCATCGAGCTGTCAATCACGTATCTGGGCCTCGCACTCGATAGCCGTTGGAACTTCGGATACCTGTTTTTGTCGTTACGAAGTTTGGTCCCATAGCTGAGGGAGAGGGGCATCAGCCGCACTCGCTCGGTTGTTGCCCAATATCAGGAGACCCAACGTTCCCTGCAGGAGACTGTACCTGTTGTACAGGGATCGTGCGGAGCATGGCCCTGTACTGGGCCCCTCGTATGGGCGGAGATCCTAATGGCCAGCAATGCGGCTAGATTGCTATGCCCGCAGAAGGCGACGGCTGTCAGGGTGATAATGGGATACCGCACGATCTCAGTTGTGGCGGTATGTGTTCTAGCCGGGACCCCTCTATGGGACCTGGAAGCTAGGAAGCGAGGGCCCTTGCGTCATTGTTTAAATGCCGCAAGGGCGCCTGTGAGCAGGTCATGCTCGTAAAAGAGACGGCGGGGAGGAAGTGGGAGAGAACTCTCCCACCTGAGTGCAACGTGTGAAGCGGCGCCCCATACTATCAGCCTCCATGACCGGGGGCCTGAAGACGGTGACGGGGCTGCTCACCTTTCTTACAGAAGCAGGCCATAGACGATAGCGTGACGTGAGAGATTCATACACGCCCCCTTTATTATGTATGCCCAGAGGTGTGAAAATGTAAGTAAATGTGTTTCGCGTGAAGTCCCGAATTCTATAAGTATGAGTGTAGAAAACCGCGATAGTTTAAAAATAACATCAACTGAACAACCCCCCAAAGACGCGGCCGTGTGCATCATTCCGAGGGCATACTCGAGGCTCCTAACCGTAGGCTGTTAGGTAGGATACGCGTGGTTTTTAGTCGGTAGGACTACTGTACAGTGAAAATTTTAGGCCTCTTATCTGGCACGGTTCCAGCGATACGACCCCGTGACTAATAGACAAACGGACGGCTAGGCCTCATCTCATGTCTCGTTTTAGGGTCCCGCTTTAATCCCTCCGTGCGAGAGTTCGACTCGCACTTGGCCGGTTGTTTTCTCAAGTGGTAATTTTAGAAATATCTCCCCTAGAAGTATATAACTAAAACTGGACAATAGTGAGTCGGACTATCGCACGTAGGGTTCCGTACAAGAAAAACGGCAAAAAATCATGTATGTTGTATGGGAGACCCCCTTTAATGTTATTAATTTGTCTATTTTTATTATTTGATGCTATAGCGGCAACAGAAATACATCTATAAAAAATTTAACTGTCTAACTATCACGGTGCTTGAGTTACAGCTTGCTGACAGACAGATAGGGTTATGTAATGTCCTAGATCACCTTTTTAGGATTCTGTAAAAAATGTATTTTTATAATTATTGATCGGAAGTCCTTTGTAAATCTGTAAATCTTCGGTTAGTAACATATAACTGGTTGGGCTGACCCCAACCACGTCACAAGCAGGGCCAGACACTCAAAATTCATGAACACGTGTGTTTCGGCCCGGCCGAAAGTTTCGGCCCATTTTGGCCGAAACCGAAGCTGCGGCCGAAACTCGATTTTTTGGCCAAAACTGACCGAAACCGAAACTTCGGTCGGTCACTAATATAAAGTGAACTTTATAGGTGACAACTCTATCAATGAGCGCTCTCACCGTCAGCATGATTTCTAAACTACCATAGTCGCTAAAATTCTACCAATTGAAAAGTTGAATACTTCAGAATGTATGAAAAGAACAAAAAATACAAAAATAATGAATTGGGATGATGAAAGCCTTTTTATGAAGTGTTGAAACAAATAGTATTAAATTTTAAAATGATTCTGAAAGTATTTTAAATTCACCCATCTGTCATCATCACTCTTACTCTACATTGTTTAATTCTCAGTAAAGTTTTTGAAATATGTTATGAAAATAGCACTTACCTGATCGGTTGGTAATGGAACATCAAGCTCATTTTCTTCCTTTATATCTAGTACTGGATGTGTCAAATGTTCCATAGGGACTTCCACTCTGTATACAATGAAATGGTATATGTTGTAGTAGAAAGAAATTTTGGTCTAACAAAGGCTGTCTTTAAAAGATTTTGATAAAGGCAATATTTTGCAAGTATAACAGTCAGCCTGTTATAGTCTGACCATAACTGCTGTCCACTCTCTGAGGTACCATAGCCGGGGAAAAAAGAGCATGAGTACACATGCGATTAATACACATCGGACAAATCTTACAATATCAGTTTGCATTTTTAAAACTGATGAATCTTTCTTCTGATAACTCCAAAATCAAAATCATTGACAACATGGGAGTCCACAGCAGTTATGGCCAGACTATAGAAATAAATTCAAGTATATGTATTGTCAGTATCCCTTTCTGTCTTGATTCTAACAAATAATACAGGTCTTTCTTGTTTGTCGTGAAACAGAAAAGAATGGAGACATAGCATCACAAATAATTTCTTACAGTCTGTCCGCTGTTGATGGGTAATTCCACCAGCAAATATATCCAAAAATATTATAACATTTTACCTTTCTTGTCCTCCGGAAACAACCCAATCATCTGTGATTACTTCTTCAGTGACACATTCTACATTTGGATCATCGGCTAGTTCAGCTGTCTCAGTATAGCCTCCTACAACATCCTGTGATAAGAACATTAAATTCTCTGCAGCCATTTGGTCCGTGTTCATAATTTCCGGTTCTGTCTTCATATAAATTTGTTTTGCTACTGAAAACTAAACAACAGAGAAAAAAAATATACATAAGAATAATTATTATACTTTGTTAAAGTTTACAAATAATGTTGTTCATCTTACCATATTTGAGTAGGAAGCACTTTGAACACTTTCAAGGCCTGATATTACTTCTTCGGTACTGATTTCATTATGATCGTGCTAAAAAGTAAATTGTCACTCAATAATTACTGGAAGCTAGCTGAAGATATGGCTATCTTATAAAGCTTGTTTATCATTTCTATCTTCTTACAGAATAACCTATGTACAGTAAAAAAAATCTTTGTTTATTTGTACATAGATTATACTGTAAGTCACAAAATAATTTATTTTAGTTATGCACTAGGTTAATAGTGGCCATGAAAGTTTAAATATCTATTCATTGAAATAAAATGTTATTTCGGCAAGACATAGTCTAGCCACCGCCAATTATGTAGGTTCATATTGACAGAGCTGAGAGAGAGCAGGTAAGAACCAAATACTATTTGTAACAAATGTATAGTTTAGGAGATGAAAGAAAAACAATGCTTTGATGAAAGATTTGATTGTATGTTTTTTTTTTTGCAATGAATAGGCTCTGAAACTTCTGGACCGATTAGAAAAATTCTTTCACTGTTGTGAATCTACACTATGGCTGTGTAACATAAGATATATTTTATTCCTGCATTCTCACGGAGAACGGGGAACGGGAGCTACACAGGTTCAATGTAACTGTCTTTGTACAGCTACACAATGTAACAGTCATTATCTTTAAGAAGGATTAACAGTTGTTAATTTCTGATGAAAATTATGTACGCGCCTGAGAAGTTATATTTCAAAAAAAAAAAAAAAAAAAAATATATCAACATTAATATTATAAATATGAAAAACAGTGATCAGAGGTGACGAGCGTACCAACATGCGCGACTAATATTGAGGTTCAATTTCTATTTTGTTGGTAGCTTTTTCTCGAGACCTAATGAGCGGTTAAGCAGACTACTTCATACTGTTAATTTTGTGTCACAGATCTTAAAATTTTTTGACGTTACACATCAGTCCTGCTGTTCTACCCAGCCGGTATATGCTGTCAAGTAGTACTAGAACAGCTGGACCGTATATAGTAGTGCAGCAAATTTCAATTTCTTGTTGCCTTCCTTAACCGTTTTCACAAAAAAAGCCTGGTTAATATGCTCGAAGCATAAACGACACTTATTATTAGATTGACTTACTATAGCAAAACCACACTGCACAACACCGATGTCCTAAAATGACTGATGTTGTTCTTCCAAACTTAGGTACCTAATTTTAATCTCAGTCATTAGCATTTTTTTTATTATAGTGTTAAGAAAAAAGAATACCTGAGATGCAGAGTCAAAATGTAAAACAATACAAAAGTAACTGTACATAAACTCTACAGACCCTCGCAATAAAACAATAAACACTATAAAGACTTATCAATTAATTACAGTCCCTTTTTAAAAAAAAAACTTTTTCTCTCCAAGCTCATGCTTTTGTTACAAATAGGTATTTTAGAAATACAATACAAAGGAGTACAAATCCTACTAGTTATCTGGCGGCTAAACCAGGCTTGGTAGGACTTCGGATTGTCCTCCCACGATTTAAGGGCTGGGAGGTGGTGGGGGGGAGGGGGGAGGGGGTGTAGAACCCCCCCCTTGAAGGAAAAGTTGCGGACGCCCCCCCTTTTTGAGTTACGATTTTTTTTATATTATAACCTAACTTTCGCATTTTCTTGGTCTGAAATTGTTATAATAATATTATAAATGACACCTCTGGCGCTCGGCGGCCGCTACCGCGGCACGCTCGCTTCGCTCGCTCGCCGTCGCGCGTCAATGGTCACAGTTCCAACCTAACCTAACCAACAGTAGTTGGATAATCAACAATAGTTTGGCTAAAAGGCTGAAGTTAAAGGCCATAAAATAAGTATTACAAAAAAAATATAACTGTCAGACAGTGACAGTGACAGCGCGTCGACGGCATTTTACGTTTAGTTTTACATAGCGGCAATAGTCGGTAAATTATTGTCAGAATACATTTAAGTAATAGCATTCATTTATGTCAACGAAATATATGTATTATAATAAAATATGCATAAAATTTTACGTAGTCGCTGAATATACCTATTTATTTCATTATTAAATGAAGTTAAACATCTAGTGCGTAAACCTTATGTAAAACGAAACGTTTAATGACGAGCCGAATGTCAAAAGCATTATGAGTGTAGGTATTCTGTGGTCAAAAGTGACAATTTTTGGTAAATTTTTATGATTTTCATTATTTTTTTTCTCGTTAACCATTAATCTCCGCAAGTTAAAACTTCGTGTGGAGGCTTCTAATAATATTAGCTTTGTGTAAAAAAAATATGAACCCCGAACTCGTGGGAGGACAATCTAAAGTTAAGCCCCAGGCTTACCCTTATTTGTACCTTAACTACAACTTCCTCCTCCCATTGAAGGTTGAAATCTACACCTTCCCCATCCATTTTTAGATAATAATATTAATCCATTTCCACTGAAATTAAAATATACACTGAAAATAATATAAAGAATATAAATACACAACAATAATAACACACACATTCATAATTATCTCAAGTAAATCATTTATAATGGTAGGTACTTGTATTCCTGTCATAAAGTAACATCTAGGGCTTCAATCAAAACATCAACATAACCTTATTACAACCAATTTCTGACTTTCAGAATAGAAAACAGTTCATCAACTGAAAGATCCCTTTCAGTTTAACACATATTTTGACGAAAATGTGGTAACACGGTAAAGACTAAAAGCGAAACAAAAATGGTGTCAACTTGGGAGTAGTAATGATGAAAAAAAGAACTTAGGTTAGTCTGTCAAAAAAAAGGATAGGCTTAGAAAATTATTAGTATTCATTAAATTTGTGAAAAATCAATCACACTTGCTAAAAGGCCCACGTTTGTAAAACAATCGTGCTGTTTTACATGACGCAATCAAAACTTTTACGATAGTTCACCATTGACGAAAACAATAATATAACCAAAACTACTTGCAATTTTATGAAACAACTAACCTGTATTGTGTTAAAGGATTATAAATTCTTCGTTTTAATCATAAATATATCACTCATTTATCAATATTTTCCACTAAAATTGGTTATCAGACAAATGGCTATCTTCCATTTCTATTTTTTTTTCAACAATCATACCATAGACAAAGAGCACTGAGCAGAAGCAGACAAAGACATAGACATTTTATAGTTTACTTTCATGTAAATATCGGTTCGGCATAAAACTCAGTCCATACAGCATAGCTCAAATTAGGCCTCTTTATAAATTTATAAATAAATCATGTATTAAAATTAAAAATGTGAAAGTTTGTTATTCAGTCACGCTCTAACAGTTGAATGGTTCTTACTAAAACTTTGTACAGGGCTTATGTTATAGTCTGGAATATCATAAAGGTTACTTTTATCCCGAAATATTTTCCCATACAAGCCGGAACCAGGACAAAATTTCACGTTCCATTCGGAATAACACTTAGCTTACGTGTTATTCCAAGCTGTATTTGTTATCTCGGGAATAATGTTTGCAAAGTAAGCGGAAACGAGTTTGATACTACGTTCCACGCGAGCGAAGTCACAATCATTACCTATACTTTTAATAAACATAACAAAATTAAATAGTCTAAGTCGGTCAGGCTAAGCTACACATTATACTGCTTTCTTAAATGCCAAAGCTTTATAAAAATTAAAAAAAAATACGACTGTCAACTTGTCAACTTTGTCAAGCTCAAGTCAGTCATGTTGTTTTGATTGATTACATACCGTGTTTGTTTTTTGTAATTTCATCGTAATCGTGGAATTTCGTTTGTGAATTTACTTCCGATACATAGTCAAAACGTATAATTATATAAATTTTATAAAAATAAAAATAACAGAGTGCTCTTCCTCAGCTCTGTTACTCCCGAACTTGTGATTAACCCACACGGCAGTAGCAAAAAATATTAAGTTTATTATATTTACTCAGAAATTTGAAAGCAAAATCTATTCGTCAGGTTTGGAAATGGCTAAAGAGTTAAAAGATTTATGTCAATTGCTTTTTCCAGACAAAGAAGGTAAAAACGTTTGTTGCTATCAATCTTCGTCTAAACTGATGCACCTATTGCACATTCAAGCTTCATCAAAATTCAGTGTAAGCCGGTTTGGGCACTGAACGTTGAGTGTTTGTACTAGCGGACTTGTGCTAGCAGAACTCTTTAAGCCATGAGTGTGTTATAGACCCATTACTGATCACTATCTCTTATGTATTTATAGTAATAACTGGGTGCCCACAAAGAATTCTGTTTCCGCACACCTTGGAAGTTACTGCGGGGATAAAAAGCTTATATGTTATCCCAGACTATAATCTACCCCTGTACCAAATTTCACCCAGTTCTATACACCTTATTAGGGTTGCTACACACATAATAATTTAATTGGCAAGGCCGGATGGTAAAATCGAATATGTGCAGATGAATGTTCGGGAATCACAAACCGCTCGGCTGCTGCACATTACCACTCGGCTTGGTAGTTGCTAAACACAACGAGCCGGCATCAATCTGCGAAGCCGGATAGTAAAATCGAATATAATTATGTAGATATATCTGCAATTCTGCCGAATTGAATGATGTGTCGACCCTAATGAACAACTTGATCAGCACTAGCCAAATGAAGTCGAACAAGTACAGTAATAGCTTTTGGGTCGGCTTTGTTGTTCGACCAATACTGCCGAACCGACCATGCCGGCCAGCTTATGTGTGTAGCAACCCTTAAGAGTCTCAAAGAGTAACAAGCATCCATTCATGCTTTCAAACTTTTACATTTGTGATAATATAGAAAATATAATGAGGCAGTTGGTCTGTTTGAATGTAATAATATCTGAAACTATTTGACCGATCTGAAAAAATCTTGTAACATTGGATCTTACACATCCTCTAGCCCAAATTACATATCGTTTAGGCTATCTAGTACTGCAAGATCTTGACAACTGTTAAACATACTTAATTTAGATAATATTCAGTTGCAGAAAATGCTGAATACTTTGGTGATATCACTGACTACATTAAAAACATAGGCTCCCAAAATTGGGATTACATTCGAAAGGAGCCTGAAAGACTAAACGAAGAAATGAAACAACTAACAGAACAGACTCAAGAACTGGCTTTTACTAACTACAAAACATTTGTAGACACTGCTGAGATCTCACACACAATCATTAATGACCTGGGCATATCCAAGGAATCACTATCATTCTTTTTAGATAACACACCAAACTTTTTGCAAGAATGTGATAAGTTTTCTCAAGTTGCGGGTAACATTGTTAAAGAAAAAAGGTAAGGTATTCACTGAATCTAAATATGATTTTGGTTTTTAACACAAAATTTTATGAATCTATTCAATGCCAACTGCATTTCTGAGGAAAACTTTACACAATTTAGATTTAACTCTTAAACTAGTTTTGGTGTGTGATGTCTCCAACCAAAAATAGTTTTTGTAACTTTTTAAGTGATCATGCATTGTCTATGTATGAGTAACTCCACCTTATCTGACAACATGCCTATTACTTGTTATAATGCCGTTTGACCTAAGAAATATACATTTTGAAGAACACTGCTGACTGCAGTGTAGAATTTGAATAACATCAGTTTGTAGAGGTCGTCAGAATATTATCTCCTACCTGTAACTGGCCAAATTCCCCAGCTGCTGCAGCCCTGAATGAAGAAATTAAAAAAATGATTTGACAATTTTTTTTCAGCAAATCTATAACCTGCATTAAAAGTACAGAGACGCTAAGGTCACACACTGGCAGAATTTTTTGAACATTTCAATTTTCTCATTTAATTATAGGTTTTTTTTTGCAGTCGCTACAGCACCATTCGAAATCAGAGTGATAAATTATTAGAACTCTTGGAGTTGCCATCGTTAATGAGAGAAGCATTAAATGCCGAGGACTATGAAAGTGCTTTGGACATATTCACATTTGTCCGTAATCTATCTAAAAGATATTCTGGAATACCGATTGTGCAGGTATGATAAATCGAAGAAAATCAATAAAGATGTTTATACAGCACTTTAAAATAATGTTCCAGGGGATATGTTTTTGGCAGTCTTATCCATAAGACCTCTAGCTTGGCAGAGAGTACATTTCATGCTTAGATAATTCATTTATTCATCACAAAGGCACCATATGAAATAATGTAGAATAGAACTTGTAGTATAAATAAAACAGAGGAGCTAAATACTGGCTTAATATTCATCTCGCAATATATTATTGCCTGCAAAAGCTGTTTGCTTTGTAGAGAACATCAATGTTTAATGTCTGCTTAAACATTGGTGTTCTCTACAAAGCAAACAGCTACTAAATGATAACATTAACTACTGCATAACATCATACAACACCATTTCAATCAAGGGTGTTTAGTCTCGACTCTCTGTGGCGTAATTGGTAGTGTAACCGCCTGCTGCTCTGGAGGTCCTGGGTTTGATTCCTGGTTCGGAGTTTGGGTTTTTTCTATGTATGTATTTACAAATATATAAGTATGTCTATCAGTTGTCTAGATCCCATAGCACAAGCTAATATTAGCTCAATTTAGGGCTAGATGATGTTGTGTGAGATTGTGCACAAATATTTATTTATTTATTTAACTTTTTTTTTTTTTCTCTTTTCTTCCTTAGAACACAACTTCCGAGATTATGACTTTATGGTTTGAAACACTCTACCACCTATTCAACCAGCTGCGATATGACCTACCTCTCCCTCAATGCTTGCAAGTGAGTAACTACCAAAAACTTTTGTGTAAACCAAAGAAAAATTTGAAAACTAATATGTTAATATGATTCAGATTTTAGGATATCTTCGCAGAGCAAACACTGTGTACAAATCTACTGATGATGATGAAAATAGCTTGTATTTAGGCAACATCAAAGGTAGCAGTGCATTAGCAACCGATGGTCTTCATTTGCATTTCTTAAAAGCAAGAAATGCATGGTTTGAGAAAGCATTAGATGATGCAGAAAACACTGAAAGTATGTATTCTAATAAAATATTGGACAAACTTTTTGTTTTTAAGAAGTTGTTATAAAATAAAACTGCATCTTTTTTTTAGCATCAGAAAAGTTACTACGAAGAATTGTAGAGCTACATAGGATTCACCTCTTCAATGTTTTGACCCAACACAAATCTATATTTTTATCTGACTCCCAAGAATCTAAAATCAATGATGATGAATTGAGTGGAACAAGTGCATTGTCATGCTGGTTGAAACTTAAGGTAAATTAAAAAGAAAGCCATGAGATCGTTCTCAACAGACTCCCCTCTTTAACACATTTAGGTATTGTCAATCCGATTGAGGTTGTCATTTTTGTTTTATTTTAAACTGAACAGATGATCCACGTGACCTAGTGACGTAGTTTAATGCAACAGAGTCACAGACTACAAAGTCTCGCCATAATTTTAGCCCCTCTGCACTCTATTTTATAGAGAGGGGCTTAATTATTACTAAGTATCAAACTGACATGTAAAAAGTTTAAGCCAAGAATACCGCATTTTTAATGCTTACTAACTGACCCGCGCAACTTCGTTTGCGTCACATGAGAGTGAGAAAGAGAGAGGTATGGTATTAATATTTCGAGTATTACAATGTTCCCCGTTGCATTTACCCCCGTCGCGTCGCGTCGCTTGAATTCATTAGTGCTGAACCGCTAATCTTCGTTTGTGTCACATTAGAGTGAGAAGGAAAGAGGTGTTAAAGTGGTAAAATGTTTACCGTCGCTTTTATTTCCACCCATCCGTTTTTCGGTATGGAACTCATCGTATGCGAGTCCGACTCGCACTTGGCCTGTTTTTATAGTTCAGTTGACTGGCTGCCACTGCAGACTAAGTTTACTCACGTCGCGTCGCTTTAAAACTTAATAAGAAGGTTATTGTAAGTGAACTTTAAAAGATAGGCATATGCTGTTAAGGACTTATTTTTATAACTTTTTAAAAGGAGCAATTTTGTAATACACAATTTTTTCGTAACTTTAACTATTTATCAGCGTCCGCAATGGGAGCTCTCAAATGAAAGAAATAATCCCCGTCCTCGAAACATTATTCATGGCTGCTCCGCTCCTATTCGTCTCAGCGTGATGTTATATCGCCATTAGCCAGCCTCAATAAATGGACTATTAAACTGTAAAATAATTTTTGAAATTCAACCAGTAGTTTCTGAGATTCTAGCACAAACAAACTCTTCAGTTTCATTATATCGTGAGCGAACCTTATGAGATAGACAAATTAGGTTATTGTGAGCGAACCTTAAAATATAGATATATTATGCTGTTGCGGACTTTTTTGTAGAACTTTTTAAGAGAAACAATTTTGTAATACACAATTTTTACCTAACTGTAACCATTTACGCAGCGTACGCCTCGGAAGCTCTAAGACGGTAAAAAATATTCCCCGTTTTCAAAACATTCTTGATTGCTGCTCTGCTCCTATTTGTCTTAGCGTGATGTTATATAGCCTATAGCCATCCTCGATAAATGGACCATCAAACTGTAAAAGAATTTTTGAAATCCAATTAGTAGTTCCTGAGATCCTAGCGTTCAAACAAACAAACAAACAAACAAACAAACAAACTCTTCAGCTTTATAATATTAGTATGAATGAGGGCAGAGGGAGATTAGCGACTATGTACTCACATTTTATGCAACTTACACTGTGTACATTATTATTTTCTTACGCGTTTAAACCTTGGTAATATACATACGCGTGCGAGGATATGAAAGAATGCGTATTTCGAATCGAGAAGTCCCTTCTCTATCTTAGTAGCTGCACATGAATGTTTCAAGGAGTCAAAGACATTCGATTTTTTCCAAATCTCCAGTACCTACTGAGTATAGATTTCATAAAAAGATAGACTACAAAAAATCAATTATCAAACCTCATTTTGTGATATTCTTATCTCTACTATCACTACATAGTATAAAACAAAGTTGCTTTCTCTGTCCCTATGTCCCTTTGTATGCTTAAATCTTTAAAACTACGCAAGGGATTTTGATGCGGTTTTTTTTAATAGATAGAGTGATTAAAGAGGAAGGTTTATAATGTAAAATTACATCCATTAAATAGTGGAGAAATACTGTTATTTTTGAGGTTTCTTAATGAGATGTCGTAAATAATTTCATTTTTTCTGCTTACATTGCAAACGCAGGCTGAACCCTACCAGTATTCTCAAAATAATGTACTAAGTATTATACACATTGAAAAGGTCTACTGAAAACTCCGCGATGGTATATGTCTATCTCCTAGGGATATCCCACAATAACATTTTTGTGTCATTTACTTTTTACGACAAATAATGGTTAATTTTCGAAGCGATTTTAACCAATACAGAATTAATCCTTATCCAATTAAAAACCTTAAATACATTGTTTATTTAATATAGATGTATATGGCCCTTTACAGCACATGATTTAAATGAATATTTTCGAAGATATTGCAGATTTAAAAATGGGATATTTTTAAATGCACATCTGTTTAATTTTTCTGCATACCAGGTAACTCCACTAATTTACTGAATGCAAACCAGAAAATTAAATGCTGTGCAAAAAAAGCAATTGATCAACTAAACATGTCCTACTTAAAAAACTTAAATATTACTCAGAACGAGATGATCTTTTTAATCAAATTCACACCAAAAATGTGGTTCGTACATCAAATATATGATTTGTAAAACTGAAATAAGAATTGTATATCAAAAATACTAACTTGCACTCTAAATTGTACAATCTCATAACGGAATAGGTAGGTTAGGTTAGACTTTTATTTTTTTGATCAATAAAATTTAATTTCGTAGAGGTGACTAGTAAAATTGGGGTTTTACCTACTTAGAATAAACGATGTTCTTAAAAGTAAATTAGGCTATGGTTTTTCTTAAAAAAGTTTTGATATTTTTGTTGAACTAAGGAATTTTTAGAAATACTATTTTGATAATAGTTATTCGTTCAGTAAAACAGTTCTGCAAATACCATTAAACAGTATAATGAATTTGATTTATTAGGTGTGCATAATTAGTGTGCAAGTCAGTATTTTTGGTTTAACTTTGAAATATTTAGTTCAGAAAAAGGGAATATACAGATATCGATTTAAATACATGCCTTTAAAAATTGCGGGACGTAGCGTTTGCGGCGGTAGGTACTGGCCGGCCGCCGCACACTGGTCCGGATTTTAAAATAGGTGGACGTACGATCTAAGATGTCAAATTTGTTTTGGATAGGAAATATAGTGCTAATTAACATTTACTACTACAACCATAGATTTAGAATTTTTCGCGTACATTCTAAATCTATGACTACAACTTTTCTATAAAATGACTCATTCATGCCTAAAAAAAATAATGAAAATAAAAAATGTTTGGGGGAAAATTTATTTGGTTCAATTTCTCAGTTCAGTATCAAAGTATAAGGTTCTCATTCTCACCTTTTATTCTGATAAGCAACTATGGTCCTTCTCTTTAGTACAACATCATGAAAACTTTCCGCGTATCCCTGCGGTTTTGGGGTCCACAATGCTTCAAAGTTCACAGTTTTTCTGTAGTGTATTTAGTATCAGCATTGCACCCGTGCGAAGCCGGGGCGGGTCGCTAGTAATATTATAAATGCGAAAGTAACTCTGTTTGTCTGTTACGCGCTTTCACGCCTAAACTGCTGGAGCGATCGAGATGAAATTTGGTAAGGGATAGTTCGAGGCCCTGGAAAGGACATAGGCTACTTTTTAACCGACTGCGCAAAGGAGGGTTATGGTTTTACGCGATTACGACTTCTACGCGGTCGAAGCCGCGGGGAACAGCTAGTATTTAATAATAGCACCATGATATGCCAATTTCCTTCTCGACTTTTGCAAGTGTGTAGAGGTAACGGCTCAAGACGTGTCCTTGATAGATTAACCATTTACTTGTTTCAGGTGGAAATATTATCGCAAATCTTGAACAAGGACTTGCCAAAAGAAGATGAAGCCAGTTTCGAGTCCTTGTTAAACCAGTGTATGTATCTATGTTTGTCTTTCGGCAGGGTAGGCGCAGATATGAGATGCGTACTAACACCCTTGTTCCGAAATAAAATCGTTACCCAATTTCACAGTGGCCTAGAAAAAGCCGACAATCAATTCGAACACCAGATGCGGTGCTATAAAGTTCCTAGCATAAAAAATGTTCCTCGTCCAATAAACGAGAGTATTTCTACTGGCCCACCAGAAAATTTATTGGATTACTATCCATTAGCCGAATACTGTAATGGTATGCTGACAGTATTAAATTCTATGAGAGTTACAGCTCCTTTAAACATGGTAAAGGAGGTATACAATGCGTTTAGGGAATCATTTGGTAAAGCTGTTCAAGTCCTTTTAGCGTTTTACTACCGTGAACAACAGAGTTTCACCGACATTGAAAGACAGAACTTCGTATCATTCTGTGTATGCTTTACTGAGGACTTGGTGCCTTACATATCGAAATGTCTGTCACAATCGTTCCCTTCGACGCAAATCGCAGAACTATTGGGAGTCACTTTGAGTGGTTTACAGGAGAGTCAACTTCTGCAGATAGATCAGACCAAAGTTGGGGAACCTTTGAATTGTGTAACTGGTATTAGTGTAAACTAATAATATAGTAAAATTATATTTATTATAAAGTATTGTTAATATTGTAAGTTATGAAATTATGAAATAAATCCACATTATCACTTCTATAGTATTTTCTTTAATTATTGACTATAAAAAAAAGTTATGCTTACATTTTAGTAAAGAATTTAAGGCACAGCCTTCTTAAAAATAAACATAAAATATTGAAAATTATAGGAATGCTTACTACTTAGTAGAAAAATTAAAACACTATGTAAATCTTAGTTTCTTAATTCTAGATTTGCCATCTTCATTTCTTGATACTTCATAATAGTGAGTGACTTTATCTATTTGTCCCAAGGACTCTATGAACTCCCTATCGTGTGTGATGATAATGAACATGAAATTCTTTTGCATCATACGCTCTTGCACAATCTCGCCGAGAGCCATACACAGACTCTTGATATTTTCTTGATCCAAATTTGTGGTGGGCTCGTCTAAAGCCAAGACTCCGAACCTAAAAAAAAATATGACTATTTAAGCAACGAAAAATTTTCTTATACAAATGTATGGCAAGGTTACATCTTTACATTTCTAGATCTAAGTTTGGCTCCCAGTGAAAAGAAATTGTGTTGGCTTGAATGGAAGCTTACATATATATATTTCACTTCAACTTATTTTTGACAGCGTCGCACGTTGGAGCCTGTAGTATGAACTGGTTGGTCATTAATCAAAATTAAAAAAATGCCGGTAGATAATATTTTTTCATAGATTTAGCAAATAGAGGGTATACCACATTTATTATATGTAATTAAAGTAGTATTGGTTGTCTAGTATACTTTTTATGATACGACAAAGTTGACCATATTTGTATTTTCCTTGTAGTCAATTACGTTTTTTAAGTTTGGTGCAGTATTGAAACATTGTATTACTTTAAAAGTAACAGGGTATAATTATTTAAAAAAATCATGAGTGATGCTGAAGGTATGTAGTATTTAAAATGTATAAATTTAGTTTTTCCCGATAAAATAACTTCTTCATAATAATTTTTTATTTAAAAACCACTTTTCTTCAGAAGTGCAGTTTTGATACTGCTTTTTTTCGAAAAAGTGCATTTTGTCAGGGTACTAATTAGTTCTCCGTAACTCTTTAGTTAGTGTATTGTATAAAGTTGATATCAAAAGTTCAGACAAAATGCTCCTTTTCAAATGGCAGTGGTTTATAGTTTCACGGTAGTAGATTAAAAATATGAGCCAGTCGTATTTCGGGTAGTATTACACTTAACTGTGAAAATTTTCGTCTTTAATATGAATGAATAGTTTTGAATTGTACTGTAGCCAATTATATAGGTTATTTTTTCGTTTTTTTTTTCTTAGGAATAGTGGATTATCCAGTAAAAAGGAGAGATTTGCGTGACAAATTATTTTTAATTCAATACAAGAAATTAGATAGCAAGTTTTTGAAATTAGAGGAGATAATTATTGCAGAAACCAACTGCCCTGCTTCAGATATAACTTCCCTTAAAGAAACACTGCATATTTTTTAAAAATCTTTCAAAATAAAATGGCAATCGTCGAACAGAATCAAAGAAAAGTTTGTAAAAAATAACTCAACGTAGCTAGATGAGACTTGCATTAAAAAAAATATATTATTAAGCAAAGGGTGAAGGATATTGAGCAGTGTAGTGCCCGCAGTAAGCGTGGGAAGACCGAAGTTTTACGTGCGTCCGGTTCTGGCAGTGAACTTCTTTATTCTGCTCAAATGTATTTTCGAACTGAAGGCCACCATTCCCAATTAAATAAATTAAAAGATATTCTATCACTGAAAACCACAGTAAATGAACAAGAGGCAGCATCTCCTCAAACCGCTTTGTCTATGTTTAGATACTGAAGCGAAATAAAGTAAGAAGCAGTATAACATGGTACAAAGCTACGCGCCTCATATCTTTCCTTCTTAACTTAACGCTCGTAAAACTTCGAGAAAGGACACTCTCAAGTCTAATGGATGTATTTAATTTGTTTTTAAGTTTTTCGGATCCAGTAGTATCGTGCTTAAGGGTTGTGAGAAAATATAAAACTACTCTTCCTAGTGAGGTGCTAGATATGATTTTACCAGATTAAAAGAATCTAGCCTTCATAAATCCATTTATTGTGATATATATTTAAATTGTTTAGAGTAATAAAGACATTAATATAGTTATTTTGCCTCAAAACACCTTTAATAAAGACAATTATGAAAGTTAAGGAAGCGAAAGATGTTTGCCGGGAGCGTTGCAAGTGGCAATCAGTGGTCTCTGCCTACCCCAGTGAGTAATAAGCGTGATTTTATGTATTTAGGTACGTATGAATGTATTATACACCTTTAAGACTTAGCTTAAGTCTCGGAACGTAGTTAAATAATATTGACCAACCATCCCATACAACAGGATCCACCGTGCGTCGTTGGCCTAGTGGTCGTATAGTGCTGCTGATCACGTGAATTACTACCACAGTTTAAGTATTAATATACATTGTTCGATACCCATAATACAAGCAGGTTAAAAAACTCCAGACATACATACACTCTGCCTACCCCGATAGAAAAGAGGTGTGACGTGATATTTGGCTATCTTTTTAATAAATAAAAAATTACCTTGAGCTAAACGTTTCTGCGAGAGCCAATCTAATAATGAGGCAAGCTAGAACCTTTTGGCCGGCACTGCATCTGCCGCGCATGTCGATCTCAATACCGTTCTTGCATTGAACCACTCTGTAAAACAAACATTTTCCGTAAGTATTACACACAAAGCTTTATATGGATGGACTAAGAGCTAATATAAAAACAATCCCTACTATAATATTATAAATGCGAAAGTAACTCTGTCGGTCTGTTACGTTTTCACGCCTAAACGCTGAACCGATTTTGATTAAATTTAGTATAGAGATAGTTTGAGTCCAAGGAAAGGACATAGGCTACTTTTTAACTGACTGCGCAAAAGGAGGGTAATGATTTTACGCTATAACGACTTCTACGCGAACGATGCCGCGGGGAACAGCTAGTACATTTATATGGTCACGCCTTTATCCTCGAAGAGCTATAGAGAGATACTATAGGCCCATATTTAACCTTTAACTTTGACGTAATAAGTGGTGAGCGGTATTGCCCTGATGAAGGTTGTGACTACCTGCTGTTGAAATCTTTAAAGTCCCCCATAAGGCTTTCAACGTAGCCTAACAATTGCTGCACAACACACCGAAAGTAGCTTTTGCAGTGATCGTTTACAGAACACTGAGTCTGAGGAAGTGCTTGTGTCCTTTCAAGCACTCCCCCCCCCCCCCCCCCCTCCAGCAACAGTGCTTTGTATAAGAAAAATTTATATACAATCAATCAATACTGAATATATACCTGTATTCATATTTACAGCGTTCTGAGTCCGCACTCATTGATCCTTCAGCTTTTATAGCAATGTAGTCAATGTCATTGCCACTATATATTTTACTCCACAGCTCCCTGAGAACAAAAAATTTAATATAACAAAATACTTCTCTGTATCTTTCACTGTCATCAGCATCACTACACTAAGATGGAATCTTAAACATTAGAAATATTAATTAAAAACCAGGACATCCATAATTTTTGAAGTTTACTTCAAAAATCGTCATCGACATCTTTATTAGTTTTCTTTTGTGACGCGGGTAGTATTAAGTTTTGTATGGGGGGCTTTCGCCTTACAGTGGGCGCACACTAGGCGACAGCTTTACGTCTGTTGCCGCGACATGTCGCCGGTGCCAGCGACAGACGTTGTACACAAAGCTGTCGCCTTGTCGCCGAGTTGCAGCGACATGTCGCCCAGTGTGCGGAGCTTAGAACAAAATGTATGTAATTTGACGCCCACAGCTCGTCGCCGCGACATGTCGAAATGTCGCCTAGTGTACGCGTACTGTTAATCGGAACGCAACGTGGGTAATCACTGAGGACTGGCAAAGGTGCATCCAATGGTTCAGAACCCGCAAGAGAATTTGAAGCAGAAAGGCCTTGATATCCCATACCCAGTCGAAACACAGATCTTACAAACCTGATGATAAGATTGATGCTCTCCATTTTCTTCTTATGGTATTCCATGAGGCAGTTCTGCAAAACTACGGAATACTTCTTCACATCCTCGTCCAACATCTTAGTAACATGTAGCTCGTAGAACTTTTCACGGTATTTCTTGTCTGTGTCTTTTGCTTGAGCTACTTTTAGATCAGCCTTCTGCTTCTTTAATGTCATCTAAAAACCAACAATTATACTTTAAAAAATAATTATTTTTAGACATTCTCATTCGTCACCTAGCCCAAATTAAGCTATATGTGCTTGTACTATGAGATCTAGGTCAACTCCGATACAAACATTTGTTGGTAAGTAAATATTTGGACGAACATGGGAATCAAGCCCAGGACCTCATACCGTAACCGTAACCTGAATGCTCCGCTGAGGCGGTCATTTTTAGCTGACTTTTCATAACAATATATTTACATTCATTTCTAAGTTTAATAAGGATCTATAGATGCATTAATAGTTCTACATACGTTTAATGTCCGCAATGCGCCGTCAGTTTCCGACTTCTCCTTAGTGAGGCTTCTATGGCTGGTGAGTAAGGAATCCTTTTCGTTCAACACATTCCTATCGATGGCACTCAATTTCTCATTTATCTCCTGTTCCTCTTTCTCGCAGTTAGCAATGTCCGTTTGTAAGTTTCTTAACTTTAAGTTGTCGTTCAGTTCCCGCTTGTTGATCTAGAAAAATATGGAAAAAATATAGTGACTGACAGCATGTATGGATCAAGTTATTAATGAACAGCTAATTTCTTATTCTTTTTTTTATTAAAGCTTTAATTCTTTAAGTTGAAGAAGCAAGTGAGGTGTGTATGGAACATGCCGTGTGGCGCTCGGTTATTCCTGCCTACCCCGCAAGGGATTTGGCGTGACGTAGATAGATGGATAGATAGCTTTAATTCTATACAAAGAAACCATTGTAGACGCAAATTGATACGCAATTTCTGACAGATGTATGTATGTGTTAAAACTTGATAGGCATGCATGTGTCCAAAATTTACTTCTTAGTCCATGAATACTATACACACAAAATAATGAGTACAGAAGGAAAGCTACCTACAAAGTGCGCTCCGGCTACGCACACAGATACCGCTCACAGAGTTCACGAACACCAGGTCAAAGGATCCTCAAAGTAGTTTTCGATAGTGGTTTGTGCGCGAGTGTGCGTAGCCGAGGGTAGGTTTGAAAAAAAAGGACATAGGGTAAACCACCCAATCGTTGGCACTCCTCCAATTATTGGCACTTTAGGTAATTTTGCCCATTTCTAACAGAAAAAGAATGCTATTTTACTTTTTAATGCATACCTACAACTACATAATGGGCAACACCGAACTGAAATAAACTAGGTTTCCCTTATTTTTCGAAATATACTCTTAACTAAAGTGCCAATAATTCATTCTAAAAGTGCCAATAATTGGGTGGTTTACCCTACATGAGATTGCGATCTGTATCTTAATTTGTATGATACATGTCAAGAACAGATACTATCTACCGTGCACTTGTGGGACTATTTGTTTTGTATTTTTGACGTTTTACAGGTGTATAGGTTTATGTAAAACTAGATTACCCTGTAATTTTATTAATATTGAAAATAAATGTTTGGAAATTTTTGTAAGAAAGGTCAGTCTACTCCACTTTTGGTACAAACTGGTAAATATACTAACCTCCTCTTTAGCAATTTCGTCTTTCAAACATTCAATCCTCTTCGTGAGCGTCTGTCTGTCAATCTGTATTTGTTTTAACTTTTCCTCTAGTTTTTTAATGGCATCCTCTTTCTTGGTCTTCTCTAGAGGAATGTTCCAGTCCAAGTGCTGTTTGATCTCTGTGTCGATTGACTTCACCTTTTCAAAGGCATTCGATACTTTCGAGATCTCCGCGTCTTTTAATTCAATGATGCCCCTAGAAAGAAATCGAGTTGTGATTAATAAAATGAGTAAATTTCAATATTGAGCAATGATAATGCTTGTCATATGTATTTGTAACTAGCGGACGCGGGAAGGTGCGCGGCGTGAAAGTTTCTTGATACCTCGAAATTTTCATTTGCGCAGTGAAATTCAGTGATCTAGATGTTTGGCGATACTATAATCTGCGAGTGAAAAGTAAGGGTTTTTTCCCAACAGCGAAATTTTTCGAATCAGTTTAGTAGTTTCGGAGTCCAATCAATGCCTGCAAACAATCAAGTCTTTCCTCGTTATAATACTAGTATAGATTGTTATATTTGTTGATGTGGTCGATGGTGATGTGTGATGTGATGTGATGTGATCGTGGGTAGTAGGTAAATTTATAAAATAGTCTAACACCCCCATATTTGACAGTTGTGATTACAAGTGGAAGTGCACTTACCTTGAACTCTTGTTGGTAGGTAGGCGCTGCTCCCAGCTTTGCGTTCGGGGTCTTGATTCACGACCGCGAAATATGCACACAGGAGTTATAACCGTAACTCTCGAGACTGTGGCTGATGATAAGCGATGTAGCGCGATATGATGGGTAATCACAGCGGCCGATAGCGGAGCGGAGCGTTAAGAGAGGGGTGCGTGCGTATCTTCCAATAGCTATAGCGGAATGTGAATGTAGGAAGCGGGCGGGATAGTGTTGCCATAGACAATACATAAAAGTAAGATGCGTTTAGTGCGTGAGTGTTGACATATAATAATTATAATAAATACCATTAAATACATAAACTAAAAAATATGTATGCGTCGGTACTGGCGCATCCAACTTCGGGGGGCTTAGAGGATTCTTCCTCTACATTGAATAAACAAAATAAAAAAATAAAAGGAATGAAAACTTATGAACTAAAAAATAATTCAAAAGCGTAGGAGTTATTGCGTGGGTAACGGGCAAAGCCGAGTTACAGGACGAATGTATTCACCAGAAGAAGTCTTAATTCTGACGACTCTAATTACACCATCCTTCCCGGGAAACACCTCTGATACAACCGCGAGTGGCCACGATAAAGGATGCGTATTGTCATCCTTAACAACAACTACAGTTCCTATCGTCACAGGTTTGGACGGCATATTCCACTTATGTCTAAGTTGGAGAGAGGTAAGATATTCTTTGCTCCAACGTGTCCAGTAACTTTGAACAATTCTATTTAATAATTGATAGCGGGTGAGTCTGTTATCTGGTAATAGGGGTTCAATGTGTTCAGCGGGTAAATATTTAAGCGGAGTAACATTAAGAAAATGATTAGGCGTTAGGGGGGTTGGATCCGATGGATCCGAAGAAAGTATGCAAATCGGACGGCTATTCAAAATGCCTTCAATTTGCACCAATATTGTACTGAATTCTTCATAGGTGAGTATTTGACTCCCGATAGCTTTAAATAAATGAGACTTAACACATTTGACATTAATTTCAGGCAACGAATTAAAATTGGGCCCGAAAGGTGGGCTGTGCTGAAACTGAATCTTATGTTGAGTTAGATATTTATTCAGATCATTTTTATAATTAGTGGACTGTATAAGCGTGTAAATTTCGTTCAATTTTCGTTTCGCACCTATGAAATTAGTGCCTCCATCGCTGTACAACACTGAAACAGGACCCCTGCGTGAGATAAAACGTTTAAAGGCAGCGAGAAATAAATCTGTACTAAGATCACTTACTAACTCTAAATGGAGCGCCTTTGTTGTGAGACAGACGAACAAGCAAATATACGCTTTATGACTTTTTACTCCACGACGCCTTATGTGAGTTACGTAAAAGGGTCCCGCGTAATCAACTGCGGTATGCACAAACGACTTTACTTGTGAAACTCTAATGGATGGAAGATCACCCATAGGTGGAGTTGTAGAACGAGGCCTAGCTTTAAAACATAAATTACATTTATGTACTCGTTGGCGAATCAAATTTCGTGCAGAAAGAATCCAATACTTTTGGCGAGTCAATGCTAACACTAGTCCAGGACCGGTGTGTAAATTGTCAGTGTGATAGTGGTCTACTAAGAGCGACACTATACGTCCTTTGGGTGATAGCAGTATTGGATATTTTGTATTGTAATTTAGTTGAGAATGAGTAAGTCGACCACCTACTCTAATTAACCCTTGTTCGTCAAGAAAAGGGTTGAGTTTTAAAATAGCCTGATTTGGACAAATTTTAGTAGCCTTAAGTGCTTGTAATTCTACCTGAAAATACTTAGACTGATCGAAGCGGACCGCATAATATTCTGCGTATTCTAAATCGTATACAGAAAGTATACCGCGGGATTTGAGAATCCTTGTGAAACGTAATACATAAACCAGTGAACGAATAAATTTTACCCAACTCGAGCAACGCTCGGCAAGTTCGTCTATCCTGTGAACGTGATCGGAGACAGGTATGGTATGTGCATGGAGAGAAGCTATTTTAATTTCCGGTAATTCTGTCTTCTCGTTATGATTGATTTTATATTCCTTCACAGGCCATGCATTTATAGGTGCGGACAGCCATTTCGGCCCGTGAAACCAAAGATAGTTATTTATTAACCCTTTAGGTGTCACAGGGCGCGAGACTATATCGGCGGGATTTTCAACCCCACGAACGTGATACCAATGGGAAGCAGGCAGATATTCATTTACCTGAGCGATGCGATTAGCTACAAAAGTTTGAAACTTATGAGCGGGAGAGTGAATCCAGGTAAGGGTTACCGTAGAATCAGAGAATGCGAATATATTGTTTATTTGACACCGCTTATTAAAAACAGTGCGCACAGAATTAATTAATTTTGCGAGTAAGACCGCCGCGCAGAGTTCTAAACGCGCTAGCGTTTTATTAGAATCTGACACTTTGGATTTAGCGGTCAGTAGATTCACATTAAGAGCGTTTCCGTTCTCAGCCGTTTCTATTCGTACATAGATAACAGCACCATAACATTGCTGGCTGGCATCCGAGAAGCCTATTAGAGTAATTCGACGAGCGGATGTTAAACCTATATGTCTCGGTATTTTTATTTCAGATAAACGCGACAACTCCCTATGAAAGTGTTTCCATTTAGACAGAATGCAACCCGGGACCGTCTCGTCCCAGTCCAGTTGTAATTTCCAACATTCTTGTATAAGCAACTTCATGTATGCGACCACTGGACTGATGATTCCAAGCGGATCGAACAAGCGCGCGGTTACGGAAAGGATCGAGCGTTTAGTGCATGTTAAAGGCATGTCGATCACTATTTTAAAGTTAAAGGTGTCATCGTTAGGTTGCCATTGCATACCCACGATCTTAGTGTCAACATGAGGATCCTCATCAAACTTGACAGCGAGACAGCTCTTATGAATTGACGGGATACGTGACAATAGGGTATTGTCATTAGAGATCCACTTAGTTAAGTTAAAACCTCCAGATTTAAACATAGCGACCATTTCCCTATAGGTGTCTTCAGCTAAATCTACATTCTCTATGGAACTAACGTAGTCGTCAACATACATGTGATTGTCAGCTTCGTAAGCCGCCAGAGGATATAAAGCGCGACAGTCTGACGCGAGCTGGTTTACGACTCGCATTGCCAGGAAGGGTGAGCTGGAGACGCCAAAACAAACGCGGTTGAAATGATAGCTTTCAATAGGAGAATTGGAATCGAACCTAAATAATATTCTTTGATATGTATGATGATCTTGAGTAAGTTTCACTTGAAAATACATTTTTTCTATGTCCGCGGTTACAGCAACCGGGTACATACGCAAATTGAGAAGCAAATGAAAGATATTGTTCTGTAATATCGGTCCCGTATAAAGCAAATCGTTAAGCGATTTACCTGACGTGGTTTTACACCCAGCGTCTAAGACCACACGCGTTTTAGAGGTTTCTTTGTCAGGGCGATAAACGGCCCGATGCGGCATATAATAAACTTGAGAGTCTAGAAAGCTATTTGACACTTTAGTGAGATAACCTTGATCAATATATGTTTGAATAATGGCATTATAATCGTTGCGTAAGTTAGAAGCGTCTAACTTTTTTTCTAAATTTAAAAACCTGCGTTTGGCGATTGTGTACGAATGCCCTAGCTCACTGGGAGGGTATTTAAAGGGAAGACTAACCGTATATCTACCGGTATCGTCGCGTGAGTACGTAGACGAGAACAGCTTTTCACATGCTGCGTCGTCCGTGCTAATGTGCTTCTTATCTGGCACCTGTTCTATCTCCCAAAAGCGTTGCGTTAATTGTTCGAGAGACACATCTTGAGTGTGACATAAGAAGGCCTTGTCGGACACGGAGGAATGAGACATGCGATCGCGGGGATGCTTGTTTGCCACTAGCGAATAAGGTAAAGCATGCGCCTTTCCCATTGCGACGTATCCGAGCGTGGTTTCTATCGCGATTACTGATGAGGTTGGGGATGTAATTTTTTGCGACCCTAAAATCATGGGGAAGAGTTCATTACCTAACAAACAATCTATACCACCCGGAGTATAGTATCGTTCGTCAGCCATAGGTAAATTTTGTAAATGGGTTAATTCCGCTGTATCAATTTCCACGTTAGGCAAAAAATCTGTAATAGTGTCTATAACCCGTGCACTAACCGAATAAGAACAGCGGGCATCAAATCGCGAATATATTTTGAAATGCGTAATTCCATAAGATTGGCTTTCAAGTTGACCTATGCCTTTAATGACAGAAGGAGCGTTAAGTATGGTTAAGTGCAAACGCTCACAACAAGACTTCGTAATAAAGTTACTCATAGACCCTGAGTCCAAAAACAAACGTATACGATCCGATTTATAATTTGCATATACACAAGCAGTCGGCAACAAAACCGTGGTCGCGCTGCTTGAATTACGCGGCGGAGGGATCACAGCCGATAACGACGCGATATTGCCACTATGTGACCGCGCCTCCCGCGAGTGCGAGCGGGACGGATCATCTGCCGATGACGCATGAGTCGACATGGAATGCTCGGACGGCGCAGTAGACGCGTTTGCCTGCCTCGATGCGTTGCCGGTAGCATGATTTCTTGTTGAATTTGATGCGTTCAAATTATTTTTATAACACAGTAAACTATGATGAGACCGATTGCAAATCGAACACCTATTAACAGATCTGCAAGCACTCACGTGATGAAAACCTAAACAATTAACACAAAAGGAATGTTTACGAACTATTTCATTTCGCGTTTCAACAGTCTCTTGAATAAAATGTTGACATTTGAACAAAGGGTGAGCGGAATTATTGTTACATACGATACAATTTTTTATGTTAGAAGTATCGACTGATTTCAAATTAGTAGGGCGGGTTTGCGTAAAAAATGACTTAGGTTTATTTAAATGAGAGGCGGTTGAACTCCGCTGAGCGCGATAATCACCTTTTTGGGAATGTGATGGTGAGCGGAGCGTTTGGAGTTTGCTTTGTTCTGTCAAAAATGTTTTGACGTCACTATATGTAGGTACACTCAAATGTCTATGAGATTGTTCAAACAATTCAAGCATAGGTTTATCAAACTTGCTTAATGCTAAATGAGTTATTATGAAATCTGATAAATTTGTGATAGGTAGACGCTGCAGAGCTGCTTCAGCTGAACAAAAGTTCTCCAAGATCTGATCAGCCGATTGCCCTGGCTTCTGGTGTAACATTTGTTCTAAATAGCACGACGCCTGAACCCTGGTATCGTGGTATTTAGCCAGAAGGGCTTGCCAAATAACATCGTAATTTTGTGCGGTAGCAGCTATGCCTGAACAAACAGTAAGTGCCTTACCCGAAAGGCAACCTATCAAATATTGAACCTTTTCGGCGTTGGTGAGACGAGTATTCGTATGTATCACACTACAGAAATTTTCATAAAATATAGGCCACTTACCATAAGTACCATCGAAACCTGTGAGTTTAAGTGGGGGTAATTTGATATTAAAATTATCACTTTTCTTTTTATCGTCGAGTTCTTGTCTCAGAGTAGTTTCCGTTTGCTTTATGAAACAGTATAATTCATCAAATGTATTAAAAACACTATAACTCGGCTGTACCTGCGGATTATCTTTTAATTGTTCAATTAACAATTTATCGATAGTTTCGATGTAATCCGATCGGGTTTTATCGATAGATTGAACCCGAGCGAGAAACATCATGCGTACTGTTTCATCGGTAACCTTGAGACTTAAGTTGTACACTTCTTGAACTATGTGAAACAAACTTTGTTTTTTGTATTCTAAAAAATTTATCATGACCTGACTTTCGTCTGAACTTTTACTATGGGATTTGTCTTTAGAAGCCATGATAATATAATTGATACGAGATACGAGTATGTATATAAGTGGGTAGGTAATAGAAATATTCAGCGAAAAAGTATAAAATTCGAACAACGATCAGCTGTTAGCTTAAATCAGCTGTTTGCGGTAAAGTATTCAGAGAACAAACCCAATATGGAGTCTGCGTAACAATCAGCTGTTAATCGTTTGAATACCGTTATGTATCGGCTGCGTTGCCCAGTACCGTCACAATAAAATAAATATATGTGGGTATAAAATTAACGTATAAATATGAGTTTTATCTACGATTACAATTCGAAAGATAATATGAAATTGTAATGAAATTGGGGAAAACTACGTTAAATTTATGACGGTTGAGAAAATTGTTAATTTTGGATTGTCCGTTTTACTTTATGCCAAAACTCCTAATTACCAAAAAATATCAAAATGATTGCCTAGAATCGGACAACCGGACTAACATGTCCAGGATGGTCCAAGTCCTGGGTAGCGATAATTTCGGGGGGCGCTACCTGCCAGCGGGTTGATTATATATAGGTAAATATGATTATGATAAATAGCGTAAATGCGTTATAGAATATGAGTACTTATGAGTAATATAAAATATGCGGTGTGAAAAGATAATTAACTTTTCTAATGCGTGCGGGTGGCGTTAAATATAATATTTGCGTTGAGTATTTATGAGTAATATACTAAATATATATATGCGTATGCGTGAATTTAATAGGAAAAGAGGTAATTAATATTATTAGTAGAAAGAATGCGTTAGATGGAATATCCGGACGGAGGACCACACTTGGAAATGCACTTACCTTGAACTCTTGTTGGTAGGTAGGCGCTGCTCCCAGCTTTGCGTTCGGGGTCTTGATTCACGACCGCGAAATATGCACACAGGAGTTATAACCGTAACTCTCGAGACTGTGGCTGATGATAAGCGATGTAGCGCGATATGATGGGTAATCACAGCGGCCGATAGCGGAGCGGAGCGTTAAGAGACGGGTGCGTGCGTATCTTCCAATAGCTATGGCGGAATGTGAATGTAGGAAGCGGGCGGGATAGTGTTGCCATAGACAATACATAAAAGTAAGATGCGTTTAGTGCGTGAGTGTTGACATATAATAATTATAATAAATACCATTAAATACATAAACTAAAAAATATGTATGCGTCGGTACTGGCGCATCCAACAAGTATGACTAATAAACAGTGTTCTGATCGTAAATGATTGTTTCAATGGAAATATAAAGTTAGAACATAATATAGATAAACAAACCTGTTCTTTTTGACTGTGATAGACTTAGATTCCTCCTTTTCTTTCAATGCTTCTTCCAGAGGTGCGATACCGGTTCTCAACTCTACGAGTTCCAATTCGTATTTCTCTCTATCGGTTTCCAATTGCTTTTTGGTTTCTTGCAGATTGTATATTTCTTGGACCTAAAAACAACAGTTTTGAAATGGTGATAAGTGATGATAGTCATGAGAAATTTAGATGTATGTACTAAAATGTACACCAAACTGCCATACAATATTATGCCCATTACAGATTCCATCCTAGGTTGCCTGTAAGCGATTGCCTTGTGCGATAAGGCCACCAATTGTATGTCCTGGGACATCCTTCCGAGGGCTTACCCGGGGCTCCCAACCATAGGCTGTTGGGCGTGACGTGAGGTTTTTTAGTCGGTAGGAGTCCGGCATAACATCCATGAGGATTTTCCCTCACGTTAAACGTCACCAATTGTCGTAGGTATGACAATTGGCGGCCTTATCGCACAAGGCAATCGCTTACAGGCAACCAGTCTATAAGTTTAATATAAAGTCAATTCAAATGTATTTTCTGGTGTACAATAAAGAGTTTTTATGTTATCTTATGAAGTTATAGTCATGATCATTCGGCAACATGTCAGTCAATTGTATGTTGTTATTACATCTGAAGCTGTAATCTTTCGTAAAGTTATGCTTCTGAAGTCTGCTGGCAACAGTAGTGTAATATTTTTTGCTATATGTAATGTCAGTTTAATTAAAAAAGTGATTATGTAAATTACCTTTTTCTGTAGATTAAGACATTCCTCCTTAAGTTTATTCTTCCTTGTGGCTTGTTCTTGTAGTTTTTTGTTGTGTACATTGAGTTTTTTCTGAGTTTCTTTGATTTTTGCCTTCAAGGCGCTGATTTTTTGTTTCAGTTCCATTTGCTTGGCTCTCGCCTCTTCTAATGTCATATCAGATTCGAATGATGCACAATGAGCTTTGATGGCATCAAACTGCAAAATATTAACATAATTCATAAATAGGTTCTACCATATAGGATTAGTCTATGTATATCCATCCGGCGTGTTCAATTTATTTATTTATCTATGTGCCTGTTTAATTGCAGGATATGTACGTAATTATCCACAAAACCATTCTGAAATCTTCCAACCTTAACAAAGCGATTTTCTTTAAAAACCTTGGCAATTTTTACAAGGAATCAGATTTTTCAAGTCAAGCGACTTATAAATACTTACGTCTTTCGTATATGTAGCCATTTCTTGATTGCAACGGTCCAACAGTGGCATGTCTCCTTGAATTTGCTTCAAAAGTGCAAGCTTCTTCTCAGGTTCTACTAAAGACGTTGTTATTTCCTCAATGCCTTCAGTCAAGGATGTTATTTTCTAAAATAAAAAATAATACAGTAAATGATTGTCAATATTTCAAATGGGAGCTTGGTATCAAGAATATGGCGGATCGCGGCTTTTATGCCGGTCAAAATGTCTGAAAATCCAAATCATATTCCCGTTATTCTGTGATCTGGAGAAAGAAATGCGCCAAAGTACGACACCGCGCAAAAGAAAAACCGGCTTACTATTGGCGCGCGTTTCAGAAAAATTGTCAGTGAATTATTACGATTCGCGATACCCAAATTCGACACCTTCAAGTTAAGTCTTGCAGATAGAGACTACCGTAAAAATTTTTGGTTTTAGTTTAGTAATATTTTATTTTTATGAAGTGTAGGTTCTTACATGTATTTATAAATTTACGCAATTTTTTAGAACAATTTCTAGTATGCTAAAAGATTTACTCCAATAAATCAAACTTACAGTTTCAACACCAGCTAGTTGTTTCTCCAAAGCTGGTTTCTCTTTCTCCTTGAACAAAGTCAGCTTTTCGTTCAATGACTTCATACTCAACAGTTCGTCTTTCTTCGCAGACTCCTTGGACAAATCTGTGGAGACTTGTTCTAACTGGGTGGGAACTGTCATCACTTTTGTGTTCAGTTGTGTTATTAGATCTGTCACCTGGAAAATAATATATTAGGGAGATTATAGTCAAAGTCAATCATGGTCATATAGTATGCTTCTGTCTACCCTTTTGGAGGTGTAGACGTTAATGCATGCATATATTTTGTACAATTTTAAAAGCTTGGCCGATATTTAGAAAGCAATGGCAATCTATACTTATAATAAAACTGTTGAGGGTCGAGAGTCTGTACATGGAAGATATTTAGAAAATTTCAATTGTAGGGCGTTCTATAATCGATTCTGAAGCCGAATATTGTAGCATTTATTTTCTATAGATGCAGTATTCAGGATGTGAAAGCAGCCTTATCTAGTTATCTTTTTTTAATCGGTTGTCAGTGGTGACATTTCTGCTGTCAGAATGACAGGATGTCATAAGGACGAGTGACGAATCGTTTTTGCATTGAATGAAAGCTGGTTTTAGATGAGAATTCGAGACGATTCCACGTGAGAGAGGGGATAAAGCCCTGATACAAGGTTCCGAGTCTCTTTTGACCATCGGCTAAGGACGAGGGATTGATATTACTCTGAGTGGCACGCCTCAATTTTTCTTTGGAGGTTGTTAGTTGCAACATGAGGACCTGTTAAGGAATTAGTCTGAGTTAACTTATTCTCTTCGGAAGGAGTTGGACTCTGTGTCAACCTACACCCGGGATACCGGTAAGCGTCATTTCTTGTTTGCTAAGCGGTTCGAATTTCGTCGGTCGCGATGTCAGTTATTTCATTTGTCGTTTACTTGTCATAACAGGGTTTTTTTACTACGGGGAAAAGCGGCCCGTCCACGGTTGGCAGAGCCACACCCAATGACACGTGGACTACATGAGCGAGGTGTTTTGAGAGGGACCAGCCGCCTCCACGTGGCATTCTCGGGCTGTGCTGCTCTCAGCTTACTCAAGGCCAGTAATTGTCACCCTATTACAGTGTAGTTAGCTGCTTACCCGTTCTACCTGCTCACGCGGCAGTGGTCTATTAAGTGGAATTAGACTTTATTTCTGTGTACCTGTGATATTTGTGTCTATCAGTGAATAAGCTCTCTGTGTGTCTCTGTGTATCTCTGTGTACTTAGTAAATATATGTGTGTACACCCTATTGTCTGTTTTCGTCAGAGCCCTAGCCTACCCTTGCACACAGACTGGAAACTCAGAAATAAGGCGCCCTGGGATAGAGTTCTCTGCATAGCTACCTCACGCTAGTTGGTGAGTAACACAGAACATCTTTGGGTTACAAATTGGCTCCCAACGTAGTGGCAAATCTCTGGGTCTACTCTGCGGTAGTCTCAGTCTGGTGTGTGTGCATAGGTGGTTATCTCTGGCGAAACCATCCTGTAATATCGTCCGAGACGCTCCAGGACGTTAATTGGTGGTGCTAGCAGCTAAGCACAAAACCTTCCCTTTCGTCTTCTTCCAGCTCCCTACATCTTTGGCTGGAAAAGACACAAAATTCTAAATTCAAAAATTTAAAATAGCTGTGATTTTGGAAAAACTTTTTGATTTTATTTGGCATACCCACTTCTTTTTCTTATTGTGTTTTTTTTCTTTTTTTATGGTGCACACATATATTTATTATATTATTAGTGTAGATTAATATATAATATATATTATCCTATAGCTTCACCTTGTAAGGTAAACTTAGTGAATCTCTCTGTGTTAACTTAGTGAATTTCTCTGTGTAACTTAAAACTTTTTTATAAGGTGTGTACATACCTTGTAATTTTGAATGTTAACCTGAACTGTGTTATCAGAAAATTTAGAAACTTTTCTCTCTTAATATACCCTTAATCTTTGTTAAATTCTAAAAGTCAATTTGAAACATAATTACCTAACTTAGTACACTTTGTTGTAACTCAATTTACATTTTTACTTTGTAATTGATCCCTATCTGTGCCATTTTATCTTTATAATTGTTGTAAGTAAATTTTTACATAATGGCACAGATGAAAAAATATATTAATTATTTAAGAAAGGATGAACTTGCTAACGAGCTGTCCCACATGGGTATTTCAGTGGAACCGGAAACGACAGTGTCTGGCCTTCGGAGTGAGCTAAGAGCGGCACACCGACTCGTCCGTCGAGGTAGCATCAAAGCGAGTGCTCCGGTACCCGCTGATGCATCGGCTGAGCTCTCGATCTGCCTCCCGAAGGTGTCCGAGCTGGAGGAGGCTATTCAGTCAGGTGACATCTTCATTAATAAGGGTAGTCGTCTTAGGGTGTCCCTCAGGGCCAACTACTTATTGAGTAGGTTAGCTCGTTGTGGTCTGGATTGCCCCGACCTGGTGGATATTCGTGGTAGGCTAGTGAAGATCATCGCTAGGGCTGAACCCAGTAGTGATTCTGAATCCGAAGGTTCGGATGATGATGGTGATGATCCTTCGGGTCGTGACCAGGTGGAATATACTTCACCAGTAGTGAGAGAGGACCGCTCGGTGCGAGCTAGTTCAAGTAGGAATAGTTCTACATGTAACATAGTGTATAAAGAACGTCCCCTTAACTTATGTTCATTTAACTTAAAATATGATGGTTCTACTTGTGTACGTGTGTTTTTAGAGAGATTAGAGGAACTTAGATGTGCTCGGGAGGTTACTAAGCCTAGACTCCTTATGGCTTTCTCCGACCTGTTGGATGGACCGGCTTTGTCTTGGTTCCGTACAAACAAAGCTAACTTCATCTCATATGAGGATCTTATTAGTGAGCTTAGAGATACCTTCGATATTCCTGATTATGATTACCGCCTCAGGAACGAGATAAGACAGCGTACACAAGCCCGCTCTGAGTCCTTGGTTAACTATATATGTACAATGCAAGCCATGTTCTCAAGGTTGTCATGTAAGATGCCCAGTGAGGAACAGCTGGACATTCTCATGCACAACATTAGACCTGACTACATGAAGGAACTGGCCTTGCATGATGTCAACTCTGTAGATGACTTGAGACGTTTGGGTAAGCGCTTGGAGCTTGCGCGTACTAGGGCAGACGCTTTCCATGAGCCTGCTCTTGACAAGTTTGAGATTACATCTGACTTACACCAGCTTAAGAACAAAGGTGTACAAAAGCCCGCTAAGCAGGTGTCTGCAGTGGAGACGCCGGTTACCCCCCACGATCGCAAATGCTTTCGTTGCGGCGGGAGCGGTCACACTGCATACAGCTGCACACAGTCAAGGGAGCTGGTGTGTTTCCGGTGTGGTCTCAAAGGAGTCAAGACCCCAGACTGCTCACACTGTACTAGCAAGTCAAAAAACGCGTAGGCCAGGGCCTTATTAGGAACTCTGTGCATTACTCTGTATCTGAGTCTATTTCTGATAAGGTCCTGTTTCCTAAACGGGATAGTGACATTAGACCGTATCTAGTTGTTAAGGTTTTAAATTTAAATGTCTTAGGCCTTCTAGATTCCGGTGCCTCCTGCTCTATACTAGGTAAGGGAGCGCACCGCATCTTCTTGGAACTGGGTTTTGATCTTGTGAGTATCAATCCTACTTTTCGTATTACAACTGCAGACAGCACTCACTTGCAATGTCTGGGTTGTATCTCTTTGCCAATTGAGTACAATTCGGTTATCCGAGTTGTCAAGTTCTATGTTGTCCCAGGTATAACCACCTCCATGATATTTGGAGTGGATTTCTGGCAACAATTTAAGTTAAGTGATAAGTTAATTTTACAAAATATTAGTCTTGATAGCTTTAGTGATAATAATCCTATCGAGTCTGTGTCCCTTAACGGTGGCCTCGAGGATTACGACAACTTGACAACTAAACAAAGGTGTGTAATCAACGAGGTCATTGAAAAATTCGACTCGTTGAACACTGATAAGGTGGGTTTAGGTCGGACCTCACTTGTGCACCATGTCATTGACACTGGTGACAGCAAGCCGATCAAGCAGCGTTATTATCCGCTCTCTCCCCTTAAGCAGAAGGCCCTGGAAGCCGAGCTGGACCGAATGCTGGAGATGGGAGTAGTGTCCCCGTCTCAGTCCGCCTGGAACTCTCCAGTGGTCATGGTGGAGAAGGCGAACGGCGACCTCAGATTGTGCTTGGACTCTCGCAAGCTGAACTCTGTGTCAAAGAGTGACGCCTACCCCTTACCCTATATCAATCAAATCTTGGACCACCTTAATAACGCTAAGTATTTAACTTCTGTAGATTTGAGTGCGGCTTACTGGCAGATTCCATTTGACTCACCCCAGTCTGCTGAGAAGACTGCTTTTACGGTTCCCCGGAGAGGATTATTCCACTACAATTCGATGTGCTTCGGTCTTGTCGGGGCCAGTGCCACGATGCAACGCCTCATGGACCGTCTGTTTGGTCCCGAGTTCGACAACAAGGTATTTGCGTTTCAGGATGACATAGTCTGTGTGTCCAGCACCTTTGAGGAGCATGTAGAGCTCTTACATAGAGTCTATCAGCAACTCAAGGATGCTGGCCTAACTATTAACATGAAAAAATCCCACTTTTGTCGGAGTGAACTCAAATACCTGGGGTATTATGTGGACAAACATGGCCTACGGACAGACCCGGGTAAAGTTGAGGTTATCCTCAACTATCCCACCCCTTCTAACCCTAAGGAGGTTAAGAGATTTCTGGGAATGGCCGGCTGGTATCGTCGCTTTGTTAACAACTTCTCGAAGATTAGTAAACCTCTGTGCAAACTGACTTCTACGAACCTTAAGTTCGAATGGACCCCTGAGGCTGAACAGTCCTTTAACCTGCTAAAGTCAGCCTTGGTTTCTGCCCCTATATTAAAAATGCCTAACTTTGAGATGCCCTTCCGCATTCTTAGTGACGCGTCAGCTTACTCAGTTGCTGCTGTACTGACACAAACTCACGATGGTGTTGAGCACCCTATCGCCTACTGTAGCCGTTCTCTTAACAAGAATGAGGTGAACTACAGCACAACTGAGCGAGAACTTCTGGCCGTGATTTTCGCTTTGGAACAATTTCGACAGTACGTCAAAGGCCAAAAATGTACGGTCGTCACGGATCATTCATCTCTTCTGTGGTTCCATAAGCTAAAAAATCCCACGGGTCGTCTAGCACGTTGGAGCATGAGGCTCAGTCAATTCGATTTTGACATAGAGCATCGAAAAGGTAAAGACCACGTTGTACCTGATGCTCTGTCTCGTATCAAAATTGATTCCCTCGATGCAGTACCCACTAAAGACCCGTGGTATGACCACACCATGAATAGTGTTCGGAAGAACCCTAGGAAGTCACCAAATTATGACATTCGTGACAACCTTCTATATAGGTTAACTAAAAATAAATATTCTTTGACTTCAGACTTTGACTGGAAGCTGGTGGTACCTCAGGAGGATCGCTTGCCCCTGCTCTCTAAGTACCACGATGACACACTTAGTGCCCATGGTGGCGTTTGGAAGACGCATAAAAGGTTAGCCCTAAATTATTACTGGCCCAAGATGTACGAGGACGTCAAAGAATATGTTGGGAATTGCGAAACATGCAAGCAGTACAAACCCGTAAATACGTCTCGTCCCGGCCTAATGGGTAGCCCGAAGCGGGTTTCGAAGCCATTCGAAGCTATCTCTGTCGATCTGCTTGGTCCCTTTCCCACTTCGAGCAATAGAAACGTACACCTGATCGTGGTCTCCGACTACTTTAGCAAATACGTCATGTTGTGCCCTGTTCGGGTTGCCACAGGCGCTGTAGTCGCGAGGTTCATAGAGAAGAGTGTGTTTCTCGTGCACGGAGTCTGCAAGACTATTTACATGGATAATGGCCCTCAGTTTGTGAGTAAGCCATTTAAGGATCTGTTGGCTAAATACAATGTACCTAATATATATTATAACCCTAGGTATCATGCCCAAACTAATCAGGCGGAACGAGCTATTCGTAATGTTGTTCAAGCGATCTCATGCTATGTGAAGTCGCAACACAAGTCTTGGGATCAGTTCTTGGTTGAGATACAGTGTGCTTTAAACACTGCAGTTAACGAAGCAACTCGTTTCACCCCTTACTTTTTGGTACATGGTAGGGAATTTATTGCGGATGGAGTGTTATACAGGCAGACAGATATCGCGTGCCATCCTACTTCAGTCTCTGTAGACGATCCATCAGCCTTCGGTGTCAAGCTGAGAGAAATACAACGCATTTACGACCAGGTGAGGAAACATTTGAACGTTGCCCACCAGCGTAATGAAAAGTATTACAACCTCAGAAAAAGGCATGAAGAGCTGAAAGTGGGACAGATAGTTTACAAACGCACGTTCTACCTGTCCAACAAGGCCAAGAATTTTACTTCTAAGCTAGCTCCTAAGTTCCTTAAATGTGTGGTGACTGCTAAACGATCCCCTTTAGTATATAGGCTGTCAGATCTGGACGGTAAGGATCTTGGGGAGTACCATATCAAGGACATCCTGAAGTATCAGGAGGAGCAGTCTCCAATACCTAACGTAACTACATAGCACTGTTTCTCTAGTTTATTAAACCAGTGCTATGTGATCATTATGTAAGACTATTTTAATCTTTTGTTTGTATTTCTATATGTGTACGTGACTTTAAATTGTCACGTTGTAGTTTCTTCTATGCACCGCACCGAGCGTTTTTCTCTCATTCGCTTCTTAGTACTCTACATTATCCTGAGAGCTTGGGTAGTGTTAGGGTATCGGCAGTGAGTAAAGGGAGCATTCGTTTTCTATGAAGGGCATTAGACTCTAGTTACTTAGCCTAACCGGTACACGAGTCAGTGTCTAGTTAGGTACATAGGAGGATCTTTCTTTGGTATTGTAATGGTCGTAGTCAGCTGGTGTTTGAAGGACCTAGCTGGTTGTCTTTGTTTATTAGTCAGTACTTTCTGTTTTCTTTATTGTGTATTTCCAGCGTGTCATATCCGCAGGAAATACTATTAAAGGGGGGGTGGTTGTAGCATTTATTTTCTATAGATGCAGTATTCAGGATGTGAAAGCAGCCTTATCTAGTTATCTTTTTTTAATCGGTTGTCAGTGGTGACATTTCTGCTGTCAGAATGACAGGATGTCATAAGGACGAGTGACGAATCGTTTTTGCATTGAATGAAAGCTGGTTTTAGATGAGAATTCGAGACGATTCCACGTGAGAGAGGGGATAAAGCCCTGATACAAGGTTCCGAGTCTCTTTTGACCATCGGCTAAGGACGAGGGATTGATATTACTCTGAGTGGCACGCCTCAATTTTTCTTTGGAGGTTGTTAGTTGCAACATGAGGACCTGTTAAGGAATTAGTCTGAGTTAACTTATTCTCTTCGGAAGGAGTTGGACTCTGTGTCAACCTACACCCGGGATACCGGTAAGCGTCATTTCTTGTTTGCTAAGCGGTTCGAATTTCGTCGGTCGCGATGTCAGTTATTTCATTTGTCGTCTACTTGTCATAACAGGGTTTTTTTACTACGGGGAAAAGCGGCCCGTCCACGGTTGGCAGAGCCACACCCAATGACACGTGGACTACATGAGCGAGGTGTTTTGAGAGGGACCAGCCGCCTCCACGTGGCATTCTCGGGCTGTGCTGCTCTCAGCTTACTCAAGGCCAGTAATTGTCACCCTATTACAGTGTAGTTAGCTGCTTACCCGTTCTACCTGCTCACGCGGCAGTGGTCTATTAAGTGGAATTAGACTTTATTTCTGTGTACCTGTGATATTTGTGTCTATCAGTGAATAAGCTCTCTGTGTGTCTCTGTGTATCTCTGTGTACTTAGTAAATATATGTGTGTACACCCTATTGTCTGTTTTCGTCAGAGCCCTAGCCTACCCTTGCACACAGACTGGAAACTCAGAAATAAGGCGCCCTGGGATAGAGTTCTCTGCATAGCTACCTCACGCTAGTTGGTGAGTAACACAGAACATCTTTGGGTTACAATATGTAATTTAAAATTTTCATGTCTGTCTGTCTGTCTGTCTGTATCCCGAATAAGTATCACGCCGAAACTACTGAACCGATTTGAATGATACTTGGTACATTCCGAGCTTATATTCCGAGGAAGGTTCTTGGATACTTTTGATCCCGATATTTTGCGCGGTTCCTGCGGGAGAGGGGATCAAAGATAAAATGGTTTTTCAGCTGTTAGTTCTAACCGCGTGGTCCGATTTCAAATATTTTTTTAGTGTCAGAAAGGGAATGTTTTTAACATTGTTCCACACAAGTTTCATTATTGAGAGTTTCGTAGTTCAGAAATTAGAGGCATCTCAACTTTTCGAATTCAAGGGTTTCTTTGAATGAGGGTAAATCTAAACTGGCGTGTTGGCCTTCGGCGCGGACTGAATTGTTTTAGAATGGACTTAATCTTTAAGCTCTTTTATGATTAAGCAAACAGGGCAGTTTCATACGCTCCCTTGAGTCTGTTGAAAAAATACCTTTCCTTTCATACACCTTGTGGCGTAAACGAAGTTGCGAGGGTCAGCTAGTAATAAATAATATTATAAAAACGAAATCTTGGTAATACGATTAACTCCTGCAACTACCCAACCAAAATAATTCTTTCACAATAAAAATAAAGTCAAGTTATTCTGAAAGAACACACGCTATGTATTATATATACGTACATAATGCTTATACACAATTTTATGCCATATAATATAAGCGAAGCCAAATATTGTTACCTCCGATTCGGCATCGAACCCACGGTTGCACAGAGGGCAGCAGTTATTATCCTTCAACTGAGATTCGTACTTCTTAATAAGATACATCGAAGATTGAAGGACATTGTGGTCATCCTGTAAAATACACAATAATGTTATTTCCTTTTTAAGTACTTACCCTTTACATACACATTAATATATGGACGTCCTATTAAAAATAAAACTACCCTACAATAATTGAGATTCACTGATATATCAGACAGTGCCGACAATTAAAAAGTATTACTGAATTTGCTGATTTATTATTATTATTATTTTTTTAAAATAAATATTCACGGACAATTCACACAACGCTATCTGATTCCAAAGTAAGCTAGGAATAACCTGCTTGTGTTATGGGTATCAGACCACGGATATTAATACTTATATACTTTTAAATACATACATATTATACATAGAAACACCCAGACTCTTGAGACAAACATTTATGGGTCACACAAATATTTGTCTCCGGTGGGAATCGAACCCACCTCCAGCGCCACAAGCGGTATCACTACCGACTGCGCCACAGAGGCAGTCAAAGTGATTTTATCTTTGATTTATTTTGTATGTGACTCATCCTTAGCTATAGCATCCGTTATCAAAATATTAATCACTCACCTGCAGTTTTTCCACCTTCGCGCAAACTTTCAGGAGGGTGGCTTCATAAGTTTGTGCGCCGCACACTTTGTACAACTGTTCTTCCGCCTTAGAATGTTCACTTGAACGCTCGTTGAGATTCTTGCGGACATATTTCCTCTCCTCTTCGAGCTTGGTTTTCTGTGAAATACAATTTAGGTTAGGAAGGAAGGAAGCAATTTTACTCTCAAAGATGTAATAGGCCCGATTTGATATTTGTCATCGTGATTGGCTGATTCCGGAATCTGCCAATGAGAGTGGTTCATAATCACGCCTTTATCGCCGAAGGGGTACGCAGAGGCATATTATATACCCACATTTCACCTTTTTTATAATTTGTCCCACGTAATACGTTGTGAGCCGTATTGCCGTGTTTAAATGGACAGGCGCAGGTTGTGACTGCCTGCTGTTGAAATAAAGCCTTCAACTTTTAGCTCAACGACTGCCATTTTACTGGCAACCGGGACCAACGGCTTAACGTGCCTTCCGAAGCACGGAAACGCTCAAATAAATGTCACAAAGTGATCACATGGATGGTCACCCATCCATGTACCGGCCATAGTGAAAGTTGCTTACTGCAGTGATCGTTTATAGAATACTGAGTCCGCGGAGCCACGAGCGCTTCGATTTCCAATGAGAGTGGTGCTTTCACAAATGTCAAAACGGGCCTATTCTTGTTTGACAACTTTAGTGGGCACTTATATCACAAACTAATAATGTACAGAAGGAAATCTACATACAAAGTGCGCTGCGTTTTTATAGTACTTTCGATACTGATTAGTGCGCGAGTGTCGGAGGATCGGTTTGAAAAAGAAGTACATGCATGAGATTGCTTTCAGTGCCTTATTATTTTGTGCTTATAATAATATGTAGTGATTGTCTTATTAATGTTTGAAAACTAATTAATATACTGGCAAAAATTATGTGTGACATTAGAATAAAATACAACTTAATTTGTGCATCAAGTTAAAGCTAGTTTTATCAAAACAGCCTATAAGCCCCGCACGTTGATATTGCGCTTGGCGGCCATCTTGGCGAGCACTTGGTGACGTATGTCCGTCGAGCAGTCAGTACTAAAAAAAATACCGTACGTAGCTTCGCAAGGCCAGCGCGCGCTCGCGCTACGTCACAATGACGTCACGTAGCTGTCATTATGACAAGGTTCCAGCGCATTACCAACTTGCGGGGCTTATAAAGCAATTCACAGCTGAATGTAGGCCTCCCCCAATTAACGCCACAATACACAGTCCTGCGCCTTCCACAGCCAGTCCTTACTTGAGACCTTTTTCAGGTCGTTAGTCCTAATAGAAAGCTACAGATACATACATATAGTCACGCCTTTACCCCGAAGGTGTAGACAGGCAAAGTATACGCCCACATTCCACCTTATAGTTTCATGTTTCACGTAATAGGTGATGAGCCTATTGCCGTGTTGAATTGGACAGGCGCAAGTCGTGACGAGCGTTGTTGAAAATTTTCAAGCCGCCCATAAGACCTAAATATAGAGCTAGTTTACAAAAATAGCAAGATTTTCACATTTCATTACTTACCTCAGTCTTCTTTTCGTTTAAACTCTTTTTCAAAGTATTGACTTCACTGTTCAGTTTGACCTCCAATTGCTTCACCGACACGACATAATCTTTCTCAGGCATATCGCCCAAGAGTTCCGTCAGACTTGACTTGTGTTTGTTCTTCAAAGTCGAAAATTGCTTCTCCTTTTGTTTAACCAAGTCTTCTTTCACTTGTAGTTCTTTCAGTTTTGTACTTTGCTTTACCAGGACTGTTATCTGAAATAAGATAGAAAAAAATGATCAATAAAGGTAGTTGTCAATTGAATGAATATAAATAAGAAAAGTTACTGTAAAGGAAGAAGACGGAAATTGTTATGCCTATACTGTATTTCAATAGCTTTGCGCAAAAATGTAAACAAACACATTTGATCCTATATATCCATAGTTACTTGCAATTGAGTTTTCACCCTGATTATATTCCAGTATCCACGTGTCACACAGCGTTCTTACAATCATTTCGACACCAAATAACTTCTTTATGATAGTTTATTTTCATTTAAAATACCTACTCAGGATAGTAAAAAATTCAATGATTTGTCATATTATATTTTTCTACTCATCTGTCTTAGACAACGATTGTCAAAACATGACATGTTTACATTATTGCCAGATCGGGCAGGATTGGACTATACAGTGAGTTGAACTTAAGTATGAATGAGTTCCATCTCCGGCAATCTAGCTTAGTTGGAGGGGTTAATGAGAGTAATTTATGGTTGATAGTATAGAACAGGAATAAAAACCTTCTTATCAACTTCGTCCAGTTCCTGATCGTGTTTCTCCATTTCCTTCTCATCATCATTGATACTCTGTTGGGTTTCCTCAACATTCAATTGTTTTTCTATTTCTTCGTATTCTCTGAAAATGCAATAAGTATTAATATTTTGCAGTGGGGACGCAGTGTTTTAAAGTCAACTTCGATAACATAAAATATGGGTGGTTGTCGATCAACAAGCAATAAATGGTTTGTGGAAATAATTTCACTGTGAAAAGTTTTATGACGTGATGCCTAATAAATCGATACAACGCCAGCTGCACGCACGTAAAAGTATTTTTTTTTTGACGCGGGGAATGCGTTTGGGCACCGTCATCCCAGCTACGGGGGCAGCTGGAACGGTGTGTGGGGCTCACCGGTCCCGAAGAAACGGGACCGTAATACCCACTAAACCCCGCGGTGTTCCTACTTACCCTGTAGCCGGGCCGAGGGATATGAAGAATTCATTACAACGTCGACCCGGCAGGGGGTGCCCCGTAGAGTCGAGGCTCTCCTCGGGGGAACCAGATGGTCTGCTCCCCTGGAGCTCCCTAAGGAGCTAACGAAAAACGAGCCCGCATCGCACCGCTCTCGAGCGCCCCTCTGTAAGCAGAGAGGGTGGAAAGGGCCGAGCGGGCGGGCACTGGAGGCATCTCCGGAACACGGGGAGGTGCCTTCCGCCAAACGATCATCAGTGGACGGGGTCCCCCGACCTTCGTCCACCGGTACGACATTAGTCGGGGGCGCGCATGAAACCTGCCATGCGGCGCCCCCGAGCTGGACGACGACGACGGGGCGGGAGCGTCTGACCTGCTCGCTCCCGCACCCGCAACTCCTCACGTTTGGTCGCCATCACCTCTTTAGCAAAAGTGGTGACAGCGACCCAGCATTCTAGGCTGCCGACCATGGCTCGTACCACGGCCGGCAGCGACAAGTCTATGCCAATACGGCCCGTGAGGGCGATACGCGGCCCGTCCCACGCCGCGCACTCGGCAAGTGTATGTTCTGCCGAGTCGACGACGCCACTTGAGCAGTGACGGCACACGGGGTCCGACTCCACACTCACCACCTCCCACAGGTACTTGGCAAAACAACCATGTCCTGTGAGGAGCTGGGTGAGGTGGTACGTCGGCGCACCGTGTGCCCTTTCCACCCAAGGTCGAAGAACGGGCCGGACAGCCCCCACGAGCCGCTCGCTCGCGCTGGGCTCATCCAGCCTACAGGCCCACTCCCGGAAGAGATCGTCGCGAGCTAGCTGTCTCCAGCGATCGATGTCCTTCGGGAGCGGGCGACCTCCATTTCTCCGCACCAGGGCGCTTTCCTCATAAACACGTTTGAGGACTCCAGCCTCGAGATCCCAAGGGGGGCTCCCGCCAATTAGGCACGCCGCCTCATAAGAGACGGTGCAGTACGCCCGCGCCGCCCTCTGCGCAATCGCCCGCTGCGGTCTTCGCAGCAGGATAATGTTTTTAGCGCAGAGGGCGTCCGACCAAACAGGCGCTCCATAGAGCGCCTTAGAGCGAACTACACTATCGTAGAGACGGCGACATGCACTTCCCGGCCCCCCTATATTGGGGAGCAGCCTCGCCAGTCTTCCGGCGTATGACACTAATTGAGGTGCCAGGCGCCGGAAGTGCTCAACAAAGCCCCATCGGCTGTCGAGGACTAATCCAAGGTACTTAATGGTCCCCCCGACAGCGATGGAGGTGCCGCTCACCACAATCACGGCATCTCGAGGGGGCCCTGCGTCGAGGCCCGTAGAAGAAAACAGCTTCAGACTTCTCGAGGGCCACCTGGAGTCCCAGCGCCCTGATGCGTCTGACCACCTGGGCAACGCCTGCGGTAGCCAGAACCTTCGCGTCCCTAAAATCTGGGCCCCGCGCGGTAACCAGGGTGTCGTCGGCGTAACAGAGTACACCAACCCCCCGAAGAGTGGCACTGCGCAGAACCCAGTCGTAGCCGATGTTCCACAGGAGCGGTCCAAGAACCGAGCCCTGTGGAACACCGCACGACATTTCCTTGCGAACTATTCCCGACCGGGCCGGGTAGATGATGGCCCGGTCCACGAAATAGTCCGCAAGGATGCGTCTGAGGTACCACGGGGCGTTGTGGTACCTCAGCGCCTCGGCGATGATCTGCCAGGGAATAGTGTTAAAGGCGTTCCTGATGTCCAGGGACACCGCCAACAACACCTCCCCCCGACCGACCGCTTTTTGAACGCTGTCCTTGAGTCGGGAGATGGCGTCCAGGGTAGACCGCCCGCGACGAAATCCATACTGGCCGCCGTCGAGATTAGGCCCGGCCCCCTCAAGGTGCCCGACGAGACGAGCAGCGAGCACCCGCTCAAAAAGCTTGCTCATCTCGCCGAGCAAAACAATTGGGCGGTAGGCCGACGGCGACTCGGGGGCGCACGTAAAAGTGTCACGTTTCGCCGCTGAGCCGAAAGTGCAAGCGACAGCGCGTAGCAAGCGATGAAGAGGCACGATGATTGGATGTTTGTTACTCAATCACACTCTGACGGCTGAACGGATTGGGCTGAAAGATACAGGGTAGATTTTATCATCTAGTACTAAATATAACTTACTCTTCAGCGGCCTTAAACTTGCTCTCAGCAGCTTCCAAACGCACTTTAGAGTCGGTTGCAGAACTAATTTCCCTTTCCAGTTTCACTGTTTCTCTCTTATTCTTAGCAATATCTGACGATTTCGAACTTATTTGTTGTTTATGACGAGACTGAAACATTTAAAAAGTATATTTTAGTATGACAAAAATTACCGATCAGCATTCTTTGCCTTATAATTGGCTTTTCCCTAAAAAAAATATTGCTGAATTAATCCGCATAATAATGATTTTTTATTTATATTTGTTTGTATAATGTTAAACATTGTGATATATGTTTGAGTATAACACGCCAAATGAAGACATCAAACTTACCAAGGCTTCACGGCATTCATCCACAAGAACTTGCTTCTCTTTTTCCTCCTTATCAGCCAAAGACTTGAGTTCAGCGAGTTCTTTCTTTAAACTTTTTATTTTATCAGTTATAGCTGTCATCCCTTTCTGTGCCTCTTCGTCTGATGTGACTGTAGGTATGTCTTCAAGTTCTGTAATTTCAATTGTCTATATTTTAGCTGGAAAATTATAAAAAGTTAACAAAACTTTGGAGGTATGTCTGTCAGTAGCAACGGTCCATTTTTACCCTTTGGGTACGGAACCCTAAAAATTATAAGGTGAAATGTGGTTGTACTAAGGAGTCCAGAATCCTAAAAAATAAAAGGTGAAACACAGATGTATACTATGCATCTGCCTATCCCTTCGTTGATAGACTGTAGTGTGTATGTACAATGAATTGGTGTGCAATCATATCTTTTGACAGACATCAATAAATTTGTGGAATACGGAACATATAAAGGTTTTGCTCACCTGCTATTTTGGCCACAGTTCCTATCATTTCATTCCTCTCTACAACTTTCTGTTCATTTTGACTCTCCAACAGACTGAACTTCTCAAGCTTCAATTTATTGGCTTGCACTTCATTGGCTACTTTTTCTTCTTCATCATTGAACTTGAAGACCTTTGTGTTAGATTCTTTGAGTTCCTTCTGTTTAGCTTTTACGGTAGAGTCATAATTTGCTGAAATGTAAATGGCAATGATTAGTATTTCATGTTATCTCTTAGTGGTACTATATTCTAAAAGCATACAAGGGGGTTCCAATGGAGAGCACACTTGATGTGTTTCATCTTACCAATTTTTTCCTTAAGTTCAGGCAGAGTGCCTTCAAAGAAATTCTTTATTTCTTTCTTTGTGTCCTCTTCGTGTTTACGGCATTGTTCCAATCTAGAAAGATAAAAAAATATACATAAACAGTATGTACATTTAAATTTGTCATTTGGCTTGGAGTTTTTCTCTACCCATTTCCCACAGGAGCTTTTCTCTGGATAATAGTCCATGTCTTGTTTTGATGTAGAAACTACTTATTATTATTTTTTTTATTTAAATTGACGTCGCCACCAGCCTGATGGAAAGTCGTGGCGCATCTAGCGATTGGGGGCCACTTTTGACAGTGGTACTCAAGATGGCGGCCTTGTGATGTGCCTCTTCACGCTCCTCTTAAAGAACCCGGGATTGCAAGATGAGGGAAACACGTGTGCGGGCAGGTCGTTCCAGGTTTTTATAGTTCGACAGAGGAACGATCTTTTGAAACACTCTGTTCTGGCGAAGATTCTCTCCACTGTGTATGAGTGGCATCTCTGCCCGGCACGCGTTGTTCGGGATTGGAAAGGAGAGGGAGGGATCAGGCGCCAACGGTTCGAGGCCTCCCGTCACCTCAGGACAACTAATTATTCGGATAGCACGTCTCTGCATAGTGTCTAGTAAGTACCTCGCGGAGTCATCCCAGAGGCGAGAACAGTATTCGACGCAGGGGCGAATCTGCGTCTTGTACGGTAAACATCTTTGATTATTTAGAACTCCTAGTTTCCGCGAGGCCAGCCCAATACAACGCTCTAGGTAGTTTTTGTGATTGAGCATAAGTATTAATGTCCGTGGTCTGATACCCATAACACAAGCAGGTTATTCCTAGCTTACTTTGGGATCAGATAGCGTTGTGTGAAATGTCCGTGAATATATTTATTTAAAAAAATTAGTTCCAACACCTTGCAGATGACAGTTACGGCTAATAGGCGATAGTTGGCCGGATCCGACCGATCCCCTTTCTTGGGGATCGGCTGGACGTTCGCCTCCCTCCAAGCCTCCGGCACTTCTCCCGACGAATAGGAAAGGCGATACAGGCGTGTGTTAGCGCTGGAGATAATTCAGCTGCACACTTCTTCAGCACCACCGCGGGAATGCCATCAGGACCACTGGCTTTTCGCGTGTCGAGTGACACGTAGCACCGCTAGCACATTGTTGTTCCACAGTCAGCGACAGTGGGAGGTTGCTTGCCACAGTCATTGACCCGGGAATTAGCCGGAAAGAGATTGGCCAGCATTTCTGCTTTCTCTTGGGCCTTGTAAGCCAGAAAATCTATATAGGTACATATTATAATTATTTGAAAGTCAAAAAAACTTTAACATTTACAATTTTGTGTGATTCCAGTTGCTTAGCATAGGTAGGTACTTAAAGTATTTAGAAGTTAGGTGGAAACTTACTTCACTTTAATTTTCCCTAGTTTATTATCATAAGTAGTGAGAGTGACTTCAACTGATTTGATTTCTTTTAGTTTGCTTTCCACTGGTTCAAATTTCTTTATAAGATCCTGCTGTTTTAGTTCTGTTTCTGAGATGGTAGTTTCAGTGTTTAGAACATCCATTTTCTTTTTATCAAGTTCTTTTTTTTGTTCTTCTAATATGGATACTCGTTCAGCTGAAAGAGAATGATTTATTTAATTTTGTTTTTACCATTGTCATCCGACACAGACATTTATTATTTTATTTTTTAATAAGTGTTTAAAGACAAACTGCTTCAGTATTGTGGATGTGTATACTATGGCATAGCATTTTTAATACATGCACAAAAGGATAGTCAACATACTGTATTTAAACTTGATAATTTTTTTTTAACCACTAAAGTGGCAGACAAGCATATAGCCTATAGACGTTTGCAACACCAGAGGTGCCACACTTGCGCTGCAGACCCTGTAAAAACCTTCTAAGAACCCTTTTGAAGGACCCCATTCTTTAGGCATTTGGGAAAACTGAGGCAGGGAGATCATTCCACAATCAAGAGTATGGGGAAGAAAGCCTCTATCCGATCTTCCTGTGCTTGAGTGCCCCGGACGCAACGTAATTGTATTTTATTAACCCCATAAGAATGAAATTCTATAAAAGGTGAAATGTGGGCATATAATGGCATATAATATGCCTCTGCCTACCCCCTTGGGGATGAAAGGCGTGATCGTATGTATGTATATTTCTACAGTATTGAGTATTGAGGTAATCTATCATTGCAGGCTAGTATTGGGAATGTTTATAGTGCTATTATAGGAGTAAATTATATCACAAATTAGAAGGCTTAATATACTTACTAAGTATCTTGATGTCAGTTACATAGTTCTTTCTTATCTTTTTAAGTCTATCAAAGCAATTACTATATTTATCAGAGTCAAATATTTCATCGAAACGTTCTTTAACTTTCTTGCCCTCATCCAAAGGCCAGCTGGATTCCTCTTGGTGACAAAATATTACTGTGTTCAAGATAGCCTTGGAGACTCCTAAAAATAGTGATACATAAGGTTTATATTGTCATCAGTGAATAGTTGCTATGTTTCTGTAAAATATTCCACTGAACACCTGTTAATGTATTGTACAACTATTTAAACAGCACATGGATGTTCTGTCTGCTGTCTGAATAATATTAGAGAAGTTAAATTTAAAATTTCCCTTTGATAGGGGCAAGAGTATAACCATTGAAAATTAAAAAGTCTACTCATATAGGTCTCAAAGTAACACTTATGAATATCAAAATTATAGCTTCTACATTTAATGCCAGATTTGCAATGCATTAAGAAGAACCAGAGACAGAGAGGAACCTGGCAATAAAACTCACGGCTACTCTTTTTAAAACTGCTAGAAGGTAATTTAATTGTTACTATCGAAGGTGAACTTTTCAACCATATCATTGATAGCAACATTACAGATTACTAAACCCACCGAGTTCATCATGGAGTACAGCATCCAAGTCAGCGCATCTCTTTGATATGTCCTTTGTTTCTCCCAGTTCATTTGTTATTGACAATAAAGAATCCAAGGTCCGAAAAGTCGATTTCTTTTTTTGTATAGTCACTTTCATGGATCTTGCAACTTCCATGTTTTGATTTTTTGCATTCATGAGCTGAAACAGAGTTTAACTTTAAATAATTGTTATAGTAGTTTTATAATAAGTACCAAATTGTATGAGAAGATTAGGAAAATCAACACTAGTAGTGAATAACATTAACATATTAGAACCGGCGTAAAAATGTACCTTAAGCTTTATTTGTGCAAGAACTTCCGTGGATCTATTCACTTTAGGATCATGCACAAAACAATCATTGTGTCCAATCCCAGGAGGCATCTGTGAGGTGATTGCATACCGGAGTGCTTCAATAATAGTTGTTTTACCACATCCATTTTGACCCAAAATTAGGGTTAGGGGACTTTCAAATCCTATGGCTTGTTCATCTGAATCTTCAGGACCAAAACTTCGAATACCCCGAATCACCATAGACTTAACGACTGCCATTGTAATTTACGTATATTATGTAAAACTAAGTAAGTAAAATAACAGCAGTAATATCAGACAAGAAACTTGAAACAATCAGACGCGGTGCCGGGACGCGGCAATGGCGTGCATGAGAGAAACAAAACCATGGACAAAAATTACCGCCTGGCGCAGTCGCGGTGTTTTTGACACATAATTTGTCAAACTATTTTTTTTTTAAATACGGCCTGGCTGCTTGACGATCCAGTGTCTACTTGTACCATAGACGTAGGGATGCAAGAGTCCTCGTTTCATTTCAGGTCCCATTAAAGACCAGAACAATTTTCACCACGAGCTTAGCGGAGCGGATCCATGTAAACTGTATACTGGTTTTCCAACCATCACGCGGAATCACGCCACAATACAGTTAACATTAATGGGAGCTCTCACTCTCAACTGCCGTTGCAGGTGAAAACCTGACGGTCTGGTCCGGTCTGATACGTTAACATTAATGAGAGATTACATTAAAATAATATATATATGTTCTGAAATGAACTTTTAAAAATAGTGTTTAGCCACCGTTCAACTCTATACAGTCACACACAATGACACAACCAAATCAACAACACAAACCTGACAATAATGTAGAGTGTAGAGCATGCACTGATCTGTATTTTTAAGGGGTCCCGGCATGATCAATTGGCGATTGTCAATAACGTAGAATTTCATGTGCACGTATACGTCGATGCACACACACATGCAAAGCAATCACGCACACTGAAGCAACTTCCATTCATAATTTACGTGATTGACAATTGCAAGGCATGATCGTCTCGGGGGCCTATTATAATAAAACAGATCAGTGAGAGCATGCTTTAAGGGGTCCCGACATGATCAATTGGCAATTGTCAAGCACGTAGAATTTCATGTGCACGTATACGTCGATGCACACACAAATGCAAAGCAATCACGCACACTAAGGCAACTTCCATTCATAATTAACGTGATTGACAATTGCAAGGCATGATCGTGTCGGGACCCTATAAAAGTGTTTTTTTTTTCATTTTTCTAGTTAATCTATGGACAAGTCTATAGTCTGTTTGTGTCTGAATCTGAAGTTTCAGTTTGTGACTGTTTGTACTGACTGTGTTTGTTTGTCTTGTCAAACTCCACTCAGAGAATCACAGAGAATCCTTCACAGCACATTCTCAATTTTAATTTGTTTTTATTACTCATTTCGTTTCGCGTCGACTTAATGATTCAGTATTTTTTACTTGCGTGAGTCCATAAAGTTAAAGTATTCCGCCATAATTTTATTTATGTGGTATAAGTACCAGGATGCGTTTATTTCTGTGAATCTCGTACAGCGTGTACTAACTACATTAATCTTCTCACCTTACATTGTTTGCAAGGCAGAGGCTGGTCTATGTGAGTATTTTGTTAATGATATTTGTGCTCTTTAGAGTTGTTTGTATTTAACAAAAATGTGGCATGTCATAATGCAGTTCTATTAAAATAGAACATGTTAGGTACATTTTTGTTTGTATCACTAGTGATTATAGACCTTCAGTCTGTGATTTTAAATAACATCATTTAGGACTGCTGAGGTACAGCAACTATATCAGTAAAAAAACATGTCTGGGTTATGAGGTGGTGGCTATAAAAGACCACCTATTTATCTTCTGAAGATGTCATTAGGTTTAAAATTGAATTGATGGATTAATAGATGTAAGGCCTATGTTAATAAGAATTTCAAACATGTATCTCACTTTTAGGAAACCATTTACATCATATTTATAAATGCACATAAGTTGTTTTAGTTCTAACTCAGTATCAAGTAAATATATCATGTAGTTAGTAGTTCCAGTACTCTTTGCAATCAACCACATAGTACTAGAAAACTTCATGGCTCTGTCCGCGTAGAAGTCGTTATCACATAAAATCATTACCCCCTTTTGTAGAGTCAGTTAAAAAGTTATGGTCTTCCCTTGGACTCAAACTATCTATACTAAATTTAATCAATATCGGTTCAGCGGTTCAGGACTGTAAACGCAATAGACAAAGTAACTTTCACATTTATAATATTAGTAGGGTTAGTAAACAAACAGAAAAGCCCGCCGAGTTTCTTGCCAGTTCTTCTCAAGCGGGCTGCGTTCCGAACTGGTGGTACTTACTTTAATTTGTATTCTTGGATGTGTCGCAAGTGCCTATGTATTACACGCAAAATAGGCGCAATCAAAGACGTCGAGTTGCGGAAACCAGCCCGTGTAAACCTAGAACCTATGTATTAGGATTATGCAAAATAAATCTTTTTTTGAGTTTGAGTTTAGTACAGGGATTCATATTAAAATTTCTTTATAAATCCTTACTAATATTAAAAAACATGAAAGTTTGTAAGTATGGATGTTTGTTACTCTTTCTAACTCAAATTTTTTAAAATAACATACTATCTAGTCTTAAATACTCATTATCCTGATAATAACAATAAAATTAAATCAACATTTCACATCATGCAGACCAAAAATACAAAAATTCTCATGCAACCAACTATACCATCAGAATTAAAATATTGTAATGCGATGAATGGATGAAAAAAAATCTAGGCGATTGCATAAATGTTTTACTCTAAACTCAGATGAAGAGTAAATCTGCTATTTTGACAAAATAGTAAAATTTTACATATTTATGTATTCTTACAGGAAATCTCCAAGCTACTAATATGGCATCGACCACGGTCATTGAGACAGTCACAATAACAAGACCTCTCAAGGTAAGATATAAATAATTTGTCATTCATCTTACGAGCCTCCTCTTTATTTACGAGATAACTTGAATCAGGTAATATTAATTTGTAACATAATGCCCACAGTCTACTGGTTGGCTCTTCTTACCAACACAGTTGTAATGACAACGAATATGCGTCTATGAAGCCCTGCCGCAACAGCTAACTGCAACCTGTAACCTGCACACTATTTTGTGAAAGCGCCAGTAATATGATTATTCTAACAAAAAAACCAATGTTAAAATACCTTGTGGGTACTGCTTTGACGGTATAGCTCTGTTTTGTCTCATGAATAGGTTAAATTAAGTTGGACAACCCACAACCAGTACAGAAACAAACATAATATTGAAGTTTCAGAAAATTATGTATTTATTTTATTTATTTATTTATTTATGTACACACAAGAAATACAACAAAAACAATATACAGAAATAGACGTACAATGGTTCTGCTTATTTCTATAAGAAATATCTACCAGCAGACCGGCGAAAGGAGAAGAAGAAGAAGGGAAAAGAACTTTCAAAAGTGTGTAAATAAGGGAGTAGGATAGAACTAAATTAATACACATACAAAATTAATAAAACAATAGGTATATATAAATCTCAATATGTTATTTATAGGTATAAATATACAAATATGTAAAAATATAAATACGGTACATACTTACATAAACATAATAAATACATAAATAGGTTTATAGTGTAGATCAATACATATAATAAAATCGTAACAGGTCGCTGTCTGTACATGGAAGATAAATAAGAAAAAATATTATAGGGGGGCTTTATGAACGCAATAGAACCCAAAACAATGATTTTTAGAATTTTTGTCTGTTTGTCTGTATATCTGTATATCTGTTTGTCTGTACGGTTGTGCACGCTAATCTCAGTAACCGCTCAACCGATTGCAATGCAGTTTTTTTTATTGTGTTGAGGTTTGCTCCAGTTAACATTTAGCGTTTGTTTTATGTAAATCGGTTTAGAAATAAAAGAGTTATAACACTTTTAAGAATCAGATATTTTGAAAATTTTAATTGTAGGGGTTTCTTTGAATGTGAGTGAACCTAAACTGGCGTGTTGGCTTAATCATAAAAGAGCTTAATGATTAAGACTATTTTTAAACAATTCAGTCCGCGCCGAAGGCGTGGACTGAATTGTTTTAAAATAGACTTAATCATTAAGCTCTTTTATGATTAAGCAAACAGGGCAGTTTCAGACGCTGCTTGATGACTCTGATGAAGAAATACCTTTCCTTTCATACACCTTATGTGACGTAAACGAAGTTGCGGGCTCAGCTAGTATATAATATTCACGGACTTTTCTTTTGAAGGTAGTGATAGTTTTACTGTCTCTGATGTTAGGTGGTAGCGAATTCTACAATCTGACCGCATGTACAGTAAAGGAATAAGAATAGAAATCGGTTTTGTGTCTAGGAAGTTTGAGAAGAAGGCGTAGGTTAGACCTGCAGGGAGCGTCGGGTGAGCGTGCAAATGAGAACCGCTCTCTCAGATAGGAAGGTGAAGATGGATTGTAAAGTATATTGAAAAGGAGATTGAGAATTCGAGTGTTCCGGCGAAGGCGGATAGGGAGCCACTTGAGTTCTTTGCGAAAATGGGAAACGTGATCATACTTTCTAAGATTGTACAGATGTACAGTGGGGGAACTAAGTAAAGGGGGTTACAGCATCAGTTTGTGAGTACCCATACTTTTTAACAAAGAATAAAACCTCCTTGGGCTTGGTTGTCAGCCCTGGTAGATTGTCAACCATGGCAGCCCCAGTATGTCGTTTAGTTGGCGTTTAATGCCTGCTTGTCCTATGGTGGGATACATGGATTTGCTTAGTTACGGAGATACGACGAACTTAGGCGCGTCGCCCACACGAGCTGGAGTTGAGGCGGCGTCGAAGCACGGGCGCATAAGCGGAGCGCCGCTTCTACGTTTCCTTCAGAAATACATGGCAGTGGCTCACGCACTAGAGTCGCGTCACAAGCTAAGTGAAGTCGAGGCGGAGGCGGGCTGGGGGTGCTGTGCTCGACCGCGCCGCGACTCCATCATCATCTTGTTTCGCGCGTAGACGTGTTTACACTCTTCAAACATGCGTGAAGATTTTGAAACCAACGTAAAATTTATTGAAATTGTTCGAATGAATCCTTGTATTTATGATCAGACTGTCTGATCATTATAGCAACAGGAACAAGCAAGAGCCGCCCGCGGCTCGACTCTACTTAAACGTCACGCCTCGACCGCGCCGCGACGCCGCGGCCGCGGCGCCGCTACCGCGCCTCGACTTACCAGTGGGCGACGCGCCTAAGTGGTCCAAGGCGTGTCGTACGCCCTTATTTCTTTACATTTTCTGCACATGTACGATGAGTACATTGCATACACTTGAATACATACGGAAATACCTTGTTATCACTGCCCTCCGAGATATTGCGTTCAATGACGTTCACTGTTACGTTATGAATGCAATTACTTATTCAGTGATTCATTTCATTACGTAATACATTTGACACCTTTTGTTATGTAGTCATGCTTACTGAGTACGGATACATTGAAAGGAACTTTCAATTATGAATTTATTTTATACAAATGTTAGCCACCATTCATGAATACAGACCTCTTTATTGAGGTTAGTTATCGTTGATGTTCAACGTAGTAATGTGGACCGCGGCCTTACAATTTAGCTAATGACAGTGTAGCTAAATCATGAGAAGCGCTCGTGGCCCCGCGGACTCAGTGTTCTGTAAACTGCAGTAAGCCAACTTTCACCATGGCCAGTCCTTGGATGGGTGAGCATCCATGTGACCACCTTGTGTCATTTTTTGAGCGTTTATGTGCTTCGGAAGGCACGTTAAGCCGTTGGTCCCGTTGCCAGTAAAATGGCAGTCGTTAAGCCAAATTGAAGGCATTTTTAGGCAGCTTCCTTCTCCATCCATCTCAACACGGCAATACGGATCACCAGCTATTACGTGGGACAAATTCTAAAAAGGTGAAACGCAGGCATAAAATATGCCTCTGCCTACCCCTTCGGGGATAAATTCGTGTCCATATGTATTTGTACAGTCTAGCCTCTAGCTAGTTAAAAACTCAGTACATAGTAAGTTAGTATATTTACAGTTAGTAGATAACTAACTTTCGCATCTCAAAATAACAAAATTAAATGGCAGTAATAACGGGTGTTTTTTTTAGAGGTATAGAACTTTAAGTTGGCCTAGCTGTTTTAACCGGCGGTATTTTTGTCAGCTGTAAAGTGATTTATGTTTAGTATGGTTTGGCATTTTAACATAAATAGACTGAAGCCTGAACAATGCTTCCAAATTGTGCAAATTTATTCTGAAAATCATGGTTCTGTCCGAAATGCGTATCGTGATTTTCATAAGCGAATTTTCTTTAGCGGTGCAGCTCACTTTTGGTTGAATGGATACATCAATAAACAAAACTGCCATATTTGGGGTGATGATGATCCTCAAGTGTATGTTGAGACACCGTTACATCCAGTAAAACTGACTGTGTGGTGTGCTTTATAGGCTGGTGGAATAATTGGTCCGTACTTCTTTAGAAACGATGCTGACCAGAATGTTACAGTCAATCGTGACTGCTATAGAGCGAAGATTACTGACTTTTTCGTTCATCAATTGAACAACCATGATGTGCAGGAGTAGTGGTTTCAACAAGACTGCGCAACATGTTACATAGCTCGTGCCACAATTGATTTATTGAAGGAAACGTTTGGTTACCGCATAGTTTCACGTTTTGGACACGTGGATTGGCCTCCAGAGTCGTGCGATTTTACGCCACTTGACTATTTTCTGTGGAGATATGTGAAGTCGCTCGTCTACGCCGATAAGCCCGAAACGATTGACCACTTGGAGGATAACATTCGGCGCGATATTGTCGCTATACGGCCACAAATGTTGGGAAAGTCATCGAAAATTGGACCTCTAGATTAGACTACGTCCGAGCCAGCCATGGCGGTTATATGCCAGAAATCATATTTAAATTATAATGCCAGAAGATTTCCTTTCGAATAAAGTCATTTCCATATCAACAAAAACAATCACTTTCGTTTTATTCCATTTCAAAGTTCTATACCTCGAAAAAAAACACCCTTTACAAGGGTTTGGTTTTGATATCCTTAATAGGATTATTTATTTCATTTCCGACTCCTGATATTGCAAAGGCCTGTAGGCCAAGGTGACCACTTTGATTATGTGGCGCGTGGGCCAGGCTTGTCTGTCACCTTAGTGGTGAAAAAAAAAATGAAAAAGCAAATCATGACATCGCCGTGTAATGCTCGAGCAACGAAAATCTAATAATTTCGTCTATTCATGATTTGGCCCGCATTGTACTTACATACTCGTAAGCAGAGTTTACACGAAGCCAGTACCGCTGGCGCCAGTCCCGCAGACAAGCCAGCGCACGTAGGAGTATTTTCATGTAAAATCCGGACAAAACTATTTAATGGCTTATTTAATGATAAAACATGGTCATATTATACAACATGAAATATTGTATAGCGCAAACCTGAAAACACTTTGATCAGAATCAGTAACATTATCCAATGGACCCGGTTTCAACCTATGTTATTTTTTTCAAAACTTCACAAAAAAATTTAACGCATTGAACACTCTAATATCGTAAAGTGTATATCATAAAATAACATCACTACGCGTGATCAAAAGCTACCGTAGCCGCCACCAGCCGATCCCGTGCCCTCGACCAGCCACCCCCGGTCGCGCCCCTGCGCTCGCGCCACCCGGGCTGGCCACCAGTCAGTGACCGATGACACGAGCGCGACGTCATACGTGTCGCCGTTCCGCATCCCGTGTCGCTGTGCAAAATACGCGATCGTGATCTTACTACTAAGGTGACAGAGAAGCTTACAGCATACTTGATCGTTGCTAACCTTAGCCTATGGACGTTTGGAACACCAGAGGCACGACACACGGGCTGCGATACCAATATGAATATTATATGTCTACACTATAAACCTATTTATGTATTTATTAAGTTTATGTAAGTAAGTACATATTATATGTATTTATATTTATACCTATTAACAACTTATTAAGATGTAAGTACCTATATATTCTTTCGTTAATTTTGTATGTATATTATTTCAGTTTTACCCTATTCCTTTATTTACACACTTTTTCATTTCTTTTTTCTTCTTCATGTTCTCCTTTCGCTGGTCTGCTGGGAGATATTTCTTATAGAAATAAGCAGTACCATTGTACCTATCTTTCTTTTTGTCATACTTTTTATATTTCTTGTGTGTAAGTCTTAGATCATCTAACCACAGGATGCGCCTTACTTAAGCATTGTTTTCTGCCATTGCACATGACCATTTGGTCTTTTGGCTTTATGAAAAGCCTGTACATCAGTACATCATTTTATATGATTAAACTAGTACATTACATTGTAGTTGACTGTACAATAACAATTAACACACAACAGCCATTACGCGTTTGTCGATTAATACATTTTTAAATGCAATGAAATTTTATATGTCTTTGTGTTTCCCCCTTCACTTGTATGAAAACTGGCAGAATATTTTTGTATGCGGTGGTTCGCAAAGGCTAGTCCCGTGTTATATGGTCTAAGGTGTAAGTACATAAATAAATAAATAAATAAATATCGAAAGGCAGAAGGAATTACCGAAGGTGACAAAGTGCAACGGGTGAACTTTAGTGAGTGGTGGCTAAAAAAATAACAGTGTAAGTGTTTTGTGTCCTTTTACGCGTAGAGGATTACACATTAATGATAAGGCAGCCTATTGGCACCATACTAATCCTCATTTACCCCGTCAGAACTCCTTCCGACACCGCTTGTTCATTAATGTGTGTGCAGGCATTATGAATAGTCACGTCATCGTATTGACTACTACTTGTAAATGCCCGTATGTACATACTTGCAATTTTAGGGTTCCGTAATCAATAGGTAAAAAAATTCACAGACAGTGTATTTCTGTTACCGCTATAATAATAAACACCGGCCAAATGCGAAACGGACTCACGCACAGACGGTTCCGTACTAAAAAAGCAGCAAAAATCGCGTTCGTCGTATGGGAATCCCTTTTAATCGCCCCCTTTTATCTGATTTTAGTATCTGTAACTAGCTCTAACTATCGCGGTTCCGATAGAGTCTTCTTACGGGCAGACAGACGGGCAACCAAGTCTTATGAACAGGGTCCTGCTTTTACCCTTTGGCTACAGAACCCTAAAAACAGATCAAAATAACATTTAAGTGGGCCCTACATGCACAAGTCCGACTCACACTTGGCCGGTTTCTGTCTAAAACACTGTTCCATAATCACCACTTATGAAAATGGTTTGTTAATGTTATTATCAATACCACACGAATAGTGACTAATTGCCTTGCGTATAATACCTACACCTACGCTGTTCGCGGAAAAAATAGTGCGATTGTAAACAAAGGCTTATAACTTGGTCAGTTTTCGTTAGTTTAATTTCATTTTTTTTATACGGTATTTTGAACCGAAACTCTAGTTGGGGTGTCTGAGCTTTGCGCTATACAAAAGTTCACGTTGTATATAGACAGTAAAATGTACAAGACATGTATATTTTTTACTTTTTTTTTAAAACTCAAAACATTACTTTTGCCTTTAGGGTATTCAATTATTTCAATTAACTCTATTTCTATTTTTTTTTACCTTTTCTTTGTTTTTATTTATTTTGAAGTTATGCATAATATCTAACAAAGCTCTTCTGATGAAAATAACAGTAGATTCTATAAAATCTGAAAATTAAATTGAAAGCAACATTCAAGTCAAATATAATATCCATTTTTTACACTGCCATCTTTAAATACATGAAAACAAAAATGGCGCACATAGGCGCGGCAAAATATTATTGTATTTATTAAAACAAACCCTAGGCAATATATTAGTCGTAAAATAAAAGTGCGACAACGCGACAATAAACAAAAACACGATTAAAAAAAATACATTTTATGAAATTTATTTCACATATTCTGTTTACCTTTCTGATATTTTTTAAATATTAACACGAAACATTAAGTTATTCATTTTTATATTAAAATAATCTACACACCTTGTACTTCCATATTAGCACTGTTGTTTTTCCATAGTAAATCACACAAAAGTGTAGTTTACAACTCAAATACGGTTAAAAATTACGAACGTCGAGAATTAAGTCATGCGGTTTAGATCGTTATCTAAACCGCATGACTTAATTCTCTGGGTTCTGACTAATTGTACGAGAAGGCACTACTAGTTACGTTATATTTTTTTTTGCTAGGCGATAGACCGGTTAATAAGCTGCAAAAATATGTGAAATCAGTAGACATTTATTTGATCTTAAATTTTGACTTTTGACCGGATTTTACACGAAAATACTCCTACGTGCAGCGCTGGCCTGGCCCGTGTTGTTTAGACGAGGCCAGTCATTCACGGATTTTTCTTCGGGTGAGCACACGTTTGAAGTTTAAAAATAATGAATACGCGGTAAATGCTGTTAAAAAGAAAATGTTTAAGGAACATGTTTTCACTATTAAGAGAAGAGTTGATTGACATATTAGAAAAAAAGAAAATGGTTAAGCGAAAGACCTATAACTGGAGCTTCTGCCTTGTTGCTGAAACAACTTAGATTAGAAGATCCTTCTGAGTACAGGTTGGCGTTGCGAGTTACTGCTGAAAACTTTGATGAGTTACTTTCACTTATACAGAGCTTGATTCAGCGCCTAGATACTATGATGAGTAATGCATTACCAGCAAAAGTAAAATTAGAAGTAACGTTATCGTTCTTAGCTACTGGAATGAGTTATCGAAGCCTGAGTCATTTTTACCACGTTTCCAAACCATCTTTTTCACATAGATGGTTTGACATAGTCAGTCCTTCCATATTCATTCCTACATTTTGTAGGCATCGCTACGCTTATCCCACAAGCATTCGTGCTCTCTATATAGTTGTAAGAATTTAAAATTATCCTCCTCATTAAATTTTCACGGCATTCTGTCGCAGAAATCCCATACAAAAACAATAAAGAGGAACACAACACCGTACTGACGTTCGCCAGTAACTGACGAGATGCGTCTACACGTGTCCAAAACGCTGGCGCGGGGGTTGAGAGGTATGCGGGCGGAGGTCACTGGCTAGAAAAATAGACGGGCGTCTATTCTCGCCTGGCCTGGCTTGAAAAACCGTTTACACGAGGCAAATATCAAGCCAGCGCTGGCTGCCAGTGTTATTGGCAGCCAGCGCTGGCTTCGTGTAAACTTACCTGTAATGTAAATGTTTTTGGAAAAAACCGGTGCGCGCTGTCAATCACATGGTCTGATTCGCGCCATATTTATATATTATATCAATGCAACTTATAATATACCAATAGACTACTACAAGCAAAGGCTTCAATCGAACAGAACAGAGGTAAAGGCTTAAAAAAATCAAAAACATCTGACGTAGGTAGTGATTTCTGAATAAGTAGCCTTTTCTAGTCTTGGACACTAACTCCATCCATACTGAAGTCACAGGCAATGGTTATTTTATCTTAAAAATATTTCGTTTCCCAAAGTCACAAGTAAAATAATTCAATTTGATCAACTTGATAGTTGATAATAATTTTATATTCAGGTATTCCCATCTTGCTGGATCGATCGGAAAATCTTGCCAAACATTGTTCTAATACATTGGTTTTCAAAGTGGGGGGCGCGCCTCCCTGGGGAGGCGCGAAGACATGTACAGGGGGGCGCGGGTAGATCAGAGTGACATCACAAGAGCAAGCTAAGGAAATTTTGAAGACACAATTTTGGGTTAAATATCTCAAATCTTTTACCTTTTTTATTAATATTCATGGGTAGCATTGGTTACAATAATAAAAACAAGTTTAGAAGCAAACTGAATTTTGCTAGTAATCCACGTTGTGCAATTTTTTTATCTCTATTAAATTCACAATCTTGTCAAAATCATGCAAGCACATCTATCTTTGACTCTTTTTTGTAAGAAGTGACCTTTTGTAAGTCTGACCGTGAATCGCTGGCATCAGGATAATAAGAGGGTAACGCACGATCTCCGTCGAGGCTGCATGTCTCCTACCTGGGAACTCTCCATGGGACCTGGAAGCGAGGGCTCTGGAGGAGCTGCAGTGATACCATAGGCCTGTTCCCTAAGCTGTCAAATTGGGAACTCACTACTATCGAGGTGGTGAAGACGATCATGGAAGAGTGGCTTAAGAGGCGCCATTGTAGCCTCACTTACCGAGTGTCATAGATATTTACGGGGCACGGGTGCTTCGGTAAGTATCTGTGGTGCATACACCGGGGGGAAACACCTGAGTGCCAGCACTGCGGTTACTACAGCGAGGACACTGTGCCGCATATTCTGACGGTGCTCAGCATGGACGCTGCAACGCCATGACCTGGTCGCAATCCTGGTGTGGACATTCTCACGCTCAAGACCGTGTTGATGGCCATGGTCCCAAGCTGTGTCTTTCGGCGTGCAAAAAATGGTGGCGTGGTGGGTGCGGGAGATAAATACGCCCAAGACTACCGGCCTAAATGACAGAGGGCCTAAGAACGACGGGTTTGCTGCTCGCCAGTCTTACAGAAGCAGGCCAAGATGGTGGCGTGTCTCTTCATCCCTCAAAGAAGTGGGATAGTAAACAAGAGGGAGGTCTGAGATGTATTTATAAACTTTATTATCTACTCTTATTTTATTTAATAATTGTATGTTTCAGGGTTCCGTGACCATAGGGCCAAAACGGGCCCCTATTCAAAAAACTTCGGCGTCCGTCTGTCTGTCTTTCCGTCACGAGGTTGTATTTCAGGCACCTCGATTATCTTATCTTTCTGTTACCGCTATAACAACAATTACTAAAATTAGAAAAATAATAAATACTGTTATTTGTTTTTAAATTGCTTGCTGTTACCTGGGCTGAGGGGAGGCGTGGGCATATTAATTTTAACCGTAGGGGGGCGTGATACCTATAAGTTTGGGAACCCCTGTTCTAATACAAGTTAGATGATGAACTAAATTTAGGTACTTAGATCAATTTTACATTTGTTATACCTGTTTATCAGCAATTTTCATCTGTTCACGTGCGAATTTCTTTATTTTACTATAACTACTTAATCCAATTTGAGAAATCCTTACTTGAATACCGACAAGTGCGCAAAGCTGAAATGAGATTAGCGGCCACAACTAGAATACCGTTAGTAAAGGTCGGTGTCGTGATGCAAACGCACGGTAACTTGACAGCGAGCTACCTATGGCAGCCGGGCGAATTTGCTCGTCGCATATTGGGAGCACGGCCATCGCCCGTTCCACCTACTAGAGAATTGTGGCCTTCTCCTACACAGCAACCCCTCAGTATTAGCACTTTGCATATCGCGTATCTTCAAGATGAATCATTACCAAAACGGTCAGCCACCCTACCTTGTCAAACATATTCAGTCTCAGAACAAGAGTGCGTTAAACCACGAGTGTGTACTGTCGGTACGAATACTGAGCCTCCACCGACAATACTTCGCAAGCTGAGGCTTCTCGTCAAACAACCAGAGGGCGAACCCGACAAGATAATCACCGCAAATCGTCCACCGACAGGACTTCTGACTGCCGTATCTAGAGAAAATACCTTTGAAGTAAAAGAAGAAGAAAATTCTGCTAAACGCGCTTTCAATGGCTTCAAGAAAGCTATCACTGGAGTTAAATATCGTGTTGCACCGGGATCGGAAGTAGTAGATAGCCCAAAGATTGTCTATAATGTGCCCAAACCCGGAGACAGAATGACTACGACATTCGGGGCGAAGAATGATTCAAGAAGATGGTGCAGACTGCCATCACGTTCGTCGTGCTCGAAGCGTCTGCGTGCATTTAGCGATTGGTGCAGACTGCGACCACGGCGCCCACCCAAGCGTCAGCCACACCTGCCCCGACTGCAAATCACTCAGGTGTGATTTAGAAGAATTGCAAATAGTTGAATCACCAATAGCTTTTACTGTCTGATAAAATTAATTAATCCAGTGTAAAAACTATTAAGTATTTAAAGAACTGATGACGATAATAATTAGAACGCTAAGCGATCACTGTGTTCGTTATGTAGAAACTTAAGGTTTTAAGTAGAATTTGGCTAATAAATGTATTTCCATTATCGTGTTTTGTTCGAGCATGGGCGGGCGGCGAGTGCGAGGGGTGACGGGAAAACTGGGCGGGCGACAGTACCGCGTTGGGCGCCGAACCGCCAAGTCTTACCGCCCCTAGCGCACGAAACCTGCCCTCACTGCCTACCACGTACACAGTCAATTACATCTGCAATCGAAACCCTAATAGATCATTGTGATTTATTCAAATACGATTATTACAGCTGTTTTGAGCAATTTGTAGGTAAAAGGTGATGTGAATGTATTGTGCGAAGATACAAAAACCGGCGCGATTGAATGCGCAAACCTCGTAAATGATAACGAAAACTGGGACGAGACGTTATTGCTTTTTTCTTATGAGTATTTAACAAGATCTTATTATTTGAATACCATTCCCTTCTAAATTGAGTGACATATTTTAGAAAAGTTAGCAATACGATATGTAGGACTCTGCTTGTGCGTAGAATCTGAACGATTTTAATTGTTTTGGTGTTGCTTGTAATACCAGACTATGTATTCGCACCATTTTCCAGAAAAAAAAATCATTTTTATAGCGTCAAATATTATGTAGTTACGAGTATATAGGTTTAACAAATAAGCTAACTACGTTTTAAGGCGTGTGAAATGGACTTGGTAGGAAACATTACTTCTTGTAATATTCGATAACGATAAGTGAGCCGTAACACGGCATAATTATACGCAGCATGTTTGGAGATTGATTTTATAGATTAGGCCCAAATGGAAGGGGTGTTATATAATTTCAGTTCAAATTAGTCTCTCAGCATGCATATTATCGCTCTAGATGGTACATATCGAGCAGTAGGTATTGGCCCTAATTCTGACGAGAGCAAGAGCTCTTTGGGCGTCAATTATACGAATTATTAAATTTGTGTTGGTGTTGAAAATCATAAAAAAGAGACTATAAAATTGATAATCAGATTTATCAGTCTTCGTAAACGAACCAGCTTTGGAGCGATTGCAGCTATCCAAAAATATATAAGGTACCGCCATAATTTGGCTGCAAAATACTATTCTGCGTTCAATAATTGTCATAATAACGAGACGTTAAAAAAAAAACTATAAAAACGGAAAAGTTGCGTAGAAAAACCACCCGAATTCTACCGTTGCTGAACTAATACGCCAGAGAGCCAAAAAGAAACATAAGACTTCAAGTGTAAGTGGACTCACGGGAAGACAAAATCTTCTCACATAAAGTATTATGTATACGTCAACAAATCTATTAGCAAACGAAAGAGGAAGGAAAGATCTCTATATATTCTGTTTTTTTTTTCATGTAGATCTACCAAAAAGAACATCATCAACATAAGTACACAAATAAGTATTCCTGAATGCCTCATAATTAACTGATTGGTAGAGTTTTCATTTATGTCAAAAAATAACAGCATGCTCCTCCTTCTAATGGATTCGACATTCCATTTAAGTATTGAGTAACATTGCAACTGATTTTCACTTGAAACTTGTAACATTAGAAGCAATGTGTTACCCTCATAATGATTGTTTCATTCTTTGATTATTGTTTCATAAACGTTCTTTAGCTTATTTGTATTTCAATAGCTTCCGAATGTTTTTGAATAAAAATGCTTAGCGAACAGCTGTCCTTCTACCCACTTCAAAGTGCCAGCTCGTTTTGTATGTTTTTTCTATGGTCGTATATGGTCACCGGGTGTCCGAACTAGTTGCAATGGCCCTTTTGTTTAGTTGTTTTATCCGCCTATCCGAATATTATCAAAATTGTTTCAAAAAACTGGAAGAGGTTTCTAGATTTTCATGAAAGATTGGTAGTTGTGAACTAATTACTTTTATTTACGAGTATGGTTGATGGTGAACATTTTCTTGATTAGATTAAAGCTCATTATCCAGCTGGACGAACATTGACCTAAATAAATAGCAAATGTAGCAGTAATTCTACGTCAAGCGGTCTTATTGTACGGTTGTGTTAAGTAATTAGTATTTCTACCCTTCAAATATGGTGATTAAAAAATGTGTTAGCTGCAAAAAAAATATAACCAAGAAGTCACCTGGTTTGGAATGCAGCAGATGCTCTAAAGTGGTACACGCGAGTTCAGAGTGTGCTAAGCTATCCAATAAGCAGTTGAGCACCCTACGTAACTCAAACAGCATAGAGTGGAGCTGTGAAACATGTCTGCTTAATTCTTCAAGAAGGACGTCATATATTATCCCCGAAGATGACGATGCCGATGAGGACTCCGATTCAGGTACTGGCGCTAACCCCGGATCTGGTCTTGACCACAAAAAGCTTATACAAGACATCAGTCGGGAGCTCAAAAAGACGGTCAAAGAGGAGGTTCGTAATCTGGAAGACTCTCTTGAATTTTTAAGTGACCAAATCAATACTCTAGAAACATACATCAAAAATCAGGATAAAAAAATCAAGGACTTGGAAAACAAAACTACAGACTTGAGTAACAAAAATAAAAACTTGGAACTACGAGTGGCAATTCTAGAACGAGGAAAACAGCAATATGAACAAAAAACATTATCAACTTACGTTGAAGTCGCTGGATTACCCGAGGGACCACCCCAGGATACCAATAAAATATTGTGCTCGGTGGCTGCTAAACTACAGGTAGATCTACAGGACATCCAGTCAACACGTCATGTAAACGGGCACAAAGGTAAGGCCGGCTATATACTGGCTGAGATGAAAACAAAAGCTGCACAAGATCAATGGATTGCCGCCAGCAAAGCTAAGCGATTAACACTCGGAATGATTCTACCTGAAACACCGGCGGAAAAGGCTAACGAAAAGGTATTTGTACGGGAAGCTCTAACTAAATTTATGAAGACGCTTTTTTATACTACTAAACAAAAACTGAGCAGTTCGTATCAATTCATATGGATTAGGGAAGGGATGGTATGTGCTCGAAAATCAAGCGGTAGCAAGATTAACTACATTCAAACGATACAGGATATTGAAAAACTTGACAACTGCACACCTTCCAATTGTAAGTAAAGGTACCTACCTAAGTATATATAGTATTTTTTTTTTTTCTAATCGAGATATAAACTAAATTATTAATTATCTTTCATGGAACCACTAAAACCTAAAGAAATTAAGAATTGTAAATCCATTAACTACTTTTTTAAGCAATTACCTTCCAATCATAATTTAATCTTATCGTGTTTACATGTTAACATTAGATCTCTAATAAAGAACTTCACAAAATTGTTAGAAATTGTCCATGAGTGTTCTTATCCACTGGACATGATTGTACTTACAGAGGTTGGCATATCCGAAAATATTGTCATGCTATTTAATATTCCTGGCTACAACATGTATTCCCAACTAAGAGTGAATAGGAAGGGTGGTGGCATTATTATATATACGAAAAAGTATTTAAAATTTACTACAATTCCATGTAAAAGTTTCACTTTCGAAAATTTAACAGGTTTATTGAAAACAGATAGTCAAGATGTAGTTGTTTGTGCTGTTTATAGACCACCATCCACATACGCACGCAAATGGTTGTTTGTAAAGGAAATTGAGAAGTTTTTGTCTACTTTTAAATTGCAAAACAATGCACTGTTGATCGGCGATATGAATATTGACCTAAAAACCATGTCATCGCATACTGAATCATACTTGGAAGCACTGAGTGAGCACGGATTTATGAGTGGAATCACTGATTACACTAGGATTGAGACTAAATTGAATAAAATAACAAAATCTTGCATTGATCACTTGTTTACACGATTCCCTACATTAGATCCGTACTCCGCAGCGCTCGATATCGTACTGGCCGACCACAAGGTCATTATGTTTTCTTGTGTAAGCCAACGCTTGGAGACTCGGCGCACGCAGGGTGTTTCCAAAACACATGTTAATTATAAAATATTAAATGATCAATTGTGTAAAGTGAGATGGGAGCGGACCGGTGACATGAACTGTCCTAATCAAATTTATACTTTCATAAGGGATTCCTTAAACAATGCGCGTAACCAGGCAAGTTTTTCGAGAAGATATAAAATAAACCAGGGGTTATATAAAGCTCCCTGGATAAATGAAAACATAAATAAAATGTGTAGAAAACGGAATCGAATATTTACTGCTTGGAAAAAATGTCCAAATAATCTTGAATTACGACTTGAATATAATAAATTACGTAATAAAATTCATAAAACATTAGAAAACTGTAGAAACTCCTATTATATAAATACTATTAATAATAATTTTAGTAATATTAAAAAAACCTATCAAATTCTAAATCAGATGTTAGGACGCATAACCTTATCTGTCGATGAAGTCATTCATAGAGCATTTGAATCGCAAGGTCTTACTACAAAAGATCTGGCAAATGGGTTCGCTAAGGAATTTGATCAAGCGGTCAAAGTAATTATTCCACAATGTAAGACTCAATTGCTAGATATCAATACATTTCAAGAGCCAGTAAATTCCAGTATACGATTCCAGAAGGCTACGAGCCACAACATTGATAAAATAATAAAAACATTAAAAGTCAACAAAGCTTCAGGTAGGGATTCTGTTTTGGCTTCTGACATTAAAATGGTAAAGATTGGAGTTTCTCAGGCAATAGCCAACCTCATTAACTGCAGTGTCGAAACTGGCGAGTATCCAAACGCATTAAAATCCGGATGCGTTAGGCCGATCTTTAAGAAAGGTCATAACAATGTTTATGGCAATTATCGCCCTATTACTATTCTTTCTACCATCGATGTAGTAGTCGAAAAGTATATTTGTGATCAGGTGAGAAATTTTTATAATGAAAGGGAAATTATTTACAATAACCAATTCGGATTTCAACGGGGAAAGGGTGCTAATGATGTTCTCTCAAAATTTACAGATCAAGTCAACGAGTCGATGAACGAGAGAAAGCATACCCTGGCACTCTTCATTGACTTCTCCCGTGCCTTCGATACCCTTAATCACAACACGCTCTTAAAAAAGCTAGACACTTGTGGAATACGGGGACCGATACTAAAATGGTTTGAAAACTACCTCTCGGGTCGCGCATTTACTGTTAGGGTCGACGATACGTTAAGCGATGCCGTTGCCGTCACCGAGGGCACGGCACAAGGGTCAGTGGTGGGACCTCTTCACTTCCTGACATACGTGAATGATATGAGCAACTGTGTTGAACAGAGCACCTGTTATCAATTTGCTGATGATACGTGTCTCCTGGTCAGTAACAGGGACCTAGATAAAGCATATGATTATTTACAATCAGATTTTTATACCCTTAGCAAATGGTGTCATGATGCAGGGCTTGTTCTTAATGCAAACAAAACCAAGTTGCTACATATCAGATCACCGTACATGAAACCTTCACCATCCGACAAACACATAATAGCTCACGATCACGCATGCTTACACAGCTTCAGTAGTGGTAGTTGCGGTTGTCCAGCCATTGAACTTGTAGCCTCCCATACATATCTGGGCCTCACTATTGACGACAAACTAAACTGGAAGCTCCACATCGATAAAGTATGTAATAAACTGAGATGTTTTCTGGCAAACATTAAGATTTTAAATCGTAGTATCCCTTATAACGTTAAATTATTACTCTATAACTCCCTAGCTGAGTCTCATATTCTGTATGGACTCACCAGCTATGGACGGACTTACAAGACTGACACAAATAAAATATATAGATTACAACTAAAAATATTAAAAACTATAACATCTCCTCAGATCAAATCCTAATACTCTAATGATGAAATAGGTCTTTTTAAACATTGTAAAGTTTTACCCATTCACCTTAAAATAACATATAATTTGCTAAAAGAAAATTATTTTAAATATAATTCGGGTGAAAAAGTGGATCATCCTGTATACACACGAGCAGTGTCACGGAACCGGTTGCGGACGGCAACCGCTGTTAACGTTTTCGGTGAGAGAACAACACGATACATAGTACCACGTTTAATTAATGAACTACCCCCAGATATGAATAAACGATTAAACAAAAATAACATTAAGTATATTTTAAAGGGATTCTTTTTGAAAAACATGCCTCAGTCATGTTTATAATTTTATTTCTTATTCATCCTTGCTTGAGTCATAGTACATGTCACCGTTCTGCGTCCGTGTCCTAGGGTAATTATTTTAAGTTACCTACGTTAAGCATAATGAAAATAGTTTTGTTTTGTTGTCTGTATGAGTGTTAAAACAACTTATGTAGATATATTTAATTGTTTTATCGACATCGCTTGCAGTAGCGTCTGTTGCATTTTCTACAAACCTCTGTGGTTTACAAATGCAATATGTATGGTTATATTATAATGATTTTGTGAAATGGTAAATAAAAAAAAAAAAAAAAAAAAAATTAGTCTGAGTAAATCCTAGGCCAGACGAGAGAATTGATCGAACTTGAGACGTAACAGAATAAAAAGCATCGTTACTTCCTCCGTGGTACTGGTGGTAGGGAGTGACGCATCGTCTGTGTCTCTTACTAAATACCACAGGTTGACTCTGAGAAGGCCCCTTTCCTCGTAGCTTCGAAGAACTGAGGACTTCTATCAATACTCGAGTAAGATTTGTTCATGGAGACTTTATACCTTTGACTCTCAAGGTTCTACTGGCAAATTGACCAAATGGATGGTCGTGTCAAACCGATCAGCTGAAACCTGTGTTGTTTCTTCTTGGAACAATTCGTTCTCAACGAAACGCGAACGAACACTTTCTTCTAAGAAGAAAAAGGAATGAGCATAATACACCGCAGAGAGATTTCCTCCACGATTTCCTACTTAACGTATGATCATTTACTAATTAACCTTAGCAATCTTATGAGATTATACCTACCTATTAGTAGTTACCGACAAGCACCGTGCCTTACTTTTACATTTCGTTCCCAGAATTGTTGTTGTTCATTGTGGGACAATCTGAATAAAAAGCCATCATTATACGACTTGTTATATGACACTGTAAAGCAAAGTAGCTATTGGTAAAGATTTCTAATATAGGTACTCGTATATTTATATAATGTTAGGGTAGAAGGTACATAATCCCAAAAAGAGGCACTCTTTGTTGGCATGACAGTTCAGCTTCATTAGAAAGTAGCGCTAACGCTTCAAAAATGATAGGTTGTTACTCCTGAGCCACGGTAATACTATATGATAGTATTACCGTGCCTGAGCTACTGAATGCCGAGATGATAGGTGCGTAAGCACATGTACTAAAATAGCTATTAGTAATAGAGCTGGTGAAGTCTCGTTAAAATCAATAACGTCTGTTATAAATGCATCACAAGAATACACTGTAAAATATGAACGATTTCTGGAATTAAATATCCACATTCGACAATTTTGGTACAACAACACACATTCATTCGACCCAATTGGCCACATGTAAATCAGGGGTGATTTGACCTAAATAACACGTGAAAGTTCATAATAATTACACACAAACACAAAGTAAACGGACGACTACATTATGTAGTTTACCTTCATGTTGCCAGTTATAAAAGGGGTTAACAATAATTTAAGTTGGTACTTTTAAATGTAATTCTGGTAATTCTGACTACAGATGAATAGCACGAGCAAGAAACAACCTTATAATGTCTTGAAAAATATTTGAAACAAAATAATGTAATAAAGTACGAAGCATTTGCTCACTATAATGATTGAAGCCATTTATCAGGGCGACCGTCGGCGTCGCGGAATTCGTGCCGTGCCCGTGGATGGCGTTCCCTTTCAATTCTTTTCGTTTGCTCAATCAATCAGTAGTTTATTTAACCGCAGGGACAGGGGACGATTTCTATATTGTGTCTGCGACACCATTCGACGTAGATTGATTGTGTTCCTTCTTTGTTCTTTCTGTTATTACTTTGTTTCTATCGTGTTGCTAACTAGACAAGTTAGGTACCTACCTACCTACTTCTCGTATGAAGCTTTTCAAGGTATTTTCTACGACATAATGTAATCGCTGTATGTACAGGTGTGGCTTGAGTTCTCAAGTACTATTTCCAGTTATAAAACCGATACTGTGATTATTTAGTGGAATATAACAAGTGATCGAATTGTGTGAAGTGTCGAGTTTGTGTGTGCGTGCGTATTAAATTTGCACTAGTGTGTAGTGGTGGTATGTGTTGAGCTGGTTCCGGAGTCACGAGTGGTGGTGGCGGGCCGGTAGCGACGCATGCAGGGGCGCGCGGGCGAAGGCCCGAGCGGGCTCCGCTCACACCCGCGCGCCCTCCCGCCGCCTGTCCTACCACCTCCTCCGCAGTTCGCCACTGATCAAGACGAGATGCCTGCCAATCAGATTGCACAGGTTCATAATGTTCTTTGGTAGCGTTTCCGCTTTTTGCATATTTGAGACCCGATTTCCACCAAGAAATGGGGTTTACGTTTCCTCCAACAAAGAGTTTAGTCTCTTGATATCCCCTGCTAAAGTAAACGGAGAGAGAAGATTGGGCGGACTGTCGCTTTACTCGCCCAGTCTTTTCACCCGAATATTTAGTTCACCGAATTTCTTAATGGCTCCGTTCCGCTCAGCTATAGAAGAAATGAAAACATAGCAACCACCCGCGACAGGACGTGAGGGATTCACGCTTGCCCCCCCTGAGAAGCGGGATAACACCCGAAAACCCCCTCAAAGATGTGGGATAGCACCCGAAAACCCCCTCAAAGATGCGGGGTAGCATCCGAATCCCTCCTAGGTGAGACCGCAGTGTTAGCCGTAGGCCTGTTGGGAGTCCTGGGGTATCCTTTCGAGAGCTTACCCGGGGCTCCCAACCGTAGGCTGTTAGGAACGATACGTGTGGTTTTTAGTCGGTAGGAGTCCGGCAAAGCATCCCTGTAGGACTTTTCTTACGATAAACCCCTTCCTTCATATCATCAGAGTATCTTTTGTACAGGATCACCATTATGGAAAGTGTTTACCATCCGCTTTAGTAGGCGTAGTTGGATAGGAACCGCCGAGAGCAATGATTTTAAAGCCCTAAGCCAAGCACCGTCATTCAGGTTCGTTGTCAGTTGTGCTGCAGCATGTGGTGCAACTGAATGTCTGCCGAAAGCCTGTCCTCACTGTCTCTTTTTGCGTCTTGTTCTGCGTAGTTCGTAGTGATGCACTGAAAAGAAGTCACACTAACCAATTTCCTTATTACACCAGCCTAGACAGAATATCGAGCGAAAGAAACAGCGGATTCACAAACAAATATTGCGCTGAAGTACTCTATTTCTAACGTGATACTGGTATACGGCGTATTGCCATACTTATAGCATGCGTAGTTACTTTTTTCTTGTCCTAAGGAGTCAAAGGACATGGACATTTCAATTGAGATAATTTCAAGCCTGGACTGGAGATTGACGTAAGCTAGGTACTTTTATTTACAGCGGGAATAAGATCTTATCGACCAGAACTTTCGATCAAACAAAGTAGTTTGTTTAATCGAATACCAGAAGACGCATTTGTGGGACGACGAAGTTTACGAGGGCAGCCTCTACTTATTTATAAAATAATGAAGAATATTCCGATTAAGGCCGTGACCTCATTGTAATGAAGGAAAATAGACTGATAACATCGGTAATACGATTTTCGCTATCTCTTTGTTTGGGCAAGCTGAATCGGATTAAATTTGCATTCTGCAGTGCATATAAAAACGGATATTGTATTGACATTCCGTGTCTTGTTATTTTATAACCCTTATTATAGGAATCTATAGTCGTATATCATCCATTATGTATTTCGTATATCTACATACGTATATGGTAAATAGAGTGCTAGTTACAATAACAAGAAGGTGCATTTTCTGATTTTTGTTGTTTAGTTTGTCTCCATCTCTATAATGCAACATGACGAAAAAGATTGCAAAAAATCGCAATAAAAGGAAAGAAATCTCGCCATCCTTCAGCTTAGCTATCCGTCAACGACAGTGCGGAATTTAAGTGATAGCCGATTTGAGGATATACACTTCTCCTGGATCAATTGGATGCCGACTTTTTGGACAAAATCTCGTTATTTACCTAGTACTGCATTAAATGCATTTCAGAGGACTATGTTTACATGTAGGTTTTGATTCGAAAGCTACACGCTTAGATCATCTAACCACAGGATGCGCCTTACTTGAGCATTGTTTTCTGCCATTGCACATGACCATTTGGTCTTTTGGCTTTATAAAAAGCACTGTACATCAGTACATTATTTTATATGATTAAACTAGTACATTTCATTGTAGTTGACTCTACAATAAAAATTAACACACAACAGCCATTACGCGTTTGTCGATTAATACATTTTTAAATGCAATGAAATTTTATATGTCTTTGTGTTTCCCCCTTCACTTGTATGAAAACTGGCAGAATATTTTTGTATGCGGTGGTTCGCAAAGGCTAGTCCCGTGATATATGGTCTAAGGCTACACGTAATCATATCCCATATTAGGTAGTTTATTTCAGTAAAGTCGGTACTTGATAAAGTGATTAGAGAATGTATTTTTAAAATCGCTCCAGTTTTATCAGACTCATCTATAAACAAACAAACAAATCGTTTCTGTTAATTTTATTGGAACATAGGTACCTAGGTCAGGTGTCAAAAGAAAGGACGCGCTGTATTTGTTTGTATTCTCCCCTTTCTGAGCGACAGGAAGGGCCGTGATGTGAGCTAATTCGCTTTGTAATTTAATGAATACAATCCCTCTTTATGACAAACGCTTCCGCTTGGTTTAACGAATTCATTAATAGGCACGTCAGCCCATTTTTATTCCGTATCATTCTGTGTACAACATAATTATAATTTTTATTTATTATTCTGGTTGGTTATGAAATACTAAGTACTACCCGTTCGCTCTAACTTTGCCGCTGGCGTAGAGGCGTATACCCGAATTGTTAATTAGACGAAGTAAATGGACAGTAGCTAATGTCACTTCGTCATATGAAATACGCAACATTGTATGAAGAAGTGACATTAGTTGCTGTCAATTTACTTCGTCTAATTAAAAATTCGACTTTAGTATGGAGCCGAACGGCAAAGTTAGAGCGACCGAGCAGTATGAGTATATTAAGTACTAGCTGAGCCCGCAACTTCGTTTACGTCACATAAGGTGTATGAAAGGAAAGGTATTTCTTCATCAGAGTCATCAAGCAGCGTCTGAAACTGCCCTGTTTGCTTAATCATAAAAGAGCTTAATGATTAAGTCTATTTTAAAACAATTCAGTCCACGCCTTCGGCGCGGACTGAATTGTTTAAAATTAGTCTTAATCATTAAGCTCTTTTATGATTAAGCCAACACGCCAGTTTAGGTTCACTCACATTCAAAGAAACCCCTACAATTAAAATTTTCAAAATATCTAATTCTTAAAAGTGTTATAACTCTTTTATTTCTAAACCGATTTACATAAAACAAACGCTAAATGTTAACTGAAGCAAACCTCAACACAATAAAAAAAACCGCATTGCAATCGGTTGAGCGGTTGCTGAGATTAGCGTGCACAACCGTACAGACAAACAGATATACAGACATACAGACATACGGACATACAGACAAACAGACAAAAATTCTAAAAATCATTGTTTTGGGTTCTATTGCGTTCATAAAGCCCCCCTATAATATTTTTTCTTATTTATCTTCCATGTACAGACAGCGACCTGTTACGATTTTATTATATGTATTGATATTGATTGATATTTCGTGAAACGTGCTCACGTCCTTAATACTCCCAACAATACGTGAGAGGGATAAGGAGTGTCGCGTCAAGTGTGCTCAAAGAGTTCGAGAGGCGAATCTACACCGTCTCCAACAGCTGATGGCGGCTCTGCGACCCCAAGCGCCCGTCGGGGATTGCGATCGATGACCGCACCCCGCGCTCACCCTCACCTCACCTCTAGACACTCGCCCGTCTCATTTTCCTTTCCCGCTTTTCTTTCCTTCGAATATACGAAGGGGCTACGCTGCTACGGTACTACAATACACACCAACGCGGAGTGTTATTATGATTTGTGACAAGTCTGTCTCCCTCGCAGTCGCTAGTTTACATGTACTTACTTTGTATACCAAAGAATGTTTCAGTCAACTAGGTACCTACATGAATGTTTTTTAAAGTCTATGGTACTATAACATTTAGAGGAAAAGCTTGAAAGACATTGTGAGTTTGGAACATTCTTTGAAACTACAGATAAAACGTTGAAAATTCTCGCACTAATAGGTGACTGTGACTACCCATGAATACTTAAAAGCTTTACCTAAATTATGTGTTATTGCGCAAATTACTGAAGTTATGACGATGTTTGGCGTAAAAATAATACGTCTTAAGAGCTTTTACAGGCTTATTCGCAGATTGCCTTTATCGCAAAATGTCTACGGGTCGTAAAATGTCTTTTGCGCTAAACTGAAACCGCTAAAACATCTGAAAATGTAGATTTAGACTGTCAAGAGTTACGGTGCCACAGACAGACTAATGGGATGTACCAATGTCGCGAGCGCACCCGCGGGGCATAAGCTGGTTATAGATAATTTCATAAATGTAAAATGCGATAGAGTAACTTTTTGTTTGTGATTTTGAAAAGTTTCAAGTTGTTTCACGCAACAGAAGTTTTGCACTTGAAAGAGGTGTAACTGATTAAGCTTCAGTCTGCGGTTGAAAGTTGAAACTGTTTTCACATTAACAGCTTAGCCGTGTAATTTAACAGGGGCGTCTAGTCACTTTGAAAGAGATTGAAGGATTCGCTGAATCACCTAATCGAGCATTAATGTTAGAATTAGGCTTCATTGGAAGGTTCTTTATATAATTTAAATAGTTTTGAATTTGTTATCTTTAAACTTACTCGGTGTATTTTGATGTTTTCTCGTGATTATTATAATTCTTTTTGTACAGACATTTCCTTTCGTTGCAACACCCCTAGTCGCTTCTAGTCTAGACTGCAGCGAGCGCCGCTAAACTAATAAAGCAGAAACTAGTGCAAAATGATGCTAGAACGTAAAATACTCACTTAGTATTTGGCCGATTTTAGGCTGCTAGTAGTTACAAAATGGCAGACAGCAGTTACAAATTTATCTGAATGCAAATGTTACCTACTGGGTATTATGTAGTTGTAAAAATATTGAGTGGTTGCTCCAATAGATATTTACTTCCAATAAATATTATAATATAAATATATCGGAAGTAATGTTTTTCACCTCGAGTTTAAACAAAATATTTTTTTATGAAAAGCTTTTCTAGCTGGCATGTTGTTCAAAACAAATACATTTTATTTCAGGTAATCGCCCTAATATGCGGCTTGCTGGTCGTGATCCTGATGGTCCTGGGACTGGCGTCGGCAGACTGGCTCATGGCAGCCGGCTGGCGACAGGGCCTCTTCATGCACTGTATAGACCCTGAAGCACCTACGCCGCTGCCGTTCGATATAACTGCTCAACCAGGCTGCTATGCCGCAAGACCCGCACCTTATATTAAGTAAGTTTAAACTTAAGTGTACCTATATAAATGTAGATCTGAGTCACGTGGTCACGTCTTATCATCGAACAACGGCATTATGCACCAGCAGAAAAATAGAACTTTATTGCAAATTCGCGGACGTCACGCGGTTTTACCCACGTAGCTCTCATTCCCGTGGGTAGGTATACGGGAATAAAATATAGCCTAGGTTACCCGGGGATAGTGTAGCTTCACAACAGTGAAAGAATTTTTTAAATCGGTCCAGTAGTTTCGGAGCCTATTCGATGCAAACAAACAATCAAACAATACATACGTCCTACAAAAAACCGGAAAGTCAGCCCGTTTATATTGGTTTTGGTTTATCAGTCTTCGGTTCATACCAAAAGTCTGTCGTGGATGCACACCAGATATATTATAAGATTTATAAGACCTACCTACATAAGAAACGTTTGGTATGACTAGATTCTATATACCTAAAACACTTTAAAAACAAGTTCACTTACAAACAGTAGGTATATCAAGTAGAAAGCTCCCGAACAAGTGTAAGTACTACCCGTTCGCTCTAACTTTGCCGCTGGCGTAGAGGCGTATACCTACCCGAATTGTTAATTAGACGAAGTAAATTGACAGTAGCTAATGTCACTTCGTCATAGAAAATACGCAACATTGTATGAAGAAGTGACATTAGTTCCTGTCAATTTACTTCGTCTAATTTAAATTCGACTTTAGTACGGAGCCGAGCGGCAAAGTCAGAGCGAACGAGCAGTATTAATTATTAAGCAACACTCATACTACTAACGTGCGTTGCAGTAAATCTGAGTCACAAATTCACAAATGATTTTACAATTTGTTAAAGCCGCAATTTCTGGTAACATTATTGTGCTTATGAAAAATAGGCTTTGCGAGAAAACACCCTTTATTGCCACTTAACACGAAAATGGGTCACCATAATAAAATTAACTCTGCGTTATCAAATCAACCAACTAGGAGTTAGTTTACGTGCAATAAGAATCACTATTAATTTTACGCATTATGGTGTTTCCGAATTATTGCGTGCTCTAGGTAATAAATACCCAATTAAAGTATATTACATACAAGGGCAGGACCTTATCTTTAAAATATCTAAAACGAAACTATCAGAACTTATGTAAGAAACTGAGATACGACAAAAATATTTAAAAAGTTTAGCAATATTTTTACCTATGTGAGATGATACTGTTGAATTCTAACTGTAATTTTGGATCTCGAGTTACGTCTTTTATTCTCGTGAGTCACACCCGCACAAAAGCCTTTCGGTATAAAATTTCAATTCAATTTGTCACAAAGAGAAATCGCAATCGCAAAGCAAATTAACGAGAACAAATATTGGTACATAATTATGACAAACGAAAACTTTCAATGTTACTTACATAAAGAGGCATGCTTACGTAATGTAATCGTAATTTCTGAGACCTACCCTGGCATAGGCATATATTAAAAAAAACAGTTGCAACGTCCAAAAAGCTTTGTTACAAAAATAGATTATTGAATTCAAATAATAAAACTAAGACTATGTGGAACATTATTAATGAGCGGACCAATAAAAAATGTAAAAAAGAAAACCGAAATATAAAATTAAATGTTGACAATTCCCTAATTACAGACCCTGACCAAATAGCAAACTACTTTAATAACTTCTTTTTGACAATCGGGGGAAAAAGTTCCCAACGATCAAATGGACCACAGAGCTCGCTTACAGCTTACCATCATACGGAAAATACAATGTTCCTCAGCCCTGTAGACCCTTACGAAGTCAATATACTTCTAAAAAATCTGAACAGCAAAAAAAGTTATGGTATCGATGAACTACCACCTAATCTATTTAAATCTTGCGCAGATGAACTGACTTTACCCATTTATCTCCTACTGCACCAGTCATTTGAGGAGGGCGTTTTTCCTGAACAGTTGAAACAGGCCGTGATAAAACCTATTCATAAAAAGAACTCAAAAACTAATCCAGGTAACTACCGCCCTATTGCACTACTGCCTACTGCTTCAAAAATATTCGAAAAGGCAATGTGCAATAGAATATACTCCTTTTGCGAAAAATTCAAAATATTTGACGAGTGTCAAAACGGGTTTCGAAAAAACAGATCTACAATATTGGCAGTTTACAAATACATTCAAAATGCCCTAGATATTATAAATAAAAAGAAATATGCTATAGGCGTTATGCTTGACATGACTAAGGCTTATGACAGAGTACAATTTGACCTCCTACTGCATAAACTACATAAAATAGGAATACGAGGACCGGCCCATAAGTGGCTGACATCGTACTTAACGGGTAGAAAACAACTGGTGGAGATTGAGTACTTCAATGAAACCACCACTCAAATAGAGAGGATTCATTCCGGAAACTCTCATGTGACAGCTTCAATCCCTCAGGGTAGCGTAATAGGATGCTTACTGTTCCTCATATATATCAACGATCTGCCTAAAAACATTGAAGGTCCTTGTGTACTGTTTGCTGATGACATCTCCTTGCTAATCTCGTGTGACAGTGGCTTGAACCTAAATTTCGAACTTAACTCTGTCCTAACAAGGACAGCAGCCTGGATGACTGAGCATAATTTAGAAATAAATTACTCTAAAACAAAAATAATACCGTTCCATCCTCACCAAAAGGCCCCAATAAATATAAACTATGCCTTTGATGGAGTAAAGCTGGAAGTTACCAACGAGTTTAAGCTTCTGGGTTTAACGTTAGATACCAATATAAATTGGAAAAAACATGTTAGCAAAACTCGAGCAAACATTGCAAAATTCGCATATGCACTGCGTGAAATAAAACAAACTACCGACATGGCAACTGCTCTGGTAACCTATTACTCATACGCGTACTCTTGGTTAAGCTACGGCATAGTATTGTGGGGGAATAGTGCTGATGCGCCAACTATTTTTACCCAGCAAAAGAAATTAATAAGAATATTAGTTAACATCGAAGAGACAGACTCATGTAAACCCCACTTCAAAAATTTGAAAGTCTTAACTTTGCCAGGTATCTATATCTTTGAAACCTGCAAATTTGTGCGTAAATACCCGGAACACTATACAACACGAGAAAGCAAGCAAAACAGATACACACTAAGGCATAAAGATAGACTAAATCTACCAAATTCTAGACTGAAAATGCATTCTTCAGGCCCCTTGGTCATGTCTATTAAGATATATAATAAACTACCAGAGTTCATTAAAAATGAAAAGAGATTCTATCCTTTTCTTAATAAATTAAAACATTTCCTAATACACAAAAGCTATTACACTATTGAAGAATTCCTTAATGATAAGGACATGAAATTAATATTATAATAACATTTTGACTACAAAAAAAAAAAAAAAAAAAGGAAACTAGGTATTCCCAATTTGACTTTGTTGATGACCTTAATATATAAGAGCCTGAAATTTAATTTAAAACTAACTATAATTAACATTGCTTGTTTGGATAATAATAGCATTTATTTTATAGACATTTTATTTAATTTTAATCGTAATATGTATATTTGTACTTTTCAAATGACATTTCCTATACATTTTATCGACATTTTATTTATTTTAATTTGGGTAATTGTAATTCATGTTTGTATTTATTTTAAATTGACATTTTTTTTTCATGTTAATTGTTTAATTTGAGTTGTTTTAATTGAGTTAGGTATTTGACTTTTCAATTGATAATTCCAACATTGATCTTTAATTATTTATAATCTACTTTAATTATGTACCTATCTTAATTTTACAATTTATAGTTGTACAAGTATTGATATCTATTAGTTCAAAATTTAAAATCTATTTTAATTATGTATTTTGATTTTTCAGTTGATAATAATTCTATATTGACTTTTACTAATTAATTTATAATGAATTTTAATTTCGATTGTAACTTTTGTTGTTAAGTTTGCCTTTTGAACATTGTGCCTGAATTAGAGATTGTGATGTGTTAAGAATGAATTATGTAAGATATTAATTATAGTAGGATAAGCTTTTTCAAATAAGTTGCAACTTTTTAGTAAGTCTCTTCCTCTCTCCTAGCATAACTGTGCTGTGCCCGACAGGGTCCATAATTGTAACCAATGATATATTTAAACAGCTGTACCTATCACATTATGGAATGCAATAAATGTATTGAGTATTGAGTATTGAGGCTATTTTACACTAAGCGGAGACAAAACGTGACTAAAGTTTAAACGACAAAGTATTCAAGGAAAATACATTAGAATATTGGGGTAAAGTAGTTATTAGGTACTGAAGACTTTATTCAAATCGAAGGTTTTGTGAGGCATTTTAAAGGTTAGGTACGTGTCGAGAAACGGTGTAAAGTACTTATAAATAAATAAATAAATATTCACGGACATTTCACACAACGCTATCTGATCCCAAAGTAAGCTAGGAATAACCTGCTTGTGTTATGGGTATCAGATCACGGATATTAATACTTAATTACTTATAATTATACTTTTTAAATACATGCATATTATACTTGTGACGGCAAGAGAGAATCCTTTGACCACGTAAGGTGATCACTGTGTATGGAACAGTTTCCTAAAACAAACCGCAAATCAATTTATTAATAGTATCCCACTTTAAGCTCCAGTTAAAAGCTCCAGGAAATTATTTCTAGAATTATTGAGATTCTTTCAGACGTAAAAGGGCAGGGATGCCACTCATACACAGTGGAGAGAATTTTCGCCAGAACTGAGCGTCTCAAGAGATCGTTCCTCTGTCGAACTATAAAAACCTGGAACGAACTGCCCGCACACGTGTTTCCCTCATCTTACAATCCCGGGTTCTTTAAGAGGAGCATGAAGAGGCACACCACAAGGCCGCCAACTTGAGGGCCACTATCAGAAGTGGCCCCCAATCGCTAGATTTGCCATGGCTTTCCATCAGGCTGGTGGCGACGTCAATTTGGCGAGCTAAATACACACATCAACAAAGTCTAGGGAACAAGGACATTTCTAGTTTTTATTTAAAAACCCTTTCTTGTAATAGTGAGTGTTTTATATCAATAGAAGGGTATTTTTATACCGTTTTAAATTTTAATTTTAATAAAAAAATTCTCATGTCAATTTTTTTTAAGAAAGTATTGAATAGTGCCAATATTGAGTATTACAACTTTCTATGATTAGGCACAAAAGTAACGAGGTACCTAGTAAGAAATACAGTAATTGACCGTACTTTAAACGTTTTTAATAATCTGTAGGACCTCCTAAAGCATTAGCAACAGCTCGACAACGGCGTGGCAGACTTAGTATGAGATTGTCAATCATCGTCTGTGGAATATGGCTCCATACACTGCGAAGGTGTAAAAAAAGTTGTTCTTCAGTGTTCAGATTTTCCAAAGAATCACTGAAAGCTCTTCTCCCAAGCAAATCCCAGGCATGCTCTATGGGATTGAGGTCTGCAGACTGAGCAGGCCATTCCAACGTCGTAATATTGTGCTCGCTTAACGCATTGACCACTACCCTCGCGGTGTGTGACCGTGCATTATCTTGACCGAACTGCTGTCGATGAGGGATTACCATGGGGTGTATAACCTCCTAAATGTATTGGTTTGCATTCAAATTGCACCGTATCCAAACGAGGTCGGTCCTTCCACCAAGGCGAATTCCAGCCCATACTATGATTGTTCCACCTTGGTAAGGATGAACTTCTTGCGGATTCTGGAGACGACTCCGACGTCCAGGAACTCGCCATATACGCACTCTTCTCGAATCAGGATGAAAACCGAAGCGAGATTCGTCGGAAAACAGAACCCGTGCCCATTGATGGTCGGTCCACTGTAAATGTGCGTTAGCCCACAATAAGCGACGACCTCGATTTCCACGTCGAATAGCTGGAACCCTAAGCGGTCTGCGAGCATGAAGATTGGCTTCGTGTAGTCTTCTCCTGACAGTTTGATCGCTAATAACCACTTGATGCTGAGACTGGAGGCTTGCGACCAACTGACGAGCAGTAATCGTGGGTTGCCGCCTTGCGGAATTTTGCAAGAAACGATCTTGTCGCGGGGTAGTAAGCCTATTTCGTCCCCTGTGACGTTCGGCAACATCCCCTGTAGACCTGTAGCGTGCCCATAATCTGCAAATTACGCTTGGTTGGGTGTTGACAGCATCCGCTACGTCGCGTCGCGTTGAGTTCGTCCAGCTTGCAGCATACCAACAGCTCTTAACATCTCTTCGCGACTTAAATGACGACGTGACATGATGACTACAGTCACAAAAATGCACAAACCATACGTATAAGACGTATTATTGATAATAAACGTTATTTACAATCAAAGAAAATAATTTTTCACTTCTTATGCTCGTAAAGTTCTTGTTTGTGCTGGGTGTATGCGGACTAAAACAACATTTTATGCTCTAGTGCATAAAGTTCTTTTTCTTCTTCTAAAACAATATGGCCATACTAGACCGTACGAGACGGTACCATGAAGATCGTGTTACTCTATGAACCAAACATAATAAAACGCTATTAAATAACTTGTTTTTTTTTGTTACATTTAATTTGTACTTTCTGTGTTCTATATAAATTAAGAAACATTAAAAATCAGATAGTATTATGAGTGAAAAAATATTATAAAATGAACTTATGATTAGGCAGTATAGGTCTCGTTACCCATATCTAATGCTTCATGTAGAATGATTTTAAAAAAACTTGAAAAAAGACCTATATTGCTACCTGAGTCACAAATTCAAACGCATACCGTAAATATGACAGGAAAAAACTATTACATTGAATGTACAAAATTGTTCAAATGTTACTTTTAATTTTAATTAAAGACTTTTATTTACAATATCACTGTTTCATTTCCTTGCAATCGAGTGAAAAGCAGAGTGTATAACTCGATCATAAAACCCATTTTATCCTCAACTTAATATCCACCCTCGCCTTTGGCTCGGGCGGATAAACGTCTCGTATAAAATGGCTTCTTTTATGCACTTGTAGTACAATCTACTATTTATTTTGCATCAGAGAAACTGCACAATCAATCAAACACTTTTAAAAGTTTTCCCTCCATATTCGAAAATCATTACTTATTTAAATTTATTTTTAAATTTCGAACAATTCTGTAATCTACTTTATTCTATTTTTATTTATTTGCTGCCAGTTATTTGCAAAACAAGATTTACACGAAAAAAAAATTGGGGTCATCTTGTTCCCTAGACTTTGTTGAGGTGTTTATATAAAAAAAACGTCAATACGTCATTGAGGGCAAACCTTCGAGTATGTAGACAAAAGTTAATGAGCAATACTGTAATTGAGTGTAATCACTGTTGTGATTTGGAAAGAGTAAGCAGTACACGCACAAATGCACATATCAACAAATGAACACGTACGCGGCAGCACGTTGCGACACCACCCTCTTACGATTCCGTCACCCTCGTCTCGCCTAGGTAATTTGGAGTCTGTGTGCGAGCAAATATCCTTAGTTAGAGTATTATACATAGCTTGCATTATACTATACATACCCTTAGGGCTAAAGGGTGTTTGTACCCAACAACATAAGGATTCTGAAAATTATTTAATACTAGCTGATGCCCGCAGCTTCGCCCGCGTAAAATTAGTTCCCGTGTCCGCTTCCCGTGGGAACTCATTCCCGGGATAAAAAGTAGCCTATGTGTTATTCCAGACTATAATGAATTCCTGTACCAAATTTCAGCCAGATCCGTTCAGCCATTCAAGCGTGAAAGAGTAACAAACATCCACACTCACAAACATTCGCATTTATAATATTAATATATATAATAAAGTAAGATGTTGGACCATAGAGCAACACGACCAGTACAAGGTTAGTTGACATAGCATGTTTACTCCATACGTGTATGTGTATGTGTCAGTCAAATGTTACTGGGTAGAAATCGTATTCATATACAACACTACAAATGCAATCGGCTGTCACTATGGAACTTATACAAAACAATTAAAACAATACACTCATAATTCAGACACACACATTAACCCTTAAATTCATAGTGTAGGATTTAGACTACACAATATTCTGAATCCTGAATGTCATCCGCTTTTGTCTTAAAATTATTTTTTATTATCTCTTGTCTACCGATAACAGGTCTATTTTTAAATATTTTATGTTTGCAGTACTGTTTTTTATTTTCAACTTGTATTTTATTGCTAAAACTTTTTGGCGGACCGCGATTTGCAAAAGTTGTAATTCAATTTATTTAGTGAACATTTTTTTTCGAAAATTTCAAGGTAAGTTGTCCTGTTTAATTTTTACTTTTATTCTTCAAAATGTTCAATATTGAGTGTAATTAGTAAAAGTTTCAATTGTGTTAGGAATGACCACAAATCTTGAAAATTTTGTTCTGTAGGACTTATCCTACATTATGCATTCAGTACTAAGTAGAATATTGTATGAGATATTTGTAATAGAGGCAGAAATTATATATTTCAGATGTCTAATTGAAGACGAACTGGTTTTGATGACCAAATAAGCTCCTACGTAGCTGTCTTCAATGACAATGAATCAGAAGATGGTGCTGAAAAAGATTTCAGTGAGGGAAATGATGAAGAGGAGCAGGTTTATTATAGGGACTGAGTGTCGAGTTTTGAATCTGAAGAGGCTGTAGATGGTCCTTTGGAAGACGAATCTCTTAGTACTGATGTAGACCATAGTGCAGAGGATCCCACCTAAGTGGCGTAAATCTCATGGGGCAGTTATATAGGAAAATATCACAAATTCATAAGAGTAGAAAGTATTACATGCGATTGTTCCATGGCCTTGTAGACGTATGAGTACGATGAGTAGCTTACAAGAAATTGTTGTCACAAAAACCTAAAATTAAGTGGGTTACCCTTTTTTTATGTAAGGAAAAATCCTTCATGGATGCTATGCCAGACTCGTACCGACTAAAAAACCTCACGTAACGCCCAACAGTTTACGGTTGGGAGCCCCGGGCAAGCCCTCGGAAGGATGTACCAGGACTCCCGACAGACCTACGGCTACCACTGCGGCCTCGCCACTAGGGCTTGAACTCCGGAATTCCGGAATTGACATAATTCCGGAATTCCGATAAAATCTAATATCGTTCTCAATTCCGGAATTGGCGAGATCAATACCGGTATTTCGATATTAAAAAAAAAAATATATTTTCGTTTCTTCTTTAATTTCATTACAAACAAAAATGCAGATTATAAGCTTCTTATGCAATTTAATTGCCTTTAATTACTACAATGTTGATAATAAAGGATTTCTCTATTAACAAATTAATTCGATTATGTACTTAGGTATTAATCTTTTTATTGGATAATATTTCTAAAACCTACTAAGAATGTAAATCCATAAAATTAATGGTATTTGATAGAAAACATACTGTTTAAATAATAATAATATTATTGATTTTTGTATTTTTTTACATTTAGACTTCAATTTATGGTGCGAACTTAGACTTAGCTCTGACTTATGCTACGAGTTAAATTTAACTTTGATAGAAACGCTGTAAGAATTTGACAGAGGTCTCGCTCAGCATAGTGCTAGTAGTTCTGACGAAACTCATGGGCCCCGTACCTTATTATTAGGTACAAACTTTGCCCCAAGGCGCTCCACTGACCCAGAGTGAGGAGGGTCCTGGGTTTCCTGTTCTCATCAAGGCGGAGGAACATATTCCGTCGCACATGGCTCCGTCTCAGGCGCCCGATGCTGATTACAGCGAGAACGACGTGCCCAAAGTCACTGAAGGTGATTTAGGGGCGACTGTACTGCGGCTTAGATTCCGCACGGACCGTGTCCCTGGACCCTACAGCATTCCAGGCCGAGCGTGGGTCCTGGCTCTTGAGGATCTCGGGCCTCGAGGGATGGGGCTCTTTACTGCATGCCTCGAAAAAGGCCAGATTCCCAAGGTCTGGAAGACAGGGAAACTGGTTCTGATACGAAAGGCAAGGTGGTCGGCAATCGACCCATCGGGGATGGGAAGACTGCCGATCGGCCGATCATGTTGCTCCGTTGAGCAACTCCGGCCGATCCCCGATCAGTTGATCCCTAACAATAATACGCTCAAGGAGCTTGCATACCTCGTTAGGTATGCAAGCTCCTTGAGCGTATCATTGCACAGCGCACAGTCGGGCACCTCACACGCGTGGGGCCAGATCTGGCGGATAACCAGTTTGGTTTCCGTCAAGGGCGCTCCACCGTGGACGCGATCATGCGCATTAGAAGACTGACGGAGGAAGTAACATCGCAGGGTGAGGTGGTGTTGAAAGCGATGGCGATGTCAAGAACCACCGGCATCGCCTTCAACACCTTGCCCTGGAGCTGCGTTAGGGAGGCGCTTATTTATCATGGAGTGCCTCCCTACTTCCGTCGCATTGTCGGGGCCTATCTTTCCGAGAGGGCCATAACTTACCCAAGCTGGCTAGGGCCCAGCCGGGTCAGCGAGATACGTCGTGCGGTGTTCCGCAGAGATCAGTCTTAAGACCGCTTCTGTGGAACATCGGTTACGATTGGGTGCTGCGTGGTCCGTTGTTCAGAGGCAGCATGTCTCGAGGATCTGGCAGCGAGGCAACTTGCGTCCTTGTTTAAATAAATTAATTATATTTCTAATTTATTCTTTTCTGGTGCAAGGAGGCGCTGGAGCGGGGTCATAGGCCTACGTCTAAAGAAATCTAGATTTGGCAGTTCCAGCTCCACAAGGAAACCGTGAAGACCTGGACCTGAGCAACAAACCGAATCGCCAAATCACATCACACAAGGGGGGAATCGCCGAATCGCCACAATCACGGCGGTCAGACCGGTCATGGGCGAGGGACTAGAGAGGAGCCACGGAGCGGGTGCTCTGTCCTACCGGTTGTCACAGATGCTTACCGGGCACGGGAGCTTCAGAAGTATCTGTGACGAATACACCAGGAAACCACACCTGAGTGCCAGCACTGCAAGGAACGCAGTGAGGACACAGTACTTCACATATTAGTGGAGTGCACAGCGTGGGCTTAACAGCGCCCGGTCCTCGTGGTAGGTCTGGACGTGGACATTCTCTCGCTGGAGACCATTGCGTGAGCTATGATCTCCAGTGGGAGTATGAAGGACGCCACTGCGTCTTTTTGTGATCAGTTAATATGGCGAAAAGTGATCGAGAGAGAACGCTTCCACCCGAAATCCGCATGTCTTTGCCCAAGACTATCGGCCTCCATAATCGGGGGCCTGAGGACGGTGGGAGGGCTATCGCCGTCCTTACAAAAGCACGCCCAAGACGAAAGCGTGACGTGAAAGTTTCACGCACGCCACACGCCCTGAGATGCGGGATAACACCTGAACAAGCCCCAAATACGCGGGATAGCACCCGAACCTCCTAGGTGAGGCCGCAGATCACTGCGGCCTTGGCTTGACTATCAAGTCAAGGTCTGTGGGGAATCCTGGGATCATCCTTCTGAGGGCTTACCCGGGCCAACCGTAAGCAATAGTTAGGAAACGTGTGGCTTTTAGTTGGTTACGTTAAAATAAGTAATTTTACTGGGAATCAAAGTAGTTTATCACTAATCACGTAGGACTGTCAGCTCCCGTTTCTTTTTTAACATATCACTATTTTGTACAAAACGAAACTTGATTGAGTTCCGGAATTCCGGAATTCCGGAATTCAAATACTGAATATCGAAACCCAATTCCGGAACTGAAAAAGCGTCCGATATTCAAGCCCTACTCGCCACCACTGTGGGTGGTTCGGGTGCTATACCGCGTCTTTGGTGGATTTCGGGTGTCATCCCGCTTCTTAGCGTGATGACACCCGAAAACGATGCGTGAATCCCTCACGTCACGCTGCCGTCATGGGCCTGCTTCTGTAAGGACGGTGAGCAGCCCTCTCACCGTCCTTAGGCCCCCGGTCATGGAGGCCGATAGTCTTGGGCGAGGACACGTCGGCGGCACCCTCGCCACCGCCGACTGCGGAGCTCGGGTGGGAGAGTCCACTCCCGGTCCCTTCCCGTCTTCCACAAGCATGACCTGCTCACTGAAAGAGGCGGCGCAGTCCCACTTACTCCCGCTGGAGATCATGACTCGCACTATGGTCTCGAGCGCAAGAGTGTCCACGTCCAGAACTTGGATGGATACCTTTAGTCTTGAAGTAGCTGAAACCTTATACTTTTTGAGGAAAAGGAAACTAGGTAGACCCAGTCCTTCTTTAGAACAGGAAATACGGTGCTTTCCTAAAAAAAGGAAGAACGGTGTTTCCCTGGTTTCACCATCAGAAGATATTAGTTTAGATGAAGATTTTGCTTTTCTGGCCATTTTTTTTTATAAAAGTAACATGTAAAATGCCTGTGTTCTGGTTTTACCCAAACCATATGTGATTTTTTTATATTTCTCTACCTTACATTATGAGTAAAAAACTAATTTAGGAAATACCATAATAAAATAATAAAACACGTAATCTAATTCTTTGAATTTTGAAGAAAACCACGCGACATATACACCTACTTACATACATACACTTTTTAGTTGGAGTGCATAATGTAGGCTACATCCTACACAGAAAAAATGAGGGATTTAATGGACAAAACCTTCTTCGATATTTTTTTTTATTATTTTTCTAGTAATTTCTGTACTCTTGAGATAATAGGTATATTTTTTTCATTGAAAAATAAAAAATCATGCATTTAAGGGTTAATATATTTGTTATACTTACCATTTGGAGTATGTATTGATAGAGAGAAAAGTCTTATTTGTTTAGCTCAGAGATCAAAGTCATATTTGTTTAGCTCAGTGTTGTGCAAAGTTAGTAGAAAAACTAATTATACATTTTAATTTCGTTACAGAGCCGCAGCTGGTCTGTGCGTTGCCACACTAGCAGCGGACGTGTGCGGAGCGCTGTTGACCGGCCTCGGTCTGCGCTCCGCCGACCACCGCACCAAGTTCCGCTACTATAGGTTCGCGGTGCTCGCCATGTCGCTAGCCTGTAAGTATCACTCATACTATACTCTGTAAAATATAGCTTGATCTCTGTGACAGTTATAAACGTAAACAAAATTGACTGTTATTTCAAAGGCATAAAGTTGTTATTTACAGTTTGCACCTCGTGTGTTCTCACTCTCTGCATTTCAACCACAAAAGCTTTATGCCGTTGACATAAATACGTTTGTAGAACTGTCACAGAGATCAAGCTATATTTTACAGAATATAGTTTAACTCTTTTTGCACTGCTATTGATCTCCTGAAGTCAATTACAGATCAGGTTGACCCTGAAACTGTAATTTTATGAGAGGTGTTGTGTTTTAATCACAGCTCGAAATACGTACAGGAAATAATAACAATTTGTCAAGAACCATTTTACAAAAGATTACAGAAATACAATACTTAATTTCAATCTACATGGTGTAGTGAATAATAACAATTGTTAAAACAACGCATAATAATATTAATTCCCACTTCTCTTTGCTTCAATTCATTCTTCAAAAAAGTCGTTTTCCATAAAAAAATTGTGTCAAGGTTATCAACTTAATAAAATTATTTCCGTTCGACCTTATGACTCATGAGGTCATACGTTACTCATTTTTATCGAGAAAATACAGAAAACATTGTGTCACAAAAATGCGCCTTAAAACTAGTTTATCGTCAAGTAACCGCCGAATGCCTATAGCATGTTTCATTGATTCTGCTATCGGAGAAGTAAAAATCCAATATGTAATATTCCAATGCCTGCGATACCGTCGCCGCTCCAAAAATTCAGTTTACCCCACGGCTAGATATTTCGCTTCAAACGAAAAGGAACATCCAGTCTCCTCTCCAAAGACTGCTCACGTCCTAACAGAAGCAGGCCCAAGACGGCGGAGTGACGTGAGAATTTCACGCACGTCTCACGCCCCAACACTGTCCTGTGTCTTTGGTGGGTTGGTTCGGGTGTTATCCCGCATAACCCCCGAATCAACCCACCAAAGACACAGGAAAGTGCCCGTTTATCTATGTGAGGCCGTGGTGGCAATCAAAGTCTGTCGGGAATCCTGGGAAATCTTTCCGAGGGATTGGCAGGGCACCGTGTGATTTTAGTCGGAAAGAGACCGACATAGCATCCATGAGGGATTTCCGCACGAAAAATGAAGCCTCCTCACTTTTCCAGATTTCAGCACACACACACTAACACAAGACAAACATAGATACCAAAACCCAATGACAGCGATCTATTCACATGTTCAGCATTTATAATTCAAAATTGTTATTTATTTCAGTTTATGGTTTACATTTTAGCTTTAATTTGTATTGTTCTTTGTTTCAGTAATGTGCATTTTAATAGCACTGGTGATCTACCCAGTCTGCTTTGCTGCAGAATTAAATCTGGGTAAGTATTTGGTATAGCATGGATATAATGTGATATTGTTTAACCTGAGTCAACTACAAATGCATAATTTACTATTTTAGGTAACAGATCAGTATGGGAGTTTGGTTGGGCGTATGGTGTTGGTTGGGGCGCCGCCATTTTCTTGTTCGGCGCCGTGGTCTTGCTGTTATGCGACAAAGAGAGTGAGGAGCTTTACTACAAGGAGCGTAAAGTGAGTAATACTTATTTACGCATTGATGGCTACAATTTTTTTCATAGCCTGTTAGGGTTTAGTAAGTCATGAACTTGAAATAACTCTAAGACTGTAAATTGAATGTCAGCGACGAGCGGGGCGACGACGGCGACTGCGGCGCGAGTCAGAGTACAAGAGAGTAAGCAACGTCGAATAAACGATAACAAGAGCTAGCCTAGCTAAGCTCTAGGCCTTCCAGCTTGGTCATCATTGCAGCCCTTGCGGTCCTCGCTGTAAAGTTTATGTCGGCTCGTCCATCAAGTGCTGCACGCTGACCGCGCTGTGTCGGCCTGGAGCTGCGCTAAGCTGCGCTGTCGGCCATCATAACGCGACCAGTAAAGTAGTCATTATAGAGCGCGGCAGTAATGTACTAATATTATTCTGACGTGGTGTGTGTTGTCCTCAGGTGGTGAGCGGCGAGGCGGCGCGCCCCTAGGGCCGCGGGCGCCTGCCCGACCTGGTGCCGTGAGCCCGCTAGCGCGCTCCACGGGCCGCGCGCCGCGCCCGCCCCCGCCCACACCCCCGCAGCGCGCGCGCGCTGGGTGTGACGCGTGACCTCCCCCCACCACACCACCACACACCACACACCACACCGCCCGCACACACCACCACTGCACACGTAACGCGCGTGCCTTCCCACCGACGTTCGCGCGCATACGCATAGCACATCCCTGGTGGAAAGGCGCCCCAATCCGCGCGGAATGAGAATCGGATGGAATCTTGGCAAAGTTGTCACGCGCACCAAAAACTCATTATGACTATCCGTGACGCAGTCTCTGAAAAATCTGCGGTCTCTTTGTGCGCCGCAGACTAAACTCTGCGGCGAGTTTGACTGCTAATAGTGAGGCTATGGTCTCCTATAACGCCATAGGCTACGTAAACGAGACGGCTGGCTGATGATTCGAGCGCGTCTCACTTCCAAAAAGTGGCATCCCATTCTCATAGCGCGCGGATATTAACGCAAGTCGAGTCGTCTCGACCGCTTTCAGTGTGAGTGCTATGATCCATGTTCTTGTATAATTTATTTTTGTCGTCTTCGGGTTCTTTCTGTAAATTAAAATACGTGTGGATATCGATTTCGGTGTTATACGAGAGTAGTCGGGAGCCCCAAAAATTCGCGTCGTTAATTCGTACAGCGTTCTTCGTAAATAAACACACCGCGGGACGGGATTACCCCTTTGATTGTCTACACTACGGCGCGTTCCCGACCGAGGGTACCGCGTACCTCATCAGATCCAAAGAGCGTCGTTATTATTTATTCGCTTTAATTTATTGAGTTGTCCTTTTCGTGCGTGTGTATCGGTGTGTGCTTAGTGCTGCATCGGTGGTGCTTGTGTAGTGTCGGCGTGCGAGGGAGTGCGGCGTGGCGCGGCCTCGGGCAGGCGACCACTGGACTGCTACAGTGTGTACTGCACCTTATAGTGCTATGTGACTGTTGAAACTGACGGGCTATGACTACTGAGATATTAAAAGGAATTAAGTAGGTTTCGATAAAGTTACCTTTTCGGTCTCAAATGAATATCAGCGAAGAGCAGGCGATGGGATTGCAGCAAGCGCGACGCCCGAGTACAAGAGGGTAGGCAACTTCGAACAAACAATGAACGCGGTTTGCCACAAAATAATAAGTACAGAAGGCAATCTACATACAAAGTGCGCTCGGGTTACGCACACATAGACATCGCTCACGGAGTTCACCAAGTCAAAGGATTTTCAAAGTAATTTTGATACTGGTTTGTGCGCGAGTGTGTGTAGCCGAGGGTAGGTTTGAAAAAAAGTACATACTTGACATTGCGTTCTGTACCTTAATGTTTTGAGCTTGTACTTGTGGGCCGCGCTTTCGCCGTAATCGCCGTCGCCCCGCTCACCGCTGACAACCAGTTTGAGGCCCTAGTAAGACGTATCTACTTCATATTACTGAAATACTATTTTACTAACGATTGTATAACGTAGATATTAATTATGTCTGTGAAATGTCACAGAGTAATGCAAGTTTGAGATTATTTTAATTAGTATGTTTGTGATTTGTAGAATCTCAATAGACAGTTTACTAATTTGTAATGAATGTCATACAATATTGGGAATTGAAAATGATTTGAAAATTTTATATTTTCGTAATATTTATATGGTTATGAAGTCAAAGTAATGATTAATTTATCAATAAAGTTGTAATTATTAATAGCAGTACCTACCTAATTATAAATAAGTGTATATTTATGAACATTGTTACAATAGAATGCATTGTTGTGTGATCAGGTGACTTTAACTTTGTGTTTTGAAACTGTGTATGTTCTAGATCGTGGCTTTAATTTCATTATTTTATTTTTTAATGTGTAAATGGGTATTACTAATATTCATTGTCAGTCCATTCCTTTATTTAACGATCCATTTAATTGTAATTATCATCCATCATTATATTTATTTATTTGTTGTGATAGGCAGCTATTTATGCACTTTATTTAGTGTGAAGGAAAAAACGTTTCTCACTTTGTAAGGCAGTTAACGTATTTTTTTTAAATATTTAACACTACTGCATTGGTAATATTGTTAATATCCAAGCTAACTGGCATACATTTCGTATGATAACTGGTTTATTAAAACTGGTAATTTTATCATAAAAAAAAACAGTACAAGGTAACATCTATATACAATTAAATTGATACCTAAATGTATTATACTCGAACTGAGTAGAAAATGAGCAGTAACAATATGAATAGAACCAATATATTGACTGAAGTTATACAAAGTTTTAGTATCACGAGCAGGTTTTCGTTTTATCCAGACTGAGAAATAACAAATAGTTTGAAACATTTTCTTCGTTCTAAAGTAATCTATATTCTAAACTTTATAAAATACAAAACTGCTATGATTGCCTTTTCCGAAATGAAACTATGGTGAAGATTTTCTCTCGTTTCATTCTCTACTCTTTTCCTATTCGGATAATTACATTTCTTTGAACTGAATTTCTAATCAAAACTCGTTTTTGTTCATCAATAAAATATTGTGTACGGTATGTGAAATTTATACCTATACTAGCTGTCCCGCGCAACTTCGTTCGTGATAAATGAAGAACCGCTCGACCGATTTTGTACAAACTTCACATAAACCATCTACTAAATAGTCCGAACAAAGCCTAAACATTTGGTTTGGATAGGTGAGCCCGTTCTTGAGTTATAAAATTACAACGAAAAGTGGCATTGATTTATATATACACTCGAGAGCAATGAATCCGGGTCACTTAAAGAATGTTAAAAATCTCGGAAACTAAAAATGATAGGTTAATGCAATAAATTGTATTTAATAGACAATGTAATACTCCTTAAATGAAAGTAAAAAAAATATGAGTCACCATACATTTTATTAACACAAAATTACATAAAGAAAAAACTGCCGATCTCTCCTTAAAGCAAAAATAGGAAACATGAAATTTTTGAACTTTATTACGATTTTCTTGAATTTTAATACTTCGTATTGCCTCCTCGTGCTTCCATTACTGCGTTTACGCGGTTTGGCATGCTGTACACCAAGTTCCTTATACGATTTTGGGGAATATTCTCCCATTCCTCTGTGAGAGCAATTTTGAGCTCACGAAGCGTGATTGGGGGAGGGTTTCGTTGTTTTACGCATCTGCCTAGCTCGTCCCAAGCATGCTCGATCGGGTTGCTATCCGGGCTGCGCGCTGGCCACTCCATACGAGTAATGTTCATCTCTTGAAGGTAGTCATTCACAATCCTACCTGTATGAGGTCGGGCATTGTCATGCATAAATATAGCATCCTCACCTAAATTGACCATAAATGGACCAACGTGATCATTGAGGATTTCTTCCACATATCTTACGCTAGTTAAAGAGCCGTTTTCTATGATCACCAGCTCTGTGCGACTTTCAGAAGAAATTCCGGCCCACACAAGTACAGACCCACCACCGTAGGCTACTTTTTCTTCGATGCATGCTTGCTTGAATCTTTCCCCTGGTCTTCGATACACTCTGTGTCTTCCATCGTGCTTGTAGAGCATAAATTTTGATTCGTCGGAGAACATAACTTTTGACCAATCTTCAATACTCCAATTTACGTGGCTCTGGGCATACCTTAGTCTCGAAATACGATGCCCACGCTCCAGTTTAGGGCCGTTTGCAGGTCTAAGGGGTTTTAAGTTAGATTCAGCAAGCCGACGTCTTACTGTCCATGCACTTGGGTTACTTCCTCCGAGGCGTCGAAACTGATTGGTGAGTTCAGTTCCTGTGAGAAAGCGATTTCGAAGCATGGTGTTCACCAAGTATCGGTCTTCTCGTGCTGTGGTACACCTGGTTCTGCCCGTTCCTGGTCTGCGTAGGTTAGAACCAGTTTCTTCGTAACGTCGGAGAACTCTTTGTACTGTTGACAGCGACACACCGACAGTCCTGGCTGTATCGCGCTGACTCCGGCCGGTTTCCAGCATTGTAAGTATTCTGGTGCATTCTTCAGGCGTAAGCGACATAATTTCAGCTTGATTAATGAATATAGAGCACTATCAACATGGTTTATGTACCCACATAAATGACAGATTACAAACAAAAGCAACACCAAATGCTGTAATTTCGTAGTTCCATCTTCGAAAGTGGCCCTTTTTCAAATTTGATTTTTTTATGATATAACTTTACAATAACTAAGAAGTTTTAATACCTTCATTTAAGGAGTATTACATTGTCTATTAAATACAATTTATTGCATTAACCTAGCATTTTTAGTTTCCGAGATTTTTAGGATTCTTTAAGGGGAGTGGTTGACAAAGTTTGCGAAAAAGAGGTGCAAATAAAGACGTTCTTCTCGGTATTAGTATACGAAAAATGACAGCCAAAAGTAGATTTGAAATCTACAAAATGTGTTCCAGAAAATGGTTTCATCAGAAATTGTGTATTTATTATAAATAACTAGTAAAACATCACTGAAATAGCCCATAATTTTTTAGAAGAAGTCGTTGTATGACATCTATTTATTAATGAATGATAATAAAATTTATATCAGAGACTAAAGAAAACAAAGACCTCTAAAATGGTTTTCTTCAATTTAGAATTAGTATAAGTTTTAACTAATTATAACTAATAATGTATTCAAATAATACATCACGTTGCTTGCTTCCCCGCGCTCGCCCGAAAATCTAGTGCGGGGGGAGTCGTGTTGCTAGACGGACGTGTGTCGCTCTGGTCTGCAAAATATTCTCGTAAAATGTTATATTTTCATTCATGTACAGAGTAATGCGTGCAACAGAGCCAGAGCCCGAGTTACAAAATGCATGCTGCATTACATGAGAATATAATGCATTTCAACTTATTTTTTGTATTGTTTTACTAAATTACTTCGAAAGGTAATCATGCTTATATTGTAAGCGGTACTTAATCATTTCAATATAAATAAATGAAGAAATATTTGTGGACATTCGCACACAACTTAAGCTAGTATAACCTTGTGCTAAGGGATACAATAATATAAGTAATTTCATCAGTTGTCTACTGATGAAAATACTTATATTATAGTTATTATTAACACACTGCTTTTTTGAGACACTGCTCTCAACCTAATCTGAAAGAATTGACTCTTTTAGCTTATTGCGTCTTGTGGGTCGCCACAAGTAGGCACCATCTACCGGCAAATTGATTAAGGTATAAAAATGAATAAAGTGAGAACCCGCCGAGTTTCTTGCTAGTCTATATCTATACATAATAATAAAACTGTTGAGTGTCGAGAGTCTGAATATGGAAGCTATTTAAAAAAAAAGAACGCGTTCTCTAATCGATACCTACTTAAGCCAAAATGAAATTTAAAATTTTCATGTCCGTCTGTATTCCGAATACGTATCACGCCGAAACTACTGATTTGAATGAAAATTGATCCGAGTAAGTTCAGGAGTTAGAGACATCTCAACTTCTCTAAACCTAGAATTCAACCTAGGATTGCTTTACACAAGTTTCAGTGCTGAGGGTTTTGTAGTTCAGGAATTAGAGATATCTCAACTTTCTCAATACCTATAATTCAAGGGTTCCTTGGAATGTGACGGTAAATCTAAACAGGCGTGTTGGCTGAATCATAAAAGAGCTTAATGATTAAGGCTGTTGTAAAATAATTCTGTCCGCGCCGAAGTCGGGGACTGAATTGTTTTAGAATAAACTTAATCTTTAAGCTCTTTTATGATAAAGCAAACAGGGGCGTTTTACACGCTGCTTGATGAGTCTGATGAAGAAGTGCCTCTCCTTTTGCAAACCTTATGTGACGTAAACGAAGTTGCGAGGGTCAGCTAGTTTTACAATATGCTTAATCTTTAAATTCGTTTATGATTAAGCAAACAGGGCAGTTTCACCCGCCGGTTGATGAGACTGATGAAGAAATACCTCATGTTTCATACACCTTAAGCGTCGTAAACGAAGTTGTGAGAGTCAGCTAGTTACATACATATGGCCACACCTTTATCCCCGAAGAGGTAGGCAGAGGCATATTATTATGTCCCCACATTTCACCTTTTTAGAATTTGTCCCACATAATAGGCGGTGAGCTGTATTGCCGTGTTGAGATAGACAGGCGCAGGTTGTATCTGCCTGCTGTTAAAATTAATAAAGCCGCCAAAACGGCCTTCAACTTCGCTTAACGACTGCCATTTTACGGGCAACCAGGACCAACGGCTTAACGTGCCTTCCGAAACACGGAAACGACGCTCAAATAACTGTCACAAAGTGGTCACATGGATGGTCACCCATCCAAGGACTGGCCATAGTGAATGAGCTTACTACAGTGATCGCTTACAGATCACTAAGTCCGCGGTGCCACGAGCGCTTCTTATTTATACATAACTAGCTGCTGACCCTCGCAACTGCGTTTACGTCTATTTTTGTTTGTTTGTAATAATAAAATGAAATGAAATTTTGTTCCAAAAGTAACAAAAATTTTAAGCGAGTGGATTTGTAATAATTTAAGTACAAAACAATGAATATATCTTATTCTTATATAATTGTCTGTGGAATATTATGAACATTCGTCTTTGTGAATTCGTCACATTTAAGTTTTACGTAATGATCAATCACATTTTTTGCAGTGTAAAAATTGAAATACAAACGTTCCTTTGTTTTTAATTTACTTTTTGCCTCTCTCAATGAAATAGAGTGCAGAGGGGCTTATGGCGAGACTTTGTCTGTAGTCTCTGACTCTGTTGCATTAAACTACGTCACTAGGTCACGTGGATCACCTGTTCAAAGTTTGAAATAAACCAAAATGACAACGTCAATCGGATTGAACTCTCACAATAAACGTTTTAGAGAGGGGTAGTCGGGTGAGACCGTCTCAAAGCTTTTTGTTTATTTGGTGAAGCGAGAAACGCATTTTCGCTACTATATTTCTTCTTCTTCCGTGGTTCTTTTACTCTGATGTCTCTGTAGTTGCGCTACTCTATGTTAGCGAGTCATATCGCCCATTTGCTCAAGGTCGTTAGCCCTGGGTATGGCCTTAAGTGACCCGGATTCATTGCTCTCGAGTGTATATAGATTGGCTTCAATGGTTGGCCCCTTATACAATTTTATTGACATCATCAAGTTAAGTATTGAAATTTATTGTTTTCAAAAAGATCTTTAAAATCTGCTCTTAAAACAACTACTCGTGTAGTGTACTATTTTTAAAATAAATCGTAATCAGTACCTATATTTTTTTGTGAATATCGGAATGAATCATCATAATTTATTGTTTTTGTGATCTACTTATAATAGCTTTACGTAATTATAATTATTTACAGTGTATAAATTAAGCTTTACTTTTGATTTCCGTCTTATAATTTTAAGATTGAATAGATTAAGTTTTTGTAGTGAAGTTGGCAGCAAACATGCCTAAAATTAGTCTTTGTTAGTATGAGTAAAATCACACTGCCATTTTATTGTATTACACAAAATTTTCTGTATAAGTCATACTAATTTTAGTGTAATAGTAACTAATGTAATATTAAATTATTGGAATCTCCTAACATAAGTTTACATTTTACGTAGAACAATAACCCCGCCTGCTGTTAATATGGGATGGTTAAACTACTTATTTTACGTATCTGAGGGTACTTTGACATTGTTGGAATTCACATCAATTGTCGTGAGTGCAATTTCAAGTAAAACGGAGATTTATCTCGATTTTAAAATCATCTGCTTAATGTAGCAGTGAGTTCTTTGAGTCGCTTATAATGTAATTATCATTATTGTCCGAAAACGTTCCAATTTTATGGACCCTGAAAAGCCCAGTTTAAACATTTATGTACCTACTTAGATACTTTTTGTTTATGAATCTCTCTGGAAATTCACAGCTAAATGTAATGAAACAAGGTTCCAGAAACAAATTAGGTAAGCAATATGTGGATTGAAATAAAATTTCATAGCATGCGAGGTAAAATATAGAAGAAAATAAATTATGTATAATTAAACAAAGAAAGAATAAAGGCAAAGTATAGATTAAGGCTAAAATCATTATCAGTAAAGAATAAACCATTACAGTTTTACTGAAATCCACAAATGTAAAGTAGCCGTGTAACTCGCACTGCGAATTTCAGAGCTACCATCTCTGAAATTCGCAGTGCGAACTGTTGAACACGTTTCTTTTGCATGGAAAAGACGAGGACAATGTCTCTCGTTGCGAACTTCAGAGCGGCAATAAGTTTGAAGAACTCTGAAAAATCTTTCCGTGTGTGGATTTGGAACACATTCAAAATTTCATTTATATTTCTAGTCAGTGTCGTCTTTAATTTACCAAAGTACAGCTTGGGTAATAAATATAATAAGGGCGCCACTGGTGCTGTACACAAACCGTCAAAACCTTAAATTTAATTTTTGCTAAAATCTTCTACATTTATTAAAATTAAAAACTTCAGAGTGTACAGTTTCAAGAGATTTGTGTCAAGCTGTAACTTTTATGCTTAGTTTGCCTTAATGACTTGTTTATTGAAATTGATTATTTTGCTAAACTAAACGATGAATATATTACTGAAAGATCCAATTGTGCAAATCATAAACTGACCCCAGAACTAGCATTTTGATTAGTACCTAATTAACTAACGGGTTGCGTAGTAAATAGATGTACCGCCCATTTCGACAAATGTCTTGAATGAGATTTCTTGAACATCGCTAGAGAACGGTTAAGATCTCAATAGTACCTGGTAACACTTGTGTTAATCCCCTTGTAATTAATGACTGTAATGAAAGATATTGTACACAAAAAGGTGAATATAGCTGCAGCACGCTGAAACGTATCTCACCGTAAAAATATAATTTACATACATACATACATACATTCATATGGTCACGCCTTTATCCCCGAAGGGGTAGGCAGAGGCATATTATATGCCCACATTTCACCTTTGTATAAATATAATTTACGTAGCGAGATTATTAACTGTCGAAGATTGTAACCCTTAAGATAGGTTCGAACAGTGACAATTAACGCGCGAAGGCGAGCGAGCGTACCCCATTAGTATTGTTTTATAATTTTTCTTGTCGCTAATTTACTAATCTAAACTACCTGCTAAAATAATCCTTTGAATTATAATCTCTGGACAGATTACAATCTCGCTAGTTACAATAACATATTTTATAATTTTACGGTGACACAAATACTTGTAGGATTAAGAAAGGGAAGGATATAGCTCTTTTTTTGTAGTGCGCATTCTGCATCCTACAGAAAGAGACATCGCATTCGTCTCCGTAGCATTCGTTTCCAAAAAATACAACAGTTTGTATGAAATCTATCCTTCTTGTGTACAATATCATTCAATTTGGCTGTAATGCAATGTTAAAATACATCCAATGTAATCTTTTATTCCTTAGCCAAATTACGAGTCATATCAAATGAGATTGAATAAAGTAACTAGTAAAATGTTTTGTGTATTATTTTTTACAAAGTGGCAATAGAGCGTATGGCTTTAGCGTCACTACCTTACGAGTGATTCAATTTTGGACTCGGGACGAATTTCTTATGGCGTGCGAAATTCGGGGAGAGGCCTACCGGCTACGAGTGCTGCGACTAGCAGCGGATTGCCGTATTATTCTGATTTGATTGTGCACAGGTCTCCCCAAAGAGATTTCTTACGAGCCAAATAACATTTGCGAGGTAAGGTAGAGATACATCTGACAGTACCGCGTCGCACTTTCTTACATTCTGTCCTTTTTCGTTATGGCGCGAAGCGGTCATTGTAGCTCTACCTTTATATATTTTTTACGACTAGATTCCCTTCATACATCTTTAGAAGGATGGTCGATTGAGCAAGCGAGTTATGGAGTGCAGGCCGCGACTTGGTAAACGTAGGGTAGGAAGATCTCCCGCCAGATGGACTGATGACCTGCGGGCCTAAAAAGGCAACATTGTATGTTTGATAATATGAAACATATTTAAGCCCTCTGGCAAATGTCGCAGGGAGAGATTTGGGTACTTAATAAATATTGTTGGACATTCTCACACAACATCATCTAGCCCAAACTAAGCTATAAGCTTGTGCTATGGGATCTAGACGACTGATAGACATACTTATATATTTCTAAATACATACATATTATACATAGAAAACACCCAAACTCCGAAACAAACATTTGTGGTTCACACAAATATTTGGACCGACCCGGGAATCGATCCCAGGACCTTTAGCGCCGCAGGCGGTATCACTACCGACTACGCCACAGAGGCAGTCATCAGATAATGCGAGTACAGGATCGTTTATTGTGGATGTGATTTAGGAGAGGCCCCATATCCAGCAGTGGACTGCCATAGGCTGATATGAATGATTTATTGATGGACTGGCAAAATCCTCAAGCTGAGAAAACCCAAGAAGAAAAAATCTTCATACTAAATTTTCCGGTTATTGAAATAAAAAAACAATTTCCTTAGGATAACATATATACTGGCATAATTTAAAAACATAGGTACAAACAGTATTAATTCCAACATGATCAATTGTATCAATCACATTACTTATTTAGCTTAAATGATAGATAGTAGTGCGAGTTAGACTTCCACTCCGGTGATGGACTTTATGCTTGAGATCAGTCTTGTGTTGGCATCTTTATAGTTGACAGGTTGTACGTTCATTACTGTGGTCTTCAGGCGAGATTCGTCCTGGAATATAAAATGTGATTTGTAGCGGGCTAGTTCTCGTTTCGTACAAGTTGATGTATACTAGCAGACTTGGCAAACTTTGTTTTGCCATATACATTACTAGCGGACGTCTCGCGGTTTCACCCGCGTAGCTCATGTTCCCGTGGGAATAGGGGAATAAAATATAGCCTATGTCACCCAGGGGTAGAGTAGATTCCCAACAGTAAAAGAGTTTTTCAAATCCGTTCAGTAGTTTCGGAGCCTATTCAATGCAAACAAATAATGAAATTGTTACTCTTTATAATATTAGTACAGATATCTAAAAAGTTCAAAAGATAAAACTTTTTAGATATATACATTTATAGGCATATACACATATAGATATACACATTTGTAGGCAAAACAATATGCTACAAATTATGCCTCCACAATTTTTTTGTAAGACTCATAGTTTCCGAAATATTGCGAAAAAAGTGTTTTTTCCCCCTCTTTTCAAGATGGCGGCCGGGGGACAAGGGTGGCGACCCCACAAACTTGAGGTTAAGCTTCTAATAAATGCAAAGCTCATGTAACATTTCAATGGACTATAATATTAGTACAGATATCTAAAAAGTTCAAAAGATAAAACTGTAAGTACATAAACATTTTCGTAGATAAATATAGAAAATATTATAAACCAATTCAATACTGACCACAGGCTGGTGGAACTAAAGTATATGTGTATATGGCATGGGCCTGAATGTAAAGATAAAATTCAATTCCACAAATAAACTTACATTATAAGTCTCCATTTTGGTCCTAAACTTGAACACAAACGTGTTGAACTTGACTTCTTCAAACATCTGCGTGTAGGACGTCTTGTCGTGTTCGAACAAGTTCCCGATCTCGGCGGCTGATTTGCCCAGCATCGCTTCCGCCGATTCATTGAAGGCCGTGATGCGTTGATCTCCGGTAGGATCTGATACGTTAGCCTGGGAAGATGAAGCATAAATTTTAATATTCTAATGGAATGTAGTGTACTATGGTATGGTACAGCCCTAATGTTACTTAAGTATAGTATTGTAAGTTCTATAATATAAAGGTATGTATGTGAACAATGGATGAGCAGTATTAAACGGAATATTGTAAGACTAGTACGTCTTTGATTTGTCTCCTTAACAACAACATTACAGTACAGAGAAATATTATACTCATAAATTATCCAACACAGGTATACCAGACGATCTTAATAGGATAACAAGACCGCATTGGTCTCAGCTAGAGGGACCAACACTGGCTTCAAGGACTTTCCAAAGCAGACAGACCGTAGCGTAACATGTTTAATACAGGTATCTTTTACAGAACAGAGCAAGTAGGTGACTTTAACAATGTCTCACAAGACCTAAGTATCCCTACTCATATTATAAATGCAAAAGTAACTCTGTCTGTTCGTTTTCACGCCTAAACCGCTGAACCGATTTTGAAGAAATTTGGTATAGTTTGTCTCCAAGGGAAGGACATATGCTACTTTTTAACTGACTGCGCAAAAGCAGGATAAACTTTTACGCGGATGAAGCCTACGAAGACGAAGCCGGGAACAGCTAGTTTATAATATGTAGTTGAATGGGAAACAATACTCTTTATAACAGTGGTTACAAGCAAAACTCACCGATAGTAGTATCCTATATTTATAGTTGGGATATTCTCTATTACACTTCTCACACCGATACAATCCATTCTCCAAGTCCACGAGCTTCTTGTTACACTGTTCTTGCGGACAGGCCTTATACACCGCGTTGTCTGAGAAGGTGAAGGTGAGCACTCCGATCATACTGAAGTAGTCTCCTTTGTCGCCTGAGCCCAGCTGGCGACTCTCTGCGTCGGAGAATGTGATCCATTCGCCACTGCCGCCGGTGTAGCCGCCCGTTCTGGAATTGTAATATAGTTTGTGTAACTCGAATAACATTTATTTACCAGCAATCAAATGAGCCTACAGCAGTCCACTGATGGACGAAGGGTCTCTCAAATTTCGCCACAATACACGGTCCTGCGCCTTCTGTATCCAGTCACTTCCTGCGACCTTCTTCATGTCGTTGCTCCATCTGGCATTACTTACTTTTCTATACTAATACTAGCGGACGTCACGCGCTTTCACCCGCGTAGTTCCCGTTCCCGTGGGAATACGGGAATAAAATATAGCCTCTATTCACCGCAAAGAGTGTAGCTTGCCAACAGTGAAAGAATTTTTCAAATCGGTCCAGTAGTTCCGGAGCCTATTCGTTACAAACAAACAAACAAACAAACAAATCTTTCCTCTTTATAATATTAAGTATAGATAGTAGGTATAGATTATAAAGAGGAAGATTTGATTGTTTGTTTGCATCGAATAGGCTCCGAAACTACTGGAACGATTTGAAAAATTCTTTCACTATTTGGAAGCTACACTCTTTGCGGTAAACATAGGCTAATTTTATTACCATATTCCCACGGGAACGGGAATTACGCGGGTAAAATCGCGTGACGTCCGCTAGTTACTAATATTATGATTGCGCAAGTTTGCGGGTATAGGTATCTGAATGTTTATTACTATTTCACGTTCTAACTGCTGAACGGATCTGACTGAAATTTGTTACAAGGATAGATTATAGTCCGGAATAACACTCTACTTTTATACCGGGAATAAGTTTCCATAGAAACGGGAACAAAATTTAGCTGTAACTCGAATTTTGCATCGAGACTGCACAGAAAAGATTCTTTATCTACTCTGATACTATAATACAAAGATTATAAAATTGAAATCAATACTCTTATGACAAACATTACGCACAGGCCAAAAAAAAAGTTTTATTACGATACAGGTCTTGTATGGACACCTATATCATAATATAACTTTTTAATCATTACGATACACCATAAACAACCTCCAGCTGGAAAAAGAAGTTTGAACCTCTACTTTAATAGTAGTTTATGACACTGTTGCATAATAAGGGTTCTTATAACACGAGTGTGTTTTAAAAAAACGAGCCGTAGGCGAGTTTTTTTATAGTATCACACGAGTGTTATAAGACCAAGTTATGTACAGTGTCATACACTACTTTATCTACTCTCATACTATAATACCTGATTTCATTTTGTTGTGATATATAGTTGCTCCTTGATTTCGCCGGTAACAGGTTCATGGTCATGTTTGACGCAGTTTCCAGAATGTCTGGTGGTGTACAATTACCACCATCCTCGCTTTAAGACATGTTTTTACACAAAAACTAATTTATTTTACAAACTAAACCAAACTTTGTTTAATTTAAATGTAAAATGTTGGCGCCAAGGCGCAAACATCGATTGCGCATGCGTGTTTCTTTTTTTTTTAGGCTGCGGAGACCATAGATTTAGGATTTTTCGCTACTCTGAAGACACGATTTTTTTTTAAAGTAGAGTTTCAAACTTCTTTTTCAGCTGGAGATTGTTTATGGTGTATCGTAATGATTAAAAAGTTTTATTATGATATAGGTGTCCATACAAGACCTGTATCGTAATAAAACTTTTTTTTTGGCCTGTGCGTAATGTTTGTCATAATAGTATTGATTTCAATTTTATAATCTTTGTATTATAGTATCAGAGTAGATAAAAAAAAATTGTACCTCGGCAGCCTGAAAAAAAAAAGAAACACGCATGCGCAATCGATGCAAGATGTTTGCTCTTGGCGCCAACATTTTACATTTAAATTAAACAAAGTTTGGTTTTGTTTTTAAAATAAATTAGTTTTTTGTGTCAAAACATGTCTTAAAGCGAGGATGGTGGTAATTGTATACCACCAGACATTCTGGAAACTGCGTCAAACATGACCATGAACCTGTTACCAGCGAAATCAAGGAGTAACTATATATCACAACAAAATGAAATCAGGTATTATAGTATGAGAGTAGATAAAGTAGTGTATGACACTGTACATAACTTGGTCCTATAACACTCGTGTGATACTATAAAAGAACTCGCCTACGGCTCGTTTTTTTAAAACACACTCGTGTTATAAGAACCCTCATTATGCAACAGTGTCATAAACTACTATTACATAGTTAATACCTTGCAGAGATATTGACGATGTCCATATCAGCGCCGCCGTTGTCGTACCAGCCCCTGAGCTTGTGCGCCTCGGGCAGGTCCGGGTTGAGGCGCAGCATGGTGCTCGACAGGCACGATAGCGACTTGCTGCCGTTGAACTCTGTCAGGCGGGCGCCCTGTACCGCACAATAACAAGGCTTATCTATACTAATATTATAAAGCGGAAAGATTTCATTGTTTGTTTCTTCGCATCGAATAGGCTCCGGAACTACTGGACCGATTTTAAAAATTCTATCACTGTTGGGAAGCTACACTCTTTGCGGTGAATATATTTTATTCCCGTATTCACACGGGAACGGGAACTACGTGAACTACGTTTATGAAACCGCGTGACGTCCACTAGTTTATTTACGACATGACAAGATTTATATATAGAAGTGTCCGAGAATATTTATTATTTATTCCTGTCAAGCATATAATAATAATAAATAAATTTTGCATGCTGCCTTGGCGGTCGAGTATAGTGATACAATAATATTTAAGACAACATCCTGTAAACCTGTATTTCGCAAAATAAAATAAATTTTGATTTTGATTTTGATTTTGATTTATATTTAGCGGGATCAAAAAAGAGTGGAGTGGAGACCGCGATTCGGTAAGCGTAGGGTAGGATGTCCACACGTCAGATGGACCGACGACTTATAGGTTGCACTGGATTCGAAAGGCACAGGACCGCGTACTGTTGCGAGAACTGGGAGAGGCCTACGTCTAACAGTGGACTGCTATAGGCTGGATTTATTAATGATTGGGATAAAAAACGGGAGAAAGGATTATATACTTTTTGACGGGAAGGTTACTTCAGTACTATAATTTGAGGGAGACTTTTCTGCATTGTTGAGGCAATTGCAGTCTGACCTGACCACCTAAAGGCATCGGAGCCTTAAGGCGCGGTTAGTCTTAGGCGGAGCGGAGAGGAGCTGTGCCGCGATTCACCAATCATAGTGCGGAGCGGAGAAGAGATGTGGATTTTAAGCCATGTCATTGGTGAATCGCGGCACAGCTCGTCTCCGCTCCGCCTAAGTCATCCTTCAGGCGCGTCGCTCGCCCGCCCACCTTTCCTTCAGAAATACATGGCAGTGCGCTCACACACTAGAGTCGCGTCACAGGCGAAGTGAAGTCGAGGCGGAGGCGGGTGGGGTGCTGTGCTCGAACTCGCCGCGACTCCATCACCATCTTGTCATTTTGTTTCACGCGTAGACGTGTTCACTCTCTTAAAACATGCGTGACGATTTCAAACCAACGTAGAATTCATTAAAATTGTACGAATGAATCATTGTCGACGTCACACTTCGAACGCGCCGCGACTGCGCCTCTACTTACCAGTCGGCGACGCGCTTCACACATCACACCCACACCACATGTAGGTGAGGTTGGCTTGGGTCATAAACATCTTGGCGAGGTCTCAGCACATCAAAGTATTCCTTTGGACATTAGAGAATGAAGGCAATTTGCAGTCCTGTGTATGGCACTATATACAGCTGCAATAGCAAACCTATTAGGGGCACTCTTAGGTACCTACTTAAAAATTTGACATACCTTGACGGCTATCACAGGGTGTGTGGATCCTTCAAACTTCTCAGCCTCTTCTCCCCACAGCGTGAGAGCGACCTGTATAATAGAAGTGTATTTTTATTAACTTATTACTTAGACCATTTAAATACTGGACTTGCATTATATGACCCACCGCACGTTTATTATCATTTTGTCCCTAAGATGGGGAAGGAGAAGCCTACTCTAAGAATAGTATAGGAACTGCTGTTGTGTATGGGACATCATACCTCTACAGACTATTACCATTGTAAAGTAAAATCAAAAAGAAAACTCACTGCGCCTCCAGAATTATCCACAATAGTGACTTCACGTTTCTTCAACAATTTCCCAGTACTCTTTGCAGTCAACTCTTGTACATCGGCGGCCATTTTGCAGACGCCCACAATATCTAAAATATAAAACAGTCATTATTAAAAAGTTAACGCCACATTGGAGGTGTAGTCAGAGAAGCCCAGAATCGACAACTAAACGATCTAATTCAATTTAATGTATTACTTGCGAGATACATTATGTTTCCATTCGATAGCAAAGTCAATCTTTTTATTTATAAAACATAAAAGATTTTTAATATCGATTTAGGTCACAATAAGGAGTTGTTAGGTTAGCTAATTACGTAGAGCTTAATTCAGGAGGTCCCTTAAGTAGGGACTGAATAAATTAACTGACTTAGTATTACATGAATATAGCTACTTTTTACAGTAGAAGGCCTCAGTTGCTTGGTTTTTTTACAGGTTTAGTTTTGATGGCATATGTGTGTCTTACCAAGTAAAGAATCAGGTGTTTTCCCAGCGATCTCATTGATAGGCAAGAACTCATATTTGACGGAAGGCACAGAGGCAGCATCATCCATACACTCGGCGACCACTGTGTTAGCTGTGAACGCCATCTCATAGTCGTTCTTGAGACTTGTGAACTGCTTGTTAGCCGTCTTCAGTTGGCATCTACTTATGTAGTATACTTTGTCGATCTGAAAAACGTGTTAGATACTTTATAAAGAATAACAAGACCGGCTATGTGCGAGTCGGACTCGTCATGGAGGGTATAGTATAGTACCAAAATGCGGTTATAAATAACGTTTGATGTATGTGAACTCTCCTTTATTTCTTTTTCTGATTTTAGTATTTATTGTAGTGGCAACAGAAGTAAATCATCTGTGTGAATATTTCAGCTTGCTATCACGGTTTCTTAGATACAGCTTTGAAATAGACAGACGGACAGCAAAGTCTCAGTAATAGCAACTCAGTTTTACACTGGGAATGGAACCTTAAGGCGCTTTACAAACGATAGGGTGAGCCAAGCCGGTCAATTTCACCGCGAACGATAGCGCTAAGGGTATCCTATCCTACCAACGCACATCAACGACAAAAAGCCCGCGCCGTTGGTGCCCGTCGGACACACTTTTTCGCGGTGAGGGCAGTCGCGGGTATCGACGGGCAGACGCGGTCTTTATTATGTCGCGGTCAAAAAGACCTGCCCGTAATGTCGTCTGCAAAGCGGCTCGAAAGACATTGTTTTCTTAGCCTTTCATTTAAATCCAGTGGCTTAATATCTAGATGCTTTAAAAATTTCTCTCACCTGTATCATGTCATAAAACTTGTCACATTCATTTTTAAATGCTGTAGCCCTGATTTCTCCGCTGTCATCACACAGGTCCATACTGAATAATTTCCCTTCGCCTCTCGCATTGTTCCAAGAGCGTATGGATGATTTGTTCATTACTCGAGCTTTTATAACCCATCTAGAACAAAAACAAAGTCAAAATATTTTTCTTTGACTAATATAGGAGTTATCTTCATAATTTTATTTTTCTTGTGGGGGTCGCCGTCTATGCCGAGCGGACGATTCGACCGCCTTTTTTGCTGCCCATTTCGTCCAATCTTCATACAATAGATCAGAATGAAACCCAAAATGAAAGTTCAAGTGGATTTCAGCTTATTTATTATAATAAAAAACCAATAACAATTTCTTTGATTTTAAGGAAAAATATGTGCTTTAGTCCTTGAAGATAAGGAAAAAGTTTTAGTGCAACTTTAAAATTCTCGTTTTTAAGATAATTTGCATAATAAAGTTTGATGAGCTCCATTTCGACTTCAGCTTGAAGACTGACGGTATTATTTATACTCAAATGTACTTACTTATTTTGATAAGGGCTAAGACTCGCAATGGGATGAGTCATTTGCGTCGAGAGTAGGCTGGCATCCAGATTAGCAGGAACTATTGCATTCATTGCCGGCTTTGGTGAAGGGGCTACCGGCCGAGGCGTCGGCGTCGGAGCAGGGGCTGGAGTGGAGGCAGCGGACTCTTCATTCCACGTCTGAGGATTGCCCAGTTTTTTTCCCACCTCACTGCCGGGAGCTACTATTGTTATGTCCAAGATGATCATAACCCGCCTGTGGAAGTTTAAATATTTGTTTTTGTGATCCATTGGCTGTATATTGTATTCATAGGTTGAACAATAAACTAGGACACAAGATAAAGTAAATTATGTCTAAGCTAATTTTAGATCATGTCTACACGATTTGTGTTGGGTTGGGTTATAGTTGGAGGATTCGATCCCAGTAGCTTTTTCTAATCCCGGGATTTAGGGATCCCCTACAGTTAAACTCAGGATCTCGGGATTGTACTGGTAATGGAAAGTGGTAACAAAAAGACAGTAGAACACATCAAATTTTTTTTATTTATCTCTCAGGATCGAATACTCTAGTTATAGTGCCACCTACCAATATGAATTATGTGGTGTAGGGAAATAGATGAAATTGGCAGCAGGTTGGACACCCAAAGACAATATGACGTGTGATGTTCAGTCAAGGAGCTTGTTTTTTTTTCAGACTCTTATCTATTTTGCACTTGAAACCATTCTGCCTTAGCTCTCCCAATTAGCTTATTCCATATAGAAATAAGCCAATTGTTTTGATTCTGACAGGCAACTAATTAAATGAGAGAGGGGGTGTGCTTGATTTAAATTACACATCAATGATTTTGTTTTGATCATCTAATCTAAGATAACTACACAGAATGACAGATAATTAAATTTTCATCATTCATTAATATCTGAAGATTATTTGTATTTGCTGCAATAATTATAATTGACAAATGATTAGACATTGAATTCTTACATTTAAAAAATTTGGCAAAGGAGCAATGTAGTACAGAAAACATATTAAAAAAACTTACTTCTCGCCTTTACCAGTGTTCTTCAAAAGTGATGTCACAAAACGATCAATTTGAACTACAGAATAATCTGACAACTCCCCTGAGATAAGTTTATCATTGAGCTGTGTTGCAAGCATAGCAAAACTGTGCGAGTGTTTCCCATCGGACACAAGGAGTCTGAATCTTTCATTGGCACCACTGCCTTGGATCTTCTTACTGCCCAATACTTGCATAATCGGCTTTTCATAATGTCCCCCATTCATTATCACCTGTAAAATACAGAATTTGTCTAAATCAGAAATCAAAATTTGTTTAGAATTGTAGTCTCCTTTGACAGTTTTTATCCATATAAACACTAAGCCTTAGGCGCCTAGCAGACGACAGGGCGGGCCGGTCTTTTGGCCTGGGACATAATAAAACAGCGTCTGCCCGTTGGTGCCCGCGACTGCCTTCATCACGAAAACGTGCATCCGGCGGGCAACTGCAGCGCCATCTTTTTGCCTTTCATGTGTGTTGGTAGTATAGGATTTCCCTTGTTATCGTTCCTGGTGAAATAGCCCGGCCTGGCCCGCCCCCTCATAAGAGAAAAGTGAAATTACTGTTTTCATTAAATTATGACCTTACATGGTGATCAACGTGAGTGCAACCGCCTGACGTCTGCTAGTATCAAATATAATAAAGCTATAAAAACTGTACTTGTTGCATAGTAGTGCCATGCCAATAAAAGCAAACTCTAGGCCAGTGGTTCCCAAACTTATTTTGTCTACTGCCCACTTTGAGAATAAATATTTTTTTAGCGCCCCCATTTTTTCACCTATTTAAAAACCACTATAACTTCAAATGAAATTAATTAATTATTGTGACCTATATATGTGATGTTGTGTAAAAAAAAATGTATATTATGTATATTAACAGAGAATTCTAAATGAAACTTTTACTATAACCCGCAACTTGAAACCTGAGCGCAGTAGGTAACATACAACGGCGCTTAGGTCTCAAGTTAACTCTTACGGGCTCCACCTGCCAATAAGAATGATTATTGAAACGCAACTTTATAGTATGAAAACAGAGTATCTTTTATTAAAAATATAACTAAAATAATCAATCCTTATATAAAAACTAATGTGAAGGATGAATCTGATGCTGTTTAATAAGTTTGTTGATATCAGGTTCCAATTTACTCAAGAACAGTCGCAAGTCGCCACGTTCGGTAACAAGCAAACGATTTCTCTTTTTAGTAAGCAGTGTTGTCACAGCACTAAATCCACGTTCACACAAATATGACGATGGGAATGATATCAAGAATCGTTGAACGATTGACCACAATCCAGGGTACAATTGAGGGATCGGTTTTTGAAGCCAAAATTCTTGGTAACCATTTTTTAACTTGATTTTTATTTCCTCGTTTGTTGTCAATTCTATAAGTTCTTCTTCCAGCTGAGGTGACATTGCTGTGTTGACATTTGAAAACGGATCCAACACCCAGTCTGGTATTTCCTAGTTCAAAATGTCCTGGTATCGTTCGGTGAAGTCAATGTGGAGGTTTTCCAAATGTTGGCAGTAGGCAAACAATTCGTCGTTACTGCATGATACTGATAAATTTGGAAAATTGTGATTTGGAAAACTGCGGGCCCGAGAACGCCCGAGAATGAGGAGAAGACTAACCAGGCTTCTGGTCAGGTAGAAACTGGATGGACCATAGTCCCTCCACGAAATAGGGTGTCGGCGCCGGCCCGGAAACGGATGGCGACCACCAACAAACAAACCACCGCAGCCGCCACCCATGCTTCAACCAGCGGCATCGGCAGGAAGCGGAACAACAGACGCACGAGAGCCAAGGTAAGACAGCGAGATGCCAGCAGTCTTCGTCAACGGGACCGTCAGAGCCGGGTCAGGCATCGGTGGGGGCTGCGGGGTCTGCTGACTCACTGCAGGCTGCGGGGCTCCCACCGGTGGCGGATCAACCCGGTTCGGGCCCCCGGGGGCGGGTGGAGACTGCTCCACGCCCACTCGCAAACACCACGACCTCGGCGGAGCGCTCCCGGATTCAACCAACGGCAAAAAGGGGACGCCTTGATGAGACCATATCTCCTCGAGGCGAACCCAAAAAGCTTAGGCGGGGGAACTCGAACCAGCTATACGCAGACGTCGCAAAGAGTGAGCTGATGGTGGCTATAGTATCAGCCACTGGAACACAGCTCACACATGAACAGATGCAAGGTATCATGGCGCGACTGGAGGCACAACTGGAACAGGTAGCCTTCAGCCAAGCATCCAACACCTTTGGGCCCACACTCCAAGGTAAGCCGGTCTACACCAATGGTGTAATAAAGCTTTGGTGTTAGAACAAGGAGACAGTGGAGTGGCTCCACAAGCACGTGCACGCAGTCGCGAAAGAAGCAGGTCTCGGGCTGTCGCTGAAGCGACAGAACGAAGTTCCGCGGTGGATACGCTGCGGGATTCTGCTACCAGGGATCAGGACGGATGCAAGGTCAGTGGGCTGCACGCTGAAGCTGCAGAACAAATGGGCTGCGGTGGATCGCTGGCTTCTGCACAAACTGATCCCACAAACATCGAGGGACCAGACCTTCGTCATCGTCAGCATCCCGGAGGACTTGATACCGGTTTTGGAGCAGCGTGGGCGCCGTCTCGCTTACATGTTTGGGGCGGTGTACATGCTGTTCCAAGGTCCGGGAGGTAAGTTCATCAAGACTCCTCCGACGCCTGGTCCTCCCGGGGGGCTGGAGACAGCGGAGAGCACCGTAATTCCGTCAACCTCAGCCGCAGCGGTAGAGGTACCAAACACGGCCGAGGCAAGTGCGGCCGATAGCAGCAACCATCCCTCCACGTCATCGCCGCGACCCCAGCAGCCAACCCCAGCTGAGGAAGCTGCACTTCTAGACCACCCTGAAGATGGCGAGACGTTTATTGAGGGGTTGGGTAACCTGGACATAGGGGAGGACATAGGGTCTGACAGCGATGGCGTCCCCTTCCCTATGTCAAATTAAAATAAATCAAGACAACCTCCAGCACTGTACTGCTGCTACGGCTCAACTGCGCAAATGGCTGGAGGTAAATGAAGATGCCGTAGCTCTGATCCAAGAGCCGTGGGTCAGAAAAGGCAACATATGCGGTCTACAAAGCTTAAATGGTAAGATGTCCGCACACCGTGGCCCGGAACATCCGCGAGCCTGTATATACATAGGTAAAAATATCAGAGCCCATGCACTAACTAGTTTCTGTTGCAGAGACGTATGTGCGGTGAGGCTGTCTAACGAACAGGGCGCCAACACATCCGGCGCAGTTCTGGCCTCCGTCTACATGCATGGTGCGAACACCCCGCCACCACACAATATGGCGCGGTTGGTGTCGCACTGTGAGGTCGAAGGCCTACAACTGCTCATCGGCACGGACTCAAATGCCCATCACACATTATGGGGTATGAAAAATTGCAACGACAGAGGTAAGGAACTCTTTGACTACCTTATAACTACAAAACTAACAGTCCTTAACCACGGCTCAGAGCCAACATTTGTAACTAGAAATGCTAGAACTTTAATTGATCTAACACTAGCCACAGAAGAGGTGGCAAGAACTATCACGGACTGGCACGTGTCCGGTGAGGCCTCTTGCTCGGACCATAGGTGGCTAAGATATAATATACAAGCAGAATTGCACTACGCACCTCCGCGTCGAAACCCTCGTAAGACGGACGTAAAGCAATACTCGCATCACCTACAACAACGATTAAGATCCCAGGTAATACCGTACATAATCGAAAGTACTGAACAAATTGATCTACACGTTAAGGAACTGACAGACAATATCATACATAGCTATCATATGGCCTGTCCCCAAACCGAACCCATCAACGCGAGGGATAAAGGCTCTAACTGGTGGGGGCCCGAACTGGAAAGGCTCAGGAATAACATGAGGCGGCTGTTCAACAGGGCTATGAACACTTGTGCAGACCAAGATTGGGACTGCTACAAAGCCACCAAAGCAAAATACAAGAAACGACTAAGATACAGAAGTACCAAGTCGTGGAGAAATTTCTGTAGTAGCATTGAAAACTGCACACAGGCTAATAGAGTGAGACTAATACTGGGCAAACAAGGAACAGAGATATCTGGATCTATAAAGAAACCTGACGGCAGCCTGACAAACACCCGTGAAGAGGCGGAAAGTATTTTAATACAGACGCACTTTCCAGGATGCCAAATTGCAGCATTTGGCATCCTGGAAAGTGCGACACCCGAGTGGCCGGTGGAAAACGTAACCACAGAAGAAGTCCACTGGGAGTTTGCACGACAGGTAGTCAACCAACAAAAAACTGAATGGGCAATCAACAGCTTCAAGTCCTTCAAATCTCCAGGACTGGATGGAATCTTCCCCGCACTGTTAAAATGGGGAAGACATCAGTTAGCATGGTCACTTACCATCATCTTGGTAGCATGTCTGGCGCACAGATACGTACCCAGACTGTGGAGGGAGGTCAAAGTGATCTTTATACCAAAACCCGGCAAAGGGGACTACTCAGACCCCAGATCATACAGACCGATAAGTCTCACGTCTTTCCTTCTAAAAACTCTGGAAAGACTGTGTGACAGAGACATTCGAGGTACGGCCCTTCAAAATAAACCGCTGCATCCCAATCAACACGCATATGCCCCCGGCAAGTCTACGGACTCAGCACTACATGCAGTGGTACACAAAATAGAAGAGGCCATCCAGAACAAATCAATGTGCCTCGGCACTTTCATAGACATAGAGGGGGCTTTCGACAGAACTAGCTTCAGAAGCATAACCACTGCACTGACAAGACACGGAGTGAATACGGTAGTCAGTGAATGGATAGAAAACATGCTGAGTAAACGCATTATAAAACTACAGACAAGTGGAAATCAGTGCGCAGCGGTGGCCAAAGGATGTCCACAAGGGGGCGTCGTCTCACCGCTTTTATGGAATCTTGTTGTAAATGAATTAATAACCAAACTAAACGCGAATCACCACTACACTGTGGGGTATGCAGACGACATAACAATACTGACAAGGGGAAACTTCACCAACACGGTGTGTGACATCACACAGACGGCGCTTAAGATCGTGGAACGTTGGTGCACTGCCAACGAGCTATCGGTCAATCCCAGCAAGACGGAGTTGGTATTGTTTACAAACAAAAGGATTCTGGGAAACTATCGGTTGCCACGTCTCTATGGCACCGAATTACAATTCTCTAAAGAGGTCAAGTATCTTGGGGTACTTCTTGACAACAAACTAAACTGGAGTAATCATCTCGAAAACAAAATCAACAAAGCTACAATCACATTCTGGCAGTGCCGCAGAATGGTAGGAAGCAAGTGGGGGTTGAGCCCTAAGATCACCCTCTGGCTATACGAATCGATAATCAGACCCATCGTTACCTACGGGGCTGTGGTATGGTGGACGCGCACAAGCCTGACCACAGTCGCGAAGATCCTGGAAAGTTTCCAAAGATTAGCCTGCATGGCAACCACCGGTGGAATGAGAACTACTCCCACCGCCGCCATGGAGGCGATGCTGGGTCTCCCGCCGCTGCACATCTTCATCATACAAGAAGCTGCGGCTACAGCCATTAGACTCAAAAGTCTAGGACTGTGGAAACCAATCAAGGTAGCACATACAGAGATATACAAGAAGTTGGTGGATTCGGTACCACTAACTGAAGCAATCAGCGACACAATACCAAAGCAGGGTGTGTTCGACAAAAAGTACAAAATACAACTACAGGAGTGCCCCCAAGAGGGACTCAATATCAGGGAGTTGAGGATATTTACGGATGGATCCAAGACGAGGCAGGGTACCGGAGCAGGTACCTTCTCGGAGGACCTGAATATTAATATCTCAACACCACTAGGCACCCATGGCACGGTATACCAGGCAGAGTGCATGGGTATAATCAAGGCGACTGAGGCCATCAAGGCCAGGACCGTAAAGAATCAGTGTATCCGGATACTAACTGATAGTAGATCGGTCCTACAGGCGCTACAGAGCCACACAATAACATCGGGCCTTATCATGGAATGCCACATGGGTCTCATGGATATATGCACAAAGAACAATGTTACCCTACAATGGATAAAAGGACACAGTGGCTCACGAGGTAACGACGCAGCGGACGAGCTGGCAAGAAGAGGCTCTTCGCTGGCAGCAATGGGCCCTGAACCTATTCTGCCCCTCCCATCTGGATGGGTACGAAACCTGTTAAAACAGCAGACAAGGGGCCAGCACCAGGGTTACTGGGCCAGCCTTGATACATGCAGAGAAGTGAGAGAGGCACTGCCGACAATCAACACCAGATTCTCTCGCAAAATTCTGCAGCTTAACAGGACTAAGATAAGTATAATAACAGGTATAGTTATAGGTCATAGACCACTTAACAAACATCTCTTTAACTTAGGTGTCACAGACAGCCCCCTTTGCAGAGCCTGCATGGAGACGGACGAAACTGCCAGCCACATTCTTATGGAATGCCCGGAACTGGCAAGATACAGGGCTACATACCTCGGCACACCGAGGTCGCTCCAGGAAGTCGTCGGCAACGTGAAGAGTCTGCTAGGCTTCCTGGAGGAACTGGGATGGCAGTAGCCATACCACAACCCCCCACGCAAAATAGGCGCATTAAATGACGTCGAGTTGCGGAAACCAGCCCGTGTAAACCTAGAACCTAGAACCTTGGAAAATTGTGAAACTCACGTCTGCCCAGATTCTTTTTGTGTAGAAGCAGTTTGGCTGCGAAAGCAGCAACGACGTTTTTTGTTTTAATTAAATTTAGTTTATCGCCTTGCAGTTGGAGATTCATGTCGTTGAACAATTTATACAGGTCTGTCATGTAAGCTATATCATTCTTTGATGTTATGAGCTTGTCGTGCAATTCTGTATCTTTAGTTTCCAAGAACTCTATAACAGAGTCAAACAGGTTGTAAAATCGAGTCAGACAATTGCCTCTTGATAGCCAACGAACTTCAGTATGAAACAACAAACGGTTGAAATCCTCGTCATTAGTAACACAAAGCTGATCTATCATTCAAAGAGGTGTTGCGGATTTTATTGACTGCTTTGATGACATATTGCAGTGATTAAAATAGTTTTTCACTTAAGTTTCTAGCAACTAAATGTTGTCTATGAATAACGCAATGTACACCAAGGACATCTGGAATTTTATTTTTTAAGTATGCTATGAAGCCTTTATGGCACCCTGTCATAGCCGGAGCGCCATCCGTAGCAACTGAAATAATATTTTTCAAAGGAATCTCTTTCTCATCGCAAAACTTTTCCAATGTATTGAATATGGTTTCACCTTTTGTATCGGTCTCTAAATTTCTAGCAAATAATAGTTATTCACATATTTTCTCATCTTTAATAAACCTCACGTAAGACAACAACAATGCTTCATTAGTTGGTAAAGTGGACTCATCGAGCTGAATTGAGAATTGACTTGTCCTCAGGTGATCGCACAATGATTCTTCAATGTTTTCAGCCATTTCATCAATTCGTCTTTGCACAGAATTATTACTCAAAGGAATTTTTCGGATAATATCTGCGGCCGGTTTATGAAGCACAGTAGTTATTACTTCATTTATTGCTGGCAATATTAACTCTTCTCCGATGTTATGTGGTTTGCCTTTTTGAGCAATTAACAAAGAGATATTGTACGAAGCTCAAGCTCGAAGTCCGTCGTCATCTTGCTTAGCAGCCGCCGAAAATAGTTTTACTACACTTGGCTGAGTATTATGCTTCTTCTCTAGGTCTTGAAAATATGCTACATTCTTGTCTTTCTTATCTGGATGCATTTTATTCAAATGATCTTGCAGCCTTGAAGGCTTCATTGCTTCATTCGAAAATGTTTTTAGACATAGAAGACACAAAGGCGACGATCGGTTTGTGGGATTTTCAATAAATCCGAATTTAATATATTCCGCAGAGTATTGCCGTCTCTTCTTTTTTACTTCCAACATTGTTTTGCTTTGAGAAATACGTTCAACTTCGCGAGTAGAGGAGGCGTAAGTACTGCTCATCTATTGCGCGCGAGACCACAAATGAAAATAAAATAAATATTACATTGTTTATATAGGAATGCTTAAGCAGCACGCAGCGACAGGAATAAAACAAACATGCATAAACTCGTTTATCTCATTCGACGCTCAATCGTACTCAACAAGTCCGAACAAGCATTCAATGAACCAGCCGACTGGTACAGGAATGCACAATTCAGGTTATTTAACAAAAACTTGTTAAAACATGATAGACTTAAGCAGCACGCACCGACAGGAATAAAACAAACATGCATAAACTCGTTTATCTCATTCGACGCTCAGTCGTACTCAACAAGTCCGAACAAGCATTCAATGAACCAGCCGACTGATACAGGAATGCACAATTCGGGATATTTAACAAAAACTTGTTAAAACATGATAGATATCTACGAGTACTAATAACTATTAATTTTTTCTATATTAAATAAAATAGGACAGATATATGAACTACGCGAAGAGAAATATAGAACCGAGTTTGAGCAATCTTTTAATTCATATTAGTTGATGTTCACAAGTTGTTGTTGAGAGTCGAGAGCTCTTGCAGTTGTTGTTTAAGAGGCCTCTTAGCTAAATAAAGTTACAAATCACCCCCCGCCCGCCCGCCTCTACACAACGCCCCCATTTTCTTCTGGGTCTCTTACCGCCCCCCTTGAGACCTGCAGCGCCCACAAGGGGGCGTTATCGCCCACTTTGGGAAAGACTGCTCTAGGCTTATCAGTTTTACATCAATGATGGTGAACAGATTATGAAAGCTTGTACTGCTCAGAATATGGCATACTAATTGATAACTTTGATTATAAGGTCCACTACTTAGAATTGTCCCTAACTCTTATCTGGTAGATACATAGGCACTATTGATAACTTTCTACATTTATTTAAATCTCAATAAATAACCCTTTGGGAGAATAATGTTTGAAGGCACAAATGCTGTTCATAAATGAACTAATACAGATATCAATTTTGTTGTTCCTTTATCAAATGGTTCTAGTATTGTAGTGAATAATGTTAGACATGCCAATAGCGTACGGGACCCACTGGTCCAGGGCAGACTTTGGTGCATTTGAGTCTAGCTAGATTCATCTCTTGCTTCGTAATTTTGTACGCACACTGACAAGGACTCGTCCTTGTACACACACCGGCTATGAAAACAATAACATAAATAAAATTGCGTTTTTGTGCGACCGAACATGTTGAAACTTGTTTACTGTTAAGTATGGTAAGAAATATTGTTATAATTACTGAGTTGTTTTATGTGAGTATAGGCGTAGTTACTCTAATAATGGTTCATGAATTTAAATAGACGACATAATGCATAGTAATTAGTACAATATTGCAAATATAAGAAATAACTTACCTCGAGGGAGCCCTCTGACAGTTGAAGACTCATTTTCAAAGGATTGATACACAGTTCTTAGGTCAAATAAACTGAAAAGCTTTAATTTTGAAGTTATTCCTGAAATTCAACGAGAACAAAAGCCGAGTGAGTTGTAATTCCGTTTCTTTTTATTTAATTTAACTAGGAACAAGAACGTAATTGCCCGCGAAATCTTCATCCAAAAACTCACTCACTGGCACTAATGACAGTCGACACTTGACAATGACATCCAATCCAAGACAACCAATAGTTTTTTTAAAGTTGTGGCTTGGCTACAATATCTTTAAACTCTTTGTGAATTTTTGTGCAACACTAAAAACCGATATCTAAGAACCCGTTCCCTTCGCAAATGTTTATTTTTTCTCTTCTTGGTTACGAATAATGTATATGAGTTGCCCAGATACTGTTTTGCCAACCTACCCATGCTCCCAGAGACAGTGGGATAGGCCGCTCTGCAACAGAGTCAGAACTCTTTTGCTGAACACATGCTCAAACGTTGCAGAGCGCGCTCGCCTATTGGCTGTGGGAGAGTGGGAATCAGGTGTCTGGCTTCAGGCTCTTCCGTCGCCCAATATAGGTACAATGTTGGACGACACTACTTTCAGAATTGCCGCCTGCCTTCGTTTGGGTGCTCCTTGCGTCTCTCCTCATCGATGTCACTGTGGAGAAGCAGTCGACACCCTTGGGCACCACGGGCTTTCGTGCAGCAGAAGCGCAGGTCGTATGTCACGTCATGCACACCTTAATGACATTCTCCGCCGCGCTCTTGCCACCGCCGGCGTTCCAGCTGTTCTTGAACCAAATGGTTTGGCGCGCGACGATGGCAAGAGACCGGATGGAATGTCATTAGTACCATGGAAGATGGGAAGACCTTTGGTGTGGGACGCAACTTGTGCCGACACCCTTGCGCCTTCTCATCTTCCTAACACGGCAGGCTGCGCTTGTGCTGCTGCTGCATCTGCCGAGACTCTCAAGCGGCGCAAATATAATAATTTAGTTGCAAATTATATATTTGAGCCGTTTGGAGTCGAGACACTGGGCGCGTGGGGCCCAAGTGCGCGTGTGTTATATAAAGATATAGCAAAGCGTTTGGTCGATGCTTCTCGTGACCATAAGGCTGGCCTCTTTCTCGCTCAGAGAATAAGCATTGCCATCCAACGTGGCAATGCGGCCAGTCTTATGGGAACATTACCAGTCGATTGCGATGGGGAGGAATTCTTTGACACCTAGACGAGGGTTGCGACAGTCTTGCACATTGTTTTGACTCCGCCTCCCCCCCCCCTCCTTTTTCTGTAAATATTTTTAATTTAATTGTTCAATGTATTTTATTGTTACTTGTAAATAAAGAATAATATTCATTTCATCATTAATGACTAGAAGCGTTATCTCATCGATATACAACACACGCAAAGTCTTACAAAGCTTCATGTATACCTATATACTTTATTCGTAGTTTCTTGCACTTTCTCGACTGACAATATTATTGTGCTAGAGTCACTGATCTGTATTGTGGTATTTTATAACACAGATCAATGGCTAGGGTTAAGGTCAAGTAGGTGATATCATAGAGAATACGACCTATGATTCTTACGTAGTATTGTATTCTCTTTGCTATGATTCTGAATGAGTCAGGTTGAGGTAATATCGATCTAATATTGCAATTTTTTATTCAACGCTTTTAACGAAGATAATTATAAATCTCCTTTATGTCTATGAAATCAATCAATTAATCAAATCAGAATACAGCAGTCCACTGCTGCGCGCGGTCACTCCCTGTGACATTGCAGGTCGTCAGTGTACCCCACATTTACCAAGTCGCGGTGTGCCGGTGACCACTCCACACTCCAGAACTCGTTTGCTTCATCGACCATCGGTTCATTTAGGGATGAGGTCAGTTCACAGTGACTTCAAAACGCGAGCGATGTCGACCACACACTTACTGGTTCACTATGGGATAAGTAACGTCGTTTCGGCATTTTATCCCTGAGAGACAAGACACCCCAAGCATAGCTCCTTCCATTGCTCGCTGCGCAACTTTAAGGTCATGGATTAGCTATTGTGAGTGTCCAGGCTCTCTAGAGGTTAGGTAGTAAGGTTAGGTAGGTTAGGTAGTAGAGGTTAGGTAGTAGGAGGTAGAGGTTAGTCGCGCTCTAAGTTGTTGGTTCCGTGCGCATTCCATCAGAACATGTTGTACGTCTTCTTCCCTAACTAGTTAAATGGTCTAAGCTTCTACCACGCCGCACAGTTCACAGTTGGCAGAAGGTGATCTTTTATCAAAATACTTACTCCCTCTACTTCCTAGCACAGTTCCTTTACCAAATATAAACGGTCTGAGAAGCATTGGGGTAGGTATTCTATACCCTGAAAACAAACCTGTTTTGCCAGTGAGTCTACCACTTCATTTGCGTCTATGCATAAGTTCGCACATAGGCATAGACGCAAATGAAGTGGATTCCATCGCTGGAATCCACTGGAGTTGTGCCTCAAATAGTCGAGGTACAGTGAGCTACATGTTGAAGGGCACTTTTTGCATCATTAATGATAACAAAATTATCGTGAACAAAATGAACGGTAAACAAACAACTTATTAGAACTAAACGGTGATTTAGTTCTACAACGTTTTTTTTTCATCATGGAACTAGGCAAAGGAGCTACTGGGATACGGGGGTCGGACTGCGTGATGCAATGCTTATCAACCCTTTGTGGTGTCCTAGAGTCAAAACACGTGGGCCGAATTTGATGGTTCTTATGTTTGTCGATTTGTCTCTATACTGTATTTCAATAGCTTTGCGCAAAAATGTAAACAAACACACATCCCACATATCCATAGTTACTTGCAATTTAATATTTACCCTGATTATATTCTAGTATCCAGGAGAGAAGAGAAGAAGAGAGAAATAACTTCTTTATAACAGTTTATTTTCATTTAAAATACCTACTCAGGATAGTAAAAATTTCAATGATTTGTCATACTATATTTTTCTACTCATCTGTCTTAGACAACGATTGTCAAAACATGACATGTTTACATTATTGCCAGATCGGGCAGGATTGGACTATACTTAACTTATTATTAGTTTGCGCTTGTTTAGATGATAATTATTTGAGCAAACGTGTGTGCCGGAAACTGACAATTGTTGAAAAATAAGCGAAGTCGTTGAGATAGAAAATTATGTACCTACCTAAAATAATTGCAAAAAACCAGTTCAGCGTCATCTACATAGATGGCAAAAAACATTTTAATAAATATCATTATGGTCGATAGCGGCTTGCATTTGTATTTGGTACCTAATGACTGTCATGTCTGTGATGGTCCTCATAAAAATACACAGAGCAACGCGACCAGTACAATCCTTATATAGATCGTGTTGCTTGAACGTCATAGATCGTGTTGCTCTATGTAAAAATAGATAGGTACCTATTCTATGCACCTTACTTAGGTACTATAGGTATACTTACCTATTTAAATTAGCTCTTGGTTGTCCTGCAGTCGTTTAGACGACGCGACGTTCATTTACACTTGTTTCCCAAAAAGTCCCTCCCGTAGATCAATGAGGCTGTCAGTTAGTGAAGGAATCGATATCTCCTGTGTCAGTACTTACCTTTGATGGTAGTACCTACTGCATGGAAATGCAAAATGCGTGACTGAAAGGCGACTCTTACGACACCTTCGGGATGAATTGGGATGGAGCCATTTTGTACCTATTCTTTCTCGTCGCTATAAGGGGTAAAAAAAAGAGCAATAAAATAAAAGCTTGCAGGTACTATTATTATTTAATCTCATTAATACCATCTATTTTACAAATGACACTATTAAACATCACAATAAATTAAATACAAACAATAACATAATACTTACAACCAACCGTTACATGTGAAAAATGCTAACTAATATCACAAAAATTAATTAATATCACAATCGATTTTCATTAAACTACTTACCTAAAGTTACCTACATTTTGTTTTAAATAGCAAGTTGGAGGCCACCCGTGTCATGAAACAGCAGTTCTTTGGTCAATTTGGCACAATAGAAGTCAAATTTTAAATGGTTTTCAAACATAAGTCTACGTTTATGTACCTAATAGACAAAGAGCGACATTCATCTATCTGATAACGAGACTATTTTTCTATCAAATTTCATTTCGTCTATTTACAATACGAACAAACACCCAAACACTCAAATATTTATGGCTGCTCAAATTTTTATCCCCGTTTGGAATCGAACCCACGATACGCAGCCATACTTTCCGACCTCAAGACCAGCAGTCATATATTAGGGTGCTAAGTATATATTAATAGATTAAAATGAATATCAACGGTTGTCAAAATAATTGAAAGTTCCAAAAAAATCATCACAATTGTATAAAACATACATACATTCTCTCGAAAAAATAGCCATGACCCTTTTTAATACGTGACGTGTGATCTATGAAATCTGATAAAAAATAGGTATGTCTCATAGAGAGATATAGATTATCAGGTAGGTGAAGGTCGCTCTTCAGTGTCTCCTCTACTGTAATGCCAATCGTGGCCAGCCTCGAAAGGATGTATAAGATTCAAAATAGCATTTCAGAGAAATATTATTTGGAACCATGCTGCATCTTGCAGTAAGAAAAAAAAAATTATCTTTCGAAAGTAATTAAAGTTTTGTAACTATAAATGGGAAGATTTTTTATATTGCGTGGCGTAACTACTGTCATAACTAAAATTGCTGAGGTCAAGGCTTTTTTGGCTAATGGAAAGCTTTTTAGGATTTTCAAATTTTTGAAAATTTTTTTGTTGACATTTTTTGTTGACACCAGCATCTAATGTCCGTTTTTTTGTTGACACCAGCTATCGACTTACGCCCTTTGATTATTAACGTGAAAATGTAAATAAGTAAAAAGTGTAAATAATCAAAGCCATTCATTTTTATACACTCCTCCCTTATAATCCGTCAATACTACCCGGTCGCCTGCGATCCGTAGCTGGTACCCAGTAACCTGAGGAGTCTCGTATAGCCGCCACCATGGCAGCGAATCCCGCGGTGGGACCCAGCTCGGTTGTTGCGTGACCCTTCTTTCGTAGAGCTGCGAGAATTGACTGTGGAACAAAGAATTTATTACTAAAGTAGAAAACATTAAAGGGGTCCCGACACTATCAATTGGCAATTGTCATGCCTCGTCAATATCACGTGTACATTGATGCACACATACATGCAAAGAAATAACGCACGCTTAAATAACTTCCATTCATAAATATCAGACTTGACTCAATAAATTGACCCGTGTCGGGAGCCCATAACGTAAAGTCGATAGATATTATACCTCCTAATAGTAGGTAGTTCTTTTATAAAGTTATTTGCTGAAGGAATGTCTGTTCTATGCGTAGGTACCTACGTGCTCTGAAGCTGAGAACGAAAACTTCCTAAAATGAAAACTTACACTATGAAAAACATAGAAAAGCTACAACACAAACATCCAGTTACATAGATATTACTTGCTCCTATGGAACCCTAACAGAATATTTTATTATGCCTTCCTATGGTTAAGCCCGACTCGCACTTGGGTCTCTTTTTTTTCACGTACTTTTGAAATACGTCTAGGCATAAGTCGTTACGCGGGCTATGAAATCGACGGGATGGCATTTTAGCCAAACCGCAAAACTTTACGTTATCACAATTGAATAGGTAGGTACCTATTTTTAATAGAATAAATGCTTACCGGATCAAAGTCTGCCTCATGTTGGACTTCCATAGGTAACAGTTGATGATGTAGTCGCGGCCTTTGAATGATGTCCAGGTCTTTACCCTCTAATATTGTGTGTCTTGTCAACTGTAAGTACATTTTTTTTTATTTTGGCTCTCCTTGATAGTGTGATGAAATAAATAGAGGGTAAGGCCGTATAGTAAGGCGGTTTCAATAATTAATACAATAGTCAGTGTTCTAAATCAAAACGTCCTATTTTGTGGTCCAGTGAAACCGTGTTTCATGTAAATAAGTGGTCCGTATGTTTGTTTGCTATATCAGTAGTATAAAAGTCCATTGATTCCTTGGGACGTCAAAGAAGGGCAAAACGTAATACAAAAACTCAGTTTTAATACCTAGTATAGAAATTTGCTTACCAGCGCAACTTGGGTAGTAATTTTGGTTCCTCCAGCAGCCCCTATGACCAAGTCAACCCTGCCACTTTTCGTCATAACGATGCTCGGTGTCATAGAACTCAGCGGCTGAAGTCCGGGCGCCAGGAAATTAGCCGGAGAAGGTGGCAGACGGTAAGCCGACTCACGGTTAGGTATGGCGAAATCGTCCATCTCGTTGTTTAGAACGAATCCCAGGCTTTGTGAACGTCTTAGGGAACCCCAACTGTAGATACGAAACGGTATTTTTGTATTTTTTTAAGAATCCAAGGTAGGTAAGCCAAGGAACTTATACTTCTAACTGGAATGCTTACGAAATCACAAAAACAAATTAAAATTGAACTTTATTTTCAACGGCATTCGGTTTATAATGCATTACTTCATGTCAGAGGTAAAAAACGTTCCCGAGCAGGACAACGACTTAAGGGGATTCTTCTCTTTCTTGCAACGCAGTATGTTGTAAGTGGTAATAAAAAGAAACAGACGGTAGTTTTTATGACCAGTAGTAGACCAGATCAGAGGTAACAGTTTTCATACGTGCTGGTCAATACGCGTTAATGTTTATTATAATAATTAATGTTTTAACTTCAAAATTCTATTATTTCAATATTTCATACATTATTGGTGTTACTTAAAATAAATTTATTTGAAAAATAATAACTATTGATAGTAACTCATAAATTACGCATGGCAACTCTGAAGATTCATTGTGGTGCCAACACGGTACGTTCTAGATCGGACTTACTTTTAATAAAATAAATATAAAATAAATATTTGTGGATGTAGCCCAAATTAAGCTAAAACAAGCTTGTGCTATAGAATCTAGACGACTGATATACATACTCATATAATTCTAAATACATACATATTATACATAGAAAACACCCTAACTCCGAAACAAACATTTGTGGATCACACAAACATTTGTACCGACCCAGGAATCGAACCCAGGACCTCCAGCGCTAATGAACAAGTATTAAATCACTAGGAAATTAGATTGATGTGAGATTTTTGTGTAGGTAGAATGAAATTTCTCTTTCCCAATATTCTTACCGAAAGCAAAAAGGGGATAGATACTTCGGTAAAAATATATACATATACCTATTTGATTGTATGATACGATAGTTGGTTTTATGTAGTTTCCATCCCCTCTTTCCTTTGTGTATGAAAAGCATAGGCCGACATCCTACAACCCTGGCTGCGTAATATTTGATACGTAAGAATCTAAACAAAAGTATAAGTTTGGTTTCCGACTTTTTGATAATCTATACTTATAATAAATCTGTAGAAGTAAAAATTCTGTACATTGAAAATATAAAAAAAATAAATAGCAGGGGGTGTTACTAGACCGACACCGAGCCCAAAAATGTGATTAAAAAAATTTTTGTCTGTCTGTCTGTCTGTCTGTCTGTCTGTCTGTCTGTCTGTTTGTTCAGGCATCACGCAAAAACTACCGGTTCGATTACGATGTAACTTGGTATAATTATTCTTTAATATCCTGGGCACCACACTGGGTACTTTTTATCCCGGAAAAGTATACTTTTTATAAAATAAAAAACGAACTTAAGTTGCATAAAGTTATTATCAATTATTGCTTAAACGGTTAATGGTACGATGATGAAATTCAGCATGAGCGTTGTTTGTTACAATTTGAAATAAGTAATTTTACCATTTTTGCAAATTCCACCTCCAATGGTATAAAAAAGGAGGGTCAAGTTTGTATGGAACAACGCGATTCTTTGGTCCGATCTGCTTAAAATTTGGCATATAGCATTATTAGCATAACTGATGGAAGACGTGTTCCTTATTTTATTGAAATTTATACTTTATCGACCTAAAAAGGGAATGTAAATTATTTTGAAGCTGATTTTCTCCGGAGTTGATATCAATACTCCTTAAATACTCTTATTTTTGATTTAAATTACTTTTTATTTTGACACATTTGTGGATGTTCAATCCGAATGACATTGTCATATTCATGATTTTGCTTTAAAGTACTATCGTAAATATTGTTGTTAATTTTTTTAAATTTTGTATATAAATATGTGAAAGAAGAAGAAAATTCGAAGATGGCTAGCCAGGAATAATGAAAGACCACGCTTCAGGTAGTGTCCACTGTGCATTAGAATGAAAGATGTCAGCAGCCCTAAGCGACTGGTCACGGAAGGTATAAACTTTATTTTACAGTGCTGGCTGCATTCGGTGCAGGACATAGACTCACTAAGTCTTTGTAAAATACGGGAATGGCCTCTACGAAGATCACATTTGACAAGTAAAAAGAGCCATTAAAATGAACATGAACACCTAGCAGATGAAATTTACATGGTTATTAAGTTAACAGGTCTTGGTTGGACAATCTGTATTATGAGGACAAAGTCTATCGTAGTTCGGTTTTCCCATACGTTGTAGGCTTAAGAGCCTACCAGACGCCAAATTGTTGAAAGAAGATAGAAGATATGCATTTTAGCGTGCAAGACAGAGAGAGATGCGATCGGTTTTTGTGCGTTTTTAAACAAATAAATTAATTATAAAAAAACTATAACCAATATTAAAAAAGTGGTCTAGTGCAAATGAAGATTTTACTATTGTCTTTCTTATAAATATTTTATATTATAAAAACAACTTAGAACTTATGAGATCTAGGTTAAAATTTCAAGAAATCGAGGTATTTTCAACACAAAAATCTATCGAGGATTTTATCAGTAATCGTGTTTCGAGCCTAGAGCGTTTTTAGTTCATGAACTGAAGTTGTCTGTGTTCAAATTTCAATTCAGCAGACCTCACGAGTCCTGAGATCTAGATCAAAGTAATAGTCTATTTGGCGTCATATGGACTCTTAAAGTATGACTGGGACTACCTGAAGAAGGAACTAAGTTACGATGTTAATTGCTTAGAAGAGAATTTGAGTCAAGTAGTAGTCTAGCCAATGAATTAAGAAATGTATTTAATAAATAAATTTACATAACTCATTTAATATGTTTTATGAATTTGTTAATCAGAACAACTATTATAAATATGCGAGTGTGAATGTTTGTTACTCTTTCACGCTGTAACGGCTAAACGGATCTGGCTGAAAAGTGATACCTACAGGGATAGGTTAGAGACAGTGTAGGAACTAAATTTCACGCAGGCGAAGCTGCGGGCATCAGCTAGTGATAAATAAGACGTTCGGCCCCTCTCCCCTAAACCGTCATACGTAATTATACGTGCGGCACGCTATAATTTTTGACATATCAACTAAGTTACGATATTGACCGAGTAAAACGGTCTAGTCATTAGTAGTTGAGTTGATAAAGTAGTAGATATTAGGTGGTACTAAAAGGCCTTGTAAAAAAAGAAAGAGCAAGCAAGCTCTGCCAAATTCTCTTCGTACCTACTTAACGGCCATCATACCGAGCCGGTAGTGTAAGAATGGCTCCACATAGGTAATAACTGATCTAGTACCTTATTCATTAATTTTAAAAATTTCACGTCAATTATTACAAGTCATTCAATTCGTCAAATTATTAAATTGTCTTCTGTAAAACCTAATTAAAACATACATAACTGTAAGTTCCATAGATATCATTTATTTTATTATTGTGTACCTATGTCTTTCAACTTAATAAGAAAATAAAAAAAATAAAATAAAATAAAATAAAATTTATTCCCTTTGAAATTTTTAAAAAAAATATTTAGGTTTGTCAAAATTTTTGTGACTCTACCGGGGGTTCGGAAATACTACAGACTGAGAAGAACACCCCAAGAAACTCAGTCTGGTCCCTTCTCTTCTAGTATCTTAGTATCTAATACAGTTTTTTTTTAATGTAGAAAGGAGCAATTCGTGTCACTGCCAGGCAGCCTTGTCTTCTAGAAAGTCTTTAATGCTATAATAAGCTTTCTGGCACAATTTAAGTTTTATTAGTTTTTTAAATTTATTAACTGACAAACCTGTTATGGCTGTCGGCAATGTATTGTACATTCGAATACAATTGCCCGCAAAAGAATTGCTTATTTTATTAAGCCTAAATCTAGGTACAGCCAATTTATTCTTATTTCTTAAGTTTAGATTATGGATATCACTATTTTTAATAAATTTACTGTTATTTTTATGAGTATATAATAAGTTTTCATATATGTACTGTGAATACACAGTAAGTATGTTGATATCCTTAAACTTTTCTCTTAATGACTCCCGAAACCCCATACCATAGATAGCCCGGACAGCCCTTTTCTGCAACACAAAGATAGATTCGATGTCGGCAGCGTTACCCCATAATAGTATGCCATAGGTCATGACACTGTGGAAATAGCTAAAGTAGACAAGACGCGCTGTTCTAATGTCTGTCAGTTGTCGGATCTTTTTAACGGCATAGGCTGCAGAGCTCAGTCTGCCCGAGACTTTCCCGATATGAGGCCCCCACTGCAAGTTGGAGTCTAACTTTATGCCCAGAAAGACAGTTTCATCGACCAATTCTACTTGATCATCCCTAATCTTAATACTGGTGTTAACGAGCCTAACATTTGGCAAGGTGAATCTAATACATTTTGTTTTAGTTTCATTTAACAATAAATTATTTGCGTTAAACCAGTGGACTACCCTAGAGAGGGCATTGTTTACTTCGTCAAGATCGCGCTGTCCACGTTCAACTTTAAATATTAAAGATGTGTCATCAGCAAACAAAACTACCTCGTGATCGTCTCTTATAAGGTGAGGGAGATCATTTATGTACACTAAAAATAGAAAAGGTCCCAGAATTGAACCCTGAGGCACCCCCATTGTTACAGCAGAACCATGTGACTGTTTACCATTTATAACTACTTTCTGTACTCTATCTCTTAGGTAAGAACTAATTAAATCCAAGGCCGTCCCCTGGATCCCATAATGATCAAGTTTTTTAATTAAAGTCTGATGCTGGACGCAATCGAAGGCCTTAGATAGGTCGCAGAATACACCATAAGCATCATACGACTCCTCCCAGGCCTCATATATATACTCTAATAATTTGATTCCAGCATCCGTGGTAGACCGACCGCGCGTGAAACCGAATTGTTTAGTATGGAATAGTTTATTTGTATTAAAATGATTTTGCATTTGATTAAGCATTACCTTTTCAAAGATTTTACTAAACGTGGGTAGTACAGAAATAGGACGAAAATTGGACGGATCCGAGGTGCTACCCGATTTAAACAGAGGAGTTATTTTACTAAACTTCATTAAGTCAGGAAACACACCACTATCAACACAATTATTAAATATTATTGATAATTCAGGAGCAACCATTTCAATTAACGAATTAACTAAATGTACAGAAATTCCCCAGAGGTCAGCCGTTTTCTTAATATTTAAAGATTTAAAAGTTTTTATGATAGTGTGTAAACTAATTTTACTGAATTTGAATATTTCATTACAGCAAGGAACATTTGCTTTTAACAAGGATTCTGCTATTGGGGTAGAAGAACCTAGGGCTCTGGTCAAATCTACTGGAATACGAGAAAAAAATTGTTCAAATTCGTTAGCGACTTCGGCATCTGTTGTAATTATGTCACCATTTACTTTAAGTTTAAAATTATTATCATTTGATTTTGCTTGGCCTCTTTCTGCGTTAATTATTTTCCAAGTAGATTTAACTTTGTCTACACTATTGATAATTTTATTACTTATATACTTTCTTTTGGCCGCTAAGCAGTCTGCTTTAAACTTTTTTGAATAAGTTTTAACATAATTTAGAAATTCATCTGTTCTATTAAGCTGTCTTTCTGAGTATAGTTCATACAGTTTTAATCTACTTTTATGTATATCCTCAGTGGCCCATTCACTGAAGGCTGGCCTGTCACCGATTGTGACTTCCTTAGACTTGAATATGGAGTTGAACTCATTGTAAAAGGAATCAAAAAATAACTTATAGCTTACATTTGGATCTAAGCCAGTGTCTAAAAATGGAAGTTTATTGCAAAGTCCAACTCGCATACGTTCCAAGCGGCCACTAGTTACTGGTCTACATAATATTTTACGTCTTTTAACTTTTTCTCTTGTGATCTTGAAAGATGCTATTTGCCCAGTATGATCTGATTTTATCTTATTTATAATACTCTTACTTTCTGGCAACATATCACTGTATATATTGTCCAGACAAGTAGCTGTTGTATCACAATATCTAGTAGGCTCTAAAAATAAGTTAGTGAGATTGTGTGATTTAAATAAATTTAAGATATCATTGGTCTGACGCGTATTTATAAGTATATTAACATTAAAATCACCGCACACTATTAGGTGTTTATTAGTTTTTCCAAGTTTAAATAGCACTTTATCCATTACTTCCTCAAACTCACAAAAGGGTGAGACTCCAGGTTTATATACGCATACTACTATGAATTGCTCCAATTCTACGCATGATATTTCAACTGTACACTCTACAGAGAGGGACACAACATCTTTCCGTTCCTTATACTTTAATTTCTTATTTAATAAAATCAACGAACCCCCCCGTGTTGTGTTGACCCTGCAGAACGCACTACCAACCCGGTGACTACTGAAACTGAACATGAGCTCATACTCCTTACGCATATGCTCTGTAAGACAAACAATTTCAATATTTTCTGAGCTCATGAACAGCTCCAATTCAAACTCTTTGACCTGCGTTAATGTTGCAATATTATAATGCACCAGGCTGATATAATTTACATTTTTTAATTTAGTTTTGTTCGGAGGACAGTTTCCGATATAGTTATGGTTTGCAATTAAATTCAACTCTATCAATTTACAATTTTGGCTAGAGGGTAAATCCTCTGTTGTCCCAGAAGTTAATTTAAATTACTTGGAACAGATTCCAAAGTCCTAAATCTACTCTGCTCAAATAAAGCAGTTTTGTCAGCCAAGTTTTTGGCTAAAGAGTAAAAATAACTGAATAGCAAACTTGCTATTTGTCTTTTATAATAATTGGGTAGACAATACCTACCCTTGTGATTATTATAGACTTTATACTTGATATGTGACAAATTTGTGTCAAATACAGAATTAAAGTCAATTACATTAAATTTATTATTATACTGACTTATTAAGTTTAAACGTAAATTCATCTTATATCTAAATGAATTTTCCGAATCTGGCACACCTTTTATAAATGGAAGTGTGAACATTACAACTTGTATGGCATTTAAGTTTAAGATGTAATTCATGTATAGGGAGAAATCATCATTGCTAATTTTGCCCCTGTTTGCACAGAAAATTATTATTTTACTGTTAGCGTCAAATTTATATTCTATTATCTTTTGCATAATATCACTTAATGAAGCACCCGGATAGCAATTATTAATAACCGAGTAATAACTTGAATTTAAGTTTTGTTTTAAAAATGAACTAAGATTGGTACCAATATCATCACTAAATACAATTAATTTAGTACAACTATTACTATTATTTACACTGTCACACAATATATCCACTGATGTACTGGGTGAGCACTTGGTAATGGGAGCTAGGGGCTCAGCGGTAACCGGTTCGCCCTGAGCCTCCACCGGCTCAATTGCTTTAGGGCAGTTAATATTGCATGAGTGGTCATTTAGGAAACAATTAAGGCGCTCAGTGTTATCATTTGATGTTTTGAGTACCTTATCTATGGTTAAAGAACATTTAGTAAAGTCCTTAAGGGACCATTCATATTTTTTAGTCATATATTGTAGCTCAAATTGCAAACTTTGTATTTTTGATTCTAATTTTTGTGTGTCAGTGCAATATTTTAAATGGCTTTGTTCCAGCTCTAACATTGACAATTTAGCTTGTTCTCTAAATTTTAAACAAGAACCTATATTTTTACACTTCTTGATTAACATTTTATGGAGTTTTAATTGCTTTTTTGATTTTTGTATAAACTTTTTAATTCTAAGATATTTTTTTAGTTTATTTCTGCTGCAAAACAAAACCGACTTGTCCTGTTGATATGGACTGTCACCTGTAAGATCTATAGTAGTCAGGTCCAGGTTTTGAGAATTTGCAGAAGGAATAAACTGCGGGATACCACTCATTAACTCACTATAAAGATTATCAGTTTGTTGAGCAGTAACTTTCTCAGCAGCTTCTTCCAGGTGTGAGATCTGTCCCTGGGCATCCCTTAGCTCCTGTTCCAGAAAGGTAGTCCTCCTCAAGGTTTTCTCATACTCGTCACTGCACTCATGGAACCTATCTACTATTGACTGAAGGTGGTCCCGCTCCGCAACAATGTCATCATAACTAACATGAAGTTTTGATAATTCGCATTTTAATTTTTTTGTGTCATTCAAAGCGTTTATCAATAAGTTTTCATTCTCTTCTCTTTCCTTCTCCAACTGTTCACAGAGCTCTGTTTTACATTTAAGCTCCAGCAACACCAACTGAAGTTTGGTTTCCTCCTGCTGGCGGCCGAGAGCTCTGCGACTACGGGTATTCATATTATTAATAAGAAAGTGCAATTAAACGCGAATTATATTGATGATGGAGCTCTTTGTACAGTTTATGGTAAGAAGTAACAAGGTTATGTATGTACCGGCAATAAAATTATACTTAATATTTTTATGTACTTACGCAAATACACCGACCGTCGTCAACGTCGAGTAAACGCTTATACAAGTATAATAATTCTACTCACGAGAAACAGTCGATTTAGTATGTATTTACGTGAAAAAGAAAACATTCAACATTCGAAAAAACCGGGTACCTGACTCGTCACTTTTTACACCAAAATACACGGACAGAACACTTTTATTAAATTATCTGACTATTTTAGGACACTATTAATGTGATGATATTGGTTTTAGTTGGTTTAAAATTGTTTAAATACTAATTATCTAATTAATTTTAAAAATATTTTTAGAGAGCTAAAATTTTTGACAGTTCGATTGTGTTGCCAGACTCGGAAAAAAGGAAAAATATTGTCTCACTAGCTGAAGCGTCTGCATGGACACATTAGTAGAAAGAGATAGCATCCCCTTTTCTAGCTTTCCTTTTCCGGAACGCTTTTGATGTGCACGTGAGCATTCCAGTTAGAAGTTTATGTTCCTTGAGGTAAGCATAACTTTGAACGGCCTGTCAAAGTAGGTACCTACTCATACTTTTCCGTTTCGACGAAGTGTTTTCGATGACTGCCGTTCGGTGAAGTGTTTTTCGGAGAGGTGTTTTTCGGTGAAGTGTTTTTCGGAGAGGTGTTTTTCGGGGAAGTGTTTTCGAGGAAGTGTATTGATACGGTCAAAGCATGTGTTGTCCGCATAGTACATCCACACAAGCGTCTCTCGAGGATATAACTGGCATATTACAATGAAATGAGATACAGGCAGGTACCTACAGACGAAACGTTATTGATATTATACAAATTGCAGTAAGTCAGATGCAAGTAATTCGTTTATTACTCAGAATTTCCTTGGTATGCACAGGTTTTCAGCTGCATGATATGTACGTACTTGAGTAAACTATCATTGAAGTAGCGCGTGAAAAGGAGCGGCCAACTTTTAGATGGGTGTTATGCAACTAAAATCAATATTTACATGTAATTGACAGTGCTAGTGGCGGAGACAGCGCTGCCGTCCGGCCCGACGACCACGATGTGGGCAGTTCCGTGGTCATCAGCGCCTGCGAACGAAGCACCGTAGTGCTCCCACTCGGAGTACGTCATCGCATCGTTCACGCCGGCACGGAAGGACCGAGCCCAGGCGGGATTAGAGAGGTTACGTTCCAACTGCAAATTTAATTCGGTTGTAAAGTTGGGTATTGCAATTTCCGTTGAGAGTTTTGGACGAAAGATAGGTGTGTGTTTAAATGGTGAGGTTTCAGTATTTGGTTAATGAAACTTGTCAGGATTTCACGTAAATCGGCGTAAGTGGATATCCTGGGACATCCTTCCGAGGGCGTACCCGAGACACCCGTCCATAGGCAATTTATTATTATATTGCCCATCAAAAATAACAAATACGGTTACATATCTGGGACTCATCTAAGATGGGTATCCTATTACCTATAACAACCTGAAGAAAGCAACTTAATGCTGTGAACTGTGAAGTTTAAGATCTACTAAATAATTGCATTTTATTTTGAATGTTTTTACTAGAGGAAACGGGTCCCAAATTAAATACGTGACTTTTTTTTATACCACTAAGGTGCCAGACAAATATACGGCCCACCAGATGGGCTGGTGGTCACCGCAGCCAATGAACGTTTGCAACACCAGAGGCGCTGCGCTTGCGCTGCCGACCCTAAAACTATCTTATTTTAACCATAATAATAGGTACATTCTACTTTTTTCTGTAAAACGTAATACAATGAATACATCTATTTACCTCTCTTATGTCATGTTTAACGTTAGAGCGTGAAGGGTCGCCGAGGCCTGTTCGTTTTGCGTACGCAAACTTGAAGGTTTCGACGATGCGATGCCAGTAGAGGCCTGATTCTGTGGGTGCCATCGTACCATCGCCGACCCAGCCTCGCAGCATGTTCAGTATGAAGGCCAGCACCGACCCGGAGCCCGGAAGGGGGACGGAAAACAACGTGTAGTCGTCTGTTAAAGGCACTTCGATTGGGTCTTGCCATTCCACTCTACAATAAGGGCAAAATTACAACACTGATTAAACACTACACATTAAAATCTGTCATTGAAATTGATATCTCTAAACCTCATCCAGTTATTACTGTAATGACTATCAAGCTTCCTCCATTATGCTTATCTTATGAAATGATGATGAACGGCAATAATTAGAATACAGCAGGTAAAGTTTCTAATCATCTGGCATCTACTAAAAGCTTCATAAAATTTTTGCTCTTACTTGAAATCCCTGAGGTCGTCTTCTGTAATGATCCCACCGAGATTCTGGATATCTTGTACGAGCCGCGACGTTAGAGACCCATTGTGTATCGCCTCGGGGCCCTCCTCGGCGATAATGTCCAAAGTTCTGGCCATTATCGGCTCTTTGATATAATCGCCCTCTTTCCATACCTCGCCCGTCTCCTCGTTCACGTATAGTTCCCTGGATGATGTCGTTCAAATTAGAAACAGTAAAGTTGAGCGTAAATCAGGTCAAGTGCGAGTCGAACGCGCGCACAGAGGATTCCTTACCAAAAAATGGCAACGACGTTTGTTGTATGGAAGCCCCCTTATTCCCCCCCTTTTTTCTGATTCTAGTATTTGTATTCACCTCTCCAGCTATCACAGTTCCTGAGGTACGGCCTCGTGACAGGCAGACAGACGGACTGCAGATCAAAAGGGTCCTGTTTTTACCCTTCGGGTTCGAAACTCTAAAAGTGTCATGGATGCAGCGAAAGTAAAATATTTCTCACCGCATTGATGGCTCGCCTTTGAGTCTGTCGCTGTAAGTCTTGAGCGCCCGCGCCATGTAGGGGTTGACCAGGTGTCCGCGGCGGCACAGCTCGGCGGTAGGGGCGACGATTTCGCGCCACGGGAGGCGTCCGTACGCTTGATGAAGAGCTCCGTACCCACGGAGTTCTCCAGGCACGGCGATAGCCAGCCCGCCGACGGTAGATGACGCGTTGGCGTACATGTTCGTGCGAGTTGCTGCTGGTGCTCTCTCTCGCGCGTTCATGACTCGCACCTGACCCGTTGGCGCGTCGAAGATTGTGGCCAGGAAACCGCCGCCGAGGCCCATACATTGTGCACAAGCGATCCCCTCACAGAACAAAGTTGCTATCGCTGCGTCTACTGCGGATCCATTTCTCTCCAAGATGTCCCTAAAATATTTTAATAACTAACTTAAAAAAGGTCTATGAATGAAGTAGAGCCCGAAAAGGAGAAATACGTACGTACGCAATTTGTTTTAAAAATTTACGGCGCTTTTACGAGCGTAAAAGAAAAAATAGTCAAGGGATACAATTTAACAAACATAGTACATAATCCTCAATTTTTTTTACAACAAGATTTTCTTTATGTGGTCAGAAAAATAACAAAAGTATCTTTAAACACAGATTAAAGAATTAAAAGTAGATGACGCCCTCCGTAGAAAGTGAGGACAAGAAGGCTAACACTAAGGTTACGTCCGCACAGGCAGGCGGCTTGCTTGGCGCCTAGAGGCTAGCGAGTCACCTAGCGAGTCGCTTAGTAAAACGAACATACTTGAATGTTCGCGACCGGCCGCACTGTGCGCTTGGCGCCTAGTGAGTAGCTTAGCGTGTATCCAAGTAAACAAACATGTTGGTTTTTTGTCGCCAGGCGCGAGGCATTTTGAAGAAAAAAATATACGAAATATTAATCGCATCCATACATACAAATAAATTAAATTGGAGTGTCTGTTTGTAATATTAAAATAACCTTAAGGTTATTTCTACTGCATGCATACGAATGTATTACGGTACACATACCAAAATATATATTTTTATAATTTTTGTCTGTCTGTTTGTTCCGGCCTCCGGCTAATCTCTGGAACGGCTGAACCGATTTTGACGGGACTTTCACTGACGGATAGCTTATGTAATAAGTAGTAGTTGACTGCCTCTGTGGCGCGGTCGGTAGTGATACCGCCTGCGGCGCTGGAGGTCGTGGGTTCGATTCCCACCGGAGACAAATATTTGTGTGACCCATGATTGTTTGTCTCAAGAGTCTGGGTGTTTCTATGTATAATATGTATGTATTTAAAAAGTATATAAGTATTAATATCCGTGGTCTGATAACCATAACACAAGCAGGTTATTCCTAGCTTACTTTAGGATCAGATAGCGTTGTGTGAATTGCCCGTGAATATTTATTTATTTATTTAGTAACTTAGGCTACTTTATTGTAGAAGGGGTGCTAGGTCGGGGAACCTCCTAGTGAGCTTGGACCGGTTTCCTATCCCTGCGGGCTATATGCCCGGGGGGAGTGGCAACTGGACTAAGACGGTGCACCCTGGAACATCGGCTATTGGGTGCGGCGTGCTGCCCCCATTAGTCGATGTACTGATATCCCGGCAAGCTGACCCCATGGCGAGGGGGTCGCAGTTCGGTGGGCCTGCTAGGCCCGCGGTGTTGCGTTGCATCTGCATCGCAACACACCGTGGCGGACGCCCTAATGCTCCCGGCCTTCCAGCGGGTAGAAGCATTGGGAACGTTAAACAGCCGTCTTTTGACGGAGTTGACCCCATTGCACGAGGGGGTCGTGGTATGGCGGGCCTTTAAGGCCCGCGGTGTAGTGAGGTTTGCTCCCGGCTGCGGCCGGTTGGAGCAAGTTTGCTGTGCGGCAGCGGCCGCTTGTGGGCCTGTCACTGCTGATCATGGTGCAAGCCATGGTCGGTAGTCAAGCGTGCTGAGTCGCCATCGCTTCGATGGCGGCAAAGCGGGAGGCGCACTGCGTGGGGGAGTGGGAGCAACTCTACAATTGGTCCCACTCCGCCGTGCAGTTCGGGGCGCCGTCGCAAGAAGCTTGCGCACGCCCCCGAATATTTATTGACCGTGGGCGTAAGGTCGGGGGACCCCGCCCGCCAACGGTCACACGGCGATGGGCACCTTCCTTGTGTTCCGGGGGTGCCCATTAGCGCACGCCTGCGCCAGCCGCTCTCTGTCTCCTCTATTACAGAGGGGCAATCGAGAGCGGTGCAGGCGTGGTTTCAAGCTCCTTAGAGAGCTTTGGGGAGTCGCCCATCTGGCTCCCCCGAGGAGAGACCCGAATTCACGGGGCGCCCCTAGCCGGGTCGACGTGAATAATCTTTTGATATCCCTCGGCCCGGCTATAGGGTGAGGAGGAACACCGCGGGGTTTAGTGGGTAGGACGGTCCATTCCGGACCGGGCCGGGAGTCCCACACACCATCCCAGCTGCCCCCGCAGTTGGGATGAGGGCGCGTAAATGCGTTCCCCGCGTCAACAAAAAAAAAAAAAAAAAAAACTTTATTGTAGAAAAATTCTTTTATTTTAGAAAAAAACTTAATAAACTAAATTTTTTCATTACATTCTACGCGGACGAAGTCGCGGACACAGCTAGTCATAAATAGATGAGTATCCGAATGAGTTAATTTTCCTTTAACTTTACTGAGAAGTAGATCAAATGTGTCTCTGGTCATACGCAAATCTTCATAATTTTTTTGTGAAAATTATGCAATTGCTTATAAATATAGAACATAAAAATCCCCATAACTTGACCGTGTCTTATTTATGTCATGAACCCATTATGAAGCGCTCGTGGCCCCGCGGACTCAGTGTTGTGTAAACGATCACTGTAGTAAGCAACATTTACTGTGGCCGGTCATGGATGGGTGACCGTCTCGTGACCACTGTGTGACATTTATTTTCCGTGCTTCGAAAAGCTTTTGGTCCCGGTTGCCAGTAAAATAGCAGTCGAGGCAGTAAGCCAAGTTGAGGGCCTTTTTAGGCGGCTTGAAAAATTTTAACAGCTGGCACTGCTGGCAGTCCTTGCCTGCGCCTGTCCATATCAACATCGCAATACGGCTCACCGCCTATTACGTGGGACAAAATCTCAAAGGTGAAATGTGGGCATCTAAAATGCCTCTGTCTACCCCTTCGTGGATAAAAGGCGTGATCATATGTATGAACCCAATATAGAGCAGTATAGAGCTATTTTTGAAAGTGAAATCTCGTCAACGTGCCGACAAGCAAGTGACCAAGGCACCTAGCGACCCACCACGCAAACCACCTTTCAGTGCGGCCACCGTGTAACCTAGCAAGTAGCTAGGATGCAAGCCACTAGGCTCTAGGCGCCAAGCAAGCCGCCTGCCTGTGCGGACGTAGCCTAATAAGTATTGCGTAGGTTCTCTAGAAGTGAATGCGTGAATAATGCCGTCATATTTATTCACAATAAATGAGGAAGCACTCGTTACATGTGTACACTGCCGCGTTATAGTACTCACATGCGACTTGTGGATTTAGTATTTGCTTTCTTGGCCTCACTTTCTTGTGCCGTAAGAGTAAATTATGCCTTTATTTCTCTAACTGGGCTATAATCAAAGACGTATCTTATATAGACACGTTATACACGAACATTGCGGCTTTCAAAAACAGCTAAACTTTTATAAATTTGAAAAAAGAATTCTATAAATTATCTGTGGTAGCATGCATGAAGTCAATATCAGAGGAATGTGGGGAAAAAGGGAAACTTGAATTACGCTTACTGAGACATAATATGGTTAATTTATTTACAGATAAAGTACGTAATATTTAAATTTATAAAATGTTAATGTAGTTTATCGGATTAGTAATTATTAACGTAATTTAAGTCATAAAATAAAAATATAACAATATCATACAGAAACATTTATTTAATAGATAAGTAATAATTTAGTACCTAGTAAGTAATCCAAATATTTGTAATTTAAATCATTTTAACAATCTTAATATATTATTATTATGTTTCATATTTTTTTTAAAGAAGTAAATAAGAAAAATATTCAAATAGCAAAATAAAACATCAGTACAAAATCTCCCCGACATCCCCTTACGGGTCGCGGGCGCCCCGCGCCAAACCACAGACTATAGAGTACATTTTCCTTGTGCATTGCCGCCATTTTATCGATCCGAAAAAATGAAATAATATTATTATTTTTATTGTACTTACGCATGAAATGACACGTTTTTATATTGAACAGTTGCTGTGTAGCTTGTGCATCATCTGAAGATACATGAAGGCATGTTTTTTTCGAGTTTTCTTTACAAACAGAATTTAAAACAGTGCTTAATCGAACTTTCGCTAACCCTACAGCCGCGTCACAGATTTTCAGGTAATTACCTGCTTTACGTGTTGCCATTTTCAAGTGTCTATAACGTATCTATAGTTTTTATATCATTGGCTATAATGGTACATTATGATACAAGTTCGGTAAGTTGATAATGACAGCCGAGGCGTTATTGCTAGCCCGAGCCGCAGGCGAGGGCTACAAGAAAGCAGCGGCTGTAATTATCAAAGCGAACGTGTGTCATACGACGTTTTATAACATATTTGCGAGGAAACAAGGAAATAAATAAAACGGGGACATTCATAAACTAACAAAAAAACGTAGCAAAAAATAGCGATAATAAAGCGCGCGGAATTTTACTTGTTCACAACGCTTTCTTTTTTTCTTATTTCTTAAGAGGCAAAGGCACAAAAACAGCCAGTATTATTAATAAAGTAAATTAATATTGTTTGTATTGGTTTCACATAAATGGTTGTACCTAATTTATTGTCAAAATTAATTAAATTTAACAATTACATGTTTATTTTATTATATTTTATCTCCCAAAGTTAATTTTATTCATAAAATGTTCACCACTTTTCTGACATAAAAACTCTTTGCTAAGATTTTAAAAAAGTATCGTTCGTTTAAGACGGAATCATCCGTTTTACTTACTTTACATTACCGGACTAGGCCGTAATGAGATACATTACGTTAGTGAAATTGGTCAAATAAGAGACCCTTAATGAGCAAATGTGTTATAAAAGATGTTATCCATACTATCCATACTAATATTATAAAGCTGAAGAGTTTGTTTGTTTGTTTGTTTGTTTGTTTGAACGCTAGGATCTCAGGAACTACTGGTTGGATTTCAAAAATTCTTTTACAGTTAGATAGTCCATTTATCGAGAATGGCTATAGGCTATATAACATCACGCTAAGACGAATAGGAGCGGAGCAGCAATCAAGAATGTTTTGAAAACGGGGATTATTTTTAACCGTCTGAGAGCTTCTGAGCCGTACGCTGCGTAAATGGTTACAGTTAGGCAAAAATTGTGTACTACAAAATTGTTTCTCTTAAAAAGTTCTAAAAAAAAGTCCGCGACAGCATATGTCTATCTTTTAAGGTTCGCTCACAATAACCTAATTTGTATATCTCCTAAGGTTCGCACACGATATAATGAAACTGAAGAGTGTTATTGTGCTAGAACAACGATACTCAACCTTTTCTTAATGTGGGCCACAAACACGTTTCAGCCATGGGGTGGCGGGCCACAATCCGGGGGGGGGGGGGGGCGATTATTTAGGTACTGCTCATTCGCTTTAAGTGTGCCGTTCGGCTCCATACTAAAGTCGAATTTTTAATTAGACGAAGTAAATTGACAGCAACTAATGTCACTTCTTCATACAATGTTGCTTATTTTCTATGACGAAGTGACATTAGCTACTGTCAATTTACTTCGTCTAATTAAAAATTCGGGTATACGCCTCTACGCCAGCGGCAAACTTAGACCGAACGGGTAGTGTTAATTTAAAAACGTCATTTTAATTTTACGATATATTAACTTTTATTAATGAAAGAAAACAAATACAAAGTTGTTTCATATTGTTTTAGTGCGATTTTTGATATTTTGAACACATTTTTAAAACTTTATCCGCTCTATTTGTTATCGTGCAATCACAGATTACTAATAATACGCTGCGTTCCGATTTACGCCAAAATGATTTGGTGCCCATTTTTTGATGAGTATGAAATTATGGGCCAACAATAAAGGCCCGGTGCCACCGGCGGGCCAACAATAAAGGCTCGGCGGGCCACATGTGGCCCGCGGGCCACCGTTTGAGTATAGCGGTGCTAGAATCTCAGAAACTACTGGTTGCATTTCAAAAATTATTATACGATTTAATAGTCCATTTATTGAGGCTGCCTAATGGCGATATAGCATCACGCTAAGACGAATAGGAGTGGAGCAGCCATGAATAATGTTTCGAGAACGGGGATTATTTCTTTCTTTTGAGAGCTTCCATTGCGGACGCTGCACAAATAGTTAAAGGTACGTAAAAATTGTGTATTACAAAATTGTTCCTCTTAAAAAGTTATAACAAAAAGTCCTCAACAGCATATGTCTATCTATCTATCTATCGCTTAAGGTTCACTTATAACCCTCTTATTAAGTATGAGCGACGCGACGGGAGTAAAGTTGGTCTGCAGTGGCAGCCAGTCAACTGAACGATAAAAGCCGGCCAAGTGCGAGTCGGACTCGCACACGATGAGTTCCATACCGACAAACGGATGGGTGGAATTAAAAGCGACGGAAAACATTATATCACTTTAACACCTCTTTCCTTCTCTCCCTCATGTGACGCAAACGAAGATATGCGGGTTCAGCTCTAATGAATACAAGCGACGCGACGCGACGGGAATAAGCGCGACGAGGGTAAATGCAACGGGAAACATTATAATAATCGAAATATTAATACCATACCTCTCTTTCTCACTCTCATGTGACGCAAACGAAGTTGCGCGGGTCAGCTAGTAAACTTATTAATAAAAGAGGTGTGACATACTTGCCGATGTGTGCACACTCGTAGCCATTGGCGGCGACGGTTGCGCGCGGGAAGCGCGGGTGGTCGGGGCCGGCCCACGGCTGCAGCACCAGCACGGCCACCAGCGCGCCCGCGAACAGCGCCGCCAACACGCTGCCCACCAACCAACACCGCGGCCGCCAAACCCTACCCCACAACAACGCCCGTCAACAACCAACTAAGCCAAACAACGCCACTAACAACATTACACCGATAAAGTAGTCAACTTCTGAATACTTTTCTAAGCAACAATAGGAATTCAAAAGAAATTCACTGGGTAAATGTAGTAAAGTAGAAGCCAACTGATATTTATGATAATCATTGACGTTTCAGTTGTCATTTTGACGACTTTTTTATCTAGACTGCTTCTTTAAATAAGTATGCAAAAAGTTTGTCTAGGTCTGTTAGGACTTCGAAATTATTGTCGAACTCCATCCTGCATTATCTCATCTCTAAAAATTGTTACTCGTAGCTTGTGATCAATAAAAAATCGATGACGCCTCGGCAACGCCATTCGGCATGGTTACGATTTAATACAATTTGATAGTTTTCGTAGAGACTATTGATATATGATTACGGTTCAGTTTCGACACAATTGAATTGCAAAATATCATACTTGGGCTCCACATCAGCAGAAAGAAGGCAACTAAACTAATCTTACAGATTTTTTTATATAAGTTGGCTCGAAAAATAACACCGTTTGCCCTTTTTTACGTTTGGAAATCCCTCATGGATACGAAGCCGGACTCTTACCGACTAAACCCATACGTTGCCCTACCACTGCCTACGGCCGGGAGCCCCGGGTAAGCCTTCGGAAGGATGTCCCAGGATTCCCTGGCTACCACGGCCTCACCTACGGGTTTCTGGTGCTATCCCGAGTCTTTGGGGGGTTGTTCAGGTGATATCTCGCTTCTCGGTTATGTGATAAAACTCTATGCCGTAAAATTAGGAGTAAGGGGAATTCTTGCTAGAGTTCGGATACTATTCCGCGTCTTTTCGCTTGTTCGGGTGTTATCCCATGGCGTGCGTGAAACTCTAATGTCCCGCAGCCGTCTTGGGCATTCTGTAAGGACGGCGAACAACATCGCCCGTCTGATGGATATCAATGGCGATATCAAGCAAATTGATGACCGCTCTCATAGTCTTCAAGACTCTTCACTCTCCGCTTGGACAACACGAGTTGTAAGAGGAGGGAAACACATGCGCTATTATTTAGGCTATTTATTTGCATAAGATAACATTTCATATGAATGAATTACACATGATTTACTTACACATTTATCTAATCATTGTGAATAGTCTTGAGTCCACAAGAATAAATCTGATTGATGTTTGTTTCTGACGACTATCAGACTATGTCCAATATATAAATAACAAAAAAAAAAGTAATAATATTTGTTTGTGTACCAATTTATATTACTTTTTTATTTTATAATAAATAAAAAAGTAACATAAATTGGTACCCAAATTAAGGATTACTATTGGGGAGGAGGGAAACACATGCGCTATTATTTAGGCTATTTATTTGCTTAAGTTAACATTTTATATGAATGAATTACACATGATTTACATATACACTTATCTAATCATTGTGAATTAACGTTATAAACTCACGTAGAACATTATACAGTAGGTTTATAATCATAAAATGCTCTACTTTTCTTAACAAGATACTATGCAAACACGGTATTACTTAGTTTTTGATGGCATACATCTGTAGTAGTTGATATCTTTATGAGATTGTTCAAGATTGTATCTTGTTAAGGCAGTGAACATTATCTATCAGCTTAAAACTGATTCTGATAATGATAAAATTACATAATTTGTGTTTAAATTCGCGTTGTTTATGAAAGCGTACGAGAATAAGTATAAAAGTAGAGAAAGGAAAACTCCCGAAAACTAAATACGAGTATACCTAGTAGCTTAAAACGAAAAATTAAAGTGCTTGCAAGAGAAATGTAGGTACCTATTGGTTGTCATGAAAAAAGATCTATTGTAAATATTTTAATGTGAATACCTTGGGGGCTTAAGTGTAGGCTTTACATGAAGAATTTCATACGTAAAAAAGGTCAGTTTTGGGTTAGGTTTAGAAGCAACTTCACAACAAGGACAAAGATGATAAAGAATGATAAAGAAGGATTACTGACTGAGGTTTAAAGTAAAACGTACAGTATTACTAGGTATTGATCACCATCGTAAAGTAGGTACCTACAGAATTTCTTTGTAATTTCCAAACTACAATTATTATTTAGAATAATGTTACTGAGTATTTTCCGCCTCTTTCTGCGAGCAGAGGGGCAAGTGCGAGTTTTTGCGTGAGCCTGTCGACATTCACGGCGCGCCTGTTCGTATGGAATCGACACCCCGCCACCTAGCTGTAAACGCGGGAACTTGTCTCAATTCCATACAAATCGGCCATAACGCGCTCACCCGTGAATGTCGACAGGCGCACGCCGAAACTAGCACTTGTCCCTCGGATCTGATCATTCTCTTGAAAGAGGCGGCGGGCGGGAACCGGAGAGCTCTCCCACCCGAGTTCCGCAGTTGGCAGCCTGGGTGCCGCCGACGTGTCATCGCCGAAGACTATCGGCCTCCATAACCGGCTTATGACGGCAGCGTGACGTGATGAGTTTACACACGCCCCTCCTTAGAAGCGGGATCACACCCGAAACCCCCAAAGACGCGGGGTAGCACCCGAATCGCCCCCTGGACGAGGCCGCAGTGGTGGCCGTAGGTCTGTTGGGAGTCCTGTGACATCCTTCCGAGGGCTTACCTGGGGCTTCCAAACATAGGCTGTTGGGCGTTACGTGAGGTTTTTTAGTCGGTAGGAGTCCGGCATAGCATCCATAATGGATTTTCCCTCACGTTAAAAAAAAAGTAATTTTAGTATTTTAATACATCAGTAACCTAGGTTTTCTCTTTATACTGTGCTAACAACCTAAAATTGTATTAAATTGACCCCATCAAAACGAATTAAAAGGTACTAATCAAGTTTTTAATACTCGTAGACCTTAGACCATTTACCGTAGACCCGATCGATGCTCTACGCTTCTACACGCCTCAGGGCCTCTACGTATCTGGTATACGAGTAATTTTTTTGACGTGTGGAAAATCCTATCGGGATGCTATGCCGGACTTCTACCGACTAACCACACTCGTTTCCTACCTAATGCCTACGGTTGGGAGATAGGAGTCATAGTTACATTTTCACACGTGGGCTTTTGTTTGCAATTTTTTCTTACTTTAACTTTAACACCTGTAAACATCACCGCTAAAAAAAGCAAAGTGGGCTACAGAGTACAAAGCCTAACTCTTGGTATTTACTTAGTATCTGTATAGATCTATCGACTAAAACCCCATGAGACACTTTAACTGCCGACGGCCGGGAGACCCGATTAAGACCTCGGAAGGATGTCCCAGGGTAGATGTAGGCCTCATTGACTGGCCTAACTGAATAGTGTTGCGATAAACATGCATTGACAAACTGTGTTATAGAGTTCCGTACCAAAAGAGCAAAAACGGGACCCTAGTTATGAGACTTCGCTGTCCGTCTGTCTGTCTATCTGTCCGTCACGAGCACGAGGCTGTATCTCAGTACTGTGATAGCTGGAGAGCTGAAAATTTCACAGATGATGTTTTTCTGGTGTCGTTATAACAACAAAACGCTATAAAATATGAAAAACAAGTATATCGGGGCTCCATTTTATGGTACGGAACCCTCCATGTGCTAGTCCATCTCGCACCTAGCTGGTTTTTTTCTTCTATAGAAGTCGAAGATAAGTACCTATGTAGTAAGTAGTATTTATTATCTTTGGACTAAGCTGAGGTATAATAAGCGTGAGCATCTACTGAATACAAACGTGTTTTACAATAACAATAAGTATTTACCTACATGCAGGCTGAATGAAGAATATCAAAAGACTATCTCATGAGATCTCTACATTGTTGATAGTAATAATATATTAAACAATGATTATGATTGTATTTGCCTTTTAAATAATTATACTGTTTGCTTTTCTGGATTAAAAAAATATTGGACGTTAGGTAGCGTGATTGTAGACTAAGGGCGCTCTTAGTGTCATGCGTGTTTTCACGCGCATGTTGGCCGGGCCCGCCTCACAGTCCCGTCTTACCTGCGTTACACGTGCTTCAGGCGTGCATGATAATGAAAACATGGCCGCCCGGCCCACATGCGCGCAAAGACACGCATAACACTAAAAGAGCCCTAATTCGACTTCATAACAGTAGTAGGTAATTGCTTTGTTGGCGGTGCGGTCGTAGCAGAATGCTATACTCCCAGAACTACCGGTCTCCATGACCGAGGGCCTGAGAAGATCAGGTCGGGTTGGCTGCTGACCGTTTTTACAGAAACAGTCTAAGTCGGTGGCGCGTTTTTTCACCCCTCAAAGAAGTGGGATAGTACCACCCAAAAGAAGTGGAATTGCACTCGAAGCCTTGCCGGAAGAGTCTGCGATGGTGGATGAAATCTGTCAAGAGCCCTGGAGTTATCCTTTTGAGGGGATACCCGGGCCCCGTGACCATAAGAAGATGGTAGAGCACCGTGTAGTTTTAGCACAGATAATATAATATATTGTTTTAGCCGGTACGGTATGAGAATTTTCACAAGTAAACAATAAGCGGGGATTTAAACTCAGCCCTTGCGCTATCGGATATTGTGCTTGTAGTGGTCCTGATTATGAACTTTGCAACCTCATTTTCAAAATGTGGATACTTATTATTTATGAACGCATAGTCTCTGTGATGTTGTCAGTTGTATTCATAATTTCTCAACTTCTCGCAGGCCCTTTGTACCAATCGATATTTGGAAGTTATAATTAAAAATGTCTCTAATTATTGGAATACTGTGGCCGGCTCATAAAAAAGGCAATATTGAGATAATTACCTATAGAAGTTGAACCTTGTAGGTAAGGAAAAATAATATTTTCACATCGAACACGTACCTTGGTACTGAATTTAACTGAAGAACACAAAAAACAATGCAATCTATTTATTTTAGACTAGCTGGTGCCTGCGACATCGTACGCTGCATTTTATATGGTGACTCTTTAGATTGATATAACTTTCTTATTTATAAACCGATTGACATGAAATAAACACTAAATGTGAAGTGGAAGAAACCGCAACGCAATAAAGAAAACCGCATTGCAATCGGTGGAGCAGTTGCTGAGATTAGCGTGCACAAACGTACAGACAAACAGACAGTGACGATTTTATTATATGTACATTGAATATTGAAATAGATATACCTAGATATCATGGTTCTAGGCTAACGGGAAGTACCTACCCTATTAATTTTGATCCTTTGAGAGTATAATAAATGATCACTGCAGTATGCCACATACTAATCTCTAAATACTCAGGAAGGCAAAAAACATTACCTACTTATACGTGACATTCCTATACCTTTTTCAGAAATATTTCAGGTGCTAAATATTAGACGATAATTTAAAAGTTATCTCTATAATTCCTAGTATTTTGGTTAAATATTTTAAAAAGTTCATTATATGATTTTTCGTCGTTTAAATTATAGGTTTTATTAATTTCGATTATTTTTTAATGCATGAAGTATTTTCTCAATATTTTTCTAACAGTGTCAGAAATAAAAATTAATGAAATATTGTTAATTAGATACCTATTAACTTTTCGATTAGGCAATCACGGTTGTTCCTGCCGAATACATAGCAGATTTGTTTTTTCGAAAAATAAGGAGATTTTCTTGTGTATTATGATAGGTAGCAGTAACTATTTGTTTAACTTGTAGGTATGTACCAAGGAACTTATACTTCTAACGTACTTATACTTCTAAAGTATAAGTTCCTTGGTATGTACAAGTTACTTACCACAGATACATTTTGAATGAATTTATTGTATGTTTAATATGTACACTTCTGACAACAGCGCTAAGAAACGGCTACGCACTAACTGATGAAGATGGGAAAATGCTTCAGATATTTATTACAAGTTTACTTACTGCGTCAACAGACATTTCACGATATTACAACTTCATTTGTCAAAGCTTAGAACTCTTCTTATGCCGTTGATAAAAATATGTTATGCATAGCACACGACATTATGAGTTTACATAAAGCTGATATAGATAAAAATGCTAATGTATTTACGACGTCCGCCTGAACATTCTGTCTTTTTTCAGTTGTGAAACCAGTTTCGAACCGGTAACGTAATTTTACGGTAGGTATAGGGGAAGTGTGCTTAAGATGACATAGTCAGATAAGATGACACACCTGTATTATTTTCTGAAATACACGCGCCAAAGGTGAACCCGTGACGTTTTTAGTAATGTTCAAAGTTGCTATAAAGCAATAACTTGCTAGATGCTATATGCTTTATTTTTATAGCATGCTGTATTTCGTGCGATTTTATAGCATGCTTTATTTATGTGGGCATACAATAACACGATCGAACGGAATGTGTTAATATTAAATCGCAACTCTTAAAATATTGACAGCGTGCTTTTTCTTAGAGTTTCGTACCTAAAGCTGAAAAATGGAACTGTTTGTCTGTCTGTCCGTCATGAGGCCTTTTCTTTTTTTTTTCTTCTTTCTCTTTCTTTCAAATACTAGAACCACCCATCCATGTGACCACTTTGTGACATTTATTTGATCGTTTCCGTGCTTCGGAAGGCACGTTAAGCCGTTGGTCCCGGTTGCCATTGTGGCAGTCGTTAAGTCAGGTTGAAGGCCTTTATGAGGCAGCTTGAAAAATTTCGTCAGCATACAGTTACAACCGCGCCTGTCCATTTCAACACGGCATTACGGCTCACCTACTATTACGTGGGACAAAATCTTAAACGTGAAATGTGGGCGTATAATATGCCTCTGCCTACCCCTTCGGGGATAAAAGGCGTGACTATTATGTATGTAAAATTCAATGAAATGAAATTTCTCTTGTATTTTACAGGCTTAGAACGGTCTTTAATTGATGCATTTACTAATAAATCTATACTACCTATTACTATTATTATCTATACTATTACTATAAAGAAGAAAAATTTGATTGTTTGTTTGTTTGCATCGAATACGCGTCGAAACTACTGAACCGATTTAAAAAATTATTTCACTGTTGGGAATCTACAGCCTACACTATTCCCGGTGAACATAGGCTATTTTTATTCCCATATTCCCACGGGAATGGGAGCTACGCGGGTGAAACCGTGTGACGTCCGCTAGTGATGAAATAAAATGTCATGAGCGTAAAAAAAATTGGCGTAGGTACTTAAAATTTTTGTGAATGTATGATATTATAATGAATCAACGACAAACACAATAATGTATTTACAGTAGTTGCGATAAACTACCTATACTTATTATTACCTACTCCGTCCGACAACGTAAATTCAAAGTGCGACTAAAACACACGCCGAACGACCGACGGCAATCGCTATCGTGTAACGACTGAATACCGTGCTTTATTGCGAAATGCTAATAAACCGCGCACGCGATATTCCGGTGCTGCGCACTGCGACGACGGCGCACGCCTGCTATGCGCGTTTTGTAAATCGTAGATAGCATTTAGCAATAACTGACAGCCGTCATAGCATTTGCTATATGCTATGTATATAAAGCATGCTTTATAATGTTGCTATATGATATATTAACCACCACTAGACGTTTTATAGGGTGCATGTAGGTGGCGCTAGTACCGAAGTTCAGTATGGCGGAGAGTGACGGCGCGTTGCAACATAGTGAACGTTTTCGTGATTTTACAGGAAGGAAAAATTACCCAATACTTTTGTTTGTTGGTGAAAATACACTTAAAGATTGAATATTTTCGTTTAAATAGTTTTAATTGTAAATAGTGATTAATATATGACTCAAATATTGATACGTATTCTAACCAAAAAGAATTTGTCAGGATATTTGAATGAAACTTTTGTTAACCATTTGGTAAGATGACATACTAGACGTCGGTAAAAGATGACATACTATGTCATCTTATCTTTATTTGGCGGTAGTATGCCTATCTTATTTTATTGATCACCAACGACTTAGGTCGCAGACAAGCGCACGGCCCACCTGATGGAAAGTGGTTACTGTGGCCTATGGAGTGTAATACCATGGGGAGTCACACTCGCGCTGCCGACCCTGGAACAACAGAGAGATTCTGTGCCATCAGCGCAGAAGACAAGCAGGACAAGCCTCTGGTCTACCCACCGACAGCACAAAACCGCCGGGAACACGTCACAAGGTTATTTAGCCGCAATATTCTGTAAGGCCGAGGTACTTCCCCAGTCGGACTACTAGAATGGGACGGAAATACCGTCGTGTCTTATCTCCTACCTATTGGTGACCTATAAGACGACATTACTAATAAAGTCTAAGATAACATAGTGTGCCATCTTTCACTAGGCTTATGTCATCTTACACACGGAGACTTAAGTGCAAATTATATACTTTTAAAAATTGTATATTCAGTTGATTGTTTTAAAACTATAATGACTCTGTTAACTATTTAGTATTTGAATAAATGCGTAAGATTTTGATCGCATTAGGACTTTCTTTTTTGTAATATTTGTGTAGAAACAAAAAGTATGTCATCTTAAGCACACTTCCCCTAGGTACATAAATTGAAAAACTTCACTTGTACTGTTCCACAACATTTATTATTGTAATACCTAACCCGTTTCGCCTTTCGGCATTCTCAAAGGCTATTTACTTATTTAGATCATAATTACACTCCGAACGCATAAACAATGACAATTGTTTCCATGTAGGTATACCAACAGACAATGTTGTCAGTTTTCAAATTTACCCCAAAAATTAGGGAGAAAGCAAAGTATTAAAATATTTGAAAATTAAATCATTTCCAATCATATTACAATATTTAACTAATTTTAAGGGTTGCCAGTTTACAATTTGCCCAGAAAAAAATTTTTGACTTCTGAAAATTTAATTATTACAATTCAAATTTAAACATTATTAGTATTGTTGAAGTGTCAATAGTGTTAATTAATATTATTAAATGTGAATAACTCAAAATGTCCAAACGATTAAATGTCATACACTGCACCAATTTGATTTGTCATATCGAACCATGTCAAGTAAAACTAATACAAATAAATTAAATGTCAAAATATCTAGGTACTCAATTAAATGTCAAATTAACTAATCAAATTAATGTCAGAATATCCTATTAATTAAATGTCAAAATATTCAATCTTATACATATGTAGATGTCATTACCATATCACTGTTTACAATAATGCAGCAATAATGCAATTAGACCTGAACCGTTCACCTTTGCTGCATTATTGTAAACAGTGATATATAGGTATATTTGAATTGTAATAATTTAATTTTCAGAAGTCAAAAATTTTTTTCTGGGCAAATTGTAAACTGGCAACCCTTAAAATTAGTTAAATATTGTAATATGATTGTAAATGCTTTAATTTTCAAATATTTTAATACTTTGCTTTCTCCCTATTTTTTGGGGTAAATTTGAAAACTGACAACATTGTCTGTTGGTATATCTACATGGAAACAATTGTCATTGTTTATGCGTTCGGAGTGTAATTATGATCTAAATAAGTAAATAGCCTTTGAGAATGCCGAAAGGCGAAACCGGTTAGGTATTACAATAATAAATGTTGTGGAACAGTACAAGTGAAGTTTTTCAATATGTGTAGCAAGTTCCATCAAGTGCCATCAATCAACAGTATCAATAATCGTATAGGTACATACATAGGCACTTTTGCCCCTGAATGTCAAGTCTTTACCCTTATTTTTGTTATTTTCCTATATACCTGTGGCGGTTATATATTAAAATACCAGAAATCAAAATGCCTTTACTTAAAATGCATTAGACCAAAATACCCGAATTCGAAATACCTTAACATTCAAAATACCTTATTTCAGTTCACCTTACCTTAAAATGTCTAAACTTAAAATACAAATAATTATTATATCAGAATTCAAAATACAAATTTTCAAATATCCTTAATTTAAAATACCGAAAATAGAATACAATGTGAATATTTAAAAAAAAAACCATAACCTGCCCAGTTTATCGCTATAACCTACTGGGTATTAGGTATATATTATGCTATACCAGTTCATTATATAGCGCATAGTTAATAAATGAATGATTTAAGAAATAAAGATTTATTGCCACTCACCCGTTTTGTTATTTGACTTTAACTTATTTACACCTCCCCCCTCCCCACCTAAGTGTAGCCGTAGCTCTGTTGGTCCTTGGGTATCCTTCTGAGGGCTTACCCGGGGCTCCCAACTGTAGGCTGTTATGTAGGATACGTGTGGTTTTTAGTCGGTAGGAGTCCGGCATAGTATCCATGTAGGATTTACCTCATGTTAAAACACTTTGATTCAGAGTTACAAAAGTACTACAGTGGGCTAACGAAAAATAAAAAAAAAACAAAAAATACAACATGTAGGTACCTACTTAGGTATATTGATAAACGATCACTGCAGTAGGTATGCTGTTAGCGAATGTTTTTGAGCTTCGGAAGTCAAGTTAAGCCGTAGGTTCCGTTTGCCAGTAAAATGGCATAAGGCAAAATGGGCGGTTTGTAACACTTTAACGGCGGGAAGTCACAACCTGTGCCTGTCCATTTCAAGCAGCCCCGGATCTAGGGGGGGGCAAGCCGGGGCCCGTGCCCCGGGCGACACAATCAGGGGGGCGGCAAATCAGAGGGCGACAAATTCGAACTTTTCAGACAAATGCACAAATCATCAGTTAATAACCTTGACGATAGTTGATTACCTACCTAATAATAAATACTTCAACTTATTAAACTCTTTTCACAAGAAATAATTATGTTATTTGCTCAAATTATATCAGAAATTAACTATAGATATATGCTAGATGCTTGAAAGGAAACAAACAATTCTTTACTAACTTGCCGCATGTTGTGGGGGCGGCCAACGCCGCGCCCGGGGCGGCCACAGTATTTCATATTTTTGATTTTTTTTGTGTTGTTCATAAAATATCTCTTGTTGCACCGGACGTCAACGGATAGCGTTATAAAGTTTCCTTTGATTCTTTTCTTTTTGTCTCTTAAAAATGAAAAAATGCTAGGCCATTTTTGCATACGATTAAATTGAGAATTAGGCACTCTTGCGCTGATCGTCTCAATTGTGCCGCTGGATGGCCAGTTTCTTGCACGGGTGAGGATTCTCTACTAGTCCTCTGTGCTGGTCAGGTTCCCTGTTTTCTGCAGTTGAATCTTTGAGTCAAGTTGAATCAGTTGAATCAAGAGTACCACAGGGACCCTTTGTCCACTAAAATCCATTAAAAAGATCCAGATATGTGTTGTCCAACACTATTCTTCGGCATGTTATCCCTTGGGTGCACTCATTGTTATGCAGACGACCAGTACTATACAGGAAAGTTAATCTGGCCGTCCAACGGAGGGGCGGCCCGAACTGAAGGAAAAGAGCCGGCAGCTCGTAGCGTATCTCGACCGGGTCTGGCCCGCATTTCAAAATGGGATTCAGAAAACCTGGTAGATTTAAATGCCAGGAAATAAAGGAGTGTGCGTTTACAGCTGAAAGACTCCTTTCCGTCCTCTACCCTCTCTTCACAATGCGATAATACCTACTACTGAAGGACTATTTAGACATCCTCCGACAATTCAGAGGGGGGCGGTCCAACGTAGAAGAAAGGAGGCGGCATCTCGTGGCGGATTTCAATTGGACCTGACCGTATTTCCAAATTTTATTTAGAAAACCTGGTAGATTTAAATGCCAGGAAACACAGGAATGTGCGTTTACAGCTGCAAGATCCTCTTTACTTCACAACCCTCTCTTTAGAAAGAGTAGGAGCAACGGCAACCCATTCTACCGGTTGTCGCAGATGATTACTGTGCACGGGAGCTTCGGTGTAACAATTTTTTTTGGACCGTTCACACAACGCTGTCTGATCCCAAAGTAGGTAAGCTATGAATAACCTGCTTGTGTTATAGGTATCAGACCACGGATATTACTACTTATACTTTTGAAATACATACATATTATACATAGAAACACCCAGACTCTTGAGAAAATCATTTATGGGTCACACAAATATTTGACTCCGGAATGAATCGAACCCACGCCCTCCAGCGCCACAGGCGGTATCACTACCGACTGCGCCACAGAGGCACTCACCGGGATATCAATTGGGATATCAATACACCGGAAAATCATAGCTGAGTGACAGCACTGCGAGGAACGCAGCCAGGACACAGCGGTGCACACATTGGAGGAGTGCACAGCGTGAGCGCAACAGCACCAGGTCCTTTTTTTTACGTGTGGAAATCCTGATGGAAATCCGGAACATGGATGCTATGCTGACCGACTAAAACCACACGATTTCTTACAACTGTCTAAGGCCGGGAGACATTCCATGATCTCCAGTAGGAGTGAGTGGGATGTCGCCTCGACTTTCTGAGGGCAGTTCGTGCTCGTGAGTGGCGTGGTGTGAAGTATCGGGGAGGAAGCGGGAAACTGGAGATAACTGTGGCTCCCCCGCCGCAGACTTGTCTTCGCCCAAGACTCTCGGACTCCATGACCGGGGGCCTGAGGACGGCGAGGGCATGCTCATCTTCTTGACAGAAGCAGACCTAAGAAGACAGTGTGACGTGAACGTTTCACTAAACTCTGGTTTCACGCACACCACACGCCCCAAGAAACGGGATAACACCTGAACAACTTCCAAAGATGCGGGAGAGGACCCCCAAGGTAAGGTCGCAATGGTAGTCAAAGTCTGTTAGGAATCCTGGGACATCCTTCCGAGGGCTTACCCGGGGCCCCAAACGGATTTTACGCCATCATGGAGGTGTCTGCTGTACCAGACGCAGATTTGTACCTTTGCTAATACTACTGACTCTCAACTTTGAACTAAGGAGCCTAAAAAAATAGAGGGGGGGGGGGGTGTTAATGGGGCGGCATTTTCATATTTTGCCCCGCCTAAAAAAATCTCTAGGGGCATTTATTTGCGAACGTTTCCGTGCTCCGGAAGTCACGTTAAGCTGTTGGTCCCGGTTGCCAGCAAATGGCAGTCGTTAAGCCAAGTTGAAGGCTTTTATAGGCGGCTCGAAAAATTTCAACAGCGGGTAGTCACAACCTGCGCCTGTTCATATCAACACGGCAATACGGCTCACCATCTATTACGTGGGACAAACATAGAAAAAATGTGAAATGTGGGCACAAAATATGTCTCTGCCTTCCCCTTCGGGGATAAAAGGCGTGATCCTATGTATGCGAAAAAGACATGACAATAAGTTTGTAGTTTTTGTTAATGTACTTAACGACAACAGAAATAAATCATCATTCTGTGAAAATTGACAGTCGGACAGCCGAGTCTCATTAACAGCATATTATTTTGTGGTAATAGGGTGTCATTTTTTACACTTTGAGTACGAAATCCCAAAAAGCAACATTTTCTCTTTATAATATTTTAGAAATTATTTTTGATACACGATATACCTACCTAATTATTCTTTGGAAATCCCTCATTACCTTCCTAGACTTGTCAGACTCTTACCGACTAACACCACACGGCCTTACAACACCACATCCTTTTTTTTAACTCGCCAAAATGATGCCGCCGCCTGATGGAAAGCCATAACTACATCTAGCAATTGGGGGCCACCGTCGCAGTCTGTAAGACTATAGACAGTGGTCTTTAAGTTGGCGGCCCTATGATGAGCCTCTTCACGCTCCGCTTGAAGAACCCAGGCAGGGCCGTCTTAACCGGGGGTGCAGAGGCGCGGCCGCACCCGGGCGCCGAGCCCGAGGGGGCGCAGGCCGAGCTCTAAACATTTCGATATTTCAATCTCGAAATTAAATGAGAGATTCGAATTGCTAACGGATCACAATAATGTTTTTTCATTTTTGCATAACATTGAGAACTGTAGGAAAATGGAGCCGAATAAAAAAAACACAATGTCTCACAGAAAAATTACAATTTAAAAATACATTAGATATTGACGACGAAGATTTGTTTAGTGAATTAGAATTTGTTGCCGAATAACACTGCCTGTAACAGTAGCCTAAGAAAAACGGTCTTTTTCAAAATTGAAGTTAATGAAAAATTATCTTCGGTCAACCAAGACCCAAAACAGGCTAGGAAAACTCGATTGGTCCACCATCGTAACTTATCTTTCGTAACCAGCTACGAACATAGAATTATTTTCATCCTTTGATAACCAGCTACGAAAACAGAATTAATTTGTCGTTTTCGTAACCAAGTTTCGTAGCCAGCTACGATAGAAGATTATTACTTCCTTTTCTGTAACTGGTTACTAATCAAGAATAATTATTCCAAGTTTGTAACCATGTATGTGGGTAAACATACACGGAATAATATACTATTACAACAAATTAATATATTTTATGATTTTATTTCCTACATGGTATTAACATAGTTACGTATAGAATTATGCTAGATATTACTTCAAGAATTCCTCTTCTCGACTTCTATGGCCCTAGTAGTAAAATTATAAAAATAGTCTAAAACTAAATTCAAATAGGTTAAACAAATTACTATAACATAAAATTAAACAAATACAAATACAAAGCGGGTCGGCAGCGCGTGTGTAGCGCCTCTGGTGTTGCAAACGTCTATAGGCTACGGTTACCAACCTTCCGGTGGGCCGTAAGCTTGTCTGCCACCTAAGTTGTATAAAAAAAAAAAAATGAACTAATAATCATATTGCGAAAAATTAAAAGCAGAAAGGTGCGATAATCTCTAAACAGTGACCTACACTTATAGTGTTATTTTCTAAGTCTAAAGCGGTAGTATTTATTTCAAAATCAATTTCCTGAAACCTGAAATTATTATTCTTGATTAGTAACCAGTTACAGAAAAGGAAGTAATAATCTTCTATCGTAGCTGGCTACGCAACTTGGTTACGAAAACGACATATTAATTCTGTTTTCGTAGCTGGTTATCAAAGAAAGAAAATAATTCCATGTTCGTAGCTGGTTACGAAAGATCAGTTACGATGGTGGACCAAAGGGAAAAGAAAAGAAAAACTTGGCAATTATAAGTATAGAATCAAAAATTGGAATCAAAATAAACAACATTATTAAAATATTTACCAACTCAAAAGTCAAAAAACTTGACTTTGATTTTAATAATTGAATAAATATTTGAGATTGCCAAGCACGCCTCTATAACAAGTCGAAAGGGCAAAGCTTTCAGAGAATTTTTAGATTAAAATTCAGGAGCACCAGTTAAAAAATGATGACAGCCCTCTGTGTGTGGTCGCACACGCAGTTAGAGTAATTAGCAGAAGATGGTGAGAGGAATGAGCTCATTTTTAATGAAATCAGTTTTGTTTTCCGCCAACAAAGAGTTTAAAAAATAATTTGGATTGAAATGAGTGAGGTGAATTTTAAAATATGAAATGGAAAATGAGCAGTCCACACAGAGTTTTTTGGACCAGTTGTGTGCGGTCGTGTTTTGCAGCCTATTAGTGATATCTAATGTCGTGTGACACGGAATCAAGTGAAGAAAAAGTATTTGCAATATTGTATCTTAAAGAAGAACAAATAAAAACGAACTCGCAATGATTCTGACCACTATTTAGGACTGAGCCAGCTCATTACAACAATTTCTGCCACTCAGTCCTTTTATCTCGACCATTTATTGGTAGGAAAGCAAGTACTTGCGAGTTAAACGGATTCAATAATGGGTGTTTCGGCTCGCGGTGAAAACCGGGTATTTTTTGGGAAGCAACAATAAGCACTCACGAGTTTTTTGGACTTCAGATTGGCGTTATCGCCTAAATGACTATGTTACTGTGCGTCACTAGAGATTTCTGTACCATGGCGTTAATTACGGGAAAACGCCTGCGTATTCAATAGTAATTAATTTTGTTAATAATAATTTCCACATTCGGTAATTATTCGGCAAATAAACCGAATATCCGGCCGAACCCGAACTTTTCAAAACTTTCCAAATTTACCGAATTCGAATATTCGGTGCATCTCTAGTTGAAATAAAAAGAGGTTACACTTATAACTTAAAATATGTTAGTGGTAGGTACCGACCTTCGGAACTCTTCGTGCGCAAGTCCGATTCGCACTTAAAATAAAATATTGTTTATTTAATGTAGATTACAGATCTTAGAGAAAAATAAGTAGAATTAAAAATAAAAGTTTTATTTGGTTGACCGGTGTGGAGGGGGCGCAGTCTAAGCTTCGCACCCTGGCGCTATATAGCCTTAAGACGGCCCTGAACCCAGGATTGTAAGAGGGAAACACGTGTGCTTGCAGGTCGTTCCAGGTTTTGTTGCCTACGGTCGGAAGTTCCTGGTAAGCCGTTGGAAGGACTTTGGCTACCACAGCGGCGTCTTCGGGAAGTTGGGGTCTTGGTTCATGTGTTATCCCGCTTCTTGGTACTTGAGGCGTAGGTATGTGAATCTCTCACGACACGCCGTCGTCTTGAGCCTGCTTCACGAGCATGGGCTGATCGCAAACAGACGCGGCGGCCTCCCACTAACTCTTGCTGATATTCTGATTCAGGTACCTAACTAGACTGACCTGAATCAGATTATCCCACTAATTACGCCATCAATCTGTACACTCATACAGAATTAGAACGGATGAAGACTTACCTTATGAATGCTGACGTTGCACACAAAAAGAAAAGGAAATCACAATAAGTTGCGGACATCCCTACTAATATTATTATAAATACGAAAGTAACTCTGTCTGTTAGCTTTCACGCCTAAACGGCTGGAGCGATTGAGATGAAATTTGGTATAGGGATAGTTCGAGGCCCTGGGAAGGACATAGGCTAATTTTTAACCGACTGCACAAAAGGAGGGTTATGATTTTATGATATAACGACTCTTACGCGATAACGACTTCTACGCGGTCGAAGCCGCGGGGAACAGCTAGTAGGTTATAAATCTATCCTTGATCCACCTGAAATGTTATACTTACAGCACAAGTCATTCCTCGGAAATTCATAAGGATATAGTGCTAATATAAATATCTAGTCAAAGCTACAGTTACTTATTTACTTGTACCTATGCTTAGATTGTGAAATGAGTTGCTGCAGTTACAGCAAACTTGTTCAATGGGGGACCTAATTAAAAACTTTTTACAGGGTAGACAACGCGATTGTAGCAGCACCTTTGGTGTGGTTAACGTCCATAGGCTGCGATTTCCACTTTCTCTGTCAAAGATAGTTACCTAAGGCCCCACAACTTTAAAAACGAAAGTAAGAAAGCTCAGTGCATAGGTATAACTAAAAATGATAACGTCATTATGAGAAAACGAAGAAACTAGGTGGTAGTCATTTAGAATTTATGAAACTCCACTGAATAAGAAAGTTACAACTCCCATTTTTTACCCGACTGCGAGGAGGGAGGATTATTTTGAAAAACAAAAAAGGTAACTAAGGAACCTAGATAAGTTAAGGAGCGTTTCCTTTGGTAGTAATGTAACTGATCCTATTCAAGAACCCAGAACCAATTAACAAACGCAATGGACGCGCAGTCTAAAAAAAATTACCTAGTAGGTAAGAACCTACTAAGGCTGGTTTGTGGGACACGGACTATTTAGGCGACAGATAACAGATTTAGCCTAACAAAGAAATACTTATCCAGTTACCTACCTAATCTCGTATACTTACAGATATTGAGTTTCTGCCGATCGTGGTGCATAAAGCCTTCAACTTGGTTTAACGACTGCCATTTTACTGGCAACCGGGACCAACGGCTTAACGTGCTTCGGAAGGCACGTTAAGCCGTTGGTCCATAAAGAAAATTGTTCAAGTAAAGGAAATTACCTAAATCACAAATTTATCAACCGAACTAGACATTAGACGAAATTTTGAAAAGCAATTAGTAGGTATGCTAACAGAATTGCTGTCTCAAGCAGGACTCGAACCTGCACCGTTGGGCTAGTCGGGTCAGATGCCCTTTTTTTTTTTTTTTTTTTTTTTTACAAGGAGAGCTCCGCTTACGGACTACCCATGCTGGCGAGGCATGGGCTCGTGTGAGGGTCGCCCAGCACCTGATCACAATAGCACTGGGAATACTCACTAAAACTCCTTGACACCGATCTGCCCCTGTGGGAGTGTTCTGGGATCTGCCTAATTCACCAGAACACCGCCGGGCGGCTCAGGGTAGCTGAGCTACTGCGCCGATGGAGGATTACCCCGGTAGGTGCCAAGTAATCCTCAGACGTGGTGACCTGTGCAATGCACACGTGAGTGCCACTCGACGTGTGCAGGCCAACCCCGGGGTTAGAGACGGTTCGCGGCCAAAGCCGCTTGCCTTCTCCTACCCCTCCGCCTACGCCGGATGGGAGCGGCAAGAGCATCCTCTTCCCGCACCCTCTCCGCAGCCTCCTTCGCCGACATGACCGTGTCGGTGAAGTTGACAACCGCCTCCCAGGCGTCCGCGCTCCCGACCATAGCAGATACTATGTCCGGCAGCGCGAGGCCCCGCCCGGCGAGCGCAGCGCTGAGCTCGCTGCGTTCGCTACTCCAGGCCGGGCACACAGCCACTGTGTGCTCGGTCGTGTCGTCGGGAGCGCCGCAATGGTGACACATTGGCGTCTCCTCCCGTCGGGCGACCCGGTACAGGTAGTGACCGAAACACCCGTGTCCGGTCAGTACCTGCACCAGGTGGTATGTGAGGCTACCCCACTGTCGGTTCACCCACTCCTCTAACACTGGATGGATTGCCTCGATTGTCCTATGACCTGCAACCGGGTGAGAGAGTATCTCACTCCACCGACGCAAGGCTTCCCTCTGCGCCTGTGAGCGAACCTCTTCGATATCATCTAGATCAGGCCGCTCACCCCGAGTTCTGGTGTCGACCCGATGCCGATACACCTGAGCAAGCACAAGTGCATCGACATCCCACGGTAGTGTGCCTGCTAAAACACAGGCAGCTCCATGGCTGACCGTGCGATAAGCACGCACGGCCCGGGTCGCCATCATCCTCTGCGGTTGACGCAAGAGAGCCTGCGTCCGTCGGACGAGACACTCCGCCCACACTGGAGCCCCATACAGGGCCATCGACCGTATCACTCCGTGGTACAGCCGACGGCAGGGCGCACCGGGACCCCCTATGTTGGGGAGTAGGCGTCCAAGCGAAGCTGCTGCTTTACGCAGCCTGGGAGCGAGAAGCTTTAGGTGCTCCTCGAAAGTCCATCGAGGGTCCAACGTAAGGCCGAGGTACTTCATGTGCTCCTCGACCGGTACGCTGACACCTTCGATCCGGACAAAGAGACCAGGTGGGGCTCTACGACCTTGAGCATGGAATGTCATAGCCCTCGTTTTCGTGAGGGCTACCTCCAGACCCAGAAGACCAATGCGCTGAACAACTAGAGACGTGCCAACCGATGCCAGACGAACTGCATCCTCCCACTCCTTTGCAGCTGCTGCTACTAAGGTGTCATCCGCAAAGCACATGATGTCCATTCTTGGCAGCAGCACGCCGCGCAGAACCCAGTTGTACCCCAAGTTCCAGAGCAACGGGCCCAGCACGGAACCTTGGGGCACACCTGCTGCTACTCTCCAAGATTGGATTGAGCCGTTCTCGTCCTCGTAAACTACGCTTCGATCACCCAGGTAGTCATTTATAATGACACAGAGGTAGGAGGGTACTCCGTGAAAGCGTAGTGCCTCCATTATACATTCGTGGGGGATGGTGTTGAACGCGTTGGCAATATCCAACGACACTGCCACCACCATCTCCCCACGCGAATTTGCCCTTTTGGTCCAGGATTTAAGGCGACTAACTGCGTCCATGGTCGACCGTCCAGTCCGGAAACCGTACTGGCAGTCGGTCAAATCTGGTCCCACTCTCTCGAGATGCTCGATGATGCGGGAGGCAAGGATCTTCTCAAAGGTCTTCGCCGCCTCATCGAGCAGGACTATCGGCCGATACCCATCCGGTGAATCCGCTGGACGGTTTTCCTTGCGGAGCAAACAGAGTCGCCCTACCTTCCATGTAGCGGGGAAGCGAGCCTTTTCCAGGCATAAATCCAATACCGCACGGAAACGGTCCTCCAGAGGGCCCAAAGCGATGACCATCGCCCTGGCTGGGACCCCATCTGGGCCGGGAGCTTCATTATTCCGTCGGAGCCGTTCCCGTGCGACACCAAACTCGATGTCAGAAACTGGTGGCCCTACACTCATTCCTTCCGAGGCGGCAATAGGTGGCAGCATGCGTGGTGGTGCGAAGGATCCCTTGTTGGGGAAAAGCTTCTGCAGAACCCTTTGCAGAAGCGCGGGCTCCATACAAGACGTAGGCGGGGCTCTCTCTGAGAACTTCCGCCTTATCGTCCTGTATGGCCTTCCCCACGGATCGGCGTCAAGATATTCTACAAATCGTGCCCACGAATCAGATTTGGCCCTAAAAATCGCCTCTCTGAGGGCACTCTGAGCCACTTTATATGTCTGGTGGAGAGCTTCCTCTTCACCAGGCAATTGGCGGACTCGTCTACGGCATCGCTGGTACGCGCGTCTGGCTCTTGTACTGGTGGCCCGCAGGTCGGAAAGTTCTGGCGTCCACCAGTACATCTGCCCACGCCTACGAGGGCCAACACGTTGCTTCGGCATGGCTGAGTCACACACCGCCCGCAGGTCGTCGGCGAATAGCTCCGCCATGCCGTCGGGATCGTCTGTAATTGTGTCAGGCACGTCTGCCCACGCTCGCACCAGCGCCGCCTCCTCCGCAATGTCACCCCGTAGTTGGGCGATCGCCCATTTAGGGAATGGAGACGTGCCCCCCATCGAGTGCAGCCGAAGAGGGAGATTTCCTGTGGAGACATCATATCGGATGTAATTGTGGTCCGACAGGTTCTCAGGGTCTACGACTACCCTCCAATCCCTAATACTGTCAGCCAATTGTGGGGTGGCAAAGGTCACGTCTATCACAGACGTGCCCTGCCACCGTACGCACGTTGGGGTATTGCCGAGGTTTAGGATCTGGAGCCCCAGGGAATGAACCAAGGATTCCAGTTCAACACCCCTCGTGTCCGTGATCCGAGACCCCCACGCCGACGATTTAGCGTTTACGTCGCCCGCCAACAGTACCGGACCGGGAGCTGCCCGCCTTACCACGGCTTCCACCGTAGTCAGGTAGCGCTCATATTGCTGTAGCGTACTGTTGGGGGAGAAGTACATGGATACCACCATGACGCCCCCCCATCTTGCAGCAACGTATCCTACTCCTCGTTCTGCAATGACAAGAGGGGAGGGCGCCATGCCGGCCACCATGATCGCCGCAAGGCCATCCGATGAGACGGCACACCGAGCAGGCAAGGAGGCTTTGTGGGGCTCGGAAATGACTAATAAATCGATGTCACCCTCTGCCGCCGCCTGGAACAGGAGGTTCTGGGCGGGGGACGAGTGGTTGACATTGGCCTGCAGTACACGTCCTATGGGTCTAACTGGCATTGTTAGTGTCCATAGGCGTGACTGCAGGCTCGGCCGACGCGGGTCAGATGCCCTAACTACTGGACCATTGAGAAACAACTCAAACGACTAATTCTGTCAACACAAACGACTTAAAGTAAAGGGTGATGTGGGCACTTAGACGTCAATAGGTAGGAAAATCCGAGTCCAAGTAATTCTGTATTGTCTCAACCGTGTTTCAATAAGCTATAACCACAGCCCACATACGTTTCTCTGTCGAACCATAAAAACTTGGAACCACCTGCCAGCGCACGTGTTTCCCTTGTCTTACAACCTCGGGTTCATGAAGCGACGCGTGAAGTGTCCGTTATGCCAGCGTACACAAGAGCTATATCGAGATTAAACTCTGTGTAAATACTGCCTAATTAGTGTAAAAATAAAAAAAAAACGCGACTGTATGTCAATACATTTGTTCCTAGTACCTACTTAACATAGATTTTTTGGATTATTCCACAGCGAATTCGCATAAAGCATTTACACTAAGAGGTAGAATTTCACGCACTATTTATACATATAGCATTTATTAAAATTAAAGTTCCCTTTCTATAAGAATTATTATGTGTACGCTGCCCTAACGCCCGCTCTGAATGTCATTGAAAAGTCTTGTTCAATATTTTTGTTTCTACAAGAGCAATCGTTATGAAATTTTGCATAGCGGGAGAAGTATTACAGCACTATTTTTGTGTGTAAACTCTGATGCTTTACAATTAGCCGTTTTCGAGTACCGCCATGTGTACGCTAGCTTGATAGTGACGCCAGCGTATACAGTGAAAATGGTGTTTATTTCCTAAAGAGGAAGCTTTTTTTTACACTAATTAGGCAGTATTTACAAAGAGTTTAATGGCATAGTATCCAACTCGATATGGCTCTTGTGTACGCTAGCATAAACAGACACGCGCGTGAAGAGGCACATCTTAGTGCCGTCAACTTAGGACAACTGTCTTTAGTCACGTAGACTTTAGATTTAGAGAGTGGCTGCCAATAGCTAGATGACGTCATGACTTTCCATCAGACATGGCGGCATCATTTGATACATGAAGGGAAATTAATACCTACAACAAAGGAGTACAAAGAAGACTACAAATTGTGTTCAGTTTAACATTTTCTTTATTTTTAGTTCTTACAAAAAATATATAATTTTACCCTAATTCGTAATTTTATATAACTAATGACTAAATATTAAGTGTTGACGAGGTAACTAATATTATTATCGGGTTTTACAATAGCCACCCCTTTGAATATACCTAAGAATGCCATCATTAGATTACTATAAGGACCGTAACTTTCACTAATGAGTACCTACATGTAGTACGGCCACAAACTTTCTATTTCCTAAAATTTCTTAGAACATTTTAAAATGCAATAAAATGGTTACCGCTATTTTTTATAACGTGAGGGAAAGTCCTTCATGGATGCTATGCTGAAAATAGTTACCCCTAGACACGTATAAAATATATCTACGTTATTAAATACAAACATAGAAGTCCTGTAAACTCCAAATGGTCTAAGATCCCTTTAAGAACGACGAAGAAAGTTCAGTCCAGAATATGATAAATCAAGAATTAAAAATTTTTTTTTACTATTTACTGGTTTGCTTAATAGATACATTTCATACCAATTGGAAGTTTAAAGCCCATAGAATATGCAAATGTTAGGTTGTCGATTTTTTTCTCGTCACAACTCTTGGGTACGCAGTCATAAACAGGTAAATCGATACTAGTAACTTGCAGCGGCCTGGTTAATGAATTTAACTTAATTAAAATATAAAATAAAATAAAAGATTATTTAAGCAATTACTAGTATCGATTTACCTGCGTAACAAAAGTAGTGACGAGAAAAAAATCGACAACCTAACATTTGCATATTCTATGGGCATTATACTTTCAATTGGTATGGAATGTATCTATTAAGCAAACCAGTAAATAGTAAAAAAAAAAATTCTTTTTAATTCTTAATTTATCATATTCTGGACAGAAAATTTTTAGGCAACCCTATTGCAAATTAATTAGTGACATATTTAGTTTAATATAAAACACTTTTCATCCAATAACCAGCTCGGTGAAGGTCGTTCTTAAAGGGATCCTAGGATAAAAAGTAAGACACTCTCAGTATAACCAAAGATAACATAATAGTATTACATGTATTTACATGATTGTATGTATTACATGTAGGCAACTCTCTACCTTCCACTGAGTTAGCTTCCCCACCCCCGCTACAGCTGTCATTATGGTTGGCGGGTGTTTTGAGGGAACATTTGCTTAGCCTTATTGGTCACACACACATTCAAGCTCTGTACGAACATAGCGCGTTTTTAGTGCAGGTGACAGAATTGGAAACGCATAATTTGTATGGATTTTGCGCTCTGTGGTATAAAACCGAAGTATAACTCCACCTAAGACGGGTTCTAAACAGAAGTTCGTGGCCGTACATACTAGAGAATCTACCCCAAAGGTAAGTCTTCCTCCTCTTTGGTAACAATATTTCGGTATCTCGTGATTCGTGAAGTCTTATCGGCCTTTGCTTATACCGTAATTTCTTCAAACGTCTCCAAATCATACTTTTTTGTTATGGACTAACTAAACAGTAAAAGTAGTATTAGTGTGTACATTGAACGTATACATACCCGCTGAGGTCCTCTGGGCGCATTGCGAGTGAATGGGCAAACTGGTCAGGATCGACCTCAGCGTACGTATGTCGGTCAAATCGAAATCCTTTTAGGAAAAGGTCAGGTCAAAAGTACTTTTAACCAGCGAACACTTATAACAACACATACGGTAAAAGCGAAAGCTGTATATCCAGTCATTGTAGCAAGTGAAAAGTCAATCTCTGCCTACCCCGATGGGAGACAGACGTGTCGCTATGTAAGTATAAATGTCCATACCCGCTAGCTTGCACTGACGTGTAATATGCACTAAAACTGGTAAATTTATGAAGGCGTCTACCATTTCTTGAAGCAGTATTATTTGAATCTTACTTTTAGCTTTCACAATATGAATCGGACAGCAGTCCTTCATACATAACTTGACTGGAACTGAGACCGTAGTCTGAATGCCAGATTCTTTTAGTGTTCTGTATTCATAGCTCTTTCTCTTACTATATCTATAGTCTTGTCCATGAGGTCGTATTGCGGTTCCTAACCTCACTATCAAAACCATAGAGTCGGTTTCATTGGTTTTGACATTTTGAGGTTAGAATGACATTTTGAGGTTAGGTACCGCCGCGGTAAACCTCAAATGCGGCCCCAGGCTTAGTCCAATGGACATTGTGAAAGTATGATTGCAATAATGCAGACGCTTTAAAGCTAAGGTCGTATTTGCGGTTACCGCGGGCGGTTTCTAACCTCAAAATATTTAAACCAATGAAACCTTAAATAAACTTACTCGGTATCATTGGTTTTAAAATTTTGAGGTTATAAACCACCCGCGGTAATCGCAAATGCGGCCTCAGCCTAAGGGAGATAATAATTTAAAAACAAGCATGATGCTTGTTTTACATGGAATATCACATTGACGTTTAAGAAGATTATTTAATTACATATTTTGGAATACCCTTCTACAAGTTCTACATATTTGGATCTTGGTTTCGGGTATCTTTTTATCTATCTATCTAAATTCAAATTGAATGAAAGGCGCATAGGCTTCTATAATTTATACCTAAAAGGCACATAATTAATAATTTATTGACTATAATAACTATATTTGTAGACTATCATATTCATAATTTTATAGAATTATCATTTCATAAAATAATTTCTTAACTTCGATAATGAACGATTAAAGAAGTAACGGTCTTGTGCCCAGCTAAAGTGTTAAATTAAGGCAATTACTTACATTTAAAAGAATATAAACATAAAAAAATATTATTCCTAAAACTTATTATTCTAATAGTTATACATTTGTTAGTCTGGCGATCTTGCTTTTGTGGGTTCGTCTCCAAAACAGTGTTTGTTTACAGGGTCCCTATAGGAGTTCTCATGAAGAACGCTGTGTGAACTTGTGCGACACTTTGTCAAACACAACTCGTAATCGTCGCTTAGGGAACGGAACAGCACATTTTTTTCCGTTGACAGTTTAGATAAGACGACTTCCAGCATATCTCTCTGTAAGCGAAAATTGTTAGAATAATAATATTAATATTGGACATACCATCATCTATCCTAAGACTACCTAGAGACGTTAAAATGAGGATTGGATAGCTATTAAAATAGTTATTTAGGTACTCATACAGTCAGTTCTTTTAGTTTGTAGTGGGAAGAATAGATCTCTGACGACCATTAAATACCATGGCAAGGGCAATAAAAACACCAAATCATTGTTCTTGCCCATCATAATCTTATTCATTTTGACTTTGCCTTTTTTAGTTTTTCTACAGGCTTGGAAACGGTCGACGATGTTTCTGCGAACCTTAGAATTAGTATAGTATTATGGACATAATGGATATTCTCAGTAAGAGGGACGCGCGAACGGCCAAAGTATGTAGCTATACGAGCCGTCGCACTAGTGATGAGCCTGCGCCTACACGTCAACTGTTATGGAATAGCGAGAATATCACACAATGTATGGACGGGCTGCAAATCGCAGATGTTAACCCAACGAGTGTGAAAGTTCGGGCTATTTCATCATACGTCACCAATTGTTGCAGACCGGTAAAGCTAATGCTTGCACTCGCAGAGTCATAGATCATACAAACATCACTGAGATGAGCTGATGAGGCATTCATATTACTGCCCCTGTGGCGTAGTCGGTAGTGATACTGCCTGCGGCGCTGAAGGTCCTTCCTGGGTTCAATTCCCGGGTCGGTCCAAATATTTGTGTGAACCACAAATGTTTGTTTCGAAGTTTGGGTGTTTTCTATGTATGTATTTAGAAATATACATGAATATACATAAATATACATGTATAAGTATGTCTATCAGTCATCTAGATCCCATAGCACAAGCTTATAGCTTAGTTTGGGCTAAATGATTATTATTCAGCACGCCAAATTGACGTCGCCACCAGCCTGATGGAAAGCCGTGGCGCATCTAGCGATTGGGGGCCACTTTTGACAGTGGTCCTCAAGTTGGCGGCCCTGTGATGTGCCTCTTCACGCTCCTCAAAGAACCCGGGATTGTAAGATGAGGAAAACACGTGTGCGGGCAGGTCGTTCCAAGTTTTTACAGGTCGACAGAGGAATGATCTTTTAAAACGCTCAGTTCTGGCAAAGATTTTCTCCACTGTGTATGAGCGGCACCTCTGCCCGGCACGCGATGTTTGGGATCGGAAAGGAGAGGGTGGGATCAGGTTGAAGAGCTCCTCAGAACATTCGCCGTGATACATTCGGTAGAAAGCAGCCAAGGACGCTATGGTTCTTCGCTGCGCTATATATTAGATACTGAGCAACAAAGTTTTACAGAAAAAAATATCTTTTTAGTAACTCTGTTCTGGCGAAGATTCTCTCCAATATATGTGAGTGGCACACCTCCTTCTGGCACGCATTGTTTGGGAAAGGAGTCTTGGGGTGCCAATGGTGCTGTGGGCTGAGATAAGTGGTAGTGTGCCCCTGCTATATCTTAAAGTAGTCCATTGAGTCTAGTGAGGGAGGGATGAGGTTAAAAGAGCTCTTTAGAACACAGAGAGAGAGAGAGAAAGAGAGTGAGCCTTTGCCAAATCAGAGATTGACATTAAATATTTTGTAAATAGATAATATAAATACCTTGCTAGGATCCAAACAGCAGGAGACACAGTACTCGTATATAACACAACAATTATTGTCTGAACACGACTCACAACTGTATCTCTCTGTGAAGTCAGCCTCCGGGTCACAGCAACCATTTTTAAACATATCCATTCTTTGGCACACATACCCTGGAAATGACAATTCAGGATTTCATCAGATGGTCTATAGACTATTCTGACACTTGGTCATTTGCATCCAGCTCCTTCTTGGTAATAAAGTGACATTGTAACTCATATAGCCTAGATAATCTCCATAGGAAATAGCTGATTCTGTGTTTAGAGCATAGCGCACTGTTCGCACTGTTCCAGATGCACAAAATTCGTTCGGAATGGATAATTTATATCTGACTAGTGGACGTCATGCAGTTTCACCCGAATACTCCTCGTTCCCAAGAGAATACGGGAATAAAATATATACCATGTCACTTGCAGATAATGTATGTTTCCAACAGTGAAATAATTCTTTAAATCGATTCAGTACTTTCCTAGCCCATTTGATGCAAACAAAAAAATACTTAAATCTTACCTCTATGTAAAATTAATGTAGAAATTTCAGTGGTCAACTTGTCTCTAGCCTTTTTTTTATTTAACGTGAGGGAAAAATCCTTCATGAATTCCTACTGACTAAAAATCCTCACGTAACACCCAACAGTCTACGGTTGGGAGCCCTGGGGAAGACCTCCGAAGACATTCCAGGACTCACTTGTTTCTAGCCTAATTAATAAGAATAAGATTACCTCTGTCATCAACCAGTAGTTGTTTCCCTTGAACAGAATTTCTACATTTCAAATGATCGTTTGTGTCATTGTGTTCTTGAAGCGTTCTCCACACAAATGGTTTCCTTTCAAACGCTACATCTTGATATGTCATACTCCTACTGCTACCCTGTAAGTTTTAGTAATTGTTTTTCAATTCTTAGTAGTTATTGATATAAAAATTAAATTGCTGCTATTATATGTAGATGGAGTGCGGCTGGAGGTTGGATCTCATTTTGCTAAATCTGTGTAATACCAAAGATTGGCAAAGTATTACATACAGATTGGCAACTCCCTGTCGCGTTGACGGACAATTTGCTTACATTTTATTGATCACACGCACACATTCAAGCTGGAGTTTCCCCCCAGTGGTAATACCTAGCCGTAGTAGATGCCACAGAAGTTTGATCTTATGTTACAAATGTGTGTAATACCGTAGTAGTAGTAGATGCCACATTGTTTAGCCGTTATTATTATTTATTTATACATCTGATAGTGCTTGTATCCTTTTCCCGTAATTCGTTTCATCGCTAATTGTGCTTAAAATGTTTATGAAGCCTGTTTTGAATTGAATGGTATTTTCAGTGGACACCACAAATTCCGGCAGCCTGTTCTATGCTCTGACAACCCTATTGCTTATGAAATACCGATGTGGATTGTTGTTGGAAAAACTGGTACTCAATTGTAAGTGATGACCTCTGAGACGAACATTATTAATAAGAATATTTATGACCAGTTTTTTTTTGACAAGTGTTAATTTGATTATGCTCAAGTTCGTTCATGTGCTGATGCTGAAGGCTGAACTTAGTTGTGAGAACTAAAGTTTCTTACTAGTTTCTCAGTTCTGAAAGTTATATGTTCTACTTACTTTAGGTTGAATATTAACCAATCAATTTATTTTATTGCAGAATACTTATTTATTATTGAACATTTTCAAGTGAAATATATGTTTATCTACCTCATGCTTTGCTCCAATAATTATTTTTGACAAAATTACTCAGGTATGGTCTAAAATAATAGATCTGGTATGAAGATGGATTGAGCAAATCATGACATAGCCAGAAAAAATGAGCAAGTGTCACTTCATGGAATCCAAGAGAAAAAAAAACCAGGTAGTCTGATACGAGTGTGAGCAAGAAAGAATGGTGTCTGATGGCTAAGCATTTGCCAGGCCAAAGAAGATACGGAAACAACTCCTTAGCATTGTAATCAATAGAATGTAATGCATGTAATTCAGACAGCTAACAATAAATAAAAACATATCACGTTCGCTCTAAGTTTGCCACTGGCGTAGAGGCTGGTGTAGAAGCGTAGTATGGGAAGCGACTGGCAAACTTAGAGAGAGCGGATAGCACCTATTTACATGGGTATCATGTTTTAACAAAGTAATAATACTTGATAAGAGTATACCCACCTCTCTAAGAAAACTGACGATGCAGTAAGTTAGGGAAGACGCAAATATAATACCTAAGACCAACCGTCTTCTTATGAATCGAACTAAAGCAGCATACCACATTTTATAAGTGGAATATAGTGCAGGCTTATAATACCAAATACAACACCGCGGTAAAGAAGTGTAGAAGATTATTATCATTTTCAAGCGAAAGAATGCAATTTACGAATAAACGCTATCTCTAAGGACATTTTAAAATTAAAGAGAATTCAATTCACTTGGCGACTTTCTGTAAGTATCAAATTATTAAAAGAGAAAACAATTTCAGAAAATAAATAATTGAGAAAGTTGGTCGCATTATGAGATTGACATTGTCATTGACTGACAATGACAATTCTTTTTTTTTTTTCATTTTACGATTAAATTACGTTATGACGGTCGCGGAGCGCAGAAATTGGTATTCGGTCTCTCTCACGAAATTGGTATTCGGTCTCACTAACTTATGCATGGAACTGGAACGGGACCTAAAAGTTAATGGGCTCCCGACACGGGTCAATATATTGAGTCAAGTCCACAAAAATAATGTCGTGATCAAGGAGATAGGGATTCATTTTTATAGGGTGCTAATCTTTTTAGCTCGCTCGCCTTCGCGCGTTAGTGGTCACGGTTCCAACCTTACCTAACCTTTGCTAGCATCAAAATGAAATGCAAGCCCCCAACATTCATACTCTCGTATATTTCACACATTGTCTGCAAGTTACAGGTATTCTATAGAATGCTTAGATATTATACAGAATTCGGTCAGTGATATAATAATTATAATAGTATGCATGTAACAATGATTATAGAACTAAAGACAGATAGCGCTTACCAAACAAAAAAAGTGAGACCAAAAAAGCGAATACTGAACTGAAAAGCGAGTACTTTAACGAGTCAGTGCTAAGTAGGGTAGACTGGGTACGGTAGAAACATTTTTGCGTTTATCGGGAATAGCATCGGAATTTGTTAAGTTAGCGATGAAAGAAATGTATTAAACAAAAGACCTTTTATCTGTCTTCTAATGGACAATGTTATTTGAAATCACTTTATATTAGTTTTCTGTGTAAAATTGTGTGGAAAAAAAACGGTTATTTGTTTTAAACGTCCCCATGTCAGGGTCGGTTGAAACAGTGCTTGGGGTCAAATGAAACACATGCAAATAATACAAAATATTATAAGTTATCACGTTTTAGTAGAAAAATAACAAAAACAAACAGTAAAGAACTAGTCATCTAATAATGATTTAATGGCACAGATGAAAATTACAAATATTTTTTTAGTAATATAGTATAGTCTTTGTTGATACTTATAACCTAACAGTATTTTTATCAGCCTTTAAAGTTTTACATCAAGTACAACTTAAATGAAATTATAGTAAGATTTTCTTGACAGTAATATTTGCAATATAGGTAATTTGTGATATTGGTAATTTTTTTAACTATCAACCAAACAAAAATCGAACTAAACAAAACAAAATCCGGCTTTTACATCTTCATAAGCTTGTTTGCATGTTGATAAGTCGGCCCGACATTTCGTAGTCTTTCTTTGGCGTACCCTTGGCATCTGAAAAACAAGAAAATTGAATAAATAAAATGTTTCAAACGTACCCACAAATAATGTTTCAACTGTCCCCAACCCCCCGATTGGTATAAAAAGTTTCACAGTTAGAATTATTACACATTTAATTAAAAACTAATGATACTACAATATTCTACAAACTTCAATTAAAACGAAAGAAAACTCTCAATACTCTAACTTTATACAAAATCTAAATATTTGCAAAAATGTAAGAGCAAAAATACTTACTTGGATGTCAAAAAACACAATGGGGCCTCCTATAGCCAAGCACAGCGCCCGTAGAACAACGTGATACTAAAATTCGTGTTTTGGCTTGTCACCCGCTTCATACTCCCCTTGGACCCCTCACCTCATCACGCACTGTTTACGAGATATTCGCGTTGTTTCAACCGTCCACCGTTTTAACCGTACCCAGTCTACCCTACTGGTCATGCGTAACGAGTAATTTCCCATTAATCGTGTATTTATGATGATATTATGCACATTTTTATTTCACTTATAGAGAGACTACAACGTACTTATTTTTGAGTTGGTATTTCCTTTCTTGGCCTCACTGTCTTGTATGTACTGTAAGCGTAATCTGTCATTATTATTCACCAAGTGATATCAAATGGCGGTCTCTAATTAGTCAAATAGCGGTCTCTAATTAGTGCAAATGGCCGGTCGCTATCGTCCCGTGCACTCGCCTTGCAGTGGCTATTTTCACGAAAAAAGAATATGATATTTATTTTACACGCTAATTTATAATAACTGATGTTGGCTGTGGAGGCTTAAATTATAATTTTTAGAGGCTCTTGTGTAAAATCTGTGGCCGAATTAGTAAATTAGGTCGTAAGATATTAATAAGCAGGACTAGTTAAAATATTTGTTGATCTTAATTTGATGATCATAATGGAATGTTTAGATTACGTTGTTAAGAATACGAATTAGTATATCAGAGGCTATTTCATATTCCTGTGGCTTAGTTATTAAATTAGAAGCTAAATCCTGTGGCCAAAACAAACTTTTGAGGCTCGGTTTACTATCTCCCATTTTATATAATAGATTATAATTAAATAAGAATAGGACAAGTAACACGCACGCCGCATGTCAGCTTAGTCCTGGTAAGCAATTTCACTACTACAAAGTCCTCAAAAAAAAAGACCTACCTTAATTTTTTTACTGTTTAAAATGAATGAAAGAATGAGTGGACCCTCTTGCTGAGGCTGTTTCTCAGGAACCGTGATAGCTAGAGCATTAGCAAAAAAAGATACACTTGAATCGTAAGTAGGTATTAGTACTTATTTTAGTACTTACATACTTAAACTTTGAGTGTATAATCGTTACTTCCTTACGTATGAAAAAGTGGATAATTTTAGGGTTCCCTACCGAAACAATAAAAAACGAGAGAATTCATGAGACTTTGCTGTACGTCTGTCTGTCTGTCTTTTCATCACGAGGCTGTATCTCATGATCGGTGTTAGCTAGAGATCTGAATTTTTACAGGTTACGTGTTTCTGTTGCCGCTATAACAAAAAAATATTGTATTTTGCATGCCAATATGAGAGCGAGACTTTGAGGACATGTAGATTTTGCTTAATTTTTTTACTAAATTTTTTAACAGCTTTTATTGCCCTTGTTAGCAAAAATAAAGGATAGAATTGAATGCTAAAATCAGAAAAATGATAATATATTATTTATGGGGGGTTTCCCTAAAACAAACGTGATAAATCGAACTGTATATTTTCTTTAAATATCTAGACACGCGGAAGCGTGTCAAGTCAAGTTCAAGCAAAGGAACTGGCAAGCCAGCGCGCGAGTGTAATATTACACGAACCATTTAGTGCCACTTTTGACCCTTCTTTAACTCAAAACCTCTTTAACGTAAACACATAAGTGTGTTTAATTATATCCATAAGAACATCTAGAAGCCCAAATTTCATGTAGCTAGCTTAAACGGTTACAAAGATATGAAGGTCAAAAAGTCGTAAATTTTTTAGTACTGACTGAATGACATTTTAGTACCTAAACCTAACCTACTTCCAGATGACCTAGAAGGATGAAATTTGGAATATAGCTCGGTAATTGTGTGCAAGCGTAGGAAAAAATCAGGGATGTTATGGATATATAATTTCGGATCCGGATACGGATATGAATATTGGTAAAATATAATATCGGTTTCGGTTACGGTTATGGATATTAAACTATTTCGGATTATCCGATAGTTTCGGTTACGGATATTAATTTTTTTAGGAACAGTAAAATGAAATACAAATAAGATTATATTCGACTTTAATTGTACTGTCATACAAGTAATTCTTTCTTACAGCTACTCGTTTTGAAGTGTTATATAGGTGACTAATTAAATGCAAAATGTAATTAACGTTCGTAATTTGTTATATATGAATCAACATCTTTATAAAAAATATCACACCATAACATACCTATCAATCAGTCTTCATAAATCATTGCTTGTGTTTTAATTAGAATAAAGAGGTAACTAAAATTGTATCTAATTATTACAGTAACCATTTAAGTACCTATACAAGATACAGAATTATCTAAGTATTAAAAAAAACTCTATTATTAGAGTTAACGGGATATGTACCATGTTAAGATGTTACGGTGGACCTCCACCGTGATCATGGCGCTTGCAACAGCGTCGAAATATCGGAAAAACTCAATAATACATGGTAAATATCCCGTTAACTCTAATAATAGTGGTAGTGACCATGAAAGTTTAAATACGTAAAAAAACTGTTTTCTTCTTAAATAATTAGTATTAAAACTAATGAGATCGTAATTAAATATGTATTACATATTATTTTAATAATTAAAAATTAAGGAGAGGTGTCGTATTCCAGCGAAGTGCACAGTTAATTTTAATTCGTACGAGTTGCAGTACTTAGTTAGACACCGCCCTATCCGAAACTATCCGAAACTTTTATTTCGGATTCGGTTACGGTTACGGATATTTTTTTATTTCGGATATCCGATAGTTTCGGATATCCGAAATATCACTGGAAAAAATCTAAAAATAAAAAAAAGTAAAAATATAGGGCGGTCGCCATCCTTTTTTTTATTGTTGCATTTGAAACGTTACAACGTTACAAGCAGATATTTGAAACTATCCCAATAATGTATTATTATATTTACTATACAACAGAAATATAAAAATGAAGTTGAGTAAAAAAATAAGTGGTGTCCCCATACAAAAAACTTGCGCTGAACAACCGGCCTATGGTGTGACGTCGGCGGCGCGCGGCACCACATAATTATACACAGAACAGTAGTAAATCTACATGCTTAGTTTTCTTTACAAAAAGTAATGATATCCCACCAAAAACATAAATGTAAAAAAGGAGAGCCAAGTTCAACACGAAAATTATGTTAGGCTGTGGGCTTCGCGGCAAAAAGAATGGAGATCTGAATGAGTGCCAAGTTCTATGCAAAATCCAAATATGTATTTATAGGAACAAAATAACATTATGAACAAGTATTAAATCTATATCTTTTCGTTATTGGATACCTATAACAATTGCTGTTATGTAATAAGAAAATGTAACATCTTAAAGTAGGTTAGATTTCACTTGGCCAGTTTGTTATTCCAGACCACTGTCCAGACCCAGTAGCCTATGTGTTATTCCAGACTATAAGCTATCTCTGTACCAAATTTCAGTAGCACAGCCAAACATCCAAACATCTTCACGAACTTTACTAGTTGATGCTCGCGGCTTCGCCCGCGTGAAGTTTAGTTCCCGTTCCCGCTTCCCATGGGAACATATTTCCGGAATGAAAAAGAAGAGGGATGACACGCGAAAACCCCCCAAAGACGCGGGATAGTACCCGAACCACCCCCTAGGCGAGGCCGCAGTGGTCGCCATAGGTCTGCTGGGAGTCCTGGGACATCCTTCCGAGGGCTTACCCGGGGCTCCCAACTGTAGGCTGTTGATTCACGCACGCCCCTGAAGTACTGGGTCCATAATCAAAAAGATTATTATGAAGCGCTCTTTTCTGTATTTCTCACAAAAAAAAGTTAATATCTACAATTCTTCGTCCAGAAACCAACTGTGCATGATCATTCATTATTTTCTCCTCAACTGTAAATTGGAATGAATCATCAAGGTCACTGAAACAAAACATGATAAATTAGGTTCTTTGTTTTATGGGTTGGCAGGTAACGTGGGAAATCAGGGGAGAAGTCAAAGACCTAGACCTGTTCCGAGACACTTTGAATTTGCGAGAAAGACTACCTGAAAAAGAATGGTCCCATATCCCAATATATTTTTTGACTCCTGACGAAGGGATTTACAGTCGGCGGGAACTCAGTTTCGAGTCGAATCAAATATGTGTAATTCGCAAAAGCTGTTTTTCGGACTTTAGGTGATTTCTTCGTAAGTTATCGCACGAAACACGGTGATAGTACAAATATGTTACATGATGTCCAGCATGTTCATTAACCGACCTCCATGACCAGGGGCCTGAGAACGGTGAGCTGGTTGCTCGCCGTTCTTACAGAAGCAGGCCAAGCCGATGGCGAATATCTCTTTGCCCCTCATAGTGGTGATAGTGGTGGGACAGTATCCAACTCCGCCCCCCCCCCCTTCCACAAGTAGTGGGTTAACACCCAAACCGACTCTCCAGACGCGGGATAGCACCCGAACCCCATAGGCGAGGTTGAAGGGCGAGGACTTACCCGGGACTCCTGGCCGTAGACAGTTGTAGGGCATCGTGTCGTTTTAGTCGGTAGGAGTCCGGCATGGCATCCATGTAGGATTTCCACACGTAAAAAAAAAAAAAATCATGTTCATTAACACATATATGTAAGTATGTTTATCAGTTTGGTTAGATTCCATAGCACAAGGCTATTTATTACGGTTAGGTTATACTGTGGTTAGGTGATACTGTGGGACAATGTCCAAAAACATGATTTATCAGAGACGGATGCCATCCTCTCCTTGAGTTGGTTCGAGACCGGTACAAAGTTTTTACTTAAACTTTGTGCCGGTTAACTCCTTTATTTTGTTTAAAAGTATTTATCATGTTGTAAACTGACCTGGCTAGATGAGGACATGTCATAGTTTTAGAAGCTTCAGGGGAACTCAGTTTATTCTGTAGTTGACTTGATTTCCTAAAACGAAAATTCTCATTTTAATAATTAATGGGAAACTAAAAAATAATAATATTAAATGTGTAGTATATTACTGGCGCTCCCAGTCCGCTGAATTAGTGTTTCTTAAACGGTCACTGCCATAAGCAACTTTCACTATGGCTGGTCCTCGGAGGGGTGACTACTGCGTGACCACTTTGTGGTTCTCGTGCTTTGAAAGGCACGTTGTTCGTTGCCAAGCCGTTGGTCCCAGTTGTCAGTAACACGGCCGTCGTAAAGCCAACTTGAAGGCCTAATAGGCGGTGTGGGGACAGTGCTGACGCATTAGTTTTATATACCGAGGTGGAAACACTCACTGGGCGCAGCAGTCGTCTCCCCGCTATGGGTTAGGTCCTATCTGTATCGTATAGTATTTTATATAGTTACTAGCTGATACCCGGAGCTATGCTGCGTAATATTTGGTTCTGTTTCCGCTTCCCGTGGAGACGTACCCAATGCTGTAGGACGTATCATCATTTGTTACAGGATCTCTGAAAAGAGAGTTTAGATTGTTATGTCTGGACTTAAGAGGAACGCTCAAAAGAAAACCTTGAATTTTCTTTATTTATGACTAGGAACTTGGGTTGCCTTTAACACCACTCGAGAGTTTTCAAAAACTTATTCTTATTATCTACCTACATAACAACTATCCATACTTAAAACTTGACCCAAATCTGTTCTGAAATAGAAGGTAGGTATCAGCTTGGAGCTCTAACGAATCCAACGATACGTTCCTTTTAGGGTCGGAAGCGCGAGTGTGGCACCTCTTGTCTTGCATACTATCATAGACTGCGGTGACCACCGGTCCTTCTGGTGAGCCGTATGCTTGTCTGCCACCTTAGTGGTATAAAAAAAACCTTGAAAGAGTAACAAACCGGCCAAGTGCAAGTCGGACTCATGTTTGTTGTACGAAATCCTACATGGATGCTATGCCGTAGTCCTATCGACTAAAATACCACACGTACCTATCCTGCCTAACAGCCTACGGTTGAAAGCCCCGGCTAAGCCCTCGGAATGATACCCCAGGACTCCTAACAGACCTACGGCTACCGCTGCGTGAATCCCTCACGACACGCTGTCGTCTAGGGCCTGCTTCTGTAAGGACGGTGTCCCGTCACCGTCCTCAGGCCCCCGGTCATGGAGGCAGATAGTCTTAGGCGAAGACATGTCTGCGGCGCCCCCGCCGTAGACTGCAGAACTCGGGTGGGCGAGTTCTCTCCCACTATCTTCCTGCCGTCTTTTTCACGAGCGTAACCTGCTCGCAGAAAGTGAGGGCCCCCCTTAAATGTCTATTTAATTTTAATAAAATTATTAAATTTTAAAGAAAATATACAGCTCGATATTCTGTGAACATCTATCTATACATACATATAATAAAATGATAGAAAAGCCAAAACTGTACATTGGAAATATTAACAAAAAAATACTCGCTGGGTGTTCTACATAAGATACCGAAGCTGAAAATATAGTTAGAATTTTTTTTGTCTGTTTGTCTGTTTGCTTTGTTTTGTCCGGAAAGATCTCGAAAAGTACTGAACAGATTTGGTTCAAATATTGCACAAATATTACTTAGGGGTGTGGTCTTAAAATAGGCTATATATTATCACGCCACATATCTTAGGGGCTAAGCAGAGAGCAATGAAATGTTTAAACCGTTGCACAGTGTCAGCTGTAGAACAAGCCAGGTGGACAAAAATATTTTATCACGGTTTTGGATTTATATATATAAATCAATGAATTATGTGGTATTACTAGCTGTTTCCCGCGGCTCCGCCTGCGTAGATATCCGTTTTTCCGACAAAACCGCTCTTCCCACGGGAACACTGTATTCTTTTGCCATAAAATGTACAATATATATATTAATCCAGGGTGTCAGTTACCTAAACATCAAATTTGATTTGATTTGAATTGATTTGATCAATCTATTGAACCGTTTTGCCTTGATTGAGTACCTAACAACTCTCGTATTTATAAAGTTTAATTAATAATGTTAATAAAATTACATATTTTAAAGAAAATGCATCGGAATTGTATAAAAATATTTTATTTTATGCACATAATTAAAATACAGGAAAGTAAAAAATATCACTTTGTCTTTTGTATAAACTAGTCTAACTAGCTTGTAGCTCAATTTCGGCTCGAGATAGTGTCACACACAACAATATGCTGCTCGGAAAGATAACACTTTTTTTAATATTTAAGAATCCAATCATATGATGGGAACACGTACTGATGCCTGACTTTCATAGTCCACTCCCTAGTCTGTTTAAACTGGCTGTAGATCTGCATTTGTGCAATACTTGCACACGTGACTCTACTGCCTACACTCGTCACTACTTAGCGGTCTGCCGCTTTGCACAACACTTGCTTTTGTACTCTCGTGGACGCACTTGCAAGAGCTGGATTTTCACCAATGTCCTTTATAACACTAGCAACACTTTGTTTGTTTTGTCCACTTGATCGTGCAACTATGCAGCAGTCATTTATTTCCCAACACTCCGCGATTGAACTAGATCTTAAACTCTACGTTTTGAGTTTTAAAAGACGATTCTTAAAATCATTTTTTGGATCTTCAGGGTCGAGGAAGGTCCGCAGATAAGGTAGTAGGTTGCGACCGAGACGATCGCACGCAGAATTTCATCTCTTCGCCTTCTAGCCACGCTTTATTTTTATTGAAGAAACGTTTTATTGACTTTCCTGAAGAGAACCATTTTATAGCAATTTTCCAAGAAATAGCGGCATATTTCACCTTAATTTCCCTTTCACATTCTTTTGTGATGTCATAGAAATCAAATTTGGATGAATAAAACTTAAAATAATCATTCTTAATTGTTTTACATGACACTCTTTAAAAAAATCTATTTTGCCAATAGAATAAAGCTTATCTGCAAAAGAAAGAAAAAAACAATGTTGTACTCGAGTGTGCTACAAATAATATATATCATAATCATCTATAGACGTGCAGCTACAACATATCGAAAATTCAGCCTGGGTACAAGAGGATACATTGGTTTCCCAGTCTTGATAAGTTTTAAAAACTAGAAGAAAAGAAAGTTTATTCTGTGTCTTCATTGATAGCCCATTTTATTAATATTTATGACACAATAAAAGATTATAATTAGTATAAAATAATAAACATACCTTTAGATATAAAATCCATCACTAAATCGTTAAATAAATAAATCGTAAAATGTTAGTGCAAGTGTCGCGAAAATGCAATGGACGCAATTATTTAAATCCATTTACCCTCATTAGCTTACTTTGATAAGCGATGACGCATCAGAATGGAATGATAGACGTAAACATTTTCGGAATCTGGGGTTTAGGGGTGTTGTTTACATGTAGAAATCATCAATTTTCGGAAATTCGAAAATGACTTTTGTCCATCTGGCTTGTTCTACAGCAGACACTGTGCGTTGGATTGATTTAACTAAAACGTAGCAGGAATATTAGTAGGAGATAGGTTTTACACTCAGACAACATATTATTACGCTAAATTTTATAGGAGCTCGGCAGAGAACAATGAAAATCTGTTTGTATATTTTTGCAAAATACAGAAATTACTGAATAATTTTAATTAATCTTTTATTTGAAAGAGCAATCTAGAGGTAGTATCTTCAAATAGGCTATATATTATCACGCTACATATCCTAGGGACTAGGCAGAGGGTAAAAAAATATGTAAGTATGTGGATTGATGAAACTAAAACGTTGCAGGAATATTAGTATGAGATCGGTTTTACACACCGGTTACATATTATCACGCTAAATATCTTGGAGGCCCGATAGAGAAAAAATAAATTCTGTGTTTGCTACGATATCCAGACGACTGATATACATACTTATATATTTCTAAATACATACATATTATACACAGAAAACACCCAAACTCCGACACAAACATTTGTGGATCACACAACTAATTGGAACAACCCAGAAATCGAACCAAGCCCGCCGGCGCGACAGGCGGTATCACTACACCGACTACGCCACAGAGGCAGTCAATGAAATTATATTTCATATTCTTTCATATAATTATTCTAACGGCTTGACAGACACAAAATATATTTGTTTATGTATTTACGGGCAACAATCAAAAGTACCTAACTGTAAAGATTAGTAGTAGTAATTTATAGGCTTGATAAAGAACAATAATCAAATTCATAAGAGTACGTGTTTGTTTTTAAATATGCATTTAGTATATAAAATAATAAGTAAGTTTATCAGTTTTCTAGATCTCATAGCTCACACTAATATAAATCAAATTTCAGGCTACGCTATACTAGGTATTGTACAAGCCATGTAATATGTAGTATACTTTTATACAACGTGAAGGAAAATCCATCGTGGATGCTATGCCGGACTCCTACCAATTAAAAAACCTCACGTAACGCCTAACAGCCTATGTTTGGGAGCCCCGGGTAAGCCCTCGGAAGGATGTCCCAGGACTCCCAGCAGACCCACGGCCGCCACTGCGTCCTCGCCTAGGAGGTGGTTCGGGTGCTATGCCGCGTCTTTGGGGGTTTCGGGTGCGATCCCGCTTTTTAATTTTAAGGGGGGGGGGCGTGAGTGAACGCCTTCGGCGCGGACTGAATTATTTTACAATAGCCTTAATCATTAAGCTCTTTTATCATTAAGCCAATACGCCAGTTTAGATTTATCCTCACATTCAAAGGGATCCTTGAATTCTAGGTTTTGCGAAAGTTGGGATGTTTCTAATTCCTGAACTAGAAAACCTTTAACATGGAAACTTGTGTGAAACATTCCTTACAGTATTCCCTTTATAACACTAAAAAAAAAATTTTGGAATCCGAAAACGCATTGAGAAGTAACAACTAAAAAACCGTTTTGTCTTTCATCCCTTCTCCCAAAGGAACCGCGCAAAATATCGAGATCAAAAGTATCCTAGAACCTTCTTCGGATTATAAGCTCTGATTGTACTAAGTTTCATTCAAATCCATTCAGTAACTTCGGCGTGATACTTATTCGGAATACAGACAGACAGACACACATGAAAAATGTAATTTCATTTTCGACTGCAGTAGACTCTCGACCCTCAACAGTTTTACTATATGTATAGACTAGCTAACCCTCGCAACTTCATTTACGTCACATAAGATCTATGAAAGGAGAGGTATTTCTTCATCGGACTCATCAAGCAGCGTGTGAAACAGCCCTGTTTGCTTAATCAAAAAAGAGCTTAAAGATTAAGTCTATTCTAAAGCAATTCAGTCCACGCCTTCGGCGCGGACTGAATTATTTTACTCATATAATAAAATGATAGAAAAGCCAAAACTGTACATTGGAAATATTAACAATAAAATACTCGCTGGGTGTTCTACATAAGATACCGAAGCTGAAAATATAGTTAGATTTTTTTTTGTCTGTTTGTCTGTTTGCTTTGCTTTGTCCGGAAGGATCTCGAAAAGTACTGAACAGATTTGGTTCAAATTTTGCACAAATATTACTTAGGGGTGTGGTCTTAAAATAGGCTATATATTATCACGCCACATATCTTAGGGGCTAAGCAGAGAGCAATGAAATGTTTAAACAGTTGGATTGATTTAACTAAAACGTAGCAGGAATATTAGTAGGAGATAGGTTTTACACTCAGACAACATATTATTACGCTAAATTTTTTAGGAGCTCGGCAGAGAACAATGAAAATCTGTTTGTATATTTTTGCAAAATACAGAAATTACTGAATAATTTTAATTAATCTTTTATTTGAAAGAGCAATCTAGAGGTAGGATCTTTAAATAGGCTATATATTATCACGCTACATATCCTAAGGACTAGGCAGAGGGTAATAAAATATGTAAGTATGTGGATTGATTAAACTAAAACGTTGCAGGAATATTAGTATGAGACTGAATTATTTTACAATAGCCTTAACCATTAAGCTCTTTTATGATTAAGCCAACACGCCACACAAACGTTGTTTATAATGAACATTCTTAAAACAACTTTACTGAAAAATGTTGAGCTTTGGCTACAGTGACATGGGTACATAAATTAAATCACCTTAAACATAATAAGTACATGCATACGGTCACGCCTTTATCCTCAAAGGGGTATCGAGGCATATTACATGTTTACCTTTTTTTAATTTGTCCCACGTAACGTAATAGGTGGTGAGCCGCATTGCCGTGTTGAAATGGACAGGCTAGTATATAGTACTGCCTACTTTTGAAAATTATTAAATCTATAAGGTCTTCAACTTGGTTTAACGACTGCCATTTACTGGCTACCGTTAGCGTTAGTGTTATCGTCTCAACTCTTCCGATTATGCGTAAAGTTTTCAGTTTCGTTTCGTATTCGCGCTTCACCATACTACTTACTCTTATAATTATTAAAGGAGCTAATTAATAAACACGTACGTCATACCGGCCTTGGACCCACTAAAACCATGAGGTCTCTTCCTATCCATCTAGCGCAGTCCTAGGGTATCCTTTAGAGGGCTTACCCGGGGCTCCCAATCGTAGGCTGTTAGGTAGGATACTTGTGGTTTTTAGTCAGTGGGAGTCATAGTACATTCATGTGGGATTTTCCTTACGTTAAAAAAATCCATCTAGCGCATAACTCCCCGGGTAAGTTGGAGGATGTCCTAAATTTGTTCCCACATTTTGGTTACGACTTATCCTAGAGGCTCAAATAGAATACGGTTCAAACTTTGCTTATAACATAATTTCCACGCGGACGAAGTCGCGGGTAACAGCTAGTAATTAATAAAAGAATGGCAAAAAAATCCCGTTTGTAGTATGGAAGCCCCCCATAAATGTAATTATTTTTCTTGTTTTAGTATTCAATTCAATCCTTTATCTTTGCTAACAAGAGTTATTGAAGCTGTTACAAAATTTAATGAAAAAGGTACATGTCCTCAAAGTCTCGCCCTCATATTGGCATGCAAAACACAATATTGGTTGATAAAGCGGCAACAGAAACACATAATCCGTAAAAAAGACCAGAGATCAGATTTTCAGAAAGAAGTAAGTACTAAGTACTTACGATTCACGTGTATCTTTATTTGTGAATGCACCTTTTAATCCCCTTCCCTCGTGGATTTCATTTAGAGCAGACGTGCTACTCGTTTACTCAAATTTATAAATTATAATTCATAAATAAAAATTAGTAATAACCTATGTGAAGTACTAGGCGCACACAGGTACGTGATAGCTAATACTTGTGAGAGCAGTCAACGTGCGACAAGGACACCGACACTTCCGTGAGTCCTTACACTACATCTACCGGACATACATCCTATGAGCGTTAAGGTCACGCCCCCTGTGCAACGCTAATTACCACTTACTCACACTACCCTGCGCGTACGCAAGATCCTCCCACCGGTGCACTTAGTTGCCGACGGAACATTTAGGCCTAGATTGCAACCTACAAAATAAATTACGATGCCAAAGACTCTGCGTTCGCCTATTGAGATGGATAAACAATCTAGCAAACAATTAAATGTTACGGCTGCTTCTGCTCACTACAGTTCCGACTCGGCTATTAACTCTAAAACAGATCTAGGTAGTGATAATAGCTACTTTAATATTACCAAGAGGCATAAGCGAGCGCACGGTGAGATTACTTCACCACTATCAGCGACATCCTCGGATGAAGTTAAAGCTATGTTTGATGAGTTAAAGATTCACCATGATGAAAAGTACGAACTATTGAACAACACTCTACTGGCAATTATGCAACAAAATATGGATATTCAAAAATCGGTCGCAGACTTGTCCTCACAACACCTTAACCTGTTAACAAAAGTAGATATTCTGGAAAAAGAAAACGTTGATCAGAAAAATAGAATTGCTACCCTAGAAAAACAGTTAGATATGGTTGAAAAGCACTCGCATTCTACTTTCGTTGAAATTCGTAACGTACCAAAGCAAATGCACGAAAACAGGAATGTACTGACCGATATTGTAAAAAATATGGGTATGAAGATAGGACTGGATACCCCCATTCGAAAGTCGGAAATCAGAGATATTTTTAGAACGAAATCGAAAGCCATAATGGTTGATTTCACCACCACTGGAGGAAGGAATCCATGATTTCAAAATATATTTCATTTAATAAAGAATGCCGACATAACAAACAACCATTACTCAATACCGAGCACCTGCAGTTACCTGGTGATAGATTTGCACTGTATATGTCGGAGTACTTGAGCACTAGAACAAAAAGGCTGTTTTATCTTGCCCGCCAACAAGTTAAAAATAAAATAATTGCAGCTGCCTGGACCTCTTACGGGAAAGTTCTCATCAAGAAGTATGAGAATTCCACTCCTGTACGTGTTACCGAAGAGAATGAATTAAACGAGCTGTTAATATGACTAGTAATAGTCATTATCAGTCCAATTCTAGATAAATCCCAACTTTTGTGGCTTACATGCGCCAATATATATTTTAGATTGTATTTTTTCTCATATTATTTTTGTAATTGTAATACCGGTCTTGCACATACATATACACACACACCAATAGTCTATACTTACTACACTTACACATTCTTACATAGACATAACAACCTACCATTAATTATATCGTATGATAATTTCTCCTGCGTACTGCGTGTTGTGCCATGTTCCGGATCCAAACTTATTCCTCACTTAAACTATTTACGTCACGTATTAATCGTGACTAATTTAGATCTAAGATTTAGTTAGATATGCAAACAATAGAAACAATAAATTTGGAACTGGACGCAATACAAAATGCTGAATCTGTGGTTTGTGACGCAGAGAATGTGTCGAGGCAATACCGAGCACCTGCAGTTACCTGGTGATAGATTTGCACTGTATATGTCGGAGTACTTGAGCACTAGAACAAAAAGGCTGTTTTATCTTGCCCGCCAACAAGTTAAAAATAAAATAATTGCAGCTGCCTGGACCTCTTACGGGAAAGTTCTCATCAAGAAGTATGAGAATTCCACTCCTGTACGTGTTACCGAAGAGAATGAATTAAACGAGCTGTTAATATGACTAGTAATAGTCATTATCAGTCCAATTCTAGATAAATCCCAACTTTTGTGGCTTACATGCGCCAATATATATTTTAGATTGTATTTTTTCTCATATTATTTTTGTAATTGTAATACCGGTCTTGCACATACATATACACACACACCAATAGTCTATACTTACTACACTTACACATTCTTACATAGACATAACAACCTACCATTAATTATATCGTATGATAATTTCTCCTGCGTACTGCGTGTTGTGCCATGTTCCGGATCCAAACTTATTCCTCACTTACTATTTACGTCACGTATTAATCGTGACTAATTTAGATCTAAGATTTAGTTAGATATGCAAACAATAGAAACAATAAATTTGGAACTGGACGCAATACAAAATGCTGAATCTGTGGTTTGTGACGCAGAGAATGTGTCGAGGCATACCTTTAGTGGTGGCTACTCTCTCAACATATTGTCCCAGAATATTCGCAGCTTAAATCAAAATCTATCTAGTTTTCTGACATTACTTCAAAGAACTGAAATGACTTGGGATATTCTGGTCCTCTCCGAATGTTGGCTTCAGTTTGTTACAACTATTCCACCTTTAGACAACTACAATCATGTATCAACTACTACTCACTTAACACAAAATGAAGGCGTTGTAATGTATTACAAAAAACATCTCAATATAATTTCGGAGGAGGTGAACCTTAGTAACGCCAATTGTCTCCTTTTAAAGTTAAATACTGATACATGTATCATTGGTGTCTATCGACCTCCTAGATACGACATAACCGCATTCATTGACTCGATGGATTCACTACTCTCGAGCTTGAAAAGATATAAAAATATTTTCTTATGCGGTGACATCAACATAGATATTGTTCCACACTCACTGGACAATCGATCTAATATGTACTTAAATCTACTAGCAAGCCACGGTATGTTGCCTGGTTTTACTGTGCCCACTCGTGGGCGCAAATGCCTGGACCATACCATAGTCAAAACGAAACTCAGAACTGTCTGCATAGTAATAGAGACCTCAATCACCGATCACGAGTGTGTAGCTGTGAGCATTGATTTTCGTGTCAGTTTGGGTTGTCATAGTGAACCCCTTTTCAGGATTAATCATGAAGGACTTGAAATGGAGATATCGGCTACTGACTTCCAACCTATCCTGGACTGCACTGATGCCAATAAGGCTGCGGATCACTTAGTGTCGTTACTCTCTAGCGCCATTACTAACAACACTATTACTGTAATAGTCCCAAATAGGCAACGAAACAACAAACCTTGGGTCACCAAAGGATTGATACGCTGTATGAAGAATAGGGACAATCTCTACAAGAAAGTTAAACGCGATCCAGAAAATGAGATTGTAAAGGCCACATACAAACGCTACCGCAATTTTTGTAATGGTTTGCTCAAAAAAGCAAAAAGAAGCTATGATAGGCAGGAAATTGAGAACTCCAAACACAATAGACGGCAACTTTGGGATGCTGTTAGAAGAATCAGTGGTACTGGCAGGGCCTTGGACCACTCGCACTGCCTTCTGGGTGAATGTGACCCGGCAGCTGATATAAATGAAATTAACAACTTTTTCGCGAACGTTGGAAAGAGAATTGCTGAACAAACCTCGCTATCCAGTTCTACCAGAACCGATCCAATTATCTTTCCAGAAGCAACCACACGGGACTCTTTGGCTCTGCTAGCCACAGATGATAAAGAAGTGTTTACCCTTATTCAGGGTCTAAAAGACCAGTGTGCAGTGGGTATTGATCAAATATCCACGAGGATTATAAAAAAACACGCGTATGTCCTCACTGCACCCATTACACACGTCTGTAACCTGGCCTTGGAGACGGGTATTTTCCCAAGAAAATTCAAAATTGCGGTCATCAAGCCAGTGCACAAGGGAGGAAAAAAGAACTGTGTTGACAATTTTCGCCCCATCTCTATTCTGCCCGCTCTGTCTAAGATACTAGAGCGTATCATAAATACTCGATTGGTCAATTATCTGGAAAATAACAACCTTCTTTCTCCCACGCAGTTTGGTTTTAGACGTGGGAAATCTACCAACGATGCAGTTCACGAACTACTAGGCCGAACTGTAGATAACCTGGATAGTGGCAGAAAGTCCTTGACAGTATTCCTGGATATAAAAAAGGCCTTTGATGCAGTCTCAATTCCACTTCTTTTAAAGAAGCTCAGCTGCGTCGGAGTAAGAGGCACACCTCTGGAACTCTTGGAGGACTATCTAACAGATAGACTGCAGACTGTCAAGATAAAAAACTACAGAAGTGACGAAGTAGTGGTCGAATATGGTGTGCCACAGGGCAGTGTGCTTGGCCCCACGCTGTTTCTAGTGTACATCAATGGACTGTGCCAGCTTCAACTTCATCAAGCCAAAATAGTTTCTTTTGCTGATGACACGGCTGTCCAATTCACCAGTGATAGTTGGGAGGAATTATTTGACACTGCTCAAAGTGGTTTTAACAGAGTATGTGAATGGCTTAGGCTTAATGCATTGACCCTTAATGTAACCAAAACTAAATATATGGTTTATGCCCACAAATCTAATTTGCTGCCGGACGTTTCACTAGGCTTAATTGCTCACAGTTGTGTACAGCCCCATGTGGATTGCTCATGTCCTGTTCTACAGAGAGCGGATTCATTGCGGTATCTTGGTGTAACGCTTGATCAAACGTTGTCCTTCAAACCGCATATAGGGATACTGGTGACCCGTCTTCGCAAACTTATTTATTTATTCAAATCAATGAGACACACAGCTGATAGGGGAGTCATCAGAACAGTTTACCTGGCTCTTTGCCAGTCCTTGGTTGAGTACTGCATTACCGCTTGGGGTGGTGCAGCAAAGTCCCACCTACTTCAGGCAGAGAGGGCTCAGCGGGCAATTCTCAAGGTTGGAGCAGGACTACACTTCCGTTACTCAACTACCCAACTTTATAAAGATTGGAATGTACTTACTGTGCGCCAGACCTTTGTGTTACGCACAATTCAATTGACCCATTCCTCTCTTCCCTACAACCCTACATTAAATATTGATAAACGTCGAAAGGGTAGGGTTTGTCCTACACATACCTGCAAAACTGCTCTTTCTCAGAGATTCTGTTGCTTCCTAGGACCCTACCTATATAACATGATCAACTCAAGGTTAAACATATACCCACTACTAAAATCCAAATTAAAGATGACTGTAGCCAATTATTTAAAGACTCTGGATTATGAGGAAACAGAAAATATACTCACGCCTCTTATATAACTGCTCCTGACATGCTCTTGACTGGGTTGCCTATGATTATTCAGTTTGCCTATGCCTATCATCATCATCACAGAACTCATAATTATTCTACTATCATACGCATTTTTACACTGACACATACATCCACACATACTCACCCATATATTTACAGTCACCACCACAACACAAACTTATTCTATCACTCTGACTCACCGTTTACACTTTACACTGAAACCGGTATTATTGATGTTTACTATGCATGCCAAACTTAAATTTTTATTATTCATGTATTTTTGTTTAGTATTGCTTTTGTCTTGAGCTATTATCTTCTGTGTAGTTTCTTTGTGATCAGTCCTGTAATTGTGTCTGTCGTAGGTCCATGTTTGTACACCTTAAGTAATAACTGGTACTCGCTTCAAGCTTACTTAATTAATGTTCAATATTTCCACCACATTCAAACCACGAGAGGGGCCTGGTGACATGTAACACAGATTTATTTCTAAATCTACCACATGCACCAGTCTCTCACAAAGTTTGTCATGTACCGTACCTCATTTAGTTTGTTTATTAAGGACTTTGTGAAGAGAAAATAAAAGTTTTTATCATTTATCATTTTTAAAATCTTGGAATCGATGAGCTGAAAAAAAAATAGACTGAGAATATAGAGAATTTATTTTGATTTTGGTTGGCTTTTCAGCCTTTATTCTACAACCCAAAATGAAAAATGAAAAAGTGCGTATTAAAATTATTCCAAACATTGGTGTAATTAATGAAAGGTTGTCAAAATTTGTTTGGGTACTAAAATTTTGACAAAATCTTTTCTTTCAAACGACAGGCACCCAAAAAAAACATACAGACGAATTAAGAACCTCCTCCTTTTTTGAAGTCGGTTAATAAATAAAAAATAGACGAATAATATAATTTTGTGAGTTTATTATGTTAAAAAATTACAAAATATATACGATCGAATTGAGGTCCTTCTTTTTTGAAGTCTGTTAAAAATGGATATTTAACTTTTTACTAGTTTTTTTTGACTAAGTAAATGCATTTACGCGCCGTCATCCCAGCCGCGGGGGCAGCTGGAACGGTGTGTGGTACTCCCGGCCCCGGAAAGGGACCGTCTTCTCCTCGGGGGAGCTAGATGGACTGCTCCCTTGAGCCTAATGAGCTGAAGACTACGCCCGCACCTCCACCGCTCTCGAGCGCTCCTCAGTACTACGTGACCGTTGGAAGGCGGGGTCCACCGACCCTACGACCACGGTCAAGAAACATTAGGGGCGTGCAGTCAACTCCTTACAGCTGCGCTCCCGAAGTACACGGAGGAGTGGGAGCCTGAAATACTATGCTCCCGTTCCTCCACCACACAATGCACCTTCCGCTTTGCAGCCATCACCTTGTCAGCTAACGAGGCGATAACGGCCCAGCACTGCTGCTGCCGGCCGTGTCATTATTCACGGCCGGAGAGCTGCTCCCGCCTCGGCCATAATTAGACAGAGTATATTTTTTGCCCCGCCTAAAAAAATCTAGATCCGGGGCTGTATAATTATGTCTGTGCCACAGGCACTGAGATAAAAACCTACCTATTTCATTTTCTTCGCTCATTTTGACACAGTAGGGCGCCAGGTTATTGACTGCACACGGGTGCTACATGGGCTATAGTCACCCCGGTGTGGCGCGCGTTGCATGCCGCTAGAATGTAGACCTTTTGAGAGAGCCGTGTCCATCTCCTGAAACAAAGATGAAACTAAATAATAATCTCGGACGAGAAGGGACGGGACATCGGTGGCGGATTATAATAATAATAATAAAAAATTATAGAAGAGGAATATTATTAATAGCCCTTGAAATATATCTGCTTGCCGAGGACTATCGGCCTCCATGACCGGGGGCCTGAGGACGGTAAGAGGATTGCTCACCGTCCTTACAGAAGCAGGCCATTGACAGCAGCGTGACGTGAGAGATTCACGCACGCCCCCCCCCCCCCCCTTAGAAGCGGGATCACACCCGAAACCCCCCAAAGACGCGGGATAGCACCCGAACCACCCCCTAGGCGAGGCCGCAGCGGCGGCCGTGTGTCTGTTGGGAGTCCTGGGACAACCTTCCGAGGGCTTATCCAGGGCTCCCAACCAGGGGCTGTTGGGCGTTACGTGAGGTGTTTTAGTCGGTAGGAGTCCTGCATAGCATCCATGAGGATTTTCCCTCACGTAAAGAAACCCGTTCAGGTAGAATCTAAGCAAAGCCGGCCCATGAGCCATAAATACCAGTCGAACAATAAGGTACGCCACTGCAAGGCCATGGGAATACAAAATTCGCCCAGAGTAAGCCATTCATTCTGCATATCCAGGTTCATCGCGTGCATCCTATAGCTTCAGAAAAGATTTTGTAATGTCTTTATCTGTTTGTTTCCGGATACTACCTAAACCCACTCTACCAGTCTGTGAACCCACCATGAATTTCTTGTGGAATTGGAGGCGTGACTCAAGTTCTGCTATATTTTTATCCTTTGGAATAGTTTGAACGATTTTGTCTTTTGATTTTGCTAAGACGTGCATTTTAGTAACTCTTAGATGTTTAAAGAGTTCCGACGGCTTCTTAAACGTCATTCCGAAGTTATTAGAGGCTCTGTATAATGTCGACGCCGACGGGTCGGCCGATTAAGCTAGCCCTAGCTAGCCAGGACTTCAACGTCTTCGCATCCAATTTTCTGAAAAGGTTTTGGCTTATACATTTTTGTTTCTCCCGTGTATTCCAACCTTTAGTCGAAACGGAACTTACTTTCTTCTTTTGCGGGCCGTTTTTTCAGGCGTGGCCGAGTTATAATGTACTACGCAATGATTATGACATGAAAATCAAAACTCTTAGTGCTAAAGGTTGGATCTTAAAATCTCCATTGATATTCGTAAAATGTCTTACACTGGTACTCTAAAGACATTTACTGTAAACGGACTATATTAGGTACAATGGTCTTACTCTGTATATAGATAATTTAATATTTAATAACCTTGTAAATTAATAAACACAATATCTTTAAGATTGTCGCAAATAGCCAAATAGATGCAATGTAGGGTTTGTTTTTTGTAAAATTATATAAAAAGTAGTAGGTTCTTACCTGACACATTTTACTACAATAACTTATTTTATTGCACTTTTTACATGTTACGGTTGTTCTTTTCCCGCAAATATTACAGTATCCGATCGTATTCGGACTGTTAAAGGACGATAATGAAGCATTCTGGCTTACTTGGGCGGACATAACAGGATACTGAAAAAATAAGTAAATATATGTTTTACTTACACCAATAAAATTTACACAACTTAGTATTACATTACTGTACACAAGTTTAAAAAAAAATACAATTACACCAATAAGTTAGGTATGATTTTTACTAATAGTTTTAATATCAATCAAATTAGACTATGGCAGTCCACTGCTGGACGTAGGTCTCTCTCAAATTATGCCACAATACACGGTCTTGTGCCTTCAGCATCCAGTCGCTCCCTGCCACCACCCTTTTCGTTCTAATATGCTATTGAAAATATGCTGCGTGTTTATTAAGACGTACACGGCCAGAAATATCTTCCGTTTTTTGCGCCACTTGTCCGGTTTTTACGTCTCATTCGGCTACTAAGAATTATTTTTTTTGAAAAATATTTACCTGTGCGCCAGCTTGGTGATGCTCCTGATTCATCGGTATGATTTTTACAAATTGACTACCGTTATTTGGTGGCCTCGGTCCGATTCCACCGGTTGGATATGTCAGGTACGGTACTGCGTCACGTTGTGTAGCCCTGTTTGGTGAGTAATAGTTGTCGTGCCTATTACCTTGCATTGGATTTATAATATTAGCGTGTATTTCACTTGGCCTGTGACTAATATTTGGATTCATTGCTGTTAACATAGTATGAGTTTGATTATCATAGGATAGCTGTCGTCGTGCCGACTTCTGAGTGTTGTATTTCTGCCGATAGATATTTGATTGCCAAGAATGCATTTGCGGATCTTGTGCATAAATATTATTGTTAAAATTTACTTGCGATGTATTAATAATATTTCTTTGTATTTCAGGTTGATCACCAACATTTTTTGTCGCTCTTGCATTATTATGAATTTGATTACCATACATTGCCTGCTCTGATTGTATTAAGTGTTGCTGGGGAGGCATTGACTCCAAGTTTGCAGTATTACTCGTAGGGCCATAGCTCTGGCCACGCTGATTCCATGGTCTTGTATTGTTTTCGAATTGGAGTGCATGAATGTCGTTATTTTGATTTCTTTGAAATATGTTTGCCGTATTTGTCTGTATTTCATTGCGTCGTATGTTTGATTTTGACATCATAACATTATGAGTATGACCATAGGAAGGTGGTGGCTGAGGATGTGATGGTCCCATTTTACGGTGTGTAATGTTGCTTTGAGAGTTAGAATGCTGTACATGTAGCTGTGAATTAGCATGTTTCATAATAATTTGGCATACTTGATTAATTTTACCTTCATCTGCCTGCATTTTATTTGAAATATTTGACAGCAATTCATTTTGATTGTAACCGAAATTTTTATCCGATAATGTGTGATCTATCTGTATACCTTTTTCATAACAGTTGAGGTTGGGATTGGATATCGCAACATTTCGAGTTTGCCTACTGTATGGTGATGACGGTGGTGTTAGGAGTGGCTGTTGTGGTTTCAATTTATGGTATAGATTATTATGTTGAAAGTTACGATATTGTACACGTTGTTGCGAATTCTCGTTATTTTGGTATCTTGGTGATAGCATGTTGTTACTTTCATTGACTTGCATTATATTTGATGAATTTGACAGCATTTCATTTTGATTGTAACTGAAACGTTGATCCAGTATTGTATCATTATGAGTTTGAATCGATAGTGGTTGTACTGGTAATAAGACATGGTGCGCAGTATTACTGTGTAGGTTAAAATTCTGTGCGCTTTCAAAGGAATTTGTTGTCGTGCCTTCCTTTTCGAATATTAGTGCATATGGATTTTTAATTTTCTTTTCTTGCATTGAATTTGTACATTTTACCAGGATTTCATTTCGATTGTAATCTACTTTCGGATTAGTCTTTGTTGAAATATTAAAAGTTTGACTTATCCACGGTGTTATCTTAGCTAGTGTTGCGGAAGGCTGATTTGAACTATCGTGAGGTTGAATTTCACGAGTTGATGGTTCTACCCCAGTTCCAGTTGGCTGTGGTGGTGATACTGATTTAGTGTTGTTTAAAGAACAAACACTATGTGTAATCTGATGAGAATTGCATTGTAACGCGTCATTCTGGAACATTGAATCATTAACGTCATTATTATTTACTTGCAACGTATTTGTAGAATTTTGATTGATTTTATCCTTTTGCTTCAATGCATGATTTAGTAATGTAGTACTAATACTGATCGTGATTTCGCTCCCAGGAGCCCCAGAAGAAAATATACATTTACTATTTTCTGTATTTAAAGGACATACAGGAGATGCCACTGAATGTGATAAGTTGACAGATCTTTTATTAGTTTCGGTTATGGCATTTAAACTTGTATTCATTATTTTATTTTCATTATTTACTTTCTTCGTTTCCACTATTGCTTCCCCGATGTTTCTTTTCTTTTTTATTCTATAGGTATTATTTCGCCTCATAATATGTCTTTTTCTAATTTTTATTCTCTTTTTGCCATTCCTCGAGTTAGGTATAGATTTTCCACATCTATCGTTTACACACCTACTAAGCATTTTATTCTTAATTCTTTTTACGTTTGTTTTATAATAATATTGTTTTATTTTTTTTCCATTGTTACTATCTACATTTTTAATTTTGATATCATCACATCTCTTTATTTTCATACTGTCTCTCTTTCGTTCTGACCACTCCATCAATTCAACGTAAAACGGTTTGACATGTTCTGGTTTAAATTTCCATTGAAGTACGTTACAAGCATTTAGAAACGTCACAGTTTTGTCAATGAATCGTGCCACATATTTTTCATTTTTTTGTTTAGGCAACATAATTAATACCACTGTACCATATGAATTATTGAATATATGTGTTTTAAGGTCATTCAACAGATTTTGGTTTTTACCAAGGTTCAGGTAGTAGTAGTGTATAAAAAGACATAAGTCTGTCGAGACTTTGTTTAGCAAACTTGTAACCCACTTAGTCCATCCACGGGCATCCTTTGCACGTGCGTAAATCTTACTTATTTTAGTGATATAATCTACCGTTACTATATTTGTGCTATTGTCATTTCTAGTAGGTTCTACATTATCAGATGAGCTTTTAACTCGTGTATTGAATGTTGACTTATTATTCACTTGTGCATTTGTATTGGTGACTATTGGATCCCCAACTTTAATGTTGGTTACTTCTTCGTCAACCATCTGTAACTTTTTTTGTACTATATTTCCTTCCACGGTGGGTCTTGGTGTTCCAGCACTGAGATTATTACTGATCTGTGTATTCGTTGTCATAATGTCAATTAATTCATTTCGAATATTTGTAACTTCTTGATCTTTGTTGGTTTCAGTATCTTTGTGACAGCTTATAGTATTAGAAATTTGTATGTGTGTATTATTTTTAGACTCATCATCAGCAGTAGTAATGAAAGTTTGCTGAACTGTAGTAACATCTTCGTTAATATTTATATTTTTGCTTGAGGTTATGATTTCTAATGCCGATGCAGGTGTTGGTTGTTTTTCTGCTAAACTCTCTTTCTCAAGCGTTTTTCTCGGCATAGTTTGATTGAAATTAACATTATGTTCAACATTAAATTTTTCAAGAATTTTCTGAAAATTATAGTCAGTTTCACTATCCATACCATGTTGCAATACTAATTCTTTGGATTCTTCCTTTCCTGATAGTTCATCATCACTATCGTTCATCATTATTGTTGTAGTAACTAGTTTACTGAAATCAAACTGCTCCATTACTTGTGTAACGTTATCTGCAAAACAAAAACTCCTGATATAGGTACGTATATCTTTGCCACATTTAAACTATAAAACTGGTAAAAAGCACTGTTAAAGAAACATACATATACATACAGATATAGTCACGCCTTTATCACCGAAGGGCATTCAGAGAGAGTCCACCAAATTTCATTTTTAGTGTGTGTCTTACATAACAGGTGGTGCTTAAAAGCCTAATGGAGTATGAAATGGACAGACGTAGGTTTTTCTAGCCGCTCATAAGGCATTCAACTTGGTTTGACGACGGCCATGTTTATGACAACCGGTACCAGCAGCTTAGCGTGCCTCCCGAGTCACAGAAAAGCTCGCAAATAAAAAATCACAAAGTGTTTTTTCTTCCGAGAAGGTATTGAATAGGGCAATTCAGCATAATTTTTCATTTAGCTTAGAATAAAACAGAACAATTGGCAAGTGCAACCTTTTTTCTGTCAGGAAAGTTATACTGGTCCTAAAGAAGTTGCCGTGATATATTCGGTAGAAGGCAGCCAAGGACCTGGTTCTTCACCGCGATAAGGGCTCGAGTCCTCCTGGCACCTCAGCACACCCAATAATTCAGATAGCACGTCTCTGCATGGCATCTAGCTCCAAAGGTGAGAACAGTATTCGACGAAGGGGCGAATCTGCGTCTTGTACAGCAAACATCTCTGGTGTGGCTTCCTCAGTGGCAGCCTCACCTTCTTTAGGACTCCTAGGTTCTGCATGGCCTGCCCAATACAACTCTCTATGTACTTTTTATGATTGAGCTCACGCCGGACGTCTATCCCGAGGATCTCCAGGTTGTCTTATAATGGAACTGTAACGTTCTGAAGGGGTGGAGGTCGGAAACGAGACTTCTTAGCTGTAAACGCACACGCATGTGTTTATGGCGTTGAAATCGACCAGGCTATCTGAACCCCATTGCCAATGGGAAATGCGATTAAAGTCCGGCGATACGAGTTGTCGTCTCTTTTCCTCCACGTCGCGTCTCCCCTCCGCTGGACGGCCAGAATAGCTTCCATGCAGAGTACTATCATCCGCATAGCAATGAATGCACCCAAGGGACAGCATGTCATTGATAAGCAATAAACAGAGCGTTGGGGACAATACTGATCCCTGAGGTATCTTGTCATTTACCTGCAAAAAGCAGGAAGCCGGACCATCACAGAAAACCCGTATAATATAATAATATACGCTAGGAGGTCAACCATAGATTTTTTTGGCCTAAAGCCATATTGACGATCATTAACTAGCTAGTGATCCTCCAGACAACGCATGAGCTGCTTGTTAATTAAAAGCTCGAACACCTTGCAGATGACGGTGGTTACGGCTATGGGACGATAGTTGGCCGGATCTGACCGGTTCCCTTTCTTGGGGATCGGCTGGAGGTTCGCCCCCTTCCAAGCCTCCGACACTTCCCCCGACGACGACAGTTAGCGCTGGAGATAATTCGGCTGCACACTTTCTCAGCACCAGCGCTGAATCAGGGGGCGAGCTTTGCGGATACTATCGACAGCAGTGTATGGAATGTAGTGTTCCATACATAATGTAATCTCGGCAGGCGCTTTCCGATGAAGCGTTTCCCTCAAAGTAGCTCTGACTCCACAGGACGACTACTTTAGTATTCTCAAAGACCGTTCCAGTCTGCTGCCGAGTAGCGCCACAATCAACAAAATGTGCTGTATCGCACATCAGTCCCTTCACTGATGTGCTGAAACAGCCTTATTATATCAGCTTCCTCAATGTGGGTTTGGTAAACGCACACGTAGATCTGACTCATAGAGCCAAGCCATGATTAACGTGCAGCCAAAGGACGAAGAAGGGAGGGTTCTCGAGGCAGCGCAGCCGGCGACACCAAACATCCTTTCGAACGAACGAGCTCATTTCAGCTTTCTCGAAGTGAATCTCGAAATTATTGTTACTCGACGATATAGCCGGGACAACATAGGTATGATTGATCGTCAGGGTGGCGTATTTGCGTCTCCGTTAGGAACACCACAGCTGGCCAAGGCGTCTCTAGATGGTGGAGGACGGCATCGAGAACAGAGCGTTGTGATACTTCTATTTCTTTTTTGCGCTGCCATGTTAGTTAGGAGATGAAAGGAGACGTGAAGAAGAGCGATATATGCTACAGCAGTGAATGACACGGCGGCGTGGCGTAGTAGGAGGCCAGCTTCATCTATGACTGTGTGGTGTGTGGATAACAAACACACGAACAATGACACAGGCCAGCGGCAAAACCGTTTCTAAGGGTCTCCCTGGCCTGTGGGAGTAGAGCCTACTAGTCCCCCCCCCCCCTGCATTAACAGCGCTCTGCAAAAGCACTTGTTGACTAAACTATCTCACAAAGGGTAGAATAAACTAACATAGCACACCAAAAAAATTTTTTCATTCAAATTACACAAAAAAAAGAGCAGGTAATTCCTTAGTACAAAAAATATAGACGCATTTCATGACAATACATCCCTAAAACGTAAAGACACCGCCGGCGCCGGAGTCTGTTAAAAAAAATTGATACACAGATTTACAGCCCTCCTGAATAATAGCCAAGAGCCCCTGGTGAGCCAAACATGGGATGCGTACCAGCCTGGTAAGCATACCACGTTTGGTTAACGTTGATTATGCCATTGTTTCTCTTCAACGAAATTATTTAAATAGGTTTTTGTGCATCGCCAAGATTGGCAAGATGGTCAGTCGAAGAAACATAATGGATGGAGAGAGCGGAGTTTAGTTTTTACTTCTGAACCCCGAATGCAACCCAACCGATGCTGGGTTACTTGGAGGCTTTTCACAGCTGCACGTTGGTACCCCTCGAGCCAACACTGTACCTCCTGGCACCCACATGGGAGCGTAGGCTTCCATGTAGGTACCTAAATAGGTACGCGGAGCCTCTTCTTTCCTAATATCTTTCTAAATTAACAAAAATCTATAGCCATTTTTTAAAATTTGGTAAACCAAACTAGCCGTTTCTTTTTCACTTATTGTTCTTAATCTTTTTGTAATTTTTACATGGAGCCCTACAACTTTACAACATCTAAAGACTATTACTAAACAAATGACACCGAGGTGTAAATTTGTTTCGGAATAGTTTGATCATTTTTGGAAGACACATTAAAAGCAGGTAATTCTTTAGTACAAAAAATATAGACGCATGGTCATAACATCCCTAAAACGTGAAGACACGGCCGTGTTAAAAACCTTTTACAAAGATTTACAGTCCTTATGAATAATAGCCAAGAGCCCTGGTACTCATCCTACATTTGGTTAACAGATGTGTGCGTAAGGAGGTATTTTTGTTCTTTCTGCTGTTGATAATGCCATTGTTTCTCTTCGAAAGAAATGATAAAAAATGGTTATTGTTTATAGCCAAGATGGGCAAGATGGTCAAAGAAGAACAATAATGGGCGGACGGAGTGAAGTTTATTTTTTGGTTTGAAGTTTACCGATGACGTAAGTACTCTTTTATTTCTCTCTAAAGCACGAACAAATCTAAATCTTTGCTCTAAAGAAGGAGGTTCAGAAAGTGATCTGTATATTTTATAGTTTGCATGTATGTTTGCATTTGGAAAAATCTTTTTGCAAGTAATTTTTTTATAGCGTGTTTGTATGGAGGGTGAGTGGATCTGCGAAATATTTATGGTGTGAACCGCTTGAAGCCGTCTACACTCCTACATTTCTGCCGTTAGCTGATTAACAATTTACACCAGTTTTCGGTAGACCTAGGTCAACCACCGACCAGGGTAAGAACCTTCTTCAGATATAATGTCACATGAATCATATAATATCTTTATGTCAAGGATCCTCAAAGCAGTTTGGGAGTTATAGGGATACGACAAATTATTGGGACGTACATTAACACACATTTATAGCATTCCGCAGAAATGCAAAAACAGTAGTTTATAATAAATAATAATAAATTATTTATAAATAATAATGTTGAAGTCACGTATCGGAATTTCTGCTTAATTTACAATATCATTGTTTATAAAATAAATTACTTATGTATTTATGTTATGGCTCAGGACGTGACTTGCTGAATTAACTTTACTATTTTCTTAAATAAATGACGTCCGATATCCAAGAAGTATTTTTTTTTGTACGTTAACTTATACAGTAGGTAACAATAAAAAAAAATTATTAATGCCACCACCTAGCATAAATTAAGGTAATATTTGCTTTGCTTGTAATACGGGAACTAGATAACTGGATAAATACGGGAACCAGATAACTGGATAAACATATTTATATACTCATGTTACTACATAGATCAATTTTAATTAGATCTATACAATACCTACACCCAAACACAGATCGAATAAATCTAAACAAGCCCAAACTATAAAGCTAATATTAGTTGGTGATATGGCATCGAATCTATTGTATAACATTTTCATATATAAATATATACATAATTACTTATAGATGAATTATACACGAAAACACAGAGGATGACTCACGCTACACCGTGCCGGGTCCGAGCCGAGTGTCGGCCGTAGCACGGTCAGTCAACTAATATTACATAATATACACTCGAGAGCAATGAATCCGGGTCACTTAAAGAATCCTAAAAATCTCGGAAACTAAAAATGCTAGGTTAATGCAATAAATTGTATTTAATAGACTATGTAATACTCCTTAAATGAAGGTATTAAAACTTCTTAGTTATTGTAAAGTTATATCATAAAAAAATCAAATTTGAAAAAGGGCCACTTTCGAAGATGGAACTACGAAATTACAGCATTTGGTGTTGCTTTTGTTTGTAATCTGTCATTTATGTGGGTACATAAACCATGTTGATAGTGCTCTATATTCATTAATCAAGCTGAAATTATGTCGCTTACGCCTGAAGAATGCACCAGAATACTTACAATGCTGGAAACCGGCCGGAGTCAGCGCGATACAGCCAGGACTGTCGGTGTGTCGCTGTCAACAGTACAAAGAGTTCTCCGACGTTACGAAGAAACTGGTTCTAACCTACGCAGACCAGGAACGGGCAGAACCAGGTGTACCACAGCACGAGAAGACCGATACTTGGTGAACACCATGCTTCGAAATCGCTTTCTCACAGGAACTGAACTCACCAATCAGTTTCGACGCCTCGGAGGAAGTAACCCAAGTGCATGGACAGTAAGACGTCGGCTTGCTGAATCTAACTTAAAACCCCTTAGACCTGCAAACGGCCCTAAACTGGAGCGTGGGCATCGTATTTCGAGACTAAGGTATGCCCAGAGCCACGTAAATTGGAGTATTGAAGATTGGTCAAAAGTTATGTTCTCCGACGAATCAAAATTTATGCTCTACAAGCACGATGGAAGACACAGAGTGTATCAAAGACCAGAGGAAAGATTCAAGCAAGCATGCATCGAAGAAAAAGTAGCCTACGGTGGTGGGTCTGTACTTGTGTGGGCCGGAATTTCTTCTGAAAGTCGCACAGAGCTGGTGATCATAGAAAACGGCTCTTTAACTAGCGTAAGATATGTGGAAGAAATCCTCAATGATCACGTTGGTCCATTTATGGTCAATTTAGGTGAGGATGCTATATTTATGCATGACAATGCCCGACCTCATACAGGTAGGATTGTGAATGACTACCTTCAAGAGATGAACATTACTCGTATGGAGTGGCCAGCGCGCAGCCCGGATATCAACCCGATCGAGCATGCTTGGGACGAGCTAGGCAGATGCGTAAAACAACGAAACCCTCCCCCAATCACGCTTCGTGAGCTCAAAATTGCTCTCACAGAGGAATGGGAGAATATTCCCCAAAATCGTATTAGGAACTTGGTGTACAGCATGCCAAACCGCGTAAACGCAGTAATGGAAGCACGAGGAGGCAATACGAAGTATTAAAATTCAAGAAAATCGTAATAAAGTTCAAAAATTTCATGTTTCCTATTTTTGTTTTAAGGAGAGATCGGCAGTTTTTTCTTTATGTAATTTTGTGTTAATAAAATGTATGGTGACTCATATTTTTTTTTACTTTCATTTAAGGAGTATTACATTGTCTATTAAATACAATTTATTGCATTAACCTATCATTTTTAGTTTCCGAGATTTTTAACATTCTTTAAGTGACCCGGATTCATTGCTCTCGAGTGTATTTTGTATGAACACACTCACGGACCTCACGGTATACCGAGCGGCAAGCGAGTGACGACACTGACGGCCGAGCAACGGACAACGCTCGGAAACAACTCGGTCCCGCCTCGGCTCGGCCACGGCCCGTTGCATGAATACAGTGCCGCCAAGTTTTACCCGAGCAGTCGTGTATGTAACCGGCTCGGTGACAGTGCTACGGCCGACACACGGCTCGGACCCGGCACGGTCTCGCGCGAGTCATCCTTAAATTAATTTAAACTAGCCCAAACTTAGCTAATATTAGCTTGTGATAAGGGACCTAGACTTCTGATAAACATCCTTGTTTATATTTCTAAATACATATTACTTAAAGATAGATTACAACCAGACACAAAACAAATCAAAATGTTCATCATCGAAGAGATCTTTTCTGTCCTGAGTGGGAATCGAACCCATGATCTCCGAATCCGTAGCCAGGTACTCTAACCATTGGTTAGACCAAGGGGCCAGTCAGAAGGGAGTAAAGCAAAAACGAGCCAAGTGCGAGTCGGACTCACGCATGGAGGGTTCCGTACCAAAAATGGCAAAAATCACGTTTATGTACAATTTTCCCTAAAAATCAACGTGCACAAAAACAGGGTTATTGAATTTAGCAAAACGACGATTTCTTTGTCGGGTAGCAACTACCAGTCATAGGTAGGGAATGCAATACCGGGATCCCGAAATACCGGGATCCCGCAGTATTTATGCGCACATAAATAGAGCAGTATCGATTAGAGAATGTCCTACGATTAAAATGGGATATTTTTAAATGCACCTCTGTTTAATTTTTCTGCACACTAGGCAACTCCACTAATTTACTGAATGCAAACCAGAAAATTAAATGCTGTGCAAAAAAACAAATTGATTAACTAAACATGTCCTACTTAAAAAACTTAAATATTACTCAGAACGAGATGACCTTTTTAATCGAATTCACACCAAAAATGTGGTTCGTACATCGAATATATGATTTGTAAAACAGAAATACGAATTGCATATCAAAAATACTAACTTGCACTCTAAATAGTACAATCTTATAACGGAATAGGTTAGGTTAGGGTAAACTTTTATTTTTTTGATCAATAAAATTTAATTTTGTAGAGGTGACTGATTAAATTGAGGTTTTACTTAGAATAAACGATGTTCCTAAAAGTAAATTAGGCGATAGATTTCCTTAAAAAAGTTTTAATATTTTTGTTGAACAATGGAATTTTTAGATATACTATTCTGATAATAGTTATTCGTTCAGTAAAACAGTTCTGCAAATACCATTAAACAATATAATGAATTTGGTTTATTTAGTGTGCATAATTAGTGTGCAAGTCAGTATTTTTGGTTTAACTTTGAAATATTTTGTTCGGAAAAAGGGAATAAACAGATATCGATTTAAATACATGCCGATTAAAATTTTCAAAATATCTTCCATGTACAGACTCTCGACCCTCAACAGTTTTATTATATGTATAGAAAAGCAGCCGCCTCAATTTGCATTGAGAAATGAGTCACCTTTGACTCATGACCTTATTCCAAAACGTTAATGTGAGTCATAAAAGACTAATTGGACAGGGAAGTTGTTAAGTAGGTTGCAGCTATCTGTGGAATTTGTCGACAATAAAAAAAGTACCTTTATCACCTTTCGACACTTGTGTTTACGTTATCGAACCCTAGCACTCCTGTTTAACACATTAAGAAGTGCTAGGCATAGAGATAAAATTTGTTGTACAGCTCATAAAAAAGCTATTTTCAATAAAAGCTTTGGAGGTATTGCTCCAAGACTGTACAACAAATTAAATTGCTACTACTAACGAATGAAATAATTTATTTTAAAAAGAAACTAATGTCGTTGCTTGTCGAAAAAGCATATTACACATTACAGGAATATCTATTGGACAATAATATCGTTTAAATTTAATTAAGTATCTATATAAGGAACTGGTGACTACATGCGTTCAGCTTTGTTCAGGTGCTTTTATTGTTGTTGTGTATTTTTAAATTAACCTAGATAGTAGGTTTGCACGTACAATACTGACAGAACATGGAGTCCATAAATGAAATGTAAACACCTATTTGTAAGCTACCTATGTTCACAAAATAAAAAAAAATATGTTTAAGAATCCGCCTTTTTACACACATAAATATTCGAAAATATACTAGTTTGCAAAATTATTTTACGGAGTTGCGTCGGCTTTTATCTATATTTTGGCGCCAAACTCATAAAGTACTGTGATAGTTTTTGACTGTCAGATTTCGTAAAAAAGAAGACGTTTAGACTTTTTATTCACGCACCTTCTTCCATTGGGAATTGTAATGACTCCTTTTGAAGAATCATGGTCCTCCGATGCATTCCAGTACCTTATCTGTAACAGAATTACGAATTATTTGATGTCACATAGTAAGTAGATTTAATAAATAAATAAAAATTATATTACTATATTACTTGGCCGTTAGATAAAATGTAAACAACATTTAAACCCTTTTACATTTTTATTACTTTTCACTTTAAACTAAATATTAATAGACGGCATGTCGAAGATATTTTATATATCTTATACCAATGATATTTAAGTAAAGATATGCTATCTTTTTTACTATAACATCATTGTCTTATACATATTAAACACACTTTTCACATTTTTCGCCTCACTTGGCTAAACAAGTTTGACAACTACTGTTTTCTTTGTTTATGTTTTGTCTTCAGGCCAAATAAATACAGTATAAGTATTGCTTGTACTCATGTTACTCGTATAAATGCGTAAGTTCGTGATTTTGGATATTTGTTACTCTTTCATGCCCTAACAGCTGAACGGATCTGTATGAAATTTGGCACGTGGATAGATTATAGTCTGACATAAATCCCTACTAATATTATAACAGAAATAGTAACTCTGTCTGTGTTACGTTTTCACGCCTAAATCGCTGAACCGATTTTGATTAAATTTGGAATAGAGATTAATAGTTTGAGTCCAACAGAAGGACATAGGCTGCTTTTTAACTGTCTGCGCAAAGAAGGGTAATCATTTTACGTGATAACGATAACATAACATTATTTAATAACTTTATTTGATTAATAACATTAACATTAGATATTGTTATTAACATTATTTAATAACTTTATTTTAACATTTTAACGACTTCTACACGGACGAAGCCGCGGTGAACAGCTAGTAATTAATAAACTACTATTTATTCTCACATTAAGTTTACATTAGCTGCGGAAACGGAATTCCACGCGGGAGGAATCTATACAGTTAGTAATATTAGAATAGTTTCGATATCTGGTAGCGAGCCTATCACGACCTGCCAAGGACATGGTGTCAGTAGATAACTTCCTGCGGTCTGATAGGCTAGCCAATACGCTGATAATGACCCATTCAGCACAGAGTCTTTGACAGTCAACATAAATATTATTTTCATTTTTGTCGCACTATCCTTTCCATTATATTATTTAAACAAAGCAACCAAAAAAGACAAACAGCTTACTCTCTTTCTATCGATGGAACGATTCGAGCCGACCACAGAGTACATATTGTATATTAAGAGAGAGCCGACTACCCCTGAGTTACTGAATATCTGGTCTATTAATAAAAACTAAGTTAAGTTAAAACCTTTTTAGGGACTAGCTGACCATTATCTGATATCTACTGAACAACAATAATATGTAAAACAAAATATAATATTTAATAATTTGTTGTTTAAGGAAATAAATAAATAGGTACCTAAATCCTTCGATGTTCAATTTCTGTTTTCCCGGTCATTAGTTTATCACAGTCAAAGTTTCAGTCATTATTTAATATTATAAAATATTGCGATAATTGAAAATAACAAATAGTTCTCACCACGCAAATTTTGAATATATGTATTACGTTTTTAGTACCACCGTAGATTCTCACTCAATTTTCTAAACCACACTGTTTCACAATAAAAATAAAATTATAATTTCAAATTAAATAACTACATTCACGAAATGGAAGCACAGTCACAGCAGCAGGGGGCACCGCACGGTCGCAGCATCACTAAACGTCTGTCTGACTAACTAACGGGCATCGGGCTCCGGCATATATAACACTGTGAGAGAAAAAAGTTGTCCTTTGAAAATGCGTTTAACAATGAAACATCCATAAAACAGCTTACAGAATCTAAACAATACCAAATTATACCTCTATTTAGGATACCCAAGCAATATACAAGAACTTGAACATCCTATTTTTTTATACTGTTTTACTCAATACAAAAATAATAAGTAGGTAGTTTTTAGTGATTGAAAACCTTTTTTTTTGTATTTAGTAGGTATGTATAAAAAATATATTCGTAAAGTAGATGGACGTACAATAAGACCAATTCTCAGACCTAGGTAGGTACCTACCAAATATACACAAAAAGGTCATAAAAATTAATCAAGCCGTTTCTTAGAAGTTAGCTGTCCAGGTAAACATTTGCCTTTTTTTTGAATTCCGTCTCGCATTAGGCAGGTTCTCCGCCCCTACGGAGCCCCCCGTACGGGCGGAGATCCACAAGGCCCGGCTAGATTACTTAGTCCGCAGAAGGCAATGGTCGTCAGGGTGATACCGCACGATCTCAGTTGAGGCGGCAAGTCTCCTAGCCGACATCTCTCCATGGGACCTAGAAGCGAGGGCCCTTGCGTCATTGTTTATATGGCGCAAGTAGGCACTGGATCCACAGGTCTGCGTCTCGAGAAATCGAGAATCGGCGGTCCCAGCTCCTCCAACAAACTTCTCTCTCTCAGGTCTCCACGACCTTCCATTATTCAATCGCTACAACCGGGGCGGTCAGACCGGTCATGGACAAGTGGCTGGAGATGGAGAGGAGCCATGGCGCTCTCTCCTACCGGTTGTCACAGATACTTACTGGGCACGGAAGCTTCGGTAACAAAGACAATAATATAATCCTGGACATCGCTACGGAGTTACGCATACGCAGACCATTAGCACGGATCGTGCCGATGCGGCTGGCCCGCCCCGTTCTGTCATTATGTCCCTCTCGTTCTTTCCTAGCTAAATTCATATATCTTTATCTCGCTCTGTCATTGTCACTTATTGTATAGTGATGTGACACACTGTACATTTGAAATACGATAAATCGTGTACGACTACGAAACTACAAGTACATTCACCCTGAGTAACAAAGACATACATATACATATATGGTCACGCCTTTATCCCCGAAGGGGTAGGCAGAGGCATATTATATGCCCACATTTCACCTTTGTATAATTTGTCCCACGTAATAGGTGGTGAGCCGTATTGCCGTGTTTAAATGGACAGGCGCAGGTTGTGACTGCCTGCTGTTGAAATAAAGCATTCAACTTAGCTTAACGACTGCCATTTTACTGGCAACCGGGTCCAACGGCTTAACGTGCCTTCCGAAGCACGGAAACGCTCAAATAAATGTCACAAAGTGATCACATGGACCCATCCATGGACCGGCCATAGTGAAAGTTGCTTACTGCAGTGATCGTTTACAGAACACTGAGTCCGCGGGGCCACGAGCGCTGAGTAACAAAGGCTATATTTTATTCCCATATTCCCATGGGCACGGGAGCCACGCGGGTGAAACCGTTGGACGTCACGCTAGTAATTTATTTATATTATGATATAATGTAAACATGTGAACGTAAATAAAAATGTAGGTAGGTAAGTACCTAAATTTATTTACATTGTTATGTAGGATACACATACGATCACTTTTTTGTTAATGACTTCAAAATGTCTTAGAATTGGGGAGGAATTCTTCGACACCTAGACGGGGCATTGTCAGTTTTGTATAGGTAAGTATTTTCCCCCTTTTTTTTATTTTGTTGTAGTTAACTTTTTTTTTTCTGTTTTATATTTTACTCTGTACATAGTTAATTTAATATGTAATAACCTTATAAATTAAATTTAATATTAAACCTTAACCATCTTAGAATTAAGTATATTATTGTAACGTTGTCATTTTCGAGTTTAAAAATTTCCTTTGAGTTGAAATTGAAAGTAAACAGTGAAAGTGTATTTTTAAATAAGCGCAACGGATTCTCCGTTGATAGGTACGAGATGTTATTGTGGTATGACGCCCTTGGCACACCTCCGCCGCGAAACCAGAACAGCGGAACCGCTGAATGAATTCCGCTGTGATCAAGTGTGGATTGAACAGCGGAACTGGGCAACGGAACCTGACACGAGTTAGTCGATGTGACGCTATCGCAATTTTATCATATTATCTTTATTAACTGGATGACTTAATAAATACATAAAGGGTCTATTTCTAATGGCTTGAAGTAGTTTTTTCGTGAACTTCACGTCCATCCCAATTTTGACAAACCGGCGCGTAGACAACGCGGCACCGCAATAACAAGGCGGCCGAAGCGCGGAGGTTTGACTGGCCTAGGAGCAGACTGGCGAAACCGTGCGGTGAAAGAGATAGAAGATAGTTAAATCCATGCATTAGAACAACGGTTTCGCTAGTGTTCCGCTCCTCCTACATGTGACAGAACTTGGAGGAATTACTGCGGTTCCGCTATCATGGTTTCGCGGCGGAGGTGTGCTACAGGCGTGAAGCTTACTCACTCGTCTTAGTTTGCCGGGAAATGTATTTTGTGTTCCTTTCCGTTATCAAGTACTGCAGTTATATCACTTTTCTTTGGAAATTTGTGCATTAATTAGCAAGTTATTAAATTTTATACATCACAGTGCCTGTGAATTAATATTTACACTACTGGGGGTTTGCCACCACGAGTCATATTTAATAAAACGGTATATTATATTCATATTTAATAAAACATTCTATAGCTATTATTTTCTTATACCTATTGCAAAGCAAGCAAATTTATCGATATAGCTGTGGGCAACATGTCAACACTACCGAATGTGACAGTTAGGGCGTGGCCTTGAAGGAGCCAATAGGATGAGTCAACCTCTTCCCGCACCCCACTAAAATGCAAATCATATAAATTAAGAATAAAGGTGGAATCACATTAATAAAACACGACACGAGCGACGCTACGTATCGACACCCGATGTGCAGCACATCGGGTGACAATACGTGTAGCGTCGCGTCGTGTTTTAATAATGTGATTCCACCTTTATTCTTTATTTATATGATTTGTGTGTAAATGAAGAATAAAGTGCACATCATGTGCACAAACAAACATCAACAACACAAACAAACTTTGTCTAACTATATTTTCGGCTTCGGTATCTTATGTGGAACACCCAGCGAGTAAATCTGCAGCATTGCCCTACAGTAGAATACTATAAGACATTATACTGTGAAAACAACTGAAATAAACTATTCTAGCTGTATCTACATCAGTCAAGTGCCTTATTTTTACAGCAAACGCTGCTGAACTTAATCTACTAGCTAGTTTTACAATATGTGGACCCCATTGTAAACCAGTATCAACCGTTAACCCTAGGAACGTGGTTGGTCCCACAAGTTCCAACTCTTGACCAATAAGTTGAACATTGGTTTCTGACTCTGTTAAATTAGGCAAGGTAAATTTAATAAATTTAGTTTAATTATCATTAAGTCTGAGATTGTTAGTGTTAAACCAAAGAACCACTTACAAGATTGCGTTGGTGACAGTCATAGTTATCTATTTGTCTTTTAACTTTGAAAATCAAAGAAGTATCATCTGCAAACATAACAATCCTGTTGTTGTCCCCCACGTAAAAGGATAGGTCATTAAAATATATAAGGAATAAAAATGGCCCGAGTATTGAACCCTGCGGGACGCCCATAGTAACTACCGATTCCTCTGAGCGTGTACCATTAACATCGACCCTCTGTATTCTATTCAAATATGAAGTCATAAAATTGAGAGCCTTGCTCCTGATGCCATAATGGTGTAATTTCCTGATTAATGTTTCATGTTGGACGCAATCAAAAGCCTTAGATAGATCGCAAAACACACCAATTGCATCTTGCACCCAGGCATTATAAATACATTTCAATAACTCGACACCAGCATCGGTAGTCGAACGTCCTTTAGTGAAGCCAAATTGTTTCTCATGAAATAATTTGTGACTGTTAAAATAGATCAGCATCTGCTCTAGTATTAATTTTTCAAATAGCTTGCTCAAGGCCGCAACACCGAGATAGGTCTGTAATTAGCCGGATCTGAAACGGTGCCAGCATTGAATAGTGGTATAACTTTACTGTGTTTCATCAAATCAGGAAATACACCACTTGAGACGCAATCGTTAAACACAGTTGCCAAGTGGGGGGCAATGACATCTACACTCATTTGCAAAAAAAAAACGGGCACCTAAGCAATGAACCATTTCAAATGTTAATATTGCTTTGTTTGATAATTATAGGTAGTTTTATCCTCACAATTTGCTAAATTAATACGAAAATAATTTTCATAATTATTTTCGTATTAATTCATCAGTATTTCATAAAATTTTGTTACAATTTATGGGAAATAATGCTAAACCTCGCTAGTAGTATATGTTCACTAGTAGTGCATATGCTCATGAAGTAAAAATAAAAAAGTTTTTTTTGTTTGTTTTTCTTTAATAAAGTAAAAGCAGATAAATGTTTAGTATCGAGTGTGACCCCCTCTAGCTAAAATCACAGCTTGAATTCGTCTGGGCATGCTAGCGAGTATATCCCGGATACTTGCTCGCGGAATACGTTCCCACTCCGCAGTAATCACATTCTTCAGCTCTCTGATGGTCTGCGGAGCCGGGTGTACTGATCTCACACGCCGTTTTAGAACGTCCCAGATTATGTTCTATGGGATTGAGGTCAGGACTTCGAGCTGGCCAATCCAAACGACGAATGCCGACCTCTTGCACATACGCATTAACATCGCGGGATCGGTGGGCGCGAGCATTGTCGTCCATAAAAATCGAGTCTTGACCTAGAGCGGCCAATGCGGGTTGTGCATGAGGAATTAGAACTTCCGTTATGTATCGATGCCCAGTCAGTGAACCGTTTTCAATGAAGACTAACTCTGTACGTACTATTGAATTTATTCCTGCCCAAAACATAACAGAGCCCCCACCATAAGGTGTGATTTCTTCGAAACATGCATCTGCAAAGCGCTCTCCTTGTCTTCTTAGCACTCGCCGACGTCGATCTTCACCGAACAGAGATATCCTGGCTTCATTAGAGAACAAAACCCTATTCCAATCTTCTTGAGTCCATGATTCACAATTTCTAGCGAACCTAAGCCTGTGAACTCTGTGCTCACGGAGTAATTTGGGGCCGCGGGCCGGGCGGTGACTGCGTATATTGGCAGCGAGAAGCCTCCTCCTGACCATCCATAGACTAATATGCACATTTCTTACTTCTTGGAGGTTGTTCTTAAGATCCACATACGAAGATTTGCGATTTCTCAATGCGCGACTCACAAGAAAACGATCATCCCGTGGTTGGGTACATGGTTTTCTTCCAGAACCAGGCCTTTTCTCGACGGAACCAGTCTCCTGATATCGCTGCCAGGTCCTTTGGACCGTCGAGCGACTAACATTTAGCCTCCTAGCCACGAAACATTGGCTGTAACCCTCTTCAAGCAGCGCGATAATTTTGGTAGCTTTTACCACTTTATCTACCATTTTTGATACAGCCAAACAGCAATAAATAAAGCTTTGCCAGTCAAGGATATGAAATTAATCGATAAAAATTGAATAAAAATTGAGAAAGTCGATGTTAACTTCTGGAACTTCGCGCCAAAAATGTAGGATAAAAAGGGGTTTTTTGTAAAAATGAGCATCAAATGAAAATTTGAATTTAAAACGTACTTTTTTAAATACCACGGCATTTTTAAAACCGGCCAGTAACGTGTACAAACGATTGAAACCTTTTTGGTATTGTATCTTTTTAAAGATGAATGAAAATCAAAACCGCCCGTTTTTTTTGCAAATGAGTGTATAATACTTGATATGGATTTTACTGATAACCCTCAAAGGTCAGCGGTTTTATTAACATTAATAGATCTAAACGCTTTTATGATGTCGTTGCAGTTGACAACCGGTTTACCACTGTTGATCGAAATTCATTTGATCATTTGACGTGTGACCGAAAAATCATTATGCCTTTCTACCACTGATCGAATGAACAATTGACCTAAAGAGTTTTTATCGAACAAACATTTGATATTTTTACTACTGATCGAATGAACGTTTGGTCGAAAAACAGTTGACTAGAGAATATTTTAACAGAGGCTGAATCAAAACGGCTAGGTAAGGTTAGGTTAGAACTGAGATCACAACAGCGGCCGGCGAGTGCCAGTACCGAATTCTACTTATTTCGCTTTTGTTTGTAAAAATATTCTTGAGTCTACTGTTTTTCGACCAAACGTTCATTCGATCAGTAGTAAAAATACCAAATGTTTGTTCGATAAAAACTCTTTTGGTCAATTGTTCATTCGATCAGTAGTAGAACGGGCTAATGTTTTTTCGGTCACACGTCAAATGATCAAATGAATTTCGGTCAACAGTGGCAAACCCGAAGACGACCGGAGAGTGTCAGTTATCTATCTCTATTGGTACATTTCTGAAAAAATTTCGAATTCAGACGCCACTTCCATATTCCCCGATACGTGGCGATTGTTTATCTCTAAAATAAACTTTCTTTCATTCGTAAAACACCTACCACATTCAGCATTTATAATGTTCCAAGTAGTTTTAATTGCGAGTGTGGCGCCTCTGGTGTTGCAAACGTTCATAGGCTGCAGTGACCACCAGTCCTTCTGGGGGGCCGTATGCTTGTCTGCCACCTTAGTGGTATTAAAAAAAGGTCGCAGAATCTTAAATCCTTGAGATGTATAGATAATCATAAATTTAAAAACCTTTTTGGAAAAGTGTCACATTTGATCCCAAAATCATATCGTAAATTTGAAAAACCTTTTGAGATTTAAAGATATCAATTTTTTTCTAACAAAACAATTATCGTAAATTTCAAAAACCTTTGAGATTTAAAGATATCAATTTTTTTCTAACAAAACAATTATCGTAAATTTTAAAAACCTTTTGAGATTTAAAGATATCAAATTATTTTACACATTAGTATTGAGAATGTTTTTTTTTACTCAAATCAAAACCGAGGGATCATCGAGCGACGCACACTGTTTTTTTGCTATTGACAAAAGGGTCAAGGGTCTATCTTTACCTGACAGACCCTTGCAGCGTCGGACTGGCCATACATTCAGGGTGGCCCGAGGGCCGCGGAGGCTGGGGCCCGGCCGGGCCCTCCACTTGCCCCACGGATTTAGCTTGCGGGGCTTGTGGCGCCTGTAGAATTGGAGGCCCGCGTAGGCTAAGTACCAGCTCTAGTGACCAAATGTAAACTATTATAGATCAAATAGTACGTGCATACAATTAGAGAGAATGGAATGAAAAAATCGAAAAGTGATTAAAAATGGTAACATGTCACTCTTCCATCTAGGGCCTGCTTCTATAAGGACGGCGAGCAGCAAAACTGGGTCCTAGGCTCATGGAGGCAGATAGTCTTGGGCGAAGTCAAGTCTACGGCGCCCTCGCCGTGGACTGCGAAGCTTGGGTGGGAGAGTCATCTACCGCTCCCTCCCTGCCGCCATGTCGCCTCTTCTATGAGAACGGGTTGGTCGCAGAAAGACGCGACGGCGTCTCATTAACTCCTACTGATAATCATGGCTCGCTCCATGGTCTCCAGCGAGAGAAAATGCAGCTTCAGATGTGCTACATAATCAACTCTGTGACTCCTCTCCAGACACTTGTCCAAGACTTCTGACAACTCGTCTGACCGCCTCGATTGTGGTGTTTCCCTACCTTACCTAGTTGTTCAGGTAAAAAAACTTATGTTTCAACCAGTTTCTGGCGGAGCTGGGACCGCTGAGCCCCGAAAACATTATCAATCGGAGGCAGTTCTGCTTTCAGTGACTGAGCAACACCCGGAATTTAGAAAAGTCGTCATTAACTATTGTCTCTAACTATATTAACTGTATTCTGAAAGATCATATAATTTCAACCCAGAGTTTCAGGAATATGTTAAGAAATATTCAAAGATATTTAAGCAAGCCTGTACCTTAGCCAAGTCTAATTTCATTAGAAATAAAATTTAAGATTCTGCGAATGTAATTAAAACTACTTGGAACATTATAAATGCGGAATGTGGTAGGTGTATAGCGAATGAAAGAAAGTTTCATTTAAAGATAAACAATCGCCACGTATCGGGGGATATGGAAGTGGCGTCTGAATTCGAACACAATTCTTAAGAATGCAGTTAGGAATTAGATCTGGTCCTGGGGACGACTGGACATTTAGTTTGGTGAGAGCCTTGTTTACGTCGTCTTCTGTAAAAATGATGTCGCCCAAGCCACTATCCACCCTCGCGCCGCTACATTGAACATGTAGTGCTGGTTCCCTGGAATAGGCCTTCTCAAATTCCTCAGCAAAGGCATTGGCAACATCACCAGGGTCTGTGACAAGGTCACCCTTTCCATTTCTTACGGCAGGTGGAATGCTCATTTTGAATGAAATACAGCGGCGTATATGCGAGTAGAATGCTTTATACCCATCTTCCAATATTTTTGATTCAAACAGGTTTCTCAATTTTCTAGTTAGTGCTACACTTTTATTACTTATTTCCTTAAACTGTTTATAGTCTACTGCTGTCCCAGATTTTCTGTATTTATCCCATAGTAATTTCTTTTCTGAAACTAATTTTAGTACGTCCCTGTTTACCCATGGTCTGTTAGGTTTCTTATTTGAAACTGTTTTCTCAGGTGCAAATTTGTCAGTTGTACAGTTAATTGCATGTAGGATACCCTGCCACAACTCCTCAGTGTCTGATGAGGGGTCCAATTTTTCCATATATTTAGAAAGTTCGTTGCTATAGTCTATGTAGTTAATTAATTGATAAAATCTCTTGACTTTAGGCCTTTTTTTTTTTTTTTTTTTTTTAACGTGCGGGAAAATCCTCGTAGGATGCTATGCCGGACTCTTACCGACTAAAAAACCTCACGTAACGCCCAACAGCCTATGGTTGAGAGCCCCGGGTAAGCCCTCAGGAAGGATGTCCCGTGACTCCCAACAGACCTACGGCCGCCAATGCGGCCTCGCCCAGGGGGTGGTTCGGGTGCAATCCCGCGTCTATGGGGGGTTTCGGGTGTGACCCCGCTTCTAAGGGGGGGCGTGCGTGAGTGCTCACGTCACGCTGCCGTCATGGGCCTGCTTCTGTAAGGACGGTGAGCGGCCCTCTCACCGTCCTCAGACCCCCGGTCATGGAGGCCGATAGTCCTCAGCAAAGACACGTCGGCGGCGCCCAGGGCGCCGACTGCGGAACTCGGGTGGGAGAGTTTTTTCCCGCACCCGGCCCGCCGCCTCCTTCGCGAGCATGACCTGCTCGCAGAAAGAGGCGGCGCAGTCCCACTTACTCCCGCTGGAGAGCATGGCTCGCACCATGGCCTCAAGCGAGAGAGTGTCCACGCCCAGACCCACTACGAGGACCTGTCGCTGTTGTGCCCACGCCGTGCACTCCACCAGCGTGTGGAGCGCCGTGTCATCGCTGCGGTCCTCGCAGTGCTGACATTCGGCCGTGGTTTCCCGGTGTTTTCGCCACAGATACCTACCGAAGCTACCGTGCCCGGCAAGCATCTGTGTCAACCGGTAGGAGAGAGCACCGTGTCTTCTCTCCAGCCACTCGTCCATGACCGGTCTGACGGCCGCGATTGTGGCGAATCCCCCCTTTGGTTGCTCAAGTCGCATCTTCCATGTCTCCAGGGTTTCCTGGTGGAGCAGGGTCCGCTGGGCCTCGATTTCTCGAGACGCAGGCCTTTGGCCCCGCTCCAGCGCCTCCTTGCGCCATCTGAACAGTGACGCAAGGGCTCTCGCTTCCAGGTCCCATGGAGGGGTCCCGGCTAGGAGACATGCCGCCTCACCGAACATGCCGCCTCACCGTGACTTTAGGCCTTGTAATTGTTTTTTGCAATTGGCATTGCACTCCAAATTCCAATACACAGTGATCACTTTTACCTATAGGTGCCTTGTGCGTAATGTCTTTAATTAGGTTCTTTTCATCCTACTAGTCCTACTATCCTACTTCCTACTTCCTACTAATATTATAAATGTTAAAGTTTGTGAAGATGTTTGGATGTTTAGATGTTTGGATGTTTGTTACTCAATCACGCTCTAACGGCTGAACGGATCAGGCTGAAATTTGGAATCGGGGCAGATTATAGTCTGGAATAACACATAGGCTACCCTTCATCCTGGGAATATGTTCCCATGGGAAGCGGGAACGGGAACCAAATTTCACGCGTGCGCAGCCGCGAGCATCAGCTAGTTTATCATAATCAAATCGAGAATTGACGGGGCATGACCCTCCCTAAATCGAGTAGGGCTATCCACCAGCTGATACAGATTGCTTTCAAAAAACATATTAACAAATAATTCAGCTGGGCCCATTTGTTTAATGTCAGTTTATTTAACAGTTTATGTACACACATTAAAAATTCATACAGTAATATAGTTAGGAGAAAAGGAGTACTATAGCGCTGCTTATTTCTATTAGAAATCTCTTCCAGCAGGCCGGCGAGAGGAGAATGACATGAAACAATAGAGAAAGGCAGAAGTGTGAGAGAGAACTAGACAGAAAATGCTTACCTACACATACTTTTGTACAAATACGTACATAAATATACTTGCTCATAACATACATACATATATATAAAACTAATAAAAAAAAACAAATACATATATACAAATAAATACCTAAATACTTGTAGATGTATTGGTGTAACTAAAATAGATACAACCTCAGTCAGTTAGGCTTGGCCAAGTAAGAGTGGGATAGTTAAAGTCCCCTGCCACTATTACCGTATTGTATTTAGAAGCGGCTATTATACTAGCTAAGTAATTTCAGGTCATGAGGTCTCCACATCAGTTCATTTCTATTTTCTGACAGGTACACACCCACCACAAGGAAGTGATGGGTGCCCAATTGTATATCGATCGATATAGAGTGCTTCGACATCATCACACATGTATGAGTTATTTATTCTAGCTACAATCGGAATACCATGTACACTATCTCTTATATACATGGCCACACCTCCAGCTCGAGTCTTGCCATCAATTTTCCTTTTCTTATGCTTACGGTCAAGTCTGTAAAGTGTATAGCCAGCAATATTGTATGTACCACTACGATCTGAGGAGTTCAGCCAGGTTTCAGTTAAAATGACTATACATGGTTTGTTTGTGTTTATGTACAGAAGAAGCAGGTCAAACTTTGCATGCAGTGAACTTAAATTAGTATTACTAAATGTAAGGTCAGTGTATGGGTTTCTGTTGGAGGTAATAAGTTTTTTTGATGAACAATTTTAGGACTGCCCTAATGTACTTAATTGTCAAGTCAGTCTCTCCCTTTTCAGTTCTAGTCTTTAGGGTGTCACTTAACTTGTTTAGTTGCTCGCGTTGTAAGGGTGTCTTATCATCATATACTCTTACCTCCTTGCTGGCCTTACTCTTGTTTTTGAGACTTCCAACAGCATCCTCTCGGCTCCTGAACACCACCTTTACAGGCCTGGGCTTCTTGTGATCAGAATCACGACGACCAAGACGCTGCACCGTAATAATCTTCTTGGAGTATTCACTACCACCGTTTATATCACATAGGATTCGCTTGACTATAGATTCGTCATGCGATTTACGGTTCGTGCATATACCAGAGTCACTCTCTTTGACGCCCACAACACAAGGATAACGTTATTGGCCTTACGTTCGCGTTCTACAATTTCCTCAAGCAGTGCATTAGTGTCGCCAGATGTAATTGCCACTGGAGCGGTTACAACCGATTCCACGGCTGAAGTTGATGTATGAACAGGCACTTTCAAGGATTCTGATAACTGCATTTTCATTTCATTAAGTTCCTCACGTAGCCTATCGTATGATATAATAAGTTTTGGCACTTGAAACAATGCTTCCCGGCACGGCGAGCACAAGTACAACAGCGTGCGTTTGCCTATCAAGCCAATTACGCGCGCCTCTCTGCTCGGAGGACAATATATGGCTGCTACTGTCAGTGTGTATCGCTTGGTTTCAATTCATACCGAAACAGCTTGAATATCACACTCTTCGTGAGTCATGAACGGATAGTGAGAGATATTTTCTTTTAGTATTAAGTACCACAGATTATTACAGTGCTACCTCCGTTTGCATTATTATATGGATGGATAACAAGATAGCATTTATATCCATTTAACTTAATGTAGGACTCTTTTGTACAATGTGATTCTGATATCAAACACACATCTATATTTTCTTTATCTAGGACTACTTGCAACTCATGACGACGTTTGAGCAGTCCATTTGCATTCCAAGTCATGATTTTTAAGACTTTATTCATACACGTTGATTAAAAGTAGCTCTTTTAGTGCTATTTTCAATTTTTTTAAGGCGTTCGTCAAACGTGATCATAAGGTTTAATACCTGATTTAATTTGTCTTCAATTTCCGTGTTTACATTGCGATGATTCACATTGCTATTACGTGTAATATGTGCATACGTAGCGTTTTCGCGCTAGTTTTTGCGCAAGGTTGCGATGCAGCCGTGACCTTAATAGGTTTTGACGTGTTTGAATCGCTAGTCTGATTCTGCAAGTGACTTTTCTTCTGAATATTTTTATTTTTAAAATTCTGTAGTTCTTTAGCAACCATACATCCCCTATTGTTAGCAGGGTGCGGTTCGCCACAATGCACACATTTTGGCTTGTCAGTTGCTGGCTTCTGGCAATCTTTCGTTAGGTGCTTGCCTACACATTTAACGCAACGCGGCTCCTTACGGCAATATTTTTGCGTATGACCGTAAGCTTGACACCTTTTGCATTGCGGTATCAATTTAGGAGTCTTTAGAGGGTGTACTTCCACTTTACATCCTAGAATAGTGCTGATTTTGTAGATATTCTGAATATCTTCTTCTTTACTGAATGTGAGCATGAATAAGTTCAGTGGCTCCTTGTTGTTCCACTTAAGCTTATTCACTGCTGCTTCAATTTTATACCCCTTGTGTTGAAGGCCCTCAACAATTCTTTTGGGGTCGCAAGTGACTGCCTCTGTGGCGCAGTCGGTAGTGATACCGCCTGCGGCACTGGAGGTCGTGGGTTCGATTCCCACCGGAGACAAATATTTGTGTGACCCATAAATGTTTGTCTCAAGAGTCTGGGTGTTTCTATGTATAACATGTATGTATTTAAAAGTATATAAGTATTAATATCCGTGGTCTGATACCCATAACACAAGCAGGTTATTCCTAGCTTACTTTGGGATCAGATAGCGTTGTGTGAGATGTCCGTGAATATTTATTTATTTATTTATATATTTCATCTGAATGCCTTGATTGCCGGTGATTAACCTGTAACCTTCCTCGTTAGTGGCATTCACTTTAACAGTATTCCCGCTTAATATTTTCACTGTAAATGGGTCACCTAATAACCCTTCTACCAAAAAATCGTAAAATTTTTGGTAGTTTTGGACACCATCCACTATTATTGGTGGTGGCAAAGGGGTCCTTTTTGTTCTATTTGAGGCGCATCCTCGCAGTCAGAAGCAGATTTGGGCGGGAGTGAGGGAGAGTGAATCAAATAATTGAATTAATTTGGACCATTCTTTCAGCAATTATTTTAATTTTGACAACAACTGAGTTTAATTGGTTTACCATATTGAGAATACCTACGATGTCAAGAAATAAGATCCTACTGGTATTCTATGTGAATCAAATAATTGAATTAATTTGAACCATTCTTCCAGAAAATTAGAACGGTGAATACAATATTTTTACGAGTAGTTCTATGTGAACTCGAACAGTGACTACAGTATTTTAACAGGCAGTTCTAGGTAAATAAGAACGGTGCCTACAATATTTTAACAGGCAGTTCTAGGTAAATTAAAATGGTGCCTACAGTATTTTAACAGGCAGTTCTAGATAAATTAGAACGGTGCCTACAGTATTTCAACAGGTAGTTCTAGGTAAATTAGAACGGTACCTACAGTATTTTAACAGGCAGTTCTAGATAAATTAGAATGGTGCCTACAGTATTTTACAGGTAGTTCTAGGTAAATTAGAACGGTACATACAATAACTTAACAGGTAGTTCTAGGTAAATTAGAACGGTACCTAAAATATTTCAACGGTATACCGCCACAATACCAGAAATCATAATGCCTTTACTTAAAATGCATGAGCCCAAAATACCCGAAATCGAAATATCAATTGTAAGCTTTATAAGTATTTAGTCGACTAATAACGGTAGACACCGATGACATTTGTATTCGATTATAAGCTTGTCTATTGCAATCATTCATTCATTCGGTCGTGACGTTTAATGTCAACGTCAAGGCTGTGGGTAGTTGACATTATTCGGCACAGAGCGAGACCGCCACTTGTTGTGAAATCGTTGAACAGTGTAGATTAAATCTTTAAATAACTGAGCAATCTCTTTTATTTTAAAGAATCTGATCTGAACCCCTTCAACTCAGAAGTGGGATTATTAAAGTTAAATAAGTATTTTAGAAAAATAACGCTCACGTGTTAATTTTTTTTTGTTTTGTTGAAACGTGAATTGTGTAGTGAGGTTATTTATAGCCCACGCCATGCAAAACGAGTGCCTGACACCAGATGAAGCGGGAAACCGTCGAGTTTCGCGTTCAAGGAAGAGAAAACGCAACCGTGAGGATAAAAGTTATGAGAAGAAAAGAAGAAATCGCAGGAACGGCTCTGCAAGCAAATCTAAGGACGTTTTGCCGAGTCGAGAACGTCATAGGAATTCCAGGGATCACGCACGTCGCCGTGAACGCCGGCAGCGGCGTAGCTCCAGCAGCAGCATCAGTTTGAGCGAGCATCGTGGACGGCGCCGTAGGAGTTCGAGCAGCCGGGCCAGTTCTCGTGCGTACTACCGGCGACATCGCGAACGCAGTGGGTCACAACGCAGTGATCGGCGCCGCTTCAGAGGCTCCACGTCGCCATACAGGCGATCCAGCTCACCGGTAAGACGTTCCAATAATAGTACTAATGACGCTACTCACATATTACTGACTAAATTAGTAAAGACATTAGTGAACAACCGACCCGAAGGCAATAAGTTTCCGATGCTAGGTAACGTAGTGCCCGATTTCGATCCGATGGTTAAAGGTCAAACTATACAAATGTGGCTTAGTAAAGTAGACGAATGTGCCAAATTATATAAATGGGGAGATGATCAAATCATACACTACGCTTTAACCAAGTTACTAGGAGTTGCCAAGACTTGGTATCAAACGTTGCCAACCATGTCTTTTAGTTGGTCCGAGTGGAAAACTAAATTATTAGAATCATTTCCCAGTAGTGACGACTATGCTGAATTACTAACGGAAATGTTGTCCAAGCGAGTAAGATATAACGAATCGTTAGAATTATATTATTACGAAAAAATCAATTTGTTAAATCGTTGCGATATAAAAGGTAAACGTGCCGTCGATTGTCTATTGTACGGGATTGATGATCGTTCACTAAGATTAGGAGCTAAAGCAGTAAAGTGCCAGGAACCTGAACAAGTTTTAGAGTATTTTCAATCCACCAAACAGCAATCACGCGAAACCGATAAAACGCGATTAAACGAAAAACGACCTATTGCCTCATCGTTTAGTTCTAATAATAAGTCCGTTTCCAATGATTTAAAAAGTAAACATACTTCTAGCCCCATTGTTTGTTATAACTGTAACGAACCTGGACATTTTAGCACAAAGTGTCCGAAAAAAATACTTAAGTGCAATATATGTAAAAGGTTAGGCCACACTACCGTGAACTGTACCAGACTACCCCCAGATAACGATAATAATAAGGCTAGCGTGTCAAATCAAAAAGAAATAATGCACATAGGTTCTGAGATCAAATGTAGAGACAACGATAAATATATCATACAGGTAATGATTAATGGACAAACCGTTATAGGATATGTAGATATGGGGAGCCAATGCACTTTGATTAAATATAGTATTGCTAACAAGTTAGGGATAAAATGGTCATGTCAGGCTAACCTGCCTGCCATGAAAGGTATTGGTAACAACATTATATTTCCCATGGGAAGTGCTACAGTTTCCATTAAAATACAAAATGTTGAAGAAATAGTAAACTTATTAGTTGTAGCGGATGATGTTATGAAATACCCTGTACTGGTCGGACATAGTTTTACGGAGAAACCAGGAATCGTCATAACTAAAACTTTTGATTCACTCAACTTTACACGTGAATGTGCAAATGCAAATAAATTTTCTTTAATATCCGTTGCTGATGTTACCTTACATCCTAACAAGATGTGTTTGGTTCCAATTAGTTGCTCAGTTGAATACACAGGTAATATTTACGTCAGAGGCTCACTCCGCGGTAAGCCTGGCTACGAGATTTACCTGCTTCCAGGAGAATATGAAATAGTAAATAATCAGGGCAGTTTACTGATTCATAATGTGTCAAATAACTTAATAAATTTAACGAGCGGTACCTTGGTTACGCGTGCATTAAAAGCTAACAATTCCTTAGACATTAACGTGTTGGCTGTAGAAAACGATCGATTTTGCTCAGACCTCAATTATGATCCGCACTTAACTTGCAATGAAGTTGAACGGTTAAAGGAAGTTCTGATTCAATACAAGGAATGTTTTTCAAATAATTTAATGGACTTAGGGTTCACCAACATAGCACAGATGGAGATAGAGTTATCAGACAATAAACCGGTAGTTTATCGGCCGTATAGGCTCTCATATCCTGAAAAGGAATTAGTACGCTCAATGGTACAGGAAATGATCCAAGCTGATATCATTTGTGAATCAAACTCTCAGTATGCTAGTCCTATATTGCTCGTTAAGAAAAAGACAGGCGAGAAAAGACTTTGTATTGATTATCGGGCTCTAAATAGAAAGACAAAGAAGGAACATTATCCTTTACCATTGATAGACGACCAGTTAGATATGTTAGCAGGAAATTCATTATTCGTAACTCTTGATTGTGCATCGGGGTATTATCAAATACCAATAGCTGAGAGCTCTCAGGACAAAACAGCATTTGTCACGCCCGATGGCCAATACCAGTTTAAGCGAATTCCTTTTGGTTTGGCTAACGCCCCGTCGGTATTTCAGAGGGCAATGAGCAAGGTATTGTCTAAATCAAAGGTCAATTTTGCAATGATATTCATGGACGATATACTTATACCCGCGAAGACGTTTGAAGAAGGTATCGAACGCTTAGAGAAGGTTTTGCAATTACTTTCGGAAGCAGGTCTTACTTTAAAACTGAAGAAGTGTAACTTTTTCTTCAAGGAGATTGATTTTCTGGGATTCCAAGTTAGTGGTCAAGGTATAAGGCCTGGGTCACGTAAAACTATAGCAGTCACAAACTTTCCTGTACCGAAAAACGTTCATGACGTTAGACGTTTCTTGGGGCTAGCCAGCTTTTTCAGACGATTTGTCAAAAACTTTGCGGTAATTGCACAACCTTTAACAGACCTCTTAAGGACCAACTTCGCGTGGAAATGGACCGAAATCCACACCGCGGCATTCGAAACTTTAAAACAAAAGTTAACTGAACGCCCCATTCTTGCCTTGTATGACGCGAATCTAGAAACAGAGTTGCACACTGATGCATCGAAGTTAGGTGTAGCCGGTATTCTAATGCAAAAACATGACGATGGAGCACTAAAGCCCGTCGCTTACTATAGTAGGAAAACCACAAAAGACGAGCAGAAATTACACTCGTTTGAGTTAGAAACGCTGGCCGTAATAGCGTCTTTAAAAAGATTTCGCGTGTACCTCTTAGGCCTAAAATTTAAGATAGTCACTGATTGTAATGCGCTCCGTACGACACTAACTAAGCGTGACCTCATCCCCAGAATATCTCGGTGGTGGATACAATTTCAAGAATATGATTGCGAAATTGAATACAGGGCAGGAGCGCGTATGGCTCACGTTGACGCCCTCAGTCGGGCTCCTGTAACTGAGCCGTTAGTGGGAGACGATGATTCCCCTGTACTTGATGTGTTAAATATTAACGTTAAAGATTGGATTTCAACTGTTCAAAGCAATGACGAAGAGGTATTGAGAATTAAAAATATTTTGTTAGACAAATCTAACAGTTTTGTTGCTGATGTTTATAAAAACTATCAAGTAAAGGGAGATCATGTATTTAGAAATGTTGGTGATAAGATTAAATGGGTAGTTCCAAGAGGCGTTAGATGGCAAATTTTACGAATGAATCATGATGAAGTAGGTCACTTTGGTTTCGAAAAAACATTGAATCGCATACGCGAAACGTTCTGGTTTCCTAAGATGAGACGCTTTATAAAAAAATATGTATCTGCTTGCCTCGAATGTGCTCACCACAAGGCGCCGGGTGGCAGAAAAGAGGGTATGCTGCATCCAATACAGAAACCAGATAAACCCTTCCATACACTTCATGCTGATCATTTGGGACCGTTCGTGCGTTCTAGGAGTGGCAACACATATATTCTAGCTATAATAGATTCTTTTACTAAATTCATAAATATCAAAGCCGTACGTAATACCAAAAGTTCTACAGCAATTAAAGTTTTCAAGGAGTTCTTTGGATTTTTTGGCACTCCTTCACGCATTATTACCGATCAAGGAACTTGCTTTACAAGTAATAAGTTTAAAACGTTTACTAAAAACTCAAATGTGAAGCATATTCTGAAAACGGTTGCCACCCCTAGAGCCAACGGCCAAGTAGAACGATATAATCGAACCATACTGGATGCACTAAGCACTAAAACACATGGTAAAAAAGATAATACATGGGACGACTATGTCGGTGACATTCAATTGGGCATGAATACCACGATGAACAAAGCCACAGGCAAGAGTCCTTCTGAACTCTTGTTTGGTTTTAAAGTCCTCAACTCTTCGGAAAATATAATAAATGAAGTACTAAATGAGGTAATTTCTCGCGCTAGCAGTAATGAATTGATAGATATGCGATCTGCTGCTAAAGATAAAATTGAAAAACAACAAGAGAAATCAAAACTAGAATTTGATAAGCACAGGAAAAAGGCTAGGTCTTATGAGGTAGGCGACCTCGTTAGAATCGAGCGAACAATAATTGACAAAAGTCTTGTAGGCAAATCTAAGAAACTTGTACCGAAATTCCATGGCCCATATCGTATTAAAAAGGTTTTGGATAATGATAGGTTTTTAATTGAAGATACTCCTCTTACAAGAAAGGGAAATAAATGTTATGAAAATATCATAGCTGTTGATAAGATATACCCTTGGCTTAGGTTCGATAATATATCTAGTGGAGGAAGTTGTACTGATGAGAGTGATCAAGAGAACTCCTGAATTAGATAAGTTTAAAAGATACTATAAAACAAACTTTATTATTAGTACTTTTGTTTATAAAAGATTTTCCGAGTTCGATCCAATCGCTCAAAGCTTTACACCCACCTTTGTCAAGATAAAAAAAAAAAAAAAAAAAAAAAAACTTGATAGGACAAGACAATCAGTTTGTGATTTAGAGATTAAAACTATGAATTAGAGACCCTCCATGATTAAACGATGTTCAGATTTTGCCAGACTAATTTACTTTGACTTGATTCCGAGCATGTGACTTTATACAATCAGTGCAGAAACGAAAGATATCGAGACTCGATATCGCACAGATGATTGTAGAAAGTAACAGATTATACAGGACATAGACTTGACTAGACGCATAGGCTATGAGCAATCAGTGCAGAAACGAATGGTATCGAGATTCGATATCGCACAGATGATTGTATCATACACAACAAAGACTTGACTAAGATGCATAGGCTATGACCAATCAGTGCAGAAACGAATGGTATCGAGATTCGATATCGCACAGATGATTGGATCATGCACGACATAGACATGACTGGGACGCGTAGGCTATGAGCAATCAGTGCAGAAGCAGAAACGAATGGTATCGTAAATCGATGCCGCACAGAATGATTGCAGATCATACCAGATAATGAAATTTGACGGTCAGTGCAGATAGCGAACGGTGTCAATAAATTGGCATTGCACAGACGAACATTGATTACAGAAAAATTGAATTGCTGTGCTGCTACTAAATATAGTTGAAGCAAAACGTGTTTAGGTGAAGTGATGTGCTTTCAAGTGTAGTAATGATAAAGTATAAATGAATGAAAAAAGTGTGATCAAGTGAAGTGATGATAAAATAATTTGGTGGTTTCCAAAATAATCAGTGAGATGAATTAGGCATAAGTACCTAGGTTAAATTAGTAAGTAAGTATAAATTGTACAAGGTGTGGGAAATCGTTATTAGTCTTCTAATTAAAAGGCTTTTAATAAAATAAATATCATACCAATTGAGCAAGTACCTATAGTCTTTTTCTGGACAGCTCAGCAATCATGTAAACATGTCATGTTTTGACAGAAGTTGTCTATGATCATAGTGTTGTAACTAAACTGATTCTAATTATGTAAGTAATCATTGAGTTATATCTAGTTCACCGTACATTCATTTACTTCGGTTAATCAATCGCCAAATTCATCAAATCATGTAATTCGGTATATCTATATAATATATTATGTGCAATAACTTTTTATATTAATTTAATTAAAGGATCTTTAAAAAAAAAGAAACTTTTAGAAAATTTAATAGTATAATCATTTATTTACAATAATATATTAGTTTAGGGATGATAAAATGTGTAGACGCCTCGTTGGCTGCTCGCCGTTCTTACAGAAGCAGACTAAGACATTTTGAGAGATTTCTAATTACCAAACAATCCTTCTGACGATTTCTGGGTAGCACAAATACTTAGTTAGTCCCAATTGAATACAAGTACTTCTGCGAAGAGTAGACCTCGCGAGCGCCCAGGAAAAAAAAACCTGTGAGGAATTATATCCCTTATAATCCCATCATACCTATATAACGGGGCCCTTTTTCTCCCTTATTTTCCGCCCTATTAAAAAAACTTTCGACAAAAGTTGTATTTTTATCTTTTCGTAGATCAATGATTTTAAATCAAAGAACATGTGTGCCAAGTTTGGAGAAAATTGGTTAACAAATGCGTCTTCTAGACCGAAACTGACATGCACACACACATACGGACGAAAGCAAAATCGTCTATACTGTAGAATCAAAGACCCAAACTCAAAGTGCCTTTTCACACGTACCGGTTGCCGGGTAGCCGGTGCCGGGCAACCGGCGGCGAATGCAAGCGGTTGACGGGCAAATTACGCCATTACGTGTGAAAGCTATAGTACACGGCCATACACCCGGGTACCCGGCACCCGGCAACCGGTACGTGTGAAAGGGGCAAAGACTCGCACTCGTCGCTCTCTGGGTCAATAAGTTATATTATTAAAGTAAGTACATTTTTTCGAACTGACAGATTGATAAAACAATGACCTCCTTTTAAAATCAATTGGCCAGTACAACAGTTTTACAACACTATGGCAAAGACAAACAAGTCTGAGAAAAAATAATTTAATGACAAGCAAAAATGACAGTCTTAAATTTTTACCATCCGAGTATTTTTCATGAAATTATTCTATAATCTAAAGGTTTATTAGTGTCGAAATGTCCGCATAAATCTAACTAGAGTTCCTTGAAACGATTATGATCAGGATTGATAATTAAATGTAAGTAATTATGGAGCAGTCAAGATCCAATTGCTTTGTTTACTATATTATTTACATCTGTTGAATTCCACTATACATAATTATTATAACTGTTATGTGCCTAAGTGAGAGGACTCACTTTATGAGGATGGCCGAGCTGTAAGCTTTATAAGTATTTAGTCGACTAATAACGGTAGACACCGATGACATTTGTATTCGATTATAAGCTTGTCTATTGCAATCATTCATTCATTCGGTCGTGACGTTTAATGTCAACGTCAAGGCTGTGGGTAGTTGACATTATTCGGCACAGAGCGAGACCGCCACTTGTTGTGAAATCGTTGAACAGTGTAGATTAAATCTTTAAATAACTGAGCAATCTCTTTTATTTTAAAGAATCTGATCTGAACCCCTTCACAATATTCAAAAGGCCAAGTATGTTTATTACAAATAATTTAAAATGCCTTACGTTCGAATAACCGAAACCCAAAAAATAAATTTACTAAATGCTTAATCCTGAAATAGGCTCAGTTTTCCTTTAACTGCCGTCGAGTTGGGGGCTGGTAATTTTTTTACAGAAAGGTAACGTTAATATAAGCACACACGTAAAGTCACAACATGCGGAGATGCGTAGTTTTTGAGAAAAAAAAAATTGAAATTTCATATTAATTGTAAACAAACAACACCATTTTGAGTGCACCTGTCAAACTGTGATCGTATTATTGGTCGAAATAGTGCATAGATAAAAGACGTCAAGAAATTTGAAGCAAAAGAAAAAAAAACTATTGAAATCGCGTGTTGTTTGTTTTGCCGGGACGCCATTTTGTACGAGTATTTAATTTGCCACCACCAGTATTTAATTTGTTTTATTTTAACAGAACCTATTAGGGCAGATACAAATATGATAAATTAGGTCGACTTGGGTCAAAGAACCGAATTGATGTACCCTGACTCCACCTGGTACGAGTTTGGCCTAACCCTAGAGTGTTTTTATAGAACCGGAGGCGCGTAGGGAGAGCAGCCTCCGCCCGCTGTAACAAATCACAGGCAGCAGACGAGCCGGAGCGGCTGAGGTGAGGATAGATGCCTGTGATTTGTTACGCTAGGGCGTAGAGGCTGCTCGCCCCGCAGCGCCGGAGATGTGGCAGAGTCAACATATATACTTAAATTCATGTGAACCAGTCCCCCTATTTTTTTGATGAAGGGGGAGCTTACCCTCATTCCCTCCATGGGCATCTTTCCTTATTTTTTGCATCTACTATCGATTATATCGCTTAAAATTACGATTTTTTTTTCAAATTTAAAATTGAAATATCTCGAAAAGGGGGGGGGGGGTTCCGCAACTTTTCATTTTAGGGGGGGGGGGGGGGGGCAGTAGGCAACCCCCTCCCCCTCCCTGCACCCCTTCCCCCCCCCAAAATCGACGGCAGTTAAAGGAAAGTCGTACCCTGAAATATTCAAACACAAAATACCTTTTTTTTACCATGAAGTAAATCCTACATGGATGCTATGCAGGACTCCTACCGACTTAAAACCACACGTATCCTACCTAACAGCCTACAGTTGTAACGAGGTGTTAACCATAATAAGTGAAGGGTTAACACCCCGACTCGGATAGGTTAGGTTAGAAGGCTAAGGCGGGAGTGAAGCGGGCCGGAGCTCCCGCCTTAGCCTTCGTGGTTTTTTTTTGTTTTGTCGTTTGCCTTCCTTGTTAGACTTGACTGTACTTTATTGAAAAAACGGGTGGAATCGGGACCATAGATAATTGTCTTTAATGATAAGTTTTCGGGTTGAAACGGGAACGGGTGGAAACGACACTAACCCGTTTCACTTAGGGGGGGCGGGGGGATAAATTAAAGCAAAATAAAAAAAGTATGCGTGGCAATCAATCTTTATTTTTTTATCATTCATTTATTAACTATGCGCTATATAATGAACTGGTATAGCCCAATAATTATAATAATACCCAGTAGATTATAGCAATAAAAAAAAACATACCTAACCTACTGGGTAGTACGAGTAGGTGGAGTAGATTATGGTTTTTTTTCTATATTCGAAGTGTTAAATTTTACGCAGTTATGACAGTGACACATTGTATTCTATTTTTGGTATTCTAATTTAAGGATAATTGAAAATTTGAATTTTGAATTTAGGTATAATAATTATTTGTATTTTAAATTTAGGCATTATAAGGTAAGGTGTACTGGATTAAGGTATTTTGAAAAGTTATTTCGAATTCGGGTATTTTGGGCTAATGCATTTTAAGTAAAGGCATTCTGATTTCTGGTATTATATTATATAACCTATTTCAACAGGTAGTTCTAGGTAAATTAGAACGGTACCTACAGTATTTTAACAGGCAGTTCTAGATAAGTTAGAACGGTGCCTACAGTATTTTAACAGGTAGTTCTAGGTAAATTAGAACGGTACCTACAATCTTTAAAAGGTAGTTCTATGAAAATTAGAACGGAACCTATAATATTTACACAGGTGGTTCTAGGTAAATTAGAACGGAACCTACAATAACTGAACAGGTACCTAGTTCTAGGTAAATTAGAACGGAACCTACAATATTTTAACAGGTAATTCTAGGTAAATTAGGATAGTACCTACAATAATTTAACAGGTAGTTCTATGTGAATTAGAACGGTACCTTCAATACTTTAACAGGTAATTCTAGGTAAATTAGAGCAGCACCTACAATATTTTAATTGGTGATTCTATACGAATTAGAACGGTACCTACAAAGTCCTAAGAGCTAGTTCTGGGTGAATTAGAACAGTGCTTAAAAAAATAAAGTGTATGCATTATTAAGTTAAAGTATGCTTCATTATTGGCGTATTGTTGGACAAATATGATATTATTGCGAAGGACCATTTAAGTAAGAAAGTGCATGAAAATCCTAATAAATGGTTCTATGTGAATTTGAATGATACTTACAAAATTCTAATATGTAGTTCTATTTATTTTAGAACGATACCTACAAAATTCCAACTGGTAGTCCCATGTGAATGAGGACGGTACCTACATTTAATTCTATCAAGTTGTTCTATGTAATTAGAATGGTACTTGAATAAATTGCTGCTTACCGAATAGTTCCAAGACCATATCGAACATACCATCATTAGAAACCCTGGATTACGAGGGTGAGAAAATTTGCAATAGCAAAGATCGGTAAAGAAAATTTTAAAATTATGTAGTATCAATGGTCAAAGCTGTGTTTTACAGTGACGAATGTTACAGCCTCAAAGGCAAAGGCTTTGGCTTTTTGACAGATTGTATATGCCAACGATTTATTATTTTAACAATGTTAGTAATAACGGATGGTGTGGGTAACTTATGTAACCGTAGCCATAACTACACAAAGGCATATTGCGTACAAACTGGCGCAATAATTTTACTAAGTAAAGCAGTCCATCATTTGAAAAGGGCTTTGATCTAAATGACATCATTAAGGCACTAAGTGCAGTTCGTTAGATGGAACTCAAGATTTTGAAAATGCTAGTCCATTTGTACTGGGGGCCGTTCAATTGCTTGTGATCGTATGATGTTTCTGGTCCACTAAAAATTGCATATTGCAACAACAATCGGACAGACCGTGAAAGACGTTGCTGTCCTATGACAGAAGTTCTTGCGTGGGCTGAGCAGTAGAACAGTAGAGTAGCAGCAGCAGCAGCAGTAACAGTAAGCAGTAGAACTGGATATATTAAAGTTTCTGACGAATAGTTTCGAGCTAATTCAGTGACCAGGATCTCGGGAGGTCAGAAACATGTGCTTTTGGCGGACTTTACGCTTGTAATTATATAAATTCAAAATTGAGTATTGTCCAATCAGCGTACTTACCAACATAATTCTGAAACACAACACAAGACATGTTTCCTTATACTAAGTAATGAAAATGGGATTGTTTTCTCGATTGAGAACTTAGATTCAAAATTGATAGGTATGTAGAGTGTAATTTATTTATTTTACTTTATTGTACGCCAAGTAAATAAAATTATGGTACATAAATACCGTGCAAGGCAAAAAGAAAATGAGCGGCCCCTATCGCCAAAGCAATTTCTACCAGACAACCTTCGGATGGAGAAAGTTGGTTGAACGTAATGTTATGTAAAATACGAGTAACTTAGATTTCCATTTATTTAAGTTACCAATCAGTTCAACTCTGGATTCATTTTTGATTGATCATTGATTCTCAAATCAGTGACTACCTACTTTAGTCGTTTTAATGTAGTTAGGTAAAATATAAACATAACTATAGACTTTGCATACACCCTAATAACACACTAATAGAAGCAATTTACTCGGTGCCATGGTTAGCGTCACAGCTGATAATGGCCGACAGCTTTCCTTTCCAGTATAATGTTTTGTGGTATTTGCAAAGTTTGGTAAGTATACCTGCCTTCATTTATTACATAGACCTATGGCCCAACAAACGGCGAAGTTGAAAACAATTGGACATTGAAAAAAAAAATTGGTCAGACAATTTGCTTAACTATCGTGTCTAATTCCATTACAGGAAAATTAATTTCAGAACATATTTATGTGTCAATAGAGTTAATTTACTTTCTCTGATTGAGCAATAAAACTGTGTGAGTGTGAAGCGCTCATAGCCTCCCTGACGTGTTCTACCAACAATTGCTGCGCTGAGCATCTTGTGCTGTGGCGGGTCATGAGATGGGAGATCACTTTGTGACATTTGGGATTAGCGTTTTCATGCCTTGAGACTGGTTCCGGTTGACAGCGACAGGTCAGTTGTTGGACCTTGATGATGACTTTATGAACGGCTTGACTACAGGGATGTATGTACTGCTCGTTCGCTCTAACTTTGCCGCTCGGCTCCACACTAAAGTCGAATTTTTAATTAGCGCGAGGCCGCACTTGCGTTTTTCAGCGGCGGTTTCTAACCTCAAAATGTCATCGAAATGTCAAAATCAATGAAATCAAGTCAATGGTTTGACATTTTGAGGTTAGAAACCGCCGCGGTAACCGCAAGTGCGGCCTCGCCCTTAGACGAAGTAAATTGACAGCAACTAATGTCACTTCTTCATACAATGTTGCGTATTTTCTATGACGAAGTGACATTAGCTACTGTCAATTTACTTCGTCTAATTAACAATTCGGGTATACGCCTCTACGCCAGCGTCAAAGTTAGAGCGTACGGGTAGTATATCGGCGCTTACGCTTTTGGGGCTATAGACGAGCTGTATTATACGTAGGTACTCGTAGAATTTATTTTTAACTAGTGAACGTCGCACGGCTTCACCCGCGTGGCTCCCGTTCCCGTGGGAGTGCAGGAGTAAAGTGTAGCCTATGTTCACTGGGAAGAGCGTGGCTTCCCAACAGTGCGGGAATTTTTAAATCGGCTTCGGAGCCTATTGGATGCAAATAAACAAACAAACGGGCAATCGAGTCTCTCATCTTTATAATACTAGTATAGATATAGAATTTTCAGTGGTATATTTTGGAACCAGACATCGAAATGTCGAAATGAACACGGGGATAAAAGGAAACGCCCGTGGATTTACTGTTGATGTTGACTTTAAAATTGGAGGAAAGGTATATCCCAAGTAATAAAGAAAAGGATGAAGAGTTGTTAACCGGTAATTATTATTGAAAGTTATTGGAAGTATTAAAAAAGGATTATAATACTTGTTTTATTAACTTTTGTACAACGTAGATGTAGGATCTAGCCAATTAAATTATTAAGTAATTGCAAAGTATTTGAAAATAGTGGCCGTGAGTTTTCTTACCAGGTTCTTTCTCACAGGCTCTACCTATTGTCTTGCGAATCTGGCAGTAAATGTAGAATCAGAAATCGTGACATGAATAGTTACAATGTTGGTAAAGAAGATTTATAATTGTTTTTATTAACTTTGGTAAAAGGTAGATATATTATTAGATATTGAAATAAATATTGTATTGCACATGACTATGACGTGTGAGAGTAGGGATAAGGCACAGCGTTGCTAGCCGCTATTCTACGCCCGACCGTCCGTCGTACGCGTGTGACAGTTAGCTAACGATGTGGTTTATTATTTAATAACTCAATACCGAACCCTACAGACACCACGAACATACACACAAAAATACACTATTTTCCTCTTTATAATATCAGTGTAGATAAGTCATGACGGCAGCGGGACGTGAGGGATTCACACACGCCCCCCCTTAGAAGCGGGATCACAGCCGAAACCCACAAAAGACGCGTCCGTGAATATTTAGTGCTTACCCGGGGCTCCCGACCGTAGGCTGTTGGGCGTTATGTGTTTTTGAGTCAGTAGCAGGCCGGCATAGCATCCATGATGGATTTTCCCTCACGTTAAAAAAAATGTTCATATACAGAGCAGGAGAGACTTTACCTCTCTGTGCGTGTTCTACCACAGACAGGGTGTTCATTCTCACACGTTGTGTCCTGAGCGCTCGAGCATGATAAGATCAGAGACTTCTAATAATTTATACAGAAGTCTTTGGGTAAGATCCGATAGAGGCTTTCTTCCGCGTACGCTTAGATTGTAGACTGTAGGCCTTTGGGAAACCGAAGCAGCTGGGGAGCCTCGGTTTTCCCAAACGCCTACCCTACGCTATGAAGTTCTTCAAAGAGTCTTAGAAGGTTTTTACAGGGTCGGCAGCGCGAGTGTGGGGCCTCTAGTGCTGCAAACGTCCAAGGGCTGCGGTGACCCCCGGTACATCTGGTTCCACACTTCCTGCAAGGATGGGATCGTTGACAACTCTCATTGCACGCCTTTGCACCGACTCAAATGGACTATCTGCCATAACTCCGAAACTGTTCCAAGTCAAATATTGCACCCCGACTTGGATAAGTTAGGTTAGTTAGAAGACTAATGCGGGAGATAGCAGTACACATTGTAATTAAATTTGTAAGTGTATTCTGTGCAACTGACATAATATAAATGCCTTTTTTTTGCCATTGACTAAACAATTGACTGAATAGAAAATTGAAGACATGAAATATTAGCCCATTTTATTTTGAGTAAAATGTGTTATGCCAACTAAAACATTTGAGTTAATAAAAAGTAGTTTGTTAAGTATTCGTCCATTCATCTGTCAACACATGGGGTTGATAAGCCCGCCCGTGGATCGGCCAGGACACTTGACTCTAAAGATTAGACGGGCTTCAACTTAATCTGTCAACACTTAGGGTTGATGAGCCCGTTGCATCGACCAGGACGCTTGACGCGCCAAACATCTCAAGATTAGACAAGTCCCACATTAACATGTATGTCATCACACAATAAGGATTGATAAGCGCCAGGAAAAATCGCACATCCCTTGAGCAGTACTTGAACACACGACGGGCTCCACCATAAAGAGCGGTGACCCCTATAGAAGCGTCTCTTTTGGTCTTAGATCATCTAACCACAGGATGCGCCTTACTTAAGCATTGTTTTCTGCCATTGCACATGACCATTTGGTCTTTTGGCTTTATGAACACTGCAGTACACGCGCCCCTAATTTGACCATGAGCGCACGCGCGGGGCACAGGTGTAGCCCATTAACAAGGAAGTATAAATATACATCAAAAATTAATAATTTAAACACAGTGTATATTTTAAACATGTTTATTTTTATTATAATTGTTTAAAAAACTAGGTAAATTTAACTTTTTAACTGTAATTTTGAACAAAAATAGAAAGTTCTTAAAAATCAACTAGTATTTGGCAGGTTTGAGATCACTAGGTCATATTATCAATTCGGAATGTAACAATCAGTAGAAAATTATGCTGGACCTATTGGGCCTGGTAGACGAGCTAAATATTATGGCACCTTGTTCTTGAAGTAGATGGTGGACACTTACTCCACTTGGTTCGATTTCAAGATTGTTAGGAAACCAATGTTGACAAAAGCACGTCGTCGTCTTCCTCATCGCCTGATTGGTACGTATCAGAATGATGAGGTGATCCCAGTGCGTCACTTGGTCTTGCAATTTCTTCCTCTTCTTCTTCGCTTTCGGTCAAAATATCTTCACCTTCACTAACTTCATCAAGCCATCGTTCGATTGATTCGGACACCGCCATCTGCGAAAAATAAACAAATACCAACAATAAATAATGCACACTTACTATTAATATGTTTTTAATTAGATATATCATAATATATAATAATTATATAATATAGTTACCTATGTTACAATAGAGTATATTTACCTCAATTTTGTCACTTGTACACATTCACGATATTATTCCTCGAACGCACGCGCGGGGCACAGGTGTAGCCCAAGCAACTTTAAGGACGTATATTTTAAAGGCCCGTGCGCCGCAAGTGGCGACGCACTATGGTATGTGTGCAGGGGGTAGTAGTCGAGGAATACACGAGACGATACATCTAAAGCGCGCCTAGGTACGATAATATACGGCTATATTACAAGCTGGGCTACATATATAACCCGCGCGTGCACTCTAGTGTTATGAAAAGCCTGTACATCAGTACATCATTTTATATGATTAAACTAGTACATTACATTGTAGTTGACTGTACAATAACAATTAACACACAACAGCCATTACGCGTTTGTCGATTAATACATTTTTAAATGCAATGAAATTTTATATGTCTTTGTGTTTCCCCCTTCACTTGTATGAAAACTGGCAGAATATTTTTGTATGCGGTGGTTCGCAAAGGCTAGTCCCGTGTTATATGGTCTAAGCTTTTGGTAGGTACAGCATGGATCGATAGATAGCACAAGTCAACAAAAAAAAATTTTTTTTTGGGTTTCTTGTTAAATTAATATTTTCTGATTCTCTACAGCTAAAAGTAACCAAAGGCTCCATTTATTGTAAATAAAGTTTGCTTTTGTACATTTTCCAATGAAAATTAAATATTTTAAAATTTTGCCACATAGTTTGGAAGAACAACGTATTTATGACGCAAGAGACGGAGAGGAGAGGTGTTTAGCGGGGAGCGGCAAGTAGTCTCGGTAGTATTCACGCGCAAAATGCCAAGAAACGACGCCATTTTTGTTTCGTGAAGTCCAAAATGGCTTCCAAAAGTGCAAAATTGATTTTAATTCTTATTGCAATATTTGTGGCAAATTCATCAAAGTGAAAGCTAAAAAATTGATGAAAAATGAGATGCGAAAATTTTCCCTTGTTGCTGAATGGCCACGAGAAACAAGCGTGGATCAGCCTTAAAGCAGTGATCCATAGCTTTCTTGGCAATAATAAAGCTGCAAATTATAAAGAGCTCATTTTTAATTTGCTTGAAAGCTTTAAACTCATGGGCTGCAGAATGTCCCTTGAAGTACATATGCTGCATGCTCACTTAGACTAGTTTAAAGATAACTTGGGAGCATATTCAGAGGAGCAAGGAGAACGCTTTCATCAAGATGTGATGAAGTTTGAACGGCCTTATCAAGGACAGTATAATAAGAACATGATGGGTGACTACATTTGGAGTCTAATACGAGAAAGTGCGAACTAACACAGAAGAAAAACAAAAAATATTCATTTTTAAAGGTTTTTTCTGTTTCTTCTTATATATTTTGAGATGTATCTTTATTGTTATTTGTAAATAAATGTGATTAACATATAAATAAAATTTGTTTTTCTAGGTTATTGTTTTCTACTGAAACAAAAAGTTAGTATTTTATTTCGATCTGGTTACTACAAAAGCAAACTTTATTTGATAAAATTATTTTTTGTTGGTTTAGTTAGACATAATCAATCAAAATCGGCACTACAGAACTCAGACTCAAAAATCGTGTTTACTGTTGTAGTTGACGTAGGCTGAGATGTATTTAAATTTGAAATTGTATTTTATTTTTAACTAGCTGACCCTCGCAACTTCGTTTACGTCACATAATGTGCACGAAAGGAGAGGTAATTTTTCATCAGACTCGTCAAGCAACGTGTGAAACGGATTACTTTACAACAGCCTTAATAATTAACCTCTTTTATGATTAAGCCAACACGCCCGTTTAGATTAACCCTCTCATTCAAAGGAACCATTGAATTCTAGTTTTGGCGAAAGTTGAGATGCCTCTAATTTCTGAACTACAAACCCCTTAATCTTGAAACTTGTGTCGAAAAATCCTTAAAGTATTTCCTTTCCAACACTAAAAAAATATTTGAAATCGCATCACGCGTTGAGAAATTACAACTGAAAAACCATTTTATCTTTCATCCCCTCTCCCGCAGGAACCGCGCAAAACTTCGGGATCAAAAGTATCCTAGAACCTTCCTCGGACTATAAGCTCGGAAAATACCAAGTATCATTCAAATCGGTTCAGTAGTTTCGGCGTGATACTTATTCGGGATACAGACAGACAGACAGACAGACAGACAGACAGACATGAAAAGTTTAAATTACATTTTCGGCTTCAGTATCGATTAGAGAATGCCCTACAATTAAAATTTTCAAAATATCTTCCATGTACAGACTCTCGACCCTCTACAGTTTTATTATATGTATAGACTAACTGACCCGCGAGAGAGAGATAGAGAGAGCGCAACGGAATACTCGTACATTTTTCGAATTATCGAAATATTTTTCGTCGCTGTTCCTCCCCTATTTATCTCAGCGTGATGTTGTATCGAATTGTAAAAGATTTTCTGGAATCCAACCAGAGCGTTCAAACAAACGAACTCTTCAGCTCTAAAATATTACACATGGTTTACTACTCTTCCCTTTTGTCCGAAACAAACTTCGCTACCCTTTTTTAACCTTCCAAGGAGTTGCATTTTTCATAACAAGTTGAAGCGCTCGTGGCGCCGCGTATTTACTGTCGTCAATGTAAACGATCACTGCAGTAAGCAACTTTCACTGTGGCCGATTCTTGGATGAGTGATCAGCACGTGACCACTTTGTGATATTTATTTGCTAGCGTTTCCGTGCTTAAAGGCCACGCTAAGCCGTAAGTCCCGGTTGTCAAAAATATGGCAGTCGTTAAACCAAGTTGAGGGCCTTATAAGTAACTTATTTTTTTTTTCAACGGTGTGTCGTCACCACCCGGGCCTGGGTTGGCATGCAGCAGCGCCTCTTGTGTTGCAAACATCCGGCTACGGTAACCAACCTTCAGGTGGGCCGTAACCTTGTCTGTCACCTTAATAGAATAAAACAATAGGCTATTTGTGCGCACCTACGTCACTACTATTTTTCCCCTCGGGGATCTGGGGATAGCCGTTACTTCAATATATGTTTAAAGAGCTAACGCAAAACCCAGAGGGTACAGTGTATCTGGCTATATCAATAAGACTTCTAAGATCCAATATCTTAGGGGTCAACGAAAGAGCCTACATTAGGAGGAAGGGTATAACGGCTTGTCCTGGGACATCCTTCCGAGGGCTTACCCGGGGCTCACAACCATAGGCTGTTGGGCATTACGTGAGGTTTTTTGGTCGGTAGGAGTCCGGCATAACAACCATGAGGATTTTCCCTCACGTAAAAAAAAAGGTATAACGGCATGCCGTTCATTAAGCAACCCGTCTGGGGCAGTACCTCCACCCTGCAGAAGGTCGCGGTAATAGTAACCTGGCTCCGTGCTGGGTTATGTTCTTCGTCGGTGAGAAGGGTTCCAGTGCCACTAGAAAAATCAAGTTTCCAGGTCGATTAGTCAGTCAGTTTTTATATCAATCAAATCAGCATGTCCGCTCTTGGACACAGGCTTCTTCTATACTACTTATAATAAAACTGTTGAGGGTCGAGAGTCTGTACATGGAAGATATTTTGAAAATTTTAATTGAAGGGCATTCTCTAATCGATACTGAACCCGAATATGTAATTTAAAAATTTCATGACTGTCTGTCTGTCTGTCTGTATCCCGAATAAGTATCACGCCGAAACTACTGAACCGATTTGAATGATACTTGGTACGATCTGAGCTTATAGTCCGAGGAAGGTTCTTGGATACTTTTGATCCCCATATTTTGCGCGGTTCCTTTGGGAGAGGGGATGAAATACAAAATGGTTTTTTAGTTGTAACTGCTCAATGCGTGGTCCGATTCCAATTTTTTTTTCAGTGTTATAAAGGGAATACTTTAGAGAATGTTTCACACAAGTGTCAATGTTGAAGGTTTTGTAGTTCAGGAATTAGAGACATCTCAACGTTTTCAAAACCTAGAATTCAAGGATTCCTTTGAATGTGAGGGTAATTCTAAACGGGCGTGTTGGCTTAATCATAAAAGAGCTTAATGATTAAGAATAGAATTAATCTTTAAGCTCTTTTATGATTAAGCAAAAAGGGCCGTTTCATACACGCTGCTTGATGAGTATGATGAAGAAGTACCTCTCCTTTCGCAAACCTTATGTGACGTAAACGAAGTTGCGAGGGTCAGCTAGTCTAATATACGCCACAATACAGGGTTCTGCGCCTTTCGCATCCGGTCCCAGCCTGCGATCTCTTATAGGTTTTAAGTCTAACTGGCGGGTGGACGTTCTACTCCACGTTAACCAACTCGCGGTCTTCGCTCCAGAACTCGTTTGCTCCATCTGCCTTCGTCTGCACATGTGGCCGGCCCACTGGCACTTTACAGTGCTGTTTTTATACTATATTATAGATAGAATTCTGAGTAATTAAATCAAAATACGTATTACTTTGTACCAAGTAAATTTATATTTGTAAAAATAAATGTTTTGTTTATTGGTTCATAGAGCATTATCTGTTTTTGCTAAGGAATTGATAACTTAACTTATATTTGTGGTAGTTCCGGAGGTATATTGCCGTTTGCCCAAATTTTATTTGCCATAATAATCAACAGCCATACTGTTGTATGACGTAATATTCATTTGCCCTACTTTTATTTGCTATATTAGTCACGTGCTAGAAGCTTTGTTTCCCATAAAGTTACTTACCATAACATCATTTGTCATAATCATTATAAACCCTAATTATCACATGCACTAATTATCACATGCCCTAATTATCACATGCCATAATTATCACATGGCATAATTATCACATGCCATAACATCATTAGCCATCGACATTGGGTGTGTAACGGTTGTTATATCAGGAGAAACTGGATGCAATCGGGACTTTAGGGCACCCCGACTCGGATAGGTTAGGTTAGAAGGGGATGGCGGGGTCGTTTGAGCGAAGCGAGCGAATAGACCCCGCCATCCCCTTAGTGGTTATTTTTTTATAAACCACCCAGAAGTAGTTTGGTTAGGTGGTTAGGTTAGGCGCTTAAATATCATGTGTAATGATTATTATTGCGTATATTTGTCTAATAATTATTTTGGCATTTAAATATTATGTCCAATTATCATTATGGCGTTTAAAATAAATATTATGTCTAACAATTATTATGGCAATTATTATTAAAAATACGTATGGCACTCGTATCTTATGGTACCTATTTAAGTTTCAAGTAATTAAAAGTAGGTATGTCATATGTCGTTTAGGGCAAACAAAACATTCGGGCAAATGAAATTCAGAAAAATGATGATTATGGTATATTATCTTCGGCTAAACAATAGACAACCAGTTCCGGATATTGTATAAGCCACCAGACTTTTGGGGCTGAGGCAACCCGTAGTACCTACTGCAGGTTTCGCCCTTAATCTCTTAATTTCAATCATCAAACATCTCAATTGAATAAACAGCAAATAATAAACTGGCCTTAAAGTAAAGGCGTGCCAATGGACTTCATTACATAGTATAAAACAAAGTCGCTTTTTCTGTCCCTATGTCCCTTTGTATGCTTAAATCTTTAAAACTACGCAACGGATTTTGATGCGGTTTTTTTTAATAGATAGTGTGATTCAAGAGGAAGGTTTATATGTATAATAACATCCATTAAATAGTGGAGTAATACTGTATACCCGTGCGAAGCCGGAGCGGGCCGCTAGTATACTATAAAAGAAACTCATGTTATTTTTAAACTATCGCGGTTTTTAACACTCATACTTATAGAATTCGGGACTTCACGCGAAATACTATTTACTTACATTCACCGACGTTTCGAGCACGTTACAGCGCTCGTGGTCGCGGTTGGACTGAGGCGAGGATCGACAAAAACCACGAAGTTATTTATCCGTTGCCATTGACCAAACCAACCAAAGTGGCTAGGTACAGTTTGTCTATAAAGTCGTGAAATTAAATGAGGGCGCTGCTGAATGCATGTAGCAACCCTATATAGTACGACCAAAATGATTTTGATACGAGGAGTTCGTTCCGAGTAAAATCTTACTAATATTATAAATGCGACAGTTTGTGAGTGTGGATGTTTATTACTCTTACACGCTCGAACGGTTAACCGTTCGAGCGTGTAAGAGTAATAGGGATCTGGCTGAAATTTGGTACAGGGATACATTATAATCTGGAATAACCATGGCTACTTTTTATTCCGGGAATAAGTTCTTACGGGAAGCGGGAACGGGAACAATACAAATATTATAAATGCGAAAGCTTGAGTGTAGATGTGAGACTCTTTCACGCTCGAACAGTTGAACTGATCTGGCTGAAATTTGGTACAGGGATACATTATAGTCTGGAATAACACATAGGCTACTTTTCATCCCGGGAATAAGTTCCTACGGGAAGCGGGAACGAGAACAAATTCGACACGGGCGAAGCTGCGGGCATCAGCTAGTGAGTTAATAAATAAAACACATTATACATTTTTAATTTTGTTTCTGTTTTATTGAATCAGATCCAGAATAAAGTTATTGAACCAGATCCAGAAGCCCCGGTCTAATAGCGTCTTACAACCCACCAGCAGGTGCCTAGCAGTCCCAATTGCTTCGCCACAATCATGTAATTACATGTTTTATCTGTAACTTTCCCCCTTCGACAAGGATTTTTTTGGCGCAGTGCTCAAATATTAAAATCGTCTATTTCTTTCTTTGCCGACCTTTTCTGTGTTTTCCAGGAGTTTCAAACTTTCCTTCATTATTAAAACCTTCGTTAACTATTCGCCTAACTGTACTCTCTGATTTTCCTGAAAAGAGTAAAAAAAGAAAATTAATTACCTAATGGAAACAAACTATTGACATGAAGCAATTAATTCAAAATAAAAAATTGGTAGAAAACCAGATTGAACTGAGTATCAAAAATGTAGGTCGTACTATAAAATAACCTACTAACAATGTTATTCTAACCACTGACTTACATTATAGGTAGATTGTAAGTTTAAGATTCTAAAAATGTTCCCCTCGGGGTTTAGGGGATATGCGTTACTTCTCATGGAACTAACGTTACACCCTGAGGGTACAGTAGTGGCTTCTTCAATGAGATCCCTAAGATTCAATATCTTAGGGATTAACGAAAAAGCCCACATTAGGAGGAAGGGCATAACGGTACTCCGTTCGTTGAGCAGCCCGCCTGGGGCAGTACCTCCGCCCTGCAGAAGACCGCGGTAATAGTAACCTGACTCCGGTTGGGTTATGTTCTCCGTCGGTTAGCAGGGATCCAGAGCTCATTGGGGCGACTTTGTGCCGGTGACGGTGAGACCAGAGGCTTACCTGGCTCCATTGGCGGATAGAGGCGCGGAGTATTGGTACGGCGGTCAGGGAGACCCGGTGAAACGGTTGACCGCTGACCGCCCGCAGGCTGTACGGAACCCGAACCTGGGGATCACTTAATCTCCGCCCCAGGAGGCTGAACCAGCAGCCTGTGTAAAGTCCCTGGTGCTGTGGTCGTGCCGGAGGAGGATACCGGAGTGGACGCGGCCACTGCATTGGGGGGGGACCGGGGGCCCTTCCGTACGCCGTGCCAATCTTCCGCATTACCTTTGTCTGCCTTTGGTGAGTTGGAGCCTCGCTTAGTCTCCTGCGCCAGCGGCACACAGGCGCCCCCTCAACCTTCTTAATTCCCCTTTTTAAAAAAAAACAACCATGGCAGCAAAAAGGAAAAATAAAAGGGTATCCACAGCGGCATCGGCGTCCACACTTCAAGTGGACTTTTGCAACATCAGAGGCATGCGCGCGAACATCAACGTAGTCCACCACCATCTTGAAACTGCGAAGCCGACCCTTTTTTTCTTGACGGAGACGCAGATCTCATGCCCGGAAGATGCATCTGACTTAATGTACCCTGGCTACAAGCTGGAGTACCACTTTAGGCGGAAAGCCGGGGTGTGTATGTACGTCCGGGATGATGTCTGCTGTCGCCGTCTTACAAGCCTCGAAGACAGGGACCTGTCTACGTTATGGGCGCGCGTGGATCACGGGGGCCACACCCGGATCTACGCGTGCGTGTACAGGTCTCACAGCGGTAACACGGACACAGTTCGCCTTTATGACCACCTGCAGCAGTCGACTGACAGGGTGATTGAGCAGTGTCCCTCCGCGGAGATAGTGATTTTGGGAGATTTCAACGGTCATCATGTTGACTGGTTGGGCTCCCGGACCACCGACTTTGCGGGAAAAGCTGCTCACGAATTTGCCTTGACCTATGGGTTCTCCCAGCTGGTTAAATCCCATACAAGGATACCAGACAGGGAGAACGAGCATAGTGCATTGCTGGACCTCCTGCTGACAACGCGTCCGGACGGATACAGTGTTTCAGTGGATGCTCCGCTAGGATCGTCGGACCACTGTGTCGTTCGGACGCATGTGCCTCTCGCAAGGCCTGAACCACCTCGGCCCAAGGAGTGGCGACATGTGTGGCACTACAAGTCAGCAGACTGGGATGGACTGCGAGAGTTCTATGCGTCGTACCCGTGGTGGCGGCTTTGTTTTGCCTCAGAGGATCTGGATTCTTGTGCTATAGCAGTCGCTGAGGGGATCTTGGAGGGTATGGAATGCTACATTCCCAACCGCTGGATCCCTGTAGGTGCAAAAAAGCGACCGTGGTTCAATCGGCTCTGCAGAGAAGCTCTAATGCAGAAAGAATCTGCCTACAGAGCTTGGACCACGGCTCGTGCAAATTCAGATCCAAACATCTCTGAGGTAAAACGCAAATTAAATGCCGCCTCGAGGTCCAGTAAAAGAGCAATTGTCAAGGCCAAGTTCGATTTCGTCGGCAGAATTGGCGAACGGCTAGCAGGCTACCCTTCAGGAAGTCGTGAATTTTGGTCGCTTGCCAAAGCTGCCGAGGGAAACTTCTGTCGGTCAGGATTACCACCCTTGCTTAAACCCGACGGTAGTTTGGCCCAGAGTGCCAAGGAGAAAGCCGACCTTTTGGGTAATCTCTTTGCCTCTAACTCGACCATGAGCGACGGGGGTGCAATACCGCCGTGCATTCCGAGTTGTGGCACTTCCATGCCGGAAGTTAAATTTACACAGCGGAATGTCCGGCGGGAGCTTCAATCCCTGGACGTTCATAAGTCGAGTGGGCCAGACGGCATTCCCGCGGTGGTACTAAAGCATTGTGGTCCAGAGTTGTGTCCGGTACTTACACGTCTTTTCGCACTTTCCTATTCCATGCGACAAGTCCCGGCGTCGTGGAAGATCGCGTATGTACATCCTGTACCCAAGAAGGGTGACAGGACCGACCCGGCCAATTACAGGCCTATAGCCGTCACCTCCCTTTTATCCAAGGTGATGGAGCGTGTAATTAATACACAGCTCCTGGGGTACCTTGAGGAACACGACCTGCTCAGCGACCGGCAGTACGGTTTCCGTCACGGTCGCTCGACGGGCGATCTTCTTGTGTACCTAACACACCGATGGGCGGCGGCTATCGAGAGTAAGGGTGAGGCTCTAGCAGTGAGCCTCGACATCTCTAAAGCCTTTGACCGGGTCTGGCACCGTGGTCTTCTTACGAAATTGCCCTCATATGGACTACCTGAGAGATTATGCGGATGGGTGTCCAGCTTCTTGGCCGGTAGAAGCATCAGGGCCGTCGTTGACGGCAGCTGTTCAGACTGCATGGCCATAAACGCTGGAGTCCCGCAAGGCTCAGTGTTGTCCCCTACTCTGTTTCTGCTGCATATCAATGACATGTTGTCTATTGATGGCATTCATTGTTATGCGGACGACAGTACGGGGGACACTTGTTACACGGGCCGCCCCGGTATCTCTCGGGACACAGTAGAGAAAAATCGTGAACAGCTTGTGTCTGAAATCGAGGCTACTCTTACTAGAGTGTCCGATTGGGGTGGACAAAATCTTGTCCAGTTCAACCCTTCCAAGACACAAGCGTGTTTTTTCACCGCTAAGCAAACCCCAATTACTGTAGCGCCGCAATTTCAGGGCACATCTCTTTCCATCGCCAAAAGTATAGGGATCCTTGGCGTTGACATCTCCAGTGACGTTCAGTTCCGTAGTCATTTGGAGGACAAGGCTAAGCTGGCGTCCAAGAAGCTAGGTGTGCTCAACAGGGCGCGGCGGTACTTCACTGCGGCGCAAACACTGCTTCTCTATAAAAAGCAAGTGCGGCCGCATATGGAGTACTGCTGTCACCTCTGGGCGGGAGCACCTGAATATCAGCTTCGTCCATTTGGCTCGGTGCAAAGACGAGCTGTAAGAATTGTCAACGATCCTGTACCTACAGCTGGTGTGGAACCTCTTCGCGACAGGAGAGACTTTGCCTCCTTATGCGTGTTCTACCGCCTGTACAATGGTATGTGCTCTGAGGAATTGTTTGATATGATGCCCACGGCTACGTTCTATCATCGCACCGCTCGCCACAGACAGGGAGTTCATCCTCACACTCAGCGTCCGGTGCGTTCCAGCACGGTTAGATCCGATAGGTGTTTTCTTCCACGCACGCTTAGGTTGTGGAATGACCTCCCTGCCTCGGTTTTCCCAAACGCCTACAGTATGGGGTTCTTCAAAAGGGGTCTTAGAAGGTTTTTACAGGGTCGGCAGCGCGAGTGTGGCACCTCTGGTGTTGCAAACGTTCATAGGCTGCGGTGACCACCGGTCCTTCTGGTGGGCCGTATGCTTGTCTGCCACCTTAGTGGTATAAAAAAAAAAAAAAAAAATAACCTAAAAGTATGCAACGTAAACAATGTCTTTTTTTTGTCTCCAAATCGTAAATTCAGTAAATTTGTAACTTCAGACAGATTCAAAACAAACAATAACACGATTACATACCCACCAAAGATGCTGTTCGCTCATAAACATCCTCAAAATCCCACAACAATTGTCCAGCTCGGTACACCGCGAAACATCACTGGAAAACTTTAAAAATCACTTCCTGCGCACCACTCCGATTTTCTTTACTCATTTCTCAAACCTTTATGCGTAGTTTGGTTTCAATTTGTTGCAGTTTAATCCAAACATTAAAGTTACGTGAGAGAGTAAACGAAATTCGACGATAGCATTGACAACTGACGTACTTATGTTTCGTGTTGCCAGTGTTGCCACACACATAACTATTTTTAGTTCCTCAAACATTCATTTCACGACTTTATAGACAAACTGTACGTGCGAACACCAAAGTACATCATTCCTCTGCAAACACCAGGTGCTTACAAAGTAGATTGCAGCTGCGTTAGTTCCTACATAGGCCAAACCAAGCGGACCATCGTGGAACGGGTCAAACAACATATTGTAGCTGTAAACAATAGTATGTTGAACAAATCGGCAATAGCAAAACACCTCGATTCGGGCGTTAATTACTGGATCGAACTTCACCAACCGAAAGTCCTCTCCACTGATCGCCATTATTATCCACGTATAGTGCGTGAAGCCATTGAAATCAGAAAACACAAAAAATTCAATAGGGATGATGGATACAAGCCTTAGACCATATAACACGGGACTAGCCTTTGCGAACCACCGCATACAAAAATATTCTGCCAGTTTTCATACAAGTGAAGGGGGAAACACAAAGACAGATAAAATTTCATTGCATTTAAAAATGTATTAATCGACAAACGCGTAATGGCTGTTGTGTGTTAATTGTTATTGTACAGTCAACTACAATGTAATGTACTAGTTTAATCATATAAAATGATGTACTGATGTACAGGCTTTTCATAAAGCCAAAAGACCAAATGGTCATGTGCAATGGCAGAAAACAATGCTTAAGTAAGGCGCATCCTGTGGTTAGATGATCTGAGATACAAGCTCTCCGGGATGTGGAATTCAGTGATTAATAAACTTGAACGTAAAACCAATTAAAACTGACGTAGTGAGTGGAGTGTGTCGCCGGCCTTATCCTTCATTGTAATAACGACGCACAACGGAGGGTAGTTCGACAAGAAATAACTTCGTGGTTTTTGTCGATCCTCACCTCAATCCAACCGGCCGACCACGGGCGCTGCAACGTGCTCGAAACGTCGGCGAATGTAAGAAAATAATATTTCGCGTGAAGTCCCGAATTCTATAAGGAAAAGAAACTCATGTTAAAAGTTGGTGAAATTGCTTCGCAACATACCTAATACATATTCGAATCGACGAAACTGCTAAACCATATGGTTTTAAAATTCTGCGTCTGCCGCCGAATCATTGTAAGCTCAATCCTATTCAATTGGTATGGGCCCAAATAAAGAACTATATTGTAGCCAATAACGCAACTTTTAAGCTGAAAGAGGTAGAAAGGCTATTTTATGACGCAATTGCAACAATAGACGAAAACAAATGGAAAAAATGTTGTAAGCATGTGTTGAGTGAAGAAAAAAATGTGGGAACTAGACGAAGTAATAGAATTCGCTGAACAGAATTCTTTTATTATAAGTTAAGTAAGATTCTGACTATTCCGATTGAATATTAGTTAACATTTTTATTTTCAATGTTTTATTTTTACTCCAGTATGAATGCGCCCCTTGCAGCGATGACTCACTTTCCTAGGACGAATGGACTAAATTTGGTAAACCCTGTCTGGCAGGTCTGGATTTTTATTCTGCTAGTCTGGTACCTAGGTAGTAAGTACTACTATAGAATCCTACTTCCTACTAATATTATAAATGTGAAAGTTTGTGAAGATGTTTGGATGTTTAGATGTTTGGATGTTTGTTACTCAATCACGCTCTTACGGCTGAACGGATTGGGCTGAAATTTGGTACGGAGATAGCTTATAGCCTGGAATAACACATAGGCTACTTTGAAAAGTGATGTGAGTGGGATGAATCCCAGGAATATGTTCCCACGGAAAGCGGGAACGGGAACCAAATTTCACGCGGGCGAAGCCGCGCGCATCAGCTAGTATATTATATAATCTGTGGTACCTACTACTCAAGTTTTGGGCGTTCTGTCAGGCCTATCCTCATTTTGATTGTTTCGATCTTTACCTAAGTATCTGTGTATATTTCTTTTGAGGTTAGTAGGTAAACTGTACTGCACCGATGGCAACAATGATGTAGGTACATATTGTAGATTATGTAAGTACTTATAATTGGTGCGATAACCCTACATTCGAGTTGGCAGCTTAAGCATGTTTAGAAAATAAATAAATAGCACAACATAGTCATTACTCTCCCGCACTAGCGCGATAGCGTTAAGGTGCGATTTAGTTTGCACGCGGTATATAAACGGCTAGAGAAAACACATCTGATTTTGTAGGCTACCTATTATAGGCTAAAACGGTGGCTTTCTTCAAGAATAAAGTAGTTAGTGAAACTTATGTACGTATACCACGGTATAAAGAGAAAATCTTCAAGCAAACCTACCTAATGTGCGCCGAATGTGGGTTGAACCGTATTCGAACATTCGGCAGAATATTGGGTGTAAAATGTAAACCGAATATTCGGCTGAACTATTCAGTTCAAATAAACGCGGTAAACAGGTTCGTACAGGGTCAGTCGACAAGGCTGGCGACATTTTTTCAGCGCTTGGCACGCAGCTCTCACTCAACCCCAGGGCGCCGATTCTCAATCGAACGGCTTGCAAGCGTGTAGCAAGTTTACAGTTGAAATTTCTTTTATCTCAACCTTAGTCACAAATATTTCACCAGTAAATCTCTGTCTATACAGGGAATCGCCACTCCGTTGCTATTATTCAGTGTGGTTCGCTTAGGTCTACAGATCCTGCAAGCTGTTAAAAATCGAAGTTGTCTCGAAGATCCCTAAGTAAAGGATCGTTAATAGGTAATCCTCATAGCAGGCCTTTATACCAAGTCGAACGGGCGAATGGTATTTGTATCATGCTTGCCGTGAGACAACATTATGCTGAGAGATGGGCCATATTCTGCATTATGGTAACGGTCAGACACTTCAGACTCAGAGCCGAGTATTATTATTTTTATGGTTGATGTCAAGAAAGGATTATTCTTTTTTCTGGAATAATTTTTGTGGAATAAAACTCGTTTTTGTTTTTTTTTGTTGTTGTTTGTATTAAGGAGCACAGACTCAAAAATTACGACAGTATTCTTTGTGTAATTTCGTTAATAATAATTTCAACATTCGGTAATTTTTCGGCAAATAAACCAAATGTTCGGTCGAATACGAACTTTCCAAAACTTGCCGAATGTACAGAATTCGAATATCTGGCCCAACACTCAGCGCATCACTACTACCTATGATCTTTAGGCCGTGGTAGTACTAAGTATTAGTTATTCTGTGGTTCTGTGTTTGTGTAAGCCACTGCTTCAGTCTATAGTCCATCCGTCGTAAGAAAATAGTGAGTCACCGCTGCAAGAGGCGCATTCATACTGGAGTAAAAATAAAACATTGAAAATAAAAATGTGTGTGTGTGTAAACATGTATTTTCAAAATTAATCGGAATAGTCAGAATCTTCATTAAGAGCTTGCCTGACCCTAACCAAATCGCATGATTCACTGCCGCTACCCCCGCGCCCCTTTGCTACAGATCGCGCGCCAGATTCACGCGGCGCCGCGTCAGTCGGTGACAGATTATGATAGTAACGCAAGTAGGGGCGGATCACAACGCACTGGCGAACAATGAATAGAATGGAGTAGATATATGTGTGAATAGTTTTACTCGGTTTTTGTTTTATTTTTTTAAAAATTGACCGTATTATACTACTTATAAAAATAGGAGGAGAATTTTTATAGAACTTTAAAATGAACAATTTCGCAATTCACAATTTGTATGTAACTTTAATTATATTTACTTAGCGCACGCAACGTATACTCTCAAAAGGAATAAATTTTCCCGTTTTCGAAACTTTATTCATAGTTGCTCCTATTCGTTGAAGTGTAATGTTATAAACCTTCCTTAACAAACGGACTATCGAGCACCCTAAGTCCGAAACATCATTTTGTGGATCACACGAATATTCGGCCGAGCGTCACACGGCTCGGTCCATACACACCTCACTTGCTTCTTCAACTTTCATTTTTCTTTTCATGCATGCACGTCGGTTCCTTCGGCTCTTGACACCACCTTCAACTAACACACGATTAATTTGGTCGTGGTAGGTGTGTCGTGGCCTTCCCCGACTCCTACGTCCATCCACTTTCGCGTTGTATATCTGTTTTGTCATTCTTTCATCTCCCATTCGCTTCACATGCCCGAACCATCGTAGCATGTCCTTCCTTACTTTAACACCGACACTCTCTTCCAGACCAACTCTCTTTCTTACATCTTCATTTCGAACGCGATCTGCGAGCGTTACTCCGCAAATTTTGCGTAGCGCACTCATCTCGACCGCGTTTATTCTACTTTCATGCGTTTCCTGCCATACCTAACTCTCGCTTCCATACATTAGCGTAGGTATCAGCACCGCACTGTGTACTGCGAGCTGGGCATTTTGACTTAGGGTTTTGGTACCCAAAAGTTTGCCTAACGCTCCATTCACTCTATTTCCCGCAGTTACCCTCCTTTCTACATCAGTGGTGTACCGTCCATCCCTGCTTAATGCTTAATTAATCAAGATATACAAACTTATCCACCTGTTCCAGCACTACATCATTTACAGTTATCCTGGCATTCGTTCTGTCCTCTTCTCTTTCGAATACCATCACTTTCGTTTTAGTCGCGTTCAAATGTACTGTCTCTGTGGCGCAGTCGGTAGTGATACCGCCTGCGGCGCTGGAGGTCATGGGTTCGATTCCCACTGGAGACAAATATTTGTGTGACCCATAAATGTTTGTCTCAAGAGTCTGAGTGTTTCTATGTATAATATGTATATATTTAAAAGTATATAAGTATTAATATCCGTGGTCTGATACCCATAACACAAACAGGTTACTCCTAGCTTACTTTGGGATCAGATAGCGTTGTGTGAACTGTCCGTGAATATTTATTATTATTATTTATTATTATTTAAATGTAAGCCTCTCATTAGACTATCATCTTTCATCGCTGTGACTAGAGACTGTAGTTCTGATGGCGATTCGGCTATGAGCACGGCATCATCTGCATACAGCAAACAGTTCCGCCCACCCGCACACATGCTGTACATCCCACATATGTAGGCTACACGGCACGAAGCAGCGCACCATCAATCCCAAATTCTGGCAAGATGATGAGATGAGACGTAATCCAAACACGCTTTCTTCTTTCTTGCTACGCAGGATTGAACGTCTGCATCCCACCAGGCATCACCTTTCGAATATTCATGTCTCTTTGCACTCCCACATGCTTTTTTTGCACTATCCACTATACTTTCTTTCATAATATTCCAGCATTCATCCACATCTAAGTCGGAAAGGCTCGAGTTTGCAAGCCTTTCACTGACTAAGTCTACATACATACTCCTTACGCTTTCATCTTCCAGTTTTTCACTCTTTAGCCTTTCAAAGTCTCCGAGAGGGACACGCACTCGCCAGTGCCTCCACTTCTTGAAAAGGCTGAATGCAGAAAAAGATACTAATAATACCTACTATTTTTTTAACGTGAGATAAAATCCATCATGAGTGCTATGCCGGACTCATACCTACTAAAAAACCTCGCGTAACGCCCAACAGCCCCGGGTAAGCCCTCGGAAGGATGTTCCAAGACTTCTAACAGACCTACGGCCACAATTGCGGCCTCGCTCAGGGGGCGGTTCGGGTGCTATATATACCGCGTCTTTGGGGGGTTTCGGGTGTGATCCCGCTTCTAAGGGCGTGCGTGAACTTCTCACGTCACGCTGCCGTCAAGGGCCTGCTTCCGTAAGGACAGTGAGTGACCCTCTCGCCGTCCTCAGGCCCACGGTCATGGAGGCCGATAGTCTTCGGCGAAGACATATCGCCGATGCCTAGGCACCAACTGCGGAACTCGGGTGGGAAAGTTTTCTCCCGTACCCGCCCCACCGCCTCTTTCAAGAGCATAACCTGCTCGCAGAGAGAGGCGGCGCAGTCCCACTTACTCCCGCTGGAGAGCATGGTTCGCACCATGGTCTCGAGCGAGAGAGTGTCCACGTCCAGACCCACCACGAGGACCTGGCGCTGTTGCGCCCAACAGCATCATCATTCAGTAAAAACTCATTTTTCTTCAATAAAATGATTATTCTTTTATGTGAATCAACAAGTATTTTTTAACAATAAAGGAGAACGCCCAGGCTTCGTTTCTTTTTGAAAAACTTAAGTAAAAAGTGTATGGCTACCTAAGTAAATTGATAAATCATTTAATATTTTTTTAACAATCTTTTCATTCACTCGAATAATATATTTTGTGGCGTTTAAACTTTGATGTAATTCGTGGTGTAATCTTTTCACGCACCGCGGACTGACGTGACGAAGATGGCCGCCATTCGCAAATATCAATGTGCGGCATAATACGAACTGTCAAAAATTGAAAACTTTTGAACAAAAAGTCTTTTCGGTGTCGAATGTGCGGTTTTGCAGTAGATTAGATAACAATACAATGCCACAGTGTGTGAATTGTTCACTATCTTTGGTACATCCTCGGCCTCGACATCGAGTCGTGGAGGCAACAGATGTCATGATTCGAATTTTACGATTTTGGATTGATCCAGAAGTGGTTAGTACCTATATCTTATTCAATTATGTTTTGTACTCTGTACTTGTAACATACTTGAAATGTATTTGTAATAGTAAATTAGTTATGTTCAAATGGTTAAGTAAATACATAATGAAGCATGACAAAAACAATTGTGCTAAAGGTTTTTACCTGATCTTGTGTTTTCCATATCAGTGATGTGTTACAATAAAGTAGATTTTTCCCAATCAATATCATAACAGAAAATATTAGGCTAGTAGCTATATAATTTTATTTAATTTATTTGCAGATATCGGTGGAGAATTTTCTTTGTCAAGAATGTTTTGTAATATTACAAAGAGCATCTCAAAGCTCATCCAGTGAATCAGCAGCCGTACGAGCTTATGGACATTAGCAAGTGTGCTTAGCCTGTGAGTCTTCCATACTGAGAGCTATGACGCATAAAGTTATGATTAATAGCCCTGAAGGAAATCTCATCATGTCATGTATACCTAATCAACAGGTAAATATACTTTTAATAATACTATGCCTCAAGGCATTCTGTCACAGCATTCTTCAAGTCTGTGACATCTATAATCTATAATAATATTATAAGAGAAAAGATTTGATTGTTTGTCTGTTTCCATCGAATAGGCTCTGAAACTACTAGACCGATTTGAAAACTTCTTTCTCTGTTGGGAAGCTACACTCTTTCCGGCGAACATAGGTTATATTTTATTTCCGTATTGTCACGGAAACGGGGGCTACGTGGGTGAAACCGCGTGACGTCCTCTAGTTGCAGATAAAATGCAGTAAAATAACCTTACTTAATATTAACGGAACACCTTTTCAGAGCCTTTTTTAAATGACATAAATTAAAGTCGGTTTTAGCTTTATTTTCTTTGCTTACAGGTTCACAGACTTCAAAAAGTTTGCCTGCGTTGTTGGACAAATGCGTATAGAACTGTAAGGAGACAGACCCAGTACGATCAGAGTAGGTGGCAGCAGGTTATACATGAAGGTGCTGTTACACCACATGAGAATATGGAAGTCTTCACAACTTCAAGACAACAGTTAGACAGTGTTTCACAATGTGCTACTCCCTTAAGGCCTATACCTACACCACCACTACAACCCACATATCAAGTGTACCATGTTCCAAATGTTGTACATATTCCTAATATATCATCAAATATATACAAAAGGGCTGCTGCGACTTCACGGATTTGTATTTTTCATCAATGAGAAAATGGCAGAGCATCCCACCGTACGAAAGCCTACCAAACAATTATTGTTTGGTAGGCTTTTGTACGGTGGGATGCTGTGCCCACATTCTGACTACATTGTGGTACCTAAGTTGGGCTCGATTTAGATACATTGCACCGCCAGCTGCATTTTTGGACAACATATTTCATGAAGCGCTCGTGGCCCCGCGGACTCAGTGTTCTGTAAACGATCACTGCAGTAAGCAACTTTCACTATGGCCGGTCCATGGATGGGTGACCATCCATGTGATCACTTTGTGACATTCATTTGAGCGTTTCCTTGCTTCGGAAGGCACGTTAAGCCGTTGGTCCCGGTTGCCAGTAAAATGGCAGTCGTTAAGCTAAGTTGAAAGCTTTATTTCAACAGCAGGCAGTCACAACCTGCGCCTGTCCATTTAAACACGGCAATACGGCTCAACACCCATTACGTGGGACAAATTATACATAGGTGAAATGTGGGCATATAATATGCCTCTGCCTACCCCTTCGGGGATAAAGGCGTGATCATATGTATGTATGTATGTATATTTCATGAATATGAGGGTGATGATATAGACATCATAGATGAATAAAACTTGATAAAAAATATTTTAGCATTTTCATTTTTTTCTCCTACACAAACCTGCATAACCTAATAAGTAGTAGCTGACCCACCCCGGCTTCGCACGGCACAGTCCTATACCCATATTGCAGTGCTACCTGCCGGGTTCAAATCATGTCTATGACTTTCACGCAAGTGCAAGCTATAGGTTGACAAAGTTTTATCGCAACTAGATGAACCGGGCGCGACCATGCATTAAATAGAGATAACATATAAACATTGATGTATAGGTAACTAGGTAGGTATTACATTTCCAGGGTTATTTATTAGTGTTGGAACTAATACTTCTATCTTATATCTAGATTATTGAATTAAATCCATGTTCATCCATGTAACGATTAGCCCTTTCTGAACAAAATTGATTTGACGGATTGATGGACATTTGCTTCGAAACTAACCTCTAATTTGAACAGCAAAACGAAGAATAAGAGAAAACCCCACAAAATAAGAGAATATTGTTTATTTCCTATGAAAGTACGATATCCATTCAATTTTACATCAAATTTTCGCTGTCATACAAAATTATTTGTTACGAAACGGCGGCCCATTAAATAATGGGCAATCTCCTTTGTTTTGAAAATATCACCGGCAATTTTCTACTATTAAATCGAAAGCCTAAAGACAGTGTTATATTTTAAAGATTTTTTTAAAAACTTACACTGTCTTTAAATTTGTACTTCAATTAGCCGACTCCATTGTTTTATGTTCCGTGCAATTACTTCCGGCACCGACTTGCTCGCACTCCTAGTAGGTTTCTAGGTTTTGTATGACATTTTTAGGGTTCCGTAGCCAAATGGCAAAAACGGAACCATTATAGATTCGTCATGTCTGTCTGTCCGTCCGTGTGTCACAGCCACTTTTCTCCGAAACTATAAGGCCTATGCTGTCGAAACTTGGTAAGTAGATGTATTCTGTGAACCGCATCAAGAGTTTTGTATAAAACGAGAAAAAAGCAGTTAATTTTGGGGTCCCCATATTCAGAACTGAAACTCAAATTTTTTTTTTTCATCAAACCCATACGTGTGGGGTATCAATAGATAGGTCCCAAAAATGCTATTGAGGTTTATAACATATTTTTTTTCTAAAGTGAATAGTTTGCGCAAGAGACACTTCCAAAGCGGAAAAATGTGTCCCCCCCCCCCCCTCCTCTAACTTCTAAACTAAGAGAATGATAAATCTAAAAAATATATATAATGTACATTGTCATAAAATCTACCAAAGAAAATTGGTTTGAACGAAATCAAGATGGTAGTTCTTTTTTTTTAAACGTCATATACCGCAATTTTCGCCGAGAAAAATCACTACCACTGCGAACATCAATGAAAGTTACAACGAACCACACGAACTTTTATATTATGTTACTCGCTGCTACGGAACCCTTCATGGGCGAGTTCAACTCTCGCTTGGCCGGTTTATTATTATTGTTCCTAGAAAGCGTCCAGTTCAATTAGGCAACCTATCGGACTTGGGGAGGTAAGACAGCAGTCGCTCTCAACTTTGCCAATGGGGATGAAAATTCAATTCATAGCTGCTGCTCCTGGCAGCCAATAAAAGCTGCGTCGGGTTTGAAATATGGTTGGGCTTGAAGGCAGCTGGGTAGATGCTAATATGCAGAAAAGGTCTAGGCCCCATGAAGATCTTCTAGGCCCAAGCCGACGTCACTTGAAGCAGTGCAGGTGCTGACCAACGAACGAGGTCCTGGTACAGGCATTCCGTAACGCCATTGAGAACTCGGATGATTCTCGGTGGCAACAATATCGAGGAAATAATATGCCAAATCATACCGACCTAGGTTCAAAAGTAACACCCCAGTTTCTACAAGCCATCGTGAAGAAACTAAAGTAAGATGAAGAAAATTTATATCGGATAGTAAACAATCAATACTGTTCTTAGCTTTTTATTTCTTTCATTCTACGAGCGAAATACGTTTTTTATGTTCCTTTTTAGTCATTTTTTGGTCTTTATATGTATAACTTTTATAATTAGTGATATTTATTATTTACACAAATTAAGATTTTATGCACCTACAGCCCCCCCCCCAACTTCAGGAATTCAAAAGCTTTTTAATCGATCTATCGATGTCGTAATTGAGCATTGTGTGACGCAATCGGGCATAGGTCCGCTTCCTACAAGGCGCGCAGCCAAACTAAACGTAATCGGTAAAGGATAGCGCATACAGATTTCGCGAGGAAAGAAAGAGAGAGAAGGTTTGGAGCGCGTTTAGCGAAATGATATGAAAGCAAAAAAACAGATAATTACAGATAAAAAGAAAACTATTATAAATATTAAAAAAACCGACTAGTGTAAATGAAGTTTTTAGTATTGTCTTTCTTATACATTAAAAATAATATCCAAATAATAGATTATTATAGAGATCCAGCCTAAAGTTTAACTAAAACGAGGTGTTTTCAAAAATTAAAAGTATCGAGGTTTTTTTTAGTAATCGTGTTTTCAGGCTAGTAGATCTTTAGTTCATGAACTGAAGTTGCTTGTGTTGTAATATTAGTTCATTAGACCTCAGGAGTCCTGAGATCTAGATCAAGATAATAGTCTATTTGGCGTCGTACGTCCTCTTAACATTTACAATAAAAGAATTCTGTTCCGCGAATTCCATTGCGTCGTCTAATTCCCACATTGGTTTTCTTCACTTAACACATGGTCGCAACATTTTTTCCATTTGTTCGCATGTATTGTTGCAATTGCGTCATAAAATATTCTTTCTACCTCTTTCAGCTTAAAAGTTGAGTTATTGGCTGCAATATAATTCTTTATCTGGGCCCATACCAATTCAATAGGATTGAGCTTACAATGATACGGCGGCAGACTCAGAATTTCAAAACCATATGTTTTAGCAGTTTGGTCGACATAATACGTAAATATTATATTGTGGGCATTTTCACCAACTTTTAACAAGAGTTCCCAAGTCCATTGTCATTTGTTACTTTGGAGCCAGTTTATTATTTGCTGTTTATTCCATTGAGATGGTATCTTCTTTAATTTAACAGAGTGACAGGGAGGAGGAAAACCGTAGTACTACCCGTTCGCTCTAACTTTGCCGCTGGCGTAGAGGCGTATAACCGAATTGTTAATTATACGAAGTAAATTGACAGTAGCTAATGTCACTTCGTCATAGAAAATACGCAACACTACAAGAAGAAGTGACATTAGTTGCTGTCAATTTACTTCGTCTAATCAAAAATTGGACTTTAGTATAGAGCCGAGCGGCAAAGTTAGAGCGAACGGGCAGTAAATCACACGTCTTCCACCACTGTAAATTATAGATTCACTTTTGTTTGTACTAATTGGTGAGGAATTTTTTAAAATTAATAAAGGAAACGTCCTTACAGTTTGAAGGGCTTACTTCAATGTGAATACTACTTTATATTTTAACAAAAACAGTTTACGTAATTTACGATGATCCTATTGGTCAAGGGGTGTGGCTTAACTGAGTGAGAAAGGTGACTCACTATTTTCTTACGACGGATGGACTATATACAATATTGAAACACACACTTGCACTTACATTCCACAATTTAATTTGATTTAACACCTAACCGGTTTCGCTTTATAGCATTCTCAAAGGTATCATAATGTTCTTCCACTATTACTTCTAACACACACAACACAATCGAAAGTATAAATAATATGGATGGACTATAGTCACAATATACCTACAGATCAATCTATTCGTACAGATGCACGGACTTTAGATGATGTACTTATTTACTGCCATCATCATTGTAGATAGCTTTAAGGGCCTGTTTCATTTGGGACTCGCCAAATGGAACAGGCCCTTAAAGCTAACGAGCTGACGAGCCAACAATCTTCTCTACTCGAAATCTGGAATACCAGTTTACACATTCGAGGCCGTGATAGCCAGAGAGCTGACAAGATACCAAACATATAAAAAAAAAACAGATTTCAGAATTGTTTGTCGTAGCGGAATCATCATCTGTGAAAACAGATATTCATGCCGGTTTTACAGATTTGCGGGAACGCGTCGCACTGCAATGCGCGTTCGGCCTAAAACTGAAGGCTCGTTGGCAGTTTTACTCGCCAGTAGATTAGCCCCTTTTTTTAACGTGTAGGAAAATCCTTATGGATGCTATGCTGGACTCCTACCGACTAAAAAACCTCACGTAACGCCCCCTATGGTTGGGAGCCCCGGGTGAGGCCTCGGAAGGATGTCCCAGGACTCCCAACGCACCATAGTCTTGAGCGAGAGAGTGTCCACGTCCAGACCCACTACGAGGACCTGCCGCTGTTGCGCCCACGCCGTGCACTCCACCAGAGTGCGGGGCGCTGTGGCTGTGTCATCGCTGAGTGGATTAGCCCCTTGAATTAATCACAATGCTTGTTACTCAATCACGTTCTAAAATGGCTCAGGAAGAACACATTGCAGGATCGGGAACTGAATTCTACGCTGGCGAAGCCGCGGCATCAGCTAGTGGGGTATACCTAAATACATTAAGCATTTTGTTATATTAAAGGGTGCTTTAATAAAATCATTTTCTTATAAACTTATCACCTTATTAGGTACTTATATTATATTATCGTTAAGTAATAATGTTAATTCTTATTTCTGCCGGGGCATACAGTGTTGTGTAATCCCGCATCCAGTTCCTGTAAGAAAAGAAAATTACCATGAAGAAATTCACAGAATTTATGAGTTTAGGTTTAATGAATGGACCTAAAAATCTAGAAAACTTAAAACCGGCCAACTGCGAGTCGACATTCGTGAATCCCCATCTCGGGTCCCATTTTTACCCTTTGGGTACGAAACCCAAAAAATGGTATCTAGGGTAATTTTTTTTTCTGGAGAGATTTTTTTTAACGTGAGGAAAATCCTACAAGGATGCTATGCCGGACTCGTACAGACTAGAAACCACACGTATCCTACGTAACAGCCTTCGGTTGGGAGCTCCGGGTACGCCCTCGAAAGGATGTCCTCAGGACTACCAAGGTTTGACGTCCATAAGAGACCATTTGTGGACGAAAAAATTGAAAATGCGATTTCAAGTAGGTACAGCGTTAGCAAAGAGGTTTGAAAATCTGTCATTTTCTATTTTCTTTGACAAGGTTCCGGATTCTAATCGTTGCGCGCGGATTATATTATCTATGTTTATTCCTTGTCCTTATATAAAATTATTCCTACCGTATTAGGTAGCTGGGTGAATCTTACTAATATTTTAAATGCGAAAGTATTTGAGTGTGGATGTGTGGATGTTTGTTACTCTTTCACGAATCAATTTATTTAGTACAAGGATGGGTAAGTATAGTATTTTATTCCGGGAATAAGTACGCATGGGAAGCCGAAACGGAAACACAATTTACGCGAGCGAAGTTGCGGTCATCAGTTTCTTCAATAACTGATACTACCACACCAGTGCCGTCCTCGCGGCCTCGGTCAGAAAACAAAATATTATTGTCTCCTGGCCTTGAATAAGAAAATAAATACTTACGACAACATACAGTACATACTAACGTCAAGCCGAAAAAAATAATATATTATAGTAACGAATGAAATAGATCTCTTTTGCTATTACATATTAAATTCATAAATATAGATACGCAATTTATTTTACTCGAATGGAACTAGGTCCGCTTTAGGTCAGTGTTCTGTAAACGATGTCTTCATATTACACTACGGTAGGTTTTGTAATGGGTTAAATCTTAGGTCTGGTTGGTGGTATTTCCGTTGCTTCTGTTTCAGTGCCCTATATGGTTCATTAAGCCATTGGTCCCGGTTCCCATCCCACTAAAACGGTAGTCGTTAAGTAAAGTTGGAAGTCTTATAGGTATGAATGGCTTGAAGGGAAAAAAATCTAATTACAGGTCACAACCTGTACATTTCAAAACAGCAATAGGGTCAACTCCAGTTAGGGGGGACTAAAAACAACTGGTACACACATATAATATGGGTGTTTATACCTCAGCATTAGTCTACCCCTTCAGGAAAAAGGTGTGACTATTTATACTAGACTAGTTGTATACATGTACCTCTGTATAAAATAGATGATATAGAAATACAGGCAGCAGATGACACATGCCGAACAAGAAAGTAAGGCAAAATTAGCGTGATGAATAAAGTATTGCTCGCCACCGAGTAGAATGTTGTTAAAGAACTAAAAATTTAAATGTAAATTACCTGACACAAAGTGCTGCAGTATGAGAAGTTATTACATCTTGAACATCTTAAGTTTGTGTTAATACCACATACACAGCAACGGCCATTCGTTGGAATTGACACCATATTATTGGCATGTAGTGATGTGACATGAGTGATAACTGGTGTAATGGTAGGCATATTTTCGACTGGCGTGTGATACTGCAATAAAAACATTTAGTATTTGTAACGCTTGAATTTCAAAGAAACAACAAATTCATCAAATATTACCTTTGGCTTACCATTTGTCCGAAGTGTGATTTGGCATTCGCTGACGCTGCCAAGTTTTGCTGTATTTGATAATTCTGCAAGCTTAGCGCAATTTCATCGTTGACCTGACTTATGGTCTTGTAGTTAGGAATTGCTGCATTTGAAGTTCTATGATGTATAGCATCGTATTGGGGTGGTGGCCTCTGTGTTACTGGCCTATGGTGTATGGTTTGACTTTGAGAGTAACTATTTTGTTCCATGGGATTTCTTCGTAGATCATAGTTTTGAGGTACAGCCGAGTTTATAATACAATTGTTATTATTGACTTGTACTAAATTGGTTGAATTAGGTGGCATAGACCTGTATTGGTGTCTTGGTTGATTGGTTAACATATTTGGATTTATACTTATACTGACATTCCTTCCCGCAGACCCAGAGGAGAAAATACATAAACTGTTGTCAGTGTTGTTGTTATTTAATACTTGATTGCTAGGACAATGAAAATTTTTGTCTGTGGGTGCTCCCCTTCCAATAGCTAATTCTTTCGAGGCACTTACTGTATTTGGTGTTGATACTGAATCGTTTAACATTGCCTTTAATAATCTGTTCTGAGTAGTATTCATATTTAAGTTTATTTGATCATTGTTACTCTTAGGTCCTAACTTTGGCAAAGACTTTTTTTTTAATTTTACCCACCTAATCATATCTATATAAAATGGTTCTATATGTTTCCGACTACATGTCCAGCTTAATACTTTGTTTGCGTCTGCTACAGTTTTATTGAATAACCTATCAAGGAATATATCATTATTTTCCTGCGGTAGTATTAAAGACACTACTATACTATATGATAAATCAAATATGTGTGATTTAAATTTAAAGAATTGACTTTTAATTTCTCTAGCTTTAGTTGTGTCCTTGTCATTAAACTGATTATACAAGTTATAGAATTTTGACGCAATTAGCACTAAATGTTCTGATACTATGTCTAACAATGGTTCAACTTGTTCAGAGAGCTCTGCCAACTTATTTAAATGTGTTGATTTATCACCATTATTGTCAGCAGAGTTATTTTTAATATTACTAGTTTGATTGCTCATAACTTCATTGCTATTACTGTTAATATTCAGTCCAGATATAGATATAACAGTTGCAATAGTATTATTTTCCTTAGTATTAATTGAGGTGCCATGATTATTGGCAAGTGGTGCTGATTTTTCACTTATGGAGTTATTATTGTGTTTTTCAGTTGTTTGTTCAACTTCACAGCTTGTTTCGTTCTCTTTATTAGTACTGTTCCGCCTCCATTCCCTTAATCTATTTTTAATAGGTGATTCCTCGTCGCTGTCTTCAAATATTGTTACATTAATGGGCGTACTGAAGTCATACTGTTCCATTTGGTTTAATATGTTAACTGAAACAGAAAAGTAGCTTTTTTCAGATTTACATGGATTTTTTTTAATACTCTAGTATCTATCAAAAAAATACAAGTAACACTCTCGACAGTCACGGGCTCGAATGTTGTTGTCCGGAACCGTTTCCGTACAGTAGAATTTTCCGGACCTAAAATTATCCCTACACATTAATATATAGATACCAATTGGTCAAATTAATATTTGAAAAGCATGGGTATATTTAAAACGTGACACATTGTTATTAACGACCTGGCTTTCCGTGTGATGCGTCCTTATGAACGCGTGAGTTATAGTTTGACTTTCCTACATATCGAGGCGAGAGGGTTGCTCAGACTGAATAATAATGAATAAGGTGGTGTTGTGACGTTGAATCAGTAACGGCGTTTACACTGGAGACGAAATGCACCTGCACCCTTTCAGGTATTCGTAACGACGACGATGCAATGCAATACATTTATCGAATGGGACATCGAAATACGGAGGAGTTAGAGAATTATCGTCGGAAACTTTACGACAGGTTGAGAATGAAGTAGGAGCTGTGACATGATTGCTTGATAATAGTTTGTAGTAGTTCTGTTGAAGATTGCATACGGGAACCATGAAACGCCTACTAGTTTTTAAATAGCAATAAGTTATAGTTTAGAGGTTTAGACTAATTGATATTTTTTACGCACAGGATCTCCTGTTATGTATGACACTTGTGCTAAGTCATTAAAGGTCGAAGGATCACTTCCTTAAAATATTCCTGAACTTTTACTTAAATACTACCAAAGTCATTCCAGATCCCGAACATGGTCCATAACGAGCTGGATATAAAATATTAAGAAGAATTTGGCCATTATTTTGAGATAATATCTTGGATGAATCGATATTGAGAAATTACTGAGGTCAAGTCAAGGTGATCAGTGCATTCATTAAGGACAAAGCAGTGATTTATTAATTTAATTTAACCCATCACTCTTTAAAGGTAGTATTTAAGATTAATAAGTGTATTTAAAAGGTTAGTGTATTATTTTTGTTAATTTTTAACCGACTTCAGAAAGAAAGAGGTTATTTGTCCGACTAAGATTATTTTGTTAATTGTGTAATTGAAGGTTGTAGATAATAATTGTTACAAATTAATCATTTTCAATTTAATTTGGTTAATATTATGCTATATTTAATATAATTGGCATAGTTAGCTTTAACAAGCTACATCTATTACCTAATTAATCAAATTTGTATCAAAAGTTTTAACTTATTTCCTACGCTTACCTACACTAAGAATTAGTCATTAATAACAAAAATCAAATACATTTGTACATGACATAAGTATCTTTTACACTACTAAGTTGGCAAATAAGCATACGGCCTGCCTGATGGTTTTTTACAATAGCCTATGAACGTTTGCAACACCAATTAATTTGTAATTATTAGCATTATAGTGAATATTAAATAGTGTTAAATCATTATAGATTGTTATTGTTAGTATATCAAAGTATATTGTACTTAAAACTCTAATTAGGATATCCAATCAAACATACATAGGTACTTATAGTCACGCCCTTATCTTTGAAGGGTTAGGCAGAGGCATACTATACGCCTACATTTCACGATATTTAGTTTAAATCCTTCAAAACTTATTTGATATTTTGTATTATAGTTTGTTAAGCTTGCTATTGTATAAATTCCAGGATTACAAGTGCGTCTCCCACAATGGTTAATGAAAAAGAACTTATTAAAAAGAGAGGCAGTTTCAAGGGACGTTTGACTGCATTTTCAACCTATTTAAATTCTTTGGATGTTACTTCATTGACGTCTATCGATGCCAGCGAATTGCAGATACGAATTGGTAAAGTGGAGACTTTGTACGAACATTATGATGAGGTACAGTTACAATTGGAGTGTAGTAGTGATTCTGGTGAGTTACAAATATCAGAACGTAATGAATTTGAATCCCTTTATTATAATTTACTCGCTAAGTCCAAAGATATATTAAATAAATTTAATAATGAACGAGAGCAGTTTCAGTCAACTGGTAGTGAGAAGGGTTCACGTTCTGGTAATAATTGTAGGTTCGTCAAGTTGCCCACTATTCAACTACCGAAGTTTCGTGGTTCGTATGATTCGTGGCTTGAGTTTCATGATACCTTTGCAAGTCTCATTCATTCCAATGACGAGATGGATAGCATAAATAAGTTCCACTACTTAAGAACGTCATTGGAAGGTCCTGCGGCAGTAGTTATACAGGCTGTTGAGTTCTCAGCCAAGAATTATGAAGTAGCTTGGAGGCTTCTGTGTGATCGGTTCGACAATAAACGTTTGTTGTTACAAAATCACGTTACTGCCTTATTTAACATCGAGCCCATTATAGATAATTCAACTCATCAGTGCGCGCGGCGCTATGTGTGCGTGCGCTAGTAATTATACAGCTTTAATTTGTGTGGCAGTGATGCGGCCGTCTTCACAGAGTACATTTTTATATTATGAGGTAGAGACGTAACTCGACTTATTGACGACACCAGCGGTGCCAAGCAGTCTTTGCAGGAAACGCTCTGCGTGGCCGCGAAATAAACATCATATTTATACAAAAAGCACACAGCGCCATCTACCACGTTTGTAGGCAACTCTTACGTTATAATGAAACGAAATCAAATATCATGACAAGTCTCAATGTAACTGCAACGTTGAGATCCTGTGTAACTTGGCCACATTATAATTCATTACATAGTGTTCTTATTGATAATACCATGGGTACAGTCGTTAAAGAAAATGTTTGATTCTTTACAGAGAAAATGTTTAAGAAGTCAGGTAAATATTTTTTATGTGTAAATTAATTCGTGTTAATTGTGTTAATTTGTTGAGTTTTTGTATACATTGACTAAAATATAATGATATTAGTTGGAGATGTCGGAAAAAATAAGGTGTCTGGGAGCTTTTAACGAAAACGCTGCCTAAACCCTTCGAGGCATAACAAAATAATGTATGGTAGAATTGTGTAACTTATAAAGGCCTACAGAAAAGTCATAAATGATAGAGCTCCAAATTCTAATGCAAAAAAATAGAAATGCAGAGATGGTCGACGGAAAAAAACATTTCTAATACTGCAAATATGACAAAAATTGAACGGTATGACTTGATTAAAAAAATAAAAAAAAACCATATCTATACATCTAAAAAAACTGTTGAGGGTCGAGAGTCTGTACATGGAAGATAATTTGAAAATTTTAATTGTAGGGCGTTCTCTAATCGATACTGAAGCTGAAAATGTAATTAGTTTTATGTCTGTCTGTCTGTATCCTGATTATGAATTGATTTAAATGAAACTTGGTACAATCTGAGCTTATGATCCGGGGAAAGTTCTAGGATACTTTTGTTCCCGATATATTGCGCGGTTCCTTTGGAAGAGGGCAGGGCAGTTTCACACGCTTTTCGCACACCTTATGTGTCAGTTAGTTTGTTATAAGATTAATGACATACTTCAGCCATATGGCTTAAAAGTTCTTCGGCTACCACCGTATCATCCTGAACTCAACCCAATAGAAAATGTATGGGGAATTTAAACAAATTATAATGCTTCGCATAAAATCGAACAAAATGTGATGGAAATAATGAAATTAATAAACGAACGTTTAAGTAAATTGATGAAGAGATGTGGAGTTATACTTGTCGACACGCCAAAGAAGAAGAATTCTATCGACATTTTGATTGAATTTATAATTAACCTTGGAGAGAGCAGTGAATCCTAAAATTCCTTAATTTTATTCTTCAAACAGCGATACATAATAATATGTATAGCATACAGTTAAACAAGTTTTTGTATTTTGTACTTAACTGTACCTCATGTCACGCACACGAAGTCACTGTGTTTAGACGAGGCTTACCCACACATAGTACCGCGCGCACAGATGAGTTAAACTTACTATACAAAGGAGTCCTCTGGCGCCTTGAAACGAACTATAGATAATGTTAATAAAAATATACGTGCCCTAGAATCATTAGGCGAGCCTGTCATGCACTGGGATACACTTTTAATATTTATTGTCAGTAATAAATTAGATGTCAAAACCTATCGTGAGTGGGAGGAATTCAAGGGTCGTCTTGACAAAAATTCACCAGTTACATTCACACAATTCATCACTTTTATGCAAAATCGTGCAGACATGCTTGAGACCATTGAATTGTCACGTAACACTAGTCAGTCTAGTACACAATTAAAGTCAGTTTCCAAGGTCAAATCAATGGTATCCGTTCAACAAAACGATTCTACTTCGAATGAAAAATCATGTCCTAAATGTACTGGTGATCACGACTTAAGTAACTGTCACCAATTCCTTTTCCTTGTCCAATAGTGAACGGCTACAAATATTGCCTAATTATAAGATTTGTTTCAATTGTTTTCGGAAGGGCCATTATGCTAACAAATGTAAGAAGCCTGGGTGCAAGATCTGCAAACGAAAACATAACTTCCTGATACACAATTCTAATTATTATAAACAAAACAATAGCGAAGCGAAGACAAATCACTCCCCAGCGAGCGCGCAGCTCACCGGCGCGCGCGACGGCGATAAGGAGCCAGTTAGTTTATCAGCCAATATACAGGCGGCGCCAGCGTCGAGCGACGGCGATTAGCAGGTGCTCTTATCTACCGCTTTGGTCAAAATTCCTGACGTACATAACAATGTGCATATAGCTCGCGCTGTGTTAGATAGTGGTAGCAGGCCTCCATCACTCGCTCAAAATCGCGCGCTATGTACCTACCGCTCGGCATCTCCCTGGGGATACAACTGGCAGAGGGCTGCAGGACGCCCGACTGAGCGCTCGCATCGCACCGCACCGCACGTTTCCCGCGCTTACGCTTCGAAATACCGAAACCACATAATTATTGTGCAGTGGAATAGTACAAAAACAAAAGAAAATTTGTCGTTTTTTAAATTGCCGAGAGAGTAGAGTAGAGTCAGGTATTATAAAATTATTGTTTTTTATAGGCAATTCAATGTTTTATAGAATTTGTAGGTAAATAGGTTTTATAGGTAGTCGAAGCGCTCGTGGCCCCGGGGACTCAGTGTTCTGTAATCGATCACTGTAGTAAGCAACTTTCACTATGGCCAGTTCTTGGATGGGTGACCATTCATGTGACCACTTTGTGACCTTTATTTGAGCGTTTCCGTGCTTCGGAAGGCACGTTAGGCCGTTGGTCCCGGTTGCCAATAAAATTGCAGTCAGCCAAGTTGAAGGCCTTTTTAGGCGGTTTGAAAAATTTAAACAGCAGAGGGTCACAACTCACAACCTGTACTTGGTACAAACTATAAAAAAATGAAATGTGGGCATCTAATATGCCTCTGCCTTCCCCTTCGGAGATCTACGCGTGACCATATGTATGTGTGTGTAACATAGTAAGGTAGGATGGCCGGGTGAGATAGGTGAATAGCCGGTACTTACGCTAAAGGTAATGTCAGTTAAATTTAGATTTCTTTGATATTTTAGTTATGGGTAGGCATAAGATAAACAATATAAATATATAGGTATACCTACCTACTGTGATTCATAATTTATTTTTGGTTTTTACGTGCATTTATAAAAGCGTGTTTTTCTAGGGTTTTTTTAAACCATTCATATTTTTTTTCCTTACATTCCATTACATTGTTAGTTACATACACATCGACCTACTAAAAGCGTATTAAAACATGGTTGATTCGTAACATTTGTTTTATTACAACAATCATTATAGGTTCAACCCTAGCGCATTCTTACGATGACGTCACTCGCACAGCGGGCAACACAGTCTCGACGCTATGAGCGCGTGTTTAAGGTACAATTCTTCTCGTTCTGAGCAGCAGGTATTATTATTAAAATTTTGTAGGCTAATATAGCGTAGGTATTGTCGCTTTTGTATGGGAGTGATGTATCTGTTACGTAGTAACTATTTAGTAATCTGTGGTGGTAGTACGTCTTGTCTAATGACGAAAAGGTTTTGCAAACGATTGGGTTTGCGTACTGTTAGTGTAGATAAATCAATCATGGGGATAAATAATTCTACTTCACGCGTAGGTGAAATGTGTACAGTATCGATGCACTCGTTAAATGATAGCTATACGGCCAAGCTTCGTTGTTTTATTTTGCCGTCAATAACTAATAATGTTCCATCACATAATTTAAACTTAAAAAATATTATTATACCTTCTGAGCTTTGTCTTGCTGATCCCAAATTCCATTTAGAAAGTGCCGTTGATTTGATTATAGGCGCTGACATTTTTTGGGAATTAATTGGTACACAGCAAGTTAAGTTAGGTACTGGACAACCGATACTTCATGAAACCAAACTTGGTTGGGTGGTTTCTGGCCCAGTAAGCAGCGGCTATGTATCGGCTCCATCAAAAATAATTCATTGTAACTATTCTTCTGTTAATGATGACATTCAGAACCTACTTTCCCGGTTTTGGCAGCTGGAAGAAGTGTGCCCTCAGTCGTCTATTTATTCCACAGAGGAAAAATTATGTGAAGATCATTTTATTAATAATACTACTCGTTTGAGTGATGGACGCTTTTGTGTTAAGCTCCCTTTAAAACAAAGTGCGACGGTTCTAGGTGATTCTTATCAGCGAGCAAAGAAATGTTTACTTTCTCTAGAACGCCGCAACTTAACTAAACCTAAGTTTAGTCAAATGTACTCGGACTTCATGGTGGAGTATGAAGCTTTAGGTCACATGACAGAGTGTGATCCAGGTAAAACCTCTTATTTTATTCCTCACCATGGCGTCTTACGAGAGAGTAGCGTGACTACAAAGTTACGAGTTGTGTTTAATGCTAGTAGCCCTAGCACTTCTGGTGTGTCATTAAATGACATACAACTTGTTGGACCTACGGTACAGGACGACATTTTAGCCATTCTTCTCCGTTTTAGACAGCATAAGTACATCCTGACTGCGGATGTTGAGAAGATGTACAGGCAGGTGCTCGTACATCCAGATGATAGGCATTTACAGCAGGTTGTATGGCGTAAGGATTCGTCTGATCCAATCAAGACGTACCAGCTAAACACTGTTACTTATGGCACTGCCAGTTCAGCCTATTTAGCCACTAGGTGCCTACATCAATTAGGGCTAGAATGTACAGACTCGACAATCATCAACATTATTAAGCACGATTTCTACGTTGATGATTTGCTGACGGGTACTAATGACATTTCTGACGCTTTACACATTCGTCAGGAAGTGACTTCCGTTTTGGCTTCAGCTGGTATGCACTTACGGAAGTGGAAGTCTAATAACCGTCAGTTATTATCTGAGTGCGATGAGTCTGCCCTCAACTTAAATATTGGTGCCACCGAACCAAATAAGACTTTGGGTTTGGGTTGGTTACCAGCTTCTGATATTTTGTATTTTTCAGCAGGTACTTTAAATATGAAGGGAACTTCAAAGCGTGCAATTCTTTCGATCATAGCACAGATATTTGATCCACTGGGATTACTAGGTCCCTGCGTTATTCTCATGAAAATATTATTGCAACAATTGTGGTTGGCCAAGGTTACGTGGGATGATCAGCTCTCGCCTGATATCTGCCACTCGTGGAAGCAGATATTAGATACACTTCCAAATCTCAATCATTTGCAAATTGCACGACGTGTTATCTGTGATTCAAGCCAATCGATTGAGTTACACGTATTCACTGACGCGTCACAAAGTGCGTATGGAGCTTGCGTTTATGTTCGCAGCATTAATGTGAGAGGAGAAGTTTTTGTATCTCTTTTAATGGCGAAGAGCAGAGTTGCTCCCATTAAGCCCACCACTATACCTAGGCTAGAACTTTGCGGTGCTTTAGTTGGGGCTCGACTTTGCGAGAAGGCTGTCAGTTCTTTGCGTGTTAGCATTAATAAAATTGTGTTTTGGACTGACTCCACAATCGTTTTAGGTTGGTTAAATATGTCACCTAACAAATTGCAGCCCTTTGTTCGTAACCGGGTTGCCGAAATATTAGAAAAAACATCAAATTCTGTCTGGAGGCACGTTCCCACTGATCAAAATCCTGCTGATCATATTTCACGTGGCATCAGCTTAGATAAAATTCAACAGCTGGACATTTGGTGGTCAGGACCTAATTATTTAAAATTAGATGCTTCTGAATGGCCTTTAAATCCAAATACAGTGCATGAATTACCCGAGACTCGCTCGGAATTAGTTTTAAGTGTAACAGTTAGTTATAATACTTTTATTGATTTCAACAGGTTTTCTAACTTTCTTAGATTAAAACGTACGACTGCTTACGTTCTCCGTTTTATTAACTCTTGTCGCAAACGTCATGTTCCGACTAATTACCTGAGTGACACAGAGTTACAAAATGCATTAAAAATTATTATAAAAATTTCACAAATGCATTCATTTCCGGAGTATCAGTTACTGTTGAATCAAAAAAGTTTACCTAAAAAGAGTCAATTATTAAAATTTAATGTTTTTCTTGATGAAGATAAAATTATGCGTGTAGGAGGTCGATTAGGTAACTCAGACTTTCCTTACGATAAGAAATTTCCTATTATTATACAGTCCACTAATAGATTTACCAAATTATTATTTGAATTTGAGCATAAAAGATTATTGCATGCAGGTCCGCAATTGTTGTTTTCTACTATCAGAGAAAATTACTGGCCAATCGGTGGTCGTAATTTGTCGAAGGCGTGTTTCCGAAAATGTGTACTCTGTTGTCGTATGAAAGGCAAAACTGTTGCCCCAATAATGGGCAATCTACCTAAAACCCGCCTTTCTTATGGATGTTTCCCTTTTAATGTCGTCGGCGTGGACTACGCGGGTCCATTCATTGCTGCTAGTCGTCAAGGTCGGAGCTGTAGACTTGTAAAGGTATACGTCGCGATTTTCATATGCTTTTCCACCAAGGCTGTTCATTTAGAATTGGTGGGTGACTTGACGAGTAACAGTTATTTGCTGGCATTACGTCGATTTATTTCACGTCGGGGAAAACCTTCTGATATTTACTCCGACAACGGTACCTCATTTGTAGGGGCATGCAAATATTTTTCTAATTTTTTAAAAACTAATTGCGATTCGTTGGCGGAGAGTGCTGCTAATGAAGAAGTTAAATTCCATTTTATTCCTGCTTTTTCTCCACATATGGGCGGATTGTGGGAGGCGGGCTTGAAGTCCACCAAATTTCATTTATTGAGAGTGATGGGAAATTGTAATCTCACCTGAATTTTGCACTACATTGGTTCAGATTGAGGCCTTGTTAAACTCCCGGCCATTGACTCCACTGTCATCGGATCCAGAAGACTTGACGCCTCTAACTCCTGGCCATTTTCTCATTGGGCGAGCCATCACCTCTATTCCCGCAACGGACTACACAAATGAACCGCATCACCGCTTATCTCGTTTCCAGCGAATAGAACAATTGCGACAACATTTCTGGACTCGTTGGAGTAAGGAATATGTTACAGAACTCCAGCAACGAGTAAAATGGCGCACAGGCTCAAGCGTTTTAACTATAGACAAGCTTGTTCTACTGAAGGAGGATAACCTTCCACCGCTGAGATGGAAACTTGGACGTGTCGTCGCTATTTACCCCGGCACTGATGGTGTTAGCCGAGTAGCAGATGTAAGAACTACAAATGGAGTTATTCGCCGTTCTTTTTCCCGTATTTGCCCTCTTCCTGATGATGAAGAATTGGGTTGAAATCCAAGTATTTCAACGCCCGGGGGCATGTTGAAGATTGCATACGGGAACCATGAAACGCCTACTAGTTTTTAAATAGCAATAAGTTATAGTTTAGAGGTTTAGACTAATTGATATTTTTTACGCACAGGATCTCGTGTTATGTATGACACTTGTGCTAAGTCATTAAAGGTCGAAGGATCACTTCCTTAAAATATTCCTGAACTTTTACTTAAATACTACCAAAGTCATTCCAGATCCCGAACAAGTTCAGAGGGAAATTATTTCCCAAAAAGAGAAGAATGCAGCGCTATAAGACGCTTCACTAAGAATGCTGTAACCGGAACCAGACTGTTCTTAATGAGATTTAAAGTTATGGGTACGCTGACCAGTGTGCCGAGAGCTGAGCGTGTTCATACCTACACTCAAACTTTTAAATTGATATGAATAGTAAGTCATTACTCAAACTCACATTGTACCTTTCCACTAAGTGCGCCTTCACACTAGCGTTTTTCCAGCGTAGGCGTACGATGGACGTATGCGCGGCGGATACGCGACGGCAACGCGACGTATACGCGACGCATACGGCGCGTTACTGGGGGATCGTGTACAATCCTGTTCACAAGCGACTTATCCTCGGCATGGAAATGATTGCTACTAGAAAATAATTATCTTAAGAGTATATTTGACTTAATAAAAATTGAGCAAGATGTTATTTGACGAAGCAATTAAATTTGCGAAAGATTCTTTTAGGAAATGAAACTATGCGATAAGTTTTTTGGGGAGTGAAAATTGACGAAACAATTTCTGCCAAACGGCAGGATCCTGGCTATTTCATATGCTGAGTGGGAATTACATGATAATTTTACAATCCAATATGGCCGCCGCGCCGGCATTACAAAATAACATGATGGGTATCGCTTAACGGATTTTTGAGTATGCTGAGTACGAATTCGTTACTGACTGTTATGTTATGTTACGGACTGTTATGTCTTACGGTATTCTACTGTGGGATAATGCCGCAGATATAAATTCAATTTTTGTTTTACAAAAACGAGCCATAAGAGCCATATATAGATTAGGTCCAAGGGTCTCTCTGCGCGAAAAATTCAAAGAGGTAAATATTCTGACTGTAGCATCACAATATATTTTTGAAAATCTTATGTATGTGCAAAATAATCTATCTAGTTGCGTTAAGTTAAGCGATATACACAGTGTAAATACCCGACATAAAGATAACCTTGCTTGTCATCAGTGTAGACTGAAAAAAGTCAGTAATTCCTTCCTGGGTAACTGTATACGTTTTTACAACAGGCTTCCAAATGAAATAAAAAGTATGCCCTTAAATAAGTTTAAAAAGTGTATAAAAAGTAAATTGTACCGCAGGGGCTACTATTCAATTGACGATTATTTGCTTGACAAGGAAGCCTGGAAATGATATGCTTGCTCTACTGCATTCTCAAGCAATAGTTTGTGATTTTTAGTTTAAATTTTGTAAATAGAGCACAAAAAGAAAAGCCCGTCGAGTTTCTTGCCAGTTCTTCTCAAGCGGGCCGCGTTCCGAACTGGTGGTACTATTTGCATTGTATTCATTGACGTGTCGCAAGTGCCTATGTATTAGGATTATGCGAAATAAATGTTTTTTTGAGTTTGAGTTTGAGAATTACATGATTTTGTTTTAAATATCTTGCTTGCCAAATTGACGTCGCCACCAGCCTGATGGAAAACCGTGGTGCATCTAGCGATTGGGGGCCACTTCTGACAGTGGTCCTCAAGTTGGCGGCCCTGTGATGTGCCTCTTCACGCTCCTCTTGAAGAACCTGGGATTGTAAGATGAGGGAAACACGTGCGCGGGCAGGTAATTAACAGATAATTTTGCAATACAATATGGCCGCCGCGCCGTATTTACAAAATTTCGCGATGGGTTTGAGTTTCTGAGTACGAATTACATAATAATTTAGCAATCCAATATGGTGAAAAGCTGAAGGCTTTCAGAAAAGGAGAAGAGAGAAATAAAAAGATAGAATTAAAATTTCAAATGATGGTGTATTATAATCTAAGCTCGGGGTCGTGGTAATTTCGGGCAGCAAGTGCGATCTCCGAAGGCCTTCGCAGGGTTCCGACTTATCTTAGTAGTTCTCAAGGCTGATGCAGTCCGCGACGTAGCCGTGCCGTCCACAAATTCGGCTGGCACGGTGTTTTCGACCCGCAGGGTGGGTGACTGCTCGTAGACTTGAAGGGTGCGTCTTCACCTTCGTGGAACCCGAAGGTGGACTTCTATAGCCCGTAGGGTGGATGCTGACAACCCGTAGGGTGGACGTTGACAACCCGTAGGGTGGATGCTGACAACCCGTAGGGTGGACGTTCCTGCTTGGAACCCGCAGGGTGGACCCTGGAATGTTCCAGATGACGGGTTAGCTGGAACCCTTTTTCCCGCCCATTGCTAAGACAGCCGACTCCTGTTAACCATTTCAGGAATCGGGGGTCTCACAATGTTTGCTGATATTCTACTTTTACAAAGAGATTTTTTCACACCCCTTTAATCTACCCTCCCATAACAGGGTTGACCAACAGCCGTTAATTTTCACTGTTTTAAAAATCTAGATTCATTATAAATAATTTGACTCACCCAATGATGGGGTTATTGACGCTCGCAGCTAAATCGCTGATCACTTTGGGAGCACCTGGCTCCTAACAATATTTTTTCACTTTGAAATTATACTCTGATGCACCTACGCCTTCGCGACTAGTGACTTTACATTATTTGAGTAATGGGGGCTTCGAAATTCGCGCGCGGTTGTTTTTATATTTTTGTACAGCGCCTCTAGCGGCACCACTCGAAACTACTAAACGTCAAGACCGCTTTTTAAATACGAATGAGGCTTCCGCCGTTGCGACAATAACTCGGTAGATGGCGCTTTCATTTATTAATCTACGTTTTCATTTTAAAACCCCTAATGTTGAACCCCTAATTGCACCCGTTGTTCCACAACGTTACATACTCCCCCTCCCCGGTGAGCGTTTGACGTACCCTAACGCGTCAAATGCTGCGTTCGTCCTCGAACGCCCCTAACATAATACCTAATACTCGTCTATGTGTGTGTGTATGTTAGTGTGTTGTGTGAATGAGATGATGCTGGGTGTAGCGAAGAGTCGGCCTTAACTTTAATGAAACCAACTCGCAGGATGTATTAAGGTGATTCTGAAGGATCTTATAGGACAGAAAGAGAAAAGACGTATTTGAGGCTTTGGGTTGAAGGTTCAGGTAATACGCACCGCCTGAAAGTGGGGTGTGTATAATAAGGCTTTTTGCTGAAGGCTGGGATTTATACAACCGTCCCAGAGAAGAACATCCTACTAGGGCTAGTGTAACACTTCCGACTCATAGGATGGACTATCCCCCAGGGCAAGCCTCTAGCTTCCGAGTGGTAGGATTAGCCATATGACGAAAATAAACATAACGGTGATCTACACCTACGACTGTTAGGGCAAGACAAATGCTGCCAAATAACAGTACCATAATTCTGTTCGGGTAAGCCTCATGCTTCCTCGTAACAGTAACAAACCTACACCATAATTCTGTTAGGGCAAGACCATGCTGCCAACTAACAGTAAACGACGAACTCTGTTAGGGATAGACTCATGCTTCCAACTAACAGAAAACTCCCAACCAAACCAAGAAACAGAAAAGTGATAGAAAATAATTTACTTGCAGAATCCTTCGTGTTGCTAATTAACCCTTATGTCCCCATGACGAACACGGCATGTGTTTGTCACGTTGTTCTGTGTACTTATTTGAAAGTCGTGTGTAGTGTGTAGTGTGTAGTGTCCCTAACTAATTACTAGGCTATTTAGCCCTTTAACCAAATAAAATAAAAAACCAAGTGCATATTCGCAATCTTAGTATCAATAACAAAAGACAAATGCTTATTCTCAACTTTAGTAGAAGAATGTTGACTATGACTATTATGTCAACCTTAATAAATGACGAAGATCATTGATCTTTGGCCATTCTGCCAAATATCTAAACAAAATATGGTGCCCTTGTTTGCCACCATGTCAGTGTAAAATGTATTTAAATAAATAATGTGTATGTATGTACGTATGAAATCTCCCCTGTGCAAGTTTTATTTTGTTTGCGCGTAAGCTGCTGACGTAATCGTGTTGATGCAAACGTGTTATTCATCGTTGCATCTAAGGCCAGTGTCACACTATGTAAACAAACAAAAAAAAAACTGCTTGTTGAGTGTTTGGAATTGTGTGTGAAGACAAGTGTGATGAATATGTGATGACTATACACTACTTAATTATTATGTAAGTGTAATTGTGAACTTCCGTATGATAATATGTATACGTGTAACATGACACGAAATGTGGTACCTATATGTGCCACCTAGGCATTAATATTATATTACGGTGTGCTAACACCCTTATATTTTCCCAAAAAAAACCATTATCAAAACCTATTGTGTAACTGTACTGATGTACTATATAAACTATTAGTGAATGCATTTTAATGCAGTGTAATTGCCTGAGGGCTGCCACCGTTGAACCAGGTTCCTCTCCCCGGATCTTAACTTCATATGCAAGTTCCGCTTTTGGAAGCGATGTGAAATTTGATTTGAATGCCATTGTACTGACTATTTCAATTACTATAGCCGGGAATCTTTAGTGATGATGATTATTTACCAATGTATAGTGTATTTATCTGCTACTTATTTTACATGAAAAGTTAATTTTATGTAAACAACGAATGTTCGCTATATTCGCTAACGAATTCTGTTGTAGTGAACGACGGCCCTTATCGTTGTCTGTTTACGTCTTGTTGAATGTTAAGGAATGTGAATATTTTTCGATCCACCCGCCGAATAACGAAAAATAAATTCTACTTTTTAGGGTTCGTTGAACCGAATTATAAATTGAACCTTTATAAAACTTAGTATTTGCTTTAGTAAATACTTAAGTTTGGAAATAGTACCTTTTAGGGTTCCTTCACTCAATTAATAGATTGGACCCTTCTAGAAATTAATTGTCTGTCTGTCTGTCTGTGTTTAAGTGTAATCTAATCCTAAGCAGTGAGTAGTGAAAGTGAAGTGTGTGATGATGGGTTGATGAAATTAACTAAGTGTTTTACAGCTTTACTCGAATAATGCAATTTTCGACGCTGCTATTATTTTTATTGAAATGTAACTATTCACACGAACGTACTACGAGTTAATTGTATTTTAACTCGTACTACTAATTTTTTCTTTAAATCGTTCCTTACTACTACGGAACCCTTAATTATTCTGAACTGTGTCAAAGACGATTCGCACTTGGACGGTTCTTGAAATAAACTATATGGTAGTAACCAACCTTTTATGTAAATTGTTCCTCACCACTACGGAACCCTTGAATATTTCGAATTGTTTGAAAACCGATTCGTACTTGGACGATTCTGGAAATGTTTTGTATGAGACTGTTGGTGCCCGGAGTGTATTATATTCACTTCCACCCACAGTTTATATGGAAAAAAAAAATTTCTTCTACTATCGAGCTAGTAATTCAACTTACTCGTAAACGTTATGAAAGCAACATCTGCCGTTGTTTATTCGGAACACGAATCAAAGTTAATAGTTTATAATTGTTTTTTGGCAAGAATGTATTCACTGCGTGATCTACGTTTGGAATGTTTTTTCTTACAGTTGTACTTCAGTGTATCAGAATTCGACGTAATTCGAAAAGTGAAACAATTATGAATCTTTTAAAATTTACGTGAAGTGAAATTTGTAAAATCTTTGTTCTACCGTTTTACTAGAGTGAAATTTCAATAGGGATTGTCACCCAGAAGTGTGATTATCGGCTGTTGGTCTCGCTGTAAATTCACATATGGGAAATACAACAAAATAATACACAAATTGAGGCGGTTTGACGCCGTAAAAAAAATAAAAATTGTGGTGGTGATATCCTTTGACTACTTTTTACGATGAATATAGGCAATTAACTCACTTACTAATATTAATGTAAGCGTTTCAAATGAGAAGTTTTACTTCAGACTTTAACGAAGTACTATTTAAAATTGGAACAAAACAAAAAAAACTTTTACTTTAAATTTACTTAAAATTTTTCCACCATAAAATAACTATTTGAGGGTGTGAAAAATAAATTGGGGACCGTTAAAATTTGGAAAAATTACAATTCACGTTGAGAAAAAAATTCAAATTTTGCCTTGTTCTTGAGTTGCCGAAATCTGTCTAAAATAACTAAAAAACACACAAAATAAGCCGGAAAGAACAAGTTGGCAGCAGAGGTCAGGAGAGCCAAATTCCTGGGTAGTTGTAATAATTTGGAGGGAAACTACCCCGCTAACGGGCACTCTTAAGACTATTTTACACAAATTGAATAATCTTATAATTATGACCTCCGACTCCCGTCGGAAATCGCTTTCTCGCTACCCGAAACCACGATGTGGGCGCCACTGAAAAGCTGAGGGCTTTCAGAAAAGGAGAAGAGAGAAATAAAAAGATAGAATTAAAATTTCAAATGATGGTGTATTATAATCTAAGCTCGGGGTCGTGGTAATTTCGGGCAGCAAGTGCGATCTCCGAAGGCCTTCGCAGGGTTCCGACTTATCTTAGTAGTTCTCAAGGCTGATGCAGTCCGCGACGTAGCCGTGCCGTCCACAAATTCGGCTGGCACGGTGTTTTCGACCCGCAGGGTGGGTGACTGCTCGTAGACTTGAAGGGTGCGTCTTCACCTTCGTGGAACCCGAAGGTGGACTTCTATAGCCCGTAGGGTGGATGCTGACAACCCGTAGGGTGGACGTTGACAACCCGTAGGGTGGATGCTGACAACCCGTAGGGTGGACGTTCCTGCTTGGAACCCGCAGGGTGGACCCTGGAATGTTCCAGATGACGGGTTAGCTGGAACCCTTTTTCCCGCCCATTGCTAAGACAGCCGACTCCTGTTAACCATTTCAGGAATCGGGGGTCTCACAATGTTTGCTGATATTCTACTTTTACAAAGAGATTTTTTCACACCCCTTTAATCTACCCTCCCATAACAGGGTTGACCAACAGCCGTTAATTTTCACTGTTTTAAAAATCTAGATTCATTATAAATAATTTGACTCACCCAATGATGGGGTTATTGACGCTCGCAGCTAAATCGCTGATCACTTTGGGAGCACCTGGCTCCTAACAATATTTTTTCACTTTGAAATTATACTCTGATGCACCTACGCCTTCGCGACTAGTGACTTTACATTATTTGAGTAATGGGGGCTTCGAAATTCGCGCGCGGTTGTTTTTATATTTTTGTACAGCGCCTCTAGCGGCACCACTCGAAACTACTAAACGTCAAGACCGCTTTTTAAATACGAATGAGGCTTCCGCCGTTGCGACAATAACTCGGTAGATGGCGCTTTCATTTATTAATCTACGTTTTCATTTTAAAACCCCTAATGTTGAACCCCTAATTGCACCCGTTGTTCCACAACGTTACAATGGCCACGGTAAAATTTTGTAATAACGGTGAAGTGGCCATGTTGGATTGCAAAATTATCACGATATTCGTAGTCAGCATACTTAAAAACCCATAAAACGATACCCATCATGAAATTTCGTAATTACAGCGCGGCGGCCATATAGGATTGCAAATTTATCATGTAATTCGTACTCATCATACGAAGAAACCCTTAAACGAAACCCATCATGTAATTTTATAATTACAGCACGGCGGCCATATTAGATTTCAAAATCGTCATGCAATTCGTACTCAGAATACTAAAAAACCGCTATAACGATACCCATTATGAAATTTTGTAAATACGGCGCGGCGGAGGCCATATTGGATTGCAAATTAACATGTATTTTCGTATGCATCGTTTTAATTATTGTGTAATTAATGAAAGAAATCGATGTAAAAAAATAATAGCATACGGTCACGAGGCACCAGCAAGGGTAGTTTTTTCCGAATCATGAACATAATTTTATTCGCAGTTTGCACTAATCTTCTTTTTTAAAAGTAAAGCCATCAATAGTGTTTCCTGGTCAGAATCTATTTTGTTAACGATGATACCAAAACGCCAACGAAATTGTGTGACGCTAGCGCGGCGTATACGCTGCGTATACGTCGCGTATACGTCGCGTCTACGCCGCGCATACGTCCATCGAACGCCTACGCTAGTGTGAAGGCGCACTAAAAGGTACTTTGAGAATACCCTAAGGCGAAAACTGTCAAGTTTTGTAAAAGATCAAATAGTGAACAAGTACAAGTTGTGAGTTTGAATAATGAATTACAACAAGTTCCATCAAGTGCCAACAATCCAGAGTATAAATAGAAAAGATCATCAAATCATTTCATCAGTGCATCTCACTAATTATCACATGTACAATTTAATGGAATTTTCGGGGGTAGATATATTCTTGAATGTAATTACCTGTGTCCATAGTTATTGTCCTTATTGTAATGATCACATTCTCTAGATTGGACAGTTCTTTTGATCACTGCTAATACCTGTAAATAATAAAAAAAGGTTTATTTTTACAGTTTTGTGTTTAATAGTTACAAATTTGGTAACTATTAAATACAAAACTGCAGTAAGTAGGAAATAATATAATGGATAGAGAAGGAGTAATTCCTTACAAATTAACCTTTTTTACATTTTCATACGAAGGTTTGGTTTGAACAGAAAAAAATTGTCTTTATATTTACTTAGGATAAAATTTCGTATCGTATAGAATGTTTCCTGATATCACGGAAGTTACATGAGGTTCATCTTTATCACCGAATCATAACAAGGGTAATTGTATTTGTTGCAGGGTAAGGATGTAATACCACAGATTATATAATATATTCTATAGTAATACACGGAAGTCATTGTATAACGATAACTATTAGTTTTTTTTGTGGTATAACGTAACGGAGAAGGTACATAGTCAAAAGATTCCTCTCTCTTAAGTCTCATATTATCTACCTATTATCTGAACCACTTGAGACGCGGTGGTGATGGTCTGTATTTTTTTTCTAACAGATAGATAGTAAATGTAGTTTAGCTTAAAATTACTCAAACTTCACTTACGGACACCACCACTCACCATCATCTTTTGTCACCCTGCTTGTTTACGTTACGCTAACTTTGAGGACTGCACTGATTTATTTCGAGTCCAATGGGTACTTCAGCAATAAATTGAAAATCTAGCAGAAATAAATTTAAAAGCTTCTCACTGCACCGTACAGCTAGACTTGGATTTGCACGAGAATATGCTAACAGGCTTGGTAGACATGGAAGACATCACCGTGTTTTCAGACGAGAGTAGAACAGCCTTAAGAAGTCATGATGGACGTCAGCATGCATACAGCAGGACGAAAACTAGAGGTTTGCTCCTGCACTATTACGGTAACAGTGGGCTCCAAGGAGGGATCTCATAAGATTTGTACCGATTGTGTTGTGTTCGATAGAGGCCATATTAACGCTCAAAAATACGTAAAGGATGTGTTCTTTAAGAGCATAATATCTTTCGCATCTTTTATTGGAGAAAAAGCTTTGCTTGACATTAAGCAAGATTGGTCATTGTCTACCATAATGTGGTTCAAATCCAAGTTTTACCATGGGTACTTTTGATTCAGATATTTTGCGCGAATCCTTCGCTCCTATTCGTCTTCGCGTGAAATTATATAGCCTTTAGTCTTGCTCAATAATTGGACTGCAAACCGTTAAAGAATTTTCGAAATCTATCAAGTAGTTTCTGAGATTCTAGCGTTCAAACAAACAAACTTCTCAGCTTCATAATAATTATTATAATGGAATATGAATATGGATGTATCGCAGTTAAAACCAGGCCTCCGTCACTCGCTCAAAACCGCGCGCTATGTACCTACCCACTGACCTGTAATAGTATCTGGACTGGTGATCGGTTTCATAAAAGTGTGCCTAATTGAAAATCGCCATTTGGCGCTGACGGCAGCTAGCGAATGTACTTGGAACTAATACTAGTGATGTACAACACCTGTCTTGGTGTCGATAAAAACTTTACCAGATATCGACTACAATGTTAATTTTATTTTGTACCAATGATGTTTACATAATATGAATGACTACTTTAAAGTACCTAAGTAGGCTAACCATCAGGCACGCGAATTCAGTTTGGCGAGCTTAATATAAAAAAAAGCGTTTGTTTGCTTAAACAGTGGTCGCAGGTATTTTGCCAAAGTAGTGTTACTATTGTAAATCGGCTGAAAAATGACACCGGACACAGCCCACACAGTCATTAAGGTTGTCTTTAATCATAATTGGGTTATGTTAGAACTTAAAGCTAGGCGTCCAATAGGCGGATGGGCCGGGCCGGGCCGCAACGCAAAAATCCGCATGCCATACGTTTTTAATGAAACTGTGTTTCGTTGCGGCCCGCCTTTAGTAAAGGCAGATGCTACACAATTTCATATGAAACTTACGGCACGCGAATTTTTGCTCTGCGCTGCGGCCCGGCCCGCCTGGTGGACGCCACGCTTAACGTGAGCCGTGCGAGCGTGCTCCCCGAAGCAGCCAATGCCAACTTGCTATTCCGCCTCAATGGCAACTATTTCCCATTTGCTTCCCGAAGCAGCCGTGTCCAGAGAGGAATTTTGTTAAATGACAGGTTAATTAGGATTAGGATTTATTGTACTTTTGTTTGTTTGCAGTAGGTAAGAACAGAGGAGGGAAGGTATTTAAAAAAAATATGAAATCACACATTTATTACGGGATATTTTTAAATGCACATCTGTATAATTTTTAAAAGAAAATTGTCACATATTTTAAAAAGATTGAAAAGCAAAGTAGATTCTCTTAAAATAGGCTTGTGTCCACTAAGAATAAATCTGATTGATGTGTGTTTCTAACGACTATGTCCAATATATAAATAATTAACCATAGATGCTAAGTTATATTTCACACGCTAGTTAGTTACTGTTTCGATTATCTACTACAATTTTAAGTTTTTATTAATAATTTTAATATATTCATTAAATTATTAAAGTACTTTTACCATGCCTCTTGTTTTTTAAACTACGAATTTGGCATTGCACAGAAAATAATTATCGATATACATTTTGACATCCCTATTAAACATTATAGGTTATAAAAATATTCGTAAAATCCCCGAAACTCGAAGGGTATTCGCTTATGATAGTAAAAAAAAAAACCTAAATTATGGTTTTATAATTATTGTTTAAGAATTAGATTCTTAGATTTACTTACTTGTGAAAAGAGACGCCACAGCCCTTCTCGTATCTTGTTTTACAATATACACACGATCTCATGATAAGTATCTACTTAATTACACAATAAACTAAATTTATATATCAAAACACTTCAAATTTATAGCAATCACAGTAATAACTTAAAAATATTCAAAATTTCACACATAAACTTCTTCTGAAATAAACAAACAACGGCCATTTGCAAACTAATATAGTTCTCAGTGCACTCGGCAGAGGCGCTTTGAATCGGCACAAAAAAGTAGCTGTCATTTTGTATGGAATAGCCAGTCCAGCGAATATTATTACAGGTCAGTGACCTACCGCTCGGCATCTCCCTGGGGATACAACTGGCAGAGGGCTGCCGAACGCCCGACCACAGAGTACATTTGTATATTATGAGATAGAGACGTCACTCGACTAAGTGTCGACACCAGCGGTGCCAAGCAGCTATTACAAGAAACTTTCTGACTGCGTGGCCATGAAATAAAAATCGAGTGTAACAAATATATTTAAATAAACTTGAATCTTTTAGAAAAATTAGTTTTAATATCGTAAAAAATAATAATAAACTACCTTGGGCAGAAAAGTAGTCTTACTTATATGACCCTATGTAACGAAACCATACCGCGATTTAAAAAAAGGCACAGCGCCATCTAGTTGTGAATTTTTAACTAAAATATTAGATTTTTTAATATTGCGTACAGCGCCAACTACCACGTGTTTCTGGAAACTCTTACGTTATAATGAAACGAAATTAAATATCATGACAAGTCTCAATGTAACTGCAACGTTGAGAACCTACGTAAGTTGGTTACATTATAATTCAATGCTCAGTTCTAAGTGATAACACCATGCGCCCGACTGAGCGCTCGCATCGCACCGCACCGCACGTTTCCCGCGCTTACGCTTCGAAATGCCGAAACCACGTAATTATTGTGCAGTGGATGGGTGTAATAGTACAAAAACGAAAGAAAATTTGTCGTTTTTAGGGTTTCGTAGCCAAATGGCAAAAACGGAACCCTTATAGATTCGTCATGTCTATCTGTCTGTCTGTCCGTCCGTCTGTCACAGCCACTTTTCTCCGAAACTATAAGGCCTATGCTATTGAAACTTGGTAACTAGATGTATTATGTGAACCGCATTAAGATTCTTATATAAAACTAGAAAAAAAGCAGTAAATTTTGGGGGTCCCCATACTCAGAACTGAAACTCAATTTTTTTTTTCATCAAACCCATACGTGTGGGGTATTTATGGATAGGTCTTCAAAAATGCTATTGAAATTCCTAAAACCATTTTTTCTAAAGTGAATAGTTTGCGCAAGAGCCACTTCCAAAGTGGAAAAATGTGTGTCCCTCCCCCTCTAACTTCTAAACTAAGAGAATGATAAATCTGAAAAAAATATATGATGTACATTGACCTGTGTGAACTTGGCACCCTACTTGCAAAAATCGAATTTTTTTTTGCGTGTTCTTGAAAAGCTTGGTTTGTAGTTGATTGTAGTAAAAAAATTTTTGTTTGTAGTTAAACCGAATTTTTTTTATGGATCAACCAAAAATAGCCAGCACCCGGATTTATAAAAATTCAATTCTAACGGTTGATTTGTATGAAGAATCGTTAGTAGTTGTTTGTAGTAAACGAATTTTCGTTTGTAGTTGAACCGAAAAAAAGTTATGGATCAACCAAAAATAGCGAACCCCAGATTTATAAAAAATCATTTCTAACGGTTGATTTGTATAAAGAATCGTTAGTAGTTGTTTGTAGTGAACGAATTTTCGTTTGTAGTTGAACCGAAAATTTTTTATGGATCAACCAAAAATAGCCAGCCCCCGGTTTTATAAAAATTCAATTCTAACGGTTGATTTGTATGAAGAATCGTTAGTAGTTGTTTGTAGTGAACGAATTTTCGTTTGTAGTTGAACCGAAAAAATGTTATGGAAAAATTTTTATGGATCAACCAAAAATAGCCAGCCCCCGGTTTTATAAAAATTCAATTCTAACGGTTGATTTGTATGAAGAATCGTTAGTAGTTGTTTGTAGTGAACGAATTTTCGTTTGTAGTTGAACCGAAAAAATGTTATGGATCAACCAAAAATAGCCAACCCCAGATTTATAAAAAATCATTTCTAACGGTTGATTTGTATGAAGAATCGTTAGTAGTTGTTTGTAGTGAACGAATTTTCGTTTGTAGTTGAACCGAAAAAATGTTATGGATCAACCAAAAATAGCCAACCCCAGATTTATAAAAAATCATTTCTAACGGTTGATTTGTATAAAGAATCGTTAGTAGTTGTTTGTAGTGAACGAATTTTCGTTTGTAGTTGAACCGAAAAATTTTTATGGATCAACCAAAAATAGCCAGCCCCCGGATTTATAAAAATTCAATTCTAACGGTTGATTTGTATGAAGAATCGTTAGTAGTGGTTTGTAGTGAACGAATTTTCGTTTGTAGTTGAACCGAAAAAATGTTATGGCTCAACCAAAAATAGCCAACCCCAGATTTATAAAAAATCATTTCTAACGGTTGATTTGTATGAAGAATCGTTAGTAGTTGTTTGTAGTGAACGAATTTTCGTTTGTAGTTGAACCGAAAAAATGTTATGGATCAACCAAAAATAGCCAACCCCAGATTTATAAAAAATCATTTCTAACGGTTGATTTGTATGAAGAATCGTTAGTAGTTGTTTGTAGTGAACGAATTTTCGTTTGTAGTTGAACCGAAAAAATGTTATGGATCAACCAAAAATAGCCAACCCCAGATTTATAAAAAATCATTTCTAACGGTTGATTTGTATGAAGAATCGTTAGTAGTTGTTTGTAGTGAACGAATTTTCGTTTGTAGTTGAACCGAAAACATGTTATGGATCAACCAAAAATAGCCAAACCCAGATTTAAAAAAAATCAATTCCAACGGTTGGATTTTTTTTTTTTTTTTTGTTTAACGTGAGGGAAAATCCTCATGGATGCTATGCCGGACTCCTACCGACTAAAAAACCTCACGTAACGCCCGACAGCCTATGGTTAGGAGCCCCGGGTAAGCCCTCGGAAGGATGTCCCAGGACTCCCAACAGACCCACGGCCGCCACTGCGGCCACGCTCAGGGGGGTGGTTCGGGTGCTATCCCGCGTCTTTGGGGGTTTCGGGTGTGATCCCGCTTCTAAGTGGGGGCGTTCGTGAGTTCCTCACGTCACGCTGCCGTCATGGGCCTGCTCCTGTAAGGACGGTGAGCCGCCTTCTCACCGTCCTCAGGCCCCCGGTCATGGAGGCCGATAGTCCTCGGCGAAGACACGTCGGCGGCGCCCGAGCCGCCGACTGCGGTACTCGGGTGGGAGAGTTCTCTCCCGTTCCCGCCCAGCCGCCTCTTTCACGAGCATGACCTGCTCGCAGAAAGAGGCGGCGCAGTCCCATTTACTCCCGCTGGAGAGCATGGCTCGCACCATGGTCTCGAGCGAGAGAGTGTCCACGTCCAGACCCTCCACGAGGACCTGGCGCTGTTGCGCCCACGCTGTGCACTCCACCAGCGTGTGGAGCGCCGTGTCATCGCTGCGGTCCTCGCAGTGCTGACACTCGGCCGTGGTTTCCCGGTGTTTTCGCCACAGATACCTACCGAAGCTACCGTGTCCGGCAAGTATCTGTGTCAACCGGTAGGAGAGAGCACCGTGTCTCCTCTCCAGCCACTCGTCCATGACCGGTCTGACGGCCGCGATTGTGGCGAATCCCCCCTTTGGTTGCTCAAGTCGTACCTTCCATGTCTCCACGGTTTCCTGGTGGAGCAGGGATCGCTGGGCCTCGATTTCTTGAGACGCAGGCCTTTGGCCCCGCTCAAGCGCCTCCTTGCGCCATCTAAACAGTGACGCAAGGGCTCTCGCTTCCAGGTCCCATGGAGGGGTCCCAGCTAGGAGACATGCCGCCTCACCGGAGATCGTGCGATATCCCCTTATCACCCTGATGGCCATCGTCCTCTGCGGGCTCAGCAGTCTAGCCACATTGCTGGCCGTCAGGGTCTCCGCCCATACGGGGGCTCCGTATAGGGCCATACTTCGCACGATCGCCAGGTACAGTCTCCTGTAGGGAGCGTTGGGTCCCCTGATGTTGGGCATCAGTCGCGCTAGTGCGGCTGATGCCCCCCTCAGTTTTGGGACCAAACTTCGGAAGTGATGTCCGAAGTTCCACCGGCCATCGAGAACGAGCCCCAGATACTTCATCGAAGGCTCGATGCCGATGCTGACGCCCCCTACACGCAGGCTGGACCCCGCAGGTGGCCCCTTCCGAGGTCCGTGGAAGCACAGAGCCTCGGATTTGTGAAGGGCGACCTCGAGACCCAGCCGCCGAATCCGACCCACGACTTGAGCAACCCCTGCCGTGGCCTTTAGTGCTGCGTCACGGTGCGTTGCTCCCCGCGCCGTAACGAGGGTGTCGTCGGCGTAACAAGTTACGCTGACCCCTCGGAGCAACGGACCACGCAGCACCCAGTCGTAACCGATGTTCCACAGGAGCGGCCCTAATACCGATCCCTGTGGAACACCGCACGACACATCCCGCCGACCCGGCCCTAGCCAGCTCGGGTAAGTTATGGCCCTCTCGGAGAGATAGGCCCCGACAATACGACGGAGGTAGGGAGGCACTCCATGGTAAATCAGCGCCTCCTTTACGCAGCTCCAGGGCAGGGTGTTGAAGGCGTTGGCGATGTCAAGAGACACCGCCACCACCACCTCACCCTGAGAGACTGCTTCCTCCGTCAGGCCTCTAATGCGCATGATCGCGTCCACCGTGGAGCGCCCCTGACGGAAGCCAAATTGGCTATCCGCCAGATCAGGCCCCACGCGTGTGAGGTGCCCGACGAGGCGTTGTGCAATAATGCGCTCAAAGAGCTTGCACACCTCGTCGAGCAACACGATCGGCCGGTACCCTGAAGGGGAATTTGCCGGCCGCCCCGCTTTTCGAATCAAGACCAGTTTCCCGGTCTTCCATACCTTGGGAAACTGGCCTTTTTCGAGGCATGCGCTAAAGAGCCCTATTAGTCGAGGCTTCCAACGGTTGGATTGTATAAAGAATCGTTAGTAGTTGTTTGTAGTGAACGAATTTTCGTTTGTAGTTGAACCAAAAAAATGTTATGGATCAACCAAAAATAGCCAACCCCAGATTTATAAAAAATCATTTCTAACAGTTGATTTGTATGAAGAATCGTTAGTAGTTGTTTGTAGTGAACGAATTTTCGTTTGTAGTTGAACCGAAAAAATGTTATGGATCAACCAAAAATAGCCAACCCCAGATTTATAAAAAATCATTTCTAACGGTTGATTTGTATGAAGAATCGTTAGTAGTTGTTTGTAGTGAACGAATTTTCGTTTGTAGTTGAACCGAAAAAATGTTATGGATCAACCAAAAATAGCCAACCCCAGATTTATAAAAAATCATTTCTAACGGTTGATTTGTATAAAGAATCGTTAGTAGTTGTTTGTAGTGAACGAATTTTCGTTTGTAGTTGAACCGAAAAATTTTTATGGATCAACCAAAAATAGCCAGCCCCCGGATTTATAAAAATTCAATTCTAACGGTTGATTTGTATGAAGAATCGTTAGTAGTGGTTTGTAGTGAACGAATTTTTGTTTGTAGTGAACGAATTTTCGTTTGTAGTTGAACCGAAAACATGTTATGGATCAACCAAAAATAGCCAAACCCAGATTTAAAAAAAATCAATTCCAACGGTTGGTTTGTATAAAGAATCGTTAGTAGTTGTTTGTAGTGAACGAATTTTCGTTTGTAGTTGAACCAAAAAAATGTTATGGATCAACCAAAAATAGCCAACCCCAGATTTAAAAAAAATCAATTCTAACGGTTGATTTGTATGAAGAATCGTTAGTAGTTGTTTGTAGTGAACGAATTTTCGTTTGTAGTTGAACCGAAAAAATGTTATGGATCAACCAAAAATAGCCAACCCCAGATTTATAAAAAATAATTTCTAACAGTTGATCTGTATGAAGAATCGTTAGTAGTTGTTTGCAGTGAACGAATTTTCGTTTGTAGTTGAACCGAAAAAATGTTATGGATCAACCAAAAATAGCCAACCCCAGATTTATAAAAAATCATTTCTAACGGTTGATTTGTATGAAGAATCGTTAGTAGTTGTTTGTAGTCAACGAATTTTCGTTTGTGGTTGAACCGAAAAAATGTTATGGATCAACCAAAAATAGCCAACCCCAGATTTATAAAAAATCATTTCAAACGGTTGATTTGTATGAAGAATCGTTAGTAGTTGTTTGTAGTCAACGAATTTTCGTTTGTAGTTGAACCGAAAAAATGTTATGGATCCACCAAAAATAGCCAACCCCAGATTTATAAAAAAACATTTCTAACGGTTGATTTGCATGAAGAATCGTTAGTAGTTGTTTGTAGTGAACGAATTTTCGTTTGTAGTTGAACCGAAAAAATGTTATGGCTCAACCAAAAATAGCCAACCCCAGATTTATAAAAAATCATTTCTAACGGTTGATTTGTATGAAGAATCGTTAGTAGTTGTTTGTAGTGAACGAATTTTCGTTTGTAGTTGAACCGAAAAAATGTTATGGCTCAACCAAAAATAGCCAACCCCAGATTTATAAAAAATCATTTCTAACGGTTGATTTGTATGAAGAATCGTTAGTAGTTGTTTGTAGTGAACGAATTTTTAATCGTAGTTGAACCGAAAATTCGTTTATACTTATTTATTTATAAAAAATATTTATAATTTCGATTTTTTTTACTATAGTTACTAGTTATTAAACCTTTTGCCTTATTTGAGGTTTGTAGTGGCAGAACTTTTGAGTCTGTTAGAAGAGAAATTCATTAGTAGTAAAACTCGTTTTAGAAGTATCTCGACTGAACAACTTCGGTTGAGTAGATGAAATGGAAATGGAAAAAGTTGAGTAAAGTTGTGTGCTTGTACGCGCGCGTGTGTGTGTGTGTGTGTGTGTGTGTGTGTGTGTGTGTGTGTGTGTGTGTGTGTGTGTGTGTGTGTATGGGTCGGTATGTGGTTGAGTGTGCATGTGTATGAGTAGGTAGGTGCGTGTGTGTGCAGGTGTGTATGTGTGAGTATTTACGTGGGTACATGCGTGTGTGTTTATGTAGGTGTGCGTGTGTAAGTGTGTGAGAGCGTGGGTGTGCATGTGTGTTTGTGAAAAATTACGTGAGTGCGTGCTGACGTGTGTGTGTGCGTATGTTTGGGTACTTAGTTGCCTATGAGTGTAAGTTCGTGCGTGTATGTGTACGTCTGTGCTTGAGTGAGCATGTGCGTGTGTGAGTGTGTGTAGAGGTGGGGGAGTGTTGAAGGATACGCACGTGTATGTGTGTGATTAAATGGATAAAGAAATCGATAGATAGATGGAAAAAGCAAAGTAAAACAGTAAAGAAAAATTGACGAAAAATTTAATAAAGTAAAATGTGTTGGTCCTGTATTTCATTTAGAGTAACATCTAGCAAGATGGGTGGGATGGGTGGCCGTAGTACAGTGGTTAGCGCTCCCGACGCTGATTCTAAGGATCGCGGGCTCAGTCCTACTTAGTTTATCTGAACTCTCCCCATGAAAAAATATGAACGAAATTCTTCTACCACTAACCTCTACAGATCTTCCTCACTCGATTCTGCCCTTTGTAGTAATCGTTTATCCTTTTGAACGAGAACGATTCATTGAACATGATGCCAAAACAAGTTCCTCTTGTTTTTACCACCTAGATTTAAATTTTTTTTAACAATTAATTCTACCGATATTCAAGTTGTTTTAGAACTATCGAATATTATTTCACAACATACCTCAATTAGTCGATTTTCGCGTTTTTAGTAGTCGTCAAGAAGCTACATCAGAAGTTACTCTTTTAAAATCACTCCAAAACGAGTGTTACTCTACTTGATCGATTCCAATCAGATTTCGTTGTTCTACAATCGGAAATTCCTCCACTACAAACCTCAACAAGCATCTTTAAGCCATTTTTGACGTTTGTAGAAGCAGTCTAGTTTTTACAACCGCAGTATTTCAGTCGACATCACTCCAAAACGAGTTTTTTTTAAATAAATAATTAATAAATAATAAATATTCACGGACATTTCACACAACGCTATCTGATCCCAAATTAAGCTAGGAATAACCTGCTTGTGTTCTGGGTATCAGACCACGGATATTAATACTTAAATACTTTTAAATACATAATATAATACATTAAAACACCCAGACTCTTGAGACAAACATTTATGGGTCAGACAAATAATTGTCTCCGGTGGGAATCGAACCCACGACCTCCAGCGCCACAGGCGGTATCACTACCGACTGCGCAACAGAGGCAGTCGTCAGTTTTACTAAACTGGATCGATCTCAATCAATTTTCGTTCTACTACAATCGAAAATTCTTCCACTACTAACCTCTACAAGCATCTTTTAATCATTTTTCACGTTTGTAGTGGTTGTCCAATCTTCGCAACCAGAGTAATTCAGTTCAGATTCCGAGAAAACGAGTTTTACTCAACTTTTTCCATTTCCATTTCATCTTCTCAACCGAAGTTGTTCAGTCGAGATCCTTCTAAAACGATTTTTACTCAATTTCATCGATTCTAATGAATTTGGCCGTGTTTCCATTAGCCGGCCCGGCACCGGCCCCGACGCCGGTGCCGGCGCCGTGACGGGGCCGGGGAAGCAAAAATGTATGAAAATGTACGGCTCGCTTTTGCACTTGCCGGCGCCGGCACCGGCCCGGCACCGGCCCGGCGATGAGTCCTACCGGCGCCGTCGCCGTCGCCGGGTTAGCTAGTAGCCGTGTGCGTGTGTGAGTGCGCGGGCGTGTAGAAGGACGCGGGGCGGGTAGATGAACGCGAAGCGGAGGGAGACTCAGGGAGAGAGACGGGCATTTTGTTTTTACACGACCATACTCAAATTGAGCATGTCCCAGAAGTTTACCATTGTTTTTATGGAGAAATGAAAGAAAATTTACTATGACGTAGGGGAAACTGGGGATACTTGATCCTTACGGGAGACTAGGTACACAAGATTTACAGAACCTGTATAAGCCGTATTTAGTTTTATAGTGGCAATATCGATTGTATATGGTACACGATAACTTTCTAAAGATGGTAAACCAATCATATTTGACACTTTGGCAAATGGCGGGCGAGTAAGTAATTGTTGCGGCAGAAAGAAAATTTTGATTAATTTTTATTGTGACTAAACATTTATTTAAAATAGGATTTTTAAGTGTGTATGCATTTAATACGAGTCATTATCTATATTATTAGCAATTCTTTACGTAAAAAAGTGGTAATATTATAGACATTTGAAAATATTTTTGTTTATAACCTCAAATAGCTCCGGGTATACTTGGTACACTTTATTATGGGAGACTTGATCCACCTGGCTCAAGTGTCCCCTACCTTTTTTTTTTCAATTCAATGCAGAACAATATACCAAGAGCCTACAAAACCAGAGAAGGTGCCCGAAAAATGGTGCCAGGGAACGAAAATAAAGCTAGTCCATGCCCTTAAAGTCGCACAGCGAGCAATTGAACGAGCTGTGCTATGGATGTCTCTAAGGAATAAGATCCGGAACGATGTTCTCCGTTAGAAAACTAGAGTGGTCGACATAGCTCGCAGAAGCATGCGTCTTGAAATGGCAGTGGGCTGGCCACATCTCTGTAGGAGAACCGATGGTCGGTGGAGCAAACGAGTTGTGCTGTTAAAATTTTTCAAGCCGCCTTAAAAGGCTTTCAACTTGGCTTAACGACTGCCATTTTACTGGCAACCGGGATCAACTGCTTAACGTGCCTTCCGAAGCACGGAAACGCTCAAATAAATGTCACAAAGTGATCACATGGATGGTCACCCATCCAAGGACTGGCTCTTAGTGAAAGTCGCTACTGCAGTGATCGTTTACAGAACACTGAAACCGCGGGGCCACGAGCGCTACCAATAAACCGTGATGTAGATAGATATATGAAGAAATATGTGATTTCGAAAATGAATAAACAGACAAGACATTTTTTATTTAACTCTTTAGTAAAGGTATCATGTGACCCTAAATATGGGAGACTTGTTCCCCCAGGATCAAGTCATCCAGACCGGGGGGATCAAGTCTTACGTATATAGGGGACACGTGGTACGATTCCTTATTATTGATTTTAGTCAAATAACTACTAAATTTAGATATTCATATCTTTGGCTCTTACAGCAATTATAAGCAAATAAATTTCACATATTTTAGTACCAACAGTTTTTTAGACGGATACTCAATATAGAAATTAGGGATAAAAAACAAAAGGGGGGATCAAGTGTCCCCAGTTTCCCTTATCGATGGTAATAATATTTAATATTTAATGTATCCGAAATACATCAAATTATGTGAATAGTTTATTAATAAATATAAAATATTACTGAATATCATTTTGAATACCCTTGATTTTACTCTGTCCTACATTGACCGGCTTAGTTTCGAGTTAAGTTTATTCGTGAATTTTCTTCAGTGGTAAGGGTAAAGAAGAATGAATAATATCGAAATATGATAATATTATCAGAATTAAACATAAAATAACACTGCTTTAATAATTTAAACTATCTTTTGTAACATTATATTATGTCCCACAAATCCGACCGTGCATGGAATTACACTTTGTAACCGTAATTTGAAGCACTTTGTCGCCAAAAAATATACCCCTGACTACAAATTTCTTCCCTGGCAACAATACTTCAGACTTCGCCATTTTGTAAAACAGTCAGAGAATGACCATTTTGACGCATTTCGCATCGAAACTTCTTGAGCGTTACCGTGCCAGAATTTTCATCCACTTTGTAATTGTGATTTTTACTGGTAGGATTGGTTTTTGTTTATAGAAATATAATTATGATAAACTACAAACGCATTATAAGCTATTAAAATAGTTGTTTTTGCACTCATACTAGTTGTTATTCCATCTTTATTAAAGTTTATTTACGAGCAATCTTAGGTCGGCGATTGGAGATGCGTTACTTCCATTTTGTTTGGTTACATATAACGTGGAATAAAAAAGTTACAAAATGGAAATATAAAGGCGAGCACAAATGCATGCAGGCATGTGTTTAATTATCTTTTTAGTGGATATAATGATAATATCTTGGAACAATAACTATTTTAGTACAATCATTATTTTTCGGTTACTTGAGTTGTGTTTCGGCTTAAAAATGTACTTGGGGCTCTTATTATGTTCTTCAATTAATTTATAATTTGCTTAAAAATAGTGTTGGTATTATTAGACGCTTTTATTTAACTTGCAATGTTCATATTGTGACTTTGCTGAGTTCTTGAAAATCATTTTCGACCACTTCTGTTTATCCAATCGAGCTGAAATTTTTCTTCTAATTACTAGATTAGAGTGTTGTATTTGATATTTATCGATTTGTTATATAATAATTATAGATTGACTACCTTAAGGCAGTCTTTACATAAATAGATTTTTTGAGACTGAACTGAATTAAAAAGCTGAATAGAAATAAAAGGCGTTGATTACTAAAATATCATTTATTTATTTATATAAATACGGTAATATATAAAAGAAAATTATCTTTTATATATTACCGTCGTTCATGGTTTATCCCTTCCTATTTCAGTACCACTGATTTGCAGTATTTTTTTATCAGGGTAAACTAAGCTTTACCTTTTGATTTTGTAACTGAAGCTTTCCATTTTATAATTGTCTTGTTTTAATATTACTACTTCTTTTAATTTTACTGATTTTGAAAGTGAATTCCTCATTTTATTTTACTCTGCGTTGAATTATAAAAAAAGAGTTAATCATAAAAAAATAGTCAATATCATTAGACGCTTGTTACACGATATAAATCGGAAGTTAACTGGGCTAAATTACCGTCGGCGTCGCAGATGTAAAAGATATAACAAATATAATCGACGGCTTGACGATACCATTCTTATAATATATCGCGTTGTACTATTACTTTAGGTACGTGTTGTCGTGCTGAAGTCCATGTCAGTACTATACCACTCACCGGGCGTATAACGGCGTCGGCACCGGCGCAGTGGAAAAACGAAGCCCCGGCGCCGGTGCCGGTACACGGTCACGCCGGTGCCGTGCCGGTGCCGGGCCGGCTAATGGAAAACCGCCCTTTCTCTTCTAACAGTCTCAAAAGTTCTATCACTACAAACCTCAAATCAGGCAAAAGGTTTAATAACTAGAAACTATAGTAAAAATAAATCGAAATTATAATTATATCTATTTTTAAATACATAACTACAAACGAAAATTCATTCTCTACAAACAAGTGCTAACGATTTTTCATACAAATCAACCGTTAGAAATTATTTTTTATAAATCAGGGTTTGGCTATTTTTGGTTGATCCATAACATTTTTTCGGTTCAAAATTCGTTCACTACAAACAACTACTAACGATTCTTCATACAAATCAACCTTTAGAAATGAATTTTTATAAATCTGGGGTTGGCTATTTTTGGTTGATCCATAACATTTTTTCGGTTCAACTACAAACGAAAATTCGTTCACTACAAACAACTACTAACGATTCTTTATACAAATCAACCGCTGGAACTGATTTTTTTAAAATCTGGGGTTGGCTATTTTTGGTTGATCCATAACATTTTTTTGGTTCAACTACAAACGAAAATTCGTTCACTACAAACAACTACTAACGAGTCTTCATACAAATTAACCGTTAGAAATATTTTTTTATAAATCATGCGTTGGCTATTTTTGGTTGATCCATAACATTTTTTTGTGTCAACTACAAACGAAAATTCGTTCACTACAAACAACTACTAACGATTCTTTATACAAATCAACCGTTAGAAATGATTTTTTATAAATCTGGGGATGGCTATTTTTGGTTGATCCATAACATTTTTTCGGTACAACTACAAACGAAAATTCGTTCACTACAAACAACTACTAACGATTCTTCATACAAATCAACCGTTAGAATTGAATTTTTATAAATCTGGGGTTGGCTATTTTTGGTTGATCCATTACATTTTTTTGGTTCAACTACAAACGAAAATTCGTTCACTACAAACAACTACTAACGATTCTTTATACAAATCAACCGTTGGAATTGATTTTTTTAAAATCTGGAGTTGGCTATTTTTGGTTGATCCATAACATTTTTTCGGTTCAACTACAAACGAAAATTCTTTCACTACAAACAACTACTAACGATTCATCATACAAATCAACCGTTAGAAATGATTTTTTATAAATCTGGGGATGGCTATTTTTGGTTGATCCATAACATTTTTTCGGTACAACTACAAACGAAAATTCGTTCACTACAAACAACTACTAACGATTCTTTATACAAATCAACCGTTGGAATTGATTTTTTATAAATCTGGAGTTGGCTATTTTTGGTTGATCCATAACATTTTTTCGGTTCAACTACAAACGAAAATTCTTTCACTACAAACAACTACTAACGATTCTTCATACAAATCAACCGTTAGAAATGATTTTTTATAAATCTGGGGTTGACTATTTTTGGTTGATCCATAACATTTTTTCGGTTCAACTACAAACGAAAATTCGTTCACTACAAACAACTACTAACAATTCTTCATACAAATCAACCGTTAGAATTGAATTTTTATAAATCCGGGGGCTGGCTATTTTTGGTTGATCCATAAAAATTTTTCGGTTCAACTACAAACGAAAATTCGTTCACTACAAACAACTACTAACGATTCTTAATACAAATCAACCGATAGAAATGATTTTTTATAAATCTGGGAATGGCTATTTTTGGTTGATCCATAACATTTTTTCGGTACAACTACAAACGAAAATTCGTTCACTACAAACAACTACTAACGATTCTTCATACAAATCAACCGTTAGAATTGAATTTTTATAAATCTGGGGTTGGCTATTTTTGGTTGATCCATAAAACTTTTTTCGGTTCAACTACAAACGAAAATTCGTTCACTACAAACAACTACTAACGATTCTTCATACAAATCAACCGTTAGAATTGATTTTTTATAAATCTGGGGTTGGCTATTTTTGGTTGATACATAACATTTTTTTGGTTCTACTACAAACGAAAATTCGTTCACTACAAACAACTACTAACGATTCTTTATAAAGGGTGTTTTTTTTAGAGGTATAGAACTTTGAAATGGGATAAAACGAAGGTGATTGTTTTTATTGATATGAAAATGACTTTATTCGAAAGGAAATCTTCTGGCATTATAATTTAAATATGATTTCTGGCATATAACCGCCACGGCTGGCTCGGACGTAGTCTAATCTAGAGGTCCAATTTTCGAGGACTTTCCCAACATTAGTGGCCGTATATCGACAATAACGCGCCGAATGTTGTCCTCCAAGTGGTCAATCGTTTCGGGCTTATCGGCGTAGACGAGCGACTTCACATATCTCCACAGAAAATAGTCAAGTGGCGTAAAATCGCACGACCCTGGAGGCCAATCCACGCGTCCAAAACGTGAAACTATGCGGTAACCAAACGTTTCCTTCAATAAATCAATTGTGGCACGAGCTATGTGACATGTTGCGCCGTCTTGTTGAACCCCTACTCCTGCAGATCATGGTTGTTCAATTGATGAACGAAAAAGTCAGTAATCATCGCACTATAGCAGTCACGATTGACTGTAACGTTCTGGTCAGCATCGTTTCTAAAGAAGTACGGACCAATTATTCCACCAGCCTATAAAGCACACCACACAGTCAGTTTTTCTGGATGTAACGGTCTCTCAACTCTCAACATACACTTGAGGATCATCATCACCCTAAATATGGCAGTTTTGTTTATTGACGTATCCATTCAAACAAAAGTGAGCTTCACCGCTAAACAAAATTCGCTTATGAAAATCACGATACGCATTTCGGACAGAACCATGATTTTCAAAATAAATTTGCACAATTTGGAAGCATTGTTCAGGCGTCAGTCTATTCATGTTGAAATGGCAAACCAAACTAAACATAAATCACTTCACAGCTGACAAAAATACCGCCAGTTAAAACAGTTATGCCAACTTAAAGTTCTATACCTCTAAAAAAAACACCCGTTACAAATCAACTGTTGGAATTGATTTTTTATAAATCTGGAGTTGGCTATTTTTGGTTGATCCATAACATTGTTTCGGTTCAACTACAAACGAAAATTCTTTCACTACAAACAACTACTAACGATTCTTCATACAAATCAACCGTTTGAAATGATTTTTTATAAATCTGGGGTTAGCTATTTTTGGTTGATCCATAACATTTTTTCGGTTCAACTACAAACGAAAATTCGTTCACTACAAACAACTACTAACGATTCTTCATACAAATCAACCGTTAGAAATGATTTTTTATAAATCTGGGGTTGGCTATTTTTGGTTGATCCATAACATTTTTTCGGTTCAACTACAAACGAAAATTCGTTTACTACAAACAACTACTAACGATTCTTCATACAAATCAACCGTTAGAATTGAATTTTTATAAATCTGGGGTTGGCTATTTTTGGTTGATACATAACATTTTTTTGGTTCAACTACAAACGAAAATTCGTTCACTACAAACAACTACTAACGATTCTTTATACAAATCAACCGTTGGAATTGATTTTTTATAAATCTGGAGTTGGCTATTTTCGGTTGATCCATAACATTTTTTCGGTTCAACTACAAACGAAAATTCGTTTACTACAAACAACTACTAACGATTCTTCATACAAATCAACCGTTAGAAATGATTTTTTATAAATCTGGAGTTGGCTATTTTTGGTTAATCCATAACATTTTTTCGGCTCAACTACAAACGAAAATTCGTTCACTACAAACAACTACTAACGATTCTTCATACAAATCAACCGTTAGAATTGAATTTTTATAAATCTGGGGGCTGGCTATTTTTGGTTGATCCATAAAAATTTTTCGGTTCAACTTCAAACGAAAATTCGTTTACTACAAACAACTACTAACGATTTTTCATACAAATCGGCCGTTGTAATTGATTTTTTTCAAATCTGGGGTTGGCTATTTTTGGTTGATCCATAACATTTTTTCGGTTCAACTACAAACAAAAATTCTTTCACTACAAACAACTACTAAAGATTCTTCATACAAATCAACCGTTAGAATTGAATTTTTATAAATCCGGGGGCTGGCTATTTTTGGTTGATCCTTAAAAATTTTTCGGTTCAACTACAAACGAAAATTCGTTCACTACAAACAACTACTAACGATTCTTCATACAAATCAACCGTAAGAATTGAATTTTTATAAATCTGGGGTTGGCTATTTTTGGTTGATGCATAAAAATTTTTTCGGTTCAACTACAAACTAAAATTTGTTCACTACAAACAACTACTAACGATTCTTCATACAAATCAACCGTTAGAATTGAATTTTTATAAATCTGGGGGCTGGCTATTTTTGGTTGATCCATAAAAAATTTTCGGTTCAACTTCAAACGAAAATTCGTTTACTACAAACAACTACTAACGATTTTTCATACAAATCAGCCGTTGTAATTGATTTTTTTCAAATCTGGGGTTGGCTATTTTTGGTTGATCCATAACATTTTTTCGGTTCAACTACAAACAAAAATTCTTTCACTACAAACAACTACTAAAGATTCTTCATACAAATCAACCGTTAGAATTGAATTTTTATAAATCCGGGGGCTGGCTATTTTTGGTTGATCCTTAAAAAATTTTCGGTTCAACTACAAACGAAAATTCTTTCACTACGAACAACTACTAACGATTCTTCATACAAATCAACCGTTAGAAATGATTTTTTATAAATCTGGGGATGGCTATTTTTAGTTGATCCATAACATTTTTTCGGTACAACTACAAACGAAAATTCGTTCACTAGAAACAACTACTAACGATTCTTTATACAAATCAACCGTTGGAATTGATGTTTTATAAATCTGGAGTTGGCTATTTTTGGTTGATCCATAACATTTTTTCGGTTCAACTACAAACGAAAATTCGTTCACTACAAACAACTACTAACGATTCTTAATACAAATCAACCGTTAGAAATGATTTTTTATAAATCTGGGAATGGCTATTTTTGGTTGATCCATAACATTTTTTCGGTACAACTACAAACGAAAATTCGTTCACTACAAACAACTACTAACGATTCTTCATACAAATCAACCGTTAGAATTGAATTTTTATAAATCTGGGGTTGGCTATTTTTGGTTGATGCATAAAAAATTTTTCGGTTCAACTACAAACTAAAATTCGTTCACTACAAACAACTACTACTGCTAAGTAACAAAAGGCGTGAATTGAAACTTGAGTAGGACACTGGGATGGTTCTTGTGATTTGTCATTTTTATCTCGGAAGCAGTATTTAATTCTGTCTGGAGTCTGGACTATGTTTGGTTGGTTTGGATGAGGCGGATCGCATCGCACTTTGCACCATGTTGCACTTTCTATTCTATACATACATAAACTTTAAACTTTAAACATAATAAACATAAACACAGCACGGACCGGTATGCAATGATGGAGCGAAAAGTGACAGCTGACAGTGACGTAAACCCTGTTCTTGTCTCATGTCAGCCCATTATTTGTTTTTTCGTTGTGGGTGCATGTTTTGGCTTTTGGCTGAACATCAAACGTGTGGGCTGTTTCAAAAATGATAAAGATAATTAATGTATATAGTAATTTAATTAACAATTTATAGTTAAATATTAATGATGGAATGTATGTGGTAAATTATGAATATACTATAATGTTAGATTGTAAAAAATTCCTTAATGTGTGAGTTAGTGGTATGAGTGAATAATATGTTTAATTTATTATCTAATGCAATGTTATAAGATGTGATAATTTGTATGAATTGTTTTAATTTAATAATTTTAATATGTGATTAAGGTTCCAATTTTATTTTATTATATTGGTGTAGTATTCGCGTGTAAAATAGTTGGGTATTGATATTATTCTGTTATGTAGGTTAATTTTCTTTTTAATAACATAAGTACCTATTGAATTGTATTGAGTATGGTATTGTCAGTCTGTTGCTTACTACGAGGTACTAGTTATGTAAAAATAATAATAATTTTAATAATTAATTATATAATTTTAATAATAATTTTAGTTATAATAATTTATAAAGGTAGGTACATGTAATAGTAAGCCTGATGTTACTAACCATCTAAAGGAGCCATCTGAAAATCAGCGCTGCATGCCATTCCCGTGAATGGCATGTAGCTTAGAGCTGAGATGGTTGCCTTTTCGGGTACATAGACCATTAGGAAATATTGTTTAGTGTTGCACTAGTTGAATTGTTGTTATGTGTTGTGCCTGAATAAAATTTATTTCTTTCTTCTTTCTTTCTTTCTTACTAACGATTCTTCATACAAATCAACCGTTAGAATTGAATTTTTATAAATCTGGGGGCTGGCTATTTTTGGTTGATCCATAAAAAATTTTCGGTTCAACTTCAAACGAAAATTCGTTTACTACAAACAACTACTAACGATTTTTCATACAAATCAGCCGTTGTAATTGATTTTTTTCAAATCTGGGGTTGGCTATTTTTGGTTGATCCATAACATTTTTTCAGTTCAACTACAAACAAAAATTCTTTCACTACAAACAACTACTAAAGATTCTTCATACAAATCAACCGTTAGAATTGAATTTTTATAAATCCGGGGGCTGGCTATTTTTGGTTGATCCTTAAAAATTTTTCGGTTCAACTACAAACGAAAATTCTTTCACTACAAACAACTACTAACGATTCTTCATACAAATCAACCGTTAGAAATGATTTTTTATAAATCTGGGGATGGCTATTTTTGGTTGATCCATAACATTTTTTCGGTACAACTACAAACGAAAATTCGTTCACTACAAACAACTACTAACGATTCTTTATACAAATCAACCGTTGGAATTGATTTTTTATAAATCTGGAGTTGGCTATTTTTGGTTGATCCATAACATTTTTTCGGTTCAACTACAAACGAAAATTCGTTCACTACAAACAACTACTAACGATTCTTAATACAAATCAACCGTTAGAAATGATTTTTTATAAATCTGGGAATGGCTATTTTTGGTTGATCCATAACATTTTTTCGGTACAACTACAAACGAAAATTCGTTCACTACAAACAACTACTAACGATTCTTCATACAAATCAACCGTTAGAATTGAATTTTTATAAATCTGGGGTTGGCTATTTTTGGTTGATCCATAAAACTTTTTTCGGTTCAACTACAAACGAAAATTCGTTCACTACAAACAACTACTAACGATTCTTCATACAAATCAACCGTTAGAATTGAATTTTTTATAAATCTGGGGTTGGCTATTTTTGGTTGATACATAACATTTTTTTGGTTCTACTTCAAACGAAAATTCGTTCACTACAAACAACTACTAACGATTCTTTATACAAATCAACTGTTGGAATTGATTTTTTATAAATCTGGAGTTGGCTAATTTTGGTTGATCCATAACATTTTTTCGGTTCAACTACAAACGAAAATTCTTTCACTACAAACAACTACTAACGATTCTTCATACAAATCAACCGTTAGAAATGTTTTTTTATAAATCTGGGGTTGGCTATTTTTGGTTGATCCATAACATTTTTTCGGTTCAACTACAAACGAAAATTCGTTCAGTACAAACAACTACTAACGATTCTTCATACAAATCAACCGTTAGAAATGATTTTTTATAAATCTGGGGTTGGCTATTTTTGGTTGATCCATAACATTTTTTCGGTTCAACTACAAACGAAAATTCGTTCACTACAAACAACTACTAACGATTCTTCATACAAATCAACCGTTAGAATTGAATTTTTATAAATCTGGGGTTGGCTATTTTTGGTTGATACATAACATTTTTTTGGTTCAACTACAAACGAAAATTCGTTCACTACAAACAACTACTAACGATTCTTTATACAAATCAACCGTTGGAATAGATTTTTTATAAATCTGGAGTTGGCTATTTTTGGTTGATCCATAACATTTTTTCGGTTCAACTACAAACGAAAATTCGTTCACTACAAACAACTACTAACGATTCTTCATACAAATCAACCGTTAGAAATGATTTTTTATAAATCTGGAGTTGGCTATTTTTGGTTAATCCATAACATTTTTTCGGCTCAACTACAAACGAAAATTCGTTCACACTACAAACAACTACTAACGATTCTTCATACAAATCAACCGTTAGAATTGAATTTTTATAAATCTGGGGGCTGGCTATTTTTGGTTGATCCATAAAAATTTTTCGGTTCAACTTCAAACGAAAATTCGTTTACTACAAACAACTACTAACGATTTTTCATACAAATCAGCCGTTGTAATTGATTTTTTTTCAAATCTGGGGTTGGCTATTTTTGGTTGATCCATAACATTTTTTCGGTTTAACTATAAACGAAAATTCGTTCACTACAAACAACTACTAACGATTCTTCATACAAATCAACCGTTAGAATTGAATTTTTATAAATCTGGGGGCTGGCTATTTTTGGTTGATCCATAAAAAATTTTCGGTTCAACTTCAAACGAAAATTCGTTTACTACAAACAACTACTAACGATTCTTCATGCAAATCAACCGTTGGAATTGATTTTTTTCAAATCTGGGGTTGGCTATTTTTGGTTGATCCATAACATTTTTTCGGTTCAACTACAAACGAAAATTCTTTCACTACAAACAACTACTAACGATTCTTCATACAAATCAACCGTTAGAATTGAATTTTTATAAATCCGGGGGCTGGCTATTTTTGGTTGATCCATAAAAATTTTTCGGTTCAACTACAAACGAAAATTCGTTCACTACAAACAACTACTAACGATTCTTTATACAAATCAACCGTTAGAAATGATTTTTTATAAATCTGGGGTTGGCTATTTTTGGTTGATCCATAACTTTTTTTCGGTTTAACTACAAACGAAAATTCGTTCACTACAAACAACTACTAACGATTCTTCATGCAAATCAAATGTTAGAATTGAATTTTTATAAATCCGGGTGCTGGCTATTTTTGGTTGATCCATAAAAAAAATTCGGTTCAACTACAAACAAAAATTTTTTTACTACAATCAACAACAAACCAAGCTTTTCAAGAACACGCAAAAAAAAATTCGATTTTTGCAACTAGGGTGCCAAGTTCACACAGGTTGTACATTGCCATAAAAACTACAAACGAAAATTGGTTTGAACGAGATAGAGCTGGTAGTTTTTTTTAATATCTACGTCATAAACCGCATTTTCGGTTAGATAAATCACTACCACTGCGAACGTGTTAAAACATCAATCAAAGTTACAACGAACTGTAAGAACTTTTACTTTATGTTACTTGCTGCTACGAAACCCTTCATGGGCGAGTCCAACTCGCACTTGGCCGGTTTTTTTAAATTGCCGAGAGACGAAGAAAGCTGAGTTATATTTCTTACAAGTTTCAAGTTACAGAGTTCTTACAATATGAATGTTTTCACCATTTATTTGTTTGAACATAAGTAGGTAGATGATAAGTATGTAAATCGTAAATTAAGAAGTTATTTGAGTCAGGTATTATAAAAGTGTTGCTTTTTATAGGCAATTCAATGTTTTATTGAATTTATAGGAAAATAGGTTTTATAGGTAGGCGAAGCGCTCGTGGCCCCACGGACTCAGTGTAGGGTAATCGTTCACTGTAGTAAGCAACTTTCACTATGGCCAGTTCTTGGATGGGTGACCATTCATGCGACTACTTTGTGACCTTTATTTCAACGTTTCCGTGCTTCGGAAGGCACGTTAAGCCGTTGGTCCCGGTTGCCAATAACATAGCAGTCAGCCAAGTTAGAGGCCTTTTTAGGCGGTTTGAAAAATTTAAACAGCAGACGGTCACAAGCTGTCTGCTCACCAAGTCACCACCTATTACTTCGGACAAACTATAAAAAATGAAATGTGGGCATCTAATATGCCTCTGCCTTCCCTTAGGAGATCAACGCGTGACCATATATATGTGTGTGTAACATAGTAAGGTAGGATGGCCGGGTGGGATAGGTGAATAGCCGGTACTTACACTAAAGGTAATGTCAGTTAATTTTAGATTTCTTTGATATTTTAGTTCTTGGTAGGAATAAGATAAACAATATAAATATATAGGTATACCTACCTACTGTGAGTCATAATTTATTTTTGGTTTTTACGTGCATTTATAAAAGCGTGTTCTTTTAGGGTTTTTTAAACCATTCATAATTTTTTTCCTTACATTCAATTACATTGTTAGTTACATACACGTCGACCTAATAAAAGCGTATTAAAACATGGTTGATTCGTAACATTTGTTTTATTACAACAATCATTATAGGTTCAACCCTAGCGCATTCTTACGATGACGTCACTCGCACAGCGGGCAACACAGTCTCGACGCTATGAGCGCGTGTTTAAGGTGCAATTCTTTTCGTTCTGAGCAGCAGGTATTATTATTAAAATTTTGTAGGCTAATATAGCGTAGGTATTGGCGCTTTTGTATGGGAGTGATGTATCTGTTACGTAGTAACTATTTAGTAATCTGTGGTTAAAACAGCAGCTTTAAAACCTACCCTGGAAGCACATTTTACACTCTACTGCTACCAACTGCTACACACAAATTACAAAATGCATTTTGTAATTTGCTTTGTTAGTCGTTAGTGAGTAGTGAGCATGTCTTTACTATTATATGGCACGAAAAACAAATCATTATATCTATGTATTGTGATTATGGTCATAAAGATAGAGAATAAAAATTAAGGTGTCAGGTAGAGGAAAAGAGATAGCACTGTGTAAAAACAGTTCATTTCAGGTAAAAGACGGCCTTAATATTCGCGCCATTCCGTAGATACCCAAGCGGTGACCGGTCACCGCACCTACCCAGACGACTTTGAACTTAAATTTAGCCTTCTTACGTTCTACTTTTCTATGAACAAGTTTGATTGTATGTGTTCTATGAAACATTTCCTTGTCATTTGAATGACATCTATTGTCCGATATTTTTAACAAAAATCGAACAGTTGAAGTTGAGAGTAGAGTGTGCATGGACGGCGTGCGTTTGTGTAGTGCGTGGGTGTACAGTAAAATAAACAATATACCAATAATCCTGTTGAAGTTTTACAGAATCGTAAAATATGGTGTGGTGGTAGAGTAATAAATGTTTTTTTTGTGGAGTGCGTGTGTACCAAGTGCGTGTGTGTTTTGTGTTTTTATAATAAACTAGCTGACCCGCGCAACTTCGTTTGCGAGATAAATGTAATAAACCACTCGACCGATTTTGTGCAAACTTCACATAAACCATCTACTCCATAGTCCGAACAAAGCCTAAACATTTGGTTTGGATAGGTGAGCCCGTTCTTGAATTATAAAATTACAACGAAAAGTGGCACTGATTTTTATATATATAGAAGATAATGTATTTGCATTATTATTTATTATAATATACGTGAAAATAAACAACATATCAATCAACCTGTTACAGTTTGCAGAATCGTAAACCATGGTCTGGTAAGTAAGAAATTATTTTTTAGTTGAAACTGGTAAGACTACGTCACGATTGCATCATCCGCTTTTTACCTGCTCGTCATTACCAATTTTCGATATATTTTTGGAACGAAGTTCCTTATCGCGCGTTGTGAAAGGGGGCTTTTTTTTTTTTTTTTTTTTTTTTTTTTTAACGTGAGGGAAAATCCTCGTAGGATGCTATAACATTTTTTCGGTTCAACTACAAACGAAAATTCGTTCACTACAAACAACTACTAACGATTCTTCATACAAATCAACCGTTAGAAATGATTTTTTATAAATCTGGGGTTGGCTATTTTTGGTTGATCCATAACATTTTTTCGGTTCAACTACAAACGAAAATTCGTTTACTACAAACAACTACTAACGATTCTTCATACAAATCAACCGTTAGAATTGAATTTTTATAAATCTGGGGTTGGCTATTTTTGGTTGATACATAACATTTTTTTGGTTCAACTACAAACGAAAATTCGTTCACTACAAACAACTACTAACGATTCTTTATACAAATCAACCGTTGGAATTGATTTTTTATAAATCTGGAGTTGGCTATTTTCGGTTGATCCATAACATTTTTTCGGTTCAACTACAAACGAAAATTCGTTTACTACAAACAACTACTAACGATTCTTCATACAAATCAACCGTTAGAAATGAATTTTTATAAATCTGGAGTTGGCTATTTTTGGTTAATCCATAACATTTTTTCGGCTCAACTACAAACGAAAATTCGTTCACTACAAACAACTACTAACGATTCTTCATACAAATCAACCGTTAGAATTGAATTTTTATAAATCTGGGGGCTGGCTATTTTTGGTTGATCCATAAAAATTTTTCGGTTCAACTTCAAACGAAAATTCGTTTACTACAAACAACTACTAACGATTTTTCATACAAATCGGCCGTTGTAATTGATTTTTTTCAAATCTGGGGTTGGCTATTTTTGGTTGATCCATAACATTTTTTCGGTTCAACTACAAACAAAAATTCTTTCACTACAAACAACTACTAAAGATTCTTCATACAAATCAACCGTTAGAATTGAATTTTTATAAATCCGGGGGCTGGCTATTTTTGGTTGATCCTTAAAAATTTTTCGGTTCAACTACAAACGAAAATTCGTTCACTACAAACAACTACTAACGATTCTTCATACAAATCAACCGTAAGAATTGAATTTTTATAAATCTGGGGTTGGCTATTTTTGGTTGATGCATAAAAATTTTTTCGGTTCAACTACAAACTAAAATTTGTTCACTACAAACAACTACTAACGATTCTTCATACAAATCAACCGTTAGAATTGAATTTTTATAAATCTGGGGGCTGGCTATTTTTGGTTGATCCATAAAAAATTTTCGGTTCAACTTCAAACGAAAATTCGTTTACTACAAACAACTACTAACGATTTTTCATACAAATCAGCCGTTGTAATTGATTTTTTTCAAATCTGGGGTTGGCTATTTTTGGTTGATCCATAACATTTTTTCGGTTCAACTACAAACAAAAATTCTTTCACTACAAACAACTACTAAAGATTCTTCATACAAATCAACCGTTAGAATTGAATTTTTATAAATCCGGGGGCTGGCTATTTTTGGTTGATCCTTAAAAAATTTTCGGTTCAACTACAAACGAAAATTCTTTCACTACGAACAACTACTAACGATTCTTCATACAAATCAACCGTTAGAAATGATTTTTTATAAATCTGGGGATGGCTATTTTTGGTTGATCCATAACATTTTTTCGGTACAACTACAAACGAAAATTCGTTCACTAGAAACAACTACTAACGATTCTTTATACAAATCAACCGTTGGAATTGATGTTTTATAAATCTGGAGTTGGCTATTTTTGGTTGATCCATAACATTTTTTCGGTTCAACTACAAACGAAAATTCGTTCACTACAAACAACTACTAACGATTCTTAATACAAATCAACCGTTAGAAATGATTTTTTATAAATCTGGGAATGGCTATTTTTGGTTGATCCATAACATTTTTTCGGTACAACTACAAACGAAAATTCGTTCACTACAAACAACTACTAACGATTCTTCATACAAATCAACCGTTAGAATTGAATTTTTATAAATCTGGGGTTGGCTATTTTTGGTTGATGCATAAAAAATTTTTCGGTTCAACTACAAACTAAAATTCGTTCACTACAAACAACTACTACTGCTAAGTAACAAAAGGCGTGAATTGAAACTTGAGTAGGACACTGGGATGGTTCTTGTGATTTGTCATTTTTATCTCGGAAGCAGTATTTAATTCTGTCTGGAGTCTGGACTATGTTTGGTTGGTTTGGATGAGGCGGATCGCATCGCACTTTGCACCATGTTGCACTTTCTATTCTATACATACATAAACTTTAAACTTTAAACATAATAAACATAAACACAGCACGGACCGGTATGCAATGATGGAGCGAAAAGTGACAGCTGACAGTGACGTAAACCCTGTTCTTGTCTCATGTCAGCCCATTATTTGTTTTTTCGTTGTGGGTGCATGTTTTGGCTTTTGGCTGAACATCAAACGTGTGGGCTGTTTCAAAAATGATAAAGATAATTAATGTATATAGTAATTTAATTAACAATTTATAGTTAAATATTAATGATGGAATGTATGTGGTAAATTATGAATATACTATAATGTTAGATTGTAAAAAATTCCTTAATGTGTGAGTTAGTGGTATGAGTGAATAATATGTTTAATTTATTATCTAATGCAATGTTATAAGATGTGATAATTTGTATGAATTGTTTTAATTTAATAATTTTAATATGTGATTAAGGTTCCAATTTTATTTTATTATATTGGTGTAGTATTCGCGTGTAAAATAGTTGGGTATTGATATTATTCTGTTATGTAGGTTAATTTTCTTTTTAATAACATAAGTACCTATTGAATTGTATTGAGTATGGTATTGTCAGTCTGTTGCTTACTACGAGGTACTAGTTATGTAAAAATAATAATAATTTTAATAATTAATTATATAATTTTAATAATAATTTTAGTTATAATAATTTATAAAGGTAGGTACATGTAATAGTAAGCCTGATGTTACTAACCATCTAAAGGAGCCATCTGAAAATCAGCGCTGCATGCCATTCCCGTGAATGGCATGTAGCTTAGAGCTGAGATGGTTGCCTTTTCGGGTACATAGACCATTAGGAAATATTGTTTAGTGTTGCACTAGTTGAATTGTTGTTATGTGTTGTGCCTGAATAAAATTTATTTCTTTCTTCTTTCTTTCTTTCTTACTAACGATTCTTCATACAAATCAACCGTTAGAATTGAATTTTTATAAATCTGGGGGCTGGCTATTTTTGGTTGATCCATAAAAAATTTTCGGTTCAACTTCAAACGAAAATTCGTTTACTACAAACAACTACTAACGATTTTTCATACAAATCAGCCGTTGTAATTGATTTTTTTCAAATCTGGGGTTGGCTATTTTTGGTTGATCCATAACATTTTTTCAGTTCAACTACAAACAAAAATTCTTTCACTACAAACAACTACTAAAGATTCTTCATACAAATCAACCGTTAGAATTGAATTTTTATAAATCCGGGGGCTGGCTATTTTTGGTTGATCCTTAAAAATTTTTCGGTTCAACTACAAACGAAAATTCTTTCACTACAAACAACTACTAACGATTCTTCATACAAATCAACCGTTAGAAATGATTTTTTATAAATCTGGGGATGGCTATTTTTGGTTGATCCATAACATTTTTTCGGTACAACTACAAATGAAAATTCGTTCACTACAAACAACTACTAACGATTCTTTATACAAATCAACCGTTGGAATTGATTTTTTATAAATCTGGAGTTGGCTATTTTTGGTTGATCCATAACATTTTTTCGGTTCAACTACAAACGAAAATTCGTTCACTACAAACAACTACTAACGATTCTTAATACAAATCAACCGTTAGAAATGATTTTTTATAAATCTGGGAATGGCTATTTTTGGTTGATCCATAACATTTTTTCGGTACAACTACAAACGAAAATTCGTTCACTACAAACAACTACTAACGATTCTTCATACAAATCAACCGTTAGAATTGAATTTTTATAAATCTGGGGTTGGCTATTTTTGGTTGATCCATAAAACTTTTTTCGGTTCAACTACAAACGAAAATTCGTTCACTACAAACAACTACTAACGATTCTTCATACAAATCAACCGTTAGAATTGAATTTTTTATAAATCTGGGGTTGGCTATTTTTGGTTGATACATAACATTTTTTTGGTTCTACTTCAAACGAAAATTCGTTCACTACAAACAACTACTAACGATTCTTTATACAAATCAACTGTTGGAATTGATTTTTTATAAATCTGGAGTTGGCTAATTTTGGTTGATCCATAACATTTTTTCGGTTCAACTACAAACGAAAATTCTTTCACTACAAACAACTACTAACGATTCTTCATACAAATCAACCGTTAGAAATGTTTTTTTATAAATCTGGGGTTGGCTATTTTTGGTTGATCCATAACATTTTTTCGGTTCAACTACAAACGAAAATTCGTTCAGTACAAACAACTACTAACGATTCTTCATACAAATCAACCGTTAGAAATGATTTTTTATAAATCTGGGGTTGGCTATTTTTGGTTGATCCATAACATTTTTTCGGTTCAACTACAAACGAAAATTCGTTCACTACAAACAACTACTAACGATTCTTCATACAAATCAACCGTTAGAATTGAATTTTTATAAATCTGGGGTTGGCTATTTTTGGTTGATACATAACATTTTTTTGGTTCAACTACAAACGAAAATTCGTTCACTACAAACAACTACTAACGATTCTTTATACAAATCAACCGTTGGAATAGATTTTTTATAAATCTGGAGTTGGCTATTTTTGGTTGATCCATAACATTTTTTCGGTTCAACTACAAACGAAAATTCGTTCACTACAAACAACTACTAACGATTCTTCATACAAATCAACCGTTAGAAATGATTTTTTATAAATCTGGAGTTGGCTATTTTTGGTTAATCCATAACATTTTTTCGGCTCAACTACAAACGAAAATTCGTTCACACTACAAACAACTACTAACGATTCTTCATACAAATCAACCGTTAGAATTGAATTTTTATAAATCTGGGGGCTGGCTATTTTTGGTTGATCCATAAAAAATTTTCGGTTCAACTTCAAACGAAAATTCGTTTACTACAAACAACTACTAACGATTTTTCATACAAATCAGCCGTTGTAATTGATTTTTTTTCAAATCTGGGGTTGGCTATTTTTGGTTGATCCATAACATTTTTTCGGTTTAACTACAAACGAAAATTCGTTCACTACAAACAACTACTAACGATTCTTCATACAAATCAACCGTTAGAATTGAATTTTTATAAATCTGGGGGCTGGCTATTTTTGGTTGATCCATAAAAAATTTTCGGTTCAACTTCAAACGAAAATTCGTTTACTACAAACAACTACTAACGATTCTTCATGCAAATCAACCGTTGGAATTGATTTTTTTCAAATCTGGGGTTGGCTATTTTTGGTTGATCCATAACATTTTTTCGGTTCAACTACAAACGAAAATTCTTTCACTACAAACAACTACTAACGATTCTTCATACAAATCAACCGTTAGAATTGAATTTTTATAAATCCGGGGGCTGGCTATTTTTGGTTGATCCATAAAAATTTTTCGGTTCAACTACAAACGAAAATTCGTTCACTACAAACAACTACTAACGATTCTTTATACAAATCAACCGTTAGAAATGATTTTTTATAAATCTGGGGTTGGCTATTTTTGGTTGATCCATAACTTTTTTTCGGTTTAACTACAAACGAAAATTCGTTCACTACAAACAACTACTAACGATTCTTCATGCAAATCAACCGTTAGAATTGAATTTTTATAAATCCGGGTGCTGGCTATTTTTGGTTGATCCATAAAAAAAATTCGGTTCAACTACAAACAAAAATTTTTTTACTACAATCAACAACAAACCAAGCTTTTCAAGAACACGCAAAAAAAAATTCGATTTTTGCAACTAGGGTGCCAAGTTCACACAGGTTGTACATTGCCATAAAAACTACAAACGAAAATTGGTTTGAACGAGATAGAGCTGGTAGTTTTTTTTAATATCTACGTCATAAACCGCATTTTCGGTTAGATAAATCACTACCACTGCGAACGTGTTAAAACATCAATCAAAGTTACAACGAACTGTAAGAACTTTTACTTTATGTTACTTGCTGCTACGAAACCCTTCATGGGCGAGTCCAACTCGCACTTGGCCGGTTTTTTTAAATTGCCGAGAGACGAAGAAAGCTGAGTTATATTTCTTACAAGTTTCAAGTTACAGAGTTCTTACAATATGAATGTTTTCACCATTTATTTGTTTGAACATAAGTAGGTAGATGATAAGTATGTAAATCGTAAATTAAGAAGTTATTTGAGTCAGGTATTATAAAAGTGTTGCTTTTTATAGGCAATTCAATGTTTTATTGAATTTATAGGAAAATAGGTTTTATAGGTAGGCGAAGCGCTCGTGGCCCCACGGACTCAGTGTAGGGTAATCGTTCACTGTAGTAAGCAACTTTCACTATGGCCAGTTCTTGGATGGGTGACCATTCATGCGACTACTTTGTGACCTTTATTTCAACGTTTCCGTGCTTCGGAAGGCACGTTAAGCCGTTGGTCCCGGTTGCCAATAACATAGCAGTCAGCCAAGTTAGAGGCCTTTTTAGGCGGTTTGAAAAATTTAAACAGCAGACGGTCACAAGCTGTCTGCTCACCAAGTCACCACCTATTACTTCGGACAAACTATAAAAAATGAAATGTGGGCATCTAATATGCCTCTGCCTTCCCTTAGGAGATCAACGCGTGACCATATATATGTGTGTGTAACATAGTAAGGTAGGATGGCCGGGTGGGATAGGTGAATAGCCGGTACTTACACTAAAGGTAATGTCAGTTAATTTTAGATTTCTTTGATATTTTAGTTCTTGGTAGGAATAAGATAAACAATATAAATATATAGGTATACCTACCTACTGTGAGTCATAATTTATTTTTGGTTTTTACGTGCATTTATAAAAGCGTGTTCTTTTAGGGTTTTTTAAACCATTCATAATTTTTTTCCTTACATTCAATTACATTGTTAGTTACATACACGTCGACCTAATAAAAGCGTATTAAAACATGGTTGATTCGTAACATTTGTTTTATTACAACAATCATTATAGGTTCAACCCTAGCGCATTCTTACGATGACGTCACTCGCACAGCGGGCAACACAGTCTCGACGCTATGAGCGCGTGTTTAAGGTGCAATTCTTTTCGTTCTGAGCAGCAGGTATTATTATTAAAATTTTGTAGGCTAATATAGCGTAGGTATTGGCGCTTTTGTATGGGAGTGATGTATCTGTTACGTAGTAACTATTTAGTAATCTGTGGTTAAAACAGCAGCTTTAAAACCTACCCTGGAAGCACATTTTACACTCTACTGCTACCAACTGCTACACACAAATTACAAAATGCATTTTGTAATTTGCTTTGTTAGTCGTTAGTGAGTAGTGAGCATGTCTTTACTATTATATGGCACGAAAAACAAATCATTATATCTATGTATTGTGATTATGGTCATAAAGATAGAGAATAAAAATTAAGGTGTCAGGTAGAGGAAAAGAGATAGCACTGTGTAAAAACAGTTCATTTCAGGTAAAAGACGGCCTTAATATTCGCGCCATTCCGTAGATACCCAAGCGGTGACCGGTCACCGCACCTACCCAGACGACTTTGAACTTAAATTTAGCCTTCTTACGTTCTACTTTTCTATGAACAAGTTTGATTGTATGTGTTCTATGAAACATTTCCTTGTCATTTGAATGACATCTATTGTCCGATATTTTTAACAAAAATCGAACAGTTGAAGTTGAGAGTAGAGTGTGCATGGACGGCGTGCGTTTGTGTAGTGCGTGGGTGTACAGTAAAATAAACAATATACCAATAATCCTGTTGAAGTTTTACAGAATCGTAAAATATGGTGTGGTGGTAGAGTAATAAATGTTTTTTTTGTGGAGTGCGTGTGTACCAAGTGCGTGTGTGTTTTGTGTTTTTATAATAAACTAGCTGACCCGCGCAACTTCGTTTGCGAGATAAATGTAATAAACCACTCGACCGATTTTGTGCAAACTTCACATAAACCATCTACTCCATAGTCCGAACAAAGCCTAAACATTTGGTTTGGATAGGTGAGCCCGTTCTTGAATTATAAAATTACAACGAAAAGTGGCACTGATTTTTATATATATAGAAGATAATGTATTTGCATTATTATTTATTATAATATACGTGAAAATAAACAACATATCAATCAACCTGTTACAGTTTGCAGAATCGTAAACCATGGTCTGGTAAGTAAGAAATTATTTTTTAGTTGAAACTGGTAAGACTACGTCACGATTGCATCATCCGCTTTTTACCTGCTCGTCATTACCAATTTTCGATATATTTTTGGAACGAAGTTCCTTATCGCGCGTTGTGAAAGGGGGCTTTTTTTTTTTTTTTTTTTTTTTTTTTTAACGTGAGGGAAAATCCTCGTAGGATGCTATGCCGGACTCTTACCGACTAAAAAACCTCACGTAACGCCCAACAGCCTATGGTTGAGAGCCCCGGGTAAGCCCTCAGGAAGGATGTCCCGTGACTCCCAACAGACCTACGGCCGCCATTGCGGCCTCGCCCAGAGGGTGGTTCGGGTGCAATCCCGCGTCAATGGGGGGTTTCGGGTGTGACCCCGCTTCTAAGGGGGGGCGTGCGTGAGTGCTCACGTCACGCTGCCGTCATGGGTCTGCTTCTGTAAGGACGGTGAGCGGCCCTCTCACCGTCCTCAGACCCCCGGTCATGGAGGCCGATAGTCCTCGGCGAAGACACGTCGGCGGCGCCCAGGGCGCCGACTGCGGAACTCGGGTGGGAGAGTTCTCTCCCGCACCCGGCCCGCCGCCTCCTTCGCGAGCATGACCTGCTCGCAGAAAGAGGCGGCGCAGTCCCACTTACTCCCGCTGGAGAGCATGGCTCGCACCATGGCCTCAAGCGAGAGAGTGTCCACGCCCAGACCCACTACGAGGACCTGTCGCTGTTGTGCCCACGCCGTGCACTCCACCAGCGTGTGGAGCGCCGTGTCATCGCTGCGGTCCTCGCAGTGCTGACATTCGGCCGTGGTTTCCCGGTGTTTTCGCCACAGATACCTACCGAAGCTACCGTGCCCGGCAAGCATCTGTGTCAACCGGTAGGAGAGAGCACCGTGTCTTCTCTCCAGCCACTCGTCCATGACCGGTCTGACGGCCGCGATCGTGGCGAATCCCCCCTTTGGTTGCTCAAGTCGCATCTTCCATGTCTCCAGGGTTTCCTGGTGGAGCAGGGTCCGCTGGGCCTCGATTTCTCGAGACGCAGGCCTTTGGCCCCGCTCCAGCGCCTCCTTGCGCCATCTGAACAGTGACGCAAGGGCTCTCGCTTCCAGGTCCCATGGAGGGGTCCCGGCTAGGAGACATGCCGCCTCACCGGAGATCGTGCGGTATCCTCTTATCACCCTGACGGCCATCACTCTCTGCAGGCTCATCAGTCTAGCCTCATTGCTGGCCGTCAGGGTCTCCGCCCATACGGGAGCCCCGTACAGGGCCATGCTTCGCACGATCCCAAGGTACAGCCTCCTGTAGGGAGCGTTGGGTCCCCTGATGTTGGGCATCAGCCGCGCGAGTGCGGCCGATGCTCCCCTCAGTTTTGGGACCAAACTTCGGAAATGATGTCCGAAGTTCCACCGGCCATCGAGTACGAGCCCCAGATACTTCATCGAGGGCTCGATGCCGATGCTGACGCCCCCCACCTGTAGGCTGGATCCCGCAGGTGGCCCCATCCGAGGTCCGTGGAAGCACAGAGCCTCGGATTTGTGAAGGGCGACCGCAAGACCCAGCCGCCGAATCCGACCCACGACCTGAGCAACCCCTGCCGTGGCCTTAAGTGCTGCGGCACGGTGCGTTGCTCCCCGCGCCGTAACGAGGGTGTCGTCGGCGTAACACGTTACGCCGACCCCTCTGAGCAACGGACCACGCAGCTGTGAAAGGGGGCTAGACGGAAAAAATTCTCACGAAAAGTTGTAACGACACTTTTGGTAGTGATAGTGGTAGTTATAGTGGTAGTGATAGTGGTAGTGATAGTGGTAGTGATAGTGGTAGTGATAGTGGTAGTGATAGTGGTAGTGATAGTGGTAGTGATAGTGGTAGTGATAGTGGTAGTGATAGTGATAGTGGTAGTGATAGTGGTAGTGATAGTGGTAGTGATTGTGGTAGTGATAGTGGTAGTAATAGTAGTAATGATAGTGGTAGTGGTAGTGATAGTGGTAGTGGTAGTGGTAGTGATAGTGGTAGTGATAGTGGTAGTGCTAGTGCTAGCCAGGGGATGAACATGAACTCTACGAGCAACACCAAAGCAAATAGGAGTTTCGCTCTGTTCAGTTTCAGTCGCGTGTAAAGGTTACACGCACTCATTTTTTTTATATTTGTTTTCTTTTTGTTTTTGTTTCTGTTTCTGTTTTTGCTTACAATAAAATTTTAAAATTAAAATAAATTTTTATTACAATTCCTTCACTTTAATCGAAAGGAACTTCGTTCCATCCGGGTGTCCCTTGACACCTCTCAAGTTTTTTTTTTGTGGATTGAGGGGTCGTCGGTCAAGGGCGCATTGAAGAGGTGCACACGTTGACAAACTGAATATACTATACTATACTATCTTCACGCTAAATCCCTTGCGGGGTAGGCAGAAAGAACCGAGCGCCACACGGCACGGTCCATACACACCTCACTTGCTTCTTCAACTTTCATTTCTAACCGACTTCAAAAAAAGGAGGAGGTTCTCAATTCGTCTGTATATTTTTTTTTATGTATGTTAGGCGATATTTCCGTCAATTATAGACGGATTTCTAAATTTCTTTTTTTGTTGAATAGGGTTTACTTCTGCGGTGGTCCCATTTTTACCTGGTTCAGGATCTGATGATGGGATCCAGGAGAAAACGAAGGCAACCACTAGGGAATGCAATACCGGGATACCGGGATCCCGAAATACCGGGATCCCGCAGTATTTTTGCGGGACCAGTCCCGCACGTAAATCGTGCGGGATCCCGCGGGATTAGCGGGATTGTGCAAAGGTAAACGCCATGTGTTATTCTGTAAGCGGAAGCGCACAAACTGATTCGGTTTGAGAAAGTTTTTTGTAATTGTGACGTAATATATAACCTAATAACGTACTTATTTGATTGTAGTGATTTAATGACTGGGACTGAGGAGATTTGACTTTTCTTGTACTATAAAAGTATTCAATTATTTCGTACATTGCTTGCTGGCTATTTGACATGTAAAGTGAGGAGTCGTTTGGCAGACAACAATTTTGACAGGCTATGTTTTCTGCGCTTCTAATAATTTGCAGTAGCTATTTTATTACTATAGTGGAATTCAACAGATGTAAATAATATAGTAAACAAAGCAATTGGATCTTGACTGCTCCATAATTACTTACATTTAATTATCAATCCTGATCATAGTCGTTTCAAGGAACTCTAGTTAGATTTATGCGGACATTTCGACACTAATAAACCTTTAGATTATAGAATAATTTCATGAAAAATACTCGGATGGTAAAAATTTAAGACTGTCATTTTTGCTTGTCATTAAATTATTTTTTCTCAGACTTGTTTGTCTTTGCCATAGTGTTGTAAAACTGTTGTACTGGCCAATTGATTTTAAAAGGAGGTCATTGTTTTATCAATCTGTCAGTTCGAAAAAATTTACTTACTTTAATAATATAACTTATTGACCCAGAGAGCGACGAGTGCGAGTCTTTGCCCCTTTCACACGTACCGGTTGTCGGGTGCCGGGTACCCGGGTGTATGGCCGTGTACTATAGCTTTCACACGTAACGGCGTGATTTGCCCGGCAACCGCTTGCATTCGCCGCCGGTTACCCGGCACCGGCTACCCGGCAACCGGTACGTGTGAAAAGGCACTTTGAGTTTGGGTCTTCGATTCTACAGTATAGACTAATGTGCTTTTATTGCGCTTGTTCAAAAAGCTATAATTTTTTACTACTTTGCTTCGAATATACCTGTCAGCATGTCATTATAATGGCCTACTTCCCTTTCTTTGGATTCAAAAACCCCACATTAGAAATCTCTCAAAATGTCTTAGTCTGCTTCTGTAAGAACGGCGAGCAGCCAACGAGGCGTCTACACATTTTATCATCCCTAAACTAATATATTATTGTAAATATATGATTATACTATTAAATTTTCTAAAAGTTTCTTTTTTTTTTAAAGATCCTTTAATTAAATTAATATAAAGAGTTATTGCACATAATATTATATAGATATACCGAATTACATGATTTGATGAATTTGGCGATTGATTAACCAAAGTAAATGAATGTACGGTGAACTAGATATAACTTAATGATTACTTACATAATTAGAATCAGTTTAGTTACAACACTATGATCATAGACAACTTCTGTCAAAACATGACATGTTTACATGATTGCTGAGCTGTCCAGAAAAAGACTATATGTATATATCGGTTTAATAATCTCAATACAAAAGTAATATTAAATAATTTATTTTTCCTTGTGCCCCGCGGACTCAGTGTTCTGTAAAAGATCACTGCAGTAAGTTACATTTACTATGGCCGGTCCATAGATGGGTGACCACTTTGTGAGATTTATTTGAGCGTTGCCGTGCTTCAGATGGCACATTAAGCCATTGGTCCCGTTCCGGTAAAATGGCAGCTAAGTCAAGTTGAAGGCCCGGCTCGTCTCATCTTATAATTTCCTTTTCTCGAAATGTCCTTTCTCATAATGTCCTTATCTCGAAATGTCCTTTTCTCAAAATGTCCCTTTCTCCAAATATGTGTTAGGTTATAAAAAAAACCACGAAGGCTAATGCGGAAGCTTTGCTGCGCTCCGCTCCGGCCTGAGCTTTCTAACCTAACCTAAATCCAAGTCGGATTGAGCGGGTTTAATCCTGTAGTGCAAATATTTTGAGAATGGGAAATTTTGAGAAAAGGACATTAGGTATGAGATGAGACCATATGCCTCGTCCTGCCTACCCCTTCGGGGATTAAGGGGGCGACTATTTTTCAGTTCTAGATGGATGTATGATACAGAATTCTATTCTTTTCTCAATGACTTCCAGAAATATGCGGGATCCCGCAAATACCGGGATCCCGCGGGATTGAGATTGCTCAGTCCCGCAAATACCGGGATTACAGTCTTGTTGCGGGATTGCATTCCCTAGCAACCACCGAAAATTGTAAGGACAACTAGTGCGCTTGTTAACGTTTTAATTAAGTGCTTTAATGTTCTACACTTTAATGAAGGTCTGGAGTCGACCTGATGTTAGAGTCGAAAGACAGTCGAGGGCATTCCTTAACAATCTACAGCAGTTACCTTGTGTTTGGGCTTGATTGATTTGTATTGATGAGAACTTTACACCTAGATTGATAGATCCGGCTTAAAAAAAAGGTAGTTCTCAATGTTTTATGTATGTTCACCGATATTTCGTCAATTATAGACGAATTTCAAATCTGTTTTTTGTTGGATAGAGTTTACTTCTGAGGTGGTCCCATTTTAACCAGATCAGGATCTGATGATGGGATCCAGGGGAAATCGAGGGCTACCACCGAAAATTGTAGGGACTACTAGTGCGTTTGTTAACTTTTTAATTCAGTGCTTTAATGTTCTACAATTTAATGAATGTCTGGAGTCGATCTGATGATGGCACCGAAAGACAGTCGAGGGAATTCCTTAACGATTTACAGCAGCTAGCTTGTGTTTGGGCTTGATTGATTTGTATTGATGAGAACTTTCACCTAGATAGATATATTTTTCGGTTCACCTTTCACTTAAAATAATGAAAACAGAATTTTTCAATAAAAAATAAAACCGACTTCAAGCAAATCCTGAAAAATAAAATTTACTTAGCACAAAGTATTATGTATTTTATTAGGTGCCATGAATAATACCTGCATAAAACTATGGGTTTACTTGGCGCCGACTTCAATATGATAATTTTATATTTCAGGATTTGCTTGAAGTCGGTTTTATTTTTTATTGATTTTTTTTTTCTTTTCATGCATGCACGTCGGTTCCTACGGCTCTTGACACCACCTTCAACTAACACACGATTAATTCATTAGATTGAAAAGCTGAACTACGAAGTGCAAAAAAATACATTGGACATCCAGCAGTCAGCATAGCAAAATACACCAAAAATTATGACAAGAAGCAAGGGTAACATACAAATATCCTAAAGAAATCCTCAAAAGGAGACAGGTCCAAATATATGTGTCCACATCCACAAATGTTTGTTTCGGAGTTTGAGTGTTTTTAGAAATAAAAAGTAGGTAGATACCTATGTCTATCAGTCGTCTAGATCCCATAGCACAAGGTTATATTAGCCTAATTTGGGCTAGATGATGTTGTGTGAGAATGTCCATAATAATATATCGATGATGGTCGAGATTTAGCGAATGGTAGCGAAACAAAAATGTACCTTACCTACTTTCTATGTACAAATCAATTTCAAATACGACTTTTCTAATCTGTACTATAGCCTGACAAATTCGTTGGTGACACTCCCATGGTCCGCGCGGGTGGTGGGGGACGTAATTATCGATGACCGTTAATTACGTTACGAATATGTCTAAAGATATCCCTGTGAAATATCTTACATTGTCTAAATTGATTGATGTTGTTTTTTTATAGAACTCGCTTTGGCCCGCGACTTTCATCGCGTGAAGCGTTTAAAAAACTACTACTAGGTACTTGGAAAATAAATAATAGGAGCATTGTACATTTGTAAGTAGGTAGTTGAAGAATCTGAGAAATAAAACATTTTATGGTTTGTTTTAATTTTAAATATCAATCTGTACCTAATATTCGTATAAAACTGTAGTATTCGATAAACCTAGCCACTAAGTTTGCCAAAACATCGTTTTGATATTCAAACGAAGCTGGATCATCTTTGCGATTTTTAAAATAGTTATATACCTACATTGTAAGTAATTTGTTTAGCTTGACGTCCAATAACTTTGCCTATCGGCGGACTCATCTTCAATATTAATATCGTGTGCGTTTTGTGACGTGCGCCCGTACTCAATATGAATGTGTTGCCGTCAACAGCGACGACGCGCAACTGAACTGAATGACGGCTTTGAGAGCCAGCCTCCACCCCGTGACCCCGCGCTCGTCTCTTACTCCCCCCCCCCCGCTGTCTTTCGTCCCCCGCGCCCGGGAATAGGGAATGCAATCCCGCAACATAATTGTAATCCCGGTATTTGCGGGATTGCGGGAGGTTATAATATAAAAAAAATCGTAACTCAACCGCAACTTTTCCTTCAAGGGGGGGGTTCTACACCCCCCCTCCCCGCCACCTCCCATCCCTTAAATCGTGGGAGGAAAATCTAAAGTTAAGCCGTAGAATCTACAATACTTCCGAACAGTCAAATTATGATTACCGCGAGCCGTATACTCATGTAAGGACCATCGGCGGGCCGGATGAAAAGCTTTCGCGGGCCGGAGTTGGCCCGCAGGCCGTACTTTGCCCATCACGGGTCTATAATGTCCGGTCATCGCTTTCACCTTTTATTTTACTTTTTACGACCGTGAATGACCTCTTTTGAAAAAACAGTTGCTAAAAAAGTTTACAACCTCTATAGTAGAATAAAAAAAAAACCTATAGAAAGCTAAACTGGATGCTGATAAGCAATAATGTGTCAACCCACAAAAAGTCAAATTCATAGGTTTTGATATATTTTAATAAAGCATCACGTATTTTACAATCTGCAAAAGTGTTTTAGGGTCCATAAAACATATAAGTACGAAAAAAATGGATTTATATCATAAAACAAATCGGAAATCACATATACCACATTCGTCAATAATGCTTTAAGTTCCTTATCATCGTCGAAATTCAAAGTACTGCTCGTTCGCTCTAACTTTGCCGCTCGGCTCCATACTAAAGTCGAATTTTTAATTAGACGAAGTAAATTGACAGCAACTAATGTCACTTCTTCATACAATATTGCTTATTTTCTATGACGAAGTGACATTAGCTACTGTCAATTTACTTCGTGTAATTAAAAATTCGGGTATACGTCTCTACGCCAGCGGCAAAGTTAGAGCGAACGGGTAGTAGTGACTTAGTGACATGTATTGTCACGGAAAATATGTTATGAGACTTGACACTGTGTTGCGAAAATGTCATTCAGCGATTCTGCGCTGCGCCAAACAACGAGCTCATAATAAATAGGTAATTAAGTTCTTAATTTATATACCCATTAGAAGTACTAAAATACAATAAACCCATGTATTAGTGAATTGTAAGCAATCCACGTTGGAGTCATCAAGATATGTCTGTAATTTTTGTTAATTAAGATTGTCATGAGTGATTATTTTAAAGGTTAAAATATTGCCGGTTTAAATTATATAACGAATTAATTAAATAATAGTGTAGGCATATGTCAACTTTTAAGGTCTTTTTCATGCTATAATGATATGATTTGGTCCGATCTGATTGACTTATTGTAACTTTTGTCACTTAACTGATTATTGCTAAACACAACGCAATACCGTATGTCGTACTATGCAGCATAACACGTTGTTGCTAAACAATGAAAGCTCTCTCAACAATGCATAAAGTACAGTTTATGGTGCTTGACATATTATTACCGAATATTGACGAACTTTTTATGAGAAATAGTTTTATGTCAAGTACCTTGATGTTGTATTGAAAAATCCTTTTTATTCGAAGATCTGACAATATAGTCACACTAAAAAAATGTATATCTATGTTGTTGTGGAGAGATGTCACCGCCAAGATAAAGTAGATTTTTTTTTCCGGAAGTTAAATTCACTAAGCAGGATTTTTAACGGGAGCTTCAACCCCTTGACGTTCACAAGTCGAGTGGCCCAGACGGTATACCCGCGATGGTACTCAAGCAGTGTGGTCCGGAGTTGTGTCCGGTACTTACACGTCTTTTCACGCTTTCATATTCCATGAAAGTAGTCCCGGCATCGTGGAAGATCGTGCACGTGCATCCTGTGCCCAAGAAGGGTGACAGGACCGATGCGGATAATTACAGGCCTAATAGGCTAATAGCCATCACCTCCTGTGAGACGTGTATTAATTACATGCTCCCACTTTTATTAAAAGTGATGGAGCATGTAATTAATACACATATCTGTAGGTTTGAAGAACACGACCAGCTAACGATTTAAGTCACTGTCGCTCGACTGGCGATTTTCATGTGTACCTCACACACAGTTTGGCGACGGCTATCGAGAATAAGGGTGAGGTCCTAGTTGTGAGCCTCGACATCTCTAAGGCCTTCAACCGGGTCTGGCACAGTGGCCTTCTTACGAAATTGTCCTCCAATGAACTGCCCCAGGGGTTTCGCGGATGGGTGTCCAGTATCTTTGCCGATAGAAGTATGAGGATTGTCGTCGACAGGAGCTGTTCTGACTGCATAGCACAAGGCTCGGTGTTGTCGGCCACTCTGTTTTTGCTGCATATCAATGATATTCGGTCTTGTGACAGCATTTATGCAAATTATAGTACGGTTATACTAATTATGCGGGTCGTTCCGATATTCCTCGCTGCGCAGTGGTCGTGAACAACTTGTATTTAAAATTCCGGTTACTCTCATAGAAATATAGCCGCAATTCCAGACAAAATCACCTACCAAGACTCAAGTTTGTGTATTCACTGTTAAGAAAACCCCATTTACTCTGGCGCTGTAATTTCTTGGCACATCTCTTTCCACCTCCAATAGTATAAGGATTTATTTTTTTCCAATACCTAGTAAAATAATTACCCTACGAAATGATATTAATATCATAACATAAATGCTTTTCTCTCCATCAAAATAAATTCAATTTATCTAGATAAAGCTTTCGCGTGATACTATAAAGGGTTTGGTAGGACTTCGGATTACTATCCCACGATTTAAGTGGTGGGAGGGGGGCTGGAGGGGGGAGGGGTGTGTGTAGAACCCCCCCCCCCTTGACGGAAAAGTTGGGGACGCCCCCCCTTTTTGAGTTATGTTTTTTTTTATATTCTAACCTAACTTTCGCATTTTCTTGTTTTGAAATCGATTTCAAGGTCGAAATTGGAAGATGGAAAATGGAGGGGGAGGGGGGAATCCCCCTGACCCCTCCCCAAAGTTAGGAAATCAATAGTTACCTTGAATTTAGATTTTTATTTTTTGAGGTTAAGTTCAATAAAATCGACGACATAAGTAATCGTTCTCCAAAAAAGAACTCGTCGACAAGCCAAAAAAAAAATAACCACGAAGGCTAAGGCGGGAGCTCCGCTCCGCTTCGCTCCCGCCTTAGCCTTCTAACCTAACCTATCCGAGTCGGGGTGTTAACCATTAAGTACTAATTATGGTTGAATTAGGGATGCGCGTAATTCAAATGCCGACCTGACCTGGGGTTGAAAAAAAAAACTACGCGTCTCATAAACAAGACACAAATTCACAAATAGGGTGTCATTTGAAAGGGTTGACCTTGACCAACCCATAGAATGCGTACGACGTTTTACGTTTAGTTTCACATATCGGCAACCGTCATTAAATTATTATAGTATTTAACAGCGTTCATTTATATAAATATACGTAATATAATAAAATATGCATAAAATTTAACTTAATAACTAAATATAATTATTAATTAAATTTTTAAATGAAGTAAAACATTGTTGTGCGTTAATGTTACGTAAAACAAAACGTATTGGACGAGCCGAATGTCAAAAACATTGGGAGTGTTTGTGTTCTGTGGTGAAAAGTGACAAATTATTGGTGTTTTTTTACGATTTTCATAATTTTTTTTCTCGTTAACCATTAATCTCCGTAAGTTAAAACTTCGCGTGGAGGCTTCTAATAATATTAGCTTTGTGTATAAAAAATATGAACCTCAAACTCGATGGCAGCTAATCTAAAGTTAAGCCAAGGGTTTACCTTTATAGTACAAAACAATTAAAAAACTGACACTGAAGATGATATTCAACTCACCAATTCGCGAAATCCAAACTAAATAGCTAATCCAGTGAGAGAGAGTGTTAAAAGTTATGGATCCAGGCATTTGTATGTAGGTACTAGGTGTACCTACTATACATATTATTACTGCAGTCCTTGATACTATATTCACTGCATTAACCACGTGTTTTCTTGGACATTGAATACACTATGTAACACACTTTCTATTCACTAACTTATTATATTGTTTATTCACTAAATCATAAAAAATCACAACAATAACAAAAAACTCCAGAGTCGTTTTTACAATACACAATGACGCGACCAACCCGCGTTCAAGTAACCTTTACAATGAATGAATGAAATGGAACGAGAACGTCGATTTCGTCGAGAACAAGTAGGCGAGTAGGATGAATTTTAAATGTCAGCATGTTTTGTAGCAGCTGCGGCTAAAAAGCGGTCCGCGATTCGGTGATCGACTTTATGATTACAGTTATAAAGCCTCCAATATAGTCCAAAGCACGTCATAGTGGATGTTTATAAATTTGTTGATTCTGCAATGATTTAAGGTAAGACCGCACTGGGCGGAACTGCACTGCAGCGCAACTGCACGACACGACGGCGACGCGACAAAATATTCTTTATATGAAATTATATGAGGCAACACGCACTAAGCGGCAACTGAACTACACTTCAGCCGACTGCAGCGGAATTGCGCGACAAAGTTAATCAACTCACCAAAAGTGTCGCGACCTGTCGCGCCGTGTAGTTGCAGTGCAGTTCAGTTGCCGCTTAGTGCGGTTTAGGCCAACTTCATTTTCATAGTCAGTAGGGATGCAATATCGTTTATTAAAAATATTGATTTTGGAATATCGATATTTATCAAAATAAAATATCAATATTTAAAACATTGATGTTTATAAACGATATAATATATCGATAATCACGAACGATATATTGATGTATCGTTTTGTTGGCCGCTCTTGTTGTTTTTTTAAAGAATAATGATCACACGGAAACACATCCATGATTATTAACTTTTGTTCATAACTCCGCTTTTTTTTCAACCGATTGCCATGAAACAAAGCTCAGATTTAAGATTAACAAGATCTCTCTAATGAAAAAAACGCATAAACATCCGTTCAGTAGTACCTATTAGCGTCCACCGCGAACAAGAGAGAACAGGCAAGAATGAATTAAATCAGTTGTGTGCAGTATCGTTATAATAAAATATTGTAATCCAAGTATTTTTTTTAAATATATCCGTTTTACAGACATGACCACTTTACAATTTTATAATTATACGAGTAGTATAGACAGAAAACACTGAAACTTTAAAAATTTATTTATATATATATATATAAATACTAAATCGATATATCAATAGGTATAACGTTCGTGATTATCCATATATCGTATATAAACATCGATGTTTTCAATATCGATATTTTTTATAAACGATATTGCATTCCTATTCAAAGCTTCATAGCGTAGGTACGTCATCCATTTCGACGTCCATCTTGCTCAGAGGTTCCCTACCTATACCTACTGAATACATTTTTGTAGTTCCCCTGCAGTTGTAGTGCGGTATACCAAAAAATGACGCGCCGTGTCGCGCAGTTCCGCTGCAGTGCAGTTCCGCTCAGTGCGGTCTTACCTTTAATCGGATATCGGTGGGCACACATAGACTTAGCATAATTCTATGTGGGCGCACTTTAGTGACAAGTTGTTTGAATATTGAATAATAAGTTATACCAAGTTTTGTGGTTTTAGTTTCGGTGCTTGCAAAAATACTAGTCATATTCATCTTGTTTTATGGTAGGTACTTTTATTTTAATTGTGTAATAAAAATAATCTGAATGACTCAGATTGAAAGAATGAATGAATTTAAACATATAGTAGCTACCTACATTAAGTAGTACCCACCTATGTTTCATGCACTCATGCAGTCACGCCCGATACAGACTCTCGCGAGGCGCCTCCTGCTGGAGCCTCGCGACACGAGTCATATTATGACATGGCTGGCATTGACATATATTAGTACACACCTATAGATCGATGAGTATTGGTGAGTGGAGGCAACAGGAGCGGGCAACTGTTATAAAATGAGAGTGTGGAAGACTGCACTCCTTGCCATCCATACCCTCGGTTAATGCCGGCTCCAGATTAGGGTCGTGAATTCACGTGCGAATTCACGCCGTGAATTCACGGCACAAGTTGTGCCCTCGACATTCACGGGATTCTCTCATTCGTACGTGAAGTGAAACCCGCCGCGAAATGGACGTAGAAGCTGGAGCCGGCATAACAGTTGCCGGTCTAATGGGCTCGCTACACGGTCAAACTGCACTTGTCATGCACGTTAAATATGAATGGAAGTTCCCTCGGTCATGGAGGTCGATAGTCTTTGGTGAAGAGACGTCGGCGGCGCCCAAGCCGCCGACTGCGAAACTCGGGTGGTAGAGTTCTCTCCCGCTCACGCCCCGCCGCGCGCCGCCTCTTTCACGAGCATGACCTGCTCGCAGAAAGAGGCGGCGCACTCTCCATGGCTCGCACCATGGTCTCGAGCGAGAGTGTCCACGTCCAGACCCACCACGAGGACCTGGCGCCGTTGTGCCCACGCCGTGCTCTCCACCAGCGTGTGTAGCGCTGTGTCATCGCTGCGGTCCTAGCAGAGCGAAGACCGCAGCGATGCGATGTCAGCGCAGACACCGGGAAAACCACGGCCGAAAATCACTCGGCCCTGGTTTCCCGGTGTCGTCGCCACAGATACTTACCGAAGCTACCGTGCCCGGTAAGTATTTGTGACAACTGGCAGGAGAGAGCACCGGGTCTCCTCTCCAGCCACTCGTTCATGACCGGTCTGACAATAGTGGCGAATCCCTCGTTTGGTTGCTCAAGGCGCACCTTCCATGTCTCCACGGTTTCCTGGTGGAGCAGGGACCGCTGGGCCTTGATTTCTCGAGACGCAGGCCTTTGGCCCCGCTCCAGCTCCTCCTTGCACCATCTAAATAGTGACGCGAGGGCTCTCGCTTCCTGACGACCATCGCCTTCTGCGGGCTCACCAATCTAGTCATATTATACTAACTTGGTGCTAAGTCAATTTTATTTTTCAGTTTTTAGTTTTGTTTGAAGTTGGTTTCTTTTTTGTGAATTTTTTCCTCTCAATTTTTAGTGACGTGTAGACTAAAAATCTATCTATCTAGGTGTAAAGTTCTCGACAGTACAAATTAATCAAGCCTAAACACAAGGTAACTGCACAAAAATATCGTTAGGGAATTCTCTCTACTGTTTTTCGTCTCCATCATCAGATCGACTCCAGACCTTCATTAAGTTCTACTACTTTAAAGCCCTTAACACGTTGAACGCCACGCGGCTCACCGCGTGAGCCGCGTGAGAAAACTTGTTTAGGCCAAAGTGAAAATGATATTTCTTTCAATTTTCATAATTGTGTGAAAAATCCGTAAAAAAGATGAAGTAATATTATATCCATTTAAAACAATCGATTTTTATGCCATAAATACTGCATTTAAGAGTTATGGCTCACTGGTGGGCCGCGTGGCCACATCAGAAGGACTTGCGACTTATAGAGAAGCAGTATTTGCGCCGCAGTGAAGTACCGCCGCGCCCTGTTCAGCACACCTAGCGTCTTGGACGCCAGCTTAGCCTTGTCCTCCAAATGACTACGGAACTGAACGTCACTGGAGATGTCAACGCCAAGGATCCCTATACTTTTGGAGATAGAAAGAGATGTGCCCTAAAATTGCGGCGCTACAGTAATTGAGGTTTGCTTAGCGGTGAAAAAACACGCTTTCGTCTTGAAAGGGTTGAACTGGACAAGATTTTGTCCACCCCAATCGGACACTCTAGTAAGAGTAGCCTCGATTTCAGACACAAGCTGTTCACGATTTTCCTCCACTATATCCCGAGAGATACTGGGGCGGCCCGTGTAACTAACAATGAATGCCGTCAATAGACAACATGTCATTGATATGCAGCAGAAACAGAATATAATTTCTAATCTTTCTTATCATCTGGAGATGAGTGCCTTTAACATGTGAGGTATATTTTTTTAAAATTAAATATGGTGCCGTGATACCTAAAAATTGAAAACTAAAATATTATTAGCTTTAGTCCAGTTAAGATCGGTAGCATTTCCATTTGAACTTATGATTTTATCCATAGTAGAAAAAACTAAAACATCATCCATCTGGGCTCAAGCTATTTTCTAACCCCATTTCATCAAAATGTGTTATGTTAAATTGCCGTACAAGCATAAAAAACAGAGGGAAGGAGTTATTTTTGCATAATTTAATAGTTTGGTAAGAAAGCAATGTAGCTCTAAAGATACATAACAAACTAAATGTTTATATGTGCCTTTCGGGCAGTGTGCATTTATAGATACATTCATGAAAACCGTTCCATAATTTTATTTTTATGGTATCTAAATATACGAAAGTTGTATCAAGGGATAGACAATATTATATTTTACACTATGAATTATCTAGGAAGCGCTCGTGGCCCCGCGGACTCAGTGTTCTGTAAACGATCACTGCAGTAAGCAACTTTCACTATGGCCGGTCCATGGATGGGTGACCATCCATGTGATCACTTTGTGACATTTATTTGAGCGTTTCCGTGCTTCGGAAGGCACGTTATGCCGTTGGTCCCGGTTGCCAGTAAAATGGCAGTCGTTAAGCTAAGTTGAAGGCTTTATTTTCAACAGCAGGCAGTCACAACCTGCGCCTGTCCATTTAAACACGGCAATACGGCTCACCACCTATTACGTGGGACAAATTATACAAAAGGTGAAATGTGGGCATATAATATGCCTCTGCCTACCCCTTCGGGGATAAAGGCGTGACCATATGTATGAATTATAGTTATTAGTATAAAATTGCAATAATAATAGTAAAAACAACAATACTCTTATTTACCTTGACATGCACAGGCGCTCGGCATCGGTACAATTTTTTGCTGCCTACTGCAGATTCAGTGTTGCCCGGAACATTAAAATATTTTATCTCTTAAATTATAGAATATTTTTATTCACAATAACCAAAAATTATACTTAAGTATTTAATAATGGGATATTTTTAATTGCACATCTGTTTAATTTTTCTGCACACTAGGTAACTCCACTAATTTACTGAATGCAAACCAGAAAATTAAATGCTGTGCAAAAAACCAATTAATTAACTAAACACTATTTAAAAAACTTAAATATTACTCAGAACGAGATGACCTTTTTAATCGAATTCACACCAAAAATGTGGTTCGTACATCGAATTTATGATTTGTAAAACAGAAATATGAATTGTATATCAAAAATACTAACTTGCACTCTAAATTGTACAATCTTAAAACAGAATAGGTTAGGATAGGTTAAGTTTTTGTTTTTTTGATCGATGAAATTTAATTTTGTAGTGGTGACTGATTAAATTGAGTTTTTAATTAGAATAAACGATGTTTCTAAAAGTAAATTAGGCGATGGTTTTCCTTAAGAAAGTTTTAATATGTTTGTTAAGCTAAGGAATATTTAGATATAGGTACTATTTTGATAATAGTTATCGTTCAGTAAAACAGTTCTGCAAATACCATTAAACAGTATAATTAATTTTATTTATTTAGTGTGCATAATTAATTAGTGTGCAAGTCAGTATTTTTGGTTTAACTTTGAAATATTTAGTTCGGAAAAAGGGATTATACAGATATCGATTTAAATACATGCCTTTAATAATTACTTTACTCTCTAAATTTTAATATTGAGGTATGTGCATGCGCATATAACAATGCACACTGCCAAGAAAAGGGTTAAATAAAACACTAAGGGCCGGCGCCCACTGCCGGCGTGGCACGGCATGGCACGGCAAAGGATTTTTTTACTAATCAAGTTATTTTGATACTTATTTCATTGACTTTAGAATTCATGTTACTTTGTTTCGATACCAAGATGCCGTGGCATGCTGCGGCATGACGTGACGCGCCGCGAGATACTGCGGCATGACGTGTCATGACGTTTTATTCAACGGGATGCCGCGGCGCGTCGTTTCATGCCGCATCATCTCGTTGAAACTTGTGCAGCGGTCCGTCGGTGCGCGGGGGCAAGGGAGGAAGAAGATTTGAACTTCATATCATTGAATTTCAAAGTTTTGAACCATAGTGACACAACCAACTTCGAATCCACGCGTAGCAAAACTGGTCGATGCCAGAGGGGCTGGGACGCCGCAGCACAACTTGCCGTGCCACGCCGGCAGTGAAGGATGCCACGGAACGCCGCGGGATGCCACGGAACGCCGCGGGATGCCACGGATCGCCGCGGGATGCCACGGAACGCCGCGGGATGCCGCAACACAACTTGCCGTGCCATACCGTGCCATGCCGGCAGTGGGCGCCGGCCCTAAGGCGGATCTACACCAGACGATCCAAAATGGATCGCCAATTCCTGCGATCCGCGATCCGGGAGCATGAGGCATGGATCATGTCGTCTGACGAACTGAACTTTTCTTGCGACCCCGCCGCGTCGCACCGACACGCTCCAACCGATCCATACTGATCCGCCTAAAAGCAGCTTCCCACGGTCTGCGATATCGCGGACGGACGCGGACCAGCTCGCACGCTTCCCACACACCGTGGGAAGGGTCTCGTCTGTGGTAGTAAAGGACGTCTGTGGCGGTCCGCCGGTATCCGTCGCGAGGCGGTAACTTCAAAGGTGCGGTGCGGCACGATCCGATCGCGTACGCCGCGGTCCGAGCACTCCGAGCGCGTCCGTGATTGCACAGACGACGACAAATCAGAACTTGCTTGTCCGCTGACACGAGTAGTGGTGTTGTTTTTGTGTAGTTGGTTGCGGAGAAATGGAGTGGACAAACGATCCTATTTTTTGAAAAATTTCTACCGTGATCCCACTGCTGTGGGTGACAAAACAGAAAATAAATAAAATTAGATACCTACCTACATGTTTATGTACACCTACGTTAAACGACTTTTGTTGTATGCTGATATCCACCAGCGACGTGGTTTCTTTTTTAACCGACTTCAAAAAAGGAGGAGGTTACTCAATTCGACCGTATACAGGCGTACACATATACAGGGTGAATTTTTGAAAAGGGCTTGGATGGCCAAATCCTAAACTATAAGGAATAGCCAAAAATGCTTAAAGGAGTCACGAGCCCGATTTTGATAAAACTTAAAACCTCATCATTAGATTTTTGAAAAACCAATAATCCTAGCTGGGAATCGAACCCATTGGTTTTGAAAAAAACACACCCCTTATTATTACACCATAAGATAGTGTCGCTGATAAGGATCAAATTCTGCGAAGTAATGATATACGACAAATTTAAGGAAAGTTTAGAATTTTAATAGAATTTATATTTTATGTACCTAAATTTTGTATCATAATTTGTTTCGTTTGAATAGATCGTAACTGTTCCGTGTTTTAAATCATGCTCCGAATGATTCTTTGGAGAATATTCTAAACGGAATCAATAATATTGGATGCAGTACGACCCTTGAAGTCTCGAATCCAGCTACGTGTTGAAAACAATGGCCTACATTTAGGACTATCGGCCTCCATGACCGGGGGTCTGAGGACGATGAGAGGGTCGCTCACCGTCCTTACAGAAGCAGGCCCATGACGGCCGGCAGCGTGACGAGAGGAACTCACGCACGCCCCCCACTTAGAAGCCGGAGCACACCCGAAACCCCCCCAAAGACGCAGGTTAGCACCCGAACCACCCCCTGGGCGAGGCCGCAGAGACGGCCGTAGGTCTGTTGGGAGTCCTGGAACATCCTTCTGAGGGCTTACCCGGGGTTCACAACCATAGGTTGTTAAACGTTACGCGAGGTTTTTTAGTCGGTAGGAGTCCGGCATAACATCCATGAGGATTTTCCCTCACTTAAAAAAAAACATGGTCTACATCTTGAACAATTAATCAGTTTGCGTAAGAAAAATAAATAGTATTTCATTGAAGATGAGCACTTTCCTTAAGTTTGCTGTATGTCATTACTTCCCAGAATAATATCCTTAATAGCAACACTATCGTATGGTGTAATAATATAGGGTGTGTATTTTTTTTCAAAATCAATGGGTTCGATTCCCAGCTAGGATTATTGGTTTTTCAAAAATCTAATGATGAGGTTTTAAGTTCTATCAAAATCGGGCTCGTGACTCCTTTGAGCATTTTTCGCTATTCCTTATAGTTTCGGATTTGGCCATCCAATCCCTTTTGAAAAATTCATCCTGTATATGTTTTTTACTTTTACTTTGACTGCCTCGTTGGTCTAGAGGTCGAAATGTGCGACTACGAATCACGAGGTCGTGGGTTCGATTCCCACCGAAGACAAAAATTTGTGTGACCCATAAATGTTTGACTCAAGAGTCTGGTTGTTTCTATGTATGATAAGTATGTATTTAAAAGTATATATATGTAATAATATTTGTGGTCTTATACCCGTAACACAAGAAGGTTATTATAGCTTACTTTGAGATCAGACAGCGTTGTGTGAAATGTCCGAGAAAATTTATTTATTTATTTATTTACTAGATCGCATAATTTGGTAATTGTTAATTAATACCACAGCCGCGGCTGCAGCGACGACACGTTCTCTTTCACTTTGCATTTGGAATTAAGTTATCAAAAGATCTACACAGACCGACACGCACCGTTGTAAGAGCCTTGTTTCCGTGCGTTGCCGTCCGTGATCGTCGGCTGTGCGTGATGATCCTTAATATTATAGCACAGTTAAACTTTTGGACGCTATGATCGCGCGCTCTACACACACTGTCGTCTCTACCGAGCGCACCTAATGACCGAGGCACCTGTGCTAGAAACAAAAAAAATAAAATTAAAAACCAATTTAAAAAACCCCCGACTCACAAAAAAAACAATAAAAAAACCTGTAAAAAGTAAAAAAAAAACTATTATATTATGACCTATCTACCCTAAGTATTGAACCTTTATTATTATTATAGGTAGCTATATTATTTACGTATTCATATTTTTAACTAAGAGTTTGTCTCGTCGGGGACCGCTCACCTAATCATAACCTAATCGTACGTCTATATTTATTCTATGGTACCTACGTATGTCTATGTTTAGGTATAGAGCGGTCCCCCCGACGAGACCAACTGTTAGTTAAAAATATGAATACGTAAATAATATAGCTACCTATATTAATAATAAAGATTCAATACTTAGGGTAGATAGGTCATAATATAATACTGTAGAAGTCGACTTGTCTATGACTAGTTTTCTAATGTAAAATGGCGTGCAATGTAGTGGACGGCCCTTTTTCGACGGTCGACCGCTGCAGAGTAAAGAACTACACACCCTGGTGATCAGTGTGATCCATGTGATATCAGTGTCGCCGTGATTGTAAGAATGTTCTAAGTTACTTACTGATTAGCTACTTGTGTAATGATTACGTTCAGGGTGTAGTAAATTTGTTAAATAAAGTTATAGAAATCTGCTTTGTTAATCTCCGTGTATATTTTTTTATTAACATTCCTGGTGATTGCTAACATCAGAAGTGGGATTCTTACCTAATCGCCAACTCATCGAGTCGAACGTGAGGTATCATGAAACATAAGGAACGTAATCATTACAAAGTACCCTCTTTTAGTGAGTTGTGTATGTTTTACGCATTTTTTTTGTGTTTTCTCGTGTAATTATGCCTAAAACGCATAATTCAAGCCGTAAATTGCATAGTGGATTGATGATTTGAGTGGACCATCGTGAGTGCCACGTGTCGTGTAATTGGTCACGAAGGGTATTACGGGAATACCGTTCGTAGCCGTCGCGATCCTAGACACCGCCATCGCGGTCTCGGATCCGATCTCGTTCGTTGTTACACGCACGCACCGCACGGTATCGTTAAAAGTGAGATGTTTCTACAACTTGCCATAAAGGAAGCGAATTAGTACCCGTACCCCGAAAGTGGCAAGCCCGTGAACTTTTCAAACGTTACAAATGATTATGGACGCGATTCAAGCGTTCAACCCCTTTAGAATGCAGTATTTTATGACTCTAATTTTGACCCGTTAATTCACGCATTGACGCGTGGTGCAATTAGGTTTGTGCACAGTTATTCAATCGTTAAAGTAACTAGAAACTGTCCTTTGTCACTCTCCTATACAGTAACGGCGATAATCCTCCTGTCCGCCGATCCGGGAGTTCTAAATCAACGCGAGGGGCGTTGTTGAGCGCTAGAAGCACTAGTGGACGCGATGCGCGTTGGTGTGCGCTGCACGCGCTAGACTACACGACGCGCACTGCAAGCTGGTCTATGCGACGTGCGCTGATGGGCGCTTTACGCGCTAGCCTACACGACGCGCGTTGGTGACCGCTACAAGCGCTAGTCTACGCGATGCGCGTTGGTGTGCGCTGCACGCGCTAGTCTACACGACGTGCGTTGGTGCGCGCTACAAGTGCTAGTCTACGCGATGGGCGTTGGTGTGCGCTGCACGCGCTAGTCTACACGACGTGCGTTCGTGCGCGCTACAAGCTCTAGTCTACGCGATGGGCGTGGGTGTGCGCTGCACGGGCTAGTCTACACGACGCGCGTTGGTGCGCGCTACAAGCGCTAGTCTACGCGATGCGCGTTGGTGTGCGCTGCACGCGCTAGTCTACACGACGCGCGTTGGTGCGCGCTAAAAGCGCTAGTCTACGCGATGCGCGTTGGTGTGCGCTGCACGCGCTAGTCTACACGACGCGTGTTGGTGCGCGCTGCACGCGCTAGTCTACGCGATGCGCGTTGGTGTGCGCTGCACGCGCTAGTCCACACGACGCGCTGCACGCTGGTCTGCCCGATGCACTACACGCGCGTGCATTGATATCGCGTTATGCGCGTCTACGCGATGCGCACGGGTGCGCGCTACACGCGCGCGCCCTCAGCTGCGGTCAGGAAGTGCCAAGCTTACGAAAAGGTAAAGGCCTTATAATTTTCACCTATTCCCTTAAAACTCTTCCAGATCCGACAAATTCTAGATCTTGTAGGATATTTTCGTAGACATATCCAGAATCGTGCTACAAGGTTTGACTGAAAAGTTTATTTGGAGTTCAAATCAATAACAAATTAGACAAGGCTTGATACGATTGTCTGACGAGAGTGACCAGTGAACCCAGAATCAGAACCTCCCACGGACGCAAGTTAGGTACGCAGGTTAGTAGTATCTAGTATTGACCTATGCTGATGATGGGAAGCGTGTGGTAGGATACTCCATTCGGTAAAGTAATCGTTAGCTGTCGTAAAGGCTTCATAACACTTTTGCTATAACTTTGTTAAGTTACCCTCAACGTTTTTGTTATTACTTTATTAGGTTACTCTCAAATTGACAAAACATAAAAATGGTCTGCTCCTTTTTTTTCTGAGAGGCGCCCAATGGTCGATCCGAACACAGGATCCCGCTTTCCAGCAAAGAAAAGGAGTTGTACTGCCACATGCTGATTATCTCAATCGAAATTATATCGGTCAGGTCAGTAAAATATTAAGGCCTCTTAACTGGACATAAAAAGAATAGACTGCAGAGGTGGGCATGATTCTGTCACATGAAGTAGTGTACCAAAGCGAGTTTTTCGATCAACTTGCGTAAATGTGTTTTACTTAGAACAGAGCGAGCTACACTTAGGGTGTCTCTGAGAGATAACATCCGAAACAATGTTATCTATTAGAGAACTAGAGTAGTCAACATAGCTCGCAGAGTAAGTGCATCATAGTGGCCATGGGCTGGCACATCTTTAGTAGAACCAACGACCTGGACAAGGCCGTAGGAAAGGATGCGAAAGGCGTAGAACCGTGTAAATTGGGAGAGGTCTACATCCAGCAGTGGACTGCTGTAGGCTGATTTGATTGATGATTGATTGAGAAGTCAGTAATACCTATACTTGGATGCATGCATTGGATTGAATTCTAGACAGGATGTAGCCGAACGGTTTGGGACAATGACAAATGTAGTGTTCCTTTTCTGTACATCTGTACAGCAACGCTGATTTTACTGACAAAGGTTAGAGTCTGCTGGTTGTGTGAAATTCGTGAAAGAAATGGGGCCAGTGATTTAGGTACTACGTTACACCAAAGATGCACCACGCAAACAGACAGGTCCACTTACGCTCGAACTGTACTCAACATGATCTGAATCGAGGTCAATTAATTAACCCCCGACGAAAACACGTGTTGTTGTGGGTGTAACCTGTGTGTTTGTCTGTGGCATCACAGCTGCCTAACGGATGGGCCAATTTGGATGCGATTTGTTTTTATTTCAGAGCCGAGGTGATTAATGTGTCTTAGCTATGCATTTTGAACATCATCACTTTCTAGGTGATGAAGGAATTTCTCATAAGCTTCGCAGGACTGATCGATCTGAAATTTGGCGTACTGTTGCTTTAATGGTATTTCAGCGACATGGAAGCGTCGAACTTACTGCTCTAATGGGTAGTCTACGGGATGCCCGCATCCTCAGTGGGATGCTGCATTTGCACCAAGATGGGGCTCGTTGCAGCGGTCTTAGTGTCGAGGTATTGCTGATGAACACTTTAAATATTTGTGTTTAAGTATTTTTGTGGAAGTTACAGCCGACCTTAACGGTATTAAACGGAGGACGTCCGATTTTTTCCCCTGGGTCTCATAAAGAGAAACTAAACTACTTACCGTCACAGTGATTTGGTCACTAGTCTGAGATGTGCCATTGGGAGGTTTGCAACTAAACTGTAAAACAAAAAGGTGCAGAAGTTCCTACGGCCGGATTACTGAAGAGTAACTAGGTTCAGTAAGGTTCACACGTGGATCGTAATAGAATAGAGGTTCACCTCGTGTGTTTAAATGTTAACAATTTTGTGTTTTCACAGGGTCAATGTAAAAATGCAAGTTGGACCCTGATATGGTATATGGTGGTCCATACGTGGTCATGCGAGCGCTGCCGAGCGGATGACATGAATTGAACCAGGCTGCGTGAGGCCCAGTTTATGGTGGTATGGCAGGACGAATGATGGCCTGATACCTGCACTGCATTCTTCGAGTGGCGAGTTGACGGTAATATTGACAACATTTACTATGACAGGTTCTTGTATGGGTAACCACCACGTGACCCCTTTGTTATTTTGCGAGCGTTTCCGTGCTTCGGAAGGCACATTAAGCCGTTGGTCCCGGTTGCCAGTAAATTGGCAGTCATTACGTAAAGTCGAAGGCTTTTATTGAGCGGTTTAAAATTTTTCAACAGTTGGCAGTCACAACCTGCGCCTGTCCATATCAGCACGGCAATATGTCTCAGCACAGCATCTATTACGTGGTACAACATCTATACCTAGGTGAAATGTGGGCATATAATGTGCTTCTACAACATACCCCTTAGAGGATAAAAGGCGTGACCATATGTATGTATGTATGTATGAGTTATCGGTTCTGACTTAAGTGGCGTGTGCCTGACGGGTGCGTGTCATCTGAACGCAGCCAGAGTGTTGGTGAAGGAGCAGACTGCGGGATGTTCCATGCTGACATGCTGGGTGCCAGTGTTCTGTATGGGTACAACTTTTGTACATATATTGGTACTAGTTTTATGTATAGGTGTTAGTTTTGTATATAGGACGGACTGCGGGACGTTCATATTGGCAGACTGCGGGATGCCAACTCCATGTAGAGGATGGACTGCGGGACGTTCCTTTCGGCAAATAGACTGCGGGATATTTGCCCTACGTGGTAGTGTAAAGATGAATGTCGGTGTACAGGACGGACTGCGGGACGTTCCTATTGGTACGCCTGTGGGATGCCAATCCCCTTGTAGAGGACGGACTGCGGGACGTTCCTTTTTCGGCAAACAGACTGTGGGATGTTTGCCCTACAATGAATTGGTAGAGTGAGGATGAATGTTAAATACTTGAATCCAAATTGAATGAATCATAAATCTCGTATGAATCAGATCGATCCTCATATAATTTGACTTATTTAATGTGCGAACGTAATCAAATTGAATGAATGTGGTGACGTGTGATAAGCTGTGTGCTATTTATCTTAGCCAATGTATTTTGGGCTGTACGTTAGAAGGCCTTGAAAGGTTGATGGATACAACAATTAGGTCTTTCTGAGTTACATTGGCACATAGTAATGTCATGTTATTTCTAATTGATTTTAGAAGCCGCCTCGATGGAAGCATCGCAGCTCATGCCGATGAGCGTGTTTCAAATCCTGAAGCTAGTCCATCTGAACCGATGACTGTTCAGGTTCAGACATCTTATATGCAGTCGAGGACGACGCATGGTCAGGAGAGGCCGTGTAGAAGTCGACTTGTCTATGACTAGTTTTCTAATGTAAAATGGCGTGCAATGTAGTGGACGGCCCTTTTTCGACGGTCGACCGCTGCAGAGTAAAGAACTACACACCCTGGTGATCAGTGTGATCCATGTGATATCAGTGTCGCCGTGATTGTAAGAATGTTCTAAGTTACTTACTGATTAGCTACTTGTGTAATGATTACGTTCAGGGTGTAGTAAATTTGTTAAATAAAGTTATAGAAATCTGCTTTGTTAATCTCCGTGTATATTTTTTTATTAACATTCCTGGTGATTGCTAACAATACTTATTTTTTTTACTTTTTACAGGTTTTTTATTGTTTTTTTTGTGAGTCGGGGGTTTTTAAAATTTAAAATTTATTTTTTTATTTCATGCTTTTTATAGGGGTTTTTCATATCAACATACGTATAGTCTATCAACAATTATTCAGAGTTAATGCAAATTGCGCGGAGTGTGGTTACAGAATTAGAAATACATTCCACTCCTCATATCTTTCGAATGGCTTAACCAATTTTCATAAAATTTGCGGGATTGAAATGTATAAGTTATGACCTTTCATTTGATACCAAACACGAGTATATTTGAACACATTAAATTTTTCATCACCACTTTCACCCCTCATATCTTTGAAATGGCTTAACCGATTTTTATAAAACTTAGCTAAGAACACTCTCCCCTAACCCATCTTTCAAACAAAAGAAACAGAATCAAAATCGGTTCATCCGTTTGGGAGCTACGATGCCACAGACAGACTCACACACACACACACACACACACACACACACACACACACACACACACACACACACACCCACACACATATCAAACTTATAACACCCCGTCCGGGTTTCCGTCGGGGGTTACAAACCGACAACGGACGGATCTCTTGCGGCAAGGAGCGCGCGCGCCTGCCGCGCAGCTTGGATCGCGCGAGGCAAGTCCACATCAAACGCTCCTATGGAGCGCGCTCCTGCCGCGTGCGATTGGAGCGCGTTGGATCGTCCGGTGTTAATCCGCCTATGGTGGTGACCCGCGCCGCTCGCGCTGACTGTGCGGCGTTCGAATCTTCTTCAGTATCGCCGGTGATTTTTACAGGCATTGAAGTGTTTTTCTTCTTCTTCTGCCAAAAGTGCAATATGATCATATCCCAGTCTACCATTTTCAAGAACATGTCACGTCTGCGAACTTCTGCGAACTGGCATTTGCAATTACCTTACACGAAGCCGCGCGCGTCCTCGGGCAGACTCGGGTATCCTCGCGTGGTCTCGGGCATTCTTACGTCGCCAACGCGCGCGGCGCGCCTCGTCCGTAGCGCATTTTTGCTCTTGGTGTGAACAAAATCCCAAGAGGATGCCCGAGCGCACGCGAGTATTTTTCCGTTTGGTATGAACTGACCCTTAGGTTGGTAGACGAGCAAAGACCAACAGACAAATATACAGACAAATTGGTCGCAACAATGCGGACTGAAAATACAATTACAGCGTTGTGCACTTTTTGCCCCATTGTTTGTAAAACAAAAGGGCAAAAAGTGTACAAGAAAGAGAAGAAATAAAATACAGTTATAGCTTTGTGCACTTTTTGCCCCATTTTTTGCAAAACAATGGGGCAAAAAGTGTACAGCAAAAAGAGAAGAAAGAAAATACAGTTATAGCTTTGGGCACTTTTTGCCCCATTGTTCGCAAAACAATGTGGCAAAAAGTGTACAGCAAAGAGAAGAAAGAAAATTCAGTTATAGCTTTGTGCACTTTTGCCCCATTGTTCGTAAAACAATGGGGCAAAGCTATAACTGTATTTTCTTTCACAATAATCTATATACATAAAAACAAGAACTGACTGACTGACGATCAACGCACAGCCTAAACCGCTGGGTCTAAAAGCATAAAATTTTGCACAATTGCTCCTTAAGTGACGTAGGCGAGCAATAAGAAGGGATTTTTGAAAATTCAACTCCTAAGGGGGTAAACAAGGGTTGCAAAGTTTGTATGGGACTACGTGATTCCTTGGTCCGATCTTATTCAAATTTGGCATAAAACATCTTTAACCGAATTGATGGAATACGAGTATTTTATTTTATTGAAATTTATCATTTAACATATTTTAAATGGGTTAGAAAAAAATTTTGGAGGCATTTGCCTCATAGTACATATTGATACTCCTTAGTCGGTACTTTTTAAACTTTTTTTTGACACATGACAGCTGTATTTTTAATAAAAAAAATGGTCTTAGTTTTGATAAACGTCAAAACCTTTCAAATTGTATAATTTTACTTAAACTGTGTATTTTATTTATGCGTATATTTATTTCAATAAGCGAAATTGCCTTCATATTATTTTGTATGTCAAAATACATTTGTGAGATAAAAACCTGTACATGTCTGGCTAGGAATTATGAAAGAACAAGTTCTAGGTAAGGTGTACACGGTTCTGATTATCACAGAGTATTTATTACCATGTTCGTTTACCTTCGTATTTTATACAGGGATAATATTTGTACTATCCCTGTATAAAATACGAACGTTTACGATCGTTTGCGATCAGAGGCGTAAGATGAACATTTAGCAGATGAATTTCTGGTCACAATAGGAGAAACTGTGTTAGTAGGTACGGGTTGCCTCAGCCTCGAAAGTCTGAAGACTTACACAATCCAGAAATACGAGAAAGAAAGAAGTTCAGATATCAATTCCTTAGCAAAGGCAGAGAATGCTCTCTAAACCAATTAACAAAGACATTAGGTATCAATTTTTACAAAAATATAGATTTACTTCACTCAAAGTACGTATTTTGATTTATTTAGTCAGAATTATATCTATACCTATAAAAACAGTACTGTAAAGTGCCGCGGGCTGGCCACAGAAGACGACAGACGAAGGCAGTTGTAGCAAACAAGTTCCAAAGCGGGCATCGCGACTTGTTCAACCCGCTAGATGGACCGAGGACCTAGAAGAGGTCGCAGGCTGGATGCTGAAGGCGCAGGACGTAAATTAGGAGAGGCCTACGTCCATGAGCGTACATGCTGATTTGATTGATATAAAAATAAAAACTGACTTAGATACCTGATCGAGATCTAGAACCTTGAAATTAGATTAATGGCATAGTGGCGCACAAAGAAACGATTTTTAGGGTTCGTGCCCTTAAACGGGACCCTATTTATGAGACTTCGCTGTCAGTCTGTCTATCTGTCCGTCATGAGGCTATATCTCAGGAATCGTAATAGCTAGAGAGCTGAAATTTTCAGATGATATATTTCTGTAGCCACTATGACAACAAATGCTAACGTCAGAAAAGGGGGGCGGGGATTAAGGGGGCTCCCAACTTTGCTGTTTTTTTTGGTACGGAACCCTCTGTCTTTCCACTCCGACCAACTAAACCGGCCGACCGTTGTTCAGAATGGAAGTCATTAAGGGATTTTATTCCAATCTATACTGTATTTATTTCCTCTGTGCGCGAGTCCGCTTCGCATTTTACCAGTTTTTTATACTACTAAGATGGCAGACAAGCTTACGGTCCACCTGATGGTTGGTTACTGTAGTGGACTAATTCGCATAGTGAACGTTTGCAACACCAGTGGCGCTGCTGCATGTCGAGTATGTCGACCCATATTTCCCTTGGCATCCAGTAGAGTCACGGGAAAGTTAAATATCCCGTAACCCTACTGATAGTGCTCTCCGGTGGGCTTCGAATTAGGTTCGATTACAATAACCATTTTAATGAAAATCCAATTTGTGCCAAAATAATACAACGGGAATACACGCGACAGAAAACCACGCGATAAGAATAGAAGCCACGGGGGACCTTTCTATTTCTCTCTCTCTCTTTACGCAAACGAAGTTGCGCGGGTCAGCTAGTAATCTATAAATTTATTGACTCGAGTGGGTACTAAAAGAGGCGACCATTTATATATTACAAAGAAGAATCGGTTATCAATACTTGCTGACTCGGATCTGTTTCTCCAATTTTATATTTTAGAAAAGATTTATTGTTTAGACAAAAAAGGCAGCTGTAAATGGCGCAATGAGACCCTGGGGCGGGATTAGAGGCATGTACCTCGAGAAATCGTCTGTCTGTCTGACTCCCGGCCTCCATTTATATAATATAGTTTGAGAACGGCAAGTTGGCTTCTCGTCGTTCTTACAGAAGCAGGTCAAGACGCCCCTTCGCCCCTCATAGTAGTGGGATAGCACCCAACTGTCGCCTCCTTCTCCAAGAAGTGGGAAAACCCTGAACAAACCCCCCAGACGCGGCATAGCACCCGAACCCTCTAGGCGAAGCCGCGATAGTAGCCGAAGTCTACCGGGAACCCTGGAATATCCTTCCGAGGGCTTACCCGGGCCTCCCGGTCCCGACCCCGGCCATAGACTGTTGTTAGGCATTGTGTAGTTTTAGTCCGGTCCGTAGCATCCATGTAGGATTTCCATACGATAAAAAAAAGACAGCCAGCTCTTTTGACGATAAAAAATAAACTTATAAAAACGTATTAGTCCATTGAAATGTTACAATTTAAGGACCCAATATTGGGGGTGCTGTGTAGGACAACCTCCACGTGGTGTATCCTGGTAACGTGGACGACGATGTGGGCTTCGCTCGAAGCGCACGTTGTCGCCCACGACCAATAGTCCACCAATAAGGGGGGGCCGTTATGGCTGGTTTGGAGTTCTCCGCATGCACTCTGTTATGCAGAGCGTACTTAGCGGAGAACTCTCAGGGCGACGAGTACTTCGCCACTGAGCGATCAGTGGTGAAGTACACGGTCCCATGGAGACCATCGTTCGGCCGAGCCGTAACCCCGTCTGGCAACAGACGGGCACGGTGGCTCTTTGGAGTTGCGAGGAAGAAAACCTCTATAAAAAATTACCCGAATCCTACGCTCTGACGCCCGGCAATGGGATGTATCGCTGGGGGGAACTCAGTGCCTAGGGCGTCACTCCTACCTTCCCAGCCTTTCCCATCCTCAGGTCCACTCCCAACTTCCCCACTCCCACCCTAAAAAGTCGGCGGACTATAAACGCAAAAACACAATGACTGAGGCAAATTATTCTGTTAGAACTACCCATGAGCGCACCCGGACAGTGTCCGGGGAATCGCTTGCCATGACCCGTCATGGCGACTCCCGCCAGGGTTCACCCCAGGTGGTATATGGGAGGGGTCATCACAGTCCAGGCCCAAGAGTGTGCCTCAAAACCACCCACAGTGACGCGGAAGTCGCGTCCACCCGTGCTGGCTCGGAGATGGAGTCGGCGGTCGACATGGGTACCGAAACCGAGGGTGCCATCGAGGGTAACCATGCCGACGTTGGTTGGAAGAGACCCAGGTCGAAAACTCAAAAAAAAAAAGCCTGGGTCGGAGTCATCCACGAGTGAGTAGGACCTCCCTCGGCAGGTTGCGGCTACCACCGCGGGTAGAGGTCGGAAAGCCGACCTCTACAGAGCGAAAGGAAGGGTAGCAGAGCCGCCGGCGACTGTCCCCCCACTGCCAAGCGGGAGAGTCACGGAGGTGCCGGCGGCGAAGGAAATCATGGCGGCTCTTGCCCACATTTCTGGCGCCGTAAAAGGCGCCAAGAATGTTGCGGGCAAGAAGAAGGTTGTGACGGAATCGGTCACAGGGGCTACCAAGGCGCTGGAAGAGCTCCTTGAGGGGAACGTCTCCTGCGAGGAGGGGAAACTCCGGGCTCGGGTTGCGAGCCTGGAGGCGGAGCTTGTCGACTCCCGCAAGCAGCAACAGCTGATGAGGGAGGAAGTCGACAAGCTGACGCAGATGGTCCAGGGTGCCGGAGAGGCTCGGAGTGCGAAAGCTCCCGCTCCCCGTGCACTTAAGGCGACCCCAACGGTGGTCCAGCTTTTGGAGACCATCGAGCGACGCCTCGGCGTCCTCGAGGACCGGGCTTATCGCCCGTCGCTGGCGGCACCCGTCGTCACGTCATACGCGTCGACGGCTGCACCCAGCGGGGCTCCCGGTCTCCAGCGGAAGGCCCCCGCCCCCTCCACCCTGAAGACGGCACCTGGTGGTGGTGGCAACCCCGCCTCCCCCAGCACAGCCAGCGCTCCGGCCGCACCCCAAACTCCCTCTAGAGAGGGGATCTGGGAGGTGGCGGGAGCAAAGAAGAAGGCGGCTAAGGCCGCCAAAAAGGCGGCGAAGGCCGCCAAGAAGGCGGCAAAGGTCGCCGCAAAAGCGGCGAAGGCGCCATAGAGGCTTCGCGCTCTTCGCTCCACTGCCGTCGTCATCACGGTGACGACAGAGGGCAAGGCGAAGGGCGTGGGGTACGCCGAGGTCCTGAGGTAGGCGAAAGCCTCAGTCGACCTCAAGCCCCTCGACATTGAGGGAGGTCTCCGGTGCAAGGTGACGCGCACCTGAGCACGCCTCCTCGAGGTCTCTGGCGCCACCAGCGGCCCCATAGCTGATGCCCTAGTGGCAAAGCTGAGGGCGTCGCTGGACACGGGTGACGTCCGCGTCACCAGACCCAACAAATGCGCGAGTCTGCGCATTTCGGTCTGGTTGACGCGGCCACGACGGAGGAGATAATCTCCGCCGTCGTGGAGGCGAGCGGCTGCCCGCGCGATCAGGTGAGGTCAGGCGAAATCCGCTTTGGCCCCACCGGTCACGGTTCGGCAGTCGTAAGCTGCCCCGTCGCGGTGGCTCAAAAAGTCGCGGACGGACGGAGCCTCCTAATTGGGGGCTTCCTGAGGGCGCAGGAGCATCTCCTGCAGCCCCGCGAAGACAGGTGCTTTAGGTGCCTGGTCGTGGGGCATGTGGGGTGCAGTGTACGGCGGAAGTCACCGTGGGAGACCGGTGCTTACGCTGTAGTCAGCCCGGTCACAAGGCCCTTGTCTGTGACGCTCCGCCACGCTGTTATAAATGCGTGGCGGAGGGCAAGGAGGCCATCCACCGGGCGGTCAGCTAAGCCTGCGCTGCCTCAAGGCCGAAGCCCCATCCGTCCGCACGGGGGGGGTGAGGCTGTGGGTGCAAGTTCGCGGCAGGGTGCGGAAATGGACGTCCATTAATGGACACACATATCCGCATCCTGCAGGTGAATCTGAACCACTGCACTGGTGCTCAGGACCTTCTGTACCAGAGCTTCAGGCAGTGGTCCATTAACATTGTCGTCGTCGCCGAGCCGTATTGGGTTCACCCGTGAAGCCCGGTGGATCTGGACGGCATGGCGACCATTTTTGGGGGGACTGGCGCGGACGACTCGCGCCTGGCAGTCATCGCTAGGGGCGCGGGTTGTTTCGCGGCGGAATACGAGGGTGTGGCTGTCGTGGCCGTTTACATCTCGCCGAGCCTCGACCAGCATCAGTTTGAGCTATGGCTCCCTGAGCTGGTCTTAGGAGACTTCAATGCCTGGTGGCAGGCTTGGGGCTCCCGGGAAACCAGAGACAGGGTGGGGATACTGGAGGACTGGGTCACTACACGTGGCCTAGTCATCCTGAACCTGGGGAATGTCGAAACCTGGACGAGGCGGGGGCTCAGCTCGGTCATAGACGTTTCGTTTGCGACCCCTGAGTTCGCCGCCGTGTCCAGGGATGGCGTGTGGTGGAGGAGGAGGAGACGTCGTCAGATCACCGATATATTCGGTTTGACGTCTCCCCTCCACCTAACCTGCCGCCAGCAATCGCGAATCCCCCGGAACCGCGTTGGGCACTCCATCGCCTTGATCGGGAGGCTCTCCTGGAGGCGGCCATCGTGCAGTCCTGGATTCCGACAGCGGACAGGCCTGCCGATGTTGATACCGAGGTGGAGTGGTTCGGGAGAGCCATGTCGCACATCTGCGATGCGGCGATGCCCAGACCGGCGAGGAAGCAGGTGTACTGGTGGACGCCGGAGATTGCGCAGTTGCGCGCGGATTGCGCCGCCGGTACACCAGGTTTCGCCGGAGGTGTCGCCGCCCAGACGACGCGGCAGCCTGAGAGACGGAGCTCTACGATGGGTACAAGGAGGCCAAGACGGCCCTCCAGACCGCCATCAAGCGGTACAATAAATTGGGCCCCGATGAACTGATGGAGACTCTGGAGCGGAACCCGTGGGGGCACCCGTACCTCATGGTAAGAGGCAAATTACGCCCTAAGGCGCCCCCACTGACCCAGAGTCTCAAGCCGGAGCGGCTGGAGGGGGTCCTGGACTCCTTGTTCCCGTCGAGAGCAGAGGAACACATTCCTCCGCGCATGGCTCCGTCTCAGGCGCCCAACGCGGAAGGCAGCGAGAACGACGTGCCCGTAGTCACCGAGGGTGAGTTAGGGGCAGCTGTCCTGCGGCTTTAATCCCGCAGAAACACCGCCCCTGGACCCGACGGCATTCCAGGCCGAGCATGGTTCCTGGCTCTCGAGGAGCTTGGGCCTCGACTTATGGGTCTTTATAGCGCATGCCTCGAAAAAGGCCAGTTTCCCAAGGTCTGGAAGACAGGGAAACTGGTCTTGATTCTAAAGGCGGGGCGGCCGGCAAATTCCCCATCAGGGTACCGGCCGATCGTGTTGCTCGACGAGGTGTGCAAGTTCTTTGAGCGCATTATTGCACAACGCCTCGTCGGGCACCTCACACGTAACTTATTCAAAGCCGTGGGTAGGCCTAACGATCTTGACCATACAAACCACGCGTCCTTCAGGCTAGGAAATGTAGCATTTTAAAGCTTATTTTAGTTGTAACATGATAATACTTATACTTATTCAAAATCAAAGAAAACCAATTTATAGGTGTATATTTTCTTCATATATGTTGGCATATGCTTTTCTTTCGCGTCGATAAAATTTGAAGTCATAAAATGCATTCATTTAAAAATTTGGGGGTGAGTCTATGATCATTTTATACACTATGTATAACTAATATACACTGATCTGTATTATTACCACACTGGATAGGTGGCTGTCAAACTAAAGTTATGCCTTCTTAATTCTCGCCATTGTGGCGCTGAAATCAGCAGCGCTGGTTCAGAGAACTAAAATTAGTGATGTGCCCAACTTTCTTAAACTGACGCGTATCGATAGATTTAATTTGAAATGAAAACATTTTTAATATATATATTTTAAAATTAATTTTGTTTATAATTTGTTTAATATAAGAATATTACCAACCGAAATTACGAATATTCCCTTTAACTTCTCCAACTAAGCTAAATTGCTTGTGCTAGGAGTGACCAGGATTCGAACCCGGGTCTTCTCGATTGCGATCGACAGTCAGTCTTCTTAACCACTAAGCTATCGACGCTTTAATGAATATTGCTCTTAATAAGTGTGGTTTAAGTTGGTGTCTAGTATACCTACCTAAATGAAATAATATTTACCTGCAATTTGGCATACTCGTGACGCAAAATTGCAGGAAAATATTACTTTTGTTGAAGAGATTGAGAGAGGTATTAAGGCGCATCTCCACTTGAGCAGCCGCGGGGCGAGCTGCCTCAATCTGAGCGTGCCGCGTGCTGGGGAAATTACATGTATCTCCACTTGGACCAAATTAATCAGCAACTCGGCAGCGTGCCTCAAGCTGAGCAACGAATTTCTATAGTTTCTTACTAGCTACCATGGGTGACGTATGCCAATTTGCTGCAGCTTTAGTAATAATGAATCCCTATCCATACTAATATTATAAAGCTGAAGAGTTTGTTTGTTTGTTTGTTTGTTTGTTTGTTTGTTTGTTTGTTTGTTTGTTTGTTTGAACGCTAGGATCTCAGGAACTACTGGTTGGATTTCGGAAATTCTTTTACAGTTTGACAGTCCATCTATTGAGGATGGCTATAGGCTATATAACATCACGCTAAGGCAAATAGGAGCGGAGCAGCAATCAAGAATGTTTCGAAAACGGGGAATATTTTTTACCGTCTGAGAGCTTCCGAAGCGTACGCTGCGTAAATGGTTAAAGTTACGTGAAAATTGTGTATTACAAAATTGTTTCTCTTAAAAAGTTCTAAAAAAAAGTCCGCGACAGCATATGTCTATCTTTTAAGGTTCGCCCACAATAACCTAATTTGTCTATCTCCTAAGGTCCGCTCACAATATTTTAAAACCGAAGAGTTTGTTTGTGCTACGATCTCTGAAAGTACTGGTTGCATTTCAAAAATAATTTTACAGGTTATAGTCAATTTATTGAGGATGGTTAATGACAGTATAACATCACGCTAAGACGAATAGGGGCGGAGCAGCCATGAATAATGTTTTGAGAACGGTGAAAATTTTCTTTCTTTTCAGAGCTTCCATTTCGTACACTGTGGAAATGGTTAAAGTTACGTAAAAATAGTGTACTATAAAATTGTTCCTCTTAAAAATTTTAAAAAATAGTTCGCATATGCCTATCTTTTACGGTTCGCTTACAATAACCCTCTTAGTAAGTTTTAAAATAAGAGCGAGGCGACGACGGCAGTAATCGGGTCTGCAGTGGTAGCCAATCAAGCGTACGATAAAAACCGGTCAAGTGCGAGTCGAATCGGTACCAAAAAAGGACGGGCGGAAGTAGATGCGACGGGAAACATCATATCACTTTACATATTAATACCACGCCTCTCTCCTTCTCACTTTTATGTGACGCAAGCGAAGTTGTGTGGGTCAGCTCTAATGAACATAAGCAACGGAGTAAATGCGACGAGAAATATTATATCACTAAATATTTATACTACACTTCTCTCTTTCTCACTCCCATGTGACGCAAACGAAGTTGCGCGGGTCAGCTAGTACAATAATAATTATGAACTACGTATTTCAGCTGCACCACATTCATAATATATTAAATCGTTTATCACTGTATAATAAATTGAGTGACTATCAAAAAATCAAAGAAGCTATTTTTGACACACAAACATTATGAAGAAGATTTGTATGTAACGAATAAACTCAAAAACTACTGTGCGGTTTTCAAAAATTCTTTCACCATTGGAAAGCTACAGTCACCCTGAGTAACATAGGCTATATTTTATTCCCGTATTCCCACGGGAACGGGAGCTACGCGGGTGAAACCGCGTGACGTCCGCTGGTAAACATTATAAAGACTTATTGTATTTTTATTTTATGTGTGTTTTTTTTTTTTTTTTTTTTTTAACGTGAGGGAAAATCCTCGTAGGATGCTATGCCGGACTCTTACCGACTAAAAAACCTCACGTAACGCCCAACAGCCTATGGTTGAGAGCCCCGGGTAAGCCCTCAGGAAGGATGTCCCGTGACTCCCAACAGACCTACGGCCGCCAATGCGGCCTCGCCCAGGGGGTGGTTCGGGTGCAATCCCGCGTCTATGGGGGATTTCGGGTGTGACCCCGCTTCTAAGGGGGGGCGTGCGTGAGTGCTCACGTCACGCTGCCGTCATGGGCCTGCTTCTGTAAGGACGGTGAGCGGCCCTCTCACCGTCCTCAGACCCCCGGTCATGGAGGCCGATAGTCCTCGGCGAAGACACGTCGGCGGCGCCCAGGGCGCCGACTGCGGAACTCGGGTGGAAGAGTTCTCTCCCGCACCCGGCCCGCCGCCTCCTTCGCGAGCATGACCTGCTCGCAGAAAGAGGCGGCGCAGTCCCACTTACTCCCGCTGGAGAGCATGGCTCGCACCATGGCCTCAAGCGAGAGAGTGTCCACGCCCAGACCCACTACGAGGACCTGTCGCTGTTGTGCCCACGCCGTGCACTCCACCAGCGTGTGGAGCGCCGTGTCATCGCTGCGGTCCTCGCAGTGCTGACACTCGGCCGTGGTTTCCCGGTGTTTTCGCCACAGATACCTACCGAAGCTACCGTGCCCGGCAAGCATCTGTGTCAACCGGTAGGAGAGAGCACCGTGTCTTCTCTCCAGCCACTCGTCCATGACCGGTCTGACGGCCGCGATTGTGGCGAATCCCCCCTTTGGTTGCTCAAGTCGCATCTTCCATGTCTCCAGGGTTTCCTGGTGGAGCAGGGTCCGCTGGGCCTCGATTTCTCGAGACGCAGGCCTTTGGCCCCGCTCCAGCGCCTCCTTGCGCCATCTGAACAGTGACGCAAGGGCTCTCGCTTCCAGGTCCCATGGAGGGGTCCCGGCTAGGAGACATGCCGCCTCACCGGAGATCGTGCGGTATCCTCTTATCACCCTGACGGCCATCACTCTCTGCGGGCTCAGCAGTCTAGCCTCATTGCTGGCCGCCATGGTCTCCGCCCATACGGGAGCCCCGTACAGGGCCATGCTTCGCACGATCCCCAGGTACAGCCTCCTGTAGGGAGCGTTGGGTCCCCTGATGTTGGGCATCAGCCGCGCGAGTGCGGCCGATGCTCCCCTCAGTTTTGGGACCAAACTTCGGAAGTGATGTCCGAAGTTCCACCGGCCATCGAGTACGAGCCCCAGATACTTCATCGAGGGCTCGATGCCGATGCTGACGCCCCCTACCTGTAGGCTGGATCCCGCAGGTGGCCCCATCCGAGGTCCGTGGAAGCACAGAGCCTCGGATTTGTGAAGGGCGACCTCGAGACCCAGCCGCCGAATCCGACCCACGACCTGAGCAACCCCTGCCGTGGCCTTAAGTGCTGCGGCACGGTGCGTTGCTCCCCGCGCCGTAACGAGGGTGTCGTCGGCGTAACACGTTACGCCGACCCCTCTGAGCAACGGACCATATTTTATGTGTGTAATGAATAAACTCAAAAACTACTAAACCGATTTCGAATATTCTTTTGCCATTAGAAAGCTACATTATCACTGACTTATATAGGCTATACTTACTACTACTACTACTACTACTACTACTACTATAGGTAGAATAACTAACTTTGTGAATAAAAGGACAATGGACATGGAACATTCACACAATATTTAGAAAATATGATTTTCTTTTTCGTGTTGCTTAAATATTATTATGAAAAATATTCCCATGGTTAAACAAAGGTCGTATTTAATCGGTTCTTACAACAGAGTTGTCCATAATCCCTACTAATATTATAAATGCGAAAGTAACTCTGTCTGTCTATCTGTCTGTCTGTCTGTTACGCTTTCACGCCTAAACGGCTGGAGCGATTGAGATGATAATTATTTGGTATAGAGATAGTTCGAGGCCCTGGGAAGGGCATACTAGGCTACTTTTTAACCGAATGTGTGCTAAAGGAGGGTTATGATTTTATGCGATAACGACTTCTACGCGGTCGAAGCCGCGGGAAACAGCAAGTACTTTATAAACATAAACTAGTAGTGGCACCAACTTAGTATAATTGGTATAAATGCCGATGTAGAACATCAAATTTACTATGTAAATATGACTGTGTATCTACTCCTAACTAAAGAAAGAAAGAAAAAGTGTTTTTTTAATATTCCACACACACAAAAAAACATCAATTAAAATGATAAAAATACTAAAATACATACATCCTTAAAACCAACACACCATTCCACTGCCACACACTATGTGGAATAACGGCCGCCTCTCAGCATAATGCTGTCTGCATGTGCAACTAGAGGTATATTCGGAAAGCTTACCTGTTTAGCGTTGGAGACCCAATAAGTGAGATGGTCGAATGCAAGGAAACGTCCAGCCTCTGGCTTTAGGCCTTTGTCAGTGTAAGTTGTCTGAAAAAAAAATAACAATTCTTTTTGTGTGAAAAAAATACGTGAAAAATTTTTTTTTTTTTTGTGTGAAAAAAAATGCGTGAAAAAAACATCGAATAGGCAGCAGGCCGTCTCAAAAAATTAAAGAATGTTTATGTTTCTCGAACATTTCGTTTTATTATTATTTATTTAACAGAAATTACATGTATTTTGTGACAGGCCAGCCAATGTGAGTTTCTGAACTCATTAGGCATAAAGATCATTTTTTAAATTATCAAACTTACCATTTTGGTCCACTATCCAAATATGACCTTTGTTATTTAATTAAGAACACTTTTACACAGAAATACCGATTATGTCGAGAGATGTATTAATACTAAGTAATACGAATCAGAACAGGCTCTTGTTTATATCTAAGACAGAAATGTTGTTCCTATAACGATGTTTTACAAGAAAACAAGTCAAGAGCAAGGCTGTGTTCTCACGGATGTCATAGTTTATGGTAGGTAGATAGGTGCCTACTATCTTATATTGTTATCTGATTAGAATAGAATCATAATCGCAAGTCAACAGCTGAAATTCCTGACATTGGCCCAATAATACAGTCACAGATTATATAATACTAGCGGACGTCACGCGGTTTCACCCGCGTAGTTCCCGTTCCCGTGGGAATACGGGAATAAAATATAGCCTATGTTCACCGCAAAGAGTGTAGCTTGCTAACAGTGAAAGGATTTTTCAAATCGGTTCAGTAGTTTCGGAGTCTATTTGTTACAAACAAACAAACAAACAGAAAAAAACAAAATCTTTTCTCTTTATAATCTACACTTACACCCAATATATAAAATTCTCGTGTCACAATGTTCGTTCCCGTACTCCTCCGAAACGGCTTGACCGATTCTCATGAAATTTTGTGAGCATATTGAGTCCCTATCGGCCAACATCTATTTTTTATACCCCTAAGTGACCGGGAATAACATTCCATGCGGGCGGAGCCGCGGGCATCAGCTAGTAAAAAGAATAAAAGGCAGACAGACAAAGATCATGTGCGGTGAACGTGGATCCCATAAGTGTCTGTGGCTTTCATATACTTCAGTTAATTTGATGCATTTGTCATTGTCCATTTCACCACAAAGTGAGCGTATATATATGTATATATATCATGCGCCATAGAAATAGAAAGGGAGTTATGTGTAGAAAAAAATAAAAATAAACGTGATTTTATTAATCATTTATTTATTTTACACTTTATTGTAAAATTATGGTACACTAGCGGACGGTATACTATTTATTAACCGGGAAGTTCTTGTGTAATGCTTATAATAACATTTAACATCAAAATGATTAGAACACAGACGATAGCTTGAATTTGGAGTCCAGTTATGGGCTCCCATGTTGCCAAGCCATGCACTTCTGATTTTTGGATCAGTTGGAAATCTGCAATAAAATAAACATACATCAATAGAGTAAAAAACATTATGTAGTAAGTATTACCCACACAAGTTAATGTCAGAAAATAAGTTAAATAAATGTTACTAATAAGATTTTGTTTGGTTAATACCATAATTATATATTGAAGCGGACTCAGTGTTCTCTAAATAATCACTGCAGTAAGCAGCTTTTACTATGGCCAGTCCTTGGATGGGTGACCATTCTGGTGACCACTTTGACACATTTATTTGAGCGTTTACGTTCTTCGGAAGGCACGTTAATCAGATGGTCCCGGTTGTCAGTAAAATGGCACTCGTTAAGCCATGTTGAAGGCCTTTTTGGGCGGCTTGAAAAATTTCAACAGCGGGCAGTCACAACCTGCGCCTGTTCATCTCAATACGGCTCACCAATTGTTACGTGGGACAAATTCTAAAATGGTGAAATGTGGGCATATAGTATGCCTCTGCCTACCCTTTCGGGGCTGAAGGCGTGACCATATGTAATGTAAAATGATACCATTATTAGAGATATTTCTTATAAATAAAAGTTTTCGATCACATCAGACCATTATCAACTTTATCGATACGACAACATGGACATCACTAAACGAAATTAAAATCCTATTTTTGTGCTTAAAAATAATTTAATCTCACCTATATATTATTCTTATACATATTTTGTAAATAATCAAGCATTTTACATGTAGGTCAGGCTGATTTAATGATAAAAATTACAAAAATTCAACTTACCTGTGAAATCTAATGTTGCTCCCTTTTTTGAAGCTAATTTTGCAAAACACACATTTCACCATGTCTATTGCTTTTTTGTAACCACACAAATCCTCACTAAACTGCACAAAAGTCCTTAAATTACAAAATAATTCGTAATTCCCGGCGCGATATGGGAAGTCATTTGCATGATACGTCAGATTTAGTTCCTTGAACCAACTCTAGAGGCTAAAAAAAAAAAAAAAAAAAAAAAAAAAACTCTAGAGGCGTTTCAAATCGGCACAAATAATTCGCTGTCATTTGTATGAGACAGCCAATCCAGTGGTAATAATACAGATCAGTGCTAATATACAATTTACAACAAAACCATATTTTGACACACATTTTGTAGATTAACAATCTATTTTTGGCCATAATATTATTTCCTCTACTTATACAGACAAAAAACGCTTTCATTTGCACCTCTTTTTCGGCTATTTTCTAAACCAGCCCCTTAATGCTCGCTGGCCTCGCTCGTTCTGTAATATATTATTTAAATGGCCAGTTCAGTCACAAAGTGTCTGTGTGCCACGTGCTTATAATTCTTCCCAAAAAATCTGCACGTTGATGCTGTGCGTAAGCTGAATGAGGAAGATCGACATGTGACATACCGCGAAATTTAGGCAACTTTAGACATTGGCATGAGTCAAAAACAAATTATCTTGCAAGAACAATTAGGTGTAAAAAAGTTGTTTTCTCGATGGATACCGCATTCGCTCTGTGAAGAGCAAAAAGCGGCTCGCGTTACTTGGTGCGTCAGAACTCTCGAAAGATTCCACGCAGGATCCTCAAATGCTGTATGCAACATCGTATCAGGTGACGAATCCTGGATATACGCGTACGAACCCGAAACAAAAAACCAGTCACGAGAGAGTCGAAAATGAGAGAGAAAACAAAGAAATTGGTGGCCACGTTTGTCTCCAAAACCGGCGATGTTGCGACTATTCCTCTTGAGGGACAAAGAACGGTTAATGCAGAATGGTACGCTAGCTAATTTGTTTGCCACAGGTCGTTTCTGAACTCCGTAAAGAGAACTGCAACCGCCGCATCATCCTCCATCACGACAATGCGAGTTCTCACACCGCACACAGAACAATAATTATTTGTTATAGAAGATTGCAAAGTTGCTTTTTAACCGCGTGCTCAATTTTGATGACCGAGCAAGCGAAGGATTAAAAAATAAGAATCGCCTCTTACGACACCCTCGGGATGTGTACGGGACAACACTGCGGGTCAAAGCGGCAACTGCTCTTCGAAAATGTAAATAGAACAGAATAGTATACTTAGGTTTTCATAGAATAGCATAGTTACATTCAAATTATTAGGTTTATATTCCAATTTTGAATGATTTTTAAAGTAATTTTCGATCTTTTCTTTATAATAACGATAATTTGTAAATAGTTTTGAATTTCCATATCATATTATTAAACACTTTGATTTGTATATAACAAAATGTATGGAAATATTGTTTTTTTTATTTTTATTTTCATCACCTGAAGAAGCGTGGACGCCTACAAAACGGCCATTCTGGAGACCTCAACTTCCGAATGGAATGGTTGCTTCAATGATTGGTTCCACCGTATGGAAAGATGTGTCAAATTTCGCGGAGAATTCTTCGAAAAGCAATAAATACATTTTTAAATAGTAATGTTGAGTCACTTCCTTGATTCCCGAAATTTTCAGTGCCGCCCTCGTAAATGATTATTTTTACATTTTGCATTATTATAATTCCCAAAAATTTCAATTTTTCCTTAAGTTTTCTGTCATAGCAAATCATTTGACCAAACGTTTATAGTCTGAACATTATTAAGCTGTAACAAACTATTTGGTTTAAGATCAAATGCCATAATGAAATAATGCATTGTAATATTCTGCCCATTATAAATTTGACGAAATGAAAAAGTGCGTACTAAAATTATTGCAAACATTGTATTGGTATCTCTTAGAGTAAACATACTCTAATTGGTATAATGAAAGGTTGCCAAAATTTGTTTGGGTAGTGAAATTTTAGCAAAATCTTTTCAGTCAATCGACAGGCACCCGGGCGGAGACCCTGACGGCCAACAATGCGGCTAAATTGTTTAGCCCACAGAAGGCGATGGCCGTCAGAGTGATAAGCAGATACCCCACTATCTCCTCGAAGTGATTGTATCTAAATACCATTCCGACGATATTGTGTAGGTACAGCTCGCGCCACGGATGTTTGCGTCTATGAAGTTCGTTTGTTCGCGCCGCAATTATGCACTATTAGGTATCACAAGGTTAATTACTACGCAGTTGAGGTGGTAGAGTAGTTTATTACATAAAACCTAATAATGCATAATTGCGACGCTACGAACGAACTTCTTAGACGCAAAGATCCGTGGCGCAAGCTGTAGTTATTGTGTCGGTATCGTTATCGTGCAATATATAAGTGCCCAAAGCTTGCGCGTCCCTCCAACTGCAGGTGAAGAAACTCTAATGAGTTTTTTAACCCGCGGTTGGAGAGACGCATAAGTGCAGGCATTGGGCTCTTGCAAAGAATTGTATCATGCGCAGTGCACAACATCCCTGCCATCGTTAGAATTAACTAACGATGGCAGGGCTGTATAGATCCAGGACGTCAAAAAATTGTAGCTTCAAAAAATCAACGTCACACATAGTCAAAAACTAAAAAAATAAAATATACTTAGCACAAAGTAATTAAATAAAAAATTGTACTTATATTTTGATTTATCAGACACTTATAATAAATATACTATTGCAATCGGTGCCAGGTTAAACTATAGGCTTAGGTAGGCATTATTATGAGAGACCAAAAAGACTTTGCCAAAATTTCACTACCCAATCTTTTGGCAACCTTTTTTTATACCAATGAATTGTTTGGAATAATTTAAGTTCCTACTTTTTAATTTTGTCAATTTTTTATCTGGCACAAAAAGGATAATATTATAATAGCATTTGATCTTTAATCAAATGATTATAACAGCAAACATTGTTTACACTAGACAGTAAACGTTTGGTCAAATGATTTGCTATGACAAAAAACATTCATACATACATACATATGGTCACGCCTTTATCCCCGAAGGGGTAGGCAGAGGCATATTATATGCCCACATTTCACCTTTTTGTATAATTTGTCCCACGTAATAGGCGGTGAGCCGTATTGCCGTGTTTAAATGGACTGGCGCAGGTTGTGACTTCCTGCTGTTGAAATAAAGCCTTCAACATAGCTTAACGACTGCCATTTTACTGGCAACCGGGACCAACGGCTTAACGTGCCTTCCGAAGCACGGAAACGCTCAAATAAATGTCACACAGTGATCACATGGATGGTCACCCATCCATGGACCGGCCATAGTGAAAGTTGCTTACTGCAGTGATCGTTTACAGAACACTGAGTCCGCGGGGCCACGAGCGCTTCACCAAACACATAAAGGCAAAAATAAGAATTTTTGGGAATTATAGTAGGTAATGCAATTTTAATGATAATAATAATACTTCCTGACCCGCACAACTTCGTTTGCGTCATATAAGAGAGAGAGAAAGATAGGTGTGATATTAATATTTTTTATATATGATTTCCTGTCGCATTTATAGTCCGAGATATCACAGAAATTTTTAGAAGGTGTTTGGCGCAAGCTGAAAACTTGTCAGAAATTTCTCTTATCTTACCCCAACATGGAACTGCAGCCGTAGCTGGTGAGAGCCCTACTCTCACCAGCTACGGCTGCAGTCAGGTCTGCAGTTCCATTGTAACGTTGTGCAACAACGTGTGCATAAATTAATTAATATTAGATGATTAAAATTGAAATTTAGATCAATATATGAAAGCGCCATCTGCCGACAACTAGTCTCATCAACACAGCATTGACGTAACCAAGTGAAGTCAGACGTAGGGACCCGACTTGCCGCCAGAGGCGCTGTCCAAAGATATAAATAGGACCGCGCGCGAAGTTCAAGAAACCATTTTTCATAAAATTAAATTATACTCGTCGCGAAGGTGTCTGTGCATCAGGAAATATATTTAATCGAAATAAAATATAAGTTATAGGGAGCGAAATTCTCCCTAAAGGAACAGTTGTTTAGCTGCAAACGTCAAGTACCCCATCATTGGGTGAGTTAAATTATTTATAATGTAATCTAGATTTTAAAACAGTGAAAATTAACGGCTGTTGGTCAACCCTGTTATAGGAGGGTAGTTTACAGGGGTGTGAAAAAACATCTGTAAAAGTAGTACTGTAAGCAGACAATGTAAGACTCCCGATTCCTGAAATGGTTAACAGGGATCGGCTGTCTTAGCGAATAGGCGGGAAAAAGGGTTCCAGCTATCCCGTCATCTGGAACATTCCAGGGTTCACCCTACGGGCTACAAGCGATCATCCACCCCACGGGTTCGAAGAAACAGTTCACCCTACGGGTTACAAGAAATATTTTACTCTCCGGGTTAAGAACACCGTGCGGTTCTACGTTGTGGACGGCACGGCTACATCAGCAACTGCAGCATTCTTCAGGAAGGCCAAACCCAAGATAAGTCGGAACCCTGCGAAGACCATCGGAAGTCGCACTTGCATAATTGCTACTTGACCACACCCACGACCCCGAGTTTCTATTGCAATAAATCGTCTGTTATAATTTTAATCCTCTTATCATTTCTCTCTTCTATTCTCTTCCTGAAAGCCATCAGCTTTTCAGTGGCGCCCATATCGTGGTTTCAAGTAGCGAGAAAGCGATTTCCGACGGGAGTCGGGAGGTCATAGTTATAAGAAATTTTAAGTTGTGCAAAATAGTTTTAAGAGTGCCCGTTAGCGGGGTAGTTTCCCTCCAAATTATCACAACTACCCAGGAATTTGGCTCTCCTGACCTCTGCTGCCAACTTGTTCTTTCCGGCTTATTTTGTGTGTTTTTATTAATTTTAGACAGATTTCGGCATAAACATGAACAAGGCCAAATTTGAATTTTTTGATCAACATAAATTGTAATTTTTCCAAATTTTAACGGTCCCCAATTTATTTTTCACACCCTCAAGTATTTATTTTATAGTGGAATTTTTTTTAAGTAAATTTAAAGTAAAAGTTTTATTTTCAATTCTAAATATTACATTTGTTAAAGTTCTGAAGTAAAACGTCTGATTTGAAACGCTTACATTAATTTTCGTAAGTAAGTTGTATAGCTAATATTCATCGTAAAAAGTAGTTAAAGTATATCACCACCACAATTTTTATATTTTTACGGCGTCAAACCGCCTCAATTTGTGTATTATTTTGTTGTATTTACTATAATGTGAATTTACAGCGAGACCAACAGCCGATAATCACACTTCTGTGTAACAATCCCTATTGAATTTGCACTTTAGTAAACGGTAGAACAAATATTTTACGAATTTGCACTTCACGTAAATAATAAAAGATTTATAATTGTTTCACTTGTCGAATTACGTTGAATTCGGATTCACTGAAATATAACTGTAAGAAAAAACATTCCAAACGTAGATTACGCAGTGAAAACATTCTTGCCAAAAACAATTTTAAACTAATAACTTTGATTCGTGTTCCGAATAAACAACGGCAAATTTTGCTTTCATAACGTTTACAAGTAAGTTGATTTACTAGCTCGATAGTAGCGGTTTTTTTTTTCATATAAACTTTGGGTGGAAGTGAATTAAATACACTCCTGACACCAACAATCTGATACAAAATATTTCCAGAATCGTCCAAGTACGAATCGGTTTTTCAAACAATTCGAAATATTCAAGGGTTCCGTAGTGGTAAGGAACAATTTACATAAAAAGTTAGTTACTACTATATAGTTTATTTCAAGAACCGTCCAAGTGCGAATCGTCTTTGACACAGTTCGTAATAATTAAGGGTTCCGTAGTAGTAAGGAACAATTTTAAAAGAAAAATTAGTTGGAACGAGTCTATATACGATTAACTCTTGGCACGTTCGTGGGAATTGTTACATTTAAATAAAAACAAGATTAAGGTCAAAACTTGCATCAATCCATTAAAACTGTCAAACATTTAGCTAACTTCATCAACCCATCATCATACACCTCACTTTCACTATTTACTGCTTCGGATTAGATTACATTTAAACACAGACAGACAGACAGACAATTAATATCTAGAAGGGTCCAATTTATTATTTGAGTGAAGGAACCCTAAAAGGTAATATTTCCAAACTTAAGTATTTACTAAAGCAAATACTAAGTTTTATAAAGGTTCAATTGATAATTCGGTTCAACGAACCCTAAAAAGTAGAATTTATTTTTCGTTATTCCGCGGGTGGATCGAAAATTATTCACATTCCTTAACATACAAAGACGAATGCAGATAACGGTAAAGGCCGTAACACACTGCATTAAGATGCATTTGCAAATACCCTTAACCGGCGAGCGTGTATGAAAACAGTTATGGAAGTAGAAGAAGCGAAAGTTGTATGTCAGGATCGTAGCAAGTGGAAAGCCATAGTCTCTGCTTACTCCAATGGGAGACAAGCGTGATTATATGTATGTATGTATGTATGCAAATAGCTTATATAGTACATCAGTACAGTTACACAATAGTGTTTTTGATAATCAAATTTTTGGAAAATATAAGGGTGTTAGCACACCGTAATAGAAGTTTAATACTTAGGTGGCACATAAGGTACCACAGTTCTTCACATTGTACAACTAGGTACATTTTGATACGGAAGTTTTACAATTACATTACATACTACTTAGGTAGCAAATAGATATCACACATTCATCATAATCATCATCACACACAATTCCCAACACTTAATAAGCAGTTGTTGTTTATTTACATAGTGACACTTGCATTTCATGTTGTGTGACTCCCAAAGGCGGAAGGAGGGGGCAGACTAGCTACAGGCGAGTCACATTCGTTGATTATAGAAGGTGACTCAAATGTCCTAAGTCTTGTTTCCCGACTAAAGCTGACGGGTTAATATAGCATGGAATGTAGTGTGACACTGGCCTTAGATACAACGATAGAAAACACGTTTACATCAACATTATTACGTCAACATCTTACGCGCTAGCAAAACAAAACCTACACAAGGGTGATTTCATACGTACATACATACATATTATTCATTTAAGCACGCACATACATTTTATACTACTATGGTGACACACAAGGGTCCCATTTTTTTTAGGAAATTGGCGTTATTGCCCAAAAAAAAAATTAATTACTGTCGTCATTTATTAGGGTTGACATGATAGTCACACACGCACATACATTTTTACTACTATGGTGGCACACAAGGGTCCCAGTTTTTTTTTATATAATTGGCATAATGGCCAAAGATGCATTTATCTTCGTCATTCATTAGGGTTGACATAATAGTCACAACAGTCTACTACTAAGGTTGCGAATAAGCACCTAGTTTTTGTTATTACTACTAAGGTTGCGAATAAGCACTTAGTTTTTTTTATTTTATTTTGTTAAAGGGCTAAATAGCCTAGTAATTAGTTAGGGACACTACACACTACACACGACTTTCAAATAACTACATATAACAACATGACAAACACATGCCGTGTTCGTCATGGGGACATAGGGGTTAATTAGCATCACGGAGGATTCTGCAAGTAAATTATTTTCTATCACTTTTCTGTTTCTTGGTTTAGTTGGGAGTTACTGTTAGTTGGAAGCATGGGTCTATCCCTAACAGAGTTCGTCATTTACTGTTAGTTGGCAGCATGGTCTTGCCCTAACAGAATTATGTTGTAGGTTGTTACTGTTACGAGGAAGCATGAGTCTTACCCGAACAGATATATGGTGTACTGTTATTTGGCAGCATTTGTCTTGCCCTAACAGTCTTAGGTGTAAGTCACCTTTATGTTTAATTTCGTCATATGGCTACTCCTACCACTCGGAAGCTAGAGGCTTGCCCTGGGGGATAGTCCATCTTATGAGTCGGAAGTGTTACACGAGCCCTAGTAGGATGTTCTTCTCTGGGACGGTTGTATAAATCCCAGCCTTCAGCAAAAAGCCTTATTATACACACCCCACTTTCAGGCGGTGCGTATTACCTGAACCTTCAACCCAAAGCCTCAAATACGTCTTTTCTCCCTCTGTCCCATATAGTTCTTCAGAATCACCTACATACAACCTGCCAGTTGGTTTCATTAAGGTTAAGGCCGACTCTTCGCTAGACCCAGCATCACCTCATTCACACAGCACACTAACATACATACACACATAGACGAGTAGTAGGTCTGAGGTTAGGGGCGTTCGAGGACGAACGCAGCATTTGACGTGTTAGGGTACGTCAAACGCTCACCGGAGCGGGGGAGTATGTAACGTTGTGGAACAACGTGTGCATAAATTAATTAATATTAGATGATTAAAATTGAAATTTAGATCAATATATGAAAGCGCCATCTGCCGACAACTAGTCTCATCAACACAGCACTGACGTAACCAAGTGAAGTCAGACGTAGGGACCCGACTTGCCGCCAGAGGCGCTGTCCAAAGATATAAATAGGACCGCGCGCGAAGTTCAAGAAACCATTTTTCATAAAATTAAATTATACTCGTCGCGAAGGTGTCTGTGCATCAGGAAATATATTTAATCGAAATAAAATATAAGTTATAGGGAGCGAAATTCTCCCTAAAGGAACAGTTGTTTAGCTGCAAACGTCAAGTACCCCATCATTGGGTGAGTTAAATTATTTATAATGTAATCTAGATTTTAAAACAGTGAAAATTAACGGCTGTTGGTCAACCCTGTTATAGGAGGGTAGTTTACAGGGGTGTGAAAAAACATCTGTAAAAGTAGTACTGTAAGCAGACAATGTAAGACTCCCGATTCCTGAAATGGTTAACAGGGATCGGCTGTCTTAGCGAATAGGCGGGAAAAAGGGTTCCAGCTAACCCGTCATCTGGAACATTCCAGGGTTCACCCTACGGGCTACAAGCGATCATCCACCCCACGGGTTCCAAGAAACAGTTCACCCTACGGGTTACAAGAAATATTTTACTCTCCGGGTTAAGAACACCGTGCGGTTCTACGTTGTGGACGGCACGGCTACATCAGCAACTGCAGCATTCTTCAGGAAGGCCAAACCCAAGATAAGTCGGAACCCTGCGAAGACCATCGGAAGTCGCACTTGCATAATTGCTACTTGACCACACCCACGACCCCAAGTTTCTATTGCAATAAATCGTCTGTTATAATTTTAATCCTCTTATCATTTCTCTCTTCTATTCTCTTCCTGAAAGCCATCAGCTTTTCACCATGTTGGGGTAAGATATTAGAAGTTTCTGACAAGTATTGAGCTTGCGTCAAATACCTTCTCAAATATCCTGTCATCTCTCAGTCTAACACTAATGTCGCGTTTATTCCCGCCGCGTTATTACATAAATATTCATCATTTTTCAATAAAATAAATAAAGCTACAATAAATAACTACGCCCAACGCCTACCTGCCACGCCCAAAGCCCACCTGCCATGCCCAACACCCTGCACCCGACGCACAACACACCACCTCTAACGCCCAACTGTCACGTCTAACGCCCAAATATCACACCCAACGCCAATCTGCCACGCCCATCGTACCACTCTTAACGCACCACGACCAACACGCCATGCCCAACGCCCATCTGCCACGACCAACGCCCTGCGCCCAACGCAACACGCGCACCGCGCCGCCTTCTTCGCCCACCTGGCACGCCCAACGCACTGCCTCGAGGCACAACGCACCACGCCCAATGCCCTGCCTCGACGCCCAATGCACCACGCCCAAGTCCCACTTGCTGCTCCCAACTCTCACCTGTCACGTCCAAGCCTAACGCGCCACACCCAATGTACCAAGCCCAACGCCTACATGGCACGCCCAACGCCCACCTGTCATGCTCAACATCCTGCGCCTTCGTCAATTCTTTGATTTCGGTAAATGGATCATACCAATATTGATAGAAACACAAAAGTACATAATAGATGACCACTGCGGTGAGGAGGCCATTGATGTGTCGCCTGATAGCCAAGTTGAAGGGCTTATGGGCGGCTTGATCAACAGCAGGTAGTCACAACTAGCGCCTGGCCATTTCAACACGACAACACATCTCACCACGTAATAGGTATTATGCCCCCATTTCACCTTATCTTCTTTTCCTTTCCAGGATAAAGGGGTGACCGTTTGTATAAATATACTAGCGGTACCCTGCCACGCTTCGCTGTGACTTTTTTATGATGGTTCTATGTACCTATGAGAAATGAGTAACAAACTAAATGATGGGTACATTAAAAAAAACTGTGTGAGTGTACCTACTATTGTACACACGTAAGAAGTGAAACTTCTTTATGACCTTATTTTTCGAAAGAAATATCATGAAATATACATAGGAGTTAGTAGTCCAAAAGTTCAAAAGTTCAAAAGTCCAAAGGCCAAAAGTCCAAAACTACAAAGTCTAAAAATCTAAAATTCTAATCGTCCAACAATCCAAAAGTCCAAAAATCCAAAAGTCCAAAAGTCCAAAAGTCCAAAAGGCCAAAAGTCCAAAATTCCAAAAGTCCAAAGGCCAAAAGTCCAAAATTCAAAGTCTAAAATTCTAAAAGTCCAAAAGTCCAAAAGTCCAAAAGTCCAAAAGTCCAAAACTCCAAAATTCCAAAATTCCAAAAGTCTAAAAGTCTACAGTCCAAAACTCCAAAATTCCAAAAGTCCAAAAGTATAAAAGTCAAAAAGTCCAAAGTTCAAAACTACAAAGTCCAAAACCCTAAAACTCCACAACTTCAAAACTCCAAAACTCTTAAATTCTTAAACTCTTAAACTCCAAAACTCCAGAACTACAAAACTCCAAAACTCCATAACTCCAAAAAGCCAAAACTCCAAAACTCCAAAACTCCAAAACTCCAAAACTCCAAAACTCCAAAACTCCAAGACTCCAAAACTCCAAAACTACAAAACTACAATACTCAAAAATTCCAAAACTCCAAACCTCCAAAACTTCAAAACTCCAAAAGGTCAAAAGCCCAAAAGTCCAAAAGTCCAAAAGTCCAAAAGTCCAAAAGTCCAAAAGTCCAAAAGTCCAAAAGTCCAATAGTCCAAAAGTCCAAAAGTCCAAAGTCTAAAAGTTCAAAACTCTAAAGTCAAAAAGTCTAAAATTTTAAAAGTCCAAAAGTCCAAAAGTCCAAAACTCCAAAACTCCAAAAGCCCAAAAGCCCAAAAGTCCAAAAATCCAAAAGTCCAAAAGTCCAAAAGTCCAAAAGTCCAAAAGTCCAAAGGCCAAAAGTCCAAAATTCAAAGTCTAAAATTCTAAAAGTCCAAAAGTCCAAAAGTCCAAAAGTCCAAAACTCCAAAATTCCAAAAGTCCAAAAGTTTACAGTCCAAAACTCCAAAATTCCAAAAGTCCAAAAGTATAAAAGTCCAAAAGTCCAAAGTTCAAAAGTTCAAAACTACAAAGCCCAAAACCCTAAAACTCCACAACTTCAAAACTCCAAAACTCTTGAACTCTTAAACTCTTAAACTCTTAAACTCTTAAACTCTTAAACTCTTAAACTCTTAAACTCTTAAACTCTTAAACTCTTAAACTCTTAAACTCTTAAACTCTTAAACTCTTAAACTCTTAAACTCTTAAACTCTTAAACTCTTAAACTCTTAAACTCTTAAACTCTTAAACTCTTAAACTCTTAAACTCTTAAACTCCAAAAGTCCAAAAGTCCAAAAGCCCAAAAGTCCAAAAATCCAAAAGTCCAAAAGTCCAAAACTCCAAAAGCCCAAAAGCCCAAAAGTCCAAAAATCCAAAAGTCCAAAAGTCCAAAAGTCCAAAAGTCCAAAAGTCCAAAGGCCAAAAGTCCAAAATTCAAAGTCTAAAATTCTAAAAGTCCAAAAGTCCAAAAGTCCAAAACTCCAAAATTCCAAAAGTCCAAAAGTTTACAGTCCAAAACTCCAAAATTCCAAAAGTCCAAAAGTCCAAAAGCCCAAAAGTCCAAAAATCCAAAAATCCAAAAGTCCAAAACTCCAAAAGCCCAAAAGCCCAAAAGTCCAAAAATCCAAAAGTCCAAAAGTCCAAAAGTCCAAAAGTCCAAAAGTCCAAAGGCCAAAAGTCCAAAATTCAAAGTCTAAAATTCTAAAAGTCCAAAAGTCCAAAAGTCCAAAACTCCAAAATTCCAAAAGTCCAAAAGTTTACAGTCCAAAACTCCAAAATTCCAAAAGTATAAAAGTCCAAAAGTCCAAAGTTCAAAGTTCAAAACTCCAAAGCCCAAAACCCTAAAACTCCACAACTTCAAAACTCCAAAACTCTTGAACTCTTAAACTCTTAAACTCTTAAACTCTTAAACTCTTAAACTCTTAAACTCTTAAACTCTTAAACTCTTAAACTCTTAAACTCTTAAACTCTTAAACTCTTAAACTCTTAAACTCTTAAACTCTTAAACTCTTAAACTCTTAAACTCTTAAACTCTTAAACTCTTAAACTCTTAAACTCATAAACTCTTAAACTCTTAAACTCTTAAACTCCAAAAGTCCAAAAGTCCAAAAGCCCAAAAGTCCAAAAATCCAAAAGTCCAAAAGTCCAAAAGTCCAAAAGTCCAAAAGTCCAATAGTCCAAAAGTCCAAAAGTCCAAAGTCCAAAAGTTCAAAACTCTAAAGTCAAAAAGTCTAAAATTTTAAAAGTCCAAAAGTTCAAAAGTCCAAAAGTCCAAAAGTTCAAAACTCCAAAACTCCAAAACTACAAAACTACAAAACTCCAAACTCCAAAACTCCAAAACTACAAAACTCCAAAACTCCAAAAGCCCAAAAGTCCAAAAACCCAAACGTCCAAAAGTCCAATAGTCCAAAAGTCCAAAAGTACAAAGTCCAAAAGTTCTAAACTCCAAAGTCTAAAAGTCTAAAATTCTAAAAGTCCAAAAGTCCAAAAATCCAAAATTCCAAAAGTCCAAAGTCTAAAGTCCAAAACTCCAAAATTCCAAAAGTTCAAAGCTCCAAGAGTCCAAAGTCCAAAACTCCAAAACTCTACAACTCCAAAACTCCAACTCCAAAAGTAGAAAAGGTCAAAAGCCCAAAACTCTAAAAGTCCAAAAGTCCAAAAGTCCAAAAGTACAAAAGTCCAAAAGTCCAAAATTCCAAAAGTCTTAAGTCCAAATCTCCAAAATTCCGAATGTCCAAAAAGTTCAAAAATAACATGCAAAACATATCTGACCTCTTTATTAGGTAAGTACTCTCTTTTATTATTCTGAATGCAAGGAGGCCGCAATCAAACTTCTCTTAAAAATATCAATCTGGTAGGTACCTACCTTCTAAATAGGTTGTTTATAATATTCTGTTCTGAAGCTGGCAGAATATAATTAAAAAAGAAACGACCAGCGCCATCTATTGCTAAAATCACTTTTTCACTTCTTATGCTCGTAAAGTTCTTGTGTATGCGGACTAAAACAACATTTTATGCTCTAGTGCATAAAGTTCTTTTTCTTCTTCTAAAACAATATGGCCATACTAGACCGTAGAGACATTTTATGCTCTAGTGCATAAAGTTCTTTTTCTTCTTCTAAAATAATATGGCCATACTAGACCGTAGAGACGGTACCATGAAGATCGTGTTACTCTATGAACCAAACATAATAAAACGCTATTAAATAACTTGTTTTATTTTTAATTAAAGGCTTTTATTTACAATATCACTGTTTCATTTCCTTGCAATCGAAGTGAAAAGCAGAGTGTATAACTCGATCATAAAACCCATTTTATCCTCGACTTAATATCCACCCTCGCCTTTGGCTCGGGCGGATAAACGTCTCGTATAAAATGGCTTCTTTTATGCACTTGTAGTACAATCTACTATTTTAAGCTATTTTATTTTTATTGCTGTTACGATAAAAGTGTATAAAGTAGCCTAAAACCATCTCTGAATCCTACTGTATAACGTGTCCACTTTTGAGCTTAGTCGATTCAGTAAATTTTGAGTTTTTAATAGATACTTAAACGCACACAACATTTTTAAATATATAGATAGGTACTTAGGTACTTCTATTTACTGGAACAGTAACAATGATTACAATTAAGTCGAAGTGATCAGGTGCCGCGTCCGGGGTCTTCAAGTTACATCTACTCAGATTGCACGTTGTGTTTACTCAGCGCCTCGTGAGCCTTGGCTGATGCAATAGGTATGCAATGAACGAACGCTTGTTCCCCGTTGATGTGAACGGCCGATTGTTTCTGCTGCGTAGTAACAATTACACGTGCCGCCATTACTACTTAAGCATACTTAACACAAATACAAAACGTAATAAAATATTTCTTGAAAGTTGAGACCACCCGTCCGCAGTATGGGTTGCGTCATCCTTGTCTACTGCCGGATATAAGGAGGGTTTTGTTTCGAGTTTAGTTTCTCATCGCCGCCTTCGTCTCAAACGTTAGCAGACAGGTGCACCACTTGAAGGGTGGCTTGGGTCCTAAAGATCTTGTAAAAGCTCCCAAGGCCATATTAAGATCTTCACGAGCGACCGATTAATTTGCGAACAATTTTAATTTACGATTCGATGTTCTAAAATCTACTCATAGATTCTACAACCTCTCACATTAGTTATCACGCCATGTCTCATACCCTTAACCCGTAATGTTTAAATTATTAAAAATTTGTTGACGCCCGCAGCTTCACCCGCTTGAAATTTTGTGCCCATTTCCTCTTCCCATGGGAGCTTAGCCAAATTTCAGACAAAAACATTTAGCCGTTAGAGCGTGAAAGAGTAACAGACATCCACACATCTTCACAAACTTTCGCATTTATAATATTAGTATGAAATGAAGTAAGAGAAGATAGAAAAGTTATGCATAATAAATAACCAAAGTTATTGTGCATGCATAACAAATAGAAAAGATTACAGCAACCGGTTTCAGGACTAGGAAGTGTAATTTATCACAAAGCTTTATACATAGATAACTAGCTGAGACTCGCGGGTTTGCCTGTGCCATGCCAGGCCCCCTTTAGCACCCGTTGAACATATACAATGCCCGTATTTAGGTACGAACCCTCCTCTTGCCAATCCGATTTGCACTTAGATGTTAGTTTTTTTTAAACGATCACAAGGTCGTGGCTACACATCGGTCACGATTTCTCAGAGTTTTGAGGCGCTTCTTGACCAGTTAGCATTTAATGGGCTAACGGGAGACCGTTCCCGGAAGTGCAGCAAATCTCAACTCTGGCTTGCCCTAATTGGCCGGTCAGAGGGAGGAAGCCAGAGCTTTATGCTCATGGGTGGAAGTGTCATTTTCAAGGGCATAACTACAGGGAAACCCGCTCCGGGTCTGACCCGCGATGGCGAAACCGGCGCCGCACCGCTCGACACCCCTAGCCGCTCACACCGGTGTTGCCCTCTGTCGCCTCACAGGCCTACGGGCCTTGGCGATTGTATTGAGGGCCCATCTAGTGAGTTGGCGAGTCACCGTCTGCCAAAGTTTTAATATAATAATATATTGAAATGGCAGACGCCGTCTCCATCCATAGCCTAAGTTAACCAGACCATTTAACACCCATTACAATAGCCCATTATGTAGTTAGCATATATTTTACAATAGTTAGCTCCCATTGCAGATGGTCCATCACCGTTCTTCTACTTAGGGCGGATGTGGATTGTTTGCAGTGGGGGTCCCATTTCCTATTAGATTAAAAGTCTCAAAGGGTCTCTGCATGTTGGACCTGTGTCCTCGTGTAAGCCTACCACAAGTCCGGGTGTCTTCGTTAAAAAAAAAAGTGGTGTTTGAGAGAGACATAACAATAATAATAACAATCTTTATTTATCCAAAACGTATTACACTCGAGTCTTAATTCTAAATTCAATTACAAGGTAGTTGCAGTGTTATTGTATCGCAATAATGCTGGTTCTGCTCTCTAAACTAGGCTGATGCCTATGTCTTAGTTAGATAACAGCGTTCTGTCTATTGAGCCAAGAAGTAACTGTCCTTTTTAGCTCGCGTTTATTGAGTCCTATTATTTTAACTTTTAAGCTATTGCATAGCTTCTATCGCGGGCCTTGCGCGGAGACCGAATCCAGAAATTGTGTCACGAAAATAAATCACACTCGCGGCTACCTTCGGCCACGCTCGGCCACGTTCGTGTATCTCGCACTTCATAATTTTTTTGTTTACGTCAATTATGAACTCTGCAGTCGTTATCTTCTTATAAAAATGTTGTGTGCGTTTAAGTATCTATTAAAAACTCAAAATTTACTGAATCGACTGAGCTCAAAATTGGACACGTTATACAGTAGGTTTTAGACTACTTTATACACTTTTAAGCAATAAGAATAAAATAGCTTTAAAAAGTGATTTTACCAATAGATGGCGCTGGTCGTTTTTTTGTTTAATTATATTCTGCCAGCTTCAGAACAAAATATAATAAACAACCTGTTTAGAAGGTACCTACTAGATTTATGTTTTTTAAGAGAAGTTTGATTGCGGCCTCCTTGTATTCAGATTAATAAATAAAAGAGAGTACTTACCTAATAAAGAGGTCAGATATGTTTTGCATGTTATTTTTGAACTTTTTGGACATTCGGAATTTGGAGTTTTGGACTTTAGACTTTTGGAATTTTGAAGTTATGGAGTTATGGACTTTTGGACTTTTAGACTTTAGAGTTTTGGACTTTTGGACTTTGGACTTTTGGACTATTGGACTTTTGGAGTTTGGACTTTTGGACTATTGGACTTTTGGACTTCAGACTTCAGACTTTGGACATTGGAATTTTGGAGTTTTGGAGTTTTGGAGTTTTGGAGTTTTGGAGTTTTGGAGTTTTGGAGTTTTGGAGTTTTGGAGTTTGGAGTTTTGGAGTTTTGGAATTTTGGAGTTATGGAGTTTTGTACTTTTGGACTTTCAGAATTTTAGACTTTTAGACTTTGAAGTTTTGGACTTTTGTAGTTTTGGGTTTTTAGAGTTTTGGAGTTTTGGACTTTGGCCTTTGGAGTTTTGAACTTTTGGACTTTGGACTTTTATACTTTTGGAGTTTAGGACTTTTGGAATTTTGGAGTTTTGGACTTTAGAATTTTAGACTTTTAGACTTTGGAGTTTTGAACTTTTGGACTTTGGACTTTTGGACTTTTGGACTATTGGACTTTTGGACATTCGGACTTTTGGACTTATGGACTTTTGGAGTATTGGGTTTTTTGACTTTGGACTTTGGAGTTTTGAACTTTTGGACTTTGGACTTTTATACTTTTTGAGTTTTGAACTTTAGGAAATTTGGAGTTTTGGACTTTTGGACTTTTAGAATTTTAAACTTTGTAGTTTTGGACTTTGGACTATTGGACTTTTGGACTATTGGACTTTTGGACTTTGTGACTTTTTGACTTTTTGACTTTGGACTTTTGAACTTTTGAACTTTTGGACTTTTGGACTACTAACTCCTTTATATATTTCATGATATTTCTTTCGAAAAATAAGGTCATGAAAAAGTTTCACTTCTTACGTGTGTACAATAGTACACGCACACATTTTTTTTAAATGTACCCATCCTTTGGTTTGTTAGTCATTTCTCATAGGTACATAAAACCACCATAAAAAGTCACAGCGAAGCGTGGCAGGGTACCGCTAGTATACTATATATTATGTCAAATAATCCAAAAATTGATGCTTGTACCCAGAATCGATCTTGCGCCTTCTGCGTACCGATCCGCGTCTTAACCACTCGACTAAAGTTGAATTAAGAGTGCTGGTCGAATTTAGAGTTCTTAATGTGAAATGACAATTTCGATGCTGTCAATTTACTTCGTCTAAATAAACATTCGACTATAGGTGTATAGGTATTCATCATCTATGTACAACAGTGAACTGTACTCGTATAATTTGTGTAAAAAGTGTTTTAAATATGAATAAACAAAGTGCATTTATTAATGAAGAAAGTCACGAGAAAATAGTGAAAGAAAATGAGTGAGTACTCTATATACATACATTTTATTATTATTATCACCAATGCAGTATTATTATTATTATGCAGTATTATATTATTTTTGTATTGTTAATCATCACTACATAGTATAAAACAAAGTCGCTTTTTCTGTCCCTATGTCCCTTTGTATGCTTAAATCTTCAAAACTACGCAACAGATTTTGATGCAGTTTTTTTTTAATAGATGTAGTGATTAAAGAGGAAGGTTTATATGTATAATAACATCCATTAAATAGTGGAGAAATACTGTTATTTTTGAGGTTTCTAATGTGATGTCGTAAAAAATTACATTTTTTTTTATATACTAAGGTGGCAGACAAGCATACGGCCCACCAGGAGGACTGGTGGTCACCGCAGCCTATGAACGTTTGCAACACCAGAGGTGCCACACTCGCGCTGCCGACCCGGTAAAAACCTACTTAGACCCCTTTTAAAGAACCCCATACTGTAGGCGTTTGGGAAAATCGAGGCAGGAAGATCATTCTACAACCTAAGCGTGCGCGGAAGAAATCCCCTATCGGATCTAACCGTGCTCGAACGCTCCGGACGTAGGGTGTGTGGTTTAAATCCCAGTCTATGGCGAGCGGTGCGATGATAGAACGTAGCCCCACGGCTACGTTCTATCATCGCACCGCCACGCATCAGTCAAACAATTCCTCAGAGCAGATACCATTGTACAGGCGGTAGAACACGCATAAGGAGGCAAAGTCTCTCCTGTCGCAAAGAGGTTCAACACCACCTGTCAGTAAAGGATCGTTGACAACTCTCACAGCTCGCCTCTGCACCGAGTCAAATGGACGAAGCTGATATTCAGGTGCCCCCGCCCATAGGTGACAGCAGTACTCCATGTGTGGCCGCACTTGCGACTTATAGAGAAGCAGTGTTTGCGCCGCAGTAAAGTACCGCCGCGCCCTGTTGAGCACACCGAGCTTCTTGGACGCTAGCTTGGCCTTGTCCTCCAAATGACTGCGGAACTGTACGTCACTGGAGATGTCAACACCAAGGATCCCTATACTTTTAGAGATGGAAAGAGATGTGCCCTGGAATTGTGGCTCTACTGTAATTGGGGCTTTCTTAGCGGTGAAGAAACACGCCTGTGTCTTGGAGGGGTTGAACTGGATAAGATTTTGTCTACCCCAATCGGACACTCTAGTAAGAGTAGCCTCGATTTCAGACACAAGCTGTTCACGACTTTCTTCCACTGCGTCCCGAGAGATACCGGGGCGGCCTGTGTAACAAGTGTCCCCCGTACTGTCGTCTGCATAACAATGAATGCCGTCAATAGACAACATGTCATTGATATGCAGCAGAAACAGAGTAGGGGACAACACTGAGCCTTGCGGTACTCCAGCGTTAATGGCCATGCAGACAGAACAGCTGCCGTCGACAACAGCCCTGATGCTTCTACCGGCCAAAAAGCTGGACACCCATCCGCATAATCTGTCGGTCAGTCCGTAGGAGGGCAATTTATTAAGAAGACCACGGTGCCAGACCCGGTCAAAGGCTTTAGAAATGTCGAGGCTCACTGCTAGAGCCTCGCCCTTATTCTCGATAGCCGTCGCCCATCGGTGTGTGAGGCACACGAGAAGATCGCCCGTCGAGCGACCGTGACGGAAACCGTACTGCCGGTCACTGAGCAGGTCGTTTTCCTCAAGGTACCTCAGGAGCTGTGTATTAATTACACGCTCCATCACCTTAGACAATAGGGAAGTGACGGCTATAGGCCTGTAATTGGCCGGGTCGGTCCTATCACCCTTCTTGGGCACAGGATGCACATACGCGATCTTCCACGACGCCGGGACTTGTCGCATAGAATATGAAAGCGTAAAAAGACGTGTAAGTACCGGACACAACTCTGGACCACACTGCTTAAGTACCATCGCGGGTATACCGACCGGCCCACTCGACTTATGAACCTCCAGAGAACGAAGCTCCCGTCGGACGTCCCGCTGCGTGAATTTAACTTCCGGCATGGAAGTTCCACACCACGGAACGTCCGGCGGCACAGCACCCCCGTCGCTCATGGTCGAGTTAGCGGCAAAGAGAAAACCCAAAAGGTCGGCCTTCTCCCCGGCACTCTGCGCCAGACTACCGTCGGGTTTAAGCAAAGGTGGTAAACCTGACTGACAGAAGTTTCCCTCGGCAGCTTTGGCAAGCGACCAGAATTCACGACTCCCTGAAGGGTACCCTGCTAGCCGCTCACCAATCCTGCCGACGAAATCGAATTTAGCCCTGACAATTGCTCTCTTGCTGGCCCTCGAGGCGGCATTTAATTTGCGTTTCACCTCAGAGATGTTTGGATCTGAATTTGCACGAGCCGTGGTCCAGGCTCTTTCAGCATCAAAGCTTCTCTGCAGAGCCGATTGAACCACGGTTGCTTTTTTGCTCCTACAGGGATCCAGCGGTTAGGAATGTAGCACTCCATGCCCTCCAAGATCCCCTCAGCGACTGCTGCAGCGCAGGAATCCAGATCGTCTGAGGCAAAACAAAGCCGCCTCCACGGGTACGACGCGATGAACTACCGCAGTCCATCCCAGTCTGCTGACTTATAGTGCCACACATGTCGCCACTCCTTGGGCCGAGGTGGTTCAGGCCTTGCGAGTGGCACATGCGCCCGAATGATACAGTGGTCCGACGATCCGAGCGAAGCATCCACTGAGACGTTGTATCCATCCGGACGCGTTGTCAGCAGGAGGTCCAGCAATGCACTATGCTCGTTCTCCTTGTCTGGTATCCTCATATGGGATTTAACCAGTTGGGAGAACCCATATATAAACTGATTGACATGAAATAAACACTAAATGTTAAGTGAAGCAAACCTCAACACAATAAAGAAAACCGCATTGCAAGCGGTTAAGCAGTTACTGAGATTAGCACAAACATACAGACATACAGACAAACAGACAAAAATTCTAAAAATCATTATTTTGGGTTCTATTGCGTTCATTATTATTATTTGTAACGACAGTAATGATGTATGTAATTCTAAGGTTCGAAGTATTATTATGTGAGATTTGTCGATAATTTAACTCAGACTAAAATAATAACATGTTATTCTTTTAGTCTGAGATTCAACATTACAGTCTAATAATTGGCAATAATGATGTATAAATTTTAATTTTAAATATGGAAAAAGAATTGGTTTCGAGCAGGATTCGAACCTGCGTCTTCGGCGATCCGTGCCGACGCGTTATCCACTCCACCACCGAAACCTACTCGGAACCAACCAAATTTTCCACCTTGTTATACGTCTTGGGGCGACGTAGGCTCCATCTACCGGCACTTCTTAGAAAGTTACACGGCACGAATGTATAGAATTGCACCTATATTCATTCGATTTATGATGAAACCAGCCCGAACATTAAGATTATTTTTGAAAAGCAATTAGTATGCTAACTGATCATAAATTTTAAATATGGAAAAAGAATTGGTTTCGAGCAGGATTCGAACCTGCGTCTTCGGCGATCCGTGCCGACGCGTTATCCACTCCATATCATCATAAATCGAATGAATATAGGTGCAATTCTATACATTCGTGCCGTGTAACTTTCTAAAAAGTGCCGGTAGATGGGGCCTACGTCGCCCCAAGACGTATAACAAGGTGGAAAATTTGGTTGATTCCGAGTAGGTTTCGGTGGCGGAGTGGATAACGCGTCGGCACGGATCGCCGAAGACGCAGGTTCGAATCCTGCTCGAAACCAATTCTTTTTCCATATTTAAAATTTATGATCAGTTAGCATACTAATTGCTTTTCAAAAATAATAATAATGATGTATATAATATAAGAATTCTGAATGAAGCGCCTGTGGTCCCGCAGACTTAGTGTTCTGTAAATGATCCCTGTAGGAAGCCACATTTTATGTGGCCGGTCATGGGTGGGTGACCATTTCGTAACAACTTTGTGACATTTATTTGCGAACGTTTCCGTGCTTCGGAAGTAAAATTCTCTTTTTTTATAAATAACTCACTCATTGAAATTGAGACTGTGTTTATTTAAGAGTGTTAAGTGCTTCAAATGTTTTGTTAACATCAACAAGCCATTCATAATGCAGTTATCTCGGATTTTAAGGGGTAAATAATTGTTATTGTTAAATGGGGCCGCCGTGGGTGGCCCACGACAGCCGTCGTATCCCAGTAGTTCCTTCGTCTGTCGTCAACATGGGTAGATAAAAATGTGTCTTTTTCTTTTATTCCATGTCTCCACGGTTTTCTGGTAGAGCTGGGACCGCTGGGCCTCGACTTCTCAAGACGCAGGCCTTTGGCCCCGCTCCAGCGCCTCCTTGCGCCATTTAAATAGAGACGTAATGGCTCTCGCTTCCAGGTCCCATGGAAGGGTGCCGGCCAGGAGACATGCCGCCTCACCTGAGATCGTGCGGTATCCCCTTATCACCCTGACGGCCATTGCCCTCTGTGGGCTCAGCAATCTAGCCACATTGCTGGCCGTCAGGGTCTCCGCCCATACGGGGGCCTCGTATAGGGGCATACTTCGCACGATCCCCCGTTACTGTTTTCTGTAGAGAGCGTTTGGAACCCAACTTCGGAAGTGATGTCCGAAGTTCCACCGGCCATTGAGTACGAGCCCCAGATACTTCATCAAGGGCTCGATGCCGATGCTAACGCCCCCTACATGTAGGCTGGATCCCGCAGGTGGCCCCATCCGAGGTCCGTGGAAGGACATAGCCTCGGATTTGTGAAGGGTGACCTCGAGACCCAGCCGCCGTATCCGACCAACGACTTGAGCAACCCCTGCCGTGGCCTTCAGCGTCTCGGTGCGCAACCAAACAATCTAAAATTATTTACCTAAACTGCAAAACTATTTCGTTTAACGGCCTGGCCACGGGTCGGCAGTCGCCATGGCGAAAATTTGTGCGGCGCGACCGGCGAAGCGTCTTGCGACTCAAACAAATGAATAGAAATGTACTGAGCATGCCACGCGGCACGGCGACCGGCGATGCGACCGGCGAAATGTACCGAGCGAACGACACGGCGACTGGCGGTGCGGCGAGCGAGTGAAACAAATGCATGAATCAGTACGGCGCAGGCCACGGCGTCGGGCGGCAGTCGCGGCGACTAGGCCAGTGATCAAATTACTGGTCGCGGCGGCGAACGCGACTACCCCGTGGCCTGCAAACGATGCCGCACGATTAGTCGCCTATGCCGCCGCCGCCGCCGCCGCCACCGCCGATCCCCGTGGCCAGGCCGTAAAGTAGGTGGAAAAAACCTTTTAAGTTTTTTATAAAAATATAACTAGGTGCAAAATATATTTTTAGTATAAACTCAAGTCAACAGACTTCTATCTACTCACTTTGGTTTATGTTCTATGACAAACGTAGCAATGGCTGCTTGTCGCTTTGTCATCAAAATTGCGAGCTATTGTTTATTCGAGAAAGCTGCTACCTAAACCTTACAGCATACGATTGGGAGCCCCGGGTAAGCCCTCGGAAGGATACCCCAGGACTCCCAAAGATACTCCAGGACTCCCAAATACCCCAGGATACCCAAAAGCTTTTTTAGTCTTATGGGCTCCTGACACAGTAAATAATATTGGATCAAGTTTGTCCTCTTAAAAAGTTACTATATAACGAGAAACTGGTCAAGTGCGAGTCGTACTGGTGCATGGCGCACGGAAGGTTCGGACCAAAAAAACCGCTAAAAGAGTCGTACGTACATTTTTGCGGGTTTTTCACTTCTTCTGTAAATAGAGTAATAGACCATCCTGTAAGATTTAAAATCCAACCAGTAACTATAGAATATACTATACCCCTACTGTAAGATTTAAAATCCAACCAGTAACTATAGAATATACTGTACCCCTTCCTCCCTTCCCCAGTGAATTCGTTGTTATAACCATTCATGGGAAGATTTTGCATTACAGAAACCATTAAAAATAAGCAAGCCAATTCATGCGATTTGTTGTGAGTTTTTGATATTTAATCACAAACTTCTTTGAAATAATATTACTGCTTCTCGGAAAAATGAGAACTGCTTTTTCCTACGGAAAGGATTCTTTTAAAAGTATTGGGAGCAATTCAAATTGGTTTAAAGTTGAAGAAAAATCAATTGAAAGGTATTTTTTTTTTTTTTTTTTTTTTTTTAATATTTAGCTCGCCAAATTGACGTCGCCACGATGGATAGCCGTGGCGCATCTTGCGATTGGGGGCCACTTCTTACAGTGGTCCTCAAGTTGGCGGCCCTGTGATGTGCCTCTTCACGCTCCTCTTAAAGAACCCGGGGTTGTAAGATGAGGGAAACACGTGTGCGGGCAGGTCGTTCCAAGTTTTTATAGTTCGACAGAGGAACGATCTTTTGAAACGCTCGGTTCTGGCGAAGATTCTCTCCACTGTGTATGAGTGGCATCTCTGCCCGGCACGCGTTGTTCGGGATCGGAAAGGTGATGGTGGGATCAGATTGAAGAGCTCTTCAGAACATTCGCCGTGATACATTCGGTAGAAGGCAGCCAAGGACGCTACGGTTCTTCGCTGCGCCAACGGTTCGAGGCCTCCCGTCACCTCAGGACAACCAATTATTCGGACAGCACGTCTCTGTATAGCGTCAAGTGCGTCCAACAAGTACCTCGCGGAGTCATCCCAGAGGTGAGAACAGTACTCGACGCAGGGACGAATCTGCGTCTTGTACAGCAAACATCTCTGATGTGGCGTGAAGTACCGTCTCACCTTATTTAGGACTCCGAGTTTCCGCGAGGCCAGCCCAATACAACTCTCTATGTAGTTTTTGTGATTGAGCTCACGCCGGACGTCTATACCGAGAATCTCCAGGTTGTCCTTTAGTGGAACCGTAATGTTCTGAAGAGAGGGTAGGGGTAGGAATGGGGACTTCTTAGCTGTAAACGCAAACACCTGCGTTTTTCTGGCATTGAACTCGACCAGGTTGTCTGAACCCCATTGGGCAATGCGACCCAGGTCCCGGTCGAGATCCGCCACGAGTTGCCGTCTCTTTTCGTCCACGTCACAACGCCCCTCCGCTGGGCGGCCAGAATAGCTCCCATGCAGAGTACTGTCATCCGCATAACAATGAATGCACCCAAGGGACAGCATGTCATTGATATGCAGAAGAAAGAGAGTTGGGGACAATACCGATCCCTGTGGTACCCCGGCATTTACCTGCAAAAAGCAGGAAGCCTGACCATCACAGAGGACCCGTATACGTCGCCCGTGCAGGAAGCTGGCCAACCAGCGGCATAACTGAGGCGATAAACCAAATGCCGGCAGCTTGGAAAGAAGCGACGCATGCCATACCCTATCAAAGGCTTTAGCGATGTCTAGGCCAATAGCCAGAGATTCGCCGTGCCTCTCCATAGCCTCACCCCAGGTGTGCGTTACGTACGCTAGGAGGTCACCCGTTGATCGTTTCGGCCTAAAGCCATATTGGCGATCGTTAATTAACGAGTGATCCTCCAGATAGCGCATGAGCTGTTTGTTGATGATTAGCTCGAACACCTTGCAGATGACGGTGGTTACGGCTATGGGTCGATAAGTTGGCCGGATCCGACCGATCCCCTTTCTTGGGGATCGGCTGGACGTTCGCCTCCTTCCAAGCCTCCGGCACTTCTCCCGAGGAATAGGAAAGGCGATACAGGCGTGTTAGCGTTGGAGATAATTCAGCTGCACAATTCTTCAGCACCACTGCCGGGATGCCATCAGGACCACTGGCTTTCCGCGTGTCGAGTGACTGTAGCACCGCTCGCACATCGCACTGCCGGATTTTAATATCCGGCATCGTGGTTCCACAGTTGGCGATAGTGAGAGGTTGCTTGCCACAGTCATCAACCCGGGAATTAGCCGCAAAGAGATTGGCCAGCATTTCCGCTTTCTCTTGGGCCTTGTGAGCCAGTGATCCGTCAGGATAGCGTAGCGGCGGCAGCGAGGGCTTGCAAAAGTTGGCCTGCACGGCTTTGGCCAGTTGCCAGTATCCACGGCTGCCCGTCGGATGAGACGTGAGCTCCTGACCAAGCCGTGTGACGCGCTGGGCGTCCGCTCTCTTGAAGGCCCTCTTACTGGACCTAGTGGCTCTGTTGTACGCTGCCTTGAGTTGGGCCACATTCGGGTCGCGCACAGCCCGAGCCCTGATCCAGGCGCGGTAAGCCGTCTGTTTTTGTTGAACAGCTACGGCGCACTCACGCCCGAACCAGGGGCGGGCTTTGCGGATGCTGGCAACATCAGTGTATGGAATATAGTATTCCATACCTAAAGCTATCTCACCAGCAACCGCAGAGGCGCTTTCCGATGAAGCCCTCCCTGCAAAGCAGCGCTGACTCCACGGGACGGCTGCATAGTATTCTCGTAGTCCGTCCCAGTCTGCTGACGAGTAGTGCCACAGTCGCCGCGTCACCTCTACTGCCCTTGCAGGAGATGACACCTGCAGGCTGGCACGCACAACACAGTGGTCGGATGTACCCAGTGGGGCGCTAACCGACACACTGTACTGTGCTGGGTAACTCGTCAGCAGTAAGTCCAGCAGGGAGGGTTCATGGTCTGACCTGTCCGGTATGCGCGTAATCCCGCGCACCACTTGGGTCAGACCATGTGAGAGAGCAAACGCGTGGGCGGCCCGTCCCGCTGGATCGGTCACGCGGGACCCCAGCCACTCAGTGTGGTGACCGTTGAAGTCCCCCAGAAAAACCAATTCAGCGTTCGGGAACCGCACCTGCGCGTCGTCAGCCCCCTCGCTGAGGTGCTGAAACAGCCTTGTTATCCCAGCTGTCCCTGAGTGGGATCTATAGACACACACGTAGATCTGACTCATGGAGCCGTGATCTACGTGCAGCCAAAGGACGGAGAGGGAAGGGTCCTCAAGGCAGCGCAGCCGGCGACAGCAAACATCCGCCCTAACAAACGCGCACACCCCAGCTTTTTCTCGAAATAGTTCCTCGATGATATAGCCGGGGTAACTAAGGTACGACTGATCGGCAGGGCGGAGTATTTGCGTCTCCGTTAGGAACATCACAGCTGGCCGTGCCGTCTCCAGATGGTGATGGACGACGTTGAGGTTGGCATGGAGTCCGCGGATGTTAGCGAACTCCACCTCAAACGGAACGTTTCCGGGATTGGTTGCAGCGGCCGCTGTGACACTTCTTTCTCTTTTGTGCGCTGCCATATTTGAGAATTGGAGGGAAGACGTGAAGACGGAGCGACATTTGCTGCAGCAGTGAGTGACAAGGCGTAGGGGCTAGCTTCATCTATGACCGTGTGGTGAGACTGAGGCCGACCCGCCGGACGGAAGGGCCCCCGTACCCCCCCGAGTGTGGTCGCCGGGACCCGGTCCGGTCACCATCCGGCACGACGAACCACATCGGGATTATGCGCGGCCTGGTGGGGCAGCCTCCCAGGGTGGTTAGTCCCAGTTGGGCCCCTGTACTATGCCGCGGGCGGCCAGCGGTAAAACCGTTTCTACGGGTCTCCCTGGCCGGCGGGTCGACCCCAATCAGCCACACTAGAATTCGCTTAGCGCCTACTGGTCCCCCCCTGCTGCATCAAACATCGCCCCGGGCCCGGCTGTGCAGCTGCTGAACCCCGAACGCAACCCAACCGAGGCTGGGTTACTTGGGGGGCTTTTCACAGCTGCACGGTGGTACCCCCCCGGACCAACACTTTGTACCACCTGGCACCCACATGGGAGCCTAGGCCACCATGGGGGTACCTGAAAAATCGCGGAGCCTCGTTAGTTTTTCGGCAGGTGCACCACGTGCAGGTGAGGTCGCTTGGGCCCCCAAAATTAGGTGGTGGTGGGGCCCCTTCACCCAAAAAGGTATCCTTTATAGATATACTTATTTTGTATATATTTTATCAGTAACAATAGTAACTAGCAAATGCTCTCCATTTGGGCTCCTTGATTCGGTATACTTCACAGATATACTTCTGTATATATTTATTTATATATTATCACACTTGAAACTACCATTACAAGCTGCCCTAAAGCGATAGCTAGTAATAACTTATACTAAATATGTAATGCCACCGTTGTGAATTCACTCAGAGGACACGAAAATAGTAGATTGTTAACCGAGGGTGGAAAGAATCAATTCCCGAGGTATTTAGACGCCCGAGCGCAGCGAGGGCGGCTATAGTCCGAGTCGGAATTGATTCTTTTACCCGAGTTAAACACTCTACTTTTCATTTCAAATACGAGGAAAATAAATCTAATAATAAGATTCAAACCTTACCATAAAACATTATTACTAATTGTTTTGAATTCTGTTACAGATAAAATAATAACAACTACATTATGTCGACTTTTTAAATTTTAAATATGGAACTCCGGCCGGCCCCATACACGTACAATATTGACTCAATATTTATTTCCATCCGAATATAGTCTGTTCAAACCTCAATAATATGTTCAATTTATTGCTACATTGATCAACAATATTGTACGTGTATGGGGCCGGAAGAAATTTTCGCTAAGTTCACACTGGCTGTTTGGATAGTCGCATGGCCGCAGCATTTTTTAATTTTTTTTTTACACAAATCTCTTTACTATCACAGCTGACCTGTCAGCAGTTCTATTTTTAAAGTTCATTCCGGCCCTTGGGTGGGAAGTAATTTGTATGAGTTTTTCCCTCCCTAGGGAGGGAAACAGCATTTTCCACCCAATAGTCAGATCAAGAAAACACTATTTTCCGAGTATGAGAAATGAAAAAAATATTTTGACCGCTACCTAGTTGGCCCCGGCCAGAAGGTTGGTGCGTGCTCAGGCCCCCGGTCATGGTGGCCGATAGTCCTCTGCGAAGACACGTCGGCGGCGCCCAGGCCGCCGACTGCGGAACTCTAGTGGGAGAGTTCTCTCCCGTACCCGTCCCGCCGCCTCCTTCACGAGCATGACCTGCTCGCAGAAGGAGGCGGCGGAGTCCCACTTAATCCCACTGGACTCCGACTTAAAGGTATAGTACACTCTTAGCGGCGTTAATCTGTGATTCGTTCTTGACACCCCTCTCAACGAATCCGTCAATGTTCTGCTGCAGCTTTACAGTCAGTGCTAATCGCTGATGGCCATGTATAACTTTAGATCAGCAAGCATTGTGCAACCTTTTCGACTGCTGGCAGATCATATAAACAGCTGAGGGGCCTAGTTACTGTCCTGACTTAGTGGCGCGCATCCGGGCCGGGCGGCCATGTTTTCATTATAATGCACGCCTCAAGGACTCGGAACGCGGGTGAGACGGTACAGTGATACGGGCCCGGCCAGCATGCGTGCGAGAACACGCATGCCAAAAAAAAGCGCACTTATTATGCCTCACCCCCACATACCCCGAGTATTCCACGTATTGCTGTCTTTCTCTCATATAACTGGCAAACATTTGCAGAAGACGCGGGATGAAACAGTAGCCTGCAAACTTTTTGAGCCGCAAGTCATGGTGAGAGCGATCAAATGCTTTTTAGGGTTTCGTAGCCAAATGGCAAAAACGGAACCCTTATAGATTCGTCATGTCTGTCTGTCTGTCTGTCTGTCTGTCTGTCTGTCTGTCCGTCCGTGTGTCAAAGCCACTTTTCTCCGAAACTATAAGGCCTATGATATTGAAACTTGGTAACTAGATGTATTCTGTAAACCGCATTAAGATTCTTATATAAATCTAGAAAAAAAGCAGTAAATTTTGGGGGTCCCCATACTCAGAACTGAAACTCAAATTTTTTTTTTCATCATATCCATACGTGTGGGGTATCTATAGACAGGTCTTCAAAAATGCTATTGAGGTTCCTAAAATCATTTTTTTCTACAGTAAATAGTTTGCGCAAGAGACACTTCCAAAGTGGAAAAATGTGTGTCCCCCCCCCTCTAACTTCTAAACTAAGAGAATGATAAATCTAAAAAAAATGTATGATGTACATTGCCATATAAACTACCAACGAAAATTAGTTTGAACGAGATAGAGCTCGTAGTTTTTTTTAATACGTCATAAACCGCAATTTTCGGTAAGAAAAATCACTACCACTGCGAACGTGTTAAAACATCAATCCAAGTTACAACGAACTATAAGAACTTTTATATTATGTTACTTGCTGCTACGAAACCCTTCATGGGCGAGTCCAACTCGCACTTGGCCGGTTTATTTATATACAAGTTGTAGATCTGTATTTGTGCAATACTTGCACACGTGACTCTACTGCCACACTCGTTAATATTTTGTGATAAAAAATATGTTTTTTGTTAAGTATTCTATTTTTTTTAACTAGAAAATTCTTGCGGCTCAGGCCACTCTTTACGGTAATAAACATGGCGCATGTACTTTCCCAAGTTAGAAATTAAATTTCCCTACCTTTGGGGAAAATTTAAAAGCTAGTAAACTGTAAGTCTAAAATATTCGAGTACCTACAGTGAAAATTGTTTAGTTTAGATGTATTTACATGATGTAGTGGTCATCAAGTTAGTTTATTTGTGCCTTTGAGAATGCCGAGAGGCGAAACCGGTCAGGTGTAACGTAAATAAATGATGTAGAATAGTACACGTGGTGTTATTCAATATGTGCAGCAAGTTCCACCAAGTGCCATCGACCAACAGTAAAATAAAACTTTCCTAAGCTCTATCGTACCAAATATCATAAGTCTGGCATCTGAACTATCTTAATTAACAGACATAATCTTGAAGGTATTTCTTGACATACAAAACAAACTTCCCCTTCCCCTTCCCCTTAAGAAGCCACTTCTGACATCTCATCGTTTTTGGAATACTTATTGGCGAAAATATTAAAATTAGGACCTTTGTCACCCCCCTCCCCCTTACTCCAGTTCGCCTCCTAGACCTGAGGACTTTTAGTATGTTTTCTCCCTAAGCACCCTTACTAAGTTTCTAAAGAAATCGCGTAGGACCGGTGTTCACGCACTCTACAGTTATGGCGGCTCCAGACTATTGCCGTGAAGCCCCGTGAACAGGCGTGAACGTGAATGTGGATGGTTTTCGCGGGCTTCGCGCGCGTTCGCGCCTGTTCCCCGATCGGTGTCGGTATTTTGTGCCGCGAGCCCGCGACAAAGGGCTTCGCGCCTCATAAACGGCTAAACTACATTCTATATACCTACTACATTTTATATAATATTGTGAGTAAATCAAGTGCTTAAATTATTGTGACATTTTTTTGTTTGTGTTTAGAATTAGGTATTATTGATAAATGTTTAAATCCGTGAATTCACGGCACTAGTCTGGAGCCGCCATTACTTTATTGACTGGAATAAATTAATTGTATTGTTTTATTAATCATGTCAAGTACTGAAATAAAATAGATCTTGAAATTAATTAAGTAGGTACTTTAGATTTCGTCTTTAAATCGACTTCTAACTGTCATTGGGCGCTTGCACACTGCCACGATAACGGTAACGAACGACACGATAACGGTAACGAACGACACGATATCGTAGGAGCGGTGTTTTGATACAATTACTACTACACGCTTTCACACTGCCACGATATCGTCACGATATCGCACGATATCGTGGACGATATTTACTGTCGTGACGATATCGTGTGACGATGCAAAGCGCGGTCACAATATACAGATACTTACAACAGTAGAGTAACTTCATAGAAACGTGCGAAACGGCTCACTAACACAGACGTGCGCATCTACTGACCCGTGACATTCCTGGAGCATGACTTGTAGTGAGCTACAAGTCATGCTCCAGGTATCGTTTAAGGGGTTTTTTGGTATGCTGAGTACGAATCACGTGATAATTTTGCAATCCAATATGGCCGCCGCGCCGTAATCACAAAATTTCATGATGGGTATCGTTTAAATGGTTTTTTGGTATGCTGAGTACGAATCACGTGATAATTTTGCAATCCAATATGGCCGCCGCGCCGTAATCACAAAATTTCATGATGGGTATCGTTAAAGGGGTTTTTTGTATGCTAGGTACCAATTTAATGTTTTTGGCCTTAATTTTACAATAAAAATCTTTTGTCATAGTATTTTCGCATTGCTAGTTCAGAATGCCTAAACTTAACAAGCAAATCTTTTTAGTTTCCTACTGTAAATAGCTTAAAGGCGGCCATATTGGATTGCAAAATTATCACGTTATTCGTACTCAGCATTCGAAAAAACCCCTTAAATGATATCCATCACGAAATTTTGTGATTACGGTGCGGCGGACATTTTGGATTGCAAAATTATCACGTGATTCGTAACTTATAGATACTGCTAACATTTCCCGCGGTGGTATTGCCATCCGGAAGTTAGTGTCTTGTTTTTTTAAAACCTCCAACAAATGACACAGTATGAACTCGAAAGTGTTCTGGGTCATTCGAAAAAAATTATTTAACATTTCACTTCGCGCACACAGTTTATCGAAGAGAAGGTAATAAGTTTCCTCTAAATATCGCACTTGTAGAAGAGGATCAACCCAAAATGTTCTTCTACAGTATCGTTTTTTTCTCCGTAAATATAAAAGATAAAGTAAACGTAACTTGTTCACTGCTGCCATTGGGAGCTTGCACACTGCACGATATCGTACGATATCGTGGAACGATATAACCGAACGAAATTGACACTGTATAACCCACAGCTTGTTATTCGGTTAGTAGCTTTGCGCCAGGAAAGGTAACCGCGCGAGTTACTAAAAATAAAATAGTAATAAGTCAATTGCTGATTACTGGTAAAAAAAGGTAACAATAACCCTTATGATAGTTTACCTCGCGCACTAGAAGGAAACACTGTAAAACAGTAGATAATATAAGTCCAAGCACGCTGCTCACAACGCGCCGCTCGAGCCGGATTTGTTATTATTCACCCCGCAGCGGTTCAGACAGGACTGAAGAAAATAGATATGGCATATTTAAGCTTGTTGGGATGTCCATAAAATCGTCTCGATCTACTGGAAACCACTGGCAACGTTCACAACAAGGCCGCTACAGCAAGTATTCCAAAGATTTTTGACCTGAAAAAGCAATAACAGGTGCTCTAAACTATCGCCCGAGACCCTCGATTTTATGAGAAAAAGACGGGAAACGCCAACTACGCGCTCCTTTTCGTAAAACCAGTGGGATTTAAATCTTCTGAAAGCTGATATGTCGCGACCTTAGACGCAATAATGCCAGCATCATCGTGGCAGCGATCGAGCAAAAGTACTTGCCCAACAGTTTGAAAAACCCCGTCTAACAAAATCGAAGACAGCGGGTGGTAGAGTTGTGTCCTCAAGGTTCGAGGTTCTTGAGGAAAATGAGAGCTTTTACCTGTGTGCATCACCGACGAAAAGACCGATGAGTCTTACTAATTGTGACTACCGAGTTTCACTAGCGGGGACATTCCGGACATCGACCAGGGCGAGGTCAGTGTGGCTCTCGGCCAACCTAAGTCCTCTGGGGAGAATGGAATTGCAGCTGAACTACTGAAGGCGGGAGGGGGGGGGGAGAGGGGGTCCGGTTCTCAACGAACTAACAAGTTTGTTTAATTCCGTCTTCGAACAAGACACATCAAAGAAACACCTGATGCGTAGAGCGAGTGCGGTGCGGTGGGTTTGTTCTTCAAGAAAGGTGATAAGACCTTGCCTTAGAACTACAGACTCATCTCACTCCTGAGCCATATTTACAAGCTGTTCTTTACACTTTAAAGTAGTCACAAAACGCCTCGCCTTAAAACTCGGCGAATTTCAGCCAAAGAGGCAAGCCGGGTTTGGAAACGGCTTCAATCAACTGCTATGTATGGATTTTTTGGACTCTGTCGAAAATTGGGCAGTCCTGGACGCTCTTCAGAATCTATCTAGTTTCGTTAAGTTAAGCGATATACACAATGTAAATACCCGACATAAAGATAACCTTGCTTGTCATCAGTGTAGACTGAAAAAAGTCAGTAATTCCTTCCTGGGTAACTGTATACGTTTTTACAACAGGCTTCCAAATGAAATAAAAAGTATGCCCTTAAATAAGTTTAAAAAGTGTATAAAAAGTAAATTGTACCGCAGGGGCTTTTTTTTTGTTTAACGTGAGGGAAAATCCTCATAGGATGTTATGCCGGACTCTTACCGACTAAAAAAAACCTCACGCCACGTCTAACAGCCTATGGTTGAGAGCCCCGGGTAAGCCCTCAGGAAGGATGTCCCGTGACTCCCAACAGACCTACGGCCGCCAATGCGGCCTCGCTCAGGGGGTGGTTCGGGTGCAATCCCGCGTCTATGGGGGGTTTCGGGTGTGACCCCGCTTCTAAGGGATGGGGGGGGGGGGGGGGGGGGGCGTGCGTGAGTTGCTCACGTCACGCTGCCGTCATGGGCCTGCTTCTGTAAGGACGGTGAGCGGCCCTCTCACCGTCCTCGGACCCCCGGTCATGGAGGCCGATAGTCCTCGGCGAAGATACGTCGGCGGCGCCCACGGCGCCGACTGCGGAACTCGGGTGGGAGAGTTCTCTTCCGCACCCGTCCCGCCGCCTCCTTCGCGAGCATGACCTGCTCGCAGAAAGAGGCGGCGCAGTCCCACTTACTCCCGCTGGAGAGCATGGCTCGCACCATGGCCTCAAGCGAGAGAGTGTCCACGCCCAGACCCACTACGAGTACCTGGCGCTGTTGTGCCCACGCCGTGCACTCCACCAGCGTGTGGAGCGCCGTGTCGTCGCTGCGGTCCTCGCAGTGCTGACACTCGGCCGTGGTTTCCCGGTGTTTTCGCCACAGATACCTACCGAAGCTACCGTGCCCGGCAAGCATCTGTGTCAACCGGTAGGAGAGAGCACCGTGTCTTCTCTCCAGCCACTCGTCCATGACCGGTCTGACGGCCGCGATTGTGGCGAAACCCCCCTTTGGTTGCTCAAGTCGCATCTTCCATGTCTCCAGGGTTTCCTGGTGGAGCAGGGTCCGCTGGGCCTCGATTTCTCGAGACGCAGGCCTTTGGCCCCGTTCCAGCGCCTCCTTGCGCCATCTGAACAGTGACGCAAGGGCTCTCGCTTCCAGGTCCCATGGAGGGGTCCCGGCTAGGAGACATGACGCCTCACCGGAGATCGTGCGGTATCCTCTTATCACCCTGACGGCCATCACTCTCTGCGGGCTCAGCAGTCTAGCCTCATTGCTGGCCGTCAGGGTCTCCGCCCATACGGGAGCCCCGTACAGGGCCATGCTTCGCACGATCCCCAGGTACAGCCTCCTGTAGGGAGCGTTGGGTCCTCTGATGTTGGGCATCAACCGCGCGAGTGCGGCCGATGCTCCCCTCAGTTTTGGGACCAAACTTCGGACCGGCCATCGAGTACGAGCCCCAGATACTTCATCGAGGGCTCGATGCCGATGCTGACGCCCCCTACCTGTAGGCTGGATCCCGCAGGTGGCCCCATCCGAGGTCCGTGGAAGCACAGAGCCTCGGATTTGTGAAGGGCGACCTCGAGACCCAGCCGCCGAATCCGACCCACGACCTGAGCAACCCCTGCCGTGGCCTTAAGTGCTGCGGCACGGTGCGTTGCTCCCCGCGCCGTAACGAGGGTGTCGTCGGCGTAACACGTTACGCCGACCCCTCTGAGCAACGGACCACGCAGCACCCAGTCGTAACCGATGTTCCACAGGAGCGGCCCTAAAACCGATCCCTGTGGAACACCGCACGACACATCTCACCGACCCGGCCCTAGCCAGCTCGGGTAAGTTATGGCTCTCTCGGAGAGATAAGCCCCGACAATTCGACGAAGGTAGGGAGGCACTCCATGATAGATAAGCGCCTCCCTGACGCAGCTCCAGGGCAAGGTGTTGAATGCGTTGGCGATGTCGAGAGACACCGCCACCACCACCTACCTCACCCTGTGAAACTGCTTCCTCCGTCAGGCCTCTAATGCGCATGATCGCGTCCACGGTGGAGCGTCCCTGACGGAAGCCAAACTGGCTATCCGCCAGATCAGGCCCCACGCGTGTGAGGTGCCCGACGAGGCGTTGTGCAATAATGCGCTCAAAGAGCTTGCACACCTCGTCGAGCAACACGGTCGGCCGGTACCCTGATGGGGAATTTGCCGGCCACCCCGCCTTTCGAATCAAGACCAGTTTCCCGGTCTTCCAGACCTTGGGAAACTGGCCTTTCTCGAGGCATGCGCTAAAGAGCCCAATTAGTCGAGAGCTTGGCTCTTCGAGAGCCAGGACCCACGCTCGGCCTGGAATGCCGTCGGGTCCAGGGGCGGTGTTTCTGCGGGCTTTAAGCCGCAGTACAGCCGCCCCTAACTCACCCTCGGTGACTACGGGCACGTCGTTACTACGGGCACGTCGTTAACCGCAGGGGCTACTATTCAATTGACGATTATTTGCTTGACAAGGAAGCCTGGAAATGATCTGCTTGCTCTACTGTATTCTCAAGCAATAGTTTGTGATTTTTAGTTTAAATTTTGTAAATGGAGCACAAAAAGAAAAGCCCGTCGACTTTCTTGCCAGTTCTTCTCAAGCGGGCCGCGTTCCGAACTGGTGGTACTATTTGCATTGTATTCATTGACGTGTCGCAAGTGCCTATGTATTAGGATTATGCGAAATAAATGTTTTTTTGAGTTTGAGTTTTGAGTTTGAGTTCTGCAGAGGTGTCGTGTCGATTAGCGACACATCGAGGTATTGATATGTCTGTACGACAATGCTACTGGTCATAGTAGCATTGTCGTACAGACTGGAAAGTCCAGCTGGAAAACTAAAAACAGTCCCATTGAACTGCTCAGAGGTATTAGACAAGGTGATGTGATATCGCCGAATCTCTTCATGAATGCACTTGAGGACATCTGGAAGACGCTGGACTGGGAAGGGTGTGGCGTGAACATCAATGGCGCGTGAATCTTGCACCTTCGGTTTGCCGACGACATCGTTATTGTATCGGAGACACTGGAACAGGTAAGTTCCGCTTACCTGTTCCAGTGTCTCCGCTGCACAACCTCAACAGAGCGTCTCGACGTGTTGGTCTGTGCATGGACTTAGAAAAAACCAAGGTCATATTCGATGACCACGTCACGCGCCGGGGATACTATACGTCGACGGATCGAGGCTGGAGGTTGTTCAGGAGTATACCTACCTTGGGCAGGTTATCACATTGGGAAAAAATAACCTGGACAAACAAATCGCCATAAGGCAGAAGACGGCAGCAGAAGCAGGCACATGACGGCAGCGTGACGTGAGGAGCTCACGCACGCCCTCCATAGCGCCGTAATCACAAAATTTCATGATGGGTATCGTTTAAGGGGTTTTTGGTATGCTGAGTACGAATCACGTGATAATTTTGCAATCCAAAATGGCCGCCACGGTGTAATCACAAATTTTCATGACGGGTATCGTTTTAGAGGATTTTTGGTATGCTGAGTACGAATCACGTGATAATTTTGCAATCCAAAATATCCGCCGCACCGTAATCACAAAATTTCGTGATGGATATCATCTAAGGGGTTTTTTCGAATGCTGAGTACGAATTACGTGATAATTTTGCAATCCAATATGGCCGCCTAAGCTATTTACAGTAGTAAACTAAAAAGATTTGCTTGTTAAGTTTAGGCATTCTGAACTAGCAATGCGAAAATACTATGACAAAAGATTTTTATTGTAAAATTAAGGCCAATTACATTAAATTGGTACCTAGCATACGAAAAAACCCTTAAACGATACCCATTATGGAATTTTGTCATTACGGCGCGGCGGCCATATTGGATTGCAAAATTATCACGTGATTCGTACTCAGCATACCAAAAAACCCCTTTAACGATACCCATCATAAAATTTCGTGATTACGGCCCGGCGACCATATTGGATTGCAATATTATCACGTGATTCGTACTCAGCATACCAAAAAACCCCTTAAACGATACCTGGAGCATGACTTGTAGCTCACTACAAGTCATGCTCCAGGAATGTCACGGGTCAGTAGATGCGCACGTCTGTGTGAGTGAGCCGTTTCGCACGTTTCTATGAAGTTACTCTACTGTTGTAAGTATCTGTATATTGTGACCGCGCTTTGTATCGTCACGACAGTAAATATCGTCCACGATATCGTGCGATATCGTGACGATATCGTGGCAGTGTGAAAGCGTGTAGTAGTAATTGTATCAAAACACCGCTCCTACGATATCGTACGATATCGTGTCGTTACCGTTATCGTGGCCGTGTGCAAGCGCCCATTATTGCTTCTAATATTTTAATTAGCTTTAAGAATTGCGCGGTTACCTTTCCTGGCGCAAAGCTACTAACCGAATAACAAGCTGTGGGTTATACTGTGTCAATTTCGTTCGGTTATACCGTTCCACGATATCGTGCAATGTGCAAGCGCCCATTGTTGTCACTCTGTCCTGTCTGTAACATTCTGTAGCTTACCAAATTCACAATGAGTCCTTGGCGGAAAATAGTATAGTCATCTATCTATCTATCTACCTTTACGACAAATCCCTTGCGGGGTAGAACCGAGCGCCACAGGGCACGGTCTATACACACCTCACTTGCTTCTTTAACTTTCATTTTTTTTTTCATGCATGCACGTCGTCGGTTCCTTCGGCTCTTGACACCACCTTCAACTAACACACGATTAATTTGGTCGTGGTATGTGTGTCGTGGCCTTCCCCGACACCTACGGCCATCGACTTTCGCGTTGTATATCTGTTTTGTCATTCTTTCATCTCCCATTCGCTCGACATGCCCGAACCATCGTAGCATGCCCTTCCTTACTTTAACATCGGCACTTAGTATTAGTATAGTCAAAAACCTGTATTGGAGACCTGACAGAGTTCTTCTCAGTCTTTGAGCATTTAAGAACCTCAGTAGAGTCACAACAATTTTGACAAATCTTTATTTAAAAATTTTATTTAATTTTTGTAATTGTTAAGGTTGGTCAAATCGAAATACCTACTGTCTCCATTCTGAATTAAGTGATGGTGGTGATGTACTAATGTAGAACAACACTACATTATTATTGTAATTATGTATGTTATATTTATGTTAAAAAGCAAATTTTAACAATAAATTTTAACATTATAATTTTAGCTTGTCTTAGAAATAAACTAACTTATTTCAAAACTCTTATGACTGAGAAACAAAAAGTTAAGAACGCATGATAAGTAAATATTATCTTCGTCATCCCACGTCTGCCAGCTAAATGTTGAATCTACCAATTTATCCTGGCTCGTTAATATGATAAGTAAAGATAAGCAAGTGCGATATTACCATTTATCGTTATTTTCAGGCTTTCAGTCGTTACCCGAGCGTTGGGCGCGTGACACGCTTATCTCGTTTTCCGTGGAAAGTCCGCGAATTTTCCGTGAAACGTTCCGTACGAAAATCGCTTAGTTTGGATTTAATTTGACATTCTTTTTAGTTTTTCGGTAGTAGTACAACTATTTTCTAGTTATTTTTGAGTACTTCGAGTGAATATAAGATTTCAGTTTTTTATACAAATAGTTTTTGACAAATACCATAACATGATAGATATTTTTAAAGGTTGTGACTTGAATTTGTAATAACAATTCAAGAATAAGATTATATGTATTATCAAGATGAGCACTAATCGTGTAAAGCTTAGAATATTTGTTTGAAAAACAACTCAAAAGTTCAATATCAAGATTTGTCTAATGAATTTCTTAATTTAAATTAGCTTCCGGAGTCGCTTGTTTGTGTTGTAGAATTTTGTAGGAAAAATTTTGTAAGATAAAATTGGAAGATCTAGTTAAAATTTTGTATGTGTTTTCGAGCCTGCCACCTCAGTTATTACAAAAGAGCTTTGGAAGTGTAGGGCGATTGAGAGACAATAAATTATATAACTAGTCACCGCTCGCAGCTTCACGTGCAACACATGTGAAGGAAAACACAATGAAAATAACAGCTAAATCATCTGCTTACGTAGTTTAGAAAATCTAACTATACTTAGACATACAGAAAGGCAACGTCGTTCTACATAACATCTAGGTGGATCTAAAAACCTGCTCGAGACTACAACTTAAACGTAATAATGTCAACGCAGAAAGAAGATCCAACGAGAAAATTGAGTTAGGCTCCATTCAAAGAATACTTTAATATTTTATTATAACAATTTTAGAATTACATACATACATATAGTTACGCCTTTATCCCCGAAACGTTAGGCAGAGGCATAGTATGCGCCCACATTACACCTTATATTTTTATGCCCCACGTAATAGGTGGTGAGCCTACTGACGTGTTGAAATGGACAGGCGAAAGTGATAAGGCCTTCACCTTGGCTTAATGATTGTCATTTTAGTGACAACCGGGTTTCATTTCAAGTTTTCCTTTTCTACGCAAAGGATCTTTTGCGAAAGTGTTCCCTTGGCCGTCTCTTACGACACCCTCGGGATGAATTAGGGTGGCAATTTTAAAATTGTATCTTGTAAAATTATATGAATAACCTAAATACTGATATAACAGAGTTGCATAAATAATTTAATACAGCGTACTCGCATCGCTATTTTGGAAATTAAAATCTTCCGTAGGCGCGTCGATTAGGGAAAATCTTTTGTCCTCGCGTTAAAAGGACTTGTTGTATAGCAGCCTTAGAGTACACATTAGGCAATCAATGCGTATGTATACTCTAAGATAAGTATTCACACAAATACACGGACATTTGGTTATTATATATAATATATACAAATGTCCGTATATTTGTGTGATTACTACAGTGTATGATATGCGTACGATTTTTATGCTTCTAAGTACTCGTAATAAATACATTCCTGCTGCTGTTGGCAGACCCCATAAGTGAAAGACAAATCAAACCAGACAAGTCTAATGTCTAAAAAAACTAAAGCGAAATTACAAAAATTCTTTCATGTTCTTATACCGCTAATGTAGACAAGCATAAAGCCCAGAAACAAATGTTCATCATAGCCTATGAACGAATAAAAAAGAAAACATTCATGAAAATGGTAGGAGCTAAAGTTTTAATAATGTCAGGTCAAGAGCGTTACCAGGAGAAAGATAGGCCCTGTACACCCCTCTGGGAAATAGACGCGACTGTATGTGTTACGTATGTAATGGGATAAACAGATAATAAAGTTGTTATGATCATGATAATATCTAAAAAAATAATATCTATGATGTTAAGGTATATGTTGCTTTATTCTGAGATTAGTAGTGAATGAATATGATGGTGTGTGTATGCATATTGGACACTGCAACAAAATTCATTAATAAAATAAAATAAATTCAAAATATTTCAAGAAAAGCGATTGGAGACCATCACAAATATGAAACTTGACGGTGAGTATTAAGCGGACCGAAACTGTTAATAATAATTGTATTTTTAACCAACTTCAAAAAAAGGAGGAGGTTCTCAAGTCGTCTGTATGTTTTTTTTAATAATGTTAACCAATATTTCCGTCAATTATAGAAGGATTTCAAATTTTCTTCATTTGATTAATAAGGTTCAGGTACTTCTGAGGTGGTCCCATTTTCACCAGGTCAGGATCTGATGATGGGATCCAGGAGAGATCGAGAGCAAACATCGGAAATTGTAGTGACAACTAGTGCGTTTGTTAACTTTATAATTAAGTGCTTTAATGTAAAACAATTTAATGAAGGTCTGGAGTCGATCTGATCATGGAACCGAAAGACAGTCGAGGGAATTCCTTGACGATTTACAGCAGTTATATTCTGTTTGGGCTTGATTCATTTGTATTGATGAGGACTTTACACCTACATAGATATTTTTCGGTCCACCCGTCACTTGAAATAATGAAAAAAAAAATATGATAAATAAAACCGACTTCAAACAAAACCTGAAAAGTAAATTTTACTTAGTACAAAGTAATTATGTATTTTGATTTATCAATCCATTTTAATCAATATAATATTGAAGTCGGTGCCATTAATAATACCTACCTAAACCTATGGGTTTACTTGGCGCAGACTTCAATTATGATTTTAATAAAAATTGATAAATCAAAATACATATTACTTTGTGCTAAGTAATTTTTTTTTCTAATGTTTCTTTCAACCTAACACTTGTTGAACACATAGATATTGTTATATCATGGGACCTGGACAGATTGCAATTCTGTCGACACAAAAGATACTAAAACCTTGAAATAATATAAGTGTCTCGGTAAATTCCGTTCGATACAGTATTGTTATTTGTTCCTGTATCTTCGGCATCGACGTCATTTCAATCACTGCACTACCAATAGGAATGCCATTACTCATTTTACTAAAGATCTTTTCTACATAAGGTGTTATATCGCTGATAATTCCGACCCCTTCAGTTGCAATTATAGACATTTCAATTATGAATTTCAAGTCTTTTCGCGTCATACATGTGGCCAATGAACTTAGTACTATTAGTTATTCTGTGCCACTGAGCCGAAATATCGATCAGAGCAAATTTTTGTATATAGGACCGGAAAACCATAATGTGAGTTTACAGACATATAGACATGTATTGGTTTTAAGTATGCAGAATGCAATAGATGTTAATAAAGGCCACAAGAAAGTAATGTATTATAAGATCATTATCATCTTCTAAGATGGTTTTTGCTATCGATTTAGAATTTTTCGCTGTACCTACATTCTAAATCTATGGGTCTTTCCTTCAAACATCGGTAGCAGAATTTCCTCTGACATGTCAAGTTTTAAAATTGACAGCACATTAGTAATAGACGTGTGCATATTTTACAGTGGTCGGCATATTTTGCTTTGTTGTGTTGATTACAAAGTAATATTTGACACATTACACGACTATGAAGATTTATCTCATATTTTATCTGCCATCTATCAGAATTTTCATGATCTACGATTACTATAGTGATTGATGACGGAAATAGAAACAAACAAAATATTGGTGTACTCGTACCTAATGTTTGTTGGGTCACGTATTGTAGGGTTCAAGAAAAGGGAACACGGCTTGTAACAAAATGTTTCCATCGAAAAATACATTTTCTCAGTCACTCATCTATAACTCTTGTAAAGCCTTCTTATCTGTGATAGTTTTCCTGTTATATATCTTACTAGTACAGCCCACTGCTTCCCCTGTGATATTCTATAAACACCGTAGCATTCATTGAACCGTATTGCGGCTATGTCTCTTTTTTTTCTTCTTTGACTGCCTTTGTGGCGCAGTCGGTAGCGATACCGCCTGCGGCGTTGGAGGTCGTGGGTTCGATTCACACCGGAGACAAATAGACAAGTATTGATATTTGTGTGACCCAAAATGTTTGTTTCAAGAGTCTGGGTGTTTCTATGTATAATATGTATGTATTTAAAAGTATATAAGTATTGATATCCGTGGTCTGATACCCATAACACAAGCAGGTTATTCCTATCTTACTTTGGGATTAGATAGCGTTGTGTGAAATGTCGGTGAATATTTATATTATATTTTTACATACCTAGTATGAAACGTAAACGCATTTTCTGTCTGTTAGCTTAGATCCTTTTTACTATTCAACGGATTTTATTGTAGTTTTCAGCTACAGACAGTGATTCAAAAGGAAAGTTTACCTATAGGTTTATACTCATAAACATGATATAGTACAGAAAAGCCGAACTGAAACGTAAACGAAGTTGCGTGGGTCAGCTAGTAACTGTATGAAAATAATATGAATTCTAGTCTTCATTTATTATAAAAAGTCAGACTACCCTCATTACGTCTCATAAATATTCATCGAAATGCCCACAAAGTATTAAAACTATGGCAAACATTGCTAAGGTTATAGTTTTAATAGCTATTGTACTGAAAACCTTTGACCGCTTGTAGAGGGTTTGAGTACAAAAGATACTTTCTAAATATTTGAAACCCTTATTCGCTCTGCTAACATATTTGTGTGAAGAAATACGTAATTCTAAACTTAGTTATTTACCAATCATTCTCAATATTTACTACCTACATATAAATACCCTGCTTTGCTAGTCTAAATAACTATTTATGGATATTCATTAGCGTATACGTGTAATGTCGGTATTGACATAAAATATTATTCGTGGTACAATAATTTACATGATTCAAACAACACGACCTTGCGAACATGGAGGTAAATAAATTAACACCACTTTCATAACACCCCATTAATAGACATGAAGTTCAGAGTGTAGAACATGTCTTAGATATTGACGCAGATATTGGGGTGCTTTTCCATTACGCTACATTGCATAAAATATTACTATTAAAATAGTGTTCTATATAAATAGTGTTCTTCATCAAAAATCTTGAAAGAATCTCACTTCTCGTTGACAGAAGCAAACATTTTGCGCACAAATTGGATTTTTTGATTAGCGAGTCAAAAAAAATGAACTGTTAATTGATGGCATTTGTTGGTATGTGCTAGACACCGTTAGCAACATTTACTATGTAAACTGATCGGTTTCGGTACTAGGTTCACTGGTCAACTTAGTAAGGTCTTAAGAATGCTGTAAAGTAAAACCGGTCGGGTCTACAAAGTGAATGTAGTGAAACGATACAAGTGGTTTTATTTATAAGAGAGAAATTGGCTTTTTCGATGCGGAGTCGAAGGTTAGTTGTCGGTCAGTTATTGCTATTACATATGTTATGTTACCCAAATTTCGTGATTTCAAATCCCACCCTCTTCATTGTTGAATCAAATTAGTGGGACTTACCTCTAGAATTAAGTATCAGATACTAAGTATCAAGTTTTAGTACTCAGATTATATATTTTAGTAGTCACATGATCGGGGTTAGGTTAGGTTTATTTATTATTATTTATTGAGTTATTATTACTACGTAGAAATAACAACACAATGGGGTAGGTACCTATAGTTGATCCGTCTGACATAATTTCAAATTTACGACTTCATGTTTTCTTAATTTTGCAATATAACCCCCTAGTGGCCGAAAACTAGAGGGAGCCGAGGAACTAGCGAAGTCACCCTACCTATATTAGGTATATTATATGTCGGACCCACCCGAAAATTTGGAATATACGGATCAACTATAGGTACCTACCCCCGATCATGGGCCTTTTTTTTCTGTTTAACGTGAGAGAAAATCCTCATGGATGTTATTCCGGACTCCTACCGACTAAAAAACCTCACGTCACGCCCAACAGCCTGTGGTTGGGAGCCCCGGGGAAGCCGTCGGAAGGATGTCCCAGAACTCCCAACAGACCGACGGCTGCCACTGGGGCCTCGCCCACCGATCATGGGCCTACTTAAATATATTTAAAAAAGAAATAATATTTTATGGAGTTAATTAATATTTCGGCCCATTAGAACTGGATATGACCGAAAACTAAAAGTGTTTGTTTTAGTTTTCGGTCCACGAACATTATTGTAGTAAATAAAGTAAAACATGCTGCTCTTATTACATTGATTTTCAAAGAATTAGTTATAAGACAGACCTTAAGTAAAAATTTTAAATTCTTATTGAATGTGTTAAATTATGTAAATCAATGACATTCGATAATAACACGCATGAAGTCAGTTTCTCGGTCAGAATAGGCAAGATGGCTGATCGTTAGATCCTTTTTATTTGATAAGTTGTGATGCAAATCAAATAATTAATGGCACAGGTTTATACTTTTACTCCTGTTTGTACATTCTGATACATAAATGCAAGTATAATCATAAAATTGCTTTGGACATGCTCACAAGGAGTAAAAACAGGTTTCTATACAAAAAGAAAATCTACCATAGATTCAATAAAAGTCATTTTGCAATGTGCAAAATACTGGCCGAAAACTAGTTAAATTAGGGGCCATAAACTAAAACAGGTGTCCGATAACTAGCGAAATCACTACTTTTCCATATTTTATCTATACTAATATTATAAAGAGGAAAGATTTGTTTTTTTTTTGGTTTTGTTTTTTTGTTTGTTTGTTTGTAACGAATAGGCTCCGAAACTACTGGACCGATTTAAAAAATTGTTGCACTGTTGGAAAGCTACACTCTCTGCCGTGAACATAGGCTTTATATTTTATTCCCGTATTCCCACGGAAACGGAAACTACGCGGGTGAAACCGTTTGACGTCCGCTAGTTTTTTATAAATTAATACTTGAAATTGTCCTAAAAAGTGATAACATAATGTAAAAACGATATTAAATTTCAAATAACTTAGTATTTTTGTAGCAATATATTAGCTAGCACAACGTCTGAAACAATGTTTTGATGTCAAAAGTTGGCTTAAGTAGCCAAAAACCCCCTATATCACGTATTATAGTTGTGTTATGTGATTAGAAATGTATATGGTATGAAACAAAAAGAGCAAATAGGCAAATTTGATAAACTTTTAATACGTATTACCATTGTCTAATCTAACTTTGTGGCGTTTGATATAGCCAATACCTAACAGTTGCTTTGAAATTGACACATGGACCTGGACCATGGAGCAAAAGATGACCTGCCTGACACACTAACAAAACAAACGTAGCGTACGGTCAGAAAAATATATTGATATGCCTTGAAATTAGTTTTTTTTAAATATTCACGGACCTTTCACACAACGCTATCCTGATCCTGATAGCTGATCCCAAAGTAGGTAAGCTAGGAATAACCTTTATATTGCTTCTTGCCTAGTTCAAGGTAGGACAACTTCTGTCGGACGAGCTAATAAACGAAATTAGTACTTACGTAAATGATAAAAATGAGTGAGATAAGTCGCTCTCAGTCAACACAAATAGAAATAGTACATAATTAAAATACATTTAAGTAGCTACCTATGTACTTTAATTTAAATGAAATAAATGCTGATTCTTAGCAAATTTTATATTGTACCGAAGAAGTGAGATTTTTGTTTTTAAAATTTTGTGCGCAATACGCCTAGAGCGACAAGGATGTTCAAAGTCCGGCGACATTGCAATGCTCCGGGCCAACGTTTTGTGCAAAATTAGGCGAGTAGGCGAGCAGATACTAGTGAGGGTTGCTTTTTAGAGTTCCGTAAAAACGGTGCCCTATCACTGAGGCTTTGCAGTCCGCCTGGTTGTTTGTCTCGCAATTTCGCTCAAACTCCTTTGACCCTGATAAATAAGAACACTTATTTCTCTAACTCTCATTTTCTCCCTGCATTTCATCTAACGTAAACGAGGTTGCAGAGGCCCGTATAAAACAAAATTGCGTGCGGAACCGCAGGCACCAGCTAGTTTTAATAATATGGTCTCGTAAGTTTGACATCTGGAATTGCGTTAAAAAGAACCCAAAAAAACTTTGCTGCATTCCCAGAGATTCTAATTATTGTCTTATCGCACATGTGCCAACCTGAAAGGCTGTCACTTGTTTAAAATTGACAACAAGCCCTTTTGTCTATTACCGTGTGATCTACATATGACAGCCTTTCTATGTCATTTCTAAACAGACATTGTGTAAGAGACAAAATGCTGCTTAATCGAAATGGCCGGCATGTCCGCATGTGGCACTTGTTGCTTGCTCTCGCGCCGAAGGGGCTGTCCATTACACCATGGCGCGACGTCATCAAAGTGGAAAACCTGTGGTGCCGATAACCTGACGGCACCATGCCGCGAATTCTTACTGCACCTCACCGTCCATTTTCACGATACCATTACCATCACTATGGATTTCCACGTTAACGACGTCGCGCCGGCGCCGTGGTGTTGAGGACAAACGCCCAAAATACACTGACAAGCGCATATTAGATTTTAACCGACACTATCGCCGTGCATGGCGCCGTGGATTCTCATGGCTCAGCACTACACCAGCAAAAATCACGGTTCGGTGCCCGTTATCGTTCCTACGTACCTTAATGAAAGATATACACTGACGAGCGCATCGTAGATTTTGACATAGACGTATCATGGGCCTTACCGTTTCTTTCCACCAACTAAATAACGAAGTATGCCGAAAAGTCTTGAAGAAGTACAGGATTGCACTTAGCTGATAATTCACAATTCGAAAAAAATACCCATAACTATGAAGAAGTGTTTAGTGAAATACGCTGCGATATCGATATTCTGGAACCATCTAATATTTCAGCTCATGAAAGGATAGATTCGGTGGATGCAATGATATTTAAGTACCTCTTTTTTATTGTAACATCATTGGGTGGATGATAATTATATAACGAATAAAATTTTATTTTTCTACATTTACTTACATCCATTTGGTTTCTTGCAAGATCATAAATGATCCCATGAGTCACTATATTCTGATACTTGTATGAACGAGAAACTACGAGTTTGTATTTCTGGCACTGCGCTTTAAATGGTGAAAGCTGGTCAAGCTATAAAAGTTTTCTGCCTAAAACTATTTTACAAAGTTGTCCAGCGCACGGATTACATCGAGTAGTGAAAGAGATCACTTCAGCATACGTCAATAAATGTTTTTTTCTACAATATAGTTGTTTTTAAAAGCACCATCGCGAGTACGAGCATAAAAATCGCAGCTACCCGACGTAACTCCCTCCAGAACCAATATTACCCCATGAGGAACATGATTTAAAAAAAAACTTGAGAGGTGTCAAGGGACACCCGAATGGAACGAAGTTCCTTTCAATTAATTAGTGCAGGATTTGTAATAAAATTTTATTTTAATTTTAAAATTTTTTTGTACTTACAAAAACAAAAACAAAAACAGAAACAAAAACAAAAACAGAAACAAAAACAGAAACAGAAACAGAAACAAAAACAGAAACAAAAACAGAAACAAAAACAAAAACAAAAACAAAAACAGAAACAGAAACAGAAACAGAAACAGAAACAGAAACAGAAACAGAAACAGAAACAGAAACAGAAACAGAAACAGAAACAGAAACAGAAACAGAAACAGAAACAGAAACAGAAACAGAAACAGAAACAGAAACAGAAACAGAAACAGAAACAGAAACAGAAACAGAAACAGAAACAGAAACAGAAACAGAAACAGAAACAGAAACAGAAACAGAAACAGAAACAGAAACAGAAACAGAAACAGAAACAGAAACAGAAACAGAAACAGAAACAGAAACAGAAACAAAAACAAAAACAAAAACAAAAACAAAAACAAAAACAAAAACAAAAACAAAAACAAAAACAAAAACAAAAACAAAAACAAAAACAAAAACAAAAACAAAAACAAAAACAAAAACAAAAACAAAAACAAACAAAAACAAAAACAAAAACAAAAACAAAAACAAAAACAAAAACAAAAACAAAAACAAAAACAAAAACAAAAACAAAAACAAAAACAAAAACAACCCCCCCACCTTTCCCCAGTCCCCCATATTAAATCCCTCCCCCCTATTACCCCCATATTAAAGGAGGGTAGAGGTACCTCTACCCTCCATACTATAGCTAAAACATATAAACGGCCGAATTGAGTAACCTCCTCCTTTTTTGAAGTCGGTCAAAAAAGTGTCGTGACAACTTTTCGTAAGAATTTTTTCCGTCTAGTTTAGCGCGTATTTTGGCATTTTGAAAGCGCGTATTTTGGCATTTTGAAAGTGCATAAAATTAGATTTCTGTCGACGGTGCATCTCATTGTTTCAAAAACATCTGTTTTACAGTCCATCCACCAATACCATAAATTTAAGTGTTAAATTGCGTCAATTGGACTCATTGTTCCAATAGCAGCAGCGTGCACAAAAAGTTTATTAAGTGCATTAAATGAGTTATCATCTGTTTAGCAGATGATATTATACTTAGGTACGGTTGGACGTTCAATACCGCAATACGTATTTTACTTCGCATTGTCAAAGATAATAATAGTATACCAAGTACACAGTATTGCATGGAGCAACGCGTAACGCGACCAGGACAAGGAGAGTTATGTAGAGATAGCATGTTTGGTCTATGTATACCTACAATATTTGTCTGTCAAATATTGTGGGAGAAAATCGTATTCTTATACACCAATACAAAAGCAATCGACTGTCACTATGGAACTTACACAAAATAATTAAAACAATACACTCATAATTTTTATGTTCGTATGTGTATAAGCGTACTCCTTTTGGAGCCCGCTTTAAGATAGGGGAAAGACTCAATATGGCGCCGAAAATAATAAAAAAAAAAATCATTTCATTTATTTCATAAACTAATTTCATACATGTTTAAATGTTGTTTTTTTTACTTACAAAGTTCAAAATTTTACCTTACCTATGAGTTTCGAGTTGATTTCTCGTATTTCCGTACGAAATGTATGGGAAAAGGTTTTGGCGATTTCTGTCTTTCCTAGTACTCAAAGCTAAAATGGTTCCTTAGATTCTTTTGATCCCCACATGAAATAGAATCGATTGACACAGAAAAATTCGGACTTATAGCATTTTTTTTTGCTAACTGGTAGTTTTTTGCAAAATCTGTGAATGCAGTTCAAAATATCTCAAAAAGTTATGTAAGGTTTTCTATGAACGTTTAGATGTAACTACAACGGTTAAGGTACTTGCCATTACGGCCCCGTTTCAAAAATATACCCTGAAGATTTTTACACTCAACTTTAATATTAAAATTTATTTAGACCTAACCACAAACCACACGTACGCACTTCGAAAAAACATGGCCGATCTGTCAATCTGACTAACAGAATAAAAAGAATCCTTAATACGTTTTATTATTTATAAGTAACTGCAAAAATATTACTCATTTATGTTATCATCAAAGGTACCCCAGTGTTCAAAGTAACCCCGTTTTACGGTACTGTCTGGATTTTAATTTCTGTTATTTATTCTTCAAATGTTTTTCAATGACAGCAATCTGTTAACGTACCTTTATAAATAAATAAATGAATAAATGCTTATAAAAAGCGAAAGAGACCTTTTTCTCAGCATTCCATGGATAAAGCGTGCGGGCGCTCCACCGGGTCCATAGCGTGGTACAGAGGAAAATACATTATTATTTTGTGGAAACACTGTGAGGGGTCTGGGATTAGCGATCCATTTGAGCATTCTATTTTAATACCTTTACAGAATTAATGAAAAATCCATGTGCTCATAGACACTTAAAGCATGTATTGTATTCTTTATCCTATCTTTTGTCATAGTGTCTGCAGTAAAGATTTCAAATGCCACTGTCCTTTGATGTAAAATGAACGAATTCAAATTAATTGAATCACTCAGTCACGAAAATCTTTCATTCATGAGACTTCTAAAACAAAGGCTCATTCAAGAAGTTTATTTCTACTTTTTATCATTTAAATTAGGTTTCTACATTTTCTACCCTCCTACCATTCCCACACCTAATCTTTTGGTGAGACAAGTGATCAGCAAATCGTTTTCCGGTTCGCTGGTTTCAGTGATGTTATACGTATTCCCTTTCGCCACTTTTACATTATGTCTGTTGCTTCATAGGGTTTTTTGGTTAGTATTATTATTTCGATTTTCTCATTTATCTCGTTTGGGTTCTATTTGAAGTTCAGGGTACGGTTGGCAAATGTAAATGTGCTGTGTAGTTTGTGGCATAAAAGTACTTTTCTATTATTATACAGAACTACAGAACTGTCATCTAATGAGCTTCGGAGACGGTCAACGCGACTTGACAAGTTTGTTAAAATGTGAATGAAAGCTTCTAGTGTGCGTGCCTTGTCAAGTCGTATGATCGTCTCCGGAGCCCATAAAAGGACACATATTCGACTGAAGTATCCATAAGTGTAAACATTGAATTACATAATAACAACACAATAGTCAGTAATGGTTCCAGTGTTCTGGCAGTTACACTTTGTGACTTTGACTGATCTTTTGATTCTGAAAGCAACCCTTTCTGTTAGGTGTACATTCCAGTCTTAAATTGTCTTTCTGATGAATGTTTAATTTAAAATAAATCGTTGTAGAAAGATTTACTTGGTTCTCGTTTGTACCCATTTGTAATTAGTTTCAATAACTGTCTGTTAAATAAATAGATCTTAAAGAAATTTCCATGCTTAAATACGAAAAGTCTTTTATAGATGGGGAATGTTTTTTTTAATCTAATGGAATGTTATTCTTCTTTACAGTATTGCTGCAGGCTGTGGTACTATTCAGTGTGGTGACAAGTATAACACCAGGGTTCCAGTTTAAGATACGGAACACATCTGACGCTGTAACGAACCAACGTTGTACTTTAGCCGAATACGCATTCAGAGCGCAGTGCCGACATTCCAAATACGATCTTGTATGCACTGGGGGCTTCACTACGAATTGGTTGAGAGGAATTAAGTAAGTTAAAGCTGTTGGGTATGTGTGAATAACCACTTGTCAATGTACCGTCAAGTAAGTAATAAAGCAGTTTATGAACCGACATAGTCTTTCATTACACGAATACCTAACTGGCGACGAAAAAATTAAGTTTTAGTGATTTCTCTGAAGTTTTCGCGTGTGAAAGTAGTGTGTGGGCACGATGCCATTCGGTAAGATCGAAAATTTTGATTTATCCTCGCGAAAGTGGACGATTTACGTAAATCGTGTGAAACAGTTTATCGCGCTAAATAAAATCGAAGATGCGTTGCACGTAGCTACGTTGATAACGGTAGTCGGGGAGGCGACGTACGATCTTATGTGTGACCTTTGTGCACCGAATAAACCCGAAGAAAAAACATTCTGTGAACTTGTTGAAATCGTTCAAAAACATCTTGAACCCCGGCGCTCCGATATCGCTGAGAGGCACATATATCGACAACGACGGCAAAGCAAGGGCGAAGATCTGAGTACATATTTGCAAGCGCTTAAACACCTAGCGAGTACATGCAACTTCGGAGATAAATTAGAAGAGAATCTGAGAGATCAGTTCGTGTCGGGTCTCGAAAGTGACGAGATGAGAAGTCGACTTTTTGCGGAGACCAATTTAGACTACAAACGGTCGGTGGAGCTGGCATTGGCGCTAGAGGCCGCCGAACGTCATGCGGAGACGAGCGGCGCGGGCGCAGCGGAGGCTCGGAGCTCGGGCGCGACAGGCGCTGAGCTGGCGGCGGTGCACCGCCTCGGGGTCGGCGGCGCCAGGCCTGGGCGCGCGCCCCTCGCCCGCGGCGCGGCTGTGGGCGGCGGCGGCCGGCCGTGTTGGCGGTGCGGGCGGCCGCATGCACCGGACAGGTGTCGCTTTAGGAATTTCTCGTGTGACCAATGTGGGGTCAAAGGACACCTCAAGGCAATGTGTAGAAACGATAGTGAGTACAAGCGACGCGCTGGGGAAGGCAAGGTATTTATGAACAATAAACAATTGTATAATATAGCAGACAGTAGTGAGTCAGAGTATGACGATTTTTTCAAGATTTGTGTTAACGGTTCGGGCGATAGGCCCTATGTTGTAAAAATGTTTGTTGATACGGTGCCGGTCGTATTTGAAGTAGATACTGGTAGCAAAATATCGGTAATTAATAGCGATTTTTATCATAAATATTTTTATAAAAATAAAATTTCTGGCTCCAAACTAAAGCTACGTTCATATACGGGCGGCACCATACACCCTTTAGGTTTTATATTAGTGTCGGTGCGGTGCGTGGACGCCGGCGGTGACACCCGGGAGGCGTCCGCGCTCCCACTGTATGTGATACCGGGCGGCGGCCCGCCACTGCTGGGCCGCTCCTGGTTGCGTTGTTTGCAACTGGATCATATCAATATCGAGCTTAACAATATTAACTGTTCTAGCGAAGCGGAGCATATTATACAAAAGTTAAGTGTCGAATTTTCGAAGGTGTTTGCTCCGGGGTTAGGGACCTGTACTAAACGTTTCTCACTTAGATTGCGAGATGATGAGCCTATTTTTTTTAAAGCACGTAATTTACCATTAGCTTTAAGACAGCCTGTTGAAAAGGAATTAGACAGATTAGTAAAAGAGGGGACTATTGTTAAAACTGAAAATTCAGACTACGGCACCCCAATTGTACCGGTAATTAAAAAAAATGGCGACATTCGCATATGTGGCGACTACAAGGTCACCATAAATTCTAAAATTATCCGCGAACCGTATCCTTTACCTCGTATTGAGGAATTATATGCCGCTCTCAGTGGAGCTAAAGTGTTTTTAAAGATTGACTTAGCCCACGCCTACGAACAAATTTTACTAAAGGAAGATTCTCAAGCGTGTACTGCCATTAGTACACATGTCGGAACCTTTGTATACCTTCGGACTCCTTATGGATTATCCTGCATTCCTGAGAAATTCCAAAAATTGATGGAAGAGGTGATGAGAGGTGTGCCCATGACAGTCACGTTTATTGACGACATTTGTGTAGGAGGAGTCTCGTATAAAGATAATTTATGTAATTTGAGAGAGGTGTTTTCTAGATTACAAACTGTAGGATTAAGAATTAAGTTAGAGAAATGTGAATTTTTTAAAGATAAGGTTTGTTATTTGGGTCATATTATAGACAAAGACGGTCTACGTCCAGATAATAAAAAAGTAAAGGCAATATCGGATGCCCCACGGCCAGAAGACGTGACGCAGCTTAAGGCATTCCTTGGCCTCGTTAATTATTACGGTAGGTTTATTCCTCAATTGAGTACCATTTTGCACCCATTCTACAACCTACTGAAAAAGGAAGTACCTTGGAGGTGGGACAAGTTCTGTGACGAAGCGTTCACAGAAATCAAGCGAACGCTGAGCACAGATAGGGTCCTAGCGCATTACGAGCCCAGCACCGCGCTTGTCCTGAGCGTGGACAGCAGTGCATACGGCATAGGCGCCGTGTTGGCGCATCAGTATAAAGATGGCTCGGAGAAACCGATTTGTTATTCCTCGCGTACTTTGTCGTCAGCTGAGCGTTCATATAGCCAGTTGGACAAAGAAGCACTAGCTATTTATTTCGGCGTAATTAAAAACCACCAATACCTTTATGGAAGGAGGTTTATAATTCGTACGGATCATAAACCACTGTCGTACATATTCGGAAATAAGGCTGGTATTCCACAGACTGCTGCGAGCAGGTTACAGCGATATGCTGCCCGATTAGCAGCATATGACTTTAGCATCGAGTGGATTAACTCGAATGCTAACGGACCGGCAGACTGCTTGTCGCGTCTTCCGTTGCCGTGCACAACCAGTCACGGTGATAACGATAGCATGTCATACCTATTTTACATAGAAAATGAATTCCCTTTGAACCATAAAGATATCGCAAAGGCTACGGGAAACGATCCGGTACTGCGTAATATTTATAATTATATAACGTACGGTTGGCCACAAAATAAAAGTTCTGAATTGCAAGAAAAGTGTTATTTTGATAGAAAAAATGATTTATTTGTAGAAAATGGTTGTATAGTTTATAACTATCGCATTGTTATTCCTCCAGTGTATCGTAAAAATGTATTAGCCGTTTTACATGAAGGTCATTTAGGAATCGTTAAAATGAAAAATATAGCACGTAGCTATGTGTACTGGCCGGGCATAGACGTTGAGATAGAAACGCTGTGTAGATCGTGTTCGGCGTGCCGCCAGCAGCGCGACGCGCCGCCGCACGCGCCCCTCACGCCCTGGCACTTCCCGGCGCGCCCGTGGCAGCGCCTGCACGCGGACTTCGCCGAGTACAAGGGCAAGCATTATCTCGTTATTGTAGATGCACACAGTAAATGGATCGAAGTAGCTCAATTAAATTATACGACAGCTTCATCGGTTATCAATATATTTAGAGAGTTATTTGCACGGTTCGGGTTGCCGTCACAAATTGTCAGTGATAACGGGCCACCCTTCACATCAAATGAGTTAAAATTATATTTTACAAAAAATGGTATAATTCATAACCTCACGAGCCCATACCGGCCGAAGGGCAATGGAGCTGCCGAAAACAGTGTAAAACTCATTAAGAATTGCATTAAAAAAGCTTATTACGAGGGGTCGGATGTGAAACAAGCCTTAAATACGATGTTGTTTCAGCATCGAAATTGTGAACATGCTACTACCGGGGTCGCGCCCGCGGTAGCACTCATCGGTAGGAAGTTACGGGGTCGGTTGGATCTGTTACGAGTGGACGTTGGGGAGCGCGTGCGACGTAAACAGATGCAACAGGTGGAGCGCGCCGGCGGCACGCAACGTAACATCACCGTCGGTGATCGGGTATTTGTTAGGGACTACTCTAAACTTAATGATAAGTGGGTCGAGGGGCAAGTTAGCGAACAATCTGGACCAGCTTCTTACGTAGTCAGTTTGCCGACTGGAACGACTAGACGACATAAGGATCAAATACTGGTTTCAAATCACAAACGCTATTCGCTGACTTGTGCCTCAAGTGCGGTCAACAATGAGGGTCACGTGAGCAATGTAAATGAAGGCTGTCCGGATGCCGTGGCGCAATGTGAAGCGACGAAGGCAGGGCGGGACGCGAGTGCGGCAACGATATCGTCGCCGCCGCCGGAGGGCGAAGCGTCCGGCACGGCGCCGACGCCGTCACCGGACGCAAACGTGATGGATAGCGCTTCTGCGCCATCCCCACAGGCCGATGGTCAACAATCAAATAAAAAAACGTATAGCCTGCGGTCTCGTCGCAAAGTATTGCGTCAGTAACAGTTAGTAAGTAAAGCATCAATTTCATATTAAAAAGTATTCAGTAATTTAGTAAGGGATTCTATGTAAACCTATACATTAATTTAAATAAGGAGGTGTTGGGTATGTTTTAAGTATGTACTAGTTATCTACGTTTTGTTATGTAGATAAGTATGGATTCTATATAAACCTATACATTAATTTAGATAAGGAGATGTTGGGTATGTGTGAATAACCACTTGTCAATGTACCGTCAAGTAAGTAATAAAGCAGTTTATGAACCGACATAGTCTTTCATTACACGAATACCTAACTAAAGCAATTTATTTTTAGGTCATTATCTAGGTAATGTAACTAAAGCATTAACGTAAGTTTCTTTTATAGTATTTACGTAACATTATTAGTTTTAGTGTGATGAAGCAAACAGGATGCCTAAAAATAAACCTCGATATTAGTTTAAGTACAGAGTAGATGTAAAGGTTAGTCTCGTAAACTTAATATGTATGTACAAGCTGATGCCCGCAGCATCGCCCGCGTTAAATTCGTTCCCGTTCTCGCTTCCCGTAGTACCTACTTATTCCCGAGATAAAAAGTAGCCTATGTGTTATTCCAGACTACTGTACCAAATTTCAGGCTGATCCATTCAGCGGTTTGAGCGTGAAAGAGTAACAAACATCCACACTCACAAACTTTCGCATTTATAATATTACTAGCTGATGCCCGCAGCTTCGCCCGCGTAAAATTTGTTCAGTGGGAACTCATCCCCGGGATAAAAAGTAGCCTATGTATTATTCCAGACTATAATGAATCCCTGTACCAAATTTCAGCCAGATCCGTTCAGCCGTTCGAGCGTGAAAGAGTAACAAACATCCACACTCACAAACTTTCGCATTTATAATATTAGTAAGATTAGTAAGAAGTATTTTCACGCGACGTCAACAATGTACTTATATTTTCGTCACCGGTTTCGTGGAAAGAAATCTTTTACTCTCTGTATTCAATCTATCCTCCATTATGACACAATAAACATAATTATTGGGTCGGTCATCTTGTCTAGTTTCCGCCAAATTTCCCTTAAACAGATAATAAATTCCAAGTACATGTAAGGCTACGCATAGAATTGAGGGTGGAGCTAGTATTTGTAATAATGTCGTTACTTTTGTAGGAAATTTTCTAGGTAAGCGTATTTTACAAGTTAGGCATCACAAATTCCTGAACTAACAAAGTTATCCAATCTTCATGAAATTTTTCAGATTTTTCGAGCCCGTCGTTTATCTTACTAAACGATGAAAATTTTTGTCCAAATATATCACTGAAGGTTTTGATTTTTCTTAACAGAGTCGACCATCCTAAATTAACATCAAAGCCTCACAACTCTAGAATAATCAGTGTTATAGCACTTAACCTAATTAGACAATAGGTATACAATATATGTATATTATGGTAGACCCCAATTTATTAATTTCTTAATAGCTCGTGCAGGTGTCGGCCAAAGTAAACCGATTAGTGATTATTATATTGGCACAGCAATGTTTACTACCAAGACAAGAGCTGTCCAGACTATGTCACGTATGGTCTTCGTCCCAATAGATAGATAGAAATATATTTACTTGAAATATGGTAATAGGTAGGTACACAGATCTTAAAATAAAACTTTTATCACACTGAAGAAGTGACTATTAAGGTTTTCAAACTCACACGACTTGTACGTAATGGTACAGTCAACTGCAAAGAAACGTATACAGGGCCGCTCAAAGAATAGGCTTTATAGATTTTAGGTCATTTTCGCAAATACACATAAAACTTTGCTCACCTCTGGACGTTTCAGCTACATTGCAGTAGACTGACAGTCTATGTACTCGTGACAATGACTATTGCAATATACACTCGAGAGCAATGAATCCGGGTCACTTAAAGAATCCTAAAAATCTCGGAAACTAAAAATGCTAGGTTAATGCAATAAATTGTATTTAATAGACAATGTAATACTCCTGAAATGAAGGTATTAAAACTTCTTAGTTATTGTAAAGTTATATCATAAAAAAATCAAATTTGAAAAAGGGCCACTTTCGAAGATGGAACTACGAAATTACAGCATTTGGTGTTGCTTTTGTTTGTAATCTGTCATTTATGTGGGTACATAAACCATGTTGATAGTGCTCTATATTCATTAATCAAGCTGAAATTATATCGCTTACGCCTGAAGAATGCACCAGAATACTTACAATGCTGGAAACCGGCCGGAGTCAGCGCGATACAGCCAGGACTGTCGGTGTGTCGCTGTCAACAGTACAAAGAGTTGGTTCTAACCTACGCAGACCAGGAACGGGCAGAACCAGGTGTACCACAGCACGAGAAGACCGATACTTGGTGAACACCATGCTTCGAAATCGCTTTCTCACAGGAACTGAACTCACCAATCAGTTTCGACGCCTCGGAGGAAGTAACCCAAGTGCATGGACAGTAAGACGTCGGCTTGCTGAATCTAACTTAAAACCCCTTAGACCTGCAAACGGCCCTAAACTGGAGCGTGGGCATCGTATTTCGAGACTAAGGTATGCCCAGAGCCACGTAAATTGGAGTATTGAAGATTGGTCAAAAGTTATGTTCTCCGACGAATCAAAATTTATGCTCTACAAGCACGATGGAAGACACAGAGTGTATCGAAGACCAGGGGAAAGATTCAAGCAAGCATGCATCGAAGAAAAAGTAGCCTACGGTGGTGGGTCTGTACTTGTGTGGGCCGGAATTTCTTCTGAAAGTCGCACAGAGCTGGTGATCATAGAAAACGGCTCTTTAACTAGCGTAAGATATGTGGAAGAAATCCTCAATGATCACGTTGGTCCATTTATGGTCAATTTAGGTGAGGATGCTATATTTATGCATGACAATGCCCGACCTCATACAGGTAGGATTGTGAATGACTACCTTCAAGAGATGAACATTACTCGTATGGAGTGGCCAGCGCGCAGCCCGGATATCAACCCGATCGAGCATGCTTGGGACGAGCTAGGCAGATGCGTAAAACAACGAAACCCTCCCCCAATCACGCTTCGTGAGTTCAAAATTGCTCTCACAGAGGAATGGGAGAATATTCCCCAAAATCGTATAAGGAACTTGGTGTACAGCATGCCAAACCGCGTAAACGCAGTAATGGAAGCACGAGGAGGCAATACGAAGTATTAAAATTCAAGAAAATCGTAATAAAGTTCAAAAATTTCATGTTTCCTATTTTTGTTTTAAGGAGAGATCGGCAGTTTTTTCTTTATGTAATTTTGTGTTAATAAAATGTATGGTGACTCATATTTTTTTTACTTTCATTTAAGGAGTATTACATTGTCTATTAAATACAATTTATTGCATTAACCTATCATTTTTAGTTTCCGAGATTTTTAACATTCTTTAAGTGACCCGGATTCATTGCTCTCGAGTGTAGCAGTAACGTTCGAAGTAAGGAAATCTATATGAATTGTACTGTACAGTATTTACTTGGTTGTTAGACAAAATGTAAAGAACATTTTATTACTTTTTTACATTTGTGCCCCTCTCTATAAAATAGATTGCAGAGGGGCTTATGGCGAGACTTGTGTCTGTAGTCTGTGACTCTGTTGCATTAAACTAGGTCACATGGATTATCTGTTCAAAGTTTGAAATAAAACAAAAATGACAACGTCAATCGGATTGAATTTTCACAATAAACGTTTTAGAGAGGGCTTCTTGTTTATCTATTAAACAAACAATACAGTTTTCGCCCCACTCAGCTAAAAGTTCGACAGCTACTGTTTTCTTTGTTTGTGTTTTGTCGCACGGCCAAATAAATACAGTATAGGATATAGTTCGGTCAATTTAGACATTCATCCTTGAGTGAATTTCCAATAAGATGTAAATTTGCATCAATGGTAAGGACACCAGTGTAATTAAATTGTGGAAAGTTCCCATCCATATCGATCACCGAGGCGACGTAGTCATACTAAATAGGAGAACACGACTAAAGTAAATTTCTAAACGCCTTTTCTTAGAGATGGTTAAAAAAAGGTATACTTATGACAACTTTTGTAAATAATTGCATGGTCTACAACGTTGACTCGTATATTGACAGTGTTGTCTGGCCTCGTTGTCCAGTAGTTAGAATACCTGACTACTGATCCGGAGGTCGTGGGTTTAATTCCCACGGACGATAAGCACATTGATTTGTTCTGTGTCTGGGTTTAATTTATCTGTAATATGTATGTATTTAGATATACCTATGTATGTTTATCAATTGTCTAGATCTCATAACACAAGCTTATATTAGCTAAATTTGGGCTATTCGATGTTGTGTGAGAATGTCCAACAATATCTATATTAATATTATAAAGAGGAAAGATTTGTTTTTTTGTTTGTTTGTTGTTTGTAACGAATAGGCTTCGGAACTACTGGACCGATTTGAAAAATTCTTTCACTGCCGGAAAGCTATACTCTTTGCGGTGAACATAGGCTACATTTTATTCCCGCATTCCCACGGGAAAGGCCGCTAGTTTATTTATATTTTAATCATAACTGTTACACCGACAACGATTAAAAATATATTTTTGTAATTCTTTTTCCACGCTTGGAACAGACGTAAATTTTGTAAAATTTCATTATTGATGGTGTCAATAACATTCATGCAAATTTTCAGCATGTTGGGGATTACACACAAGGTTATCCCTATGTTTACGGCAATACTGACTGAACTATTAGCAAAAAGATCATAAATAATCCTACTAATAAAAATGTGCAAGTTTGTGAAGATGTTTGAATGTTTAGATGTTTGGATGTTTGGACGTTTGTTACTCAATTACGCTCTAACGGCTGAATGGCTCTGGCTGAAATTCGGTACAAGCATAGAGTATAGCCCGGAATAACACATAGGCTACTTTTTATCCCGGGAAAATGTTCCCACAGGAAGCGGGCACGGGAACCAAATGTCACGCGCGCATCAGCTAGTAGTATCTCAATATTATTGGGAAAATCTGTGATAATAATATCTATAACAAGTTGCATTTTTTCAAGTTGCAAGACAGGGATGCATTCTTTCGCCATTGTTATTTAATTTATATTCGGAGGCAATTATGTCCGCGGCGTTGGAAAACCTGGAAGTTGGTGTGAGGGTCAATGGTAGGCTAATTAACAACTTACGTTATGCCGACGACACTATTCTTGTGGCCTCCTCCGAAAATAAATTGCAAGCGATTGTCGACAAGGTTAGGGATCACAGCGAGCAAGCTGGACTTTCCATCAACATTAGGAAGACCAAGTTCATGGTTGTGTCAAGGTCCAGTCCAAACGCCAATATCACTGTGGGTGACAAGGCCTTAGAGCGTGTCAAACAATATAGGTACCGAGGTGCTTGGGTTAATGAAGAATGGCATTCCGATCAAGAAGTAAAGAGCCGGATAGAAGTTGCCCGAGTATCCTTTACTAAAATGAAAAAGGTTCTATGTTGTAGAAGTATTGACATTCGACTCAGAACTAGGATTCTTCTTTGCTATATTTGGCCCTTGGTGCTGTACGGATGTGAAGCATGGACCATCAAAGATGACACCAAGAAGCGCCTTGAAGCCTTTGAGATGTGATAGTGGTGCTATAGACGTATGATTCGAATATCCTGGACTCAGAAGATATCCAACGAAATCGTACTACAACGCGTCGGGAAAACACGGCAACTGCTACAGAATATCAAGCATAGTAAGATCGCATATCTGGGATACGTGATGAGACATGAGCGTTACGACCTTCTGCGACTAATTATGATGGGCAAAATTGTGGGAAAACGACGCGTTGGGAGACGTAGAAAATAATGGCTCAGGAACATCAGAGAATGGACTGGAATAGATAGTGCAGGGGAGTTCTTCCGTTTAGCTCAAGACCGTAAGGAATTTCAGAAGTTAACGGCCAACCTCCGATAGCGGAGTGGCACTGAAAGAATAATAATAATAATAATAAATAATAAATATTCACGAACATTACACACAACGCTGTCTGATCCCAAAGTAAGCTAGGAATAACCTGCTTGTGTTATGGGTATCAGACCACGGATATTAATACTTATATACTTTTTTTTTTATTAAATTAAATACATACATATTATACATAGAAACACCCAGACTCTTGAGACAAACATTTATGGGCCACACAAAGATTTGTCTCCGGTGGGAATCGAACCCACGACCTCCAGCGCCGCAGGCGGTATCACTACCGACTGCGCCACAGAGGCAGTCAAGAAGAATAACAAGTTCATTACAAAAACGATTCGCTATTTGTGGCTCGTAGTTAAATTAAAAGAAGTTTAACAAAAAGTGTAAAGAAAAAGATTTTCTTCCTACACAAATACTACCCTCTTCTTAAAATATTTTCCTCCTTTTGAATGAAAGAAAACTTTGCATGACGAAGTTTTCACAAGGTTAAGAAAAAACTAGCTGTTCCCCGCGGCTTCAACCGTGTACAAGTCGTTATCGCGTAAAATCATAACCCTCCTTTTGCGCAGTCGGTTAAAAAGTAGCCTTTCCAGGGCCTTGAACTATCCCTATAAGTACCAAACTTCATCTCAATCGCTTCAGCCGTTTAGGCGTGAAAGCGTAACAGACAGACAGACAGACAGAGTTACTTTCGCATTTACAATATTAGTAGGGATTGTACTGCAGAACCCTAGAAAAAAAGTGTGATGATGACTAATTGATAATTTAATTTATACGTAGGTAGACGCGATTCGTGACACTTCTACATTAATACTAGCTGATGCCCGCGGCTCCGCCCGCGTGGAATGTTATTCCCGGTCACAGGGGTATGAAAAATAGATGTTGGCCGATTCTCAGACCTACTCATTATGCTAACAAAATTTCATGAGAATCGGTCAAGCCGTTTCGGAGGAGTATGGCAACGAAAACTGTGACACGAGAATTTTATATATTAGAAGAAGAAGATGTTTGTTTGCACCAGGGTTGGAAAAAATCATGATTTTTTGAAAAAATCGAATAAAGCATGATTTTTTGAAAAAATCCTAATTAATCACGATTTTTTTGATTTTTTCATTTTATTATTTAATTAAACTATTTTTCTGCGCAAAACGGAACGCACCCTCAAGGGATTGCGCGGACACAGCGCGGGGATTTCCCTTTTGTCCAAAAGTTACTAAAAGTATGTGAAGAGAACAGGGACATCATAGATTCTGTTATTAGAGCAAAAGTTGAAAACATGGTCGTAAAGAGGTCTGTGGAAGATTATTTAATAATTTTGAAGCCAAAATCTGTTACATTGGATACTTTACAAAGAAATAATGCAAATCTGTCTACTGCTGTAATGGCTTGAAGAAACTTGAAGATAAATTTGAGGAAACTGATTTAAATATTAGCCATGTGTCGAAGTTTCAAAAGAGGTATAAGCAAGCAATGACCCCCAGTCACTTTTTGGCATTTTTATTAGACCCAACCCAAACAGAAGTCACACTGACAGATGAAGAAGAAGAAAGTGCGTTGGAGGAAGCACGAAATCACTATGATGGTTCAGTTTTGCTACCATTGATAGTAAAACTTAAGTCAAAATCAAAACCATTCAAAAGCATGATGTTCGCAGAAGAAATAATTAAAAATGTGACACCACTAGAGTGGTGGATGTCACAGAAAAATATATTTAGTGAAGAGGAACAGGCAAAAATTTTTCCTGTGGTGAAGCAATTGTTTGGGGCGATAGCTTCTTCAGCTGTTGTGGAAAGAGTGTTTTCCACCTTCGGAATTGTTCAGAGTAAATTAAGAAACCGACTGGGAATTGAAAAGGCTGGAAAACTAGTTTTTTTATTCAAATATTATAATAATGATATTTTTCAGACTTAAACGACCCTAGTCTTTAGCCTTAATTATAATTTGTTTTTTTATGTTGATTTCTGTGAAAGAAAGTGAAATTAAACATTTTTGATTAAATCATTGATTTTTATTGAAAAAATAATTTGATTTAAATCGCGATTTAAATCATGATTTAAATCAAAATGATTTAATCGTGCCAACCCTGGTTTGCACGAAAAGACTCCGGAACTACTAGACCAATATGAAAAATTCTTTCACTGTTGGGAAGCTACACTCTTTGCAATCTCTCTTTCACGAGCAGTCCCACCTACTCCCGCTGGAGATCATGGCTCGCACCATGGCTCCAGCGAGAGAGTGTCCACGTCCAGACCTGGCACGACGACCTGTCGCTGTTGCGCCAATGCCGTGCACTCCACCATTGTGTGGAGCACTGTGTCCTCGCTGCTCTCCCCGCAGTGCTGGCACTTGGCCGTGGTTTCCCAATGTATTCGCCACAGATACTTATCGAAGCTACCGTGCCCGGTAAGTATCTGCGACAACCGGTAGGAGAGAGCACCGTGTCTCCTCTCCAGCCACTCGTCCATGACAGTCTTACCGCCGCAATTGTGGCGAATCCCCCTTTGGTTCCTCAAGTCGTGCCTTCCATGTCTCCACGGTTTCCTGGTGGAGCTGGGACCACTGAGCCTCAATTTCTCGAGACGCAGGCCTGTGGCCCCGCTCCAGCGCCTCCTTGCGTCGTATAACGGTTTTTGTCTCACAGCGTATTAAGCCATATACAAATTATACACATACACTTCCTCTTTCTTCCTTTTATAATTGACTAACGAATTATTGTTCACCTATTCATACTGGCACTTGTATCAGCTATTAGATTGATCAATAGTAGGCGCAGAATTTTCCCAGGTAGTAATACCTATTACTTACTACAGTTCTAAAAATGGCTGTCAAATTAAGTTTATATTAGTCCGTATTTTGAATATTGATGTTCTAATAGTGCTAAGTTACTGCGAATATCAACATTATGATAACTGCCGTTTCTAAGGTTTCAGGTAAACATTTTACTATTCCACAGTGTTTACTTTGTGAACTTGACCGAATGTAAATATTTCAGATATAAACAATAAGTTTTGCCCCACAATATACTTTGAAATATTCTCTAAAGATATTGTGATTGTGAAGCAAACTCAGTAAATGTTGTGGAACAGTTATTAGTACAAGAGATTCTATTCAATACGCATTACCTAAGCTCAAATTATGCAGATATATCGAGCAAGTAGGTACTTATGTGGAATTTGTGTCAAAGTTGATTGTTTGACTGACTTTGATATATTATTATCTTTATCTACTATACTAATATTATAAAGAGGAAAGATTTGTTTTTTTGTTTGTTTGTTTGTAACGAATAGGCTCCGGAACTACTGGACCGATTTGAAAAAATCTTTCATTGTTGGAAAGCTACACTATTTGTGGTGAACGTAGGCTACATTTTATTCCCGTGTTCCCACGGGAACGGGAATTACGCGGGTAAAACCACGTGACGTCCGCTACTCAGAAATATGTCAGTTACAGAACACATGATCCTGAGGTACATAAAGGACCATCAAGAGAACCTGCCTACATGAGACGATGGCAATTGATTGATTCAACATCAACTTTAATATCTATCTAAAGATTCCTTAGTTATGTTTTAACAAAATATTTAGGAAAATATGTGAATATTATTTTGCTTAATTTATCTAAAGATATTACTAAAGAAAATGTCTTGAATTCTCTGAACCCAATAAACTTTAGATGTTTTTAAGCTCTAACGGCTGAACAAATCTTTCGCAAATTTAATACAAGGTTAGATTATAGTCTGGAATAAAACATAAGGTTATATTATATATTTTGTCCCCGGAATAAGGTCCCATGGGAATTGGGAACGGAAATAAAATTTTACGCGGGTGAAGCTGCGGGCTCCAGCATCAATATAGTAGGTATTAAGGCAATCGTAACTGAATGATCTATCAACTCAGAGCTCCAACCGCGCTTAAGAAATTTGGCTCAAGTTTGGCACATTCATGAAGTACAACAGGCTTATGATATCTGATCACGACGGGGACGATAGGAGATTATTTACATTATTAAGTCAATTATAATGATGTACCTACCAGCCAGTGGTTTTGCAGTTAAATTATTCTACGAAATATAGTAATAGGTACCTACGTGTAGCGAAAACTTTCCGTTTCCTCGTGGTCCCACTAGTGACAACACGAGAGGAACTATTTCTCTTGGTCCCATTACTTTTTATCTACATTCTTTATAGTCTACAATGAATTTAATAATTTTCAAAACAAATGAAGAACGACAATCTCTTTCGACGACAATCTACTACAAAATGAAGATCGAAAATACAAATGAACATCGACAAACTTTTGAAGAATGAACGAGATATTTGACGCAGTAGGATGGTGCAATCTACTTTTTTGGGTTCCGTATTATTAATGAATTGAGCTGGTACTGTTTAATATTGACGGCTAACAGACCTATAATTCACATAGATAAATACAATGATGAAGGCAGTCATAATGGTAGGATTTTTAAAACGAATATCAATTACTTATTTTTTGCAGTAAAAATTTACTACGAAAAGTATCTACCTTTTGGGGTTCCATGCACAAAGGGTAAAAACGGGACCTAATTACTGAGGCTACGCTGCCGCTGTCCCTCCGGTCATCTGTTCGCCTGTCCGTCTGTCGGTCTCCAGGCGTTATCTCAGGAACCGTGATATCTAGGGAGTTGAATATTTCTGTTGCCTCTATATCAAGTTTATATTTAAGGGCTCCCTAGGGCTGCCATACAAGTAACGTATTTTTATTTCCCGTTTTTTGGTACGGGCACGAATCTGACTCGCAGTAGACTAAATTTTTTTACTCTTTTTGTGGTTGTATTGTAACTAAATTTTAATAATTCTTATTTTTCACAGACGTGAAATAATCCATCTGCGGTTGGTGGACTGGCCCGGAGATTGCCTGAATATAGACAACGTACAATTTCACTACCCAGAGCTCAAGAAAATTGAACTGGTCAATTCTACAAATCTGAAATACTTCAAAGGACATTTCAGTGCTTTAAACAAAATTCAGGTCAGTTTAAATTTAGTGTACATAACCTCAATGTAGTTTAAATTTTGTGGGTACGTACGACTTTGATTTGAGGATAAACTGTTCTAAGAATTTATTGTTATTTAATACCAAAATGAAGATATTTTAACCTCAATGTCTACAGATTATCGTCTACAGACGAAATTCATAGTAAAATATCTTGAGTTTCAAACTTTTGCCGCAGGCTTTAAAACAGTTATAAGTAGGTGTATTTAGCAGGCAGTCGCTTCCAAAATTGCCTAATAAAGTGAAATTATTTATAACTTATCTCCAATATTTTTTATGCTTTCTAAGGCAGAAGACAAGTATAGGGATATAAACTATAGGAACGATAATGTGAAATTAATTTGTATTCTATGTGACACTCTCATTTTAATCCCTACATAATGGGAGCCTGCCGTTTGACCGAAAATATATTGCCGAAATTTCCCTACACAAACAAATTTTGGCAACTTTTTTTATACCAATGCAATGTTTGGAATAAATTTAGTACGCTCTTTCTCATTTCGAATAATATAACAATTGGGCATTACGGCATTTGATCTTTAATCAGATGATTTATTACTGCAAACAATCTCTAGACACTAAACGCTTGGTCAAATGATTTGTTATGACAAAAAACATTTTTTGTTTGTTAAACATTGCAATTGTATGTTAATATAATCATTTATTTAAGGCTTCAATTTTATTACCAATTTCGATGTTACAACTCCTAAACGGTTCCAAGTCGAAAACTGAAAATTGGATGACATGAAATATATGTCTTTTTTAGTTTGTGTAAAGTATGTTTTTCCAACTAAAACATTTGACTAAATAAAAATTGGTAAAAGTACTAGTTGGTAAATAAGTTATTGTTTAAACGTTTACTACTCAAAAAAAACGTTTGCATTACAATTATATGTGAAGAGATTTTTGCTGAATAATATATCGCAAATGAAACTATGCGAATTTTTTTTTGTGAAACTATAATTTGACAATTTTCTTTAGGTCAAACATAGGTCTGACCCTATTATAATAGTATAAATGCGAAGGCAACTCTGTCTGTCTGTCTGTCTGATACGCTTTCATGTCTAAACCGCGCTGAAGCGATTTAGATAACATTTCATATAGAGATAGTTTGAGTCCCTGTGAACTACGCAAAAAGAGACGTCAGGCCTTCAGCGCTAATGTGGCCTAACCCTCAACTTTTCCCCATTCAAAATGAGCTGACAGGCTTACACTTTTTAAATTCATGGAAAATTCATTCAGAGAAACAGAAAGTAGGTCAGTAAATATAACTTTGCACGTTTGTTGTATGAGAGTCCTCCTTAAATATTATTAATTTTCAGATTTTTTTGAATCTGAATTTTACGTTTTTACCTTTTACTTGTAAATATTTGATGGTTAGGACACTTGCGCTCGTCACGTCGTCCGTCATAATACTAGCAAACGTCACGCGGCTTTGTTCCCGTGGGAATACTGTAATAAAATATAGCCTATGTCACTCGGGAATAGTGTAGCTTCCCAACAGTGAAAGAATTTTTTAAATCGGTTCAATAGTTTCGGAACCTCTATAGTGTAAAAAACATTAATATATTTCCTCTGTATGATATTAGTAGAGCTATATTAAGTTACGAGTGAATCCTCATTTCTTTGTTTTGTAACTTTTGAGAGCATGCTTTTGGGTTTTAGCCCCTCTCTATAAAATAGATTGCAGAGGGGCTTATGGCGAGACTTGTGTCTGTAGTCTGTGACTTTGTTGCATTAAACTACGTCATTACGTCACGTGGATCATGTGTTCAAAGTTTGAAATAAAACAAAAATGACAACTTCAATCGGATTGAGCTTTCACTTACACAATAAACGTTAGAGGGGCAGTCGGGTGAGACCGTCTCACGGCTTAAATGAAAGTACAAACAATAAATCAGATTTCCTTTTTTTGAAATGAAAAACAACTAGCTTTACCTAATTATTTTTCTGTTGACTGTCCCTCAATAACAAGATTACAAATTGACCAAAAAAATATAATGGTATTTTTTGTAAGCTTTAGGTAGATACTTAATAAAAACAGGAATAGGAGAGCAATTTATTTGATAAGCTTGCCCTTAGGCAGAGAGGTCGAATCTGATGATGTAATTAATTTAAACGCTATCACAAAAATGTAACCTTGTGTGAAATTAATAGGGTATCAAAAGGTCGTACGTACGTACGTACTGTTTATTTTACTTGTGGAAATCCTAATGGATGCTATGCTGGACTTCTAACTCCGACTGAAATCACACGGCCCTGCCAACAACCGCAAACGCCTGATTAGACTGTCTTGGTGACGTAATGATATTTGTATAGGTACGACTTCCGTGCTAAGGACTCGGCTTCGAATCCCGCATCGCGTCCAAATATTGTTTTTGTTGATTTTCAAATTGACAGTGCCGATCGGTTCTGTTATCGAAACTGTGCCTAAACCTTTCCGTGTCAGAACGACTATAAATTCAACCAGTATATAAGCCCCGCAAGTTGGTAATGCGCTGGAACCTTGTCATAATGACGCTAAGTGACGTCATTGTGACGTACCGCGAGCGCGCGCTGACCTCGCGAAGCTGCGCACGGTATTCTTTTTAGTACTGATTGCTCGACGGACATACGTCACCAAGTGGTCACCAAGATGGCCGCCAAGCGCAATATCAACGTGCGGGGCTTATACAACCAGACATAGGCTTTGTAAAAGTATCGTTATAGAATATCTGAGAGACGGAACTTGATAATGTACAGAGCGCGATGAGTACTACACCAACAGCCGCGCTAGAGATCATTCTGGGGCTTCACCCCCTAGACCTAGAGATAAATAAATGAATAGTTTAAAAAAGTCTAGAAAAACACGCTTTCATAAATGCACGTTTAAACACAAAAATTTATTATGGATCGTTTAAGTTACATTTCTGCGCTGAAGTGTAAACTATGTGCTTTTAACATTAAAGTATTTGATTGTAAAAGCGTGGCCCAAAAAAGGCAGCGGTGTAAATATCCTAGCTACAAAGGAAAAACCTACGTATCTTGTGAAAAATACTCAGTTGAACTATGCTTGATTAAGGATAAAAATTGTTTTAGGCAGTTCCATCAATAGAAGCTATGATTCATTCTTTTATATTTTTGCTGATTTATTATTATAAAATAGGTTATAACTGTACCTTACATAGCACGCCCACTCTCACACATTTAAACACCCCACACACATTTACCACACTTTTTTATACACACATATCACACACAGGCACACATATACGCGCTAATTCATAAGCTAAACTATTCCTAAAATGTTCTAGTTGATTACCAAAAAATAAATTTTTTACAAAGAAAACCGACTTCAAACTCTTATAAAAAATCGTTTTTTTTTGTTAATTTTTTTTCATTATATTTAGTGACAGGCGGACTGAAAATATATTTGTCTAGAGATATTGTTCTACCCAATACAAATTAATCAAGCCCAAACACAAGGTAACTGCTGTAAATCGTTAAGGAATTCCCTCGTTTCGAGGGATTTCTTCAGGATCTCACCATCCGATTCTGACTTCCTGTATATGGGACCACATGGAAAGCACTAGCTTTCAAATAAAAAAAGAATCATCAAAATCGGTCAACTCGTTCAAGCGATTTGCCGGTAACAAACATAAAAAAAAATACAGACGATTTGAGAACCTCCTCCTTTTTTGGAAGTCGGTTAAAAAATAGAGTTAGGGCTCAGTGTACTGCATGTGGAACCGAAATAAATTTTCGATTATTTACTAAAATATTTGATTTTCATCATTTTCATTGCTTTTCCCCAACACCACATGACATATAATTTAATCAGCCAATAAAAAAAATTGAGCCTTGTAGGGTTAAATGTATATCTTAGAGATGTAAAAAATAAATGTTCATAATACTGCATTTACAGTTTTTTGATTAAATACACAATGTTTGAAAAAAATAATGTTTTTTTTGAGTTTCCCATATCCTTGTAAAAATCACATATGGAACTTGTCAGGCGCAACGACGTCATGTGTTATTCCAGACTATAAGCTATACCTATACCAAATTTCAGCCCAATCCGTTCAGCCGTTAGAGCGTGATTGAGTAACAAACATCCAATCATCTAATTATCCAAACATTTTTACAAACTTTTACATTTATAATATTAAAGAGGAAATAGGATATCAATAAACTTTAATAAAAGTTGCCATATGCAGGTAGGCTGCATTCGACGCCAGTAACATTATGTTCTACTAATGTTATATTTTATTTTTTGATCGCAGAAACTCGCTGTACATGGCATGACACGTCTCTGGGAATTCCCCGCTGAAGTGGTAATAGAAATGGCAGAACTTCGCGAAATGGATCTGCGAGGTAACATGCTGAGGCACATGAAGTCACAGCTACTGACAGGTCCTAGACGGCTGGAACGAGTGCTTTTAAAAGGTAAATACATCATAAAAAAAAACACGCCTTATATTATTGCCTTATGATAGAGTTGCTATTAGGGATCTTATTTTGGGAAGTAATGACATACGGCAAACTAAAGGTAAGTGCTCATCTTTAACAAAATACAATTTCTTTTTTACGTTAACTGATTAATTGTTCAAAATGTAGACCATTGTTTTCAATACATAGCTGGATTCGACGAATAGTCTTTTTTTTTTTTTTTTTTTTTTTTTTTTATACCACTAAGGTGGCAGACAAGCACACGGCCCACCAGAAGGACCGGTGGTCACCGCAGCCTATGAACGTTTGCAACACCAGAGGCGCCACACTCGCGCTGCCGACCCTGTAAAAACCTTCTTAGACCCCTTTTGAAGAACCCCATACTGTAGGCGTTTGGGAAAACCGAGGCAGGAAGATCATTCCACAACCTAAGCGTGCGCGGAAGAAAACTCCTACCGGATCTAACCGTGCTTAAACGCTCCGGACGTAGGGTGTGAGGATGAAATCCCTGTCTATGGCAAGCGGTGCGATGATAGAAGGTAGCCGTGGGCATCATGTCAAACAATTCCTCGGAGCACATACCATTGTACAGGCGGTAGAACACGCATAAGGAGGCATAGTCTCTCCTGTCGCGAAGAGGTTCCACACCACCTGTCAGTATAGGATCGTTGACAACTCTCACAGCTCGCCTCTGCACCGAGTCAAATGGGTGAAGCTGATATTCAGGTGCCCCCGCCCAGAGGTGACAGCAGTACTCCATGTGTGGCCGCACTTGCGACTTATAGAGAAGCAGTGTTTGCGCCGCAGTAAAGTACCGCCGCGCCCTGTTGAGCACACCGAGCTTCTTGGACGCCAGCTTGGCCTTGTCCTCCAAATGACTGCGGAACTGAACGTCACTGGAGATGTCAACACCAAGGATCCCTATACTTTTAGAGATGGAAAGAGATGTGCCCTGGAATCGTGGCGCTACAGTAATTGGGGCTTTCTTAGCGGTGAAGAAACACGCCTGTGTCTTGGAGGGATTGAACTGGACAAGGTTTTGTCTACCCCAATCGGACACTCTAGTAAGAGTAGCCTCGATTTCAGACACAAGCTGTTCACGACTTTCCTCCACTGCGTCCCGAGAGATACCGGGACGGCCTGTGTAACAAGTGTCCCCTGTACTGTCGTCCGCATAACAATGAATGCCGTCAATAGACAACATGTCATTGATATGCAGCAGAAACAGGGTAGGGGACAACACTGAGCCTTGCGGTACTCCAGCGTTTATGGCCATGCAGTCAGAACAGCTGCCGTCGACAACAGCCCTGATGCTTCTATCGGCCAAAAAGCTGGACACCCATCCGCATAATCTCTCGGTCAGTCCGTAGGAGGGCAATTTTTTAAGAAGACCACGGTGCCAGACCCGGTCAAAGGCTTTAGAAATGTCGAGGCTCACTGCTAGAGCCTCGCCCTTACTCTCGATAGCCGTCGCCCATCGGTGTGTGAGGCACACGAGAAGATCGCCCGTCGAGCGACCGTGACGAAAACCGTACTGCCGGTCACTGAGCAGGTCGTTTTCCTCAAGGTACCTCAGGAGCTGTGTATTAATTACACGCTCCATCACCTTAGACAATAGTGAGGTGACGGCTATAGGCCTGTAATTGGCCGGGTCGGTCCTATCACCCTTCTTGGGCACAGGATGCACATACGCGATCTTCCACGACGCCGGGACTTGACGCATGGAATAAGAAAGCGAGAAAAGACGTGTAAGTACCGGACACAACTCTGGAAACGTCCCGTTCTCAAAACGGCCCGCGTGCTCAAAATGGCCCGTTCTCGAAACGGCCCATTCTCGAAACGGCCCATTCTCGAAACGGCCCGTTCTTAAAATGGCCCGTTCTCAAAATGTCCCGTTCTCAAACGCGAATCGCTCGAGACTTCAAGGATCGTACTGCATTCAATATTATTGATTCCGTTTAGAATATTCTCCAAGGAATCATTCTAAGCATTATTTAAAACACGGAATAGTTACGATCTATTCTGGGATTTCGAATGAAACAAATTATGATACAAAATTTAGGTACTTACCTACATGAAATATGAATTATTTTAAAATTCCAAACTTTCTTAAATTTGCCGTATATCATTACTTTGCAGAATTTGATCCTTATCAACGACAGTATCGTATGGTGTAATAATAAAGGGTGTTTTTTTTTATAAATCAATGGTTCAATTCCCAGCTAGGTTTATTGGTTTTTCAAAAATCTAATGGTGAGGTTTTAAGTTTAAGCATTTTTAGCTATTCCTTATAGTTTAGGATTTGGCCATCCAAGCCCTTTTCAAAAATTCACCCTGTATACTATTTACTTACATTCACCGACGTTTCGAGCACGTTGCAGCGCCCGTGGTCGCAATTGGACTGAGGTGAGGATCGACAAAAACCACGAAGTTATTTCTTGTCGAACTACCTCCGTTGCGCGTTGTTATTAGAAGAAGAAGAAAGAAAGAAAGAAAAATGCATTTAATTCCGACAAACAAGTGACAAACCGAAAGCGGCACAAACACAAAGTAACAAATAAAATTAAAGTACTCATAGTTAAATAAAATTATCTTAAAATTATTTTCTTATGCCGATGCACCACCTACCCGCGCGGAATAAGGCCGCCTTTCAGCATTGTGTCATGTCGCTTTCAGTATTACAATGAAGGATAAGGCCGGCGACACACTTCACTCACTACGTCAGTTTTAATTGGCACAGTTTTAGGTTCAAGTTTATTAATCACTAAATTCCACATCCCGGAGAGCTTATATCGGTTATATCCATCATCCCTATTGAAATTTTCACTTAAGTGTCACTTAGTTAATTTCCGCTCTACGGGGACGAAATTTTTGCTAAAGGGTACACAAGAATAACAAAACTCTTTAGAACTTCCTAATCAGCTTTTTGGTTTTCATATTTAATAACAGCAAACCAATAATAGTCCATTATTGTTGTTTTACCACTAAATAGAAATAAATTAATATTCTTCGATACACAATTTCGACCAGTCGCTTTGTATCGGCGTCTTTTTCTAGTTCCAAGTATATACCTACTCTCCGTGAGCCATTTTACTGGTATAATAGATTTTGACTTACCTAACGCTTGGTTTATTTTGCACAGGCAAAATTAATTATTATGGATTAAGGGTTAAAGGTATCGCTTAATCCATAATAATTAATTTGGCCTTGTTACACGGGGGCCTGCAGACGGTGAGGGTCTGCGGTTTACTAATGTTTGCCATAATTTAAAATGCCATAATTTCATATGCCATACTGGTATTTGCCATAATTTCATTAGATATAACGCTTCAGTTGCCATAATCGTGAAATGACATAAAATGACTTTCAATAATTCCATTGGTCATAATCGATCAAGTGTCATAATAATTTAAATCCATAAATGTATTTGCCATAATTTTCGTTTTCAATAATGCCATTTTCCATAACTTTTATTCACCATAATATAAATAAAGATAATTTATACGACACAGATTTTTTATTAACAATTAAACCTAAAACTAAACCTCATATGTCGTCTCTAGCTAACTAAGCTCGACGGAGCCCCGCTTTGCGGGGCTGCTACTTCTGGGTGGTTTAAAAAAAACCACGAAGGCTAAGGCGGGAGCTCCGCTTCGCTTCGCTCCCGTCTTAGTCTTCTAACCTAACCTATCCGAGTCGGATTGCACTGAGTCGGGGTGTTAACGATAATTAATTTCGACCTTACAATATTATGCATTATTTTCATAATTATATCAAATTTTGATTATGTCAAGAGTCGATTATGAGATGTGTTACTTATGGAAACTAATTATTATGAGAAATGTTGTTATAGAAAGTCATTTTATGGCAAATAAAAGTTATGACTGTTGAGTTGTTAAGGCAAATGTTATTAGTAATAAATGATAATAGTGCAAGTAAATATTATGATCGGGGAAGATTATGGCAAACAATAATAGTGCAAATGAATTTATGGAAAACGAGAGAAGACCAGGGGCTGCTTACCGTCCTTACAGCAGCAGGCCCTAGACGACAGCGCAGCGTGACGTGAGGTATTTACGCACGCCAACCCAAATAAGCGGGATAACACCCAAGCAACCCCCCAAAGACCCGGGATAGCACCCGAACTCCCCCTACGTGAGGCCGCTGTTGTAGCCAAGGTCTGTTGGGAGTCCTAGGGTGTTCCTTTCGAGGGCTTACCCGGGGCTCCCAACCGTAGGCATTATGTAGGAAACGTGTGGTTTTTAATCGGTAGGAGTTCGGCATAGCATCTATGTAGGATTTTCCTCACGTTAAAAAAAGGCCTTGTTACAAAATATTTGAGTACACCATAGATCTATAAGCTGTTTTGGTATGATAAAGCTGGGTAAAGGGTCTGATTATTGAATCATGTGGAGTAGACTCTAAATAGAATCTACGCCACAACATTCCAGGGTCAGAATTAACGAGAATCTACTACAATCGTCGTCCCACAACATATTATAATACTGTCGCCCACGGTTAACTTCTGTAGTTTGCGACAAGAGCGTATTGTTTATTGAGCGTAGGTTAACCAATACTTGAAATATATTACAATACTAGCTGTTGCCCGCGACTTCGTACGCGTGAAAATTATGTTACAATGCCAATTTGATTGCTCTCTGCTTAGCCCCTAGGAAATGTAGCGTGATAATATATATCCTATTTGAAGACCCTACTCCTAAGTAATATTTGTGCAAAATTTGAATCAAGTAGTGAAATATTGGGCACTCTGTCCCACTTTAAGTTCGCATCGTCGCTGCCGCTCCTCGCTCACGTGGGACAGAACTCGCCCAATATTCCACATTTTAAAAATGTAACCTAACCTAACATTATTATAAAAAATAATTTAAAAAATAAAATTTGCTGAAGCTCCCTCCATGTTCATTACTTACCATTTATAACCCACAACGTTTTCTGTAACCAGTTGGGTTCGACTACTTCTAGTTATAAATATTTATGTTATTAATTCATCTTTTCATTATGAGTCCATCAGTATTGCATAGCAAACATGAAATTCGTTAAACAAAGACAATCGTTACAGGTCAATACAATCTGTGATGATTTGACAAAAAAGAAATTACGTCATGGAGAATTATTACTGAATACTGTACGTTGCATCATTTGTGGGCCATCGAATTGTGGAAAAACTAATTTATTAATTGGTCTTCTATTGCATGAAAATGGTTTGACATTTAAAAATGTTTATGTATACTCTAAAACTCTACATCAACCAAAGTACATCTTTTTAGAAAAGGTTTTACAACGAGTACCAGGTATCACTCTTCATAAATATCAGACAAATGATGACGTTTTAAAAGTTTCAGATGCAAAACCAAATTCTGTGATTATTTTTGATGATGTAGCTTGTGAAAATCAAAGTAATATGCGTGATTATTTTGCCATGGGAAGACATAAATTGATTGATAGTTTTTATTTAAATCAAACTTATACCAAAATACCTAAACAACTTGTAAGAGATAATGCTAACCTAATTGTGCTTTTTAAGCAAGATGAAGTTAATTTGAAACATGTTTATGAAGAACATGTTAACACCGATATGACATGGTTGAAATTTCGAGAAATGTGTTCCTTAATATGGAAAGAACCTTTTGATTACGTGGTAATTAATAAAGATTGTTCTAAAAACAATGGTTGGTATAGAAAAACGTTTGACACATTTGTATTATTGGATGAAATTTGAATATTTAAGTAGACTGCAGTCTGTTTATTGTTATTCTTTAATTGATTCTTATTCGATTACCACCTATTTTACATAATGGATAAATCATTGAAAAAACAAATTGTTGATGCGACACAAGCTGTCAAGAAAAAAATACGTAAAATGAAGGATTTTGAAGATAATAATAAGCATGCTCTTGATACAGTTTTTAAACCTGTCACAGAATCTCTCAATTTAATAGCCAACACTAATAACCACTTAGCTCTAACAAAAAAGGAGGAAAAAGTAGAACCCCAAGAACCACAAGACCAAGATATGAAAGAAACAGATGATAGCAGTATTGCTAGTAACGAAACGGAACCCTCATCGGACTCTTCATTTCAGTCATTAGTCGGTACTAATCCAGATGCATCATCTTGGTCGTTATCTTCACAAGTACTATCAGATGTTCCATTTGGTATAAGAAATGAACGTGGAAAGCTAATGTTGGGTTCCTCTAACATAACTATTGGGGACAAAGTTATTACTGTAGCCGGACACAAATACGAAAGTACACCTGGGTTGCGAGAGTTACTGTTAAAAAAAGACATTGATCTGAGCTTGGTTAATGACTGTGACAAGCAAAATTATAAGACAATGTTACTTGTAACGAATGCACATCGTCGTGATTTCGATTCAAAAAAACCAATTAAAAGTAATAAAGGACAAAAATATTTGCAAGTTATTAAACCACTTTTCGATCAAGAAAGTAGAAGTCCAAGTTGTAGACAGAAAGTAGGAAAAGGATTACCTTTAACAAAAATGTGGAAAAAAAACACAGATTTTGTATATTGGGATGATCCCAATGAATTGGTTGATAGATTAAAGTTATTAATTGCTTCTCGAGATGCCGGTAACACAGGACTAGACAATGAAATAATATCTATCATTGAAGAACTACGTGAAAGCAAAATCATTAAATAAATAGATCTACTAATGTTATATGTGTGTCATTTTATTATATACCGTTCAACATAATACACCTTTAATATGAATGTAGACAAATTTGGTCATTATATTCATAAGCGAATGCGGATATCAGAAATACTTGATTTTAATGATAACGCATTAATAAAATCTGATTATGGAGATTATGACTTGAAGACATCGAGGCTAAAAGGTGTTAAACCTCCTCAAGACGCAGATGATGCAGTAAATAAAGCATATGTAGATGAATTGAAAGGTGTACTAGTCAATGACTTACGAAAATTGCAAAGTTCTATTCCAAATAGTGTTCAAAACCACATAGAGAAAGCTTTAAAAACAATAATGTCTGAGATAGAGACTCATTTGGAAAGCAAATTTTACACAAGAAAAGCAGTTGATAGACTAGTTCAAGACGCAATTCAATCTATATTAAAAGATCGAAAAACATAGCCCTTAAAGTTTGTTAAAATGACGAAACAACAAATCGTCAATGAAATACATAAAGCAGCACGAAAAAATTTTCCTCGACGATCTGTAATTTCAAAAGGTATTGATGATTTGTGGCAATCAGATTTAGCTGATATGCAAAACCTAAAACCCTTTAATAAAGGATATAACTATATTTTAATAGTTATTGACTGCTTCTCCAAGTACGTTTGGGTGGAACCATTAAAAACTTAATCCAAACATGATGTCTCTCTTGCATTTGAAAAAATACTTTTTTCTAATCACAGGATACCAAATCATCTGCAAACTGATATGGGTACTGAGTTCTATAATTCTACATTTCAAAAGCTTTTACCGAACTATAATATTAATCACTACTCTACATTTTCAACCAAAGAGGCTTCAATTGTAGAACGAGTTATTAAAACTATTAAAAATAAATTGTACAAATACTTTAGCTTGAACGGACACTATAAGTGGATAGAGGATCTGGATTCTTGTGCTATAGCAGTCGCTGAGGGGATCTTGGAGGGTATGGAATGCTACATTCCCAACCGCTGGATCCCTGTAGGTGCAAAAAAGCGACCGTGGTTCAATCGGCTCTGCAGAGAAGCTCTAATGCAGAAAGAATCTGCCTACAGAGCTTGGACCACGGCTCGTGCAAATTCAGATCCAAACATCTCTGAGGTAAAACGCAAATTAAATGCCGCCTCGAGGTCCAGTAAAAGAGCAATTGTCAAGGCCAAGTTCGATTTAGTCGGCAGAATTGGCGAACGGCTAGCAGGCTACCCTTCAGGAAGTCGTGAATTTTGGTCGCTTGCCAAAGCTGCCGAGGGAAACTTCTGTCGGTCAGGATTACCACACTTGCTTAAACCCGACGGTAGTTTGGCCCAGAGTGCCAAGGAGAAAGCCGACCTTTTGGGTAATCTCTTTGCCTCTAACTCGACCATGAGCGACGGGGGTGCAATACCGCCGTGCATTGCGAGTTGTGGCACTTCCATGCCGGAAGTTAAATTTACACAGCGGAATGTCCGGCGGGAGCTTCAATCCCTGGACGTTCATAAGTCGAGTGGGCCAGACGGCATTCCCGCGGTGGTACTAAAGCATTGTGGTCCAGAGTTGTGTCCGGTACTTACACGTCTTTTCGCACTTTCCTATTCCATGCGACAAGTCCCGGCGTCGTGGAAGATCGCGTATGTACATCCTGTACCCAAGAAGGGTGACAGGACCGACCCGGCCAATTACAGGCCTATAGCCGTCACCTCCCTTTTATCCAAGGTGATGGAGCGTGTAATTAATACACAGCTCCTGGGGTACCTTGAGGAACACGACCTGCTCAGCGACCGGCAGTACGGTTTCCGTCACGGTCGCTCGACGGGCGATCTTCTTGTGTACCTAACACACCGATGGGAGGCGGCTATCGAGAGTAAGGGTGAGGCTCTAGCAGTGAGCCTCGACATCTCTAAAGCCTTTGACCGGGTCTGGCACCGTGGTCTTCTTACGAAATTGCCCTCATATGGACTACCTGAGAGATTATGCGGATGGGTGTCCAGCTTCTTGGCCGGTAGAAGCATCAGGGCCGTCGTTGACGGCAGCTGTTCAGACTGCATGGCCATAAACGCTGGAGTCCCGCAAGGCTCAGTGTTGTCCCCTACTCTGTTTCTGCTGCATATCAATGACATGTTGTCTATTGATGGCATTCATTGTTATGCGGACGACAGTACGGGGGACACTTGTTACACGGGCCGCCCCGGTATCTCTCGGGACACAGTAGAGGAAAATCGTGAACAGCTTGTGTCTGAAATCGAGGCTACTCTTACTAGAGTGTCCGATTGGGGTGGACAAAATCTTGTCCAGTTCAACCCTTCCAAGACACAAGCGTGTTTTTTCACCGCTAAGCAAACCCCAATTACTGTAGCGCCGCAATTTCAGGGCACATCTCTTTCCATCGCCAAAAGTATAGGGATCCTTGGCGTTGACATCTCCAGTGACGTACAGTTCCGTAGTCATTTGGAGGACAAGGCTAAGCTGGCGTCCAAGAAGCTAGGTGTGCTCAACAGGACGCGGCGGTACTTCACTGCGGCGCAAACACTGCTTCTCTATAAATCGCAAGTGCGGCCGCATATGGAGTACTGCTGTCACCTCTGGGCGGGAGCACCTGAATATCAGCTTCGTCCATTTGGCTCGGTGCAAAGACGAGCTGTAAGAATTGTCAACGATCCTGTACTTACAGCTGGTGTGGAACCTCTTCGCGACAGGAGAGACTTTGCCTCCTTATGCGTGTTCTACCGCCTGTACAATGGTATGTGCTCTGAGGAATTGTTTGATATGATGCCCACGGCTACGTTCTATCATCGCACCGCTCGCCACAGACAGGGAGTTCATCCTCACACTCTGCGTCCGGTGCGTTCCAGCACGGTTAGATCCGATAGGTGTTTTCTTCCACGCACGCTTAGGTTGTGGAATGACCTCCCTGCCTCGGTTTTCCCAAACGCCTACAGTATGGGGTTCTTCAAAAGGGGTCTTAGAAGGTTTTTACAGGGTCGGCAGCGCGAGTGTGGCACCTCTGGTGTTGCAAACGTTCATAGGCTGCGGTGACCACCGGTCCTTCTGGTGGGCCGTATGCTTGTCTGCCACCTTAGTGGTATAAAAAAAAAAAAAAAAAAGATGGTGGCTTGAACGGTATTGTGAAGACATATAACAACACAAAACATCGTACTATTAAATTTGCACCTGTTAATGTCAATAAGTTTAATGAAACTAACATTAAAAATAATATTACGAATTCCATGAAAAAGGTAGTCCAAAAATGTCGTCCAAAGTTTAAAATTGGTGACAAAGTTCGAATTAGTAAGTACAAACATATATTTGAGAAAGGATACACTCCTATCTGGTCAACAGAATTATTTACTATAAAAAAGATAAATAACACTGTACCAATAACATATCGCATCGAAGATAATCAAAAACAAGTCATATTAGGAACTTTTTACGAACAAGAGCTTCAAAGGTCGTCCTGTCCTGGTGTCTATTTGATAGAAAAGGTATTAAAAAAGAAAGGAAACAAACTGTTTGTAAAATGGTTGGGTTTGAATAACAAAGAGAATAGTTGGATTGATAAGACTGCAGTAGTGGAATGAGTTAATTATATAAGTGATATGTAATTTTAAAGTATATTCATTATTCTTTGGACGATGCAAGGTGGTGGACTAATAAACAATATCATTAATCATTTACCATTCGAACTACACATACCTGGTTATAACTATTGTGGACCAGGAACAAAGCTTTCGAAACGATTACTACGTGGTGATAAAGGTGTAAATAAGTTAGACGAAGCTTGTATGCATCACGATATTGCATATGCAAACTACACAGACTTGCCTAACCGTCAAAAAGCCGACTTACGTCTTATAGATATGGCTAAGCAAAGACTTAAAGCAAAAGATGCTCGAACAGGGGAAAAGATTAGTTCGTGGATAGTAAACAAAGTTATGAAAGCTAAATTGAAGTCTGGTGCTGGTGTTAAGACCTTTAATAACTTTGTTAAAAAAATAAAAAGAAAACTCAAAAAACTCTCACCTAAAGATGATAAGTCATTAATAAATATAGCTTATATGGTTGCCCGAAAATTAGTTCCATGCATTCCAAAAGTTCGAGTACCTCGAATGATACCTATACCAAAAACTGGAGGCATTCTACCTTTAATCCCAATTTTTGCTGGTTTATCTGCTTTAGGAGCATTAGCTGGTGGTGCAGCTGGTATTGCAAAAACTGTGAATGATTATAAACACGGTCAGAAAAAATTACAAGAAACTGAACGTCATAATAAAACTATGGAGGCTATAGCAATAGGTAAAGGTCTATACATTAAACCGCATAAGCAAGGTCAGGGATTGTTTATAAATCCATCAAAAAACTAATTGATCAGCTACCTAATCGCGCTTTAACTAATATCGATATTCAGAAGTATGGCCATTGTATTCCACATTTTCGAGGAGTTTATATGAAGGATCAGTTACCAAAAACACCTAAACGAATTGAATGTGGTATAGTTAACCTAGATAATTCGAGAAATGATGGAACGCATTGGGTAGCTTATGTTAAAATAAACAATTATTGTGAATATTTTGATAGCTATGGTGATTTAAAACCGCCAAGAGAATTAATGCTATATTTTAAGAACTGTGATGTTCATTATACCTATGATAGATATCAACAATTTAACACAATAGTTTGTGGACATATGTGTTTAAGTTATTTGCAAACTTTTTGGATTAAATACTATAAATCTTTATTATAATTATAATACTTTAAATAAAAATACTATAAATCTTATACCACTCTTTCATTTCCATCATTTGCAAGATGTCACTCACCTTATCGATAACTGGAAACTCATCGGTATTATCTACCTATTATCCAGACACGTTGTCATTAGCTGCGGAGTATGAATGTGCATTATTACATTTCTCTACATATAATTCTATTCCAAATTTTGATAATACAAACAATAAATTATACTATGGTTCTAAAAATGTTATTGAGATACCTGAAGGAACTTATGAATTACAAGATATTAGTGACTATTTAAAAACTGAGATAAAAGATGCATCTATAAAACTCAATTGTAATAACAACACCTTAAAAACTGTGTTATTTTGTACATCAACTATAGATTTTACTAAAGAAGATACATTTGGAAGTTTATTGGGATTTAAAAAGCAGATCTTAGAAGCAAATAAATATCATGCATCAGAGTTTCCAGTAAACATTTTGCCAACGACTGTCATAAGGATTGAATGTGACATAGTTAGCGGTTCCTATATAAACGGTCAATCCAGTCACATCTTACACGAATTTGCACTTAATGTTCCACCTGGATACAGGATTATAGAAATTCCGAAAAACGCAATCTACTTTCCAATAAATCAAACCAATATAAGCTGCATACAGATAAGGTTGTTGGATATAAATAATAACTTAATAAATTTGCGAGGTGAAGAAGTGCAGTTGTATCTACATATCAGAACCCAACGCTCCCGTCAGGAGGCTGTACCTTGGGATCGTGCGAAGCATGGCCCTGTACGGGGCTCCCGTATGGGCGGAGACCCTGACGGCCAGCAATGAGGCTAGACTGATGAGCCCGCAGAGAGTGATGGCCGTCAGGGTGATAAGAGGATACCGCACGATCTCCGGTGAGGCGGCATGTCTCCTAGCCGGGACCCCTCCATGGGACCTGGAAGCGAGAGCCCTTGCGTCACTGTTCAGATGGCGCAAGGAGGCGCTGGAGCGGGGCCAAAGGCCTGCGTCTCGAGAAATCGAGGCCCAGCGGACCCTGCTCCACCAGGAAACCCTGGAGATATGGAAGATGCGACTTGAGCAACCAAAAGGGGGATTCGCCACAATCGCGGCCGTCAGACCGGTCATGGACGAGTGGCTGGAGAGAAGACACGGTGCTCTCTCCTACCGGTTGACACAGATGCTTGCCGGGCACGGTAGCTTCGGTAGGTATCTGTGGCGAAAACACCGGGAAACCACGGCCGAATGTCAGCACTGCGAGGACCGCAGCGATGACACGGCGCTCCACACGCTGGTGGAGTGCGCGGCGTGGGCACAACAGCGACAGGTCCTCGTAGTGGGTCTGGGCGTGGACACTCTCTCGCTTGAGGCCATGGTGCGAGCCATGCTCTCCAGCGGGAGTAAGTGGGACTGCGCCGCCTCTTTCTGCGAGCAGGTCATGCTCGCGAAGGAGGCGGCGGGCCGGGTGCGGGAGAGAACTCTCCCACCCGAGTTCCGCAGTCGGCGCCCTGGGCGCCGCCGACGTGTCTTCGCCGAGGACTATCGGCCTCCATGACCGGGGGTCTGAGGACGGTGAGAGGGCCGCTCACCGTCCTTACAGAAGCAGGCCCATGACGGCAGCGTGACGTGAGCACTCACGCACGCACCCCCTTAGAAGCGGGGTCACACCCGAAATCCCCCATATACGCGGGATTGCACCCGAACCACCCCCTGGGCGAGGCCGCACTGGCGGCCGTAGGTCTGTTGGGAGTCACGGGACATCCTTCCTGAGGGCTTACCCGGGGCTCTCAACCATAGGCGTTGGGCGTTACGTGAGGTTTTTTAGTCGGTAAGAGTCCGGCATAGCATCCTACGAGGATTTTCCCTCACGTTAAAAAAAAAAAAAAAAAAAAAAAAAAAACTACATATCAGAAGAAAACAATGATAGATTATAATAAATATGTGGTACATCCAACTAAAAATAACAGTTCTACTAAAACTATCAAACCAATAAGAGCTCGGTCTAAAAGGGTTATAAAATTGAATAACAATAATAAAGCATTTCTTAAAGCGATCGGTTTGTTAAAATGAATATACTAGATGTTTTGTCCACTCCTGCATACAACAACGCTGTGGAAGGAATTGAATTTCACTCTTACAAGCCTTACGTAACAAGTTTCAATAGAAGCGATGAAATCAGGATACCTATTAATCAACAAGACTTGTATATATTACCATCAGCAAGCACTTTGTTTTTGGAAGGAACTGTTGTTGTAAACAAGGGTGGAAATTCGAAGGAAAGAGTCAGTAGCGTTCATTTCACAAACAATAGTCTACTTTACTTGTTTCAAGATATAAGGTATGAGATAAACGGAGTGGAAATAGATAAAATAAAAAACGCTGGTATATCTACCACAATGAAATCATTAATATCAATGAACGAAAACGAGGCTAAAGCATCTAATGCTTGGGGATGGAATATCGAAGGCATAAATAGTGCAAATGGGGGAAGCTTTTCTGATTCTATACCCCTCTGTAACATTCTTGGTTTTGCAGAAGATTTCAAGAAAGTAGTGATAAACAGCAAACATGAATTAATATTGTTACGAAGTAATACTAATCTGAACGCCCTAAAACTTAACGATGGTGAAACTGTAGAAGATATTATTATAAATAAAATAATATGGCGTGTACCACATGTCAAAGTGTCCGATAGGGAAAAAATAAATATGTTAAAACTGTTAGAAAAAGATCGACCACTCCAGATGATATTTAGGAATTGGGATTTATATGAATATCCGGCTTTACCAAAAACTACTAAGCATACTTGGTCCATAAAAACATCGTCGCAAATAGAGAAACCAAGATTTGTTATTATTGGTCTGCAAAAAAATAGAAAAAATAATTCTAAATTGGATATGTCTAAGTTTGATCACTGTGATGTTCGTGATGTTAGAGTATACCTAAATTCAACCTACTTCCCTTATGAAAATTTGAATTCAAGTTTCTCGAATAATCGAATTGCTTTAATATATGAACAATATACTAGATTTCAACAGTCGTATTATGGACGTCGCGCCGAGCCGTTATTAAATGAGAAACAATTTAAAAATATTGCTCCGTTATTTGTAGTAGATTGTTCTAGACAACCAGATAATCTTAAATCAGGTCCTGTTGTGGATGTTAGAGTGGAAATTGAAAGTGATATTGATATACCAGATCAAACTTCAGCATATTGTCTTATATTGAACGACTGTATAATCGAGTATAAGCCATTAAGTAGCATCGTGAGAAAGATATCATGAACAAAAATACTATTATAGTAGATGTTCAGGGTTTTAAAGATCGTTATAATAACTTTATAGTCAAAGAATTAGCTGTAGCTACGTTGGAACATACTCATATATTCTTAATAAAACCTCCTTACCCGGTCTCCTCGCTAACTGATGAAGAAAGAAGACACATTTGGTGGATTGAAAGGAATAGAGGTTACCGCTGGAGCGAAGGATATATAGACTACAGAGAATTTTCTAGAATAATCAAACCCTATTTGAAGGAAAAAAAGGTTCTTGTTAAAGGCAGTGAGAAAATTAATTGGGTTCAAGAGCTATGTGGTCATAATAATGTTTCTGACATATGTGAAAATAAAAGTGTTCCTAACTTAAAGACTCTTAGTGATCTTTACTGTAAAGATCTATTTTTGTATAATTGTTTTGCTCATAAGAACTATTGTGCTTTAAGGAATGTATTGTGTATTAAACAATGGTGTTTAGAAAATGTTTTTTGTATTTCATAAGTTTAATAAACCGAATAAATGTTTTATTACTATACTGTGTTTGTTTTTCATACTATTTCCTACCCAAGTCGAAATTGAAATGAAAAAAAAAAATTAATCATAATACCATTTATTTAATGTCTCAAAAAATTACATTGATCTTAAACCTAACACAATGATATAAAATGACGCGTACAAAATGTTGAAGCGTCAGCAGTACATCTCTAAGTATTAAGGTGATGTATAACTTACTTAAAACTAAAAACACATTAGTTAAAATGATAAGCTATCACCATGAATTCTCTTAGATATTTTCTTAATAATACCTTCAGCCATGTCCATGATTTCATCAACTGTATCATGAACTACGTATTGAGCACTAAGTATCACACTGTCACTATCTTCACAAAACGGCAACGAAGGTTTGTCTTTGTCGCTGGTGATGTCCAAGATCTTTATCTGAATTAACTTGACTCCTTTTGGTTGGTTGCTGATTACAAAAGATTTATGAGCTGTCTTTTTAGATTTTCTACAAATAGTTGGTTTTCTTCTTTTTGGTTCAACTTCCGTAGGTGAAAGAGGTAAAATATGTGAGAAGTCAAAGGGGTCTTGAGCGTATTGAACAATACCGTCACCATATGCGTCTGCCATTATTTATAATGTATTAATGTTGAGGTATATCTGGTTGGCCTCGTCCTCCTCTGCCACGATCTTCTAACGTTTTAAATATTTGGCTCAGTAATTTCTCTGTTTTATAATATATTTCATCCCACTGATCGTAAACAATATATTGGGTTTTCACTCTTGTATGTATTTCTACTTCGTTATCTGATGTATCTTCAGCTTCTAATTCATCTATTTTAATTACGTATTTTGGAATCCTCCTATTCCTTGTAGCAAAGTAACTGGTTTGAGGTTCAGAGATGCACTGCTGTTGCTTCAACATTATTAATTAAAAGACTGCTTTGTGTGAATGTAAAGAGAACAAGTATGAAACTGAATGTAATTATGAGTAAAAGGTGAATTAAATAGAAACATGACCCGCTAGTGACACATACACTGTACTACGTATTAATTCAAGTTCTGACCTGTTGATTTAGTTTATTTTGCAATAAGTTGTAACGAGATACTCCCTACAAGTTTGCAAGTGTCATCGTTCACTATGACGAACATGTTCAAACATGTCTTAAGAATGATGTTAATGCACATAATTGTAAACGTGTTGTAACGTGAATGATGATGCATACCATCAGGTGTTATGAGGTTGTGACCGTCGCTACCAAGGTCCCAGGTTTTGAAGATTTTTTTCAGTATGTCCAATAGTCCACTACTACTACTAAGTACGTACGTAGTGATATCCTATTTCACATTTCTAAGAAATTTTACTTCGAAGTATGTAACTTAAGACATATGACGTATGTATGTTATGATGTCTTAAGTTACACATATTTTCACACCTTGTTTACCTAATATTATTTTTTTGCAAGATTGTAGTTTCAAATAGGGTTAGCAGTAAATCGTAAATTACCGTAGTATAGTAATTTGCAATACAGTACATGATGAAAATTTATAAGAACCCTTATACCAAAGTAATTAGTATAATTAGTAAGTAAACTAGTAGCATGAAATACAAAAACAAGAATTATGAAGTTGTTTACGTTAAAAAGAATTACTTAGGTACTCATAGATTGCTCTATTAATTCGTATTATTCGTAATTATCATACTTATAGATAATAAGATCCTATTAATACTAACGATAAATTATCTTTATTACATACATACATACATATGGTCACGCCGTTATCCCCGAAGGGGTAGGCAGAGGCATATTATATGCCCACAATTCACCTTTGTATAATTTGTCCCACGTAATAGGTGGTGAGCCGTATTGCCGTGTTTAAATGGACAGGCGCAGGTTGTACTCTGCCTGCTGTTGAAATAAAGCCTTCGACTTAGCTTAACGACTGCCATTTTACTGGCAACCGGGACCAACGGCTTAACGTGCCTTCCGAAGCACGGAAACGCTAAAATAAATGTCACAAAGTGATCACATGGATGGTCACCCATCCATGTACCGGCCATAGTGAAAGTTGCTTACTGCAGTGATCGTTTACAGAACACTGAGTCCGCTGGGCCACGAGCGCTTCATTGAGGTATCTTTTGTGGCGTAAATCATAGATTTGCTATATTAGTTTATTAGGCGCTATTAAGCGTAGGTATAATGATTATACTTAGGTCGGTATAATGGGTGTGTCCTTAATAGTGTCAAAGTAGGGATATTTGATGGAATGAGATATGGTGGGATGTAAGCTATATATAGGCGTGCGCAATGGTAAAAAGAAAATCAGGAACTAACTAAAATAAATTTATTTTACTTCATACTGTCGAAGAAATTTTACATCAAAGTAAATTATTCTATAAAATATATTTCACTAAAATACCAGTGGGTGGCGTACATAGCCCGAGAATTTAAATAAATTTATATTTGTGAAAACGGAAGCTCTGGTAAGCATCAATCGCATTAAGTTTATTTAGTAATTTAAGTGTGGGTAATTTTTATGTAAAAAAGTATATTTTAAGTAAAGAACAATGGGTAATTTTGTATCGAACCCGTACCCACTTTGTAGCATTTTAGACTAGATGTAATTTAGAAGAGGCCTAATTGAGTAACTCGAAAATAAGTGAACGAATGAATGAATGAATGAAAGACCGAAGTTATGATAACTTCTTTGTAACATTTTTAATTGCCAATAATCGCACTTTTTCTGCTTTTTGGACTAAATAAATAGGTAACCAGTCATTTTTTCTGTCTTAAGAGAGCGATATAGCTTCCTATCGTTGGTTTTTGGTACAGAAAAAATATTAAATAAGAACTATCAATCTTAAATAGCACAGTTTTATTAAATTGTATTGTTACTTTCAATGATTATATCATCCCAGGCACTTGCCGGACCTACGAAGTTATCTAGGTGCCTGCCAACACCTAAGTACCATATTATGCTAATAGTATGGGCACAAGCACCTAGAGTTCTCATACCCGTCATGCAGGAGCAATAATACGCTTCGATGGCTTCTCTGCCCTGGACATTAACCTCGATTAAAATATATGTGTAATATATTTTATTCGACACGTGCCTCGATAATATGCGGCCTCTAATTAACGAGCAGTTTTCGGTTACTAGCCCATGCTGCGACATTCTAGGGCTACGGCTCGAAGATACCTCAATATTATATATACCATCTCCACCTCGCAAATGCTCGGCAACATATGATCTAGCGAGCTTCAAATGGTATGTGCCCAGACTGAGTAGAATGACGTCTTCTTCTGTCAATTGTGGAAATGGTATTGACGTAGCCCTCATTGTTGTGAACACCGCCCGCTGTCTGTTCATATGTTCTGCGACTACATAATTGCCCAGTCTGTTGGGTTCACTTCTTTTTTGTGCTATTATGTTAATAAAAGCGTAGGCATGCTCTCATTATCTGTCAGACGCTGCCTAAATGCATTTATAAGGGCTCCCGCAATACGAAAGTCTTCAAATAAGTGAGGGAGTGTTTTATTGATAACTGTATGCCTAAATATTTTGTAGTCCCTTTTAAACCATCCGTTTATTACTTCAATGACCTAACGCACTATGGTGATTTCTCGAGATTTATTGGATTTATTGGTATACGGCGTTCACCTTCCATTTTTTTGAAGCAGATGAGTAATAATAATAATCCAATCGTTAAGTAATACACTGAAGTCCGTTGTGAAAGCCGAGGTTGTAAATAAAAGTAAGAATAAAATAAACTAAGATATGCGCGAGCGCTCAAAATCAGTTCCTAACAGGTACTAACTACTGACGACACACCGACGCTAGCACAAAATAGTTCAAACTACCCACCTAATCGATAAAATCAAAAAAAATTGAACGTGCGTGGGTCGATTTTACTAAGGATTTTCGGTATTTTCAACATCAAATATCTTTTTTCCTACATAAGTTACAAAGTTGCTCCAATACAAAATATATATACGTTTTCAAAGACCTTTCGAATGGTACCAATTTCAACTTGCTACAAACTGGGTACGTTCTGACCCATGTTCTTTATTTTATCAGGCAGGCGTTAGTGAAATTTAGAAAAGGGGTAACGTTCTTTTGTATATAAATGTTTTAAAATGGGGAGTAAAAATTAGTAATAAGGGAAAGTTTAGGGAAATCTATGGTTGAAGAGGGTGTATATAAAATATATTGTTTGTTCTTTTCAGAATGAGCTTCCAAGTTTATATTTAAAAAAACCCTGCTTATGCCCGTGTGGCAACTATTAAATAAGCATCCATTTATTGAAAATATAAGCATATACCCATATTTACATATCCTGGAGGAAGGAAGTCGTCCCAGAATCCGGATGAGTACCTAGTTTATAAGTTATATATAAGTTTTAATATTGTGAAAATAAAAGTAATAATACCCTGTAGTACTTGCATTATTGACTCCAGGACAAATTATACCTTACCTAAACTACTGAACCGCCTGGGAACTCCTGGGAGCACTCTGGACTTCCCAGAAGCGTGTCAATGGCGCCCGAACATAAGTAATTGTCCTGGTAGTTGATAACGTGTGATTAATATCTACAGATTTGTTGGGTCTAGCGACCCGTAATTAAAATTTACAGTGTAATTTGTTGCCCGCTAGCAGGTAGCCTCCCCCGAAATTAGTGCTACCTCAAGGATTAGACGCCCTTGGCCTATGCTAGTCTGGATGCCCGAATTTTGAACTTTTTATTTGCATTTTACATTTTTTGGCTAAACGGGTATTCCGAAATTGGAAAATTCTCAACATCATTTTTATTAACGTAGCTTGTCCCCAAATTTAATTACAGTTTTTTTTATTTTATTTCAAACTGTAATAGTAAAATATCCTTCATTATATAATTGTTGGCTTATAGTCATATTCATATTTTGTATTGTTCATCGTATGGAAACAATTCTACCCTCATTGTTTGTGACAATTCCTTGTAATAAATTTAACGCAAAAAATATACCCACATTAATAAAATTGTTACGAACCTTCTTGTAGAAGTAAAATTGTTGTTAAAGTTTTAAAGATAAATGAATGCAAACCATTCACGGTAGGTTTTGTTTTATATAAATTGTGTATTGTTTCAGGAAAATCTGAATGATATTGTAGTTCTATGTGAATAGAGAAAGTGATTTGTGTATTAAAAATTGTGAGTGATTCGGTGCTTACCAGAACCGTTTAATATGGATATCAATAAAATTAGGTATTTCTTGCTCAATAAAAATGAATTAACTTATGAAGTAGTTATTCGCGGTGGTGAGCCGGCTTCTACGGTTATTGGGTTAAGAAAACAGATAAATTCAGTAATATTGTCGGTACCAGCTTCAGATATTGAGTTTTCGGGGATTGATGCAGAAGAGGATTTGGGAGGGGTTCTGATATCGTTTAAGGAACTTAAATCTAGAGTAAATTTGATGGAAGACAAGTCGGATACTGTTACTTTTGATCGTTCGTGGGCATTGTACAGTCATTTGTTTTTACGAGTTCAGCGTTTGGATAAGTCAAATTCAAAACTTAAAGATAAGATTGCTGCTGTATCTAGTAATTTAGCCGAGATTTTTGGCAAATTAAAGTGTATGTATAGTGGAAAGGAAGGTAGTAGTTCTGAGAATGAAAAGACGGATGTATGTGAGCGTAATGTTCCTGCACCGATACATTGTGATAGATCCCATTTCAGTGACTTGCAACGCATTAAATATAATGGTAGAACTAATGTTCAAGCTTTTCTGCAAAGAATTGAGGAATTTAGGTCGGCTAGGAACATATCGCAGGCTAAGATTTTGCAATATGCCACCGAGATCTTTACGGACGAAGCACTTCATTGGTTTAGGAACATAAGGCAATCTGTGACTTCATGGGAGGAATTATCAGAGTTGTTAGTAGAGGATTTTACTCATTCTGATTATGATTATCGGTTATTGGCTGAAATTAGGGCTAGATTACAGGGGGATAACGAAAGCATTACAATATTTTTTGCAAAGATGTCAGGAATGTTCGCTAGATTGACGGAGAAGGTCTCAGAACAAGAACAGCTTAAAATATTGCTTCGTAATATGAAACCATGTTATGCTAGTACCTTAGCCGCGAACAAAGATGCTTTGAAGTCTATAATAGCATTAAAGGATGCCTGTAAAAGTTATGAAAGGATTCACTCGTTTACAGCCCATTCGCGGGATCCTTCAAAGTTGTCGTCTGATTTGTTAGCACCGGATTTAGCTTACAATAATTGTGAAAATGTAAACAGTAAAACTTCAAAATTCAATAATAAAAATCAATTTAATGGATCTACTTTTTCAAAAAATTCAAATATTAATTTTCATAAATTCCACTCCAATGTTCCAAATAATTTTAACAAGAATAGGTCTGAGTCTTACGTTACGGCAGTAGGTTCACCAATGCAAAGAGATAATTTAAAATTTTGTCCGCGATGTAAATCCTCGAGTCACTCGCTTAAGGAATGTAGGCGTTCAGATGTACTATGTTTTAGATGTGGTAGAAAAGGAGTTAAGTTTCCACAGTGTTCTAATTGTCAATCACAGATTATGTCAGATTCAAAAAACTAACTACAAAGGATTGCTGTGTAGTAGAAAAGTCGAAGGAAATTATTAGTCATTATAAATTTGATAGGCTAGATTGGGAGGATTGGCTTTCCACAATTCGTACTTTTTTCTCAAGTTATCATATCACAGCAATCCATGATAAAATACCGTCTAATGATGTGCGACCTTATGCTAGGGTGAAGGTTAGCGATATGTTTTATTGCGGGTTATTGGACTCTGGTAGTACGGCTACTATTTTAGGAAATAACTCGCATATTAAGTTATTAGAATCAGGTCAAATAATGTACACCGATGATTTGATAATTTTTTCTGCAGCTGGGGGTCAGTTGTTGAAAGCCATTGGTTATTTTAATTTGAGTATACATTTTGAAAATCAATGTCACATTCTAAAAGCATTCATTGTACCTTCTATTACTGACACATTAATTCTAGGTATAGATTTTTGGAAAAAATTCAATTTATTTCCAAAATTTTGTAAGTCCATTACTTGGTCGAGCTGTCAACAACAAGATAATAAGTTATGTACAGTCGCGACCGAAAGTGGCAATTTATTATCGTATAGTAATTTAACATCGGATCAGCGCGTGGCGGCCGATAACATAATACAGCAATTTCGATTGATTTCTACAGAGGTCCGTGGTTTGGGCTGTACCTCGTTAATAGAACACCGAATTGATACGGGCGACGCGTTACCAATAAGACAAAGATATTATCGTATGTCGCCAGAAAAACAACGTATTTTATCCGAACAGTTAGACGAAATGTTAGAATTAGGAGTGCTTGAAAAATGTGACAGTCCTTGGTCATCTCCGGTTCTACTGATTCCGAAAAAGGATGGATCCCTTAGGTTTTGTTTAGATAGCCGTAAATTAAATTCTGTAACTAAAAAGGATGCGTACAAGCTTCCCTATATGTCAGAAATACTTGATAATTTAAAAAATGCTAGATATTTAAGTAGTATTGATTTGTCGAAGGCATTTTGGCAGATAAAAATTGCTGAATGTGACAAGAATAAAACAGCCTTTTATATCCCTCAACGAGGAACCTATTGCTTCAAAAAACTTCCTTTTGGACTCACTTCCGGTTCTGCGTCATGTCAAAGGCTGGTAGACAGCTTATTTTATAGTCCTGAGTTTGAAAATTCAGTTTTTGCATATATAGATGACATAGTCATTTGTTCTGAGTCATTTGAAGGCCATATTTCATTATTGTTAAAAGTGCTTAATAAATTGAAAATAGCAAATTTATCTATTAATTTTGAGAAGTCTGTGTTTTTTAGGGATCAACTTAAATACTTAGGTTATATAGTTAATAAAAAGGGGTTACATGTCGACCCAGATAAAGTTCAAACAATAGTTAAATACCCCACCCCAACAAATAAAAAAGAGCTAAAGCGTTTCTTGGGTGTAGTTTCTTGGTATCGCAAATTTGTGCCTAGGTTTAGTTCAATAGCAGGTCCACTTAACCGACTCACATCAACAAAGAAATCACATAATAAAAGATTTATTTGGTCAAATGAGGCGGATACAGCTTTCCATATTTTAAAAAATTGTTTGGTTACGGCTCCTATTTTAAGGTGTCCTGATTTTGATTTACCTTTTGAAATTCATGCAGATGCTAGTAACTATGGCGTAGGCGGAGTACTGACACAGACTATAAATGGTGTAGAACACCCAATTGCATATTACAGTCGTTCTCTGTCAGGGGCGGAGAAGAATTTCAGTACCACCGAAAGGGAAACCTTGGCAGTATTATCGGCAGTGGAACATTGGCGTTGTTACATAGATAACGGGAAAAGATTCACGGTTTACACCGATCATTCGGCGCTGAAATGGTTCCTTAACCTGAATAATCCAACGGGTAGGTTAGCACGGTGGAGTATTCGATTGTCGTCATTTAATTTTGATATTAAACATAGAAGGGGGGTAGATAATGTGATACCTGATGCATTGTCTCGTCAAGGTAACATAACCGCTATTAACAAAAATTATATAAATTCTTTAAACACTCAGGATGAGTGGTACTTAAATATATTTAACGGTTGTCAAAGTACACCTCTATCTTACCCAAATTATACCGTTAAACAAGGATTGTTATATCGTTATATGAAGTCTTCACTTACACTGTATAAAGAGTTTGAATGGAAGCAGGTAATACCTTCAGAACAACGTGAAAAAATTATTTCGGAAAATCATGCGGAACCAACAGCCGGTCATTTTGGTATTTTTAAAACTTACAAAAGGTTAACATTACGGTACTATTGGCCGGGCATGCATTCAGACGTGGTTAGGTTTATTTCTTTATGCGAGGTTTGCTTGGCTCAGAAAGCACAAAATCACTCTACTTTGGGTGAAATGGGAAGACCAAAGAAGTGTACCAGACCATTTCAAGTCCTCAGCATAGACTTAGTCGGTCCGTTAACGACTACACGTCTCCAAAACGCCTATATCTTGGTGGTATCGTGTTGTTTTAGTAAATACTGTTTATTGTTCCCAATTAAACGAGCATCGGCCGAAATAATTACTAGATTATTAGAGGAAAAGGTTTTTCTAGTTCATGGCATTCCATCTACAATTATAATGGACAATGGGAAGCAGTTCGTTAGTGTCACGCTTAAACGTATGCTAGAAAAATATAAAATTCCTAAATTGCATTACACACCCTATTATTCGCCACAGGTTAATATGGTGGAACGGTACAACAAGACAATAGTTACCGCCATTTCTTCCTTTATTAATGACGATCAGAGAGGTTGGGATTTAATTTTGCCAAAGATACAATTTGCAATAAACAGCGCAGTAAACGAAGTTACAGGATTCACTGCAAATTTTTTGACCTTCGGCAGAGAATTAGTTAGCTGTGGTTCTCATTATATTGATTGTGAAGGCAATGACAGTATAGTTTTTCAACCCCGAGACGAATATGCGGAGAACCGTGGTGCATTGTCTTTAATTTTTGACAAAGTTCAATCACGTTTGATACAGGCACATAGTAGAAACAGTGAGCATTATAATTTACGCAAAAGACAGGCAGAATTTAACGTAGGTGATATAATATGGAAACGAACATTTTATTTAAGCAATAAAGATAAACTTTTTTCGAAGAAATTAGCTCCTAAATATATAAAGTGTAAAATTATAGGAAAACGATCTCCTTTAGTTTATGAGCTTGCTAATGAATTTGGCAAAAACATTGGAACGTGGCATATAAAAGATTTTAAACTTAATAATTACAGAGAATAGATAATTGTCATCTTCAAAAAATAATTCCAAAAATTAACTTCATAACTAAAAATAATTATTTTCTATGTAAATCGTAGTATCATTTTTTTCTCCTAAGTATGGGTAGTTGTGAATATCATGTGAATATCGTTAGGGTTCTTACAGACTGCATTTCATATCATAATTCCATAAGCTTAAGGACAGGATACGGTTTTAATGAATAATGTTGAGATTTAGTGTAAAATAAAGCTAAATTCTCTTGTATATAAGAATTGCGTCATCATGTGATTGTATTGATGACACAAGTGTGCATGGGTATTTTATGAGCGTGAAATGTAGGAGGATGTATGAATGTATGAAAGGGATGAATATGAGAGTATGAAAGGCACATTATTCAAAGGAATGGGTGAGTCCGGTGAGTTATGAAAGTTGAAATAGTCAGTAGGTACTTTGCATATATAAAAAAAAAATTCTTTCCCCTATTCTAGAACAAAAGTAACTTCATGTTATTTTTAAATTTTTATCAAGTTAAATTAAAGTAAGTAAGACAAGAATAACAATGTCAGGTCAGTTATTTAAAAATGAACGTTGATTTAATTTAGGATGTTGTCGCGGACAGTCAAACATACACGAGAAATTTAAGTCAGTGTGTAAGAGACCTTATGAATAATTGTGAAAATTTATGAGGGTACCTCGAAATATTGTAAAGCTTGAGGTCACATTGTGAATTCATTGTCATGTTATATGAAAGTTGTGTACGTGCCGTGAGTTTATAAAATTACAAAGTATTAAGAATAACAAAGTTATGAAAGTTTTATGCACATGCAATATAGTAATAGTGATGCATACGTTTTGAAAACGTTATTACATATTGGATTTGGATTTCAGTGAAAGGTTAAGGTTGGTAAATGTGATTTCTTTTTCTGGGTTGTTTGTATATTTTTGGTTAGAATTCTGGTAGGATGATTCTGTAGGTGTATTCAGTGCTATATTTCTGTTTCTTGGTTTTTTTGTAGTAAATACTGCCACACGGAAGCGGTAAGCTTGCCCTCGCAGATTTACGTGGTACTATAGGAAGCTCTTAAAGGCTTGCTTATCATATGCAAATATATTGCATTCAGTTATATAGACATATACAATGTTATTACATCGTTGTTCGTTGTATATGTTGTTATATAAATTTTCTTCTCTGAGACGGTTATAGAAATCTCAGTCTTCAATTTAAGCCATATTCTATATTACATTCAGGCGGTTCGTATTACCTGGATTTCTTAATATTAAGCCTTAAATACGTCTTTTCTTCTATCTATCTTGTGAACACCATCAGAGTTACTCTATTGGAATATTTAAATTATTTATTTTTGGGAGACATTATCTAAATAATATAGTTGTTATAGATTGATTGTTATATACTAATTCAATCTTTTTTAAATGGAATTAGTGTTCTTAAATTTTGTCTATAGGGACAAAATTTTCTCTTGGGGAGGGGATATTGTGGCGTAAATCATAGATTTGCTATATTAGTTTATTAGGCGCTATTAAGCGTAGGTATAATGATTATACTTAGGTCGGTATAATGGGTGTGTCCTTAATAGTGTCAAAGTAGGGATATTTGATGGAATGAGATATGGTGGGATGTAAGCTATATATAGGCGTGCGCAATGGTAAAAAGAAAATCAGGAACTAACTAAAATAAATTTATTTTACTTCATACTGTCGAAGAAATTTTACATCAAAGTAAATTATTCTATAAAATATATTTCACTAAAATACCAGTGGGTGGCGTACATAGCCCGAGAATTTAAATAAATTTATATTTGTGAAAACGGAAGCTCTGGTAAGCATCAATCGCATTAAGTTTATTTAGTAATTTAAGTGTGGGTAATTTTTATGTAAAAAAGTATATTTTAAGTAAATTTATTTTATCAGGCAGGCGTTAGTGAAATTTAGAAAAGGGGTAACGTTCTTTTGTATATAAATGTTTTAAAATGGGGAGTAAAAATTAGTAATAAGGGAAAGTTTAGGGAAATCTATGGTTGAAGAGGGTGTATATAAAATATATTGTTTGTTCTTTTCAGAATGAGCTTCCAAGTTTATATTTAAAAAAACCCTGCTTATGCCCGTGTGGCAACTATTAAATAAGCATCCATTTATTGAAAATATAAGCATATACCCATATTTACATATCCTGGAGGAAGGAAGTCGTCCCAGAATCCGGATGAGTACCTAGTTTATAAGTTATATATAAGTTTTAATATTGTGAAAATAAAAGTAATAATACCCTGTAGTACTTGCATTATTGACTCCAGGACAAATTATACCTTACCTAAACTACTGAACCGCCTGGGAACTCCTGGGAGCACTCTGGACTTCCCAGAAGCGTGTCGTGTTGAGGTATTTTAAATATATAATAAATATTGTACTGTTTGAAATTTGTATTGTTGACAACCTTAATCGCTGTTTAGAATTTCAACATTAACAAAAATACAAAAGTATCAAAACCGGAGTCAGATACTAGTATAATTGTACTCGTATACCTTGTTAGTGTGACAACCCTAAATATTTCCTGCAGTGACTATTTATTAAATATCTTAGTTGATACTTTTTAACAGTTATAATACGTCCAAGGAAAAATGTTCGATTGCTTGTTATTTGTTAATGAATTACACTAATTTTGAATACGACAAGCTATCAGCCTTGTTTTAGCTTATAATCTCATAATTTCAAAAGACTTCCATTAGCATTCGAGTTGTCTCTTGTGTAATTACTAGCGACGGTTTAAGGTTAATTCCATCCGGCTAGATACATAAGAACCCCTCTCCGCTATGGTAACGTCTCTTAGCCTCTTGGTTGTACGTAGTTGCTAATGCGATGAAGCACTAAACGCGCATGTCTATGACGACGACTGCATTAAACGCAAATGTCGATGTCTGACGACTGTGCTATAAGTGTGAAAGCGCAAATGCATACTGCATACATCGTCTCTTAGCCTCTTGGTTGTACGTAGTTGCTAATGCGATGAAGCACTAAACGCACATGTCTATGACGACGACTGCATTAAACGCAAATGTCGATGTCTGACGACTGTGCTATAAGTGTGGAAGCGCAAATGCATACTGCATACATCGTCTCTTAGCCTCTTCGTTGTACGTAGTTGCTAATGCGATGAAGCACTAAACGCGTATGTCTACGACGACGACTGCATTAAACGCAAATGTCGATGTCTGACGACTGTGCTATAAGTGTGGAAGCGCAAATGCATACTGCATACATCGTGGTTGTACGTAGTTGCTAATGCGATGAAGCACTAAACTCACATGTCTAAGACGACGACTGCATTAAACGCAAATGTCGATGTCTGACGACTGTGCTATAAGTGTGAAAGCGCAAATGCATACTGCATACATCGTCTCTTAGCCTCTTGGTTGTACGTAGTTGCTAATGCGATGAAGCACTAAACGCACATGTCTATGACGACGACTGCATTAAACGCAAATGTCGATGTCTGACGACTGTGCTATAAGTGTGGAAGCGCAAATGCATACTGCATACATCGTCTCTTAGCCTCTTCGTTGTACGTAGTTGCTAATGCGATGAAGCACTAAACGCGTATGTCTACGACGACGACTGCATTAAACGCAAATGTCGATGTCTGACGACTGTGCTATAAGTGTGAAAGCGCAAATGCATACTGCATACATCGTCTCTTAGCCTCTTGGTTGTACGTAGTTGCTAATGCGATGAAGCACTAAACGCACATGTCTATGACGACGACTGCATTAAACGCAAATGTCGATGTCTGACGACTGTGCTATAAGTGTGGAAGCGCAAATGCATACTGCATACATCGTCTCTTAGCCTCTTCGTTGTACGTAGTTGCTAATGCGATGAAGCACTAAACGCGTATGTCTACGACGACGACTGCATTAAACGCAAATGTCGATGTCTGACGACTGTGCTATAAGTGTGGAAGCGCAAATGCATACTGCATACATCGTGGTTGTACGTAGTTGCTAATGCGATGAAGCACTAAACTCACATGTCTAAGACGACGACTGCATTAAACGCAAATGTCGATGTCTGACGACTGTGCTATAAGTGTGGAACCGCAAATGCATACTGCATGCATCGTGGTTGTACGTAGTTGCTAATGTGATGAAGCACTAAACGCACATGTCTATGACGACGAGTGCATTAAACACAAATGCCGATGTCTGACGACTGTGCTATAAGTGTGGAAGCGCAAATGCATACTGCATACATCGTGATTGTACGTAGTTGCTAATGCGATGAAGCACTAAACGCACATGTCTATGACGACGACTGCATTAAACGCAAATGTCGATGTCTGACGACTGTGCTATAAGTGTGGAAGCGCAAATGCATACTGCATACATCGTGGTTGTACGTAGATGCTAATGCGATGAAGCACTAAACGCACATGTCTATGACGACGACTGCATTAAACGCAAATGTCGATGTCTGACGACTGTGCTATAAGTGTGGAAGCGCAAATGCATACTGCATTCATTGTCTCTTAGCCTCTTGGTTGTACGTAGTTGCTAATGCGATGAAGCACTAAACGCACATGTCTAAGACGACGACTGCATTAAACGTAAATGTCGATGTCTGACGACTGTGCTATAAGTGTAAAACCGCAAATGCATACTGCATGCATCGTGGTTGTACGTAGTTGCTAATGCGATGAAGCACTAAACGCACATGTCTATGACGACGACTGCATTAAACACAAATACCGATGTCTGACGACTGTGCTATAAGTGTGGAAGCGCAAATGCATACTGGATACATCGTGGTTGTACGTAGTTGCTAATGCGATGAAGCACTAAACGCACATGTTTATGACGACGACTGCATTAAACGCAAATGTCGATGTCTGACGACTGTGCTATAAGTGTGGAAGCGCAAATGCATACTGCATACATCGTGGTTGTACGTAGTTGCTAATGCGATGAAGCACTAAACGCACATGTCTATGACGACGCGACGACTGCATTAAACGCAAATGTCGATGTCTGACGACTGTGCTATAAGTGTGGAAGCGCAAATACATACTGCATACATCATGGTTGAACGTAGTTGCTAATGCGATGAAGCACTAAACGCACAAGTTTATGACGACGACTGCATTAAACGCAAATGTCGATGTCTGACGACTGTGCTATAAGTGTGGAAGCGCAAATACATACTGCATACATCATGGTTGTACGTAGTTGCTAATGCGATGAAGCACTAAACGCACAAGTTTATGACGACGACTGCATTAAACGCAAATGTCGATGTCTGACGACTGTGCTTTTAGTGTGGAAGCGCAAATGCATACTGCATACATCTTGGTTGTACGTAGTTGCTAATGCGATGAAGCACTAAACGCACAAGTCTATGACGACGACTGCATTAAACGCAAATGTCGATGTTTGACGACTGTGCTATAAGTGTGGAAGCGCAAATGCATACTGCATACATCGTGGTTGTACGTAGTTGCTAATGCGATGAAGCACTAAACGCACATGTCTATGACGACGACTGCATTAAACGCAAATGTCGATGTCTGACGACTGTGCTATAAGTGTGGAAGCGCAAATACATACTGCATACATCATGGTTGAACGTAGTTGCTAATGCGATGAAGCACTAAACGCACAAGTTTATGACGACGACTGCATTAAACGCAAATGTCGATGTCTGACGACTGTGCTATAAGTGTAAAACCGCAAATGCATACTGCATGCATCGTGGTTGTACGTAGTTGCTAATGCGATGAAGCACTAAACGCACATGTCTATGACGACGACTGCATTAAACGCAAATGTCGATGTCTGACGACTGTGCTATAAGTGTGGAAGCGCAAATGCATACTGCATACATCGTGGTTGTACGTAGATGCTAATGCGATGAAGCACTAAACGCACATGTCTATGACGACGACTGCATTAAACGCAAATGTCGATGTCTGACGACTGTGCTATAAGTGTGGAAGCGCAAATGCATACTGCATTCATTGTCTCTTAGCCTCTTGGTTGTACGTAGTTGCTAATGCGATGAAGCACTAAACGCACTTGTCTAAGACGACGACTGCATTAAACGTAAATGTCGATGTCTGACGACTGTGCTATAAGTGTAAAACCGCAAATGCATACTGCATGCATCGTGGTTGTACGTAGTTGCTAATGCGATGAAGCACTAAACGCACATGTCTATGACGACGACTGCATTAAACACAAATACCGATGTCTGACGACTGTGCTATAAGTGTGGAAGCGCAAATGCATACTGGATACATCGTGGTTGTACGTAGTTGCTAATGCGATGAAGCACTAAACGCACATGTTTATGACGACGACTGCATTAAACGCAAATGTCGATGTCTGACGACTGTGCTATAAGTGTGGAAGCGCAAATGCATACTGCATACATCGTGGTTGTACGTAGTTGCTAATGCGATGAAGCACTAAACGCACATGTCTATGACGACGCGACGACTGCATTAAACGCAAATGTCGATGTCTGACGACTGTGCTATAAGTGTGGAAGCGCAAATACATACTGCATACATCATGGTTGAACGTAGTTGCTAATGCGATGAAGCACTAAACGCACAAGTTTATGACGACGACTGCATTAAACGCAAATGTCGATGTCTGACGACTGTGCTATAAGTGTGGAAGCGCAAATACATACTGCATACATCATGGTTGTACGTAGTTGCTAATGCGATGAAGCACTAAACGCACAAGTTTATGACGACGACTGCATTAAACGCAAATGTCGATGTCTGACGACTGTGCTTTTAGTGTGGAAGCGCAAATGCATACTGCATACATCTTGGTTGTACGTAGTTGCTAATGCGATGAAGCACTAAACGCACAAGTCTATGACGACGACTGCATTAAACGCAAATGTCGATGTTTGACGACTGTGCTATAAGTGTGGAAGCGTAAATGCATACTGCATACATTGTCTCTTATTCTCTTGGTGGTACGTAGTTGCTAATGCGATGAAGCACTAAACGCACATGTCTAAGACGACGACTGCATTAAACGCAAATGTCGATGTCTGACGACTGTGCTATAAGTGTGGAAGCGCAAATGCGTACTGCATACATCGTGATTGTACGTAGTTGCTAATGCGATGAAGCACTAAATGCACATGTCTATGACGACGACTGCATTAAACGCAAATGTCGATGTCTGACGACTGTGCTATAAGTGTGGAAGCGCAAATGCATACTGCATACATCGTGGTTGTACGTAGTTGCTAATGCGATGAAGCACTAAACGCACATGTCTATGACGACGACTGCATTAAACGCAAATGTCGATGTCTGACGACTGTGCTATAAGTGTGGAAGCGCAAATACATACTGAATACATCATGGTTGAACGTAGTTGCTAATGCGATAAAGCACTATACGCACATGTCTAAGACGACGACTGCATTAAACGCAAATGTCGATGTCTGACGACTGTGCTATAAGTGTGGAAGCGCAAATACATACTGCATACATCATGGTTGTACGTAGTTGCTAATGCGATGAAGCACTAAACGCACAAGTTTATGACGACGACTGCATTAAACGCAAATGTCGATGTCTGACGACTGTGCTTTAAGTGTGGAAGCGCAAATGCATACTGCATACATCTTGGTTGTACGTAGTTGCTAATGCGATGAAGCACTAAACGCACAAGTCTATGACGACGACTGCATTAAACGCAAATGTCGATGTTTGACGACTGTGCTATAAGTGTGGAAGCGCAAATGCATACTGCATACATTGTCTCTTAGTCTCTTGGTGGTACGTAGTTGCTAATGCGATGAAGCACTAAACGCACATGTCTAAGACGATGACTGCATTAAACGCAAATGTCGATGTCTGACGACTGTGCTATAAGTGTGGAAGCGCAAATGCATACTGCATGAATCTCGGTTGTACGTAGTTGCTAATGCGATGAAGCACTAAACGCACATGTCTATGACGACGACTGCATTAAACGCAAATGTCGATGTCTGACGACTGTGCTATAAGTGTAAAACCGCAAATGCATACTGCATGCATCGTGGTTGTACGTAGTTGCTAATGCGATGAAGCACTAAACGCACATGTTTATGACGACGACTGCATTAAACGCAAATGTCGATGTCTGACGACTGTGCTATAAGTGTGGAAGCGCAAATGCATACTGCATACATCGTGGTTGTACGTAGTTGCTAATGCGATGAAGCACTAAACGCACATGTCTATGACGACGCGACGACTGCATTAAACGCAAATGTCGATGTCTGACGACTGTGCTATAAGTGTGGAAGCGCAAATACATACTGCATACATCATGGTTGAACGTAGTTGCTAATGCGATGAAGCACTAAACGCACAAGTTTATGACGACGACTGCATTAAACGCAAATGTCGATGTCTGACGACTGTGCTATAAGTGTGGAAGCGCAAATACATACTGCATACATCATGGTTGTACGTAGTTGCTAATGCGATGAAGCACTAAACGCACAAGTTTATGACGACGACTGCATTAAACGCAAATGTCGATGTCTGACGACTGTGCTTTTAGTGTGGAAGCGCAAATGCATACTGCATACATCTTGGTTGTACGTAGTTGCTAATGCGATGAAGCACTAAACGCACAAGTCTATGACGACGACTGCATTAAACGCAAATGTCGATGTTTGACGACTGTGCTATAAGTGTGGAAGCGCAAATGCATACTGCATACATTGTCTCTTATTCTCTTGGTGGTACGTAGTTGCTAATGCGATGAAGCACTAAACGCACATGTCTAAGACGACGACTGCATTAAACGCAAATGTCGATGTCTGACGACTGTGCTATAAGTGTGGAAGCGCAAATGCGTACTGCATACATCGTGATTGTACGTAGTTGCTAATGCGATGAAGCACTAAATGCACATGTCTATGACGACGACTGCATTAAACGCAAATGTCGATGTCTGACGACTGTGCTATAAGTGTGGAAGCGCAAATGCATACTGCATACATCGTGGTTGTACGTAGTTGCTAATGCGATGAAGCACTAAACGCACATGTCTATGACGACGACTGCATTAAACGCAAATGTCGATGTCTGACGACTGTGCTATAAGTGTGGAAGCGCAAATACATACTGAATACATCATGGTTGAACGTAGTTGCTAATGCGATAAAGCACTATACGCACATGTCTAAGACGACGACTGCATTAAACGCAAATGTCGATGTCTGACGACTGTGCTATAAGTGTGGAAGCGCAAATACATACTGCATACATCATGGTTGTACGTAGTTGCTAATGCGATGAAGCACTAAACGCACAAGTTTATGACGACGACTGCATTAAACGCAAATGTCGATGTCTGACGACTGTGCTTTAAGTGTGGAAGCGCAAATGCATACTGCATACATCTTGGTTGTACGTAGTTGCTAATGCGATGAAGCACTAAACGCACAAGTCTATGACGACGACTGCATTAAACGCAAATGTCGATGTTTGACGACTGTGCTATAAGTGTGGAAGCGCAAATGCATACTGCATACATTGTCTCTTAGTCTCTTGGTGGTACGTAGTTGCTAATGCGATGAAGCACTAAACGCACATGTCTAAGACGATGACTGCATTAAACGCAAATGTCGATGTCTGACGACTGTGCTATAAGTGTGGAAGCGCAAATGCATACTGCATGCATCTCGGTTGTACGTAGTTGCTAATGCGATGAAGCACTAAACGCACATGTCTATGACGACGACTGCATTAAACGCAAATGTCGATGTCTGACGACTGTGCTATAAGTGTAAAACCGCAAATGCATACTGCATGCATCGTGGTTGTACGTAGTTGCTAATGCGATGAAGCACTAAACGCACATGTCTATGACGACGACTGCATTAAACACAAATACCGATGTCTGACGACTGTGCTATAAGTGTGGAAGCGCAAATGCATACTGCATACATCGTGGTTGTACGTAGTTGCTAATGCGATGAAGCACTAAACGCACATGTTTATGACGACGACTGCATTAAACGCAAATGTCGATGTCTGACGACTGTACTATAAGTGTGGAAGCGCAAATGCATACTGCATACATCGTGGTTGTACGTAGTTGCTAATGCGATGAAGCACTAAACGCACATGTCTATGACGACGACTGCATTAAACGCAAATGTCGATGTCTGACGACTGTGCTATAAGTGTGGAAGCGCAAATACATACTGCATACATCATGGTTGAACGTAGTTGCTAATGCGATGAAGCACTAAACGCACAAGTTTATGACGACGACTGCATTAAACGCAAATGTCGATGTCTGACGACTGTGCTATAAGTGTGGAAGCGCAAATACATACTGCATACATCATGGTTGTACGTAGTTGCTAATGCGATGAAGCACTAAACGCACAAGTTTATGACGACGACTGCATTAAACGCAAATGTCGATGTCTGACGACTGTGCTTTAAGTGTGGAAGCGCAAATGCATACTGCATACATCTTGGTTGTACGTAGTTGCTAATGCGATGAAGCACTAAACGCACAAGTCTATGACGACGACTGCATTAAACGCAAATGTCGATGTCTGACGACTGTGCTATAAGTGTGGAAGCGCAAATGCATACTGCATACATTGTCTCTTAGTCTCTTGGTGGTACGTAGTTGCTAATGCGATGAAGCACTAAACGCACATGTCTAAGACGATGACTGCATTAAACGCAAATGTCGATGTCTGACGACTGTGCTATAAGTGTGGAAGCGCAAATGCATACTGCATGCATCGTGGTTGTACGTAGTTGCTAATGCGATGAAGCACTAAACGCACATGTCTATGACGACGACTGCATTAAACGCAAATGTCGATGTCTGACGACTGTGCTATAAGTGTAAAACCGCAAATGCATACTGCATGCATCGTGGTTGTACGTAGTTGCTAATGCGATGAAGCACTAAACGCACATGTCTATGACGACGACTGCATTAAACACAAATACCGATGTCTGACGACTGTGCTATAAGTGTGGAAGCGCAAATGCATACTGCATACATCGTGGTTGTACGTAGTTGCTAATGCGATGAAGCACTAAACGCACATGTTTATGACGACGACTGCATTAAACGCAAATGTCGAAGTCTGACGACTGTGCTATAAGTGTGGAAGCGCAAATGCATACTGCATACATCGTGGTTGTACGTAGTTGCTAATGCGATGAAGCACTAAACGCACAAGTTTATGACGACGACTGCATTAAACGCAAATGTCGATGTCTGACGACTGTGCTTTAAGTGTGGAAGCGCAAATGCATACTGCATACATCTTGGTTGTACGTAGTTGCTAATGCGATGAAGCACTAAACGCACAAGTCTATGACGACGACTGCATTAAACGCAAATGTCGATGTTTGACGACTGTGCTATAAGTGTGGAAGCGCAAATGCATACTGCATACATTGTCTCTTAGTCTCTTGGTGGTACGTAGTTGCTAATGCGATGAAGCACTAAACGCACATGTCTAAGACGATGACTGCATTAAACGCAAATGTCGATGTCTGACGACTGTGCTATAAGTGTGGAAGCGCAAATGCATACTGCATGCATCGTGGTTGTACGTAGTTGCTAATGCGATGAAGCACTAAACGCACATGTCTATGACGACGCGACGACTGCATTAAACGCAAATGTCGATGTCTGACGACTCTGCTATAAGTGTGGAAGCGCAAATACATACTGCATACATCATGGTTGAACGTAGTTCCTAATGCGATGAAGCACTAAACGCACAAGTTTATGACGACGACTGCATTAAACGCAAATGTCGATGTCTGACGACTGTGCTATAAGTGTGGAAGCGCAAATGCATACTGCATGCATCGTGGTTGTACGTAGTTGCTAATGCGATGAAGCACTAAACGCACAAGTTTATGACGACGACTGCATTAAACGCAAATGTCGATGTCTTACGACTGTGCTTTAAGTGTGGAAGCGCAAATGCATACTGCATACATCTTGGTTGTACGTAGTTGCTAATGCGATGAAGCACTAAACGCACAAGTCTATGACGACGACTGCATTAAACGCAAATGTCGATGTCTGACGACTGTGCTATAAGTGTGGAAGCGCAAATGCATACTGCATACATTGTCTCTTAGTCTCTTGGTGGTACGTAGTTGCTAATGCGATGAAGCACTAAACGCACATGTCTAAGACGATGACTGCATTAAACGCAAATGTCGATGTCTGACGACTGTGCTATAAGTGTGGAAGCGCAAATGCATACTGCATGCATCGTGGTTGTACGTAGTTGCTAATGCGATGAAGCACTAAACGCACATGTCTATGACGACGACTGCATTAAACGCAAATGTCGATGTCTGACGACTGTGCTATAAGTGTAAAACCGCAAATGCATACTGCATGCATCGTGGTTGTACGTAGTTGCTAATGCGATGAAGCACTAAACGCACATGTCTATGACGACGACTGCATTAAACACAAATACCGATGTCTGACGACTGTGCTATAAGTGTGGAAGCGCAAATGCATACTGCATACATCGTGGTTGTACGTAGTTGCTAATGCGATGAAGCACTAAACGCACATGTTTATGACGACGACTGCATTAAACGCAAATGTCGATGTCTGACGACTGTGCTATAAGTGTGGAAGCGCAAATGCATACTGCATACATCGTGGTTGTACGTAGTTGCTAATGCGATGAAGCACTAAACGCACAAGTTTATGACGACGACTGCATTAAACGCAAATGTCGATGTCTGACGACTGTGCTTTAAGTGTGGAAGCGCAAATGCATACTGCATACATCTTGGTTGTACGTAGTTGCTAATGCGATGAAGCACTAAACGCACAAGTCTATGACGACGACTGCATTAAACGCAAATGTCGATGATTGACGACTGTGCTATAAGTGTGGAAGCGCAAATGCATACTGCATACATTGTCTCTTAGTCTCTTGGTGGTACGTAGTTGCTAATGCGATGAAGCACTAAACGCACATGTCTAAGACGATGACTGCATTAAACGCAAATGTCGATGTCTGACGACTGTGCTATAAGTGTGGAAGCGCAAATGCATACTGCATGCATCGTGGTTGTACGTAGTTGCTAATGCGATGAAGCACTAAACGCACATGTCTATGAAGACGCGACGACTGCATTAAACGCAAATGTCGATGTCTGACGACTCTGCTATAAGTGTGGAAGCGCAAATACATACTGCATACATCATGGTTGAACGTAGTTCCTAATGCGATGAAGCACTAAACGCACAAGTTTATGACGACGACTGCATTAAACGCAAATGTCGATGTCTGACGACTGTGCTATAAGTGTGGAAGCGCAAATACATACTGCATACATCATGGTTGTACGTAGTTGCTAATGCGATGAAGCACTAAACGCACAAGTTTATGACGACGACTGCATTAAACGCAAATGTCGATGTCTGACGACTGTGCTTTAAGTGTGGAAGCGCAAATGCATACTGCATACATCTTGGTTGTACGTAGTTGCTAATGCGATGAAGCACTAAACGCACAAGTCTATGACGACGACTGCATTAAACGCAAATGTCGATGTTTGACGACTGTGCGATAAGTGTGGAAGCGCAAATGCATACTGCATACATTGTCTCTTAGTCTCTTGGTGGTACGTAGTTGCTAATGCGATGAAGCACTAAACGCACATGTCTAAGACGATGACTGCATTAAACGCAAATGTCGATGTCTGACGACTGTGCTATAAGTGTGGAAGCGCAAATGCATACTGCATGCATCGTGGTTGTACGTAGTTGCTAATGCGATGAAGCACTAAACGCACATGTCTATGACGACGACTGCATTAAACGCAAATGTCGATGTCTGACGACTGTGCTATAAGTGTGGAAGCGCAAATGCATACTGCATACATCGTGGTTGTACGTAGTTGCTAATGCGATGAAGCACTAAACGCACATGTCTATGACGACGACTGCATTAAACGCAAATGTCGATGTCTGACGACTGTGCTATAAGTGTGGAAGCGCAAATACATACTGCATACATCATGGTTGAACGTAGTTGCTAATGCAATGAAGCACTAAACGCACAAGTTTATGACGACGACTGCATTAAACGCAAATGTCGATGTCTGACGACTGTGCTATAAGTGTGGAAGCGCAAATACATACTGCATACATCATGGTTGTACGTAGTTGCTAATGCGATGAAGCACTAAACGCACAAGTTTATGACGACGACTGCATTATACGCAAATGTCGATGTCTGACGACTGTGCTTTAAGTGTGGAAGCGCAAATGCATACTGCATACATCTTGGTTGTACGTAGTTGCTAATGCGATGAAGCACTAAACGCACAAGTCTATGACGACGACTGCATTAAACGCAAATGTCGATGTCTGACGACTGTGCTATAAGTGTGGAAGCGCAAATGCATACTGCATACATTGTATCTTAGTCTCTTGGTGGTACGTAGTTGCTAATGCGATGAAGCACTAAACGCACATGTCTAAGACGATGACTGCATTAAACGCAAATGTCGATGTCTGACGACTGTGCTATAAGTGTGGAAGCGCAAATGCATACTGCATGCATCGTGGTTGTACGTAGTTGCTAATGCGATGAAGCACTAAACGCACATGTCTATGACGACGACTGCATTAAACGCAAATGTCGATGTCTGACGACTGTGCTATAAGTGTAAAACCGCAAATGCATACTGCATGCATCGTGGTTGTACGTAGTTGCTAATGCGATGAAGCACTAAACGCACATGTCTATGACGACGACTGCATTAAACACAAATACCGATGTCTGACGACTGTGCTATAAGTGTGGAAGCGCAAATGCATACTGCATACATCGTGGTTGTACGTAGTTGCTAATGCGATGAAGCACTAAACGCACATGTTTATGACGACGACTGCATTAAACGCAAATGTCGATGTCTGACGACTGTGCTATAAGTGTGGAAGCGCAAATGCATACTGCATACATCGTGGTTGTACGTAGTTGCTAATGCGATGAAGCACTAAACGCACAAGTTTATGACGACGACTGCATTAAACGCAAATGTCGATGTCTGACGACTGTGCTTTAAGTGTGGAAGCGCAAATGCATACTGCATACATCTTGGTTGTACGTAGTTGCTAATGCGATGAAGCACTAAACGCACAAGTCTATGACGACGACTGCATTAAACGCAAATGTCGATGTTTGACGACTGTGCTATAAGTGTGGAAGCGCAAATGCATACTGCATACATTGTCTCTTAGTCTCTTGGTGGTACGTAGTTGCTAATGCGATGAAGCACTAAACGCACATGTCTAAGACGATGACTGCATTAAACGCAAATGTCGATGTCTGACGACTGTGCTATAAGTGTGGAAGCGCAAATGCATACTGCATGCATCGTGGTTGTACGTAGTTGCTAATGCGATGAAGCACTAAACGCACATGTCTATGACGACGACTGCATTAAACGCAAATGTCGATGTCTGACGACTGTGCTATAAGTGTGGAAGCGCAAATGCATACTGCATACATTGTCTCTTAGTCTCTTGGTGGTACGTAGTTGCTAATGCGATGAAGCACTAAACGCACATGTCTAAGACGATGACTGCATTAAACGCAAATGTCGATGTCTGACGACTGTGCTATAAGTGTGGAAGCGCAAATGCATACTGCATGCATCGTGGTTGTACGTAGTTGCTAATGCGATGAAGCACTAAACGCACATGTCTATGACGACGCGACGACTGCATTAAACGCAAATGTCGATGTCTGACGACTCTGCTATAAGTGTGGAAGCGCAAATGCATACTGCATACATCGTGATTGTACGTAGTTGCTAATGCGATGAAGCACTAAACGCACATGTCTATGACGACGACTGCATTAAACGCAAATGTCGATGTCTGACGACTGTGCTATAAGTGTGGAAGCGCAAATGCATACTGCATACATCGTGGTTGTACGTAGTTGCTAATGCGATGAAGCACTAAACGCACATGTCTATGACGACGACTGCATTAAACGCAAATGTCGATGTCTGACGACTGTGCTATAAGTGTGGAAGCGCAAATACATACTGCATACATCATGGTTGAACGTAGTTGCTAATGCGATGAAGCACTAAACGCACAAGTTTATTATCAGAAATGTTTTTGGGCATTCTACTCCACCGAGAGTGACTGCGGCGAACGCAGTGAGCCGGAGGAATCGAAGGTGGAGTAGAATGCCCAAAAACATCCTACTGAATCAAATCTATTGATTACTTTTGGAGATCCTTCCGGACAAAGCAAAGCAAACAGACAAACAGACAAACCGACAAACAGACAAACAGACAAAAAAAATTCTAACTATATTTTCGGCTTCGGTATCTTATGTCAAACACCCAGCGAGTTTTTTTTTTTAATATTTCCAATGTACAGTTTTGACTTTTCTATCATTTTATTATATGTATAGATTATCCATCTCTGAATTAAAACGATGATAATCGATTGTTGACCGTGATAGAAATCATTCACACGTTCGAAATACAGCCTACCTATGTCAAGTAGAGCGCAGACGACACATTTTTCCACTTTGGAAGTGTCCCTTGCGCAGACTATTCATTTTAGAAAAAAATGATGTTAGACACCTCAATAGCATTTTTGAAGACCTATCTAAGACACGTATGGGTTTGATAATTTATTTAATTTGAGTTCTAAGTATGGGGACCCCCAAAATTTACTACTTTTTTTCAAGTTTTATATAAGAATCTTAATGCGGTTCACAGAATACATCTAGTTACCAAGTTTCAATAGCATAGGTATATATATATAGTTTCGGAGAAAAATGGCTGTGACACACGGACGGACAGACAGACAGACTGACATGACGAATCTATAAGGGTTCCGTTTTTGCCATTTGGCTACGAAACCCTAAAAAGCCTTATTATGAAAGGATTATACTGTATAAGTTGGTATAATGAAGAACTTCATGTCAGTTATCGCCATAAAAAACTATAGGTAGTTACCTACTGAATTTCCGTAGCGAGAAATTCAAAACCTATGGAATTTCCCGTTTAGCGAAACCTTCAGTTTTATTACATTTATCATGAAAACGTTGGAAACAAAACAAATCAATGTAGGGTTTAATGAACAAAAGGGTTTCACAAAACGTTTACGCTTGACTTATCTTACTCGCACAATGATTACTCAAAATTCTCAGAATTGGCAACCCTATGTCTATCTATAATTAAGTCAACATTATTGATCACCCTAAAATACATTTCGGCACCAATAACTTATATTCCAATAAATGTATATTACGAATTTATTCATGCATGACAATTATTACACCTACTAATGATAACGTAATTCTGGCTGTAAATCCGATGGGAAATAACATTAATAACATGTAGGTAGGTACCTAAATATTGTAGATCTTATTACTGTCTACGATGTAGCCCATTAAGCTTTTTCTTTTGAAACAGAAATATCAAAGAAATAGGAAAGTATACTGGAGCTATTTTTATCAAGATCATAATATTAAGTACCTAAGTTCTAGTTTGAAAAATATATTCTAAAGTCAGTTTACAAAGGGAAGAGTTATGAAAATAACAAAATCATAAAAAAAATACTTTATAGACCACATGAGAAGGGAAATAGGGACCCGTTTTTTTACCCTTTGGGTACGAAATCTTTAAATGAAGATCATTTTTAATCTAACTAATTTTAACCCCTCTCTATAAAGTAGAGTGCAGAGGGGTTATGGCGAGACTTTGTCTGTAGCTGTGACTCTGTTGCATTAAACTAAGTCACTAGGTGACGCGGATCATCTGTTCAAAGTTTGAAATAAAACAAAAATGACAACGTCAATTGGATTGAACTTTCACTTTCGCAATAAACGTTATAGGGCGCAGTCGAAGTGTGTGTGTAAAGTTTTGGATTTTGTTTCTCAATAACGCTCTAACGGCTACGGCTGAACAGATTAGGTTTAAAGGTACTAGGCAGAATAGATTGCAGTCTGGAAAGTATAGGCTACTTTTATCCCTAGAATAAGTCATATGGGATCCGTGAACGGAAATAGATTTCCACGAGAGCGGAGCCACGGGCGATCGTCAGTTAAAAATAATTTGTAAATACTAACTCTAATGAACTATTGATATTCTGAGTCGGAAAGCATTATTTGTTTCCTACGGTTTTGATTAAACAAACAGAATCGACGAAAACAAATCAAAAGCTATTTATTTATTTGAAGTTCACGATTTATTCCAATTAGTTTTTAGGGTTCCGTACCCGAATGGTAAAAACGGGACCCTATTCATGAGACTTCACTGTCCTGTCTGTCTGTCCGTCATGAGACTGTATCGCATTAACCATGATAGCTAGAGAGCTGAAATTTTTACAGATGATGTATTTCTGTTGCCGCTATGACAACAAATACCGAAATCAGAAAAAAAGGGGGGATTAAGGGGGTCTTTATAAAACAAACGTGATATTTTGGCCGTTTTTGGTACGAAACCCTCTGTGCGCGAGTCACACTCGCACTCAGCCGGTTTTTTCTCAGATGTCTAATCAAAATTGGTTATGTAAAACGTGAGATTGAGTCTGATTCTTGATTTACTTTACACACTAGGTAACATTGAAGAGTTCAGAATAAATGTGAAAGGTTCTTCAACTTGCAGATGAGGTGGACTTACTCTAAACTCTAACTAAAAAATCTTAATGACTTAGAATTCGGTAATAGAAGTGGCCGACTTCTATCACCGAATCCTGATACTATGTGATGAAGTGATCATAATATACAAAAAGTTCTGACAACGACTTCTGTCTCTCGAACTCGAAGATCCCTGGACAGGTTTCCCCCAACATTTACAAAGGGGTTTAGTGTTACATCTTTAATATTGCAAATGTCCATAGGCAACGAATTGATTAGATAGGCTGTATGCCTGTCGCCTTAGTGGTATAAACAAATTACCTTTGTTATACAATAGCGGACGTCACGTGGTTTCACCCACGTGGTTCCCGTTCCCGTGGAAATACGGGAATAAAATATAACCTATGTTCAACGCAGAGAGTGTAGCTTCCCAACAGTGAAAGAATCTTTCAAATAGGTCCAGTAGTTCCGGAGCCTATTTGATGCAAACAAACAATCAAATCTTTCCTCTTTATAATATTACTATAGATATTAAAACTAAACGTACTTATATTGATCGATTGTTACCCTTGATAGGATTCATTCACATGATTGAAATACGATCGTCTACCAATAGGTATATTGTACATGGCAAGTAGAGCATCCAAGATGATTTAAAGATAATTATGTTCCTTATTGCTTCGGTGAATCAACTCAATATAACATCGTGTAAAGCTTTGATTTACCATAATGATATTAATGGATGCCTGTCGTTTGACCGAAAAGATTTTGCCAAAATTTCACAACCCAAACAAATTTTGGCCTTCTCATTTTAGACAAATGCAATGTTTCGAATAATTTTAGTACGCACTTTTTCATTTCGTCAAATTTTTATTTGGCACAATATTACCAAGGATAATATCATTATGGCATTTGATCTTTTAGCAAATTATTTATTACAGAAAACAATATTTATTACAGAAAATAAACGTTTGGTCAAATGATTTGCTATGCCAACAATTTCAATGGTGTAACCCCGATAAGGTTCCAAGTCGAATACTGCACACCTCGATTTGGATAGGTTAGGTTAGAAGGCTAATGCAGGAGCGGAGCTCTCACATTAGCCTTCGTGGTTATGTTTTTTTATAACCATCGACTGAAATAGTAGCTCCGCAAAAAAATAAATGAGACATTTGGCTTATTTTATTTTGCGTAAAATATATTTTTCCAACTTAAACATTTGACTAAATAAAAAGTACTAGGTAGTTGGTAAATAAGTTATTGTTTAAACGTTCACTGCCCAAACATGACGTTTGCGTTACAATTATTTGTGAAGAGATTTTTTGCTAAGTAATAATTTGGCAAATGAAATTATGAGAAATATTTTTTGGGAAATTATAATTTGGCAATTTCTTTTCGGTCAAATATAATAGACCCGAAATTAATACCTCATACATATCACCTAGTTTTATTCATTTCAATAAATATGTTGTGATAATCACCTTCGCACACAACCTAATAAATCAAATACTATGGAATCCACCACCAACATAGAAAACACCCAAACTCCGAAACAATATGTGTCGATAGATATCAAAGACGCCCAAGTCACATTAAAACGTTTTTCGGATAATGGTGTTCTTTTCTAGTTTGGAGTTTTAGCCAGTAATAAGTTAAGATTATTGTTTTGTGTTATTAATATTAAGCCTGGCAATACTAACCAAATACAAAGCAAAATAAATACACACGGTAATTATACAATTTTAAGGAGTTTTACCCGGACTTAGGCACTTATGATATAATGCATACGGACATGGTCAATATTGAAAAAATAGGGCTCTGGACTTGGGAAAGTTTGAAATATTGTAACAGGACTTAGTCACGTTTGATATGACTTATTGACAAGGGTACGGACTCAGAAAATTTGTTTAGGTACAAGTTACTAATACTTGCACTTTTGAAAAGGTATAGAAGTATTGAAAACGAGGTATAATTTCGAACAATCAAAATAGTCCGACCCTGTTCAAATTTATGACGTACCGGTCCCGACGTACGATCTTGTTATGAAAACATGTTATTTTACGCTTAAACTTACCGATTTTGGCCATTTTTCTTTCCGTAATCACTTGCACTTTTCTTCTTCTTCTTTTTTGGTAACTCTGCTTTTATTATATTGTCCATAATTAAAATAAAAACAAGGTGCGCGGCTATTACCAGCACGTGGACTGAGCAAGAATGGCGGCCATGACAGAGTAAAGATGATGTGTGATTGGCTGTAATGGACTTGGGCTCGTATGATTTGAAACACGAAATTGACTTGGGTGGGATTGAAAAAAAGAATCAATTATCGACCTTAATTTCTTAAGGAAGCCGTGGACTTGGATAGGATCGATCTTAAACGAAAACAATCGTATTTTTTTACTAAATCGAAGAAATAAATAAAACTCAAAATGACTGGTACCTACTGGACTTGGGCGGGTTTGATATCCATCGACACATATCTGAACTAAATGCGACGGCAATACCTAAATTCAACATATTTTACAAAGGCATGTATTTAAATCGATATCTGTTTATTCCCTTTTTTGAACAAAATATTTCAAAGTTCAACCAAAAATACTGACTTATGTACTGTGTGCACTAATTATGCACACAAATTCAATATAGGTACTGTTTTTTTTAATCCTTAAATATAAATTCTCTTTATTAACGTAATTAAAACTAATATAAGCACATTATTAGGGTTATACAAGAAACATATAAAATTATAATTACTTAAAACTAAAATAAAAACTAACTACCTACCTATCAATATATAAACTAGGTCCCTTTGGTAATGTACCTACGACGCAAGCAGCATTCCCAAGCTGAATAGCTATAGAGAAGCCTTTGTGCGAAATAGCTACCTGCGCGGGGATCACGTGTTTCTTCCCTCAGACGCTTACACAGAGCCGTGAAAAGACCATGCGCACCGCGACCCCATGGACCCAGTGTCTCGAAACCAAATGGAACGAATTCGTATTGGGTACCGAGACAACTGTACTTGCCGATCTTTAACCGCTCGCGAGCATTAGCCGCCACAGCAGCTCTTGGTAGTAGCCGGGAGGACTCTTTAATGGTATTTGCAGAACTATTTTACTGGATAAATCATTATTATCAAAATAGTATCTAAAAATTGTGAATTCCTTAGCTTAACAAACATATTAAAACTTATTTAAGGAAATCATCGTCTAATTTACTTTTAGGAACATCTTTTACTCTAATTAAAACCCCAATTTAATCAATTAGCTTTACAAAATTAATTTTTATTAATCAAAAAAATAAAAAACTAACCTAACTTACCTGTTCCGTTATAAGATTGTACAATTTAGAGTGCAAGTTAGTATTTTTGATAAGCAATTCGTATTTTTGTTCAGTAAATCATATACCTATCCGATATACGAACCACTTTTCGGTTTGGATTCTTAAAAGAAAGGTCATCTCGTATTGTTAGCTTTATGTAGTACAGGTTTCGTTAATCTATGGTTTTTTGCACCAGTAGTGTCAAAGACTATATGTGCAGAAAAATGATAGAGATGTGCATTTCAAAATATCCCTTTTACAAATTCCTCGCAGCCCACGTTTTATCCGTTGTCTAATGTAATAGCGCAACAAGCTACTACTTACGTCTAGTCAACTACTCACCATAAAAAATATTTATTTATTTTAATGATATTTTAAGACAGTTGGAATTTTAATTATATTAAGGAATGACTTTTCCTGGTATAAAAGCTTTCCTAACATTTCTTTAGCGCTTGGGAATTCGATACAGAAAAGCTAGGTCAAGTTCCCAAATAAAAAAGAATGCGATCCTATTTTTATCATTTTATTTTCCCCCAACTGCGTAAAGTACCTATTTCAATTTTTGCTAAAACAAGATTTATGTTTGAGACATCACGGTTTGAATCACAAAACTAGCGAGATCCCAAATGGAATAGGCGTAATGGCTCTAAATCTCCAAGCCGAAGTTTGTAATGTAATCTGACATCTCTTGCTTTTAAAATAAGAACTAGTCTCAATAAATTACACATTCGTGATTTTTTTTTTTTAAATCGACAAGAGCAATCTTAATCCTTCTTGGAAGTCCTTTCATATTTTATTCCTTTTTATTGCTGGTGTGTATTAAGTGGGTTATAAATTATTTTTGACAAAGGTGAAGTGTGTATTTTTGAAACACTTGGGAACACCTGTGTTGACAGAGTGCCAAAAAACTTAAGGGTCTGACTTTCGCTACTTATGGATATCTATCGAGTCCATCTTAGCGGTTTATTTAGCCGGTGTATGATGATTGTTTTCATATTTTAAATATTATTTTCGACACTTACGTGCTTTGATATTAGATCTTTGAAATAATAATCTTACGACCAATACAGCGGTGCAACTGGTTGACTTTTTATACTTTCATCATTATCGCCTACCTCGTACGACTCAACGTTCGACAAAACCAAGACTTGAGATATCGTCAAATGTGTGTAAGCATAATTATATCACATTACATATATTTTATTTATAGTTTAACGAACAATGAACTATTTCAGTATGTAGAATCGAGTGTCAAATAAATCACACGTTTCACAGAATAAGTACCAACAATACTTAAGGTGCCGTTTTATTTTCCTACTTTCTTGTAACGAGCAATTCCAACTGATTGAACATTATATTTGAATCCTTGAGTTTTTTATCTTATGTGCCTATTGCCATCGCACACATTTCCATCTATGTCATCCAGGTAATCATTTTCTTTCCTGTGGTATCTTCCTTCGCTATGTTCTGTTCTGTCACGGGCCTGGGGTTGTACTTCCGAGGGCATCCCCGAGATTCTCAGCCGTGGGCAGATGAAAATGCTCCGTGTGATTTTAGAAGGAGTACAGCATATCATGACGTGGAGTTTCATTCGATACTATTTTGTGGTTTATGTCAGACTGGCTAGTAAAGTTGCCTTTGTCTTCAAAGTTCTCAAACTCTCCTGGTATGACTCTGACGATGATGACGTGCCTCATTTTTTAATTAATGTCATTGTATTTGCCACCATAGCCTATGGATATTTGCAACACCTGAGTTGATTGTGATCCTGTTTAAATATTATTGATATGTTTTTAAATCCTTAGATAACAATTGGGACTGCAGCGATGGTGGACTGGACTGGCTGGCAATAGAACCAAGAAATGGGTCATTAAAAAGAAAAATAGTGGATTACTACGATCTTGTATGTCAACAGCAACTTTATAAGACTAAGCCGTTGCACATAGTCATGGACATAATTCAGGTAAGTTTACACATTTCTATTTATAGTAAGTATTATATGTATGTATTGTATGTATGTATGTGTTAAATCAAAACCGGTTCAGAAGTCATGATAATACAGCTTGACATTATGTTTTACTAGAAGCCTTATACCTACATTGCACAGGTCAAAGTCTTTTGGTTATTATCAGTTATTATCAACTCGCGAACGAAGTCGCCGGCAACAGCTAGTTTCTTATAAAGTAAATATAGTATTTAACTGTTTCAATTATGTTCTTTCGGTCACATAGCTGTTTGTTTTATCAAAACCGGTTCAGAAGTCATGATTGCTTGACATTATGTTTTACTAGAAGCCCTATGCCTACATTGGACAGGTCAAAGTCTTTTGGTTATTATCAGTTATTATCAACTCGCGAACGAAGTCGCAGGGAAAAGTTTTTTTTATAAAGTAAATATATTATAGTATTTAACTGTGTCAAATTTTATGTTCTTTCGGTCACATAATCTTTAGATGTTTGTTACTCAATCACGCTGTAACAGCTGAACGGATCTGGCTGATATTAGGTAGTTATAGGGCTTTTTTTTGTTTAACGTGAGGGAAAATCCTCATGGATGTTATGCCGGACTCCTACCGACTAAAACACCTCACGTAACGCCCAACAGCCTATGGTTGGGAGCCCCGGGTAAGCGCTCGGAAGGATGTCCCAGGACTCGCAACAGACCCACGGCCGCCACCGCGGTCTCGCCCAGGGGGTGGTTCGGGTGCTATCCCACGTCTTTGGAGGGTTTCGGTTGTGATCCCGCTTCTAAGGGGGGGGGAGGGGGGGGCATGCCTGAGTTCCTCACGTCACGCTGCCGTCATGGGCCTGCTTCTGTTCTGATTATAATACCTGTAGTCTACTTTTTATGCCGAGAATATTTCCATGGGAAGCGGCAAACGGAAACGGAATTCTAATCATCTAGTAAAAATTAATCCTTATACCTTTCTTTTTGTTTTGACAGGAATGACTTCGTAAAATTAAATTTAGAACATCAAATTGATTATTATCACAAGCTTTGCGACGGCGACGTCGGAAAAATTGAGATTTATTAACCTTCATTTGTTCCAACTCAGAAATAATTATGGAAGTTTTAATTTGATAGGTCTCTGATTTGCAGAACAAAAGATTTTCAATATTAGTATTTTATGTAGGTATTCCTGAAAAAATCCAATTCTAAATTGCTTGGTGTAAGCGATTCGGTTGGACGTTGATGGATGAGATATTATTAAATATAATATTAAAGTCGGTGCCAAGTAAACCGATAGGTTTAGGTAGGTATTATTAATGGCAGAGACCTCAATATTATATTTATTAATACTTATCTGATAAACGGTACTGTATTTCACTTTCACCATTTAATTCTATTTGACACTGACAACTGACAAGTGACATGACAGTGACAGTTCATATGGGTACGTCCACAGACATAATAGGGTCCAGACACGATCAATTGGCAATTGTCATGCCTCGTCAAAATCATGTGTATATTAACATACGTCGATGCACAAACACATGCAAAGAAATCACACACACTGAAACAACTTCTATTCCTAAATATCAGACTTGACTCAATATATTGATCCGTGTCGGTGGCCCATAAATAATACGTCTGGACTTATGGAGGGTTCGTCAATGTAATTTTGTTTTAGAAGATTTTGTGCTTAAGGTTGACGCGTACTTTCCACTCCCGACACTTGATTAAGCGTAAAGGTCTTATTTAATTATATTCATTTCTTTTTTTGTTATTATTATTTATTTTTTTATTTTGTGTACAGTGACAGTCCTTTTTAGACCGTATATATTATTTATACTGGTTAATTTTTCGAATATCGTGCTTTCAATTGGAAAGTATTCCTACCAAATAAAACTGGAGATGTTCGGTGTGCGTCAGCCTTTATAATTCTAACGCTTTCTTGTTTCTCCTTATGTTTTTTACATTTATTGTTATGTATTTCTATATGATTATGTGTCAGTACACATAATCATATAGAATTTTTATAATATAAAATTTTATTGTAAATATAGGTGATAAGTGAATACAGTTATTCACTTATCACCTATATTTACAATAAAATTTCTCTATAGTGTTGCTCGGACTGTGTAGACACAGACTTTAGTAAGTAGCTTAGTAGTTTGCCGTTGTGAATGTACAGCTTGGTTTAGCTTTAGTTATTTGCAGTGGTGTTACATTATTTTGATAAATCAGCACAGCTGGCAGGTGGTTAATGTTGGTTGAGTGCTAGCTATTTTATATAGTATTGTTATTACTCATTCATATTTTTTATTGCATCCAGTATTATTATTATTTTTAAGTAGGTGCTATATTATTATTTGTTATAGTTAATTTTATTTTATTTTTATATAATATATTTTTATATATTTTTTAATTGTATTTAAATATTTTTATTTTTATTATTCATTAGACACACATATTTTACATTTTCTATGTCTTGGTGTGATACAGAAGATGATAGTGATTCGGAGAGTTTTCATTCAGCAGTCGGCACTAATGATAGCTTTAAAAGTGTTATGTCTCTTGCAGAGTATATTGATTTTCAGTTTTTTGAAGTACCAAGGAATTTCAATGCGGTTCACGTCAATGCCCAAAGCATCCCGGGACATCTCCCAGTTATGCTGACGACTTTTGACTGTAAGAATATCCATGCTATTTTGGTTTCAGAGACGTGGTTTAAATCAACCCACTCTTCCACTCTATACTCCCTTCCTGGGTTTCAGCTTATCAGAAATGATCGCTGGGAAAGCGGTGACAGGCGGGGGGGTGGCGTAGCTATATATCTGCGTACATATATTCCTTTTAAAATTTTAAGTATGTCAGCGCAGCCACCCCCAGCCAACGCTGGCGAGCATTTGTTTCTCGAAGTTGAACTCAATAATACTAAAGTCCTCCTCGGTATTTACTACTGTCACTTGTCAAGTGTACAATTCTTTCCCTCTTTGGAAACCTTGTTGGTAAATCTCATGCCGTCTTACAGTCATACGATCATTATGGGTGACTTTAATGCTTGCTTAGTTAAAAATGATTCTCGCACTACTGCTTTTTACAACCTTTCCAACTCCTGTAACCTATCAATTCTACCCTCAGATACAACGCATCACTTTCCTAACTGCAAACCTAGCCTAATTGATCTTATATTGGTTTCTTCCAGAGAGCACGTCGTGAAGCATGGGCAATACCCAGCTGACGCGTTTTCTTATCATGATTTAATTTTCCTTTCTTACAAAATCCGTGTTCCTAAAGCTAAGTGTAAAATCCTCATGCAGCGCAATTTTGGTGGCATGAACTTGGAAAACCTTCGTCAGGATGCCAGTGATATTGACTGGGCTCCACTGACAACCTCAGAGTCAACTGACGAACAGGTTAACATGTTTACAACTAATATTATTAAGCTGTATGACAAGCATGCACCTATTAGACCAGTCAAAATTAAGCATCCTCCCGCTCCATGGCTCACCTCTGATATTAAAAATCTCATACACAGAAAAGCAGCAGCAAAATTTAGGTATAAAATTAGGCCAAGTGACAATAATTATAAAAAATATGTCTCAATTCGTAATCACTGCAATAAGGTGTGTAGGAAAGCGCAGCGCCAGTACATTCATAGTAATATCCAAAATGGGGACCCAGGTAGGGTGTGGAAATTTCTCAAATCTTTGGGGGTTGGAAGAAAACGTCAAGATGCAATTCCGAAAGACCTTCACGTTGATGTGCTAAATCAACATTTCGCTGCCTCGTCTAACTATGACAAGACGACTAAGGCACAAACAATTGGTTTTCTTTCATCTCTTCCAGAACCCAACTATCCACCATTTGTCTTTGATCTTTTCACTGCTTGTGATGTTAGGAGGACCATTGTATCAATATCATCAAATGCAACGGGTACGGACTGTGTCAGCCGTCATATGATCCTTCCCATCCTCGATGAACTCCTTCCCATTATCTGCTACATCTTTAATTATTCCATCACTACCGGTGTCTTTCCGACTTCATGGAAGAGTAGTCAAATCATTCCCATACCTAAAAAAGCTAAACCCTTAAATATCACTGATTACCGCCCAATATCCATACTCCCATTCCTATCCAAGGTACTTGAGCGACTTGTCCACACACAAATCAGTAGATTTCTTCTCAAAAATAATATCCTCAACCCATTTCAATCCGGTTTCCGTCCTGGTCATAGCACTATAACGGCTCTGGTTAATATCACGGATGATATCAGGTCCGGTATGGAAGTTGGAAAGCTAACAATCCTTGCCTTGTTGGATTTCAGTAATGCTTTTAATACTGTTGATTTTGATGTGTTGCTATGCGTTATGCGTTCTCTTAACATATCTCCGACAGTGATTGACTGGCTTCAAAGTTACCTGTGTGGACGCCGGCAACGTGTATGTATTGAAAATACGTTATCCAATTGGTGTGATACTGTCGTTGGCGTACCCCAGGGCGGCGTTCTCTCCCCTTTACTTTTCTCAATTTTCATAAATTCTATATCAACTAATATTTCTTCCTCTTACCACCTTTATGCAGATGATTTACAAATCTACCACCAAGCATCGCTTCAACAAATAACGGAAGCTATCGAATTTATTAACAGAGATCTGAACAACATATGCAACTGGAGTAGGGCCTATGGACTTAAGGTGAATCCTACGAAATCACAGGTAGCAATCTTGGGCAGTTCCAGAATTGTATCGAAAATTGAGTGGGATGATATTCCCCCTGTTACCTTTGACAACACAATAATACCTATCTGTAAAAAAGTTAAGAATCTCGGTGTATATATTGATTCTAGTTTATCTTGGGATCCACAAATAACAGAGGTGAGTCGTAAGCTGTTCGCATCTGCGGGCTCTTTAAGGAAGCTTCAAAATCTGCTGCCAATGACTACCAAAATTGCGCTTGCGAACGCATTACTGTTATCCATACTTGATTATGCAGATGTCAGCTATACCGATCTCACCGAAAACCAGTTAGACAAACTTGAGCGTCTTCAAAATGTCTGTATAAGGTTCATTTTTGGCTTACGCAAATATGACCATGTTTCACAGTTCAGAACACAGCTCGGATGGTTATCAATAAGACTTCGCCGGGATGCTCACGTTCTTTCGCTACTATATAATATATTATTTAGCCCTTCTTCTCCTTCCTATCTTAAGGGACGGTTTGAGTTCCTTCATGACACGCATTCGAAATGTCTAAGGTCGTCAAAGAACCTGAGGTTAAAGATGCCATATCACTCTTCCATGTTCTATGACAAATCGTTTACGGTCACTGCAATCCGACTATGGAATAAACTTCCTGTCAAGATAAGACAAGCACAGACTTTAGCCAAATTTAAAACTATGGTAAAGGAACACTATTTGTCTATGTAGCATACTTTTTATGTACGAGTGTGCGTTATTTAGGTAGGTATGTATGTGTATGTGTATGTGTATGTATGTATGTATGCATATATGTAGGTATGTATGTATATATGTGGATATGTATGTATATATGTATGTATGTGTCTTATGGTTATGTATGTTTAGGCAGTATAATCACTTGATAAATTGTATCTATGGAATGTACGAAAAGTATAGCAGATCTATAAGTACGCCAAACAACTACCACTCTTTACCTTACCAACTTCTCCATCCAAAGGTTGCCTGGTAGAGATCGCTTTTAGCGATAAGGCCGCCCATTGTATTGCTATCAGTATATAATGTATGTCATCTTAAGTTATTGAACTGGCGTACAATAAAGTGTATAATAAATAAATAAATAAATAAATAAATCCAAATACATATTACTTTGTGCTAAGTAAATTTTATTTTTTAGTTTTTTATTTTTGTTCGAAATCGGTTCCTTTTGTTAAAAAAAATTAAGTGACGGATAGACTGAAAAACCTATCTTTAGGTGTAAAATTCTGAACAATACATATTAATCTTTAAACGTTTTTAAAAGACTAGTTAAAGAACATTATTTATCATTATAGAATCTATGAATGTACTCGTACTTATTTGTATATATATGTATATATTTATATGTTCTTATGTATGTATGTAGTTGTGTATGTATGTATTTTGTGTATGTATGTATTTGTGTATGTATATTATGTTTTATTTATTTTTATTGACATGTATGTGTTGATGACGTGGAACGTTTAAACTTTCAAAATGACGTGTATTAGTAAATTACATCTGATCTCTTTACACTAATGACCACCTATATCCTGTGATTCTTAACAGTCTTTTCCATCCAAAGGTTGCCTGTAAGAGATTGCTTTTTAGCGATAAGGCCGCCCTCTGTAAATTTATAAAATTGTAATGTCTTTCTTTTCTGTATGTTTTATATTGGTGTACAATAAAGTTTATTCTATTCTATTCTATTCTATTCTATTAATCAAGCCCACATACAAAGTAAGTAACTGCTGTAACTCGTAAGGGAATTCTCTCGACTGTCTTTCGTCTCCGTCATCAGATCGACTCAAGACCCTCTTATTGTAGTACTTTAAAGTACTACTTAATGAAAAATAAATATAAACGCACTTGTTGCCCCTACAATTTTCAAAAGTTTCCCTCGATTTCTTCGAGATACCGATATCAGATCCTGACTTCCTTGTAACGAGACTACCTTAGGACTATCTACTTTTCAATGAAAAAAAATTTGCAATCGGTCTATAAACAACGGAGTTATGCGCGAAAATCATTAAAAAAATAGGTACCGACAGTCGAATTGAGTAACCTCCACCTTTTTTGAAGTGGGTTAAAATTACTGTACAATTTCAGTAATAGCTGGTACCCATAGCAGAAAAAATTTCATGGTTTAGGTACCAACTGACAATTATCTGATGAACAACAATTTGTTAAACAAAATGTAAGATTCTATAATTGTAAATTGCCATGTTGCCATGCAAGTCTATGCATTCCGCCTTTTACGTGGGACAAACACACTTGGTGTAAAGTGAATGTTTAATGTTTAATGTGCCCCTGTTTTTGTATGAAGTTGGCCGTAGGTATACATATTACATAGTTACAAATTTTAATAGCCAAATGGAGAAACCTTTAAGTAGAAAAGAAATCTTTCTTTTCAGTTTACCTACAACTAGATCCATGCTAACGATTGATCGTCCTGCCAACACAGCCCGAAACGCATACGGGGTTGTCAAAATTTTGGCATGTTTGAGGCAAAGACCTTTTGTACATATCTTGTACTAACGGACGTCACGCGGTTACACATGAGTAGCTCCCGTACCCATGGGAATGCGGGAATAAAATATAGCATAATGTTACTCAGGGTAAATGTAGCTTTCATTTGGGGAAAGAACTTTTGAAATTGGCACAGTAGTTTTTGTGTTTATTCATTACAACATACACACACACTAATTTGAATTTGAAAAATTAATTTGTGGACATTCACACACAACAGCATCTAGCCCAAATTAAGCTAACATAAGCTTGTGCTATGGGATCTAGACGACTGATATACATACTTATATATTTATAAATACATACATATTATACATTGTACATAGAAAAAACCTCTCTCTCATCTCTGAAAAGCTACATTCACCTAAAATAAATATGCTTATTGTCATTCGTGGTGATTTTTATGTCCAAAGTGTCCGTCGCAGTGAACATAGTCAATTCTACAAATCTTGAATATGTCCGCTTTGACGGACCATGCCAAATTAGGAGTGATTTTTTGGTTGCAATGCGCAGATTGGTTGTTTTTTTTGTTAACAGCCTGTGCCAGTAAAATAGTTAATCTGATAACGAGAAATCTAAAACACCTTTCCAAGTTTGCGATACGACGCTTATGAAGCATTGCTCAAGGCAAATGAATTCTCCAGAATAAATAAACTGGAATTCTCCAAAATAAATAATCTGGAAATGGCAAAGTTTGCACCTTATGTGGCCTTATCCATTATTTCCTTTCAAATTTGACAATATTCGAACTTCTTCCTTGTTGAAGGAAAACAAATTTTCCTTTGACAATGGAAGAAACACGTTATCAATATTGTCAAAAAACCGTAGTGTACTGCATAAAATGCAATACACGATTATATTTTGTAACAGCTAACACCTCGAGAAACTGCTTCTGAAAATTGCAAACGAAATAAATGTATAGTAGTTGAGTAAAAATGTTTTCATTGTTTATTTTTTGCATGTTTTTTGGTTATTTTATTGAATAAAAAATACTTAAGTAAGTACTAGTTTATTATTTACTAGCTGTTGCCCGCGGCGTCGTCCGCGTGAAATTTTGATCGAAACATACATACTTCAGTGATAAAAAGTAGACTATGGGTTATTCCAGACTATGATCTATCCCAGTACCATATTTCAGCCAAGTTTGTTAAACCGCATTGGAGGTGACAGCGTCCATCACGGCGACACGAAATTAACTTTGTTGCGCGTTATTTTGATTTGGCTATACCTATCTCCTAATATATATTTTTTAATTTATATGGTGTACAGAAAATAAAATCATGTTTGGCATTATATGACCAACTAACGTATTTTTAAATGATAAAGGTGTTTATCCTCACACCTTGCAACCGGGTAAGGTCCGATAGGGTCCTTCGCTGTTTGACACCACGAATTATTGACACCACGGTGTCAATCGCAGAAGAACGTTTTTTGAATTGGCGGTTTGGCACCACGGTGTCAATCGACGAATACTTTATATGGCTTCGTTGATTGACACCATGATTTAAAACAGCAAAGGACGGCACATTGGCATTTTTATTATCAATAATTCGTGGTGTCAAACAGCGAAGGACCCGTCCGATAAGGGCTTTTTTCCGGACACACTTATATTGTGGAACTATCTCCTTGTCTCGGTTTTTATTTTACACACGCCTATAGCATGGGGTTCTTCAAAGGGCTTTTGCAGGGTCGGCGGCGCGAGTGTAGCGTCTCTGGTGTTGCAGACGCTCATAGGTTACGGTATCAATAAAGATATAGCTATCCAATTGCTGATTTAGAATTGCCCGTTTTTGCAAAAAATTACGATCGATATTTTAAAAAATGGGCAATACCTAATATTAAAATAAGAACAATAAACTATCTTCACGCCAAATCCCTTGCGGGGTAGGCAGAAAGAACCGAGCGCCACACGGCACGGTCCATACACACCTCACTTGCTTCTTCAACTTTCATTTTTCTTTTCATGCATGCACGTCGGTTCCTACGGCTCTTGACATCACCTTCAACTAACACACGATTAATTTGGTCGTGGTAGGTGTGTCGTGGCCTTCCCCGACTCCTACGTCCATCCACTTTCGCGTTTCACATGCCCGAACCATCGTAGCATGCCCTTCCTTACTTTAACACCGACACTCTCTTTCAGACCAACTCTCTTTCTTACATCTTCATTCCGAACGCGATCTGCGAGCGTTACTCCGCAGATTTTGCGTAGCGCGCGCATCTCGACCGCGTTTATTCTACTTTCATGCGTTTCCTGCCATACCCAACTCTCGCTTACATACGTTAGCGTAGGTATCAGCACCGCATTGTGTACTGCGAGCTGGGCCTTTTGACTTAAGCCCTTGGTACCTAAAAGTTTGCCTAACGCTCCATTCACACTATTGCCCGCAGTTACCCTCTTTTCTACATCAGCGGTGTACCGTCCATCCCTGCTAAATGCACATCCAAGATATACAAACTCATCCACCTGTTCCAGCACTACATCATTTACAGTTATCCTGGCATTCGTTCTGTCCTCTTCTCTTTCGAATACCATCACTTTCGTTTTAGTCGCGTTCAAATGTAAGCCTCTCATTAGACAATAAGTATTAAAAATGTGCGTAACATAACTTCTACCTATGTTATGCTTAAGCCCCGAAATTTTCTATAGGCAGAGCAATACTGTAGAACAATATACCTATATTAGAAGGTATTATTTTAATCTATCTCATAGAGTGCAGCCAGCGTCTGTAACGAATGTGTTTATATATGACATCACATTAGAAGCCTTTCAGAATGTTGAAATATTATCTTTGAAAATGAAGAATTTCTCATAAAAACTTATAACCCCAATTTTACAACTTTGCAAATCCAAAGTATACTTGTCTATTATTTTGTTACCAGAAACCGGTTTACCGAATTTTATGATGCTTACTTTGAAGATGACGAATTTCCATACAACTGTTTATAGGTACCTTATTTCGCCACCTTAATGGTCGAATTGCCAAAAATCCTTTCTTATTACTTACCTAGTTAATAAAAGGTACCTACTGTCCAAATTTCATCATTCTAGGTTCAGGGGTTTCGTCTCTACGTTGATGAGTCAGTCAGTCCCTTTCTCTCTTTATAAAATAGTATACATTATATCCTATAACTTGTAGTTATCCCAGAAGTGGGAAAACTATATTTTTTTATTACTTTTTTAAAGGTGCAAGGGTTAAAGTCCTAGAGTAATAAAAAATATTTTTCTAAAATTTGTAACTGCCAAATAAAGGTTTTTAGCCCTTATTTTTCTTTTGCAAACATAGTCCGTTACAAAAATTCTGTGTTGTAATTTCTAAAATTAGTCATGCGAATCTTTTCTAGCTTTTCAAAATATAAAAGACTTCAACTTAATTTATACTAACTCTCAATTAATAACAGAGACATGAATGAGTTCGTTCTTAATTAAATGTCAACGTAATCAAGTCGAGATTTAATTTAAATATTACTTGAATAATATAGGTACCTAACCTATTTAAATTACTGGGAACTTTACCAGTTGACTTTGATGGAGAGGAATTCTTCGACACCTAAACGAGGCATTGTCTGTCAGGGTTACCACTCCCCCTCCCTATTATTTTTATTTGTTTTTTTTTCCTGTAGATAATCTTTAGAGTGTAATTTACATTTCACTTACACACTTTTTTGATTTTTATTAGACTGAGAATATCTATTTAAATGTTACTTATCGGTTATTACACAGTAATATTCACAAGAATATCATGCATAGACGGCCAATCTATCGTTATACGACACGTCGTTCATGCATCCCATTGGAGCATATTTTGGAAATAAAAGCCCAGCTAAGAAACTAATGCCTCTTTTTTTACGTTAGGGAAAATCCTCAGAGGATGTTATGCCGGACTCTTACCGACTAAAAAACCTCACGCAACGCCCAACAGCCTGTGGTTGGGAGCCCCGGGTAAGTTCTCGGAAGGATGTCCCGGAACTCACAACAGACCTACGGCCGCCACTGCGGCCACGCCCAGGGGGTGGTTCGGGTGCTATCCCGCGTCTTTGGGGGGCTTGGGTGTTATCCCGCTTCTAAGGGGGGGGGGGGGGGGGCATGCGTGAGTTCCTCACGTCACGCTGCCGTCATGGGCCTGCTTCTGTAAGGACGGTGAGCGACCCTCTCACCGTCCTCAGACCCCCGGTCATGGAGGCCGATAGTCCTCGGCGAAAACACGTCGGCGGCGTCCAGGCCGCCGACTGCGGAACTCAGGTGGGAGAGCTCTCTCCCGCACCCCGCCCGCCGCCTCATTCACGAGCATGACCTGCTCGCAGAAAGAGGCGGCGCAGTCCCACTTACTCCCGCTGGAAGAAACTAATGCCTTATTCCAGACTATAATCCAACCCGGTACCAAAATTCAGCTGGATCCGTTCAGCTGTTAGAGCATGATTGAGTAACAGACATCCAAATATCCAAACATCTTTACCAACTTTCACATCATAATTTCATTATTAGTAGGGTAACTGTGAAACAAGATTCAACTCAACAGCTTTATCAATTTAATTCATGAAAAAATAATTTAATTTGAAATCCTAGTATGTAGTACCTACACTATGTAGGCATAAAGCCTTACAGCCGAAATCGAATTCCTTTCAAAGCAACGCTAAGCCTAAATCTACTATGTAGCTGAAGAATTCGTTGCCTAGCTTGAATTAAAATTCAATAAGGATCTTACCCATTTAATTATATCTTTATTATAATGAGTTACAGACTACACACTGTTTCATCCGCAATCCATTTTGTTACATAGGTAACAACAGTAACTGTTCAAACTGAAAATAAATTTGTTGTCTGCTTGACTTGTGGACATCTATGATTACGGCTCCCTAATGAGCAGAAAAATATTTTTTATTAATAATACAATATTATGAACTTTTTCACTGGTCTTAAACATAAGCAATCGGAACCATCGGCAAGCGCCCTACGCCGCGCCAGTAACTATTTAGTAATCTGTGGCCGCGCCCCGACTTCATTGCACTCAAAAGTCCTGTGCAAAATGCTTGAACTCTATCTTCATTAACGTAAGTTGTAAGTAAGTAAAGACTTTTAATTATTGTAAGGACCCCAATAGCTAAACTATTGGGGTCCTTACAATAATTAAAAGTTCTTACGTTAATGAAGATAGAGAGTGGAGGAAGAAGGAGAAGGTTGAAAATAATAGTCTACACATTTTTTTCAATAAACTGAAGTGCGAACTTTTAATCACTTTGAGGACTCTTCCGAATTTAAGAAGTTCTTTTGCTATCCGATACTTCTGTAGCTTCAAGTTACTATCACTAAGTATTGTATTGATGCTAGCGAATAATGTGTAGGTATTTAATTAAAAACTCGATTTACTTATAATTTTAACAGACATATTCTATGACACACTGTTTCACCCGCATTGTTCTTGTAGTAATACGGAATAAAATATAGCCTATGTCACCCGGGGATAGAATAGACAACCATCCCACATCGGTGCAGTAGTTTCGAAGTCAGAATGCATACAAACAGCCCCCCTTAGAAGCGGGATCACACCCGCAACCCCCCCAAAGACGCGGGATAGCACCCAAACCGCCCGCGCCCCCTGGGCGAGGCCGCAGTGGTGGCCGTACGTCTGTTCGGAGTCCTGAGACATCCTTCCGAGGGCTTCCCCGGGGCTCCCAACCATAGGCTGTTGGGCATTACGTGAGGTTTTTAAGTGGGTAGGAGTCCGGCATAGCATCGATGATGGATTTTCTCTCACGTTAAAAAAATGCACACAAACAAACAAATCTATCATCTTTAAAGTTTTAGTATAGACCTTTAAAAGTCTATTAAGACATCCAGCGGGAGTAAGTGGGACTGCGCCGCCTCTTTCTGCGAGCAGGTCATGCTCGCGAAGGAGGCGGCGCGGCGGGCCGGGTGCGGGAGAGAACTCTCCCACCAGAGTTCCGCAGTCGGTGCCCTGGGCGCCGCCGACGTGTCTTCGCCGAGGACTATCGGCCTCCATGATCGGGGGTCTGAGGACGGTGAGAGGGCCGCTCACCGTCCTTACAGAAGCAGGCCCATGACGGCAGCGTGACGTGAGCAACTCACGCACGCCCCCCTTAGAAGCGGGGTCACACCCGAAACCCTCCATAGACGCGGGATTGCACCCGAACCACCCCCTGGGCGAGGCCGCAGCGGCGGCCGTAGGTCTGTTGGGAGTCACGGGACATCCTCCCTGAGGGCTTACCCGGGGCTCTCAACCATAGGCTGTTGGGCGTTACGTGAGGTTTTTTAGTCGGTAAGAGTCCGGCATAGCATCCTACGAGGATTTTCCCTCACGTTAAAAAAAAAAAAAGACCTAATAGACAGTTGGGAGTCTTGGGATCATTCTTCCGAGGGCTTACCCGGGGCTCCCAACCGTAGGCATTAGATAGGAAACGTGTGGTTTTTAGTCAGTAGGAGTCTGGCATAGCATCCCTGTAGGATTTTCTACACGTTAAAAAAAGACCTAATAGACAAAATAATTATTTTCTATTGGTCCTCGCAGTGCGCTGCGGTCCTCGCAGTTTGTCAAGACACGTGTAACTGCCGATTAGGTCTGGTGACGTAATGTGACTGAGTAGCACAAAAGTCGGTTTGATTTCGTTTAATAATGCCATCATTAGGTCTATTCTTTTGTAAAGATGGGAAACGTGACTAGTACTTGGACAGCACAGGCTGCAGTTGCAAGAAAATAGATAAATTAAACCCGTGGGAGTAGAGAAATGAACTATGGGCTCCAATAAGAGACCCTCGAACACAACTGGAATAAGTAGTGGGATGTGATGTTGAAAATAACTAAAGCAATTCATTTGAAGTAAAAGAAGTGGCAGCCGTAACTTGGATCATATTCGATATTTTTAAAACGATAAGATAATCTGATTCTCCAATCCACCAGTAGATTTACAAAATCACAGAATGATGACTGGTTGCATATAGGGCTATATATATCGACGCTGGAAAGGCTAATTGCATTAACGACCATTATATGAATTGTTCAGGAGAAGCATTTAAAGTTTCTAATTTTGCAAAAAAATTCATAACTAATTAACCACTTGAGTTATCCCATTGAAAATCAGAATGGTTATTATAAATAACGTTTACTATGAAATGTATATAAATAAAAAAAATATATGTATCCTCCTTCCTAATATATTGGAGATAATACAATGCACAACATAATCTTGGTAAGGTAAAAATGACTTAAGTCTCTGTAACATCCTCATTGCGGTTCGCTAAAGACGTTTGAATGATCTAATAGCTGTATAAAATGAACTAGATATTTTTTTTATATTCTGTTCAGTATAGTTCCACATCAAAGTAAAATGTTTTATTGGGCTGAATCAAGTCAAACGATGACAGCCAGATTATCTTATCCAGCATTAAACGTTAAGTCACTCCTAGACTTTTATTATTATCTCCCAATATGAATGACTTATGGAAGTTATCGGTAAAATAATTTTCAAATTACATTATATTTGAATACTGATTTTTCTTAAAAAATCAAGAGCGTAACTTCGTGTATTATCAAAAAAATAAAACTACACGATTCTAAAATGAATCCCTGTTATTAAAATGGAAAAGCTATATTTTGTGCGTGTAACCATTAGGTTGTACCCATAAACTATGTGAGTAATGAGTGGAGTAATGAGTTATACTCACCACACCATCCGTTTTCCCAGACTTCCCCTAAGGATGAGTATGAGTATTCCAGTAGTATCCACGGCGTCCGGGCAAATTCTCGTTAATTAACAGAATCCTACTATCTGACCCATCCAGATACTGGAAATTATCTTGGTTTTTTCTTGTCGTAGCCATAATCTTAGATCTGCTAATTGAAATTATTTTATACTCAGCCATAACTTGAGACTGGTCTCGAGCAGGAGCATTTCGGTCGTGGGGGGTCATCCATCACTCTTAACTAGTACTGTCAAGTACTATTCAGGCTACAATGTCCTGTAATTATCTCGTTAACTAGCCTCATGTTTCCTCTTGTTAGCTTTGACTATCTCATTCCCGCTGAAAATCTCAATCTAAAATTAAACTTCTGTCATTATGCTCCTGCTGATAACGCCCTTGGTGATTTTATGAGCGATGGGAAGTTCAGTCTTAGGTCCAACTAAGCATTCATCTGCTCCCTCTGGGACTAGATTATCTAATGTTTCGTCACCAGAAATTCCCTAGGTTCCAGGTACCCAATCTATGTACGTATACTTCGGTCTTTCCCTCCAACATGTCAAGTGACTTTCTATATTCCTTCACGATTGCTGATGGTATTATTTTCTTCCTTAAATTTCAATGCCACTTGACTGCCGCTGTATATGGTTGCCCTTCCCGAGTATGTTTGGTAGTAAATTATTTGCGCGCTCTCAGTGATTGCGGTGATTTCACACATTGACACCATTTATTTTATTATTTGGACCACTTCCAGAACGTGGTTGTTCAGTCTCACTGGTTCAGCACTGCTTTGCATATCGTTTCGGGTGCTATCCCGCGTCTTTGGGGAGTGTGCATGAATCCCTCACATCACGCTGCGTCTAGGGCCTGCTTCTCTGCGGACGGTGAGCAAGCAAAGAGGCAGCGCAGTCCCACTTACTCCCGCTGGAGATCATGGCTCGCACCATCGTCTCCAGCGAGAGAGTGTCCACGTCCAGACCTGCCACGAGGACCTGGCGCTATTGCGACCACGCCGTGCATTCCACCAATGTGTGGAGCGCTGTGTCCTCGCTGCGCTCCTCGCAGTGCTGGCACTCGGCCGTGGTTTCCCGGTGTATTCGCCACAGATACTTACCGAAGCTCCCGTGCCCGGTAAGTATCTGTGACAACCGGTAGAAGAGAGCACCGTGGCTCCTCTCCAGCCACTCCTCCATGACCGGTCTGACCGCCGCGATTGTGGCGAATCCCCCTTTGGTTGCTCAAGTCGCACATTCCAGGTCTCCATGGTTTCCTGGTGGAGCTGGGACCACCGAGCCTCGATTTCTCGAGACGCAGGCCTGTGGCCCTGCTCCAACGCCTCCTTGCGCCATTTGGTCCGGCTGCCTTGCAGGGCTAGAAAGACTGGATATTCCATCGTAGGTGTTCTACTTTAATGATTGCGGTCTTTTATATTAACCAGATTGTTAGACGCTACGCTATGTTTGCAGATGTTAACCTTAAAAACGTCTTATAGGTCTTGCTGCGTGTGGCTGCTTTTTAGCCCCACTAAGAACGTCCGCAATCTACTTTCATTTCTGTATTCTTCTTTGGATGAGTTTATTTCTTCTCCTCTTTACATTGTTTGTTATTTTTCTTTGAACACATCTATGGTGTTTATGAACAGATTCAGTGGTCCGTTTGTGATAAAGATGCACATACTGACCGTATGCCGAAATATCAAATATTCTCCACGACCTATAAGATCTTCCACGATCTTCCACGACGCCGGGACTTGTTTCATACTCCATGAAGCAAGTCCCGGCGTCGTGGAAGATCGCGCACGTGCATCCTGTGCCCAAGAAGGGTGACAGGACCAACCCGGCCAATTATAAACCTATAGCCGTCACCTCCCTTTTATCTAAGGTGATGGAGCGTGTGATTAATACACAGCTTCTGAGGTACCTTGAGGAACATGACCTGCTCAGTGACCGGCAGTACGGTTTCCGTCACGGTCGCTCGACGGGCGATCTTCTTGTGTACCTCACACACCGCTGGGCGGCGGCTATCGAGAGTAAGGGTGAGGCTCTAGCAGCGAGCCTCGACATCTCGAAAGCCTTTGACCGGGTCTGGCACCCCGGTCTTCTTACGAAATTGCCCTCCTATGGACTGCCCGAGAGTTTATGCGGATGGGTGTCCAGCTTTCTGGCCGGTAGAAGCATCAGGGCCGTCGTTGACGGCAGCTGTTCTGACTGCATGGCCATAAACGCTGGAGTACCACAAGGCTCAGTGTTGTCCCCTACTTTGTTTCTGCTGCATATCAATGACATGTTGTGTATTGACGTCATTCATTGTTATGCGGACGACAGTACGGGCGACACTTATTACACGGGCCGCCCCGGTATCTCTCGGCTTGCAGTGGAAGAAAGTCGTGAACAACTTGTGTCTGAAGTCGAGGCTACTCTCAATAGAGTGTCCGATTGGGGTCGACAAAATCTTGTACAATTCCTACCAAGACACAAGTTTGTGTTTTCACCGCAAAAAAGACCCCATTCACTGTGGCGCCACAATTTCAGGGCACATCTCTCACCATCTCTGAAAGTATAGGGATCCTTGGTGTTGACATCTCCAGTGATGTGCAGTTCCGCAGTCACTTGGAGGGCAAGGCCAAGCTGGCGTCCAGGAAGCTCGGAATGCTCAGAAGGGCGCGGTGGTACTTTACTGCGGCGCAAGCACTGCTTCTCTATAAGTCGCAAGTGCGTCCGCATATGGAGTACTGCTGTCACCTCTGGGCGGGGGCACCCGAATACCAGCTTCGTCCATTTGACTCGGTGCAAAGGCGAGCTATGAGAGTTGTCAACGATCCCATACTTGCAGGTGGTGTGGAACCTCTTAGTGACAGGAGAGACTTTGCTTCTCTGTGTGTGTTCTACCGCCTGTACAACGGTTTGTGCGCTGAAGAATTGTTTGATATGATGCCTACGGCTACATTCTATCATCGCACCGCTCGCCATAGACAGGGTATTCATCCTCACACGTTGCGTCCTGAGCGCTCGAGCACGGTGAGATCTGGTAGAGGCTTTCTTCCGCGTACGCTTAGTTTGTGGAATGATCTCCCTGCTTCGGTTTTCCCAAACGCCTACAGTATGGGGTTCTTCAAAAGGGGACTTAGAAGGTTTTTAAAGAGTCGGCAGCGCGATTGTGGCGCCTCTGGTGTTGCAAACGTCCATAGGCTACGGTGACCACCGGTACATCTGGTGGGGCCGTATGCTTGTCTGCCACTCGAGTGGCATAAAAAAAAAAAAAAAAAAAATCTCAATAACACATGGAAAATATCCCGTTAGCTGCAATACTAATAAATATAGTTTTTTAATAAAATCAATTTTTGTAACGTGTAAAGTGAAGTGACGCAAATTTGGAATTCAATAAGTAGGTTTTCGCATTTGTGCAAATATCGGCTGCAGATATTCGCCTTCGCAAATGTCCAGAAATTGCATTTGTTATAATTATTGTGGAAGATGACACCCGTTGTCACTAGTCAATTATAACTAGTGACAATGGGTGTAGTCTCCCAGTTTTACACCGTATAGGTAGCTGAAGTACCCACAGAACGTTTGGCTCTTAGCTAACAGCCGCGGTCTAACTGCAAATGACGACCTTGACGTATCGTCTAACCGCCATTGTTTGATATTTGTCTTTCTTTTTTGGTGGTTTTATCACACTATTAAAATGAATTTTGCATTAAGCAGAGTAGCTTATGTGCTCTAAACACATCAAAATAATTTCAGGTAAAATTGTGTTATCGACCAATTTATTAGTAAGGGCCATCGACAAAATTGGTTTAATGTCCTAATTTTTACAATTAGAAGGAAGGTAAAAGGGGTTTATACGACAATAAACTAAAATTTATTGACCAGTAAATTGACTTATTTTGAAATTCTAAAATAATTACCGACCACTAAAATGTTTTATGCCGTGAAAATTTCAAAAAATGGAATGGCAAAATGTTTTAAAATAACGATTTCTTAAATCATGTGCAGGCTAAATGACTTATCAGTATTTAGCTGCTGTCATGGGCGCTTTATTAACCAAAATCAAAAAAATTGTGTATTTAAAACACAAAAATATCCTAAAATATCGAAAATCACTGATGTCTTAACGACCATCAAAGTGCTCAGATTAATTGCGATTCTAACGATATATATATAACTCATATTCGACCAAATTGGCTGTTAATGCAGTTTGCCTTTCCAGCGTCGATATAATTATAATTTATGTGTTACGATGTTGCGCACTATGAACTCCGAATCAATGTGACCAAAATTCACGTTATTGAATTTGTCAATTAATTGAATAATATATTTTTCAAAATGGTGATAGCCTAGATTTAACATTTTAACAGCATTAAATTTTAATTTCACTTACATCAATGGAATAACAAAATTTTCAACGGGTAGAGCCGCGGGCGTCTTGTACATAGTAATATATTCATTACAGTGTTAAATAAGAAAGCATGGCAATTAATTAAGACTGACAAACTCCAATCCAGTTAGAACTCAATTAACATTGAATTAATTGATGAGTCCTGATTTACTTTTACTTGATTTTATAACGTGATTTTATAACTTTGTACAACAATATTTTTGTAAAATTTGAAAATAATGAACGTAATGTCCAATTAAAACTTTATGTTAACTTTCAACGTTCAGACACTGATATTTTGTCCGGGTTTGGGTGGTTCGATGGCGGCTTCACTCATGCCGCATACAAATTGTGTCATTCTTCATAATACAGAGTTTAATAACAATGCTGTTTGGGGTATATGTCTCTACTTTTTCATTGTTCACCAGGTCTCTGGTATAATTTTGTCCTGGGTGACTTGAATAAGTGCTTTTGCCGTACACATTGACTGTCGTCCACAATCACCAATTGTCATGTCATTATTTTACTGATGATTTTTAACAGGCATGGCAGTTAATGTATGTCCCTTTCAATTAAAGGGATTTAGATTCTGACTCTCACATCAATATCTAAGAATCTTTTAATCATACAAATATTGTGCTGAATAGTTCACTTTCCATACTTCTATTCGAGCTCGTTCTAGTATATTTCTCCACGATATTTACACGATATTTCCTACAGAAGTCTTGTATAGTATTGCTTTGAAAGATTGCCTGCACAATATCAGATCATACCATTGCAGTAGACACGATCATGGCCAAACTACAGTTAATTTACTGTTAACTTATCATGTTATTTCTTATCAATTGGATATTATCAAGTGGTCGAAAAACCATTTCTCATTTTGAAATTTTAGGTTACAAACAGAGCAAGCTGATAAAAAGCTTATCAAAACCTATTAGCGCATCATAAATTGGCGAATTACGTTGTAAAATTGACGTCAAACTCGTATTCTATTGACAAACGTTAAACAACGAACTCAAACAGTCGCATCTTTAATTTTTTTCTTTCATCTTTATCTACTAATCGTCTTTATTGCGGACAAAACGGATAATGCACTAATTGGTGTATATTTGCAAAATGATAGAGAATTAAGAGATTAGAAACCCAATAATAAAGAAAAGTACATCAAACTACCGGGTACTCCACCAGCGTGTGGAGCTCTGTGTCATCACTGCGGTCCTGGCATTGCTGACACTCTGCCGTGGTTTCCCGGTGTCTTCGCCAGAGATACTTGTCGAAGCTACCGTGCTCGGTAAGTATCTGTGACAACCGGTAGGAGAGAGCACCGTGTCTCCTCTCCAGCCACTCGTCAGACTCGTGTCTGACGGCCGCGATTGTAGCGAATCCCCCCTTTTCTCAAGTTTCATATCTCCGCGCACCTTCCATATCTCCGCGCTTTCCTGGTGGAGCAGGGACCGCTGGGTCTCGATTTCTCGAGACGCAGGTCTTTGGCCCCGCTTCAGCGTTATAAGAACTTGATCGCTCAATGCGCAGAAACAACAAATAAGGTGCTATTCAGGAACGCGATCGACACGTTCTAAATAACTACGTGTAGGTACTGGATGTACTTTACAAAGTAAGAGTCCGCCAATCGCCGTCTAACTGTCGCTACACTAGTGCTGAAGTTCATTAAAATGTGCCCCTGACCGAGAAGGCATTCGACCTGTAGTTAGTAGTAACCACCGGAACATCCAATATCGGTCGCTAACGGAGTCCTAATATGTTGGTACGTAATGATACAGTTTCCAGGAGCTATGGAGAGCTCAAAAACTGATATGGGTGGCACATATAAATTAGTGCTTAATATGTTAGAAATGTTCGCCGCACAAAAAATTTATGCGTGTTGTCGTTTTGAATAAAAAAAGGAAAAAACGATTCCTGCTGGAGTAACGTTGTCCCAGCAGGAAATTTTTAACGGATGATCTGAGAGTGAAATATTGTGCACGTACTGAGACCTCATACTATTACAAATTTGTGCACAGAAAATAAAATTTGTTCGTCTTCAGGTTTTCGTTATATTGAGTTTTATATATTTTTTTGTTTTGTGAACAATCTCACACAACATCATCTAGCTCAAATTAACCTAATATAAGCGTGTGCTATGGGATCTAGACGAATGATAGACATACTTATACATTTGTAAATACTTTCCTACTTATTATACATAGAAAACATCCAAACTCCGAAACAAACATTTCTAAATCACAGAAATGTTAATATTTGGACCGACCCAGGAATCGAACCCAGGACCTCTAGCGTGGCAGGCGGTACCACTACCGACTACGCCACAGAGGCAGTAGGAGTATCCTGCTGGAGTAACGTTTTGTGGAATGTTGTTTCTCTAGATTTCTAGAACAACTACATGTGCGCCTCTAGAATAAACTTACATGAGTAGCTCTTAATTTGTACCGATTTGTGCCGTAGTTATATTTAGGAAAATGTGTATAGTTTTGAAGTAATCACGCTTTGTTGAAAACCTGAAAAAAAATTGCACCACCTAAACGAGAACACCTATGAACTCGCTAAAAATTGTATTCGGTCCTGCTCAACACTTACAATAACAGTAAAAGTTTTATATGTGTACATACACGAGTTATCGAATAATATTACTAAACTCAAAACAACGGTGTCAAAAGTTTGACACCAAAATACGAGGTACTGTCTCAACCCAATTCATGTGAGTATAATTAAAAAAAAAATGCGTCTAATGAAATAATATATTATTATAGTGAAAATTCAGCTTGAAATTTTTCGTATTTAAGTAGACATAAATAAATAAACTTAATTACCTATTTAGAATACAAAAAACCCGACTGCCAAGTAAACATACAACTGAAAAGCAAAAAACAAGCTCTACATTTTCTTTTGTGATTTTCTTTAGCTACTAACTGTTTTACTTTGTCGGCAACATTTGCAGGCGGGAAAAAGCTATGGGAACATGTAGCTATTTTGTAAACCACCACTCGCTTGACATAGCTTCTTCCCGCCGGCAAACAAGCTTGTTTTTTGTTTTTCAGTTGTATGTTTACTTGGCAGTCGGGTTTTTTGTATTCTAAATAGGAATTAAGTTTATTTAAAACTTTTTAGTTATGTTGACTCCTAAAATTAATAACTCCACTACTAGTGGAGTTATTAATTTTCGTGTAGTGAAGGGACATCACCAAAATTCAACCTTAATTATTATATTTTTGGTCATATTTCTGGTGCTACTCAACCGATTGCAATCAAACAAATGTTAGAATTTAAGCCTGACCGAGGCCTTATAAACACACAATACCGCATCGAAATCGGTTCAGTAGTTTTGCGTTCATCGCAGTTAAATTATTATAACGCCAAAAGTTCGCCATTTTGATTTTCAATGAATTTTATTATACCTGGGGTCACGCACACAATCACGACGAATCAAATGACACCTTGTATTTGAAAAATCCATCAAACCGTTCAAGCTGTAGAGCGTCCAAGAAAAATTGTCAAACTTTACATTTTAGCGTCAAAAGTCTGCCATTTTCATTTTTCTAAAATTTTAATATACCTGTTGTCACTCACACAACCACGACGAATGAAATGACACCTCGTATGTTAAACTCCGTTAAGCCGTTGAGTCTGTAGAGCGCGCAAGAAAAAAATCAACGTTTGCATTTTAGCGCCAAAAGTCAGACATTTTGATTTTTTATAAATTTTAATGTACCTGGTGTCACTCATACAATAACGACGAATCAAATGACATCTCGCATGTCAAAATCCGTCAAGCCGTTCAGGCTGTAGGACGTGACAAAGTATTATACTTACATACATACATACCTACATTATCTCGAAAAACATTACCCTCCTGTCTTCGGCAGTTCGGATAAAACAAAGCATACCAACAACGGCTGGTTATCCGACCAAATTCGAATGACTACAAAAAAGCGGAGGATTTATACAAATCCACTCACGTTTCTTGTGCTTTTTTGAATTTGAAGCCATTTCTCACAGTTCTCGTTGAGGTAGTCACCCGTGTTTTACTCATGTTCCAAATTCAATAAAGTTATTGGTATGAATCCGCTGTCAGAACCAAGGTGTGCTATATCCTCGACAGTCTACCTTTATTTATTGTTTTTTGATCTCTTTATCCGAACGACCGAACAGTTCAAATATTTGAGGAAATATACGTGGAATGCACGTAAGATTCGTCGGTGTATAAAATAGAGCGGCTTTGATGTCGGTATTGGGTTCGGATGTTCAACTCGTTTTTCAAAAAGAATTTTTTGATTACTTTCTGCCTTCATCCAATGAAATCAAAGTCTTTTTAAACATGGCGCATGTACATAAATAAAAATGTTTATTCGTTATTAACCGCTACTATGTGTAGAGCATTTGAGTTTGAAACACCGGTTTGAGTAATTCGCTTTATCTTATAAGGGTTCCGTACCTCAAAGGAAGGAAAAGAAGTGTGTGCGTGTAACCTTTACGCGCGATTGAAGTAAAACTTCTTTGGCATTGACGGCATCAAATAGTATAGCGATAGCGACCCCCTAGTCGCGCCTAAAGAAGCTTTACTTCAAAAAACGGCACCCTTATAGGATCACTTTGTTTTTGGAGTTTAGGTCGCTGAAATGTGGGCTTTCTGTTAACATTTTGAAATTACTCTTAAGATTTCATATAACGCAAGCATTCATATAAATATCACATACGTACTCATACCTACTCAATCAGTAAAATCATGAGAGTGAACGTAGCTAGAAGCAAATAACTTATTAGAGAAGCACTATGAATGCTAACTGGGGAATCACGTTGCTACATAATTATGTATATCGTACGATATCAAATTGCCACCTACTTAGAAACATAATTAACTAATTATTATTCTGTATGCTATAATTTTAGGTAAGTAAATTCTCGTAGCCCCGCTTGCTCAGAGTTCTGAAAACGATCACTGCGTGAATAATATCTTACGTTACGATACGATTTTGAGATGTCTGTTTGTGGCATTTCCACAAAAAATACGTGCTTCGGAAGAACGTTAAACTTGGTCCCGCTTGCCAGTAAGATGGTTCTTTTTTTAATGTGAGGAAAATTCTACATAGATGCTATGCCGTACTCCTACCGACTAAAAACCACATATCCTACCTAACAGCCTACGGTTGGGAGCCCCGGGTAAGCCCTCGGAAGGATATCTCAAGACTCCCAACAGACCTACGGCTACCACTGCGGCCTCACCTAGGGACAAGTAACATGGTAGTCGTTAAGCCGAGTTGATGGCCTTATGAGTGACTTGAAAAAAATTCGCTTCTGTTCATTTCCACATGGCAGTAAGCTCACCACCAAGGTACCTACTACATAACACAAGATACAAATGGTACCTCTGTCTACACTTTCGGCGAAATGAATATTGTACCTATTGAATTGACTGTATCACTACTTATCTATGGCCAAAGAGATCGGTAGAGACATAGCATACTTACACTTCACCATGCCCCCACAATATGTGGCGGGACTCTGAACAATGAAACAATTTTTTTTTCTTTCTTTCTTAGACAATACATCAAACGTGTCCATCACCATGCTCTTGCGCATTGACCCATGTGGTATCCGACACTGCGGGTACTGTAATACCAATGATCACGGTCGACTGCTCTTACAAGCAACTGGATGCGCCACCTGCTTCGCTCCCACCAGGCACCACCACACTACGGCTTGAGGGCAACAAGGTAAAACGGTACGATCTTTTTTTGATGTTTGCGATACTCCTGTAGGTTCTTTATGTGGTGCAATGCATGTACACACGCTTCGCCGCCATGCTACAAGGGCATTGTATGGGACTTCTCGGTTTTTCTGACTATTCTCTGCCCTCATGGTCCTCTCAAGCATCTTGTCCGCCGAAGGACTCAGCAAGCTGTTGGCTTATTCCTAGAAAATATAATGCCAAGTATCATCCTCTATGGCAGGTGAATTAAGTCTACGAAAGGGGATCGATCTCCTCCGGAAGCGGCAGAATTTGCATAAGAACAATCCTGGTACTCACGTCTTTTTCAGCCTTCCAATTCAATACTATAATTCCAGCCTCGACGTTCCTATAGCTACTGGATAAACTATCCGACTCCGATCCGATTCCGACTATTATAGACGTATGTAAGTGACGGTGCATTTGTGTAGCGTGTAGCAGTACTGGTGCAGAAGGAAAGGCAATAAGAATAGTTTTTTAATGGTACATTTTTATTTTCAACTTTCTATAGGTACTTCTTCTATTTATTTTTATTTGTACATACATACATAATATGGTCACGCCTTTATCCCCGAAGGGGTAGGCAGAGGCATATTATATGCCCACATTTCACCTTTTTTGTATAATTTGTCCCACGTAATAGGTGGTGAGCCGTATTGCCGTGTTTAAACGGACAGGCGCAGGTTGTGAGTGCCTGCTATTGAAATAAAGCCTTCAACTTAGCTTAACGACTGCCATTTTACTGGCAACCGGGACCAACGGCTTAACGTGCCTTCCGAAGCACGGAAACGCTCAAATAAATGTCACAAAGTGATCACATGGATGGTAACCCATCCATGAACCGGCCATAGTGAAAGTTGCTTACTGCAGTGATCGTTTACAGAACACTGAGTCCGCGGGGCCACGAGCGCTTCAACGCTATTTATTTGTATTTGAACTTATCTAATATAACCCAAGTGTTTTATTAGATAAGTTCAAAATCTTAAAGTCTAAAGTTCAACTACTTTCCGTTGACACCATGAACAGAAAATAAACCACAAAGTCGTTAACCACTAAAAGTTTGTGAGTCTATGAGTATTTCCTTTCATCAAAAGGTAGGTAGGTACTTGATACAAGGACATGCCTTATCCTCAAAAGTTTAAAACGGTCGGTGGTAATAGACGGTTTATTTTCTCTAAAACTGTGAAGAAAAGTTTAGAAATGATTGAAATAATGATGCGTGCTTCAGAGAATGTTCGTAAATGTGTAACATCCGTAATGTATCCTGGCTGTTCTAATTTTGATTCGGATTACAGAATGATAATAGATTTTCTCGGAGATTCTAGACGGTTTGCGGCAATGCCTTACCATTTTACGTAGGAACAACACAACTACTTGCAAAATGAGCAACTCTGCCTAACCGCTCGGGATGTAGGCCTAATTTAACGAGTACATTACGTATAAATTTACATAGATAAACTAAACCTAAAATACGCTGCTTTGATTGACAGTTGACCTTTTAGTTCTGTTCGATTTTTATTTACAAAAAGCAACTAGGTATACACCCCATCACCCCACCCCATGCCTCGTCAAGTCTTCAACGAGTGACTGATATTAGACGTCCCCGTACACAAGAGTATGTACTGTTGTTATTGCTTTCTGTTCTTTCAAATAAACCCCTTTACCTATTTATTTCATGATTTTGCGATGTCATTTTTGGGGTTTCTTTATTGATTCGTGTTCTCAACACACATATTGCGCATGGCTTAATTTGAAATTTGGAAAGACGACGGACATACTTGTCCTCGTTTAAAACATATACCTTGTGTGTAAGTATTTTACCGGAAATCTGTCTTGTTCAGGTATTCTACATACATGATACCTAGGCCACGTATAGAATGCCTGGGTGGTCCAGGCAATGTAAACCGATTATAAGTCCTAAGATTTTATATACTAACACTACATGTTAAATTTATATGCAGGTATTCGTAGTTTTTAAGGTATTTATCTATGGGCCGTAGAATAAGTTAAATACGGTCTGCAACTTTTCTCATGTAGCCTGAAAATAAATGATTTATTATTATCTATATATATATATATATAAATCAATGCCACTTTTCGTTGTATTTTTATAACTTAAGAACGGGCTGACCTATCCAAACCAAATGTTTAGGCTTTGTTCGGACTATTTAGTAGATGGTTTATGTCAAGTTTGCACAAAATCCGTCGAGCGGTTCTTCATTTATCACGCATACGAAGTTGCGCGGGTCAGCTAGTATTATATAGATTGCCGGTGACATGTACACCGTTTTCACATACGATCGATGTGAATAAATAATTGGCAGGTCAACAGCCTGAAATTGATGAAATTTCGATGACACTAATTTAGGTACGCTAATGATCATTTTCCTTTGTTGCAGCTTAGTACAATAAGTGTTATTATACACAATATAATACACAATCCACAATACAAGAAACTGGTTGATTTGTATTTGGACAACAATAGTATTTCAGCTGTTAAAGAGCTGGAAGGAGTCGAGTGGTTCTCAACATTTCGAGTGCTGAGTCTACGAGGAAATTTATTGAAACAGGTAAATTGATAGTTTCCATTGTTTATTAGTTGTTTAGATTCCATTAACGGAAGCTTATGAGCTTAATTTGCACTAGATGGCGTTATATTTATATTTTTCTTGCTACTATAAGGTGGTAGACAAGGTTACTTACTTAGACTATGTACACACCAGAGGCACTACACACGATCTGCCGATCCAGGAATTTTCAAGCCCAACTTAACGACTGGCATGTTATTGACAGCCGAGACCAACGGCTTAGCGTGATTTCCGAAGCACGGAAATGCTCGCAATTAAATGTCACAATATGGTCACACGGTGGTCACGCATCCAAAGACCGGGCATAGTGAAAGTTGCTTACTGCAATGATCGTTTATAGAACAGAATCAACTGGGCCACGAGCTATTTTTTTTAACCAAACCCAATTGTCTTTGACCTGTCCAATACATAGTGCTTCTAGTAAAACATAGGTCAAACTGTATTATCATTTCCGCTAAACCGATTTTGATGAAACATACAGCGGTATTTAAGTTGAAAAAATACCTGTAATAATATAATAAATAGTACATTTATTATCAAGCTACTGCTCCAACTCGAACAAATAATCAAACAAACAGACACGAAGAAAAAAAAAAGAACTCAGAAGCCCTAAATTAGTCAATTACGGTATATTTTTTAAATTAACTCAAGTTAATTAAAAAAATATACCGTAATTGACTACCATCCGTCACAGCCATAAATTTAGAATGTACAAGATGAACAGTGTCAAACTGAAGACGAGACCAAAAATGAAAGATCTATGTGTGGGTTAAATAGTGTTGTTGAATGGTCACACCTATGTTATCGATAAAAGTATCTGTATAAATGGATGGAATGGAAATGAAACTTCTAAGCACACAAAGTGCTTAGAAGTTTCATCTCCAACTTCTTGTTTTGGGGAATAAATTGTTAATTTGAATGTAATCGACTATGAAAAAGTAAAAATGGGATTATATGGGGTAACTCGTAATATTAGAAATTCTGTAGTGATTTTACGAATTTTGATTCAGTGTGTGAATGTGAAAATACACTTTTAACATGTAATTTATGGCATCGTACATTGCATTGTTGCCATACCTACATATATATTTTGCCAATTGAATTTGAAATTTTACTAAAAATCCAACTCTTATCGTAATACTAAACCTAGAAACTCATTTATTATTGAACCCTAGTAACAATAAAAGATATTACTCGTAGATTTTTTTAAATATATTAACCTCGCCAAATTGACGTCGCCACTGATGGAAACTAATGGAAAGCCGTGGCGCATCTAGCGAATGGGGGCCATGCTTACAGCACACAAGACTTCTGACAGTAGTCCTCAAGTTGTCGGCCCTATGATGTGCCTCTTCACGCTCCGCTTGTAGAACCCGGGATTGTAAAATGAGGGAAACACATGTGCGGGCAGGTCGTTCCAGGATTTTGTAGTTCGACAGAGGAACGATCTTTTGAAACGCTCAGTTCTGGCGAAGATTCTCTCCGCTATATATGAGTGGCACCTCTGCCCGACGTGATGTTCGAAATCGGAAAGGAGATGGTGGGATCAGGTTGAAGAGCTCTTCAGAACATTCGCCGTGATACATTCAGTAGAAGGCAGCCAAGGACGCTATGGTTCTTTGCTGCGCTAATGGCTCGAGGCTTACCGTCATCTTAGGACAACCTATAATTGAAATCGGATAACACGTCTCTGCATAGCGCCAAGCGCGTCCAGTAAGTACCTCGCACAGTCATCCCAAAGGTGAGAACAGTATTCGACGCAGAGGCTAATCTGCGCCTTGCACAGCAAACATCCCGGTGTAGCGTGGAGTACCTTAAGTGAAGTAAAATTATAAAAATTCAACTCAAAATGGATCACAAATTTTGGAAATATTATATTAAAATAGGCACAAAACCCTAAAAAAAGGTTAAATAACACAGTTCGAGTAAAAATCAATCATATTTATAGTAAATTAAATCCAGATAAGTTTGTTTGCAGCAATGCCACTATAATGAACTATCGACATCCTTATCGATACCTACCCATGACTATTTTCCTGTAAACAGCCCTTTCTATTTCTGCCTTATATATCCTCCAAAAATGCATTTACACATTAAATATTGTGTAATGTATGAAGGAAAATGCATAATCTACGTTATGAGTTGGACTTTCAGTGAAATTTTACATCCAATTTGGCAAAATATGTACGTCAAAAATGGAATGAACGAAGTCACAAATGACCTGTTAAACGAGTCTTTCTTCGTATAATTGCGTTTTGTAATATCCTATTCACACACTAAACACGACAATATTGTTGAAAATATAAAATTTTCTATTTTAATCGTAAGATCACTACAGATTACTGGATATTATGAATAACATAGAGCCGCCATAGGATCCCAGCGGGCTCAGCGATTCAAAATACTGACATATGAGTACACAATTTGCTTTCTCTTTTCCTCTCGAGCTAAGTGCTATGGATAATGAGGTCTCGCTCGCACGCTTTCTATATCTATTGAGAGTAGCGAAAAATTCTAAATCTATGGTCACAGCTGTTTCTACAATTTTATAATAGAAGAGATAGTAGAGAAGAGAAGAAAAGAGATGTCTTTAATGCGCCTGAAACTGAATTTCGGCAAATCCTTCTACGACAAGATTTTACTTCGACAATATGAAACTCCGATACGACTCAATTTCGACAATATTTTAGACCGAAACAACTTAATCTCGACACTACTGTACACCGACAAAGGAAGAAACGCTTTGTCGGAGTACAGTAGGGTCGAGATTAAGTTGTTTCGATCTAAAATATTGTCGAAATTGAGTCGCATTGGAGTTTCATGTTGTCGAAGTAAAATCTTGTCATAGAAGGATTTGTCGAAATTCAGTTTGGGAGTCGTCTTTAATCATACTCCTCCAGAGCACATGGGATTATTGGCAATTTTTCATTTGCAGATTCCAATGTATGCTTTCGACAAAGCATTTCAATTCAACAACAATATAATGAACGTGTTCCTGGGGAACAATCCCTGGCGATGTGACTGTCTCTATATACCCCGGTTTCAAACGTTTCTACTCAAATACAAAAAGGTGATTCGTGACCAAAGTGACATTCGTTGTTCGAAGTCAGATGATACAACGACTTCGCTTGTACAGGTTAGTATTTTAATTAAAGAAAGCCCTATAGCCAAAATATCTTACCTAATGGGAAATCGACATTCGAATCTATTGTAGAATGTAATTAATCAATCAAAATGTCATTTATTCCGTTACGACTTGCTTGGAATCCTAATAATTTCGCCCACTGTGCTGTGCTTGAAATGGTTACTACTAGTCAGAAACACGAGCAAAAACTGATAATGTTTCTCATAGTCTTTTGACTTAGAATTTGGCGCTTTGGAAATGTGTAAAACGAGTCTGCTCACATATTAATACGGAGAAATATGACCGTAAAAACAAGTGGATAGAAAGAGGAAAGCTAAAGTTATTCTCAATATGAATGGAATTGGGTTAGTAAAAGTAGTCCAAATACTCGTCGTAAATGATGAGGAAGAGTATACTAGAGCCATAGGCGAAAGATAATCTATTTTGATATTATACCAGCTGACCCGGCGAACTTTGTTCCGCCATAGCAAGCTGGCTCAATATAAGATAAAAGATACGGATTTTTTTCTTAAATCATTTTGGATACAAACATGCCCTGGCTATAACTAACACAAAAAAAATCGGAATTGGTCCAGCCGTTCTGAAGTTATGCGTGTACATACATTTCGCTAATTCATTTTATGTTATAAAGATATAGATTGTCAGAGGTACATAAATTATATATAAAAATCAAACAATTCAATCAATCTAGGCAGTCCACAGCTGGACCTAGATTATTTCCCAATTTACGCCATAACATACATACGGCCTTTTCTATCGATATTATCACATAATCTTATATTTTTATTTCAGATCCATGAAATACCTTTGGGAAATATTTGCAGTAACGACGATGTTGAACTACCAATAAGTTACATAAATATAGTTAATTTAGTGTTATTAGGTCTAATATTGATAGTAGTAGTAAGATTCTTTTACGATAGACATTATTTCATGACTACAGGTAAATTACCTTGGCTGTCTTCGGTTCTACCTTAATGATCCTGAAATAGTAAAATCTCACCTTAGTCATATTTATAAGTACCTAATTAAATTATTAGAAAATAACTTACAAATTAGTTTCATTTTCCATATCAAGCAACAGTCAAAATCAGCGTACGGCAGTCCATGCCAATGCAGGTCTGCTGGATGTGGATCTTTCCCAAATAAAATGTCTTTGCCTTTTTGACCACCTGCAACAAGCGACTGACAAGGTGATTGAGCAGTATCCCTCCGCGGAGATAGTGATTCTGGGGGATTTCAACGGACATCATGTTGACTGGTTGGGCTCCCGGACCACCGACTTTGCGGGGAAAGCTGCTCACGAATTTGCCCTGACCTATGGGTTCTCTCAACTGGTTAAATCCCACACAAGGATACCAGACAAGAAGAACGAGCATAGTGCATTGCTGGATCTCCTGCTGACAACGCGTCCGGACGGATACAGTGTTTCAGTGAATGCTCCACTCGGATCGTCGGACCACTGTGTCGTTCGGGCGCATGTGCCTCTCGCAAGGCCTGAACCACCTCGGCCCAAGGAGTGGCGACATGTATGGCACTATAAGGCAGCAGACTGGGATGGACTGCGAGAGTTTTTCGCGTCGTACCCATGGAGGCGGCTTTGTTTTGCCTCAGAGGATCTGGATTCTTGCGCTGCAGCAGTCGCTGCGGGGATCTTGGAGGGCATGGAATGTTACATTCCTAACCGTTGGATCCCTGTAGGAGCAAAAAAGCGACCGTGGTTCAATCGGCTCTGCAGAGAAACTTTGATGTTGAAAGAATCTGCTTACAGGGCTTGGACCACGGCTCGTGCAAATTCAGATCCAAACATCTCTGAGGTGAAACGCAAATTAAATGCCGCCTCGAGAGCCAGCAAAAGAGCAATTGTCAGGGCTAAGTTCGATTTCGTCGGCAGAATTGGTGAACGGCTAGCAGGCTACCCTTCAGGGAGTCGCGAATTCTGGTCGCTTGCCAAAGCTGCCGAGGGAAATTTCTGTCGGTCAGGTTTACCACCTTTACTTAAACCCGACGGTAATTTGGCCCAGAGCGCTAAGGAGAAAGCCGACCTTTTGGGTTTTCTCTTTGCCTCTAACTCGACCATGAGCGACGGGGGTGCTTTGCCGCCGGATATTCCGTGGTGTGGAACTTCCATGCCGGAAGTAAAATTTACACAGCGGAATGTCCGACGTGAGCTTCGATCCCTGGACGTTCATAAGTCGAGTGGGCCGGATGGTATACCCGCGGTGGTACTGAAGCAGTGTGGTCCAGAGTTGTGTCCGGTACTTACACGTCTTTTCACGCGTTCATATTCCAAGCAACAAGTCCCGGCGTCGTGGAAGATCGCGTATGTGCATCCTGTGCCCAAGAAGGGTGACAGGACCGACCCGGCCAACTATAGGCCTATAGCCGTCACCTCCCTTTTATCTAAGGTGATGGAGCGTGTAATTAATACACAGCTCCTGAGGTACCTAGAGGAACACGACCTGCTCAGTGACCGGCAGTACGGTTTCCGTCACGGTCGCTCGACGGGCGATCTTCTGGTGTGCCTCACACACCGATGGGCGACGGCTATCGAGAGTAAGGGCGAGGCTCTAGCAGTAAGCCTTGACATCTCTAAGGCCTTTGACCGGGTCTGGCACCGTGGTCTTCTTACGAAATTGCCCTCATATGGACTGCCCGAGAGATTATGCGGATGGGTGTCTAGCTTCCTGGCCGGTAGAAGCATCAAGGCCGTCGTTGACGGCAGCTGTTCAGACAGCATGGCCATAAACGCTGGAGTACCGCAAGGCTCAGTGTTGTCCCCTACTCTGTTTCTGCTGCATATCAATGACATGTTGTCTATTGACGGCATTCATTGTTATGCGGACGACAGTACGGGGGACACTTGTTACACGGGCCGCCCCGGTATCTCTCGGGACACGGTGAAGGAAAATCGTGAACAGCTTGTGTCTGAAATCGAGGCTACTCTTACTAGAGTGTCCGATTGGGGTGGACAAAATCTTGTCCAGTTCAACCCTTCCAAGACACAAGCGTGTTTTTTCACCGCTAAGCAAACCCCAATTACTGTAGCGCCGCAATTTCAGGGCACATCTCTTTCCATCTCCAGAAGTATAGGGATCCTTGGCGTTGACATCTCCAGTGACGTTCAGTTCCGTAGTCATTTGGAGGACAAGGCTAAGCTGGCGTCCAAGAAGCTAGGTGTGCTCAACAGGGCGCGGCGGTACTTCACTGCTGCGCAAACACTGCTTCTGTATAAGTCGCAAGTGCGGCCGCACATGGAGTACTGCTGTCACCTTTGGGCGGGGGCACCTGAATATCAGCTTCGTCCATTTGACTCGGTGCAAAGACGTGCTATAAGAGTTGTCAACGATCCTATACTTACAAGTGGTGTGGAACCTCTTCGCGACAGGAGAGACTTTGCCTCCTTATGCGTGTTCTACCGACTGTACAATGGTGTGTGCTCTGAGGAATTGTTTGATATGATGCCCACGGCTACGTTCTATCACCGCACCGCTCGCCACAGACAGGGAGTTCATCCTCACACTCTGCGTCCGGAGCGTTCCAGCACGGTTAGATCCGATAGGGGTTTTCTTCCGCGCACGCTTAGGTTGTGGAATGATCTCCCTGCCTCGGTTTTCCCAAACGCCTACAGTATGGGGTTCTTCAAGAGGGGTCTTAGAAGGTTTTTGCAGGGTCGGCAGCGCGAGTGTGGCGCCTCTGGTGTTGCAAACGTTCATAGGCTGCGGTGACCACCAGTCCTTCTGGTGGGCCGTATGCTTGTCTGCCACCTTAGTGGTATAAAAAAAAAAAAAAAAAAAAAAAAAAAAAAAAAAAAAATGACGTCACAGTACACGGTCCTAAGTCTTCAGCATCCAAACATCTTCACAAACTTTCACATTTATAATATTAGTAGGAATTAGGAAGTAGGATCAGTAGGATTGTTTTTCTCAGATCTAAGAATTAGTGGGTACCTACTTACATAAAAAAAAATCGGCGTAAGTATAGGATAAAAGGGTACTCGTTAAAAAAGCTCTGTTTTCCCTCGTTACTTTTTTATGTCGATACAGATCCCTCCGAGTTTTTATGATTAAATTTAATAAGCGGTGCTTATTTAATCCTTTTCGAGGAAGTAATATTTTACAAAAGAGTCAGAGAAAATGAGTGTTTTTAAAAAAATAAATGTTCAAACTGTTTTTCTTGAAGGGTTTAATAAATTGACTGTAGTCAAGCTCGAGCTCGTGTTTCTATGTAAGTATTAAAAATATACATAAATATTTTCATCCATTGACCAGACCCATAATTTACTTTGGGCTCAGAAACAGTTAAAAATATTCGTGACTGTTTATTTATTCATTTATAAGCAACGTGTGGTTTTGATCATTTCAAGTTCAAAAATGCTCACTTATCTGTAAGCTCTGTGAGTCAGTATTACGTCCGTCGCGTCGAGTAACGTAGGTTTACAAATTATCATGTAATTTACTAGTTCAATGTTCAGAATCCTTAAAACAACGATTTACCGTTCGTTGCTATGGAGAGAGCAATTAAAGGTAATTAGTTAGAAATGCTCAAGTTATCTTATCATATACTTGTAATGTTTCGTAACGATATTCTTAGAAGGTCGCGGTGTCCCAGAAGAAATTCTCACAATTTTCTTACGAAGTCGTAATATGTGGTTGCTTTTTGTTACAAAATAGGAAGTAAAACGTTAAATATATGTAATAGGTAAATGATATGTGCTTCTGAAAGTACGTTGAAAACTCGAGAAATCAAGTATTTATCCATTAACGCTTGCTAGTAACATGAACCACAGAAATAAGTAAATAGGTACCTACTTAGTAAAACTTTACGTGTATTTTAGGACTCTTGGTCTAGTAGTAAGTAGGCACCTTACTAACAACCCGGAGGTGATGGATTATACTCCCGCCTATCCTAGGACATCCTTCCGAGAGCTTACTCCGGGCTTCCAACCGTGGGCAGTGGTAGGACTTGTGTGGTTTTAGTCGCCAAGAGTCCAGTATGGCATCCATGACGGATTTCCACACGCAGGAATCAAAAAAAGGACTCCAGTCTAGGAAGTATCTATCTGTGTGATGCACATGTTGGTCTTCATTCTTTCTTCTGTGATCGATGTGTAACCAAACTTGATTTGTGAACAATGTATTAGGAGAAAGGTCAAATTTTTTGAATCGAACCCTTGTTCTATGTAAAACCAGGTAGGTACCTATAGAAAAAATAGTCTGTTATTAACCGACTTCAAAAAAGGAGGAGGTTCTCAATTCGTACGCTTTGTTTTTTTTTTGGATGTATGTTACGCGATAGTGGCGCCAATTCTAGATGGATTTTGAATTTTTTTTTATTTGAAAGAGGCTACTTCTGAGGTGGTCCCATATCCAGGGTATCAGGATCTGATGCTGGGATCCAGGAGAAATCGAGGGCAACCACCGAAAATTGTAGGGACAACTAGTGCGTTTGTTAACTTTTTGATTAAGTGCTTTAATGTACTACACTTTAATGAAGGTCTGGAGTTGATCTGATGATGGAACCGAAAGACAGCCGAGGGAATTCCTTAACAATTTACAACAGTTACCTTGTGTTTCGGCTTGATTGATTCGTGTTGATGAGAACTTTACACCTAGATAGATATACTTTTCGGTCCACCCGTCACTTAAAATAATAAAAAATAAAAAAATAAAAAATAGAACCGACTTCATACAAATCCTTAAAAATAAAATTTACTTAGCACAAAGTAATATGAATTTTGATTCATCAGATTTTATTCAATAGAAAATTGAATTATTATCTTTGGTGCTAAAAAAATAGTGCCATGACGCCCGCCGGCGTGCCGCTATAAATGGTGCCGTGACGTTGTGACACAAATGTATGAAAGAGCCGCGACACCGATATAAGGGGCTGCGTGACGTCGGTATAAAAGGTAACAAGCAGGAACGCCGTGACGCTCTTATACGACGCCGCTATAAAAGTTGCCACGATGCTGTAATAAATAGGGGCGTAACGATTCTTAAATAAAAGGCGCTGCGACGCCGTTATAAGAGGTGCCGCAAGAAGATAATAAGCAGAGGCGCCGTGAGGCTATTATAAAAGATGCCATAACGCTGTAACAACAGGGACATCGTGATACTGATATAAAGGCTCTGCGATGATGTTATTAAAGGTGCTACGACGCTGTACCAGACAAAGGCGACCCGACACTGATATAAAAGGCGCCACTACGCTGTTATGAAAGTTGCCGCGGCGCAGTAACAAACATGAGCGTCACGACGCTTTTATAAAAGGCGCCGTGACGCTGTTATAAAAGTGAAGCGTCCAGGTAATGAGCAGGGGCGCCACGATGCTATTATAAAAGGTGCCGTGACGCTGTAAAAAATAGGGGCGTCGTGACACTAAAATGAAAGGCGCCACTACGCCGTTATAAAAAGTGCCGCGACGCTGTAATAAGAAGGGGCGCCATAGCATTGATAAAAACGAAGCAGTGACGCTGTAATATGTAATAAGCAAAGGCGACACGGCCGACGACGCCGCGCCGTACAAAAAAGTGCCGCGAATTATGAATGTTTCATGTGGGACATAGCCTTCAGAAGACTTCTACACGTAAAAAAACGTACAATGAGCTAAAACAACAAAATACACTCGAGAGCTATGAATCCGGGTCACTTAAAGAATCCTAAAAATCTCGGAAACTAAAAATGCTAGGTTAATGCAATAAATTGTATTTAATAGACAATGTAATACTCCTTAAATGAAGGTATTAAAACTTCTTAGTTATTGTAAAGTTATATCATAAAAAAATCAAATTTGAAAAAGGGCCACTTTCGAAGATGGAACTACGAAATTACAGCATTTGGTGTTGCTTTTGTTTGTAATCTGTCATTTATGTGGGTACATAAACCATGTTGATAGTGCTCTATATTCATTAATCAAGCTGAAATTATGTCGCTTACGCCTGAAGAATGCACCAGAATACTTACAATGCTGGAAACCGGCCGGAGTCAGCGCGATACAGCCAGGACTGTCGGTGTGTCGCTGTCAACAGTACAAAGAGTTCTCCGACGTTACGAAGAAACTGGTTCTAACCTACGCAGACCAGGAACGGGCAGAACCAGGTGTACCACAGCACGAGAAGACCGATACTTGGTGAACACCATGCTTCGAAATCGCTCTCTCACAGGAACTGAACTCACCAATCAGTTTCGACGCCTCGGAGGAAGTAACCCAAGTGCATGGACAGTAAGACGTCGGCTTGCTGAATCTAACTTAAAACCCCTTAGACCTGCAAACGGCCCTAAACTGGAGCGTGGGCATCGTATTTCGAGACTAAGGTATGCCCAGAGCCACGTAAATTGGAGTATTGAAGATTGGTCAAAAGTTATGTTCTCCGACGAATCAAAATTTATGCTCTACAAGCACGATGGAAGACACAGAGTGTATCGAAGACCAGGGGAAAGATTCAAGCAAGCATGCATCGAAGAAAAAGTAGCCTACGGTGGTGGGTCTGTACTTGTGTGGGCCGGAATTTCTTCTGAAAGTCGCACAGAGCTGGTGATCATAGAAAACGGCTCTTTAACTAGCGTAAGATATGTGGAAGAAATCCTCAATGATCACGTTGGTCCATTTATGGTCAATTTAGGTGAGGATGCTATATTTATGCATGACAATGCCCGACCTCATACAGGTAGGATTGTGAATGACTACCTTCAAGAGATGAACATTACTCGTATGGAGTGGCCAGCGCGCAGCCCGGATATCAACCCGATCGAGCATGCTTGGGACGAGCTAGGCAGATGCGTAAAACAACGAAACCCTCCCCCAATCACGCTTCGTGAGCTCAAAATTGCTCTCACAGAGGAATGGGAGAATATTCCCCAAAATCGTATAAGGAACTTGGTGTACAGCATGCCAAACCGCGTAAACGCAGTAATGGAAGCACGAGGAGGCAATACGAAGTATTAAAATTCAAGAAAATCGTAATAAAGTTCAAAAATTTCATGTTTCCTATTTTTGTTTTAAGGAGAGATCAGCAGTTTTTTCTTTATGTAATTTTGTGTTAATAAAATGTATGGTGACTCATATTTTTTTTACTTTCATTTAAGGAGTATTACATTGTCTATTAAATACAATTTATTGCATTAACCTATCATTTTTAGTTTCCGAGATTTTTAACATTCTTTAAAGTGACCCGGATTCATTGCTCTCGAGTGTATTAACTTTATTTATCAATAAAATCCCACCAAAAACATTCTGTAAAAAACTAGCCAAGTCTCGATGGAGCTGCTTGTTCATCTTTAAAAAGTAATGAAATCTAGACAAAGTCGTGCCAAGCCCAAGGTCCCTCACTGCGATTTCTTTATTATTATATTTAATGATGGGTGACTTGGCCGTTGAACATTCTTTATACGTTAGTGTGTACAAGTCAATTTTGTCTACACGTAATGTTATATCTATTGTAACTACCTAAGTTTGTTAAACCAGATAATAGCCCATACTGGTATTGGTAATTGACGTAAAGACGGACTTCTATCAATGATTAGAAGTCCGTCTGTACTGAAAATATTTTTTATACTGTTTGTTTCAGCCCGCCTATACATAAGTAATAATGAATACGTAGTTTTATCAAGCCTATAATTGACTGGATTTTGAATCAACGTTTTCCAAGTGGCAATTTCCCATCGTCAATGGGTAGCGGTTCTGGCGACAGATTGGTGCAATGGTGTCATGGAGCACCTGGTTTTGTACCCTTGTATACCTACCCTTCAACGGCCAAGTCACACATCATTAACTATAATAATAATGAAATCGCAGTAAGGAACCTTAGGTTTGGCACGACTTTGTCTAGATTTTATTACTTTTTAGAGATGAACAAGCAGCTCAATCGAGACTTGGCTAGTTTTTTACAGAATGTTTTTGGTGGGATTTCACTTCTTTTTGTAGAAACGTGGGCATATTGATTTATTTTATTAGATTTTTCTTTCTTCTTGTAAACTTGTAAGCAGTGATAGGCAAAATGTAATCGAAATTAACGATTACAAATAACAATTACTATTGTAATCGTTAATCTAAACTACAGATTAAAGAAAGAAATTTTAAAAGTAAGGAACTAACGATAACAATTAGTAATCGTTAATCGTATGGTGAGGTAGAGCGGGGGGTAAGGGGTTGCGGGGGGTAAGGGGTTAACCCCACCTTTACCCCCCACCTAAACCCACTACCTTAACCACCTTAGTCCCCTCCTTAATCCCCATCCTGACCCCCTATTTAACCCTACCTTTACACCCACCTTAATCCCACCTTGACCCCTATTTAACCCCATCTTAATCTCACCTTGTCCCCCACATTGACCTTACCTTAACCCCCACCTTAACCCCTCCTTAACCCCCACCTTATCCTCTCCTACCTTCACCCTCTCGCCTTAGCCCCATACCGTACACCGCTTTACCCCACCTTACTCCACCGTACCCCCCACCTAACCTAACCTTCAGTCACATTCACTCACCTTAACTCACGTTACCTCAACACGCAATTCAAATTTTCGATTTAACCGAATTCACACGCGGACGAAGTCGCGGGCAAAAGCTAGTTATGAATAAGCTAATTATAAACAAAAGTAATCGTTAATCTAAACTACAGATTACGAAGGTATAATCTTTAATCAATTACTTGTAGTTTCGATTAACTGTAATCGGATTACATGTAGTCCGATTACATGTAATTTAAATTACTTTCAATCAGATTAATAATCCGATTACAAAAGTAATCGATTACGCCCATCTCTGCTTGTTAGTATAAGTATAAAAGCCAGTCTAGTCTTTTCCAGAGTTTTCCTTTAATTTTATTCATATGCGTATTAAAGCAGAAGGGGAGGCATTCGTCCAGCAGTGGGATGCTTTAGGCTTGATTAAATTAGAAGATGTGTCCCACTACGCTGGATTTTTGTAATGACAGTCGATTTTTTTATGTAACAATAGTAGAAGGGGGCATTACCATATCTCTAATATAATACAGCTGAGGGTTCTTCATCAGATACTTCTGACCTTCGATTTTTACCATCAAATGAAGCGGCACACCAAGTTGAATATTATTTGTAAAGGCGGTATGTCGGTTCTGGGACATCCTTCCGAGGGCTTCCCCGGGGCTCCAATTCTCAAATTAAAGAAAAAAATTGGTACGTCGATCTCAAATAGTTTTCTTGGGCTCTTGTGTTTTCTAATCAGGGTCACCAGGTACTCCAGATCTTCAATTATTCTAGTTTTTATAGTTTTCCCTTTATGTGGCCATTAAACCCTCATAAATGCAAAACTTTGCTTTCGCTTAACTTCGGAACTAAATGACCTACAGACTTGAAATTTTGGATTTTAAGTAAGTGATTATAGCTTACTGGATGACGAAAATTTCTGCGTTCTGGCCTTATGCAGAGGTTCTCGAATAGGGGCCTAAAGGCTCGGTAAAGCATTATTATTTTAATTGCTCACGCCCCAAGAAATAAGATACACTGAAACCCTGAGGTAAGAAAAGAAATGTGCTCCGCGCCAGTACAACACCAAGCAAATTCGAAGATCCACAGAGCAACAAAGAAAGAAAGATATAATTCTTCACAACAACGGATTAGTCTATTGGACAGATTCAGCTGAATACCGCCTTCAACGGAATAGTTACATCCATGCTCGGTCTATTGGGAGATATTAAAGAGGTTATGCATGAATTTTTTTTCACGTGTGGAAATTCTTCGTAATCCCTCTTACCCACTAAAACCTAACAGGTGGCCTAACACTGCAGACGACGCGACGGCCGGGAGCCCCGGGTTAGCTCTCGGAAGGTTCTACAATGCATTTGTACAAATTAACTAGCTGACCCTCGCAACGTCGTTAACGTCACATAAGGTCTATGAAAGGAGAGGTATTTCTTCATCAGACTTCTAGGAGCATGTGAAACTGCCCTATTTGCTTAATCATAAAAGTGCTTAAAGATTCAGTCTATTATAAACAATTCATGAATTATTCGTTTTCGCAGGTGGTACGCTACTCATAATTAACAGAATGTACATAATAATATACACATTTCTCTTAACTATGTTGGCATCGCTTACAAAACTTAAAATACTGTTTCAAAGAAACTTGTAAATATGACTTGTAAGATGACGTATTTACGTTGAACAGCTAAAACTAAACGAAGTCACTTTACTCCTTTGAAGTGCTTTATATAAAGAAAAAGCCAAATGAAATTTAAACAAATGCGGACTCCACTGGAATTAAAATCTATAGTAGGGTAGAGACTGTAAAACAGAACCTGGCAATAAAAACTCACAACTCTCTTTTGTACTTAGGTAGGTATGTATCACATAATATGAGGCGCTGAGAGCATAAGTGGATCAACCTCAAAACAATAAATCTGAGATAGAGGGGTCTAATGACTTTAACATTTAAACAAAGTTAAATAGCAAGAAATTCAGGAGGAAGGTTTGTATGTTTATTGTTGCATTTCGATGGAATTAAAGAACAGTTTCACAGGGTTATCGTATATTTTCATATAAGTTATCTATTATATAAAAATAAGTCGGGTTTTCCTTCCTGACGCTATAACTTTAGAACGCACGAACCGATTTCCTAGGTTTTGCATTCGTTGGAAAGGTCTCGGGCTCCGTGAGGTTTATAGCAAAGAAAATTCAGCAAAATTTCACATACAGCGCCATCGCGGGCGAAGCTGCGGGCATCAGCTAGTTATTTATATTTATTTTGTGGGTTGGACCACTTTTGCATTAATCTATTTAGTAGGTTGACCTTCTTTTCATGTGAATGTTATAGAGACATTTTCGTAAATAAAACTGTTTTTAATTAGGTAATAAAAAAAATTTTTTTGTTTGTGTATTTTATGTGTATGTTGCCTATGTTTTTTTTATACCACCAAGGTGGCAGACAAGCATACAGCCCACCACATGTACATCGGCACATGAGAGTTAGAAAAAGAGAGGTATGGTATTATTGGTATTAATATTTTGAGTAATATAATGTTTCCCGTCGCATTTACTCTCGTCGCGCCTAGTCTCGTCGCGTCGCTTATATACATTAGAGCTGACCCGCACAACTTCGTTTGCGTCACATGAGCGAGAAAGAGAGAGGTTGTAGTATTAATATTTAAGGTAATATAATGTTTCACTTTGCATTTACTCCCGCCGCGCCGCATAGATTCTTTAGAGCTGACCCCCACAACTTCGTTTGCATCACATGAGATTGAGAAGGAGGTGTGGTATCAATATGTAAAGTAATATAATGTTTCCCGTTGCATTTACTTCCACCCGTCCTTTTTTGGTACGGAACTCATGTGTGTCCGACTCGCACTTGGTCGGTTTTTATCGTTCAGTTGATTGGCTACCACTGCAGACCACGTTTACCTACTTCCGTCGCGTCGCTCATCAAAACTTATTAAAAGGAGTTATTGTAAGTGAACCTTAAAAGATAGGCATATGCTGTTGGCGACATTTTTTTGTAACTTTTAAAGGGGAACATTTTTGTAATACAAAATTTTCACGTAACTTTCACCATTTACGCAACGTACGCAGTGGAAGCTCTCAAAAGAAAGAAATTTTCCCCGTTCTCGAAACATTATTTATGGCTGCTCCGCTTCTATTCGCATTAGCGTGATTTTATATCGCCATTAGCCATCCTCAATAAATGCTATTAAACTGTAAAATAATTTTCGAAATGCAACCAGTAGTTTCTGAGATCCTAGGACAAACAAACTCTTTTTTTTTGTGAGCGAACCTTAAGAAACAGACAAATTAGGTTATTGTGAGCGAACCTTAAGAGATAGACATATATGCTGCCGCGGACTTTTTTTTAGAACTTTTTAAGAGAAACAATATTGTAATACTCAATTTTTACGTATCTTCAACTATTTACGCAGCGTACGCCTCGGAAGCTCTCTAACAGTAAAAAATATTACCCGTTCTCGAAACATTATTGATTGCTGCTTCGCCCCTATTCGTCTTAGCGTGATGTTATACAGCCATCCTCAATAAATGGACTATCAAACTGTAAAAGCATTTTTGAAATCCAACCAGTAGTTCCTGAGATCCTAACGTTCAACCATACAAACAAACAAACAAACAAACTCTTCAGCTTTATAATATTAGTATAGATATAATTAATAAATAAGTGTCTTTTAAGTATACATTTAAAGAAACTGTTAAAAACCAAATAATACTTTGAGGTTGTACCACTTCTTTGGCGCGCTTTCTACAAACTCATATTAGAAAAGTGGGCTAACCCTCTTGGCCCATTTTTCTTTTGTACAGATTACTAATTTTCAATGGTGCATAAATAGTTTGTAACAGTGCCATCTCTTAGAATAAGTGGGAAGGTTGGTTGATCCACTTTTCTCTTAAAGTAGATGCAATTTTGCACCCTTTACACAAGTAATATAAATTATCGTTTTTTGTGGGTTGGCCCACTTATGTTCTCAACGCCTGATATATGCTTCAGCTGTACAGATCCCACAAGCGTTTATTTATTTGCTCAATTTGGGCTAGGTGGCCTTGTAAAGAAAAATATATTCCATCCAAAAATATTATTAAGAATAAATATCCATTATGCAATATATCTTGTATTTTGCTTAAAGGCTAACAAGGACTCATTATGTTTCTGAACGAAAAATGCTGTATCATTAAAACATACGAGTATGAACAGTGGTTTATTTGTTTATAAGTAGAGCGTTAAATTTCATACTAACGATGACGTAAGCTAAGCATCATGTTCCAGTTTCTTTTAAGTAATTTGTTTAAGCACTATTCGCAATCATAACACCTTGTTATTACATACGCAGACATTATTCACACTGAGCAATGGGACACGTTGCTATCGAGTTTCAGTTTAATTGAACGCTGACTGTACTAAAGATTTTATACAGGAGGTTGTTTTATGTAAACGTATATTATACCTAATTATTGTTATTTTTAATTAATTGCGATATACGACGTGTGTGTCGGAGGTGGGATTGAATTGCGGGTCCAAAAACGTTTGTTTCGAGGCATACCACTTTTGTACTTTTTTAGGGCATCTGAGGAATTCCATATCATATAATGGCACCTATCATTGGTTTCGCAGGTACCAATATTGAAAAATTTTTTGATTTGACTTTATTTCACTTAAGGCACCTACGGATCAGTAGGCCCTGTACCTGTTGGGATGTTGGGAAAATACACTCATTTGCAAAAAAAAAACGGACGGTTTTGATTTTCATTCATCTTTAAAAAGATACAATACCAAAAAGGTTTCAATCGTTTGTACACGTTACTGGCCGGTTTTAAAAATGCCGTGGTATTTAAAAAAGTACGTTCTAAATTCAAATTTTCATTTGATGCTCGTTTTTACAGAAACCCCCTTTTTATCCTACATTTTTGGCGCGAAGTTCCAGAAGTTAACATCGACTTTCACAACTTTTATTCAATTTTTATCGATTAATTTCATATCCTTGACTGTCAAAGTTTTATTTATTGCTGTTTGGCTGTATCAAAAATGGTAGATAAAGTGGTAAAAGCTACCAAAATTATCGCGCTGCTTGAAGAGGGTTGCAGCCAATGTTTCGTGGCTAGGAGGCTAAATGTTAGTCGCTCGACGGTCCAAAGGACCTGGCAGCGATATCAGGAGACTGGTTCCGTCGAGAGAAGGCCTGGTTCTGGAAGAAAACCATGTACCCAACCACGGGATGATCGTTTTCTTGTGAGTCGCGCATTGAGAAATCGCAAATCTTCGTATGTGGATATTATGAACAACCTCCAAGAAGTAAGAAATGTGCATATTAGTCTATGGACGGTTAGGAGGAGGCTTCTCGCTGCCAATATACGCAGTCACCGCCCGGCCCGCGGCCCCAAATTACTCCGTGAGCACAGAGTTCACAGGCTTAGGTTCGCTAGAAATTGTGATTCATGGACTCAAGAAGATTGGAATAGGGTTTTGTTCTTTGATGAAGCCAGGATATCTCTGTTCGGTGAAGATCGACGTCGGCGAGTGCTAAGAAGACAAGGAGAGCGCTTTGCAGATGCATGTTTCAAAGAAATCACACCTTATGGTGGGGGCTCTGTTATGTTTTGGGCAGGAATAAATTCAATGGAACGTACAGTGTTAGTCTTCATTGAAAACGGCTCACTGACTGGGCATCGATACATAACGGAAGTTCTAATTCCTCATGCACAACCCGCATCGGCCGCTCTAGGTCAAGACTCGATTTTTATGGACGACAATGCTCGCGCCCACCGATTCCGCGATGTTAATGCGTATGTGCAAGAGGTCGGCATTCGTCGTTTGGATTGGCCAGCTCGAAGTCCCGACCTCAATCCCATAGAACATATCTGGGACGTTCTAAAACGGCGTGTGAGATCAGTACACCCGGCTCCGCAGACCATCAGAGAGCTGAAGAATGTGATTACTGCGGAGTGGGAACGTATTCCGCAAGCAAGTATCCGGGATATACTCGCTAGCATGCCCAGACGAATTCAAGCTGTGATTTTAGCTAGAGGGGGTCACACTCGATACTAAACATTTATCTGCTTTTACTTTATTAAAGAAAAACAAACAAAAAAACTTTTTTATTTTTACTTCATGAGCAGATGCACTACTAGCGAACATACACTACTAGCGAGGTTTAGGATTATTTCCCATAAATTGTAACAAAATTTTATGAAATACTGATGAAAACCATTATTTTCTTATTAATTTACCAAATTGTGAGGATAAAACTACCTATAATTATCAAACAAAGCAATATTAACATTTGAAATGGTTCATTGCTTAGGTGCCCGTTTTTTTTGCAAATAAGTGTAATTCAGTTTGTGTAAATAAACCAGACTTTTGTTTTAGGTTGGATACTATTCCACTTCTGTAATGAAATATCACAATCAGTTTCAGTATGGAAAACGCGCATAAACTGCAGTAAACAAACACATCAGGTGGGCTGTAAGCTTGTCTGCCAACTTAGTAGTATAAAATAGTACTCCTACTTTTACTCCGATTTTGTACTAGGAAATTTAATAAAACTTGATATTTTTATATCAACAAGCCTTCTCGCCGTATGACGTTGTATTCAATGAATTTTCGAATGTCAGAGCTTTATAAACTCCGACATGCCCTTTCAACGATAATAATAAAGGAAGATTAATACCATTATGAGAGATTGGAGAGCTTTTAATATTGACTTTAGCTAAATATAAACAAAGGAATACCGATTATGAAGAATTGCCAAAAAATACTCCGTGGATAGGTTGAATCTTGGTTATTGTAGTTGTACTTGATGCAAACAGTGAATTATTTCCTAAGTAGGTACAGTCAGCCTCATAAGTAGATAAACACTATTGAAATTTACAAACTAGATTCATGAATGAAAAATTACTCGTAGTACTTGTATGTTACATTTTTTCTATAAGTTAACACTCTATTTATAACAGTATTGTTCCAAACAAGTACTGAGTGTAATTTTTCATTGATTAATCTAGTTCGTAAATTTCATTAATATTTATCTACTTATGAGGCTGACTGTACCTATTAAAAGCAAGATATTTTTTACATATGATCTACATATTTACATAATTACTATCTAAACTAAACCTGAATAAGGCCCCCTTGGCATTGTGCCCAAAGACTAGCTTTGCCCGGCACGTGTTGTTCGGGACCGGAAAGGAGAGGGTGGGATCAGGTTGAAAAGCTCTTCAGAACATTCGCCGTGATACATTCGGTAGAAGGCAGCCAAGGACGCTATGGTTCTTCGCTGCGCCAACGGTTCGAGGCCTCCCGTCACCTCAGGACAACCAATTATTCGGATAGCACGTCTCTGCATAGCGTCAAGCGCGTCTAGTAAATACCTTGCGGAGTCATCCCAAAGGTGAGAACAGTATTCGACGCAGGGACGAATTTGAGTCTTGTACAGTAAAAATCTCTGATGTAATAAAAAATAATACACTTTATTGTACACCAAGTAAATAAAACGAATTTACATACTCGTACAGGAAGAAGTACAATGGGCTACCTTATCCCTAACAGGTTTATTGTAAAGGGTGTTTTTTTTAGAGGTATAGAACTTTGAAATGGAATAAAACGAAGGTGATTGTTTTTATTGATATGAAAATGACTTTATTCGAAAGAAAATCTTCTGGCATTATAGTTTAAATATGATTTCTGGCATATAACCGCCACGGCTGGCTCGGACGTAGTCTAATCAAGAGGTCCAATTTTCGATGACTTTGCCAACATTTGTGGCCGTATATCGGCAATAACGCGCCGAATGTTGTCCTCCAAGTGGTCAATCGTTTCGGGCTTATCGGCGTAGACGAGCGACTTCACATATCTCCACAGAAAATAGTCAAGTGGCGTAAAATCGCACGACTCTGGAGGCCAACCTACCGGTCCAAAACGTGAAACAATGCGGTAACCAAACGTTTCCTTCAATAAATCAATTGTGGCACGAGCTATGTGACATGTTGCGCCGTCTTGTTGCAACCACTACTCCTGCACATCATGGTTGTTCAATTGATGAACGAAAAAGTCAGTAATCATAGCTCTATAGCAGTCACGATTGACTGTAACGTTCTGGTCAGCATCGTTTATAAAGAAGTACGGACAAATTATTCCACCAGCCCATAAAACACACCACACATTCAGTTTTTCTGGATGTAACGGTGTCTCAACATACACTTGAGGATTATCATCACCCCAAATATGGCAGTTTTGTTTATTGACGTATCCATTCAACCAAAAGTGAGTTGCACCGCTAAACAAAATTCGCTTATGAAAATCACGATACGTATTTCGGACAGAACCATGATTTTCAAAATAAATTTGCACAATTTGGAAGCATTGTTCAGGCGTCAATCTATTCATGTTGAAATGCCAAACCAAACTTAACATAAATCACTTTTCAGCTGACAAAAATACCGCCAGTTAAAACAGTTATGCCAACTTAAAGTTCTATACCTCTAAAAAAAACACCCGTTATTTCTAACAGGTTACCATTTTGAATAAAAGTATCCTACGATCCTACTCGTACAAAGAAAAAGCATGTCCAAGTTCAAATAAGTATCTATTTGGTACCAAGCTTGATTCATCATTGCGTATTTTTTTTAATAAGAAGGTACTAAATTTGGCCTCTGATGTGAAAGGAAGGAAGGAAATGGTTATGTCACGGGAAAGAAAAATTCTCTACACTCTACCACAAATTAGAGATAGTACAGATGGAAATCTCATGTATGTACTTTTTTTCACACCTACCCTCTGCTACACACACTCGCGCACAAATCAGTGGTATCAAAAACTCGCCTCAACTTCGACTGACCTCGTGTCTGTGAACTCAGTGTGGTATCTATGTGTGCGTAACCTCAGCGAATTTACTATGTAGGTTTCCATCTATACTATATTAATTTGTGACTCTACCCCTAGCGCTATGGGAACTAAACGGAAAAGGAGCACGTTGAGGTTCAAAGAATATAATTTTTGTTCCCTATGATTGATGCATTGATGTACGTAACTCTTACTTTAACTAAAATTTATCATCTATATAATATTATTTTGTTTTAACACAGGCTTTTATTAAAGTCTAAATCCGTACCGTTGGCCTGTAGGTGTTATGTAAAATATCAGTCGTAGGTGGATACCCACAATTATACGTGATAATTAGACATAAATTTACACTCTGTATAGGAAGACACGTTAAGTCTGAAGTATCGCAGCGCTTTTTCCGTACAAACCTATTCACCTATTTTATTCCTGATGTCTTTAGATCAATCTTTGTTTAATTTTTTTAATAAAATTAAGATTTTTGTCATGTCCATATCACTTGGTAGGGACATAATTATTTAAAATGTAATATTTATGATTGTTTACTTCATACAAGGTTTCACAGAACTGGTAGCTTAGTAGAAAGTATTAGAGAAACTATTGTCAATTGTAAACCAGTATCATCACCGCCTTAGTAATAGCATACTTTGTACATTCAGATTTATCTAAATATGAATACGATTTTGTTAGAGATGACACAGTACGCAAACCTTCTTACGATGGGCCATACCACGTTTTACATAGAAGATGTAAGGTTTAAGTAATTCAACTTCCAGGCAGAGAAGCTAGTATTTCAGTAGACAGGTTAAAACCAGCATACGTGTTATCTGAAAGCGGAAATGATGCCGATAATAGTACAAAGAGTTCAAAGTTAGATCACAATTCACTTGAAATTAAGCCCGCTAAAACAATGAACAATCAAATACCTACATTCAGCGAACGCGTTGTTAAATCGACATCGAAAGTTAGATTTTTAAGGTCCCGTACCCAATTGGTAAAAACGGGACCCTATTCATGAGACTTCGCTGTCCGTCTGTCTGTCTGTATGTCTGTCCGTCATGCGGCTGTATCTCAGGAATCGTGATAGCTAGAGAGCTGATATTTTCCCACAAGATGTATTTCTGTTGCCGCTAGGACAACAAATACCAAAATTAGAAAAAAAATGGGGGGATTAAGGCGTCTCCCATACAACAAACGTAATTTTTTCCCGTTTAGTGGTACAGAACCCGCTGTGCCACTTGGCCAGTTTTTAGGTTATATATTAAAATACCAGAAATCAGAATGCCTTTACTTAAAATGCATTAGACCAAAATACCCGAATTCGAAATACCTTAACATTCAAAATACCTTATTTCAGTACACCTTACCGTAAAATGTCTAAATTTAAAATTCAAATAATTATTATATCAGAATTCAAAATACAAATTTTCAAATATCCTTAATTTAAAATACCGAAAATAGAATACAATGTGTCACTGTCACTCACACGTTTTGTTATTTGGCTTTAACTTACCCCCCTCCTCCACCCCCATAAGTGTGGTTTTTAGTCGGTAGGAGTCCGGCATAGTATCCATGTAGGATTTACCTCATGTTAAAACACTTTGATTCAGAATTACAAAAGTACTACAGTGGGCTAACGAAACATCAAAAAAAAAAATAACCACGAAACTGGTTATTTTTTTTTTCGTCGTATTTTTTTTATTTATTTATTTTTATTTTTTATTGTTTATTTTTTTTCGTCGTATTTTTTTTTCGGTTCAGAATTACAAAAGTACTACAGTGGGCTAACGAAACATCAAAAAAAAAATAACCACGAAGGCTAAGGCGGGAGCTCCGCTTCGCTTCGCTCCCGCCTTAGTCTTCTAACCTAACCTATCTGAGTCGGGGTGTTAACCATTCACAGATTTATAGCATCCATGTAGGATTTAAATCATGTTAAAAAAAAGGTATTTTGTGTTTGAACATTTTAGGATAAGGTATTTCATAATTTTTTTTTTTTAAGTTTCGGTTTTTCAACCGTAAGGCATTTTAAATTATTTATATTATAAATATTTGCCTTTTGAATATTGATATTTCGATTTCGGGTATTTTGGGCTCGGGCATTTTAAGTAAAGGCATTATGATTTCTGGTATTGTGACGGTATACCCAGTTTTTATGGTAATAAGTTTAAATTTGACATAATTATTGAACAAGGCCTTTGTTTTATTTCACGATAATTATTTAAACACCGAAAACCACAGCATTGTACCCCGATAAGGATTGTAATGTAAGCTTTTCTATGAAGCATAGCATTGTTCTAATTTGTTTACGAATTTATTTAGCTTATAATATTTCGGGCAAAGTTTGAAATTTAACCTCTAGCGGCCCAAGGTCCTTTCAAATACCCGTGTTAACTTATAATATGTCATTACAGCCCAAATCAATATTGTGAATTTCTTATTTACCGCCCACGTCCTTTTTTAAGGGACCAAAAACATTTAGTTGATTTTTTTTAAAAACTTACGCCGTAGAATTTTTCTGTTTGATTTGTCAAACTCGTCAGTCTATCACGAAATGAATCGACTAGGCTCTCTGCCTAAAGAATATAAAGAAAATAGTGCAATAAGAAAATTTTCGTCACGTCGTAAAAGTAAGCAACAATTCAATCTTATTTTATTCTAGACCTGTTACATTTCTTATTATAAAACATACACCATTTTAAAGCTATTGAATTACATTAAAGACGTATCGTATTAGAGGGTATCGTATAATCGTATTAGAGGTTATGAAGAGTTTGGTCTAGCGATTATGAAAGTTCTTTGTGTAATCTTATGCATGTGTTATGATTAGTGTACTAATTTGTTATTGTATAGTCCACTCGTATTATAGTTTTTCAGGTTCATGGTATTGTTTCTGTTACTATTTTGTACTTATTTGTAAGAATTGCCTTGAATTTAATTGTATTTTTAGGGTTTCGTAGCCAAATGGCAAAAACGGAACCCTTATAGATTCGTCATGTCTGTCAGTCTGTCTGTCTGTCTGTCCGTCCGTGTGTCACAGCCACTTTTCTCCGAAACTATAAGGCCTATGCTATTGAAACTTGGTAACTAGATGTATTCTGTAAACCGCATTAAGATTCTTATATAACACTAGAGTAAAAGCAGTAAATTTTGGGGGTCCCCATACTCAGAACTGAAACTCAAAATTTTTTTTTTCATCAAACCCACACGTATGGGGTATCTATAGATAGGTCTTCCAAAATGCTGTTGATTTTTTTCTAAAGTGAATAGTTTGCGCAAGAGGGACTTCCAAAGTAGAAAAATGAGTGTCCCCCCCCCCTCTAACTTCTAAACTAGGAGAGTGATAAATCTAAAAAAAATATATGATATACATTGCCATAAAAACTACCAACGAAAATTAATTTGAACGAGATAGAGCTGGTAGTTTTTTTTTAATACGTCATAAACCGCAATTTTCAGTTACAAAAATCACTACCACTGCGAACGTATTAAAACATCAATCAAAGTTACAACGAACTATAAGAACTTTTATATTATGTTACTTGCTGCTATGAAACCCTTCATGGGCGAGTCCAACTCGCACTTGGCCGGTTTATTTTATTAAAAATAAGGGAGGAATTATGTAGGGGCATAAAATATATTTTTTATGATTATTTACTTTAGACAGCATTATGAAAGAGCTCTCTTAGCTCTAAGTAAACTTATTACTTATTAAATGATACCCTATACTATTGGTATAAGCAAGAAAAAAAGTTCATCCCCACTCTACGTGTAGAGGAGATACCTAAAAGAATTTCTTCGTGATTTTAAATTTGCACTTTGTTGACATAGTAAATGCAACGTTTCATTTATCTAGAACTAATAGTTTGATTACGGACATTACGTAGTTTCGTAATGTCCGTAATCAAACAATTAATAGTTAAGGGTTCCGAACTGTGAACTACGGAACGCTAAAAGGGGTCTGTGGAGCTCGCCATCTCATGCATATTACTTTTACAGTGGAAATCGGCCATAATGGAGCATTCATCCGACCTAGGCACATGAAAACTTAATAAACAATGCGTACCTATAATAAAGTAACATTATTTGTATGACAGCCGTTTAAAACTAGTAAGTATTATAAATAATATAATACATCCTGTAGTTAGTTAAAAAGACACAGAGAGAAACATGAAACTAATCACATTTCAACAAATGTAATTTTGCTGGGATTGTAAAATGTAAATTGCATGATCTTCCTCGTATTGTTTTGCAAACTGACACGTTATAGTAAACCTTTGGCATCAATTTCTTTTTGATGAATGTATGTAAACATTGCAATAATTGTTTATGAAATGTTGCAGTTAGGTAACATAATTTTATTGCTTGTATGTTCTTATTCATGTACTTACAACTATATTTGTGAGTTAGCAGATGAACTGGGACAGATATGTTTACTTATAAAATTTTCTATTGCAACTTTGGTCTGAGTTATAAAATTGTGTTATTAAGTTCGAAATATAAGACTAGACTGCGGCAAAGGTACCGTATTCTTTTCTTTGCCCAAGACTATCGATCGGCCTCCATGACCAGGGATCTTTACGGGACTTATCACCGTCCATACAGAAGCAGGAGTAAGATGACGTGAGAGCTTCCGGACCGCCTTACTCTCCAAGAAGCGACTTAATGGGCTCCTGAGACGATCAATGTGACTTGACAAGTCTCATTGATTGTTTTGATGCTAGCTGGTTTTCCCAAACGCCTACAGTATGAGGTTCTTCAAAAGGGGTCTAAGAAGGTTTTTACAGGGTCGGCAGCGCGTGTGTAGCACCTCTGGTGTTGCAAACGTCCATAGGCAGCGGTGACCACCGGTACATCTGGTGGGCCGTATGCTTGTCTGCCACCTTGGTGGTATAAAAAAAAAGAAGAAGTCCGGCGCTGATCCTTCCGAGGAGTTATCGGGTAGCCCCGATCTTACATGGATATGGTGTGGTTTTAGTTAGTTCGTGTCTGGCATAACTTCCTTGGGGACATCCACAGGTTAAAAAAACCGATGCACAAACGCACAAAAGCACGAAGGGTTCCGTAACAATAAACGGCTATAAATTTCACAATTATTATTTGTGTTTAAGGCAGCACCACACAACCTGTGAAACTTTTAAATTTTCTGGCCATTACCTACGGTTCATTAGATACAACCTCATGACAGACAGACACGTGGACTGCGGAGTCTCATTAATAGAGTTTCATTTATACCCTTTGGGTACGGAACCCTAAAAACGACCGATAGATAATTTATTATTTACTAGCTGATGCCCGCAGCTTCGCCCGCGAAAAATTCCCGTTCTCCTGGGAACTTATTCCCGGGATATAAAGTAGCCTATGTGTTATTCCAGACTATAAGCTATCCTTGTACCAAATTTCAGAAAGATCTGTTCAGCCGTTCGAGCGTGAAAGAGTAACAAACATCCACACTCACAAACTTTCACATTTATAATATTAGTAAGAAGTAAGATTTATACGATAGAATAAAGATAAAAGCACTCTTGGCCCCGCGGACTCAGTGTTGTGCAAACGATCACTGCAGAAAGCAACTTTAACTATGGCCAGTCCTTGGATGGGTGACCACCCATGTGATCGCTTTGTAACATTTATTTGCGTTTCCGTGCTTCGAAAGGCACGTTAAGCCGTTGGTCCCGGATGCCAGTAAAATTGCATTCGTAAGGTCAAGTTAAAGGCCTTTGTGGGCGGCTTGAAAAATTTCAACAGCAGGCAGTCACAACCTGCGCCTATCTATCTCCACACGGCAATACGGCTCACCACCTATTACATGGGACAAATTCTAAAAAGGTGAAATGTGGGCATATAATATGCCTCTGCCTACCCCTTCGGGGATAAAGGCGTGATAATATGTATGTATTATGTCCTATGCGCCTATTCATCTCCACACGGCAATACGGCTCACCACCTATTACATGGGAAAAATTCTAAAAAGGTGAAATGTGGGCATATAATATGCCTCTGCCTACCCCTTCGGGCATAAAGGCGTGATCATAATGTATGTATGTACTTATGGAAATCCTCATGAATAATATCAGTACTTCTACCGAGTAAAACCACACGGTGCCTTTCTATCTGCACACGGCCAAGAGTCTCGGTAGGATAACCCCTGGGTCCCCCACAGGCTTTGTCCGTCTTCGCAATGTCTCCCGAGGGGTTGACGGCTTTGTGTGGGTTTTCCAGTCCTGGTGAGGGGCATTACCCGCAAGCAGGACTGCCCAGAAGCTAAGTACTACCTGGGAACATCTCGGGATGGGCCCTCCTCGGAAACTATATAGACGACCTCCTACCACAAGCTTCTTGTACAGTTTTTCTACCTGTACCTATCCCGCTTCTGAAGGGCACTTTAATAGCAGAGGGGTAGAAAATGGCCGAAATGGGCAATGTTGATTTGGGGTCCAGAATTCGAGGATCAACTACTTACCTGTATTATTATTTAGTGAAACTGATATTTATACGAAAACTGCTCTTAGCTAGAGAATGTAATTCAATAATATTTTTTATTGAAGTTACTACCCTTAGGGTGTGAAATGTTATGACCTTTTGAAATTTTATAGAAGTTTTAAAAGGTAACCAATAGTTGGGACACACTTTGCCTAATACTTGCGTAAAGTCGAATTTTTAAATATACGAAGTCAGGTGACAGCAGCTAATGTCATTTCGTCTTACAAATTATGAAACATTGTATGAAGAAGTGACATTAGCTGCCGTCACCTGACTTCGTCTAATTAAAAATTCGACTAGTCTGAATAGGTCGGTACGAAAAAAATTTCAATAATTTTTTAACAAATTTGTTTCTCGGATTCAAGATGTGATGATTTTAAGCTTAAAAATATTTATTATTTAACTAGATAGCCCGCGTGGAATGTTGGTTCCCGTCGCGCTTCCCACGGGAACTTATTCGCGGTAGGTATAACAAGTAACTTGTGTGTTAAGTTATTTATGACTATATCTTAGACCATATAACACGGGACTAGCCTTTGCGAACCACCGCATACAAAAATATTCTGCCAGTTTTCATACAAGTGAAGGGGGAAACACAAAGACATATAAAATTTCATTGCATTTAAAAATGTATTAATCGACAAACGCGTAATGGCTGTTGTGTGTTAATTGTTATTATACAGTCAACTACAATGTAATGTACTAGTTTAATCATATAAAATGATGTACTGATGTACAGGCTTTTCATAAAGCCAAAAGACCAAATGGTCATGTGCAATGGCAGAAAACAATGCTTAAGTAAGGCGCATCCTGTGGTTAGATGATCTAAGCTATATATAATACAACCATTTAAAAAAATTGCCAGATCCGTTTAGCCGTTAGAGCGCGAAAGAATAACAAACATCCACACATTAACTAGGTACACTCGCATATTTTCGCATTCATAAAAATTAGCACAGACCGGGGGCCTGAGGACGGTGAGTGGGCTGCTCACCGTCCTTACAGAAGCAGGCCCAAGACGGCAGCGTGACGTGAGGGATTTACGCACGCCCCGACTAAGAAGCGGGATGACACCCGAAACCCCCCCAAAGACGCAGGATAGCACCCAAACCACCCCCTAGGCAGGCCGCAGTGGCGGCCTTGGGTCTGTTGGGAGTCCTGGGACATCCTTCCGAGGGCTTGCCCGGGGCTCCCATCCATAGGCTGTTGGGCGTAACGTGAGGTTTTTTAGTCGGTAGGTAGTCCGGCATGGCATCCATGAGGATTTTCCCTCACGTTAAAAAAAAACCGGCCAAGTGCGAGTTGGGTTCAGTTCAGTGCGAAGCAGCAAGTAACATAATATAAAAGTTCGTTGTAACTTTCCATTGATGTTTTAACACGTTCGCAGTGGTAGTGATTTTTCTAGGCGAAAATTGCGGTTTAGAATAGAATAGAATAGAATAAACTTTATTGTACACCAATATAAAACATACAGATATGCGGTTTATGACGTATTAAAAAAAAATACCTACTCGATTTCGTTCAAACCAATTTTCGTTAGTAGATTTTATGGCAATGTACATTACATATTTTTTTTAGATTTATCATTTTCTTGGTTTAGAAGTTAGAGGGGGGGGGGGGGGACACACTTTTTTCCACTTTGGAAGTGTCTCTTGCGCAAACTATTCACTTTAGAAAAAAATGATAGAAACCTCAATAGCATTTTTGAAGACCTATCTATAGATACCCCAAACGTATGGGTTTGATGAAAAAAAAAATTTTTGTGTTTCAGTTCTTTGTATAGGGACCCCAAAATTAACTGCTTTTTTTCTAGTTTAAATAAAAATCTTGATGCGGTTCACAGAATACATCTACTTACCAAGTTTCAACAGCATAGGCCTTAAAGTTTCGAAGAAAAGTGGCTGTGACCAGGGCCTGATTTACCCATAAGCTAACTAAGCTGAAGCTTAGGGCGCCAGGATCAAGGGGGCGCCTGGCGTTGGGCTCGGCGCAGGGCTGTGACTTACGGTGCTCCCAAAAAGGAGCACACAAAACATCTAGCAATTTTTAACAGACTGTAACAACTCCTAACAACATGTTTAAAATTTTGTTACACCAAAGTACATAATAATATTTGGTAATTTAGTAACGTGCGTTAAAAATTAAATTCCTGCGCCGATCTCCCTGGCAGCGTGGTAGTAAATACGACAGCTCCACCCGTGTCGCGTTCAAGGCACCCAGGAACCAAAGTGAATGGTGGGAAGCATAGGTTCTGAATGCATGGCCATAAACGCTGGAGTATTAAAGGCTCAGTGTTGTCCCCCACTCTGTTTCTGCTGCATATCAATGAGATGTTGTCTATTGACGGCATTCATTGTTATGCAGACGACAGTATGGGCGACACTTGTTACACGGGCCGCACCGGTATCTCTCGGGCTGCAATGGAAGAAAGCTGTGAACAACTTGTGTTTGGAATCGAGACAACTCGCAATAGAGTGTCCGATTGGGAAAACCAAAATCTTGTTCAATTCAACCCTACTAAGACACAAGTTTGTGTATTCACCGCAAAGAAAACCCAATTTACTGTAGCGCCATAATTTCAGGGCACAACTCTCTCCTACTCTGACAGTATAGGTATCCTTGGTGTTGACATCTCCAGTGACGGTCAGTTCCGAAGTGATTTGGAGAATAAGTCCAAGCCGCTCGGTGTGCTCAACAGGGCGCGGCGGTACTTACTGCGGCGCAAACACTGCTTCTGTTTAAGTCGCAAGTGTGGCCGCACATGGAGTACAGCTGCCACTGCTGGGTGGGGGCACCAGAATATTATAATGAATTGACTGAATTCTTCCGTTCGACTCGGTGCAGAGGCGAGCCATAAAGTGGTCAACAATCCCATGCTTGCGGGTGGTGTAGAACCTCTTCGCGACAGGAGAGACTTTGCCTCCTTGTGCGTGACCACCGGTACATCTGGTGGCCCGTATGCTTGTCTGCCACTTTGGTGGTATAAAAAAAGTGTGAGACTGTGCTGTTGAGACGGTGAAACCGGTCATGGACGAGTGGCTGGAAAGGCAACATCGCACGAATATTACTGACGATTTGATTAACCCCGCCGAATAACGAGAAGTGGTTTAAGTTTGACCTTTGTAACTGTGTCTGTCTGTGGCATCGTAGCAGCCCAACAGATGAGCCAATTTTGTGGTTTTCTACGCTCGAAAGTCAATGTGGCGGGGCCATCCCCAGCACATCGGCTTTCGAACCGTTCTTAGCTATAAATTTTGAATTCATCAGCTCACTTCCTGAGTTATGAAGGGATTTCACAAAGATTCACTGGTTCGATTTATCGGAAACTGGATGTACCGAGGTATTGTTAGGTACTTTAATGGTATTTTTATCTCGCTTTTACTGGCTGATGCATCAAGTCATAACTTCATAAGAAGTCTCAGAATCGGGTTTTATTTTATTTTCAAATTAACAAAGAATAACGATTAAGAACTTAGGATCAGCTTACGTAGTCTCTTTTGTAGGTAGGACTTAAATTAGTTGCAGCTGGGGGCGCATATTCATAGCTAGCCTAGGGCGCGCGGAACCCTAAATCAGGCCCTGGCTTTGACACACGGACGGACAGACAGACAGACAGACAGACATGACTAATCTATAAGGGTTCTGTTTTCGCCATTCGGCTACGGAACCCTAAAAAAGCCGACAGATCACTTAGTTTCGTTTGTAGTACTTAAGTACGTTTTTTCTCTATATATTGTGATCTATGTAAGATGTATGATACCTAACTACAATTCAATGAAAATTTAACGGTCAGACGGACGGCTGAGTCTCATGAATAGGGTTCCGTTTTTACCCAGTAGGTAGAAAACCATAGAAAACCCTAAAAATGTAAGTTTTATTTCAGCGCCATCTCTTGCTTACTGATGGAACTCTTTCCTTGTTTGTTTCAAATGGCGTACAATAGAAAACACGTCATGGCATTACTGAAGTACATCGTACCTTACAGTTGATTTAGTTTAAGCGTTAAAGTGTAGATGGCGTTTCTGTAAAATATGTTTACAGGTAAGTAATAAGTTTTAGAATGAAAATATTCAATGTAAATTTAATGTGAAATAAAACATAGAAAAATGTTATAATTTGCAAGTAAAATCGGTATTTATAGTAAATACTCAATAGAGTGTTTTATGTTTCATGGTTACATGTCTATAAAAATAAAGGCCACTGTGGTAAAACTTCTAGAAAATTAAAAATATTATGTCAATCAAATAATAATATCATAATTTCCTTCATTGGTCTTTTGTGTTTGTAAATGTTTATATGTTTGCAAACCTTCATTAATAATACCACCTCGGCAAGACCAAGGAATTTACCACTGACTTGTGTAAATAATATATCTTTTAATAATATTATTATGATTTCCCCGAAACTGTGGCGGAGTTATAATATTTTTCATGAAATGCCATGCAAATGACTAAACTTCAAGTAATTAAAAATTAGGTTATAGTGATAATATTTCAATACAGTAAAATGTCTTCGAAAATGGATTATGAAAAATCGTTAAATGTAGTGTTTGAAAGAAAGCCTTCAATAAAAAGTTTGGAAATAAAACCTGAAAGAAAAAGACGTCATCGTGGGAAGCACAGGCTACTAGCAAATGATGGAAGTAGAGAAATGATGCGAAACACGTTTTCAGATTGGCGTCCAGAATTGAGAAGATCTAGGGACTTGAAAAATATAAAAATAACTCGTCTCGTTGAAGCGTTAGATATGACAAATAAACAGGAGAGTGCAACCACAGATAAGTTTGTTTCGGATGTAGAAAGCATGGTCACGCGATTCAGTGGTGAATTCAGTAAATGGCAGAGTCTGTTTGAGAACATTATGCAAAAATTTCCCGAGATCCAGCCCCAGAAGTAACTGGCCACCAATCCAAATTCTAATCTGTAAGCAAAACAATCATTATTGAACATAAGATTTTGATAAATATGTATCCAAAATTAAGAGGAAAAACTTTGATGTTTAAATATGGAATAAAATTCTTGTGACTGCTTAATATATTTTTAACTAGCTATGCCTTCTAGCATTACCCGTGCCGTACTTTGACTCAACACCCCGGCTCTATTTTAATTCAGAGGCTTTTTTTCAAAGTAAAAGTAGCCGAAGCTACACCCCATATAGTTATCTGCCAGTAAAAATTCTGCTGAAATTGGTCCAGCCGTCTTAGATTAGCCTTAACCAATAGACAGACAGATGAGCTATAGTTACTGCATGGCACTGCATTGGTGATAGCTGGATCTTTATTAATGGATTTCAGTGGACAAAGTTGTCAGCCCCTGTCAGCCTCACCTGCTGACTTACAAATGAGGTCATGGCGAAGAGAGGAAAAACTCGTAACAACATTCTGCACCGAACCGTCTCTGGTCTGCACGATGTAAGGCTAATCATCTTTTACCGTACCGATCGAAATAGTAGATATAAAATAACAGATTGGAGGCTGAGGACTCTTTAGCTTGCGGTGGACTGAATTGAAAGATTGGTCCAAAGTCTGTTCAGCAATTTAAGATTATAGCGTGCAGTCTGGCGGATGTAGCTAATTAGTTTTCTACCAACCTATCTTCGATTATTTTTTTCCCGTAGAACCAGACAGTGTACAGTGTACAGTGTCAGACTACTACTAGTGACACTAACATATCAAGTCGCAGCGAGTTGGGGCAAATTGTGAAAATTATTATGATGAACTACTGGATCAAAAAAATCCCAGCAGTTCCATCATGGAACTACGCAATGGAACTACTGGGATACGCCGCTTACTTCTTATCTATACTAATATTATAAAGAGGAAAGATTTGTTTTTTTGTTTGTTTGTTTGTTTGTAACGAATAGGCTCCGAAACTACTGGACCGATTTGAAAAATTCTTTCTCTGTTGGGAAGTTACACTCTTTGCGGAGAACATAGGCTATATTTTATTCCCGTATTCCCACGGGAACGGGAAATACGCGGGTGAAACCGCGTGGCGTCCGCTAGTACTATATAATATTATAAATGTAAAAGTTTGTGAGTGTGGATGTTTGTTACTCTTTCACGCTCTAACGGCTGAACGGATCGGGCTGAAATTTGGTTCGGAGATAGCTTATAGTCTGGAATAACACATGGCTATACTTTTCATACCGGAAATATGTTCCCACGGAAAGCTAGAACGGGTTCCGAATTTCACGCGGGCGATGCCGCGAGCTTCATCTTGTCTATCATTTCTAAGAGAAAGGCAAAATTAACAATCGCGCGCATTCCAACCCTCTTTTGTCCTTTCAATTTCTATTCCGTGAAGAACGCTATTTTTATACAACGACCGTCTTTATAGATATCTGAGGCTTCTAATAGCAAATAATATGTTATTTTTGTTGGTCGAAGGAAAATAGAAACGACTTTGAAAATCCCACATCGAATTGTCAACCGACCTGCTTATAACATGCAGTAGATTCTTCCCGAATTTTGTTTTCCTCATTTTCTGCCTGCCTAATCGAATAATGAGAATACACTCATAGAGAGCACAACACACCCATAAATCGCGTTTGGCATCGATATATCACATCGGTGGCAGCTAAGCTGAGTCGGCGAGAGGCATAGAGCAATACGATCTATGATTTTATCGGGAGGGGAGGCGCCATACTGAGACTTTTCCCTCTGCTGGTGTCAAAGCGTACCTATCCCTAAAGGAGTACGCTTTGACACCACCCAAATTTAATGTAAGTTCTATAGTGACAGCCGATTGCTTTTGTAGTGGTGTATATGAAATTGATTTTACCCCGTAACCTAAGGTTGAGGCCGCACTGCGGTAGCGGTTGGCGGCTGCGGTTTCTAACCTCAAAATGTCAAATTCGTACCTCATAATGTCAAAATACAATGAAACCAAGTCTTGGTTTTGATATTTTGTGGTTAGAAACTGCACGGCCTAGCTCTGAGGCCGCACTTGCACTTACCGCGGCGGTTTCTAACTTTAAAATGTCAAACCATTGACTTGATTTCATTGGTTTTGATAATTTGAAGTTAGAATTTGACATTTTGAGGTTAGAAACCGCCGCTCAGGCTTAGCCTCAGAAAGGCTTAATATGTCTTTACAATATATTATATTGTATACTTATAGAGCAAACATGTTATGTCTACTCCCCTTGTACTGGTCACATTGCTCTATGGCGAGAGGTTGCAAATAATGACGTTGTCGTCCGCGGGATGAGGGAGTACAATGCCTTCATTACGTCTTAACAGCTTGCTTACCATTGTGCTGGCCGTCTGTCTGATAATGGAAATAGACTATTGAAAATAGTCTGTTGGTAGTGCTGCTGACATCTAGACGGTTAACTAAAGCTTTGTTATTGCAAGTTTATGTTGTTGCTTTTGTAATTTTATTCCCTATCCTTATATTCAATTCTGCTTACAGAGTGGTATAAAATATGGAGATACATGGTAGCTTATGTCTTATGTAATGTACCTATTTACTTCTGAAAATTGTAGGTATGTATTTACTTTGTGACATTTATTTCCGAGCGGTTCCGTGCTTCGGTAGGTAGGTATATTAAGTCATTGGTCCCGGTTTTGTCAGTAATATGACCGTCGTTAAGCCAGGTTGAAGGCCATTTGGGCGGCTTGAAAATTTTCAACTATGGGTCGTCACAACCGCCTACCGTATCGCTTCTGGTGCTGTAACCGTCCATAGGCTACGGTAAACAACGATAAGGTGAGCCGTAAGCTTGTCTGCCACCATAGTATCTAGCATACAAAATATATTTAGAATTCTAATATAATAGTCCTAGAAATTTCTTGAAGATTTTAAAATCGGCAAATCAAAAATTTATCGATTATAAAGAAACAAAGCTTTCCTGTTTACGATATAGTAGGTATTTATCGTATAAAAAACAGATAGGTAGATAAAATACAAACATAATAATTATGTTCATAATTCTCGAGTTGCGTAATCAGCACAAATTCATGAGGATCATCTATCTGTACACAATGAAGCTCTAGCCAACGCTGCTGACTACACAACCTACGCTCATTTCCGCAAACAGCAAATATAGACATTCATGCTATGCAGGGCTGCAAACATAATTCAAATTTATGAGTCACGAGCTTTTCGCCAAAAGGCTAAGTAAAGACATACTTTAGATATCGAAAACGTATTATTCCACAATATTGTCGCTTTTCAATGTGTGCTGCAAGTTCCACCAAGTGCTATCAATCAACAGTATAAATAATCTAAAAAACATACTATAGACTTTATGTTTTGTTTCGCTTAAATCACTTGAGCATATTGTCCTGTTGAAACGTACAGGGGCAGGCTGTGGATATAAAATCACCCCAGCACGTGCTTCAGTCATTGAATTCCACAAACTGTTGATACGGTCCTCGGTACAGTCCCCTACTTTGTTTCTGCTGCATATCAATGACATGTTGTCTATTGACGGCATTCATTGTTATGCGGACGACAGTACGGGCGACACTTATTACACGGGCCTCCCCGGTATCTCTCGGGTTGCAGTGGAAGAAAGTCGTGAACAACTTGTGTCTGAAGTCGAGGCTACTCTCAATAGAGTGTCCGATTGGGGTCGACAAAATCTTGTCCAATTCAACCCTACCAAGACACAAGTTTGTGTTTTCACCGCAAAAAAGACCCCATTCACTGTGGCGCCACAATTTCAGGGCACATCTCTCACCATCTCTGAAAGTATAGGGATCCTTGGTGTTGACATCTCCAGTGATGTGCAGTTCCGCAGTCACTTGGAGGGCAAGGCCAAGCTGGCGTCCAGGAAGCTCGGAGTGCTCAGAAGGGCGCGGCGGTGCTTTACTGCGGCGCAAGCACTGCTTCTCTATAAGTCGCAAGTGCGTCCGCATATGGAGTACTGCTGTCACCTCTGGGCGGGGGCACCCGAATACCAGCTTCGTCCATTTGACTCGGTGCAAAGGCGAGCTATGAGAGTTGTCAACGATCCCATACTTGCAGGTGGTGTGGAACCTCTTAGTGACAGGAGAGACTTTGCTTCTCTGTGTGTGTTCTACCGCCTGTACAACGGTTTGTGCTCTGAAGAATTGTTTGATATGATGCCTACGGCTACATTCTATCATCGCACCGCTCGCCATAGACAGGCTATTCATCCTCACACGTTGCGTCCTGAGCGCTTGAGCACGGTGAGATCTGGTAGAGGCTTTCTTCCGCGTACGCTTAGGTTGTGGAATGATCTCCCTGCTTCGGTTTTCCCAAACGCCTACAGTATGGGGTTCTTCAAAAGGGGACTTAGAAGGTTTTTAAAGAGTCGGCAGCGCGATTGTGGCGCCTCTGGTGTTGCAAACGTCCATAGGCTGCGGTGACCACCGGTACATCTGGAGGGGCCGTATGCTTGTCTGCCACTCGAGTGGTATAAAAAAAAATCGTGCTTCGTTTCTCTGCCGAGGTAAGACGGTATGGTGTAGGATATGGTGCCTAATAGTATTCCCCTTGTGTAGATCTGAGTTCTGGTTATGATTTTATTTGATGCCTCCACGCGTTTTCGAAATAAAAGTTCTTGGCAGACAGACAGACAAGCGGTCAGAGGGACGAATATCAAAGTGGTCTTTTAACGCATATGGATATCCGTATGCGTTATGGGACCACTATTATCACATTTCATTCCCCTGTACATTATTTTACTTATAATCACTTCACTTAATGTTAACTTGCTCTTAGCCCAGACATTACATATGTCAGCGAAAAGCAGATCCAAGACGGTGCGATGAGACGAAGGTTTCACGCACGCTTCACGCCCCAATCAGAGGATAACACCTGAATCAATTCTCAAATAAGCGGAATACTCGAAATTCCGAACCCTCAGGCTGGCTGAAGTCTTTCATAATCCTGGGACATCCTTTCGTCAGGTTTACCCGGAGCGTCGCTAGTCACGGAGAGATAGGAACTGTCTCATTTTATGCGGTTCTCGCATTACATGACATTCGTGGAATTTTTCCCTTGTTACAAAACGCCTGTAATATGATTTGTGCTCTGAAGACTTGCATGATATGATGCCCACGGCTACGTTCTATCACCGCGCAACTCGCCGCAGAAAGCCCTGCCTCGGTTTTCCCAAACGCCTACAGTATGGGGTTCTTCAAAAGGGGTCTTAGAGGGTTTTACAGGGTCGGCAGTGCCTCCTGTGTTGCAAACATCCATCCATAGGCTGTGGTGACCACCAGTACGCTTACTAGGAAAGCCGTACGCTTGTCTGCCACCTCAGTGGTATATAAAAAAGAAATCAATATTATGTCAGTCACTTCACTTCTACAAGTAATTGAGTGCCACTGTGGCACTATTTCACAACCGTTTGCAATTCTTTCAAATTAAACTGAATTATTCATAACTTACTTCATTCGCTGAACTATAGAATGATGCAAAAGATCGTGAACTTATTTTAAGCCATGCCCTAACAAGCTCTCTCGGAGCAGGTGGAAGTTATAATGCACTTTCAGTTAACTCGTGAGATATGAGTAAGTTTTTAGCGCGCCTTCGTTCATACTTTGTTTTATGACCCATCACCTTTATGTGAAGTCGTAAAAGCAAAGATTATATAGCTACCTACTTTATGCTTGTTTTGTATAATCCGTGTAATGAGATGGTGATTTGTAGATGAAATTTCTAAGTGAACCAACTAGGGAAACATGTCACTAGTTTGGTAGTTACTTTACCAAATATGTAAGGTGATAATCGCACTACTAAACTAGAAGTTTATAGTATATGTTTTAGTTTCTCGAAATTCAGTTCGCTAGAAACCGGCTCGTGGTTTTCCTGATACATAGAGCAAATCAGCAAATCGAATTTTTGAAATGGAATAACTTTCACGTTCATATAACTATGCTTCTTTATATTACACCAATCGTCAAGTATCATACTCCGAAAGAAATTCAAATTTGAACCTAAGACCTCAGTACAGCAGTCACACAACCCCTGCGCCACTGAGAACTGAGGCAGCCTTAAATTTGATTTTCAGCTGTGCACGTATTATGATGTCATTAAAAGATAAAAGGATTCGAACTCGCGTTTTCTCCCTAGCCAAGAGAACCGCTTAATCAAATAAGCTACCGAGGACAGTCGAAACTTGAAAAAATGATCGGCCTCGTATGCGACTACCCTCCGAAGTCTGCGTATGTTTTCCAAAAAATATATAAATTTAATACTCCAGATCTTCGACCAAGTACGACATTAAAGTAAGCGCATGCGCTCACTCGGTCGTAGTCGGTTATTGTTCCGAAGGTAAAACACGAGTGGCAAGATCAGATTTTCCACAAGATGCCTTCCTGTGTGTTCCTGAAGTGTAAAAACACACTACCCTAAATTCGAAAAAATAATGTATGTGTGCATGTCGTGTCGTTGCTGCAATATCTTTGTGTGTGAACTAGTCTCACTTTTAGCGCCTCTCTATAAAATAGAGTGCAGAGGCGCTCATGTCGAGACTTTTTCTATAGTCTGTGACTCTGTCGCATTAAACTACGTCAATAGGTCACGTGGATCATCTGTTCAAAGTTTGAAATAAAATAAAAATGACAACGTCAATCGGATTGAACTTTCACAATAAACGTGTTAGAGAGGGGCAGTCGGTTGAGAACGATCTCACGGCTTCTTGTTTGAGTTTGTAATGTATGACGTGGGCCCGTCTATACTATTGCTTGGTCGAAGCTCCAGACTTCAGTTTCTTATAGATATTCTGTCATCTGCAGACCGCTTATCCTATCTCTGTATCGAATAAAACGTGGATTGATGGAGCACACTCCATTAATCTGCCAATGCCAAGGACAAACTGATAGATGGGTGACACGACATTACCAATGTATTACGATGTCATCAATCAAATTCGCCCTATTCGATGCCAGAGTAATATTGACCAATATTTAATAGATACGAAATATCTATAAAAAACTATTTCTAGAGTTTAAGAGCTTTGAATAATAAAAAAACACCAGCCAAGTGCCAGTCGGACTCGCCCATGAAGGGTTCAATAGCAGCAAGTAACATAATATAAAGTTTCGTTGTAACTTTGATTGATGTTTTAACATGTTCGCTGTGGCAGTGATTTTTGTAGACGAAAATTGTAGGTTATGACGTATTAAAAAAACTACTTTCTAGATCTGGTACCAACCAATTTTCGGTGGAAGTTTGCATGGCAATGCACATCATAATTTTTCATTGATTCATCATTATGTTATTTTAGAAGTTAGAAGGGGGGGGGGGGGCACATTTTTTCAAGTGGAAGTGTCTCTAGCATTTCTAAAGACCGATCTAAAGATTCCCTCACGCGTATGAGTTTGATAAATAATTTTTTTTTGAGTTTTAGTACTAAGTATGAGAACCCCCAAAATCTATTGCTTTTTTCTATTTTTGTGTGCATTTCTTAATGCGGTTACCAGAATACCCCTTCTTCTCCACTACTTACCAAGATTTAATAGCATAGGCCTTATAGTTTCGGAGAACAGTGACTGTGACATACGGACAATCAGACAGACAGACATGACGAATCTATAAGGGTTCCGTTTTTTGTCATTTGTCTACGGTAACCTTGAAACCGGGCAAGTGCGAGTAGGTTTCGCGCACGAAGGGTTCTGTATCAAAAAAAGGTTTTTATGTACACAGCGAGTTTTTTTTAATACCTCTAAGGTGGCAGACAAGCATGCGGCCCACCAGAAGGATCGGTGGTCACCGCAGCCTATGAACGTTTGCAACACCAGAGGTGCCACAACCGCGCCGAGCCGACCCTGTGAAAACCTTCTAAGCCACCTTTTGAAGAACCCCATACTGTAGGCGTTTGGGAAAACCGAGGCAGGGAGATTATTGAAGAACCTAAGCGTGTTCCAAGTGCAGCTAAGTTCATCAAAAAGACAATTGCGTAAAGTACTGGCGATGCCGAGCTATATGTATGAATATGAACACGAACTGTATCTTCTTAAGGTAGTATTTTCAACGTGTTGAATTACGGTAATTGTAAGTCCCTGTACATTACCGACATAATCATTATTTTAAACATAACACAACCGACGCAGTTTCAAAACTAAGCTCTGTAAAGATACCCTCATTTATTAGGAGCATGTTATAATTAAACTAATCTATTGGACGCGTGTGTACCACGATCTTCCATTATACTTAGAGCTCCCGCTACTCAAGCTTATCTTCGTTTTATCCGTTCTTTGTGAACGCTGTGGAGATGTGAAGGGTCTAAGTATTTTGGACATGTGTTGTTGCTTGTCTGATGTCGTAGAAGCGCCTTCTTGTGTTGGCAGGCTCCTTTAATTAATGTCTCTGTAGCTGCACGAGTAACACGTATTCAATAAGAACGTAGTATAATGGTACCTATATTTAAAGTAAATTTTGAATTAACGTAGTTTTATAATGTAGGTTAGGTACTAGCTTTGCCCTTCTTCGAATAGAGGAAATCTGCAAAATTAGTTCACGTTTATTATTAGTTATACGATTCGCTGTCTTTGGTAGTAGCAAGAATATTATAGCCAGTAGAAGACATTAATATTATAGACTAGCTGATGCCCGCAGCTTTGCCTGCGTGAAATATTGTTGACTATAACATATCTCTGTAGGCACCAAATTTCAGCCAGATCCGTTCAGCCGTTACAGCGTTAAAGAGTAACAAACATCCAAACTCACAAACATTCGCATTTATAAAAATATCTAGTTAGATAGATTTCTGATTCACAAATTCATAATGCATATTATATGAGCCAAGTAAATTTATTTATTAAATACATTTCTTAATTCAATGGCTAAACTACTACTTGACACAACTTCTCATCTAAGCAATTGACATCGTAACTTAGTTCCTTCTTCAGGTAGTCCAAGCCTACGATGTTTGGACAAATCGAACTACTGTAGTCTTTGTCCTCCTAATACAGATGGTCCAATCAAGACCTGGTAACGTAATAACAATGTAAATTTCATCAGCTGAGCGTTCATGTTCATTGTAATGGCTCTTTTCAGTCCTGTCGCATGTAGTCTTCGTAGAGGCTATTCCCGTATTTTACAAAGACTTAGTGAGTCTGTTTCCTGACAGAATGTAGTCAGCACTATATGTAGAATAAAGTTCATGCCTTCCATGATCAGTCTGCTGACAATCTTTGTCGTAAGGATTGAGCGTAGATGGAAACATGCGGTGTTATTTTATTGACCAGTGGAGACTACCTGAAGCGTGGTCTTTCATTTTTTCTGGCTAGCCGTCTTAGAATTTTCTTCTTCTTTTCACAAATGTATTTTTGTCACACAAAATTTGAATAAATTACCAATTATACTTCCGTATAGCTTAATAGGTTAATATTATACCAAAATAGCGCTTTTGATTTAACTTTATGACTTTGTAGTAAAATCATCACTTTGAAGTCTGAAGTAAAACCATAACATAAATGACAACGCTTTCACAAATTATGTGTCAAAATAAAAAGTAATTTAAGTATAAAATAAGAGTATTTAAGGAGTATTGATATCAACTCCGGAGAAAATCAGCCCGAAAATAATTTACATTCCCTTTTTAGCTCGTTATAGTATAAAATTCAATAAAATACGAAACACGTCTTCCATCAATTTATGTTAATAATACTATATGCCAAATTTTAAGTAGATCGGACCAAGGAATCACGTTGTCCCATACAAACTTTACCCTCCTTTTTTATACCTTTGGAGGTGGAATTTGCAAAATGTTAAAATTACTTTTTTCATATTGTATCAAACATCGCTCATGCTTAGTTTCATCATCGTACCGTTAACCGTTTAAACAATAATTTATAATAACTTTGGGTCTAGGGATCGAACCGCAAAATTAAGTTTGGTTTGAATTCTATATACTTTTCCGGGATAAAAAGTACCCAGTGTGGTGCCCAGGCTACTAAAGAATAATTATACTAAGTTTCAACGTAATCGAACCGGTAGTTTTTGCGTGATGCCTGAACAAACAGACAGACAGACAGACAGACAAATTTTTTTTTAATTACATTTTTGGATTCGGTGTCGGTCTAGTAACACCCCCTGCTATTTATTTTTTTGATATTTTGAATGTACATAATTTTCACTTCTACAGATTTATTATAATATAAGATAAGATAAGATGTCAATAAAGTTGTCAAAAAATATAAACAAAAATATCTTTGACCTTTATAATAATAGAATAGATACACACACCCATAGATTTAGAATTTTTCGCTACTCTCAATAGATATACAAAGCGTGCGAGCGAGACCTCATTATCCATAGCACTTAGCTCGAGAGGAAAAGAGAAAGCAAATTGTGTATTCATATGTCAGTATTTTGAATCGCTGAGCCCGCTGGGATCCTATGGCGGCTCTATGTTATTCATAATATCCAATAATCTGTAGTGATCTTACGATTAAAATAGAAAATTTTATATTTTCAACAATATTGTCGTGTTTAGTGTGTGAATAGGATATGACAAAACTCAATTATACGAAGAAAGACTCGTTTAACAGGTCATTTGTGACTTCGTTCATTCCATTTTTGACGTACATATTTTGCCAAATTGGATGTAAAGTTTCACTGAAAGTTCAACTCATAACGTAGATTATGCATTTTCCTTCATACATAACACAATATTTAATGGGTAAATGCATTTTTGGAGGATATATAAGGCAGAAATAGAAAGGGCTGTTTACAGTAAAATAGTCATGGGTAGGTATCGATAAGGATGTCGATAGTTCATTATAGTGACATTGCTACAAACAAACTTATCTGGATTTAATTTACTATAAATATGATTGATTTTTACTCGAACTGTGTTATTTAACCTTTTTTTAGGGTTTTGTGCCTATTTTAATATAATATTTCCAAAATTTGTGAGCCATTTTGAGTTGAATTTTTATAATTTTACTTCACTTAAGGTACTCCACGCCACACCGGGATGTTTGCTGTACAAGGCGCAGATTAGCCTCTGCGTCGAATACTGTTCTCACCTTTGGGATGACTGTGCGAGGTACTTACTGGACGCGCTTGGCGCTATGCAGAGACGTGTTATCCGATTTCAATTATAGGTTGTCCTAAGATGACGGTAAGCCTCGAGCCGTTAGCGCAGCAAAGAACCATAGCGTCCTTGGCTGCCTTCTACTGAATGTATCACGGCGAATGTTCTGAAGAGCTCTTCAACCTGATCCCACCATCTCCTTTCCGATTCCGAACAACACGTCGGGCAGAGGTGCCACTCATATATAGTGGAGAGAATCTTCGCCAGAACTGAGCGTTTCAAAAGATCGTTCCTCTGTCGAACTACAAAATTCTGGAACGACCTGCCCGCACATGTGTTTCCCTCATTTTACAATCCCGGGTTCTACAACCGGAGCGTGAAGAGGCACATCATAGGGTCGCCAACTTGAGGACTACTGTCAGAAGTCTTGTGTGCTGTAAGCATGGCCCCCATTCGCTAGATGCGCCACGGCTTTCCATTAGTTTCCATCAGTGGTGACGTCAATTTGGCGAGGTTAATATATTTAAAAAAATCTACGAGTAATATCTTTTATTGTTACTAGGGTTCAATAATAAATGAGTTTCTAGGTTTCGTATTACGATAAGAGTTGGATTTTTAGTAAAATTTCAAATTCAATTGGCAAAATATATATGTACGGCAACAATGCAATGTACGATGCCATAAATTACATGTTAAAAGTGTATTTTCACATTCACACACTGAATCAAAATTCGTAAAATCACTACAGAATTTCTAATATTACGAGTTACCCCATAAAATCCCATTTTTACTTTTTCATAGTCGATTACATTCAAATTACCAATTTATTCCCCAAAACAAGAAGTTGGAGATGAAACTTCTAAGCACTTTGTGTGCTTAGAAGTTTCATTTCCATTCCATCCATTTATACAGATACTTTTATCGATAACATAGGTGTGACCATTCAACAACACTATTTAACCCACACATAGATCTTTCATTTTCGGTCTCGTCTTCAGTTTGACACTGTTCATCTTGTCACACACCACTAAATGTGTAGTGCTTTTTTATTTTACGAGAGGGAAAATAGTCATGGATGTTATGCCGGACTCCTACCGACTAAAAACCTCACATGTCCTTCTAACAGTCTACGGTTGGGATCCCCCGGGTAAGCTCTCGGAAAGGATACCCAGGACTAGATGCGTGGTGTGTAAATAAATTTATCAATGATCAGTAGGTAAGCTCACTTCATCTCAGATTGTATATACACGTCCTCATTCTAAAGCGAGGCTTTAGTGTAACGAAGTACCTCACTATTACGAGAAAGGGCAGTTTATGAAACGTTTTTTACGAGAAATGTGCTAGAGTAGTCTTTATAAAGATACTATTACATATTATAAAGAGGAAAGATTTGATTGTTTTTATGTTTGTTAGCACGAATAGGTTCCGAAACTACTAAACCGATTTGAAAAAAAAATTCACTGTCACTGTCAAAAAAGCTACACTATCCCCGGGTGACATAGGCTATATTTTGTTCTCGTATTCCCAGGGAAACGAGTGCTACGCGGGTAAAGCCGCGTGACGTCCGCTAGTGTTTTATAAGATGAAAACTAAAACGTCAATACGGGAAGCTACCTTTGTGATCACAGTATTGAGATACTGTGATCACAAAGCGAAAGCGATGATATGCGATAAACAAATTTTATGCAGACGGAGTCGCAGCTGGATAGCATTACTATAATCTATAATTATTGTAGGTACTTCCTACTTACAAAATGCCTCACTGCGAATTTCATCCTTCTCGCAATCTTATCGATAGACTTTGAACTACAAAAGGAAAGCAATTTCCTTTTCCTCTTCGCAAGCATAGTATCGGCGAACATTAAATGGCTACTAAGACTAAAACAAGGTTAAATCTTGAAACAAAGAAAGATAGAATTAAATTGTTCGAATTTTGTTCCAAGATGATTCAGTTGTTACTTTTTCTGTGACAGTATTGGAACAGAAAGAAGTGTGAATATTTTTGTTCGCACAATAGAATGTAATGAATAACTTTGGCAATTATTTCTCCACCTAAAGACAAAAATACAACTGGTGAATAGTAATGTGGGCATATAATATGACCCTGCAACTCCTTTGGGCTAAATAAACGCCCTGTCTTTAGTCATTAATTTCTATTCATACCCAAATTATTGTTCACCTTTAGGTAGGTACTCCCTTATACGTAAACATATTCGATAACAAACCAACAGACATCAAAATCTATCCTCCATCATATGTAAAAATAGATAGATATAAATTACAAATGAACTTACAACATTCTATTTGAAGCCAAAACGACTAAATGAAATTAAATGAACTAGATAGCACAAGGATAGTGTATCAGCAGCAGTAAAAGGCAATAAAACGAAAGAAGGATCAAGTTGCAATTAACCCACATGGGACGATAAGCAAAACACTAACCATTCAAGTGTATGTAAAACATAAGCAGGCACTCAAACTAACTGCACTGTAGAAGGAGCAACATTGCAAGTAACCGCTACGTAAGCTCTGTGATCGCAACTGTAATGCATAATATATTTTAAGTAGAAGCTTACATGACAACACGGTGCTTAGCGTGTTTAATATAATGTATTGCTTATAATAGTTATCATCGCCAGGAGCTAATGTCCGCGGCTCCGATCGTATTACAAAATTTTCGCTTATTCGTTTCAAGCAAAAATGTACCGTGATGAAGAGTATAAATGTATAATCCATGGTGTCGGCTATTATCCGCATACCACATTTCAATCTTCATTTCAGTAATGTGGCAAGTAGATTTACGGGATTTCAATAGTCGGGAATGATTTCACTATTATATCCCCAACAAGGGCCAAAATAATCAACGGTAGGTTACAAATTGAAATTACAAGTAATAGATCCGATGAATAAATAGCAATAAAAAACTTCATGAGGTAGCTAAGACAATCTGTAAGTGCTTACAGATATAAAAATACACCACTACAAATTACTAACATATTAAAACCGCAATCTTTACGTGGTCAGCTCGTTAGCATTATGTAGAGCCATGTTTTGACTATTTCGAAAAATCTTGAACCTTTCATGATACTCACAAAAGTGAGAAATGTAATACAAAAAGACATTTACACAAAAGAATACCTAAAATCACCAAATATCAAGTCGGAAATTACTTCAGGTTCTCATTTCAAAGCAGGCGAAATGTTTATTGCTCATCTTAGTTCGTAACGTATACAGAAATTTATGATCAAAAGCAGGACTTATGACGAGGCATATAATATAGGTTGAGGTAAAAACATATTATTACAAATTAGAGCATCATATCAAAGTAAGTACACGTGTATATTGACATAGAAAAGCTTCTGAAGATTCTTATGACTACGACTGGTTTTTTCTTATAATCTTGTGGTTAGAGAATCTGACTACAACGTGAGGACATTGGGTTCAATTTGTACGCAGAACACAATATCTTATTGGATGTGATTATACTGTAGTTTGTATGTGATAACTAAAATACGTAATACGAAAATAAAAAATATACTTAGTTTATTAGACGATCTGGAAAAGATCGCAGGCCGGGCCTGGATACGGAAGGCTCAGAATCGTGTGTTGTAGCGTAAATTGGGAGAGGCTTATACTTATACTCTCTCCTCTTCTATTTTCTATATTTATTAATTTCCTCATTGCTGATCTTCAGTGTGCGTATCATCTGTATGCTGATGACTTGCAGATGTATAGTCAAGCTAGGGTTGATGACATTGCGGAGGCTATTGACAGCTTGAACAGGGATTTAGACTCTTTAGGGAGGTGGTGTGACAGGTTCGGCCTATCAGTTAATCCGGAGAAATGTCAATGTATAATAATAGGTAGCTCCCGGATGATGAGCAGGCTGGAGGGTGTAAGTCTGCCACAATGTACATTTAGGGCTCAAACTATACCGGTTACCACTACTGTAAAGAACCTGGGATTGTATCTTGATTCCACTCTTGATTGGCGTGCTCAGGTTACTAATGTCAGCCAGAAGGTTACTGGAACACTACGGGCATTTTACAGACTTAAAAACTTTCTTCCTGTTAGTACCAAGATGACGCTTGTGCAGATGCTAATCTTTCCTATTATTGACTATGGTGATGTGTGCTATTTCGGCCTGAATGCAGATCTGCTCTATAAACTTGACCGACTTCTCAATAATTGCATTCGATTTGTTTTCAATCTCCGAAAATATGATCACGTCTCGGCTTATCGGGATGAGCTGGGTTGGTTACCCATACGTCGCCGGCGTAGTTTACGTGCGGTGACTATGGTTTATTCAATTCTACACTCTCCTCATGCTCCTACTTACTTGACTCCTTATTTTCAACTGCTCTGTTCAAATCATAACAAAAACTTGCGCTCATCTACAAACCTTCTTCTTCGCTGTCCCTCTCACTCCTCTGATTTTATACACTGCTCTTTCGTTGTTCAGTCCATTCTTTTCTGGAATGCTCTTCCTCTTGAAGTTCGGTTGGCTACTAGTAGGGAGTCCTTCAAGGAAAAAGTACGACTACTTTATAGTGTACCATGACTTAGAGAATCTTTGTGGTTTTGCTACAATCTTCGTTTCTGCTTGCTGCTTGTCAACATTTTTTTTCTTTTTTTTTCTCTATTCCCCTTTATTTCATCTCTGATTTTTTTATTTTTTAGTTTATTTATGTAGGTTTGTATTTTTTTTTATTTAAGTATGTATATGTATATGTGTGTATATGTGTATGTATATGTATATGTGTGTATATGTAGGTATGTTTATATGTATGTGTATTTATGTGTATATGTATGTATTTATATATGTATGTAATATCACATTGCGTTTTTTATGACCTCTTGCATTATTTATAAAACAGTTCTCAACATATCCCTGAGCACCTACTTTATCTTGTCTCTGCATCACCCTCAGGTAGACTGGTAGAGAATGCCTAAGGCATTAAGTCCGCCTTGTACTATGTGCTAAAGTTTAAAATAAATAAAAAATAAATAAATAAATATACGTTCAGGTGTGGACTGCCATAGGCCGACTTGATTGATTGACGTAATTTATTAGTGGATTTGATCCCCTATCATGCTAGATGATTTGTGGTCCCTACTATTATAAAATTGTAAAAATAGCTGTGACGATACACTAAAGATAAATTTAAAAAAATAACTGTAAACGACTAATTTAGGGCGTCTGAGTCCAAATTTATGATTTTATTTTTTCGTGTCTGTTTCTTTGTTTGAGGTTGGAGCAAATTCAGTAGCTTTATCATAATTTTGCTATAAGGATTTTGTAGGTATTTTTTCAACTTAAAAATTGCTGTATGTTTCATCAAAATCTGTTCATCAAAAATCATAATACAGCTTGACCAAAGCCCTATGCGTTGGACAGGTCAAAGTTGCTTGGTTAGTATAGTTGTTTGGTAGTTAAAATCACCTCGCAATCGAGATCGCGGGCAAAATCTAGTGCATAAATATAACTCAATATTTATATCTATATCAAGCCTAAATTATTATATTTGATCCAGAACGGATAGAAGTGGTAAGTCAATTTCTATAAACTTCAATTTTGATCTTGTCTGTCAACGAAATATTACCATCACACTCAGTTTTTAAAAGATCTGAATGACACACGTGTATATAGAAACCAAAATACAGTGAGCAGTTATCTTCGCTAAAAGCCATACATAAGACGTGCTTAAGAGTTAACCCTGTTCGGACAGAATGCTCCTATCTTTGAACCCAACAGGCAAAGCTTATTCCCTCTATAATAGATATTCTGTGTAAGTATTTAGCGTTGTGTATTCCAAGTACCCTTGTAATACCGTGTGTCGTACGATATCTGAGTACAGTGAAAAGGGTTGTTTGCCAAAAGTATTACGATAGTGTTAAAATACTTTTTGGTAAAGGATTTGTGTAAACATTTTATTTGGTATTTTTTTTGGTTTAAATGTTTTTTGCTGGAAGCGGAGGTCGGTATATATGACAAATATGAAGTCTGTACTATTTAATCCGAGGTTTAATGTTATTTTTGTGAGAAAATCCTCATGAATGCTAGCTATGGCGCAATTCTACCGACCTAAACAACCCTTAGAAGGATAAACTAGGTATGGCTCCCGAATCAAGCACGGGTAGTAAAACAGACTAGCCAGACACACGATATGGGAGTAAATCTGTCATCTTATACGCTTTTACACCTTTTATTTTAACGTGAGGAAAATCCTACGTGGATGCTATGCCGGACTCCTACCGACTAAAAACCTCACGTGTCCCACCTAACAGCCTACGGTTGGAAGCCCCGGGTAAACCCTCGGAAAGATACTCCAGGAAAGCTTTCACACCTTAATGAAACGCTGATCAATTATGATATTAGTAAAAATGAAACTGCACACGCCTTAGCATCCCTTTTTTAATAAAAAAGATACGAACAAACTTTTGTATCAAACCGAAAATGCTTTCATTTTCCTTTAAGTCCATAATCACTGGTTGTTATGTAACTTCATTAAAAGAAATTTAGATTCTTCCATTTCAAAGAAATACATTTAAATACGCAAGTAATTTGTAAACTATAATAAAAAGATTTCAGTAGGAGGTCGTTTTGGAACTTTTGACACATTTCATATAAATTGCTCCATGAGTTGGGTTCCGTACAGGATTTAAGATAAGAAAGGAATGTTTCTTTTTGGGCTTCCATAGATAGCAGTGGGTTGAGTCCTCACAGAGATATTGGGTTGGGGGCCCTCCCAACCCATGGTACACCTCAGTGGTTCACCTGGGTGGACCACGACCAATTATTTTTTTCCGTGGTACACGTTAATCAAACGTATATTTTTTTAAATAAATTATGTTGGTCGTGGTTCACCTGCGTCTACTTAGACGGTAAGTAGGTAATTAATTTGAAATTAAACGCCTTTACCATTTAGGATTAAATGTTTGACACTTAAAGAAATAAAATAAACTAAATTAAGCTAAGTAGATAAAAATAAAAGTAATAATTAGGTATATGAGGACTATCAGGCGTCAAAGAATTCCTTAATTCCTTAAGAACTACTTGATACTTGAATGAATTATCGCAGTTTCTCTAATGCGTAACCAACAGAAATATCATTATTTAATAATTGGTAGGGTGATTGACAAAAAAGGTTTGTTTAGAATAGAACGTAATACGGAATGTTAATTTATTTCTATAAAAGGTTCATTATCAAGGTAGACCAAGGGTAAATAATTCTGCCTATAGTACACCAAGGTGGACCAAGGTGTACCACGGAAAAAAATAATTGGTCGTGGTCCACCCAGGTGAACCAATGAGGTGTACCATGGGTTGGGAGGGATATTGGGGCCATGTAGCCTTATAGTGCTGACAGACTTGAGCATTCACTCTCGTGAATATTCGCGAGAGCGTTTTGGCGAGCATGCCGGAAGAGCATTATAGCAATTTTACTGAAAACTTTTTGCCGAACGGAGGCTTTTTTTTACGTCACGGAAAATCCTCAGAGGATGTTATTCCGGACTCTTACCGACTAAAAAACCTCACGCAACTCCCAACAGCCTGTGGTTGGGAGCCCGGGTAAGCCCTCGGAAGGATGTCCCGGGACTCACAACAGACCTACGGCCGCCACTGCGGCCTCGCCCAGGGTGTGGTTCGGGTGCTATCTCGCGTCTTTAGGGGTTTCGGGTGTTATCCCGCTTCTAAGAGGGGGCATGCGTGAGTTGCTCACGTCACGCTGCCGTCATGGGCCTGCTTCTGTAGGGACGGTGATCAATCTCTCACCGTCCTCAGACCCCCGGTCATGGAGGCCGATAGTCCTCGGCGATGCCGAACGGAGGCTTCTTTCAAAAATGTGCAGTTATCAATTGATAAAAATACTTTTTTGATGAGCGTCGACAAGAGCGTTCGCCACAATGATCCTGTGTTGTGGACGTCAGATGGCAATCAGTTTATGGAAAATATCGAAGCTTAGCCGCATCGCAGGTAGCCTGGAAATCCGAACCCAACTTTGTTGGGAAAGGGCTTGGTAGATGATGATAAATATCGCAAAAAAACTTAACTTAGCTGTTTCTATCAAGCCCAACACTGACTCTATCATATTTTATACTTGAGGTTAAGGTTTTACTCTAAAAAGAAAATTAATATTAGCAGTTCTGACACTTGAACTAGTGATTCTTCACACGCGTATTTATTTTATTTTATTTTTCTAACGATACCTACTTTTATTTGATCAACAAAATTTTATAGACTACTAGCTGAAGCCCGCGGCTCCGCCCGTGTGGAATGTTATTCCCGGTCACTTAGGGGTATGAAAAATAGATGTTGGCCGATACTCAGACCTACTCAATATGCTCACAAAATTTCATGAGAATCGGTAAAGCCGTTTCGGAGGAGTATGGCAACAAAAACTGTGACACGAGAATTTTATACCTATATTAGATTATATCACTAATATACATATACTGTGCTATTACCGAGGTATTAAAATGTTTTTTGGGCCACCTAAAAAGCGGTGTATTTAGTCCTTACAGAGATAGGTATTGGGGCCAATATAATTGTGTAATTTATCTTTCGCTTCAAAACTTATTTCTTTTCTTTTCATCACAGAAAAGTAAGATCTTAATTGTTCAAAGAATGTATTTTCCTTTAAGACCCAGTAAACCAATAAAAAGAAAATCACAAAGCAAAGAAACGGAATCGTCTATTGGCTAATCCGTGATTAAGGAGGTATACAGTGAAATACGTTCGCAGTATTTTCCGACTGATCGCTAAAAGCAGTTTTATCCAACAGTGGACGAAACAATACCAGTTTATTTATATTTGCACGGCTAAGTCTTTCCGTGAAAGCTCGTTAAGAGGACAAAGCCATTCTGTTTATTAGCTCTCACCTGCCCTTTTGTTATTATTATGAAACAGACGAAGATTTACAAAAGTAAGACAACGCTTTAATATAATTTCAGCCATTTTCCGTTTCGCATTTATGTTTTCACCAAAAGGGTGGCGCATGATATTTTATTATGAGTATTTAAAGCAATAATATTACTGCCGCTTTATGAGAAACATAATAAATCGTGTTCTATCGTGAGGTATTAAAACTGTGATTGAATCAATACATATAATAAAATCGTAACAGGTCGCTGTCTGTACATGGAAGATAAATAAGAAAAAATATTATAGGGGGGCTTTATGAACGCAATAGAACCCAAAACAATGATTTTTAGAATTTTTGTCTGTTTGTCTGTATGTCTGTATGTCTGTATATCTGTTTGTCTGTACGGTTGTGCACGCTAATCTCAGTAACCGCTCAACCGATTGCAATGCGGTTTTTTTATTGTGTTGAGGTTTGCTCCAGTTAACATTTAGCGTTCGTTTTATGTAAATCGGTTTAGAAATAAAAGAGTTATAACACTTTTAAGAATCAGATATTTTGAAAATTTTAATTTGAGGGGTTTCTTTGAATGTGAGTGAACCCTAAACTGGCGTGTTGGCTTAATCATAAAAGAGCTTAATGATTAAGACTATTTTTAAACAATTCAGTCCGCGCCGAAGGCGTGGACTGAATTGTTTAAAAATAGTCTTAATCATTAAGCTCTTTTATGATTAAGCAAACAGGGCAGTTTCAGACGCTGCTTGATGACTCCGATGAAGAAATACCTTTCCTTTCATACACCTTATGTGACGTAAACGAAGTTGCGGGCTCAGCTAGTTATGAATAATTTTACAGATTGTTGACAAATCACAAGAATCATGTATAATCTGAATAGTTTTTTGAAAAAATGAAATGTATTTGTATAACCATACAGACTACACCAATTGTGACTAATGACAAACACGTGACTGCTTCAGTGGCGCAGTGCTGCCGTACTGATGTCTAGACTTCGAATCCATTGTCGGAACAAATATTTGTCTAATCTACAATTGTATGTTTCGAAGTTTGATCGTTTTTTATGTATGTAGGTACTTATGTCAGTTGGTTTGCACGAATATTATCCCAAACAAACTCATTTATTATTACTTACACCCCTGGAGCTCACCGTGAGTTAGCCATGTTGGATTTGAATAGGAAACCCCTTCTTACCCACCACACTACCAAGCCACACTACCGGTAGTGTCGTGGGGAAATTTCTTTCCCTTCTACACTACCAGCTAGTAGTGTCGCGGGTAATTTCTAAAAGGTCTAACATCTTCGTTCCCAGCGACACTACTATGAGATACCGCACTACCAATATACTCTACCAGTAGTGTCGTAGGGAATAATTCTGCACTAGCAGCCCTTCTTACCCACCACACTACCAAGCCAAAACAAATGAAGATCGGTGAAACAAATGAAGATCTGTGAAACAAATGAAGATCGGTGAAACAAATGAAGATCGACAAAACAAATGAAGATCGACAAAACAAATGAAGGTTGGAAAAACAAATGAAGATCGGTGGTCTTTAAGATCGTTGTGTTGTTTATGTACATGTTATTTTTATATCTATGTTTGTTTTTCTCTGTTTTTATTATTATTTTTTAAAAAGGTTACTGTTTGGTCTATGTGCGCTGTGATCTAAAATAAAAATTATTTTCTTTCTTTCTTTCTAGTCTATTGCCGCGATGTATATTTATATCTAGTATGCCATTATTATACCCTGTTAAATATAGCTCGATCTCTGTGACAGTTCTACAAACGTAAACAAGAATAGATTTTATGTCAACGGCATAAAGTTTTTGTGGTTGAAATGCAGTGAGTGAGAACACAGCGCGGTGCAATCTGTAAATAAAAACTTTATGCCTTTGAAATTTAAGTCAATTTTGTTTACGTTAATATATCTGTCAAAGAGATCAAGCTATATTTTAGAGAGTATAGTTCTGTTTTATAATAATAGAGTCAGGCTTCTTTCCACTCCAACCAACTAAACGAACTGAGACTGCTGTGAAACATTTTTACAAGTTTGGTGAGCTCAATAATTTTTTGTTCGTGTTACTTTGACATTATGTTGAAATGAAATTTATCACTGTAGGTGTACAAAGGTCATGTCTCGCTATAGCTGTATCTGATAATCCAGCGGAATAATAAAACATTTCATTTACAGAAATGTTAAGCACGCCATGAAAGAACGCCATTTCATTAGGGGGAAAGTCAATTACACCTAAAGCGACTGAAACCATATGGCAGGTTATATTTCAGTTCAAATAACGTTCATTTGCCTTAATATCAGCGAATGGAAAAAAATTCATTAATGGAAAATGAGAAACATAAAACGTGTCGTAAATATTCGTTTTATTTTTAACTAGCTGACCCTCGCAACTTCGTTTACGTCACATAAGGTTTTCGAAAGGAGGGGTACTTCTTCATCAGACTTAGCAGCGTGTGAAACTGCCCTGTTTGCTTAATCGTAAAAGAGCTTAAAGATTAAGTCTATTCTAAAACAATTCAGTCCCCGCCTTCGGCGCGGACTGCATTGTTTTAGAATGGACTGTTTTACAATAGCCTTAATCATTAAGCTCTTTTATGATTAAGCCAACACGCCCGTTTAGAATTACCCTCACATTCAAAGGAACCCTTGAATTCCAGATTTTGCGAAAGTTGAGATGTCTCTAATTCCTGAACTACAAAACCCTCAACATTGAAACTCCTGTGAAACTATTCCTAAAGTACTCCCTTTATGGCAATGAAAAAAAAATTTAAATCGGACCATGCATTAGGAACTTACAACGAAAAAACCATTTGCTATTTCATCCCCTCTCCCAAAGGAACCGCGCAAAATATCGGGATCAAAAGTATCCCATAACCTTCCTCGGATCATAAGCTCAGATAGTACCAAGTTTCATTCAAATCGATTTAGTTTTTTCGGCGTGATACTTATTCGGGATACAAACAGACGGACAGACAGACAGACAGACATGAAGATTTTAAATTACATTTTCGGCTTCAGTATCGATTAGAAAAAGCCATACAATTAAAATTTTCAAAATATCTTCCATGTACAGACTCGCGACCCTCTACAGTTTTATTATATGTACTACTGCTGACCCTCGCAACTTCATTTACGTCACATAAGGTTTGTGAATGGAGAGGTCCTTCTTCATCAGACTCATCAAGCAGCGTGTGAAACGGCCCTGTTTGCTTAATCATAAAATAGCTTAAAGATTAAGGCTATCCTTTTTCATACTTTATTCATACCAACACGCCCGTTTAGAATTACCCTCACATTCAAAGAAACCCTTGAATTCTAGGTTTTGCGAAAGTTGAGATGCCTTTAATTCCTGAACTACAAAACCCTCAACATTGAAACTTGTGTGAAACAATCCTTAAAGTACTCCCTTTATAACACTGAAAATTTTTTTGGAATCGCATCACTCGTTGAGAAATTACAACTGAAAAACCATTTTATCTTTCATCCCCTCTCCCGCAGGAACCGCGCAAAACTTTGGAATCAAAAGTATCCTAGAACCTTCCTCGGACTATAAGCTTCAAGTGTACCAAGTATCATTTAAATCGGTTCAGTAGTTTCGGCGTGATACTTATTCGGGATACAGACAGACAGACAGACAAACAGACAGACATGAAAAGTTCAAATTACATTTTCGGCTTCAGTATCGATTAGAGAATGCCCTTCAATTAAAATTTTCAAAATATCTTCCATGTACAGACTCTCGACCCCCAACAGTTTTATTATAAGTATAGATATCATATCGTTTGTAGAGTGTACGCAGCACAGCAATGTGTGCTATGTCTGACTCTGAATTAATGATAATGAAAGTATGCTTTCAGTAAGAATTACTTTATAATCAATATTACATTGAAAATGTCACTCATAGTTAAGAAATCATCTACAGAAGTCCAATTTTCTCCATAGCTTTTGCACTCAGTCATCATCGCGAGCTTTTCAGGCTTGCGTACCTGAAGGGTAAAAACGGGCCCCTATTCATGAGACTTCGCCGTTCATCTGAATGTCCATCACGAGGCTGTATCTCAGGAACTGTGATAGCTAGAAAACTGATTTTTTCACAGATGATGTAGCCTTAACAGATTTCTGTTGCCGCTAAGTAGCCTATAACAACAAATACTAAAATCAGAAATAGTGAGGATAAAGGAGGGACACCTCTTTACAACAAACGTGATGTTTTGCCGTTTTTTTGGTACGGAACCTTCCGTGCACGAGTCCAACTCACACTTGGCCGGTTTTTTGTTTCATCTGGCCGCGGGCATCTTTTTTCCCGTTACCGCTTCCCGTGGGAACTTATTCCCGGTATAAAAATTAGCCTATGTGTTATTCCAGACCGATATCTACCCCTGTACCGAATTTCAGCCAGATCCGTTCAGCCGTTAGAGCGTGAAAGAGTAACAAACATCCACACTCACAAACTTTCGCATTTATAATATTAGTCATTTTTTGATAAAACAATGTATTTGTATAATCATACAGACTACACCAATAATGAGAAACATGTGACTGTTTCAGTGGCGCAGTGCTGCCGTACTGAAGTCTCGGCTTCGAATCCATTGTCGGAACAAATATTTTTGTAATCTTCAAATGTATGTTTCGAAGTTTGATCGTTTTTATTGTATGTATATCAGTTGGTTTGCGCGAATATTATTCCAAACAAACTTATTTATTAATGTTTACACCCCTGGAGCTCAGGGTGAGTTAGCCATGTTGAATTCGAATAGACTAAAACCACACGCTACGTCACCACTGTATGACGTGGTCGGGGAACCGGTTATATCCTTGCTAGAAAATCTGTGGAATCTTGACCAGCTTCAGTTGCCAACCCTAGCGACACTTGCCTGTGGTTTTAGCTGCCATTCCTCATATCTATGTTACTACCATTATGTTATTATAATTGATTACATTAACGTTCAATATTAATCTACCTACCTTTGATATATTGACGGATACCTAATTTATTTTTGGCTTAGTGAATTTTTTTTGAAACCAGAATACTGCTTTTATAAACCAAACATATATTGCTTATACCTCCGAAGGGGATAGGCAGAGGTATGACTCTGCCTACCAATTCGGGGTTAATAGAAAAAGATAGTAATACTATACGTATACGCCCACATATCACCAATAAAATCTTGTCGCAGATATTGGTGGTGTGTCTATTGCCCTGATGTATATCTGGTATGCCTGTAATTAATAGTTCTGTTGTATAATAAAAGAGTCAGACTGTCTTTCCACTCCGACCAACTAAACTAACTGAGACTGCTGTGAAACATTTTTACAAGTTTGGTGATCTTGACAATTTTTTGTTCGTGTTACTTTGACATTATGTTCAAATGAAATTTATCACTGTAGGTGTACAAAGGTTATGTCTCGCTATAGCTGTATCTGATAATCCAACGGAATAATAAAACATTTTATTTACAGAAATGTTAAGCACGCCATGACGGAACGCCATTTCATTAGGGGGAAAGTCAATTACACCTAAAGCGACTGAAACCATATGGCAGGTTATATTTCAGCTCAAATAACGTTCATTTGCCTTAATATCAGCGAATGGAAAAAAATTCATTAATGGAAAATGAGAAACATAAAACGTGTCGTAAATATTCGTTTTATTTTTAATATCATATCGTTTGTAGAGTGTATGCAGCACAGCAATGTGTGCTATGTCTGACTCTGAATTAATGATAATGAAAGTATGCTTTCAGTAAGAATTACTTTATAATCAATATTACATTGCAAATGCCACTCATAGTTAAGAAATCATCTACAGAAGTCCAATTTTCGTCTTAAGTTTTGCACTCAGTCATCATCCCGAGCTTTTTAGAGTTCCGTACCCAAAGGGTGAAAACGGGCCCCTATTCATGAGACTTCGCCGTTCATCTGAATGTCCATCACGAGGCTGTATCTCAGGATCTGTGATAGCTAGAGAGCTGAATTTTTCACAGATGATGTACCCTTAACAGATTTCTGTTGCCGCTATAACAACAAATACTAAAATCAGAAATAGTGAGGATTAATGGGGGACACCTCTATACAACAAACGTGATGTTTTGCCGTTTTTTGGTACGGAACCTTCCGTGCACGAGTCCAACTCACACTTGGCCGGTTTTTTGTTTCATCTGGCCGCGGGCATCCTATAATAATTCGTTTCAGTTGCGGTCTTCAAACTATAACTCAACTACCCTGTTGGTCATTGGGTTTTCTATAGATATGGCCACTATACTGACCCTGCTTTGCTAGATTATACCGACGACTTATTGTAGATTTTTGATAGTAATCTTTCAGCTGGTTCCTAATGTTGTGATTTTGCTAAAACCATTCAGTTTTAAGTAGTAATAAGTTATTTTTGTGATGTCAACACCGCCTCATAGTAGAATGATTAGCCTGTACATAAAACATTTATTGATTATTCGAAAATAGTGGGTAGTTGATTTGACATAAATGTTCAGTATGAGGTGGGATTTGAGGAGAGGCGATAAAAAGTGAATATTCTGGAAAAAGAACACATTCTGTTTCCTGATCGAGTTCAGTAAAGTGCTAATTAGTTAAAGTAGAATATTTGTATTAATTAATAGTTAGTACTTAGTTGTGCAAGTATTAGTTAGATTGTGAAAATAAAAATGTAAAGAATCTACAATCATAGGATTATTATTTCGTAATACCATTAAGTGGAATGTAGGAGTAGTATCTATTATTATACGAAGAACAGAAGAATAAATAGCTATGTAAAGGATATTGGAGTATCATTTCTCATCAAATCAGAAGTGGGATCCTGCGAGCCAAGCCGTGACAGTTTATTCGAATTCTAATCATGGTTCGTGATTATTCCTATTAGCGTGTATTATATTCGTAGCAACTTCTACTGTAGTCGAGAAGGTATTTGACTTTAACGAATTGCTGCAAACTGGGGTTACATAACTCTATTGGCTGCGGTGTCCATTTAACTACGTTTTTATTTAACTCCGGTAAGGGTTTTAGGAAATATTCTCTACCGGAACGGTGAATACATTTGTTTTAGATCGAACACAGAAATGTGACAAAAAGGTCCTTATCGTTTTATTGTAGTTGCTTAGAGCTATATTTTGATTGTGGTAATACCCGCCATTATGCCCATATGTACCTACCTATTAGTTACCTTGAAACAAAAGTAGGTACATATTTAAGTTACATAGCCACATCTCAAGGGCTAGGACTTCATTTTAATTCGTGGATCCTCAGTTAATAAGACGTCCTATTAGAAATTTTGGACATAATTACAGTTAGTTATTTTGATTTATTTTGTGAATACCCTCTACCGGTACGGTAAAATTTATTTTTACATAGGACAAATAAATGTGACCAAATACGATAGGTACGCACCGTTCTTATTGCAGTTACATAGATCAATTTTATTGTGTGTAATATGTATATTTTGTGTTAAGACCGACTAGACTTGCAGTCTTTGCTATTTATTTTTAAAAGTATGTGGTTAAGATACTTAACGACTTCTCAAGGGCAAAGACTGTATTTAGTGCGTGGATCTCCAATCAACGAGACGTACTATGACAAATTTAGACATTATTTTATTAATTTAAGTATGAATGCTGCTGTGAAACCCTGAGCGTTGCAAGTGATTATCCAACCATGCAGGTATTATGTGTGTTAGTCCCATAGCCGTGCAAGGTGTGTTGTTTGCAGCCATTCAGGTGAGCTGTAAGGTGAAACCATGCAGGTATGTTGAGACTCAGTTCCATTAGCCGTGCAGGTGTGCTGTTTGCAGCCATGTGGGTGCGCTGTGGAAGCACAACCATGCAGATATTTTGTGAGTTATTTCCATATCCGTGCAGGTGTGCTGTCTACAGTCGTGTAGGTGTGCTGTAGAAGCGCAACCATGCAGGTATGATGTGAGTTATTTCCATAGCCGTGCAGGTGTGCTGTCTACAGTCATGTAGGTGTGCTGTAGAAGCGCAACCATGCAGGTATGATGTGAGTTAGTGCCATAGCCGTGCAGGTGTGCTGTCTGCAGTCATGTAGGTGTGCTGCAGAAGCGCAACGATGCAGGTATGATGTGAGTTATTTCCATAGCCGTGCAGGTGTGCTGTCTACAGTCGTGTAGGTGTGCTGTAGAAGCGCAACCATGCAGGTATGATGTGAGTTATTTCCATAGCCGTGCAGGTGTGCTGTCTGCAGTCATGTAGGTGTGCTGCAGAAGCGCAACGATGCAGGTATGATGTGAGTTATTTCCATAGCCGTGCAGGTGTGCTGTCTACAGTCGTGTAGGTGTGCTGTAGAAGCGCAACCATGCAGGTATGATGTGAGTTATTTCCATAGCCGTGCAGGTGTGCTGTCTACAGTCGTGTAGGTGTGCTGTATAAGCGCAACCATGCAGGTATGATGTGAGTTATTTCCATAGCCGTGCAGGTGTGCTGTTTACAGCCATGTAGGTGTGCTGTAGAAGCGCAACCATGCAGGTATGATGTGAGTTAGTGCCATAGCCGTGCAGGTGTGCTGTCTGCAGTCATGTAGGTGTGCTGCAGAAGCGCAACCATGCAGGTATGATGTGAGTTATTTCCATAGCCGTGCAGGTGTGCTGTCTACAGTCATGTAGGTGTGCTGTAGAAGCGCAACCATGCAGGTATGATGTGAGTTATTTCCATAGCCGTGCAGGTGTGCTGTCTACAGCCATGCAGTCGTGTAGGTGTGCATTTTGCTGAGCTGTGGTCCCTTTTGGTACAATGTCAGTGTTATCTACCTAACTTGTGAAGTGAAAACCTAAACCTGTAATATTGTGGCATTTTACCAAATAAAAGATTTTTCTATTTCTATTTCTATTTCTAGGTGCGCTGTAGAAGCGCAACCATGCAGGTATGATGTGAGTTATTTCCATAGTCGTGCAGGAGTGCTGTCTGCAGTCATGTAGGTGAGCTGTAAAAGCGCAACCATGTAGGTATGTTGAGAGTTAGTTTCATAGCCATGTAGGTGTGCTGTTGAAGTGCAATCATGTAGGTGCGGCAAATGATTTCTATAAGCTATGTAAGTAGACTGCCAGAAGAGATTGATCTGTTTAGTCATGAAGCGATGCTACATGGAGCCGTGTTAGTGTGCAGCTAGTATGCAACCGTATAGGTGTGCTGTCAATTTCAACCAGGCGAGTATAGTGAGAATGATTCATATTATCATCTGTGCTTTATGCAGTCATATTGTTGTGCTGCTATTATGGTGGCGATCATAACAATATAGAAGTTTTTTCAACGATTTTGGCTGATATTAGGCTTACTTGGATTGGTATGTGTGGAGCGTTTAGATTACACACACAGGAATGCATAACACATTTTGTTGCCCAATAGTAAATGGAGCTATGTGAAACAGTATTGATGTTTTTCGATTTACTTAACACCTCCAGCCTTGTTTATGCCTATAGTGTTATTTAGATTCCATACCAGCGGCTTAGTGAGCTTTCCCAATCACGGAATCGCTCAAGAAAGATTACGGCACAAACTGTACCCTTTTCATAACTAGCCGTATGCATAGTTAGGCATAGAGATTTTTTTTGGGGACGCCAAGCAGGCGAGATATAAGCGCCTTGGACGTAATAAACGCCTTAGATGAGATGATAGATGGGAAATTGTTAGCTTGAAAGAGCAGTAACTGCGTTTAAAATGACAATTCCAGGTGACTGAAGTGAAAGATTCACGCCCAAGCAGAAAGACAGGTGAACTGTCGTGTCGGAATACAGTGCGGCGCGGCAGAGCGGTGTGACTGCCAGAAGGCGGAATCTAACCAGTGGCGGCGATACTGAAGGCAATGGTGAGGATCGGGCCGAGCGACAGGTGAAATTAAGACTTTGATTCGGATAATTGCTAACGACCTTGAGCAACCGCGACACGAGTCCTCCAGACAAGGAATTGTGGTCATTTATAACTTATTTTAGTTGTACCTTATTGATAAGAACTCCTAGTGCATTATTTATGGAATTATAATTATATAGATATAGATATAGATATAATGTATCACGTTTTAAAAATGTGTTATGCCTGAGGATTAGTTGAACTTTTTAGCTTCATAACAATCTATATGTGTTATAGTGTGGGTTTCCTCAAGAGTTATCCGTGTCAAATACACGTCGGAAGTTTAAGGCGGAAACACATTGTTAAAACGCGACGCAACGCGTGTTGAGTAGAATCAATTTGTGTTGTTTTCTATGACCAGAGTCACACTATCAACATCCAATGCGCCACCATACGCAGTACATTCTATCTACACATAGTCACGTCGTGTTTTTAGTGTGTCGCGCACATTAAAAATCCCTGGCGACCATTTTAGGCATGGACTCTATTATTGGGGAATATAATATAATTTCTAATTGTAATAGACGTTGACCTTTTTGACCAATTGTACCATATCATATCATATCATATCATATCAGGTGTTCAAAATATCCCGGGAGATACCGTGCAATGTACATGGGTAGACAATTTTAGGATTTCTTATCTAATTTCGACGTTTTGTGAAAAGACTTTGTGAGACAGCTAGCAATATCTATTATAAAGACCGTTTTTATTTTAATTGAAAGAGCTATACAATGGCAGTGGACTGTATGAGTTAAGCAAAATATTACACTTGGATCCTTGTAAAAAGACCTAGTTGAACGACCTCTACTGGTCGAAGACAATACTAGCGGTTGCCGCATGGTTTTCCCTGCGTAGTCCCATTCCTGTGGAGATACGGGAACGTTACTCGGGGAGGGTGTGCCTTCGCAGTAGTGGAAGAGTTTTTCAAATTGATTCAGTGGTTTTGGAGACTATTCAACGCAAAAAAACAACCATACAGGCAATCGAATCTTTCCTTCTTATAATATTAATGTAGATAATCCTGATTGAAACACTGATTCTCGGACTAACTTTTAGTAGTACGTACACAAGTTTTACTTCCTTGATCTTGGTTAAAGTCAGTGCTAGAGAGTAATGACTATTTTGTGCTATCTTATAGGTATTTCTAAACATACCTGCAAATCGCAAAAAATATATATATATATATATACAGAGAAATTTAAGTAAAGATCAAAACATTTTGCGTGCGCCATACGCGGTTTAGAAGTCTCCGTTCGGGCGTTAATTATTGCTGTAGGTGTAGGCGAGTTTCAGAAGCCTGACCGAAGTGCATACGGTTGCAGTTCACCAGGGTTAGGTGGTAGTCTCTGACTAGTTTAGTTTATCAGATTATACTAGTTGCGTATTTCAGTCGACAAACTACACTACAAGAACGCCCTGTAAACTGTTAGCAGAAAAAAGGGTACGTAGGTGTCTATTAGGCCTTAATTTTACGCTGTACACCGGCTGTAACATACTTCGTACCAGCAGTCCTAATACTGTAGTACCACTATGACAAAGAGGGATTTAGTACCACAAATAGCGTCAGGTTGTTGATTTCTTTTAAGCCCGCTTCAACATGAACTAGTGTCCAGTCAAATGAGTATACTAAGACATTATGCCCTATAGGGATAATTTAGAACCAAGTAAACTAAGTATAATTCTGATGCTTATTATGGTTACGCTAGAACAGATTCAGTCTTACTGGTTTACTAATGCAATATTTATAATTCCGCTAAGACTGAAGAAAAGGTAAAACTGCCTTTTAACAGAATATATGCACTTAGACCACTTAGGGCCATTTTGTTAGAGGTAAAGGCTAGAATTAAATGTATATCCTAAATTCTAACAAAAGTTGAATGGTTCGCAAAATGAAAAAAAGAACCCTGAACAGCTTACGTTATCAGAGTTTCTTGTAGAATTTTATCAGATCGTGGGACTGCTGCCTAGAAAGTATTGTAGCATCTGACAGAATGAGACTTGCTACATATCTATTTACCAAAATAATCCCAATGTAACATTATCTATTTACATTATAACTATCTAAACTAACCTAAATCTAAATAATGACATTGTACCCAAAGACTGGCAGCATTTCCCCTTTAAATAGTTCTGTGCCTCCTGTGACAAGTGATACAATTAAAAAATCGAGACTTTTCAGGAGGACACAAACAAGTTTAAAAAAATTCTGGTTCATAAACTACGAGGGCTAGGCGTAATATGTTTGCCTAATTTTATAGATAAAATCATTGTCTATAATCCTGTTTTAGTTTATTTACGATGTACATTAGAATTTTAAAATAATTTAATGAAAACCTTTGAAATGTAACCTTTTGAATTTATAACGTCTATTATAATTGCGTAAATAGTGATACAAGTTCAGTTAAATCAGATTGCACCAATAAATTACGTATTACGTGTCTTTGTGTAAACTGATATACATGGAGTAAAAAAGTCTAATAACTGATTGAATTATGTTTCTAGCGCCATGTTACTCAAACAAACCATAACAATCCTGGCCCAAAGATTTGATTTTTTTCCATATCATGCATAAAAAATATATGTTTATCAGAATTGTATCTGTTTGCTAATAAGTTTCTCTGTATATAATTTGTGTTAAACGATACAAGTCTAGTTATACCCATCAGTAAAATTTATAGTTATTGTGTAAAAAGATACAAGATTCAAAAATAAAATAAAATCTTTATTACTCTTTATCCAAACCAAAAATTTCCTTACAAATAAGGCACAATTATTAAAAATTCTCAAAATAGACATATTATACTTCTATCTAATCACTCTAATATTTTAACAGCCGGTAGGAACTTCTTACGTTATCAGCACTTATTGTAGTTAACTTGAATATGACACAGTTCAATCTTATGCAGGTATCACAGACAGAAACCTTAATGTAGTCAGTACAAATATTATAGCATCACAATCAAAATTATGTTTAATTTTCTTTTTATATTTAGCTCGCCAAATTGACGTCGCCACCAGCTTGATAGTAAGCCGTGGCGCATCTAGCGATTGGGGGCCAGTCTCACAGTCCGTAAGACTTTCGACAGTGGTCCTCAAGTTGGCGACCCTGTGATGTGCCTCTTCACGCTCCTCTTGAAGAACCCGGGATTGTAAGATGAGGGAAACAAGTGTGCGGGCAGGTCAATCCATGTTTTTATAGTTCGACAGAGAAACAATCTATTAAAACGCTCAGTTTTGGCGAAGATTTTTTCCATTGTGTATGAGTGGCATCTCTGCCCGGCACGCGTTGATCGGGATCGGAAAGGAGAGGGTGGGATCAGGTTGAAGAGCTCTTGAGAACATTCACCGTGATACATTCGGTAGAAGGCAGCCAAGGACGCTATGGTTCTTCGCTGCGCTAATGGTTCGAGGCCTCCCGTCACCTCAGGACAACAATTATTTGGATAGCACGTCTCTGCATAGCGTCAAGCTCGTCTAGTAAGTACATCGTGGAGTTATCCCAAAGGAGAGAACAGTTTTCGACGCAGGGGCGAATCTGCGTCTTGTACAGTAAACATCTCTGATGTAGCTTGCAATACCGTCTCACCTTATTCAGGATTCCTAGTTTCCGCGAGGCCAGTTGTAAAATTCTTAAAAATAACAAACTGAAGTAAATTAGCCAACACGTTAAAATTATTCAGTCAGGAGATCACAAAGATAAAAAATAAACAAGAAAGATATTTTCTAAGTTGTAATGGCAGTCTCTTGCAATTCATGCGACAGTTGTCTAGATCACGAAAGACTCGACTTTTCTTGGTTTTTCCTGATATTGTTGTTTGTTCTAACCCTGTGTTGCGAAAATGCTTCCTCTTCACTCTATCTTGTCATCTTTCTTTCTCACTTTTTCTTATTTTCTTCTTTTTACCGTCGCTATTCATGCCGCTAATAATGGTCCAAAATCACCATCATCCGATGAACCGACTGCCTCTGTGGCGCGGTCGGTAGTGATACCGCCTGCGGCGCTGGAGGTCGTGGGTTCGATTCCCACCGGAGACCATTATTTGTGTGACCCAAAAATGTTGGTCTGGGTGTTTCTATGTATAATATGTATCTATTTAAAAGTATATAAGTATTAATATCCGTGGTCTGATACCCATAACACAAGCAGGTTATTCCTAGCTTACTTTGGGATCAGATTGCGTTGTGTATATTTATTTATTTATTTTTATTTTTTAATCAGTAATACGGAAATATTCTGACAGGTTTAAGGGAGCATCTTCATTTGGGATATTTGATGAATCAGTAATATGAAAATCATCTGTCAAGTTTAAGGGAGTATTTTCATGTGGGATATTTGATGAATCAGGAATTAGCAAGTCCCCGCGCATCCCCGACTCCGTGTTGCTTTCCCCGCGTAGCCCTGCGTGGCTCCGTCTCTCGTTTGCGTGTATGCATTTATATTATTTAGCACATTTTGTCCTACAGATATTTTTTTTAGATTTACATTGAATTTTAGATATAACTCAACTAATATAAATTTACACATAAAAAGATGGTTTGTGAAGAATGATATAAATCAAGATATATCACTTATTCCCATTTCTGTATGAATTTAGACCCGCACCATTAGGTATATATCGAATTGTACCGTAATCAGTACTGAAAAAGTCGGTGTAAAGTGATTTAACTCGCAATATATCAATAATCACGAAAAATATACTGAAAAAATAAATGTCAAAATGAATATAAATGCACTTACAGCACAAAGCACAAAAAAAAACTAGTGCGCTATTACATGAATTGGTTACAACTTAATTTTATATCAATATGCACGATATTTTTGCCCAAATCCGGCTACTTATATCAGTCTGCACAAAATTATCTCCAAAACTATAACAGATAGAAGAACGTGAGTTAGACCTAAAAATTCGCAATTTTTTTCTAAATAATTATGCGTTAAAAACGCGAAAAGGGTACAACTCGTGTTGTATCACTTGTCACAGGAGGCACAGAGTTATACCCATTGGTTTAGAGAGATGACTGCAGTCTGCCAGTCGACTCGACTAGGAGTTTTCTTTTTCATATTTTTAACAAATATCGTTAATATTCTTATTCTGATAAAAATGGAAAAGGAAAACCTTCTAAAGTCTTAAATTTACCGTGACTATTGTAACACATAGAAACTAATGCTTAACTAAATGGTCGAGAGTTGGAACTTGTGGGGTTAGCCGCTCCTAGTAGTTTATTTTAGATGATTTGATTCAATTTAAAACTAGCTAAAGGTTAAGTTCACCAGCTTTTGCTGTGCAAAAGATGAGGCATTAACAGATGTAGATGGAATTGTAAATTTGAGTTACTTTTACAGCGTATTCAAATTTAACCTGTATCCTCCTGCGGAGTACCTAATCTTGTAACTTACAAAATGTCCATAATAGCGATATTCTATAATTTAGATTACGTCCAAGAGTCTCTCTGCAAAAAGAGTAGGTACATAACATTATGAGAATAAGAAATTCATCAGAATCTTGTGGCTGCACCTCACAAGAAATATAGGTATCGTACGTTGCAGTTTCTTTTATTCAAATACCATTTCTAAAGTAATACCATACTATTTCTAAGTAAGTAGTAGTCTAATAATTATATGTCTAGTTTTTTATCCTGTATTTGTGAAATAGGAAGGTTTTACTTACCAAAAAGTTCCCAATAAATCTTGCGAATTTATAACATGTACATCAACCATAAAAAAAAAGTCTTTCTTGTTATCATAGTAGACTGCATAAGGTCAATGACACTTTATGGGTAGTTAAACAGTGGTAGGTATACGCTATTGCGACAGGCTACCAACCGAATTTGAAGGTATTGGTATGGTTAGATTAATCAGAGTATCTCAGTGATTGACTTAAGAATACTTATACATTTTGCATTGACACATTTTATGCGCATACCATGATTACTTTATATTATTATTATTATTTGACATAATTCGTACCTATTTCAGATTTATGTTTGCAAACGTTTGACACAATTTATCATAGTATGATATAAAATTATTAATTATTGACATTATTACACGAATGAAACTATTATTACATTATAAGACACCAATATTTCTGTTATTATCATCTGAGATTTTTATTAATATTTAAAATGATTATCTAAAGTCATTATTATTTGCATGACAATTTATTAAAGTTAGAGTACAGTATCGGAATTTAATCTATTGATGTATTTATGACCTAAGTTACAATTCATTGATTAAAATTGTCACCTATAATAAACACATTGTAACACTATCGAATTAGGAAAACGTGTAAGGATAGATGTTGATATAACACACAAGAGCTGCCTTAAATACTATATTTATATGTGTCCTTAGGGTTAAAGTATAGGTATATTGTGGCTTCATCACGTTGCCTGAAACTAGACGTTACGTACGTACGTACAAATATTATTTAAGTAATATTATTATGATGGTAATATTAGATACCTAATGATTTTTTTTATGAAAAATCACTCGCTTGTACTAGTTGTATTCCACTATTAAATATATTTTACACTAATTGCTGACACATGTAATGATTTCTTTTGCTGGAAAATGAAACCTGGAAGTGATCTGCAGACTCTGCTGGGTTTTAAAAAGAGATCACTTTTTAGATTTTACATTTGTAAATAGTTTCAGCAGGCGGTCTGCTCTGTGAACTGGTTACTTGTTGCCTTTGTTTTGTATTCTTGACGTTTCGCCAGACTCAAGTTCTCAAACCATAAGTAGTTTTACAAAATAAATAATGATTGAGTTAATATTATAAGCCTATAGACTATAGACAGAGTAGATAGAAGATATAGAGAAGGTTTAGGTTTAATTAAACTTTAAGATTTTGATTTAGCATATATTATAAAAAGCCGCATAAAGGTATTATTGTTATGTACGTTATGTATAAAAATATGTGATTAGTTCAATATACAGGTCCGAATGTTGTGATTACTGCGTGCTCCGGAGATAGCACGCTGTCTGATGGCCGAATGTTGTGATTTTGCTAAAACCATTCAGTTTTAAGTAGTAATAAGTTATTTTTGTGATGTCAACACCGCCTCATAGTAGAATGATTAGCCTGTACATAAAACATTTATTGATTATTCGAAAATAGTGGGTAGTTGATTTGACATAAATGTTCAGTATGAGGTGGGATTTGAGGAGAGGCGATAAAAAGTGAATATTCTGGAAAAAGAACACATTCTGTTTCCTGATCGAGTTCAGTAAAGTGCTAATTAGTTAAAGTAGAATATTTGTATTAATTAATAGTTAGTACTTAGTTGTGCAAGTATTAGTTAGATTGTGAAAATAAAAATGTAAAGAATCTACAATCATAGGATTATTATTTCGTAATACCATTAAGTGGAATGTAGGAGTAGTATCTATTATTATACGAAGAACAGAAGAATAAATAGCTATGTAAAGGATATTGGAGTATCATTTCTCATCACTACTAAATAATTATGTGTAGAATTTTTTTATAAATCAAGATATACTCAACATAAGTAAGTCCTCAAATAAAGTGCAACAATTTCTGATGATATTCGAGAACCTATATAATATTGCTAATAGCAAGGAACTGAATATTTTGCAGATAATTGACAGATTGATTTATAGAAAAATCTTGAAATACAAAAGCCGCTTAAAGTATGTTATTTATTTGAAAATTTCGTGTTACCTACTTGTTTCTAAACCAAAAATATCTCGCTAAAGTAGTTACAAGAATAATACACAACAAAAGGCAGGGTACAGCTGAATGTAAGTGAATCTTATCTTGGCCTGTTTGTAAGAGTTTGCTCTGAGCAACGGACTTGTACGTTCTTTGTAACCGAGCGAAGCTATCCTCGAATCTAATATATTATGTCCTTAGCTTTATGTAGCTGATATTCTGGTAACAGTTTGTATTGCATGGTCCATCAATGGACCTTCTTTTTCTATTTGTAAGATGAGCTAAATATTTTTTCACTTTTCTTTTGAATATTCCGCTTTGAGATACCTATCTGTAATACAATTCGCCCTCCCCGGCGAATAGTATGGTATTGTGGTATAACGACAGTTTAGGTTTTATTGCATTTTCGGTTTTTAAAGCATCGAATACACATTGTAAATTTTTTTTGGAATTTTTCAGTGGATATTTTTGAAAATACAATAATTCCCATAGGTCTATAATGAACATAACAATTTTATTCAGTTAAATTAGTAATACAATTTGCACATGAATAATACCGTAAACGATAATGCAAAGTTATTTTGTCCCGTTAGTATCCGTAATGCCCTTTTACAATAAATTACAGATCTTAATAAAAAGGTAATGTTTCTTACCGTATCATATAGATAAAATTCCAAAAGTAAGGGGTTTTACATTGAAATATTGCAATTATGTAGGAAGGCAATGCAATAACACACTACTATTTTCGGTAGTATTAGCGGAGCAAAAGTGCTCGCGTATTTTGTTCGCTTATTTATAGTGACCAACCGAAGTTTCGGTGTCGGTTTCGGCCAAAATAGGCCGAAACACAGGTTTGTGAATTTTGAGACGATCGCTCTGCTTAATTAGCCTGAGACGGTTGTGTTTGTCTGTCAGCAAGCTGTACCTATCACAAACACCGTGATAGTTGAACAGTTAAAAGTTTCACACAACAAATAATAAAAACAGACAAAATAACAATATTAAAGGGGCCTCCCATACAAAAAACGTGACGTTCTTGTTCGAAACTCCACGTGCGCGAGTCAAAACCTTATTTGTCCATTCAAAGGTTGCTGCTGAAAGAAATTGCTTTGAGCGATAAGGCCGCCATTTGTACGTTTTCATTTGAATTTATATTTATTTTTCACATCTTACTGGTGACTACAATGAAGTTTTACTTACTTAAAACCGGCCAAGAGCGTTTTGACGTTTTTTTAAATATTTCTAAGCCCATCTTCGATTCGCCTGATGCAGTAATAAGAGGGTATAGTATTGTCTCCGTTGAGCAGCATATCTCCTTTTAGGGACCACTCAATGGAAAATACATAGCCTAATGAAATTTAAAAAATGGAAGCGAGAGCCCTTGCGACGTTATTTAAAAGGCGTTGGAGTAAGGCCATAGGTCAGCGCCCAGCGAAATCGAGACTTACCGGTCCCCGGTCTACCAGGAAGTCATGGACACTTGGAACGGATGCGATTTCAGCAACCAAGGCAGGGAAATGCTACAATCGAGGCATACAATCTCATACCGCTAGTGACAGATAATATCGGGCACGAATAATTCGCTAAATATCTGTGGCAATACACCCGCAGACCACAGCGGAGTACCAGTAAGGTGAAGAAGCAGCTAGGACACAGAATTCCACTCATTGGTAGAGTGCTCAGCGTGGGATCAGCGACCTGGCAAGTCATGAGGCGGACATTCTCTCACTGAAGATCATAAAATAAAATAAAATAAAATAAAATTTATTACCTTTGAAATTTAAAAAAAAAATATTTAAGTTTGTCAATTTTTTTGTGACTCCACTGGGGGTTCGGAAATGCTACAGACTGAGAAGAACACCCCAAGAAACTTAGTCCGGTCCCTCACAAAATTCATCTTATTATCTAATACAGTTTATTTTAATATGTAGAAAGGAGCAATTCGTGTCACTGCCAGGCAGCCTTGTGTTCTAAAAAGTCTTTAATGCTTTCTGGCACAATTTAAATTCTACAATTTTTTTATATTTATTAACTGACAAACCTGTTAAAGCTGTCGGCAATGTATTGTACATTCGAATACAATTGCCCGCAAAAGAATTGCTTATTTTATTAAGCCTAAATCTAGGTACAGCCAATTTATTCTTATTTCTTAAGTTTAGGTTATGGATATCACTATTTTTAATAAATTTACTGTTATTTTTATGAGTATATAATAAGTTTTCATATATGTACTGTGAATACACAGTAAGGATGTTGATATCCCTAAACTTTTCTCTTAATGACTCCCGAAACCCCATACCATAGATAGTTCGGACAGACCTTTTCTGCAACACAAAGATACATTCGATGTCGGCAGCGTTACCCCATAATAGTATGCCATAGGTCATGACACTGTGGAAATAACTAAAGTAGACAAGACGCGCTGTTCTAATGTCTGTCAGTTGTCGGATCTTTTTAACGGCATAGGCTGCAGAGCTCAGTCTGCCCGAGACTTCCCCGATGTGAGGCCCCCACTGCAAGTTGGAGTCTAATTTTATGCCCAGAAAGACAGTTTCATCGACCAATTCTACTTGATCATCCCTAATCTTAATACTGGTATTAACCAGCCTAACATTTGGCAAGGTGAATCTAATACATTTTGTTTTAGTTTCATTTAACAATAAATTATACATAGTGCGAACCATAAGCTCCAGCAGAAGTAAATAGGACGCCGACTCTTGTTTTTACGAGCAGTCATGCTCGTTGGGAGCGGAAGAGAAATACCGAGTTCCATAGTCTAGAGCGCAGGCGCTGCATGATTGTCTTCTATCAGAACTATAGGTCTCCATGACCGGGGCCAGAGGACGGCGGAATAGTCGCTCGCCATCCTTACAGAAGCCGGCTCAAGACGGTGGCATGACGTAAGAGTTTCATGCACGCCTCACGCCCTAAATAGCGGGATAACACCGAAATCAACGCTTAGGACGCGGGATAGAAACCTTATTCGAAATGGCAGTGCTAGCCAAGGTCTGCCGGGATGCGATGCAATATGAACACGCCTTCATCTCCGAAGGGGTAGGTAGAGGCATATTGTAGGCCCACATTTCACCTTTTTTTTTAATTTATCCCACGTACTAGGTGGTGAGCCGTATTGCCGTGTTGAAATGGACAAGCAAAGGTTGAGCCTGCCTGCTGTTGAAATTTTTAAAGCCGCCTAAAAAGGCCTTTAACTTGGCTCAACGACTGCCATTTTACTGGCAACCGGGACCAACGAATTAAAGTGTCTTCCGAAGCAGGTAAACGCTCAAACAAATGTCACCAAGTGGTCACATAGATAGCCACCTATCCAGAGACTAGCCACAGTGAAAGTAGCTTACTGTAGTGATCGTTTACAAAACACTGAGTTAGCGGGGTCACGATCGCTTCAAGTGCGGTTGGAAATCATGAGATATCCTTCCGAGGACTTACCAGGGACACCCTTCGTAGGCAGTAGCCCTGCTACTGCCTACGAAGGCACCAGCACTTTGCCCTGGCAAAGTGTGGTTTTAATAAGTAAGAGCTTGCAATAGCATCCTTGAGTAATTAAACACGTAATAGAGAGAAAAAATAGAAATATCTCCACCAAAAGAAGTTAGGTGGAGATATTTCTAGCAAATCCATGATAGATAGAGATCTAAATTTTTCACAAGTGATGTATGTCTGTGTTTGTATGTATGTACCAACTAAAAGCAGGAAAAAGAATCCCCACACAATAAACTGGGACCACTGGGGCCGAAAGTTCAGTTTCGGTTTCGGCTTAAAAACCAGTTTCGTTCGGACTCTATTTTTAACAAAGAAATCAGCAGTTTTATTTATTTATTTTATTTGAACAGAAAGAAACAGTCACTTATAACTATATTAACACAGAAACCCTAATTGAATAATAGACCTACAGTTTCCTAAATTTCTAACATCATGAAAAGGTACAGTATTCAAATTTAATGCATTGTATTTCTTAAATATTATTTATGATTATTATTTAAATAAAACATGTAGTACGAATATCAGGCCTTTTTAAGGCCTTTTTAAGCGTGAGAGAGGAATTTGTGAGTAAATTGAGCGAGAAATTCGAAAATTCAGAGGAAATATGTGAGATGGAAGAATTATGGAAGATGATTAAGGAAGGTCTCGTAAAAGTTGCAGTGGAAGTATGTGGGATAAGCAAAAGGCGACATGGATGTCAGGTAAAGAGTATGTCTGCAGAAGTTTTAAAAGTTTTGTCTGATAAGAAGCAAGCATGGTTGAACTGGCTGGCTACAATGGCCAATCAAAGAATGCAGAAGGCAACGGATGAGGATGTAAAAATGGCAAAGGATGAGTATAAAAGGTATAAGCGTGATGCGAAAGAAGTGATGAAAAGTAAGAGAGAGAATGATGAGGATGACTTTCATAACAGGTTATCTGATGACTTCCAACAGAATATAAAATTCTTTTGGAAGTCTATAAGAACAATGAGGACTGAACAGACTACCTCACAATTTAAACAAATCAGAAACCATGATGGTAGTTTTGTGATAGGAGAGGAATGTGTGTTAAAAAGGTGGAAGGAATATTTTGAAAGTTTATTTGAAAAAGAGGATATGCAAAGGGAGACTCATGTCTCGGAAATGAATGAACTTGATAATGAAAGCCACTTAAGTATGGAAGAAATTGTGGAAGCGTTGAATAGTATGAAATTAGGAGAGGCTGCTGGGATTGATAGAATTTCTGTCGAGATGCTGAAAGCGGGTCGTGGCGTGGTAGCTTGCCAGCTGTACCGCCTTTTCAATCTTTGCTGGCGAAATGGCAGAGTACCAGAAGAATGGTGCAAATCGGTCATAGTGCCGCTGTACAAAGGTAAAGGGTCACAGCAAGAGTGCAAAAACTACCGCGGCATAAGCTTGCTCAGTGTCGTAGGCAAATTGTATGCGAAAGTTTTGATTAAAAGAGTGATGAATGAAACTAAAGGAAAAATGTGGGATGTACAAGCAGGATTTATGAAAGGAAGGGGATGCACGGATCAGGTCTTTTCACTAAGATGCCTAGCTGAAAAGTTTTTGGCAAAACGCCAAAAAGTCTATTGCATCTTCGTGGACTTAGAAAAGGCCTATGACAGAGTGGTGAGGAATGAACTGTGGTCAACACTGTTCATGTATGGAGTGAACAGCAACTTGATACGAGCATTGAAATCTCTATATGAGGGCTCCAGTGCTTGTGTCAGGATCAATGGAGCTTGCACAGACTTTTTTCCCATCGAAAAAGGTGTGAGGCAAGGCTGTGTAGCGTCACCATGGCTGTTCAACCTTTATATAGACAGTTGTTTGAAAGATCTACAAGAGTGTGCGTATGGACTAAAAATGAATGAGCTAACCGTCAAATGCCTCCTTTATGCTGATGATCAGGTAATACTGGCATCATCGGCGGAGGAGTTGCAGTTGATGGTTAATGTAATGAACGATGCGCTTAAAAGTAGAGGAATGAATGTTAATGTAAGCAAGACAAAAGTAATGGTTTTTGAAAGAGAGAAATGTATGACTGATTGCTCGATATTGATCGAAGGAAAGAGCGTGGAACAGGTGAAAGAGTTTGTTTATTTGGGTTCAAAATTTGCAAGAGATGGAAAGTGTGACAATGATATTGAAAGAAGAGTTTTGGCAGGAAATCAAGTGAATGGAGCCATTCACACCTTTATGAACAGTCAGAACGTGTCTAAAAAGGCAAGGATGGCTGTACATAGAGGAGTGCTTGTCCCTACACTTATGCATGGTAGTGAAAGTTGGGTGTGGCAGGAGAAGCATGAAAGTAAAATTAATGCAGTGGAAATGAGAAGTTTGCGAAGTATAGCTGGAGTGACATTGATGGATAAAGTAAATAATAGTGTGATAAGGGAACATTGCGGCATGACAGAAGATGTAGTGACTAAGATAGAAAAAGGGATGCTCAGATGGTTTGGACATGTGGAGAGAATGGATGGAAATAGGCTGACGAAACAGATTTATGAGGCGAGAGTGAATGGGCAAACTGGTAGAGGTCGACCTCGGCATACTCAAGTCGATAAAATCGACAATCTTCTGAGAAAAGGCCAGGTCAAGAGTACCCTTAACCGAAGAGCATGTATGAAGACACTTATGAAAGTTGAAGAAGCGAAAGTTGTTTGCCAGGATCGTAGCAAGTGGAAAGCCATAGTCTCTGCCTACCCCGTTGGGAAACAGGCGTGATGTTATGTATGTATGTATGTACGAATATCAACTGCCTCTAATATTGCATATTATATGTAATTTTATTAATTAGTACTGTATTATTTGATGAAATATTATATTTGCAATATAGTATTACTAATAATCAGTTGACACTATAAATTGATGAATAGTTTGCAAAGTAATATTACCGTTGACACTATCACATGCATTTCCCCGAATAATATGGTAAAGTTCACGTGCCGTAAACGTTTTTAGCTCCATATTTACATGATCAATACTGTAATGCATTATTACTGACCACGACAGCAATGGGAATAACACGCGAATAATATGGTAATAATACATTGCGTACTATACTTTTTATCTACAATTTCAGTAAAATGTTTTTCTTAAATTACTTTATTCCAATATCCGTTTAAAATAAAATTAACAAAGAAACTAGTCTGTACAAAAATTAGCTTTCTTTTGACATATAAATTATTGCCATACAATCTACCTGCACTGAGATATAAGCACACAACAGTTATTTCCTTCTCCTGTAAAATTTAGAATTTGCGATTACCATATTATTCGCCGGGGAGGGCGAATTAATGTTATCACTTTGTAAGTGCTAAATCTGCATGAATGGCCTTGGATTTCGAAGACCTGACAGTTGAGCTCTTAACAATAATATAAATGTTACACAAACACTGTAACACACTACCCAAAAGTGCATTTATCTATAGCTATATTTTAACTCCAGCAACGTCTTGCGTCATTCTTCTTTAAAAAACTTACAAGGCTGATTATAACTAATTGATAAAGTACAACTACTTAAACTTTTAGGTACTCCAAAAGTATCGCCATTCAGCTCTAGGGTTAAATAAAATATTACACAAGGCTTAGAAAACTAAGACCTTCGCGTCGCGTCGTAGCGCTTAGAAACAAATATTTAGCATAATGTGTGTATGTACCTATTATACTGGCGCGAGTTTATTTACTTACTAGGTGACCTACTCTGCTCAAATTCGAGTACTTTATATGATTGAACAGGTACATGGTATTTATTTTCTACGTAGCTAGGCTCTACATGGGCGACTTTAAAAATTTCAAACACGCGACGGGCAGTCACAATTTGGCGCCGCGGCGCCGCGCCGGTCCATTTTCAACACGACAATACGGCTCACCACTTATTAAAATGGCGAAATGTGGGCACATAATATGCCTCTGCCTACCCCTTTGGGAATAAAAGGCGTGACCATATGCTAGGCTCTATATCTGGCGGTGGTAAATTCAGAGGAAAGTGTTCTGAAATTCTTTTCAAAATAGTAAATTGGTCAACTCATTAATTTAAGTGCTGAATGAGACCGTCCTGCATATTAACCTCACCTTTCATTTTTGCCTAGACGATTATTCGCTTTGATCTACAAAACGGTAGCATTGTTCACGATTTACTGCCAATATAATGAGTCCAATTATGTGGAGTCTAATTGTGGATTATTAGGTCGATAATTATAATTGCGGCCAAATCTTTTGACGGTTTAAACCATAGATTTAGGATTTTTCGCTACACTCAAACTGTTGATAGATGAAACTCACTGTTCCTGAATTTTCTCGGTTAAGGCTGCAAAGAAGATTCACATAGCATTATCAGGTATGGAATAAAAAAAAATCCTTACTGACATTATAAATGCGAAAGTTTGTGACTATGAATGTGTGGATGTTAGTAACTCTTTCACGCTCTAGCATCTGGTTGAAATTTAGTGCAGGGGTAGATTATAGTCTGGATTAACACATAAGTATAAATACTCCTAGGATCGGCTACAGAAGTTTATAGAAGCGGAGTGTGTAATGAACACATATAAATTATGATATGACGTTGTACTTAGTGACGAGTTTCAGCTTGTTTCTATACATTGCTGCAGCTTATTTAGCAGAGCGTTGCCCTAGTTTGGTAAAGCCAACGGCCACTGCATGTCTAATAGCAAATTCCCATCTTTACAATTTGCTTTTATCATATCTGAAGAGTTAGTGTATTGTATAACTTGAGAGTAGCGAAAAATTCAAAATTTATGAAAAGAAATAAAAAAACCAAGAAGGCACGTGAGCGTAGCGAAAAGTTCTTTTACCAATGAGAAAATAAATTTATTTTTCCAAGAAGGTACGTTTATAATGTATTTATAAATTAATGGTAACCCGTATTTTTTTTCTTCTTCCATAGAGTATAAAATATTCGTAATTACTCTTGTCACGTTGATTGACGTCATAAATGACAATAATATTAATGTAATGAGAGATTTAAGTTAAAATAGTCTTATTTATTCATACATTATTTATTATTATATAACACATACATCTAACATTTTGTATTCAATTATTATAAGTAACCTTTTTTTCTGAAAGCAACCGAAGAGTGATTGAACGGAAAGAAACATGGCTAACTTGAACAGCGTCTTCGGTGCGGTTGATATGAGCGATAATGATACAATATTGAGAATTTTGAACTGTTTATCAAGACACCTAAACTGTAAGTAGTATTTTTTATATAGGTAAGTACGAAGTGACTGCCTCAGTTTACCCCAACGCCTACAGTGCGGGGTTCTTCAAAAGGGGTCTGGGAAGATTTTTGTAGGGTACACAGCGCTAGTGCAGCACCTTTGGTGTTGCAAACGCCTATTACCACGGTGACTACTTTCCATTAGGTGGGCAGTATGCTTGTTTGTCACCTTATGTGTATGCAAAATTAAAAAAAAAATGGACTTTGAATTGACCCCAATAATATTAGTTAAAATTAACCAGTTATGTAGAAGTAAGTATTTAAAAATCCTTAATGGAAACCGGTTACGAAACTCCCGGCAGTTACAACGGCCGAAGCGAAATTATATATTTAACATGCAGCTGGAGAAGAATCTTAGTAGTTACTGGAGTTAACGGGACATAGCCTCATTTTTTTCTATATTGTTGGGCCAGCCCAAATCAAGCATATAGTAGCTTTTGCTGTAGGATCAAGACGACTGATAGACATACTTATATATTTCTAAATACTTAGAACACAACCATTTGTGAATCACACGAATATTTGAACTGACCCGGGAATCGAATCCAGGACCTCATCGCCGCAGCCAGTTACACTACCAACTGCTCCACATCGGCAGACATAATTACATGGGTATTACGAGTATGTTATGTATTTTTAATATTTCGGCACTGTTGCAAGCGGCCTACAACTTAGTCACCATTAAAGTTCAAACGCCTATGAAGAATTATATTCTCAAATTTCTAGACGGCCTTCCATTTATAAATAAACCAGACGATAACTTACAATGTTGAGTTACTGAGATAAAGGTAGAAAATATCATTGACATAATTTCAATGATATTTTGTACCTTTTTCTCAGTAACTCTGTAATAACTTCTATACCTATTTCGTCGAGAAGGCTTCATGGTCTAGTAATTAACTTAGGTACCTATTTACAAAACCGTAGGTGTAGGTTTCACACCCACGCAGGACAAATATATCTGTTCAGCTTTAGTACTTAATGTTATTTATTCTGTCTGTGGGTGAAATTTATTTGTAGACTAGATGAAGGTCTCAGCTTCACCCACGTTTAGTTCAGTTTCCGTTCCCATATCGCATAAGAACAAATTCATGGAATAAAAGTAGCTTGTCTGTTATTCCAGTCTACTATCTATCCCTGTACCAAATTTAAGCCAGATCCATTCAGCCGTCAGAGAGTTATTGAGTAACTAACATCTAAACATCTTCACAAAATTTGTCATTTTTATAGGAATTAATAGGAAAAAAAATGTATTTAGAGATAAGTAGGTAAGTACGTATTGAACGTAGGTATGAAAACAAAATTTGTGGCTATTTACAGAACGGTATTACTGGGTGTACCGGCATTGCGTCGCAGGTCGATATGATACTGATTTTTTTTATCGTGAGGGAAAATCCATCATAGATGCTATGCCGGACTTCTACAGACTAAAAAACCTATGGTTGGGAGTACCAGGTAAGCCCTCGGAAGGATGTGAAGACCAGCTCGCCTACGAGATATGATACGGTGGCCACTTTCGATCAGGTGAACCGTATGTCTTTTAAGTGGTCTACAAATTACTCTGATTTCGATGACGACAGTTTTGTAGCTGTCCAAATAAATCTAAAAAAAAAATGGATAATGAAACTTTTAATCAAAGGATTTACAACTGTCTTACGGAGAGAAACAAGCTTACGGACTATAATTCACACAGAGCTTAATAAGATACGAATAATATCTGATACCATAAAACATTGTTGCAGCGGATGCTGTTGGCAGGCGAGAGGAGGTGACGCCTGCGGGAGGGGGGGAAGGGCACGTGACCCTGCAGTGCAACGATAGTGGTGAGATGTAATTATTTATTTTACTTTCGCAAAATGATCCTTTGCGTAGAGTAGAAAAACTCGAAATGAAACCCGGCTGTCGTTAAAATGATAATCGTTAAGCCGAGTTGAAGGCCTTATAGAAGGCTTCAAAAATTTTAAGCGGTTCACGTCACGACCTGCACCTGTCCATTTCAACACGGCAATAGGCTTACCATTTATTACGTGGGACATAAAACTATAAGGTGAAATGGGGGCGTTTACTATGTCTCTGCCTACCCCTTTAGTGATAAAGACGTGACTATATGTATGCATGTATTTTTATTTAACAGCCTTGCTCATTAGGACCCTCGAAGATAAATTATAGCGTTTCAAATTAAATACTGCTATAAAAACTTGAGTAAAATCTCCCCCATATAACCTACATAATTTCGCGCACATAAAAACGACGGGTTGGACTTAAGTTTACGAAGCAAAAAATCGGTCCACAATTTATTCGTGGGCGGGTTAGGCATCACTAATCGGCGTCATCAATCAGCTCTTCCTGGCGCGATCGGATCAACTGACGGACCACCCTCTCTCCTCGTACTCGTACCACACCTCATCTCACACCCCATTAATACGACCTGCCGGACTATGCCACGTTTAAGTAGACTGGGCTGACATTTGCATTATACGGATCCGCTGTTTTCGTGAAAGAATAAATAGGTAGGCTTGATGTTGTTGACGTGATAAATCGCTGGAAATAGAGCAAGGCATACAAGTCACATTATTCCTAATACGCTGTTGGTAACATTATCTTGAAATAAAATATGGGAGATATTTAATTCAAGATAATGTTATGAACAGTGTTCAGCAGTAAGTTATAGACGTGCAAGATGAAATTTGGCTTCTCATATTTATATCCTGGGATAGAATCTAGCAGCTTCTCAATCAAATAAGTTAATTTCTTTATATTTCTACTCATGTTTTAGCAATTACATTGGGTATATCACTTTTTCGACAACACAAATCCGTCTTCGAGCCACGAGACACCTTTCTATAAGAGTCAGTAATTTTGAACCATATTCTGTAGAATGAAAAAATAAAATTAAAGTAGGTATGGGGGGACAGAATGGAGCAAAGGATGAAACTAATAGATATCTACTAAATCCGTTACTAAGCAGTATAAAAAAGTAGATATTTTATTAAATTAATAAAAGAATTAAAGTCAGATAGATGGCTCAAGTTCAACGTTTCATAGGCGTGCATCTGTCAGAACTTACTTCCATAACTACTATAAAATTAAAAAATATAAATGGGAGAGAGCGAGATAACAATGGTGGAGAAAAAGAAAGCTTCAAATTTCATCCGCAATATTTGACAAAGTCAATGTTTACCTGAATAGTTGGGTTGGCCGTTCTGTTATCTATGATAACATGGGCTTGTTGTGCTACGATGAACGAACAGAAAATATTTTCAGCTAAACTACTGCCTACAGTAGTGTTTATGTCCACTGAATAGGGTTGAAATCAATTTCGGAAAAACAATCGCATGTATGAGGGATCTTCGCGCTTCGCTGACATGGGTAATGTTTGCCCGTCTCTGAATTGATTTACCCACATCCGTAAATGTCACAATTTTTCACGCCAACCGTTGCTATTATTGGAATATGAATACGGCTACAAAATATACAGATATATTTTTACCAGCAAGGTTTAGAAACGTGGAAAATATGCTTGGGGGAATAGCTATGCTGATTGTCTATCTATTTTATGTCATTTTCTATAGACTAAGCGACTGTAACACAAGGAGAGTCAGCAAGCGAGGTCTGCGTTTGCTTACGAGTACATTTTGACAAAAAATCACATTAATCGAGTAAACTTTTTGTTCGGTCGAATATTTGTGAAATGGTTTTCAATTATAATGCGACTTATTTGCAACTTGGCAATATTCTACTAAATCCGTCACTTGTACGTTCTTAAAAATAAAACCACAATCATTATAATGAGATGAGATTCAAGCAAATACATTATTAATGCCTTCAGATACAATGTGTCAAGAACTGTCTCGTGTCGTGGAAGTTTCTCGATCTCTCTATTGCCAACTTTAGTAGTTCAGCAGACGTTGAACGCCATGACAATAAGTTTGAGAGATATTGCTAGCCTTGTGTAAATTGGATTTCTCTATTGATAATTATATTTCTCTTTCAGAACGCGCAATCCTGACAGGCTACATCACACTTATGAGAAATTGTGCAGAGCTTGCTGAAAAAGTTGACGACAACTGATAATAATTTACTTTCTTTTTATTTTTATGTTATTTGCACGAACCTTAGAGAAGTGCTACATTGTTGTCGTTTTTTTTGAATTACTATTTCATTTATCTTAAAAGTATTTGTACTCGCAGAAGTTGCTGAATGCAAAATCGTGTCAAATTACCGTCATTATAGATCGCGTGACCAGAGACACGTAACTTTTTTTAAATGGCACGCTTACAAATTGGCCCCAATTTTCATGCTTTTCCCATGACAAGTCGAGGTTAACTCCATACTTTTTAAGGCAGCGGTTATGTGCTTCAGTAGAAATATTTTTATAAGTTTTCAATAAAAGTAGGCTTGAAAAATTTCAACAGCAGACAGTCACAACTTGTGCCTGTCCATTTCAACACGGCAATACGACTCGCCACGGGGGATAAAGGCGTATACATACATATATGGTCACGCCTTTATCCCCGAAGGGGTAGGCAGAGGCATATTATATGCCCACATTTCACCTTTGTTTGTCCCACGTAATACGTGGTGAGCCGTATTGCCGTGTTTAAATGGACAGGCGCAGATTGTGACTGCCTGCTGTTGAAATAAAGCCTTCAACTTAGCTTAACGACTGCCATTTTACTGGCAACCGGGACCAACGGCTTAACGTGCCTTCGGAAGCACGGAAACGCTCAAATAAATGTCACAAAGTGATCACATGGATGGTCACCCATCCATGGACCGGCCATAGTGAAACTTGCTTACTGCAGTGATCGTTGACAGAACACTGAGTCCGCGGGGCCACGAGCGAGGATAAAGGCGTGACTATATGAAATGTATGTACTTAAAGAAGAAAACCTAATTTAGTAACTATTTCCGTGGCTGGCGTGAACAACTTGACATCTCGACTTGTATGATTTTCTTTTTATTAGCTTAATACGTTCCTAACGGTATGAATCTATATATAAAAAAATTACAACTTAATGTGTACATAATTTTTTTTGTAATCACGCTTGGTAGTATGTTGACATCTCGCATTTTATCGTCTCTAATTTGATAAATCTACATGCCTAGTTATCGATTATTTATTTTTTGTGAACGAAGATTGATATGTGGTTATATCAAGATATACTTAGCTACCAGGATAATGTCGGTTTCTGGATATCTCCACTTACACACTTATGACTGTCTGAAAAAATGAGAGATTAAAAATGACAAATTGATATATTAAGTTATGTCGAACTGAATATTCTGTTTGAATTCTGACATAATGAGATATCAAGTTATAGACAGCCGTCTTCCTCAAATTAAGTCATGATAAGTTATGATGTCAAGTTATGAACAGGTTGAATATTTCTGTTCAATACGTGACATATCGAGATGTACAGTTATGGCCGCACTTTCCTAGCTCGCAATTTGGTAAACAAACTAAAAATAAAAAATCAATTCAAGATTTAAAACCACATTTCCCAGCTATGAGAGCCATTATTGTATATTGTGTTTCAATAGCTTTGCGCAAAAATGTAAACAAACACATTTGATCTTATATATCCATAGTTACTTGCAATTGAGTATTCACCCTGATTATATTCTAGTATCCAGGAGTCATACAGTGTTCTTACAATCATTTCGACACCAAATAACTTCTTTATGATAGTTTATTTTCATTTAAAATACCTACTCAGGAGCACTATGGGCAATAGATGGTAAAAAATTAAATGATTTGTCATACGATATTTTTCTACTCATCTGTCTTAGACAACGATTGTCGAAACATGACATGTTTACATTATTGCCAGATCGGACAGGATTGGACTATAGAAAGTCGACTGGTAAGAAAAATTTAAGCGTTGAACAGCGTTTGCTTAGCAAAAATGTACAGAGTTTTTTTTTTAACGTGACGGAAAATCCTCATGGATGCTATGTCGGACTCCTACCGACTAAAAAACCTCATGTAACGCTCAACAGCCTATGGTTGGGAGCCCCGGGTAAGCCCTCGGAAGGATGTCCCAGGACTCCCAACAGACCCACGGCCGCCGCTACGGCCTCGCCTAGGGGGTGGTTCGGGTGCTATCCCGCGTCTTTGAGGGGTTTTAGGGTGTTCTTCTAAGGGGGAGGGGGGGGGGGTGCATCCCTCACGTCACGCTGCCGTCATGGGCCTGCTTCTATAAGGACGGTGAGCAGCCCTCTCACCGTCCTCAGGCCCCCGGTCCTGGAGGCCGATAGCCTACGGCGAAGACACGTCGGCGGCCCCCAAGCCGCCGACTGCGGATCTCGGGTGGGAGAGTTCTCTCCCGTACCCACCCCGCCGCCTTCTTCACGAGCATGACCTCCTCGCAGAAAGAGGCGGCGCAGTCCCAAATACTTCCGCTGGAGATCATGGCTCGCACTATGGTCTCGAGCGAGAAAGTGTCCACGTCCAGACCCACTACGAGGACCTGGCGCTGTTGCGCCCACGCCATGCACTCCACCAGCGTGTGGAGCGCTGTGTCATCGCTGCGGTCCTCGCAGTGCTGACACTCGGCCGTGGTTTCCCGGTGTCTTCGCCACAAATACCTACCGAAGCTACCGTGCCCGGTTAGTATCTGTGACAACCGGTAGGAGAGAGCACCGTGTCTCCTCTCCAGCCACTCGTCCATGACCGGTCTGATGGCCGCGATTGTGGCGAATTCCCCCTTTGGTTGCTCAAGTCGCACCTTCATGTCTCCACGGTTTTCTGGTGGAGCAGGGACCGCTGGGCCTCAATTTCCCAAGACGCAGGCCTTTGACCTCGCCCCAGTGCCTCCTTGCGCCATCTAAACAGTGACGCAAGGGCTCTCGCTTCCAGGTCCCTAGGAGGGGTCCCGGCTAGGAGACATTCCGCCTCACCTGAGATCGTGCGGCCCCCAAGTTGAATGGAGTGGCGTTGTCGTTAACACGACTACTGCCTAACTTAAGGGGGCCTGACACCTCTTGCAGAAGACTATGCTGCGTTCGTGCGATCCATGGCTCTTTACAGGGCTCCGGTATGGGCAGGGAATCTAACGGCCAGTAACGTGGCAATACTGCGACGTCCACTGCGGCTGCTGGCCGTCAGGATTATAAGAGGATACCGCACGGTCTCTTTTGAAGCGGCAACTCTTTTAGCCGGTACACCTCTATGGGACCTGGAAGCGAGGGCACTTGCAGCACTATACCTGTGGTGCAAAGAGGCAGGGGAGCGAGATCTGAGACCTGCTTCACAGGAAATCGAGGGTCAGAGGTCTCAGCTCCGCCAAGTAGTCGTGGAGGAGTGGAAGGAGCGACTTGGACAACCAACAGCCGGGCATGATATAGTTGAGGCGATAAGGCCTGTAATGAAGGACTGGCTGGAGAGGCGCCATTGCTGCCTCTCCTACCGGCTGAGGCAGCTACTCACCGGGCATGGTTGCTTCGGTGTGTACCTGCATCGGATAAGGCGGGAGCCAACGCCAGAGTGCCACTACTGTTCTGGCTGCTTACCGGATACGGTGCTCCACACTCTGGCAGATTGCCCAGAGTGGACGGATCAACGATGTGGCCTTTCAGTGGCCTTAGGAGTGATAAATATCACGCTCCTACGGTCAGCAGCGAAAGTTTATGGAACTCCGCCGCCTTGTTTTGTGAGGAGGTGATGGTTGCAAAAGAGGCGGCGGAAAAGGAACGGGAGATGAACAGCAATCTTTCGAGCCGCAGGAGAAGACGCGCTGGGAATCGGAGATCTCAGAACGATCTCCGTCCCCCATAAGCGTTAGCCTGGGGGCGACACTCAGGGCTAGCTGTCGCGCTGGCAGAGACAGGCCCAGGGTGGTGACGCGTGACGTATTCTGGCACGCACCTCAATTAGACAGAAGAGGCAATGTGTGGTCTCTCTCCACGAGGAGGGGTCGCCGGTGAATGGCGACCAGGGCTGGTCAGGGTCCCTGGGATTTCCTTTCGAGGGTGCACCAGGTACCCTGGCAACATACAGTCAAGACGGAGTAAGAAAAAAAAAAGGGACCTTTTGTAATCAAAAAGCTAGACGACTCAGGGGAGAAATATCTCTGGCAACCAATTCAATGGCTCCAGTACGATGAAAACTGAGTTTACCAATAAGTAATGAAAAAAAAGGACTTGTTGGATGTCCTTGATTTAATCGACGAGTCTTTTAAAGACTTTTATTTGCAACTTAAAACAGTCAATGACCCCTTGACATCTAACACTGATCCAGATTTGGACCAAGCAATTGATTATTCTACAGTGATTACTCCTTTTACCATATGAAACTAATAGAATCATAGCATTTAATTTTAATATTTATCCAATTACCTCTTTCTTTTTGAATTTTGGTAATGATGTTTAAATAGTAAGTACCTACCTCCCTTGTTTTTTTCAGTTAGGTATCATGTATTATAAAAAACATTGCTTGCCCAAGAAAACAATACTTATTTTGATGGTGCCTAAGTTGATAACTACTGTAAACACTTTTATAGTTGCTGAGAACAAGTTGATAATTCGGTGATTAACTTGATAACTCGTCGGTGAACAACTTGACAAGTCTAATATTGCCAAAACTGTAAGGATTTTGTCTCATTTACTATCATAGATTTAAAATTGGCCTAAAATAATATGGAAAACAATACATACTCTTTAATTTAACTAATTTACCGATTTACCAGAAACGGTCAAACTTTCAAATGGCCGCCCTCTAAAATTGACATTTTATACTTGTCAACTTATTCACGCCAGCCACGGATTTGATGATGTTAAGAATATTTACATGAGAAAAGTGCCGGCATCAGGGTCATCATTATATTTTGTGATAAAAAATGCTTTAGCCTTAGTAGGTACCTATTGTATTATCTTTGATGCTATATAGCTATTGTAGCATTTTCTGCCACAGGCTGAGCACAGACGTCTATGTTCCCATTTAAAAACTCTCAATTTTTTGGGTTCCGTACCCAAATGTTACAAACCCTATTCATGAGACTTCGCTGTCTGTCTATCTGTCACGAGGCTGTATCTCATAAACGGCAATAGCTAGAGAGTCGAATTGAGAACAAAAACATAAAATAAGAGGGCTCCCTCCCATACACCAAACATGAGATTTTTTGAAGTTTGGTACATAACCCTCCGTGCGCGAGTGACTCTGAGTTGGCCGGTTTTTAATATTATTGAACTCATTTTATTTAAAAGAGCATTAGGTTAAATATGTATATACTGTGGCATTAGATAAATGCTCTATAGTAAAACGGGATAACATTATGCTTGATAAATTTTACCAGAAACCGTTTAACTCCACGTGTCTACCCTCCCGAATAGGGTTCGAATAAATACTTTAAAATACATTTCTGCAAGCGGTTCTATTTTCTTTTGAATTTATTCTTGTGAAAGTATTGGTATGGTATTTTGCGGAGTAATGCGATTCTGCAACATGTTGATTTCTTCTGAATAAGGAGGAGGCAGATTGGTTGGGGTTGCAGTTTGCAACGTTAGCATTTTACAAACATTATTATGATTTCGGTACCCTCTCGCGTAGGGTTAGTATAAAAATAATTTGTATAAATAATGATATTGTCAGTGCTTTTATTTTATTGGGATTACGTTGGTATGGAAGTAATATGAATAGAAAAGCGAATAATTACTCTTATATGGTGTGGCTGGGCGGCAATTTTTTTACAGATAAATCTTATTCATGTCTCCGAGCATTAGATGACCTGGTTTGACGACAGGTTCAAATCCACAGCATTTCCTGCACTTTATGGTCGGTTTGATCATTGGACTACTAGTCGGACTAGTATAAAGGAAAATTTTACTTTGGGTTCGACAGGCAGGGAATTGTACTACAAAGTCTACTAACAAGTAGGTTTGCGGTTTCTTATTATTTTTCGGGAAGTTGGTCAGTGTTGACTTTTATTGTCATATTGAAACATAATTTAAAAAAAACAAGAAGCAACCGCTTCTGAACGTCATGAACATTAGATTACACCCAAACTAAAATTTACATTGAGATACAAATATTTGAGCCTCGAAATCCAAGAGGAATTTTCTAAAACTCATGTAAAATTATTGGGAAATTCTCGCAACAAAATTAAGTTTGACTTTGAAATTATTTTTAGAAGCTTTAATAAAGTATTTAGATATTTTCAAAATTCCTGTAAGTTACACTCCAGCGCGCTCTACTACAGAAGACTACCAGCAAGATTCTTCAAACTTAACAAAATTCCCAACTTTAATACGATTCATCATGCCATACATAAAGGTAGCTTATAATATCTTCTGCACCATTAAATCTAAAGTATTCCCAGTGGCGCGTTCAGGAGAATGGATAGACTAACTTCACGAATATAAGTTATATGAATTGCCATAAATGAAAATGCCTTCTTTGTATAAAAAAGTTAGGGTAATGATAACGTCCATAACGCTTAATATAACTATATTAGATATTTACGAAATTGGAAGTTCTTTGCTGATATTGAAACTTGAACACCACTTTTGGTGTCAAGACGAATATTTTTAATGGTTCAACACATCTTATCGTTACATAGAAAGTTTTTGCAGGGCAACGAGTTTCGTTTTTTGTTTGAATATGCGAAAGAACACTATAACAATACTTGCAAGAACTTTACTAAAATTAATTCTAAGTACAATGGGCGATATTAAAGCTTACAGAAAATCGAATAAATGCCATGTACACCACCTTTATGAACCTTTGCGAAACAGTCAAAATGTGTCAGAATGCAGGGCTCGTTGGGTTAGGTTCGAAACGGCATGATAGTAAAACGTCTGTGTTAACTAAATATCCGGGTTGAAAAAAGTCGATATGTAGTGCGAGGCCGCATTTGCGTTTTTCCGCGGCGGTTTCTAACCTCAAAATGTCATCAAACTGTCAAAATCAATGAAATCAAGTCAATGTTTTGACATTTTGAGGTTAGAAACCGCCGCGATAACCGCAAGTGCGGCCTCGCCCGTATGCAAATCGTCTTGATTGTAAAATGAATGTAGTTGTGCATATACACAGATTAAAAATCTAATTGTGTCTATGTATTGTGACATAGGGGAGTGCACCCATTTCTAAATTAATTATGGTTATGTGAGGTTATGGAGTAGCGACAAATTCTAAATCTATGGTTATGGTAGTGAAAGTTAGGCGTGGCAGAAGAAACATGACAGAAAAACTATTGTCAATCGCCGGAGCACTGCATAATGGAACCTGAAAGACCCTGGATCCATCTATGTAATTATTTCTTAATATGTATTAATATAAATTTGTACATTGGTATATATTTCACGTTTCTGTACAAGCAACGTTGATGTTTAATATCCACACGGGCCATTTATTTCGGTTAAATTTGTGTACAGACTGCTGCGGAATTGGAACGCAGAAATTTTCATTTTATGCGGTATGAGGTATTGAAGGTGTGTAATAACTGTCTAATATTTTGTTATATACATCTACATATCAAATATAATGCTTGTGTTTACACTTTGCGATATTAAGAAGTCGTCTGACGCTCACTGTTGGTGACGACACATCAAAAGATCAAACAATCCATTTTTTGGGGGTAGGTAGTATTTTTGATCTGGTACATACAGTACAGTACAACAAATACTAAAATCAGAAAAAGGAGGGAGATAAAGGGGGGCTTCCATACAACAACTAACTTGATTATTTACTTTTCTTAGTACGGAAATCCCTTGCGCAAGTCCGACTCGCACGTAGCCGGATTTTTGGTTTAGGTAAGTACTTCATTCATGCAAGATTATTCAAAACAAAAAATTTGACAAGACTGCTGAATTGCAAGTGTCCGATAATCCAAAAGAATCTATTTTCGGATACCAAAAGTAATGTAACTTTTGTATCCAGTTAGATCGATCAGTATTTTTTCCCTACCGGCCGCGTTCGTAACCATGATTTGTAACCTGTTACTAAGAAAATATTGTCATCTTGTCTCGTAAGCAAGTTACAAACTGAGATAGATCAACAACAAATTAAATTATTTTCCAGACAAATGTAGATCGATAAAACAAAAAGAAAATCGACAAAAGAAAATATGAAAATCTATAGTCGCCTCGCTGTAACAAGGTGCGTATGACAGTTGGCAGTATGACGTTGATATCTATCAGTACCACATTACTAGGGATGTGTCGATATGCAATTCATGTTTAGAATTCTACGATAAACGAGATAAATCACGTTCTGTTTATTATTGTTATGAAAATTATTGCTATATTTATTTTTGAATTATCTAAACAGCTTAAGAAACCGGCCAAGTGAGTAGAGGTCTCCGTACCGAAAAACGACAAAAAATACGTTTGTTGTATGGGAGCCCCCTTAAATATTATAATTTTTATGTTTTTAGTATTCGTTATTATAGCGGTAATAAAAACACATAATCTGTGAAAATTTCATCTCTCTAGCTATCACCGTTCATAAGGTACAGCCTATCAAAAGACCGGGTAACTTCTCAAGAAAAAAATAAGGTAACCGAGAAGAGGAAAAATATTAATAATAATAACTCAATAATATACTTTTTACAATAAAAGTTGGAACTACGGACAATATACGTTTTGTTTTATCAAAATATCGACTATCCGTCGTAGATGTATATAATCCCATCACTAAAGACATCTTTGGTGTTACGTTATACTCAACAATTTTTTAATTTTTTCTTTCAAATTCATTTTATTTGTAGACTAGAATATTCTGGTTGAGTTTAATTTTATATACAACAGTGATTAACGATTTAATATATTATGAATGGGATGTAGCTGAAATACTAAGTTCATAATTGTAATTCACGGCAACTTTCAAGAGTGAAACGAAATGCGATCGACAACTGTCATACGCACCATGCTACACCGAGATGACTATAAAAAGAAACACAAGATAAAATTTATTGATGGTCAATGAAATGACTGAACACCAAATCAGTGTGGTTACGAAATTCCTACTATAGTTACGAAGACAGCAATAAACAACTGCGTTTGAAACTTGGTTATGAGACAAGGTGACAATTTCTTCTTACCTGTAACTATGGTGACTCCATGCTGGTGACAAAGCACCGTTACGTTGTCGTACTTTAGCCGAATTTTAATTAATAAAACTAAAGTTCGACTAAAGTACGACAATGATATATTGAATTTGAACAAACTAGGATTTATAATAATTAATCAAAAGACGTTTTCGACGAATTCGGAAGGGTCAGATAATTCGTTTCGTACTATTTTCAAATGCCACAGCTTTATAAGTTAGGTTAATATTTTAATCCGACAGATCAAAGCTACGATAAGTAGAAGGTTATAAAAGTGGATAATTCCATTGGCTATTCGTAACATCAGTAATGTAGCAATCGTTAAGCCTAGTTGAAGGTCTACTTGAAAGATATTGAACATTAGGTAGTAACAACCACAAACTACGCCTCTCCATTTCGACACGGCAAAAGGCTCACCATCTATTACGTGGCACAAAAATCTGTAAGACTGAATTGTGGGGGGATACTATTCCTACGCCTAGAAGGTGTGACTACATGTATGGATGTATGTAGGTTCAGGTTCATCATCACGCCTTTATCCCCGAAGGGGTAGGCAGAGGCATATTATATACCCACATTTCACCTTTTTATAATTTGTCCCACGTAATACGTTGTGAGCCGTACTTCCACTCCGACCAACTAAACGGATCAACTCTAACGGATCAACTATTTTTATTCCCAACGGTACAACTTTTTTAGTTGGTCCGATAGGAATAAAACGGATCAACTATTTTCTTCTCAACTGAACAACTTGCTAGTTGGTTCGATAGGAATATTTTATTTATAAAAAATTGTTACCATCTACACAACTTAAAACAAATCAACTGTTTTTCTTTCTCAATTGAACAACTTTTTAGTAACTTTTTTTTTCCATGGCACTACCGCTTGGCACTTCTAGGAAGGTCGGCAAACGTATTAAGATATGTCAAACAAATGAAGATCGACAAAACAAATGAAGGTCGACATAAAAATTAAGATCAATAAACAAATGAAGACTGATAAAACATATGAAGATCAAAAAAGCAAAATGAAGATCGAGAAAACAAAAGATGATCGACATAACAAATGAAGATCGATAAACAAATGAAGACCGATAAAACAAATGAAGACCAATGAAACAAAATGAAGATCGACAAGACAAACGAAGATCGACAAAACAAATGAAGATCAACATAACAAATGAAGATCGATAAAACAAATGAAGACCGATAAAACAAATGAAGACCGATGAAACAAAATGAAGATCGACAAAATAAACGAAAATCGACAAAACAAATGAAGATCGAAATAACAAATGAAGATCAATAAAACAAAAGACTATAGACAAGTTGATAAGGTCGAATGTTGCTTGCATCCATTTCTAGGGTTCCGTACCCAAAGGGCAAAAACGGGACCCTATTCACGAGATTTCGCCGTCCGTCTGTCTGTCCGTCACGAAACTGTATCTTACGAACGGTGATAGCTAATACTAAAACCAGAAAAATAATATTTAAGGTGGCTTCCAAACAACAAAACTCGCCATTTTATTTTTTGAAGGGAGAGAACTCTCCCACCCGAGTAGGAGTCCAGCATAGCATCCATGAAGGACTTTCCATCACTTTAAAAAAAATGGGAGGGGGGGCTCTCATACGACAAACGTTATTTTTTGGTACGGAATCTTGCGCGCGCGAGTTCGACGCATACTTGGCTGGTTTTTTTATAAACTATACATACCCATGTGATAACCACCGAAAGCCGACTTCAAACAATTACGGTAACGCAATCAGTAAAATCGGCGTGCATCTGGATTGAGGGCCCAAAAATTAAATCTTCGCAAAACAAAATAAGATTTACAGGGACGTTAGTTAAAAGTTTCTTAAACTTAGGGCACTATGCCAAAAATTTCTTAAACACGAAATAAAGCTTTTATGATGAAATAACTTGGGCCCTCAATCCAGATGCCTGCATTAAGTGGCATAGTCTGATTCTCAGAAAGTACTACCTCTGGGCTGATAATTTTTATTTAAGGAGTTAGTTAAGAATTTCTTAGAACTTTTAAGAAATTCCCAAATATGTAGAATACGATATTACCGAGTTATTGCGGTATATCTTGGGCCCTCAGTTCATTAATGTTTGTACTGAGGAATCATCAAAATATGGGTTTGTCTAAAGAGATACTTAAATACGACTGTAATATATTTTACTTAACCGCGTCTATAAATTCCTTAAAAAGAAATAATGACAAAAAAGTAAATAGTTAAAATTTAAATTGGTAATTGAATTTTCCTAAAATGTCTGAACTGAGGGCCCAATATTTTCGGCAGTATTGACTAGGATAAGGCTTCTACACTACCGCACATCAGGGTAAGTGTTTTAAGAAATTTTTAATTAAAATTTAACAAAGCGTTTATTCTTCTAAATGTCATACTTTAAGCGAAATTTGACTTTTAATTTTTTGTAGGAGAATATTCTGTAGGGTGACCATAGTTTCCATGTAAGTATACAAAAGTATTCGATGTGTTCTTGTAGTATTTTGTAAAGCGCAGGTGGACACGTCCACGAATATAAATCAAAGTATCCAGTAAGTACCAGTTCAGAAGCTGGTCCGCTTAAGAAGAACTGGCAAGAAACTCGGCGGGCATTTCTTTTTATTCTCTATTTACAATTATTAAACTAAAAATCACAAACTATTGTTGCATGAATGCTGTAGAGCAAGCAGATCATTTCCAGGCTTCCTTGTCAAGCAAATAATAGTCAATTGTATAGTAGCCCTTGCAGTATAGTTTACTTTTTATACACTTTTTGAACTTAGTTAAGGGCATACTTTTTATTGCATTTAGAAGCCAGTTGTAAAAAAACGAATACAGTTAGAGTATACAGGTAGGAAGAATTACTGACCGAGTGACTCAGTCTACATTGATGACCAGCAAGGCTATTTTTATGTCTGATATTAATATTATTTATATCGCTTTTTTTTTTTTTTTGACGCGGGGAATGCGGTTGGGCACCGTCATCCCAACCGCGGGGGCAACTGGGACGACACCGTCCCAGTTGCCCTCGCGGGGCTCCCGGTCCCGTGAAGGGACCGTCCTACCCACTAAACCCCGCGGTGTTCCTCCTCACCCTGTAGCCGGGCCGAAGGATATCCAAAGATTATTCAGGTCGACCCGGCCAGGGGCGCCCCGCGCAAGCGGGGCTCTCCTCGGGGGAGCAAGATGGGGAGCTCCCCGGGAGCTCCTACTGGAGCTGACACAAACCCAGGCCCGCATCGCAAAGCTCTCGAGCGCCTATCTGCTAACAGAGAGGGTAGAAAGCGGTCGAGCGGGTGGGCGCTGAAGGCATCTCTGGAACACGGAGAGGTGCCTTCCGCCAAATGATCATCATCGGTGGACGGGGTCCCCCGACCTCCGACCACCGGTACAACGCTAGTCGGGAGCGCGCACGAAGGCTGCCATGCGGCGCCCCCGAATTGGACGGCGGGGCGGTAGCGTCTGACCAGCACGCTCCCGCACCCGCAGCTCCTCTCTCTTGGCCACCATCACCTCACTAGCAAATGAGGTGACGGCGACCCAGCACTCTTGACTGCCGACCATGGCTCGCACCACAGCCGGCAGCGACAAATTATGCCCTATACGGCCCGTGAGGGCGACACGCGGCCCGTCCCACGCCACACACTCGGTAAGAGTGTGTTCTGCTGTGTCTATGGAACCACTTGGGCACTGACGGCACACAGGATCCGACTCCACGCCCACCACCTCCCACAGGTACTTGGCGAAACAGCCATGTCCTGTGAGGAGCTGTGTGAGGTGGTACGTCGGTGCACCATATGCTCTCTCCACCCAAGCCCGAAGGACGGGATTATTTATATCGCTTAACTTAACGAAACTAGATATTTTTTTATAAAGATTTTCAAAATAGGTATACCTATTGCGATGCTACAGTGAGAATATTAATTAATATTTTTTTTTTATATTTATCATTCCCTTAGTTTAGAAGTTAAAGGGTCACACATTTTTCCACTTTGGAAGTGTCTCTTGCGCAAACTATTCACTTTAGAAAAAAATGATGTTAGGAACCTTAATAACATTTTTCAAGACCGATCTATAGATACCCCATACGTATAGGTTTGATGAAAAATAAATTTGTTCGCTTAAAATTTTAGAATATATCTATTATATAATCTGTGGTAACATTGCCCCAGAGATACCATGATACAGCGAACATGGATAAAGTCAGTCTGTCGCAACTACGTACAAGCAAAAAAATGTATGAAAATTGACCAAATTGTAATGGCGACTATATGTGTCTCACTCAATTACTCTATCTGCCTCGCTCGTTCCTTGAGGAAATGTCATCTGTCTGTCACTGTAGATGTCAAGTTGTTATTCGTTATTTTCAATTTATTTTTCTCTGAAAGATATTATTGAAATAATTGAGATAATAGCTTATTTTTGCTATCAATTCGTTCTCTATATTATATTCTCTTGTGTTTGTTCTACATAGTTTATCGAATTATGCATTATAAAAAGTGTGAAATATGCGGTTTAAAATCTGGAAGAAAAGACGGCACAAAACGGTTTTTCATGGCCAGATTTCCTATGGATGAGCTTCGGTGAGTAGTATATTAGTAAATCTATCAATGGTTCATAGGTTATATGGGTGAAAACAATAAAAATTATATATTGTATAATCGTTAGGAAAATAGTGTGGTAGTAGTTTTGCAATTACTTATATATCGATGTTTAATTTTAGTTTGAAGGAATGGGTGAAGAACACAGGAAACGAGGATTTAGCATATATATACCCATAGAGAAACTCCACCAGTTAAAATTTGTTTGCGGAAAACATTTTACTGACAAAGATTTTAGGAAAAAAAGGACGCAGTTAAAGAAAGCAGTTCCATCAATAAGACTCACTGCCAAGCCACTTAACACAAAAATATGTGAAAAAACACAAGAATAATTGTCATTATTTTTGTTTCAGCCAATTACCATGTGTATAAAGTGAGTGGTACAAAGTGATTAAAGACGAAGGCAATAATGAAGCAAGCATCCTAATATTTAGTATTCAAAAGGGTCAATATTATATACAGTCACTACAGCGAGCTGCAGAATTGATTGAACAGACAAATTTAATTCAAAATAAAATTGCTTGATTAATGGATTCAGCTAAATAATCACCATAACAAAAGGTTGGTGCCACTTCAGAAATCATGGCTACATATCTATAACTCGTACGATAAAAAATATTAAAAATAACACAAAAATATTGTAATTATCTCATTATTTTGTTTTAGCTAATTACTGTACTTTAGTGATTAAAGACGAAGGCAATAATGAAGCAAGCGTCCTAATATTTGGTAATTAAAAAGGGTTATTATGATACACAGTCAGAAGTCAGAATAAGAAATAAGGCGCTGAAATTACAAATACTGTTTTTTTAAATAAATATAATAATATTTTATGAACTTATCATTTCACAACCAAAACTGAGCCTATACTATAGCCATACCACTGCATTTATCGATATCGATAAATATAGTATCGATATCGATAAATATAGTATACATCACTATTTTTCCGTAATGTTGGCAACTGTATGTGTTAAAGTTGTTAGGTTGGCTACTGTCAGTTGATCATAGTTTGACATTTCGTAAGACTATTTCGCACTATGAAAGTCCCGTCTCTTCTTACGTAGTATTGTATTCTCTTTGGATAAAGTACAATGTCAAAAAATTATTTATGAGTTGAGGAACGTGACGAACGTGACATGACGTGAGGAACTCACGCGCGTCCCCCCCTTAGAAGCGGGATCACACCCGAAACCCCCTCAAAGACGCGGGTTAGCACCCGAACCAATTTTTAGATATAAAAAGAATTTTTAGATATACAATTAATATAATAGTGATTTGTTCAGTATAATAGTTCTGCAGAAACCGTTAAACAGTATATTGAATTAGATTTATTTAGTGTGCATAATTAGTGTGCAAGTCAGTATTTTTGGTTTAACTTTGAAATATATTGTTGGAAAAAAGGGAATAAACAGATATCGATTTAAATACATACCTTTACTTTTTTGTCATTATTTCTTTTTAAGGAATTTATAGACGCGTTTAAGTAAAATATATTACAGTCGTATTTAAGTATCTCTTTAGACAAACCCATATTTTGATGATTCCTCAGTACAAACATTAATGAACTGAGGGCCCAAGATATACAGCAATAACTCTGTAATATCGTATTCTAATTATTTGGGAATTTCTTAAAAGTTCTAAGAAATTCTTAAGTAACTCCTTAAATAAAAATTATCAGCCCAGAGGTAGTACTTTCTGAGAATCAGACTATGCCACTTAATGCAGGCATCTGGATTGAGGGCCCAAGTTATTTCATCATAAAAGTTTTATTTCGTGTTTAAGAAATTTTTGGCATAGTGCCCTAAGTTTAAGAAACTTTTAACTAACGTCCCTGTAAATCTTATTTTGTTTTGCGAAGATTTAATTTTTGGGCCCTCAATCCAGATGCACACTAAAATCGTGGTGCTTAATGTTTTTTTAATACGCGGGGTATCCTTCCGAGGGTTTACCCGGGGCTCCTAACCATAGGCTGTCAGCAGGACCCGTGAGGTTTTTTAGTCGGTAGGAGTTCGGCATGACATCCATGAGAATTTTCCCTCACATAAGAAAAAAAAACGCCCCGTGTGGCGAGAGGAAGCACTACAAAATGTCAGCTCCCCACAGCAATTAATCCCGAGGGGGTCGTAAGAGGCGGCTAAGGGAACACTTCGCAAAACTATTCACTGCGTAGAGAAGGACAACTCGAAATGAAACCCGGTTGTCAGTGCAAAGGCAATCGTTGAAACTTGGTTTAGCAATTGTAATTTTAGATACATACATACATACATATGGTCACGCCTTTATCCCCGAAGGGGTAGGCAGAGGCATATTATATGCCCACATTTCACCTTTTTATGATTTGTCCCACGTAATAGGTGGTGAGCCGTATTGCCGTGTTTATATGGACAGGCGCAGGTTGTGACTGCCTGCTGTTGAAATAAAGCCTTCAACTTAGCTTAACGACTACCATTTTACTGGCAACCGGGACCAACGTCTTAACGTGCCTTCCGAAGCACGGAGACGCTCAAATAAATGTCACAAAGTGATCACATGGATGGTCACCCATCCATGGACCGGCCACAGTGAAAGTTGCTTACTGCAGTGATCGTTTACAGAACACTGAGTCCGCGGGGCCACGAGCGAGAGATTGTAATTTTACTGAAGGTCTTAAAGTGCAGCTTGAAAAATTTCAACTGTGGGTCGTCACAACCTGCGCCTGTACCTACCTATTAACACGGCAATAGGCTCACCACCTATTACGTGGGCATTACCATGAGAGGTGACTTTGGTCTAGCGCCGATACCATACCGAATACCACCCCACCACAAAGAACAAGCGGCGATGTATAGCGCCTCAGGTGTTGCAATCGTCCATAGGCTACGGTGACCACCAATACATTTAGTGGGATGTATGCTTGTCTGCCACCGTAGTTGTATAAAAAAAGTGCTCATTAAACTGGTCGCATCCCTCGATGCTGCATGCGGTTAGCCTTTGCACCAACCTCGAGCCCGCGCGGGTGTCTCAAGACTTCTCGCTCAATCTCCTCCGCAAAATGCTTCGCCTCCAAATCCCAACAGCAACAGCCCGTCGCCGTAGTCCACTGCGAAAGGAACGAAGTCGATCCCGCAATGCCTCGCATTTAAACCCTTTCTAGCAGCCGCGTTTGCAGCGGCCGCTGTCAAGACCGTAGCTACCTACCACAGAGCAACACGATCTATGACGTTCACCGGGAGGGGAGGCGATTGCTTTTGTAGTGGTGTATAGTGAATATGGTTCTAAGCTATGTCCTCTCCCCTGGTACTGGTCACGTTGCTCTGTGGTACATACGACGGAGGCATTGTCTAGTAGTACCATAAATACCTATGTCTTAAAAGTCAAAGTGCCAGGCCAGATCAGGTTGACAACATATTGTAAACTATTATCAGTACTGTCAGATAAATTGACAGTTCCAATCGTTGTGTTTGTTTATTTTGTGGTTCTTACTTCTTTGACGATCTGTAATACTGTAATAAATTTCCTACAAATTAACGAAAGTTTACCAGGGTGAAAGAATGAAGCGAATCTACTACATAGTTCAACTTATGCTCAGACGGAGTGTTCAATGCCAGCGACGAATGTGTCCAGGTGGTACACTGGACTTAAACTGCTCTTGTAGTTCCCTATTCAGCACATTCGCAGTGTCTTCCTTCTGCATTTGAGGTAGGTATGCCATGTACAACAATATTTTACGGCGCGATGTCGCGGATTTTGTGGAGACTATTGTTTTTGGGCATTACCCAAAGTTGCAGCGTGGCCTGCATAAGGAAATATTGTCAGGTAAATTAAGTTCTGCTCTATATGCAGTTAAAACAATTAGACGGCTCACTGATGTTGAAATGGCTAGAAAAGTCTATTTCAGTTATTTCCATAGTGTTATGTCATTCGGAATTGTTCTCTGGAGAGATTCAGCAGATACATATAAAACATATTTTTATCAAAAACGAAGTCTGCGAGAGCGTTATACCAGCTTGGTCCCAGAGTAAGAGACAGAAATTAATAGGATAAAATGAACCATACCACAGAATTGATTGCTCATGTCATCAATCTTATAATTTTATAACCAAGCAATGTAAAATATTATCTCCTAATTTATCATTTTTACAATGTCAGCTGATATTTAAAGCGTCAAATAAAGATCAACAATTATGTTAACTTGTCCTTCTTATTTACACATTACCACCTAATTTACTCACTCAGCCACGGAATTAACGTATCATCATCAGTTTACGTTTGTGGGCGCAAACTGGGCGACATGTCGCGGCGACAAGCTGTGGGCGCTAAATTACACAAGTAAGTACATTTTGTTATAAGCTTCGCTTACGCTATTGTGAATTATAATATCTTTATTTTATTTATTTATTTATTTATTTATTTATTTATTTATTAACCAACTTAGTACTAACAGTATATTATCACCACACATACTAGTTATTGGTTACATTGAGAATAAGTAGGTACTTACATTAAAGTAAAACTTAAATTCTAGGAACGGTATTATTATAATATTAAACATTATTTAAAATAAAATTTGAAAAATAAAAATACTTATGTATCTAAATTTATATTATAGTACTGGGTGTGGATATACATTCTAGATAGTGACTAGCTGCAGCTAGGAATTTCGGTTCCGTAAATGTGAAAATATCTATTGTTTCATCATGCAGAAGTATATTATTGATATGGGTTAGTGCAAGGCATAATGGACTAGTTGTAAGGGTTACAGAAGACGAAGGAACTAAAAAAAGAGGACGTTTTCGTGGACGTAGTGCGCGCCTGATCGGTAGAGGAACATTTATTGATATATTTTCTAGAAGTATAGTGTTAGACAGATTACCACGAATTAGGCGAAAGAAATAAATAATGAGGCAGAGATTTCTTCTAACTTCTAGGCTTTGATAGGTTACCATTCCCAGTACAAATGGTGAGGGGTACATGTAGGGATAGTAACCGTACAGTTTGAGGTAGAAGTAGCGAATAAATGCTTTAATAAATAAATGAATAATTTTTTGAATAATATTTTTTGAATAATCGCTTTAATGAATAATCGCCTCCCACATTCCACGGGAACAACCTCCAGGGATAAAAAATATAATATTATAATTACACTAGCTGATGCCCGCGGCTCCGCCTGCGTGGAAAGTTATTCCCGGTCACTTAGGGGTATGAAAAATAGATGTTGGCCGATTCTCAGACCTACTCAATATGCTCACAAAATTTCATGAGAATCGATCAAGCCGTTTCGGAGGAGCACGGGAACGAACATTGTGACACGAGAATTTTATATATAAGATTAAAATATGAGCTTTTTAAAAACTATTTAGAGCAATTTTGTAATGCACAATTTTTACGTAACTTAAAAACAATTCACGTAGCTCACGGAAGCTCTCAGAAGGAATAAATTTATATTACTTAAATTACATATTATAGGACTTTTTTAGAATTATTTATAGAAAGCAATTTTGTAATGCATAATTTTTACGTAAATGTACGCGACAGCCTCGTGAAAAACAGACTTCTAGTGCTTGTGCTGTGATCTAAGTGCTAACCCAGTGTTCCTAAAGTCGATATAGTGCCTAAAAACAGTGTTCAAAGTGATTAGAGACGATTTAAGTCAAAATAGTGTTTAAATGTCTAATTAGGCAACCTAGGACTCATGTGAGTACCTAGATAGGATTTAGGGACACTAGAATTGTAAATAAAACAATCTTTATAGTTTCATAATTTATTACGTAACTTTAGTATACAGTTTTAATAGATTTTTACCGTGTTTTTATTCGTCGTTTTGTTTTATTGATAACATGTTTTCTTGAGCCTAGATACCTAGTTATAGAGTCTAGAATGTTTTGAATTGTTTAAAGCTCTTTAAACTATAGTAAATTAACAGTTTCGAAGCGTTCCTATACCCTACAGTGACTAGATTTGTAATAAAATTCAAATAATGGGTATAGGACGCCTAAATTTGTATAGAGTCGTACATGTTTCTTTGAGTACTAAGAAATCTAGACTTGTCACAATGATACTAGTTACAGTTTCAGAAAGGTATTGGATTAGCACTCCATTACCAGCTTTCACCATGTTTGTAACATGTTTGTATACTTAGCTGCAACAGCTTTTATGGGTGTATGATACCGAAAAAATAATAAAATTTGCAACAGATTTGGGGAGCTCTACACGGTTCTCGTTAAGGTAAAGTTTCGAAGTAGCTTAGCGAACAGTTTTTTATGTATAGCTACGGTAAATCTACGGTGAACGTGAACAGTGAAAACAGTTAATAGTTATCGGTTGACGGGCTACGGGCACGGGGGAGGCAGAAGACCTAGTGGGACCAGAGGGCTGCATATATTGCAAACTAGATGCGATTGCCATTCAAAAAAATTGGTGCATGCAATTCTCGACCTTAATGACATTTATAAAAAAATGTGCTTTTCGGCGTTTATAGACATCACTGATCACGAATATATAAAAAAATTAATAGATATTATGCATGCCCATAAGGTCGAAATTCGCTTGGACCCATTTTTTGTAATCTAGATGCGATTGCCGTTCAAAAAAATAGGTGCAAGCAATTCTCGACCTTATGAACATGCGTAATATTTATTTATATTTTACATATTCATGATCAGTGATGTCTATAAACGCCAAAAAGCACATTTTTTTAGATGTGTCATTAAGGTTGGGAGTTGTCTGCACCTATTTTTTTGAATGGCAATCGCGTCTATATTACAAAATATGGCTGCGAGTAGTTTTTGACCTTATAAACTTGCTAATAGTCTTTTGTTTTATTGATCTGCATATGTTTTATCGGTCTTCATTTGTTTTCTCGATCTTCATTTGTTTTCCCGATCTTTATTTGTTTTGCGGATCTTCATTTGTTTCGCCGATCTTCATTTATTTTGTCGATCTTCCTTTGTTATGCCGATCTTCTTTTGTTTTACCGAACTTCATTTATTTTGTCGATTGTCATTTATTTTGTCGATCTTCATTTGTTTTGTCGATCTTCATTTGTTTTACCAATCTTCATTTGTTTTGAAAACTATATAATTACTTAATGCATTTTGACTTTTAGATGTCCTTCGTATACCACAACCTATAATGGATTTTTTTCCACTCGCATGTCCTAAAAGATGCATTTTTCATAAAAAAATACTTTAAGGTATTAAAGTGGACATGATATGTTCACAAAGATTCATGATGGATCTTTTTAATGGATTTTAGTGGACAAAGGGAAAAATTGTCCGACAACGGGAAAACAGGCACAATTGAGTCCCGTTTTTAACCTCTCTTTACGGAACCCTAATTTAATGAAAAAGGTACGATAGTAACTAACGCTTTGATATGTACCAAAGTGACAACTTTGGATGCGGATGAGACTATATCAATAAAAAAATCCTCTCGAACCAACTCTAAGAAGTATGTATCGATGAAAAAGAAAATCGTTGATCCGTTTCACTTTCAATTGGTATCGCAGTTGGTCCGAGTGGAACATTTTTTCGTAAATTAACATATGTCATCAGTCAGTTGGTCCGATAGGAATAAAGTCCCTTATCGAGTTCCACTCTGTACAACGGTTGGTCGGTTTAGTTGGTCGGAGTGGAAAGACAGGTTGTGAGCCGTATTGCCGTGTTTAAATGGACAGGCGCAGGTTGTGACTGCCTGCTGTTGAAATAAAGCCTTTAACTTGGCTTAACGACTGCCATTTTACTGGCAACCGGGACCAACGGCTTAACGTGCCTTCCGAAGCACGGAAACGCTCACGTATGTAGGTTGGTATATGTATTTCATCAGCCAAACTGAAACGAAATTTTCAAGTGTTAGTGACCCAAAAATCTAAGAATGCTTAATGAAAAATAAAGCGTTATACCTACGTTTTAATCATTCAAACCTCGTCAAACATAATCGTAACCATTAATTCTTTATAGACATTGCGTTTGAACGTAATCTCTGAAGCTTATCCGGGCCGGTCTGTTATTCTATAGCCTAGAGTTTCAATTTTGATACCAATCTTTTAAACCAAATGTTCACATTACTATTAGTTTTTTTATAGGTTGGCTGTACGTATTTTACTGTTGTATAATATTCTTACCAACGAAATTTAAAAAAAAATACATGTCATTATTGTTTTATTTTATCTACCTACGACATATTACCTACTTGCGCGGCAAAGTGAACAAAAAGTGAACAAGTAAACACATTTTACTAGAAGTTTTGTTGAATACAAATTTGATGTATTTTCTTTTTCTGTAGAATATAAATACTTTTGAGGTAAGTTAATATATTATTTTTGCTAAGATATAATAATTTTTTGCGAGTACATGTTTTACTTGAAGAAACTAGTGCTATTTTTGTGAGTATCAATTTTGATACTTCAGGCATTCAGTAAATTAGGCTATTAAGGGTTAAAACCCAGGATTACAAGGCTACAATCAAGGAAATTGAAATTTTAATAAACAGTTTAATTTCGCTTCGGTGGGTCGTCGCTGTTTATGTATTATAATTATTTGAAGCTGGATTCAACACTTCTAATAATATTAGATTATATTGAGTGCGATGGGCAATTCGGGGCCCAAAAGTGTGGAAGGTGACTGATGATTAACAGAAACTGAGAACTGACAAAGAGAAGGAAATTTCGTAACAAAGCCCTGTGTATTTCGTCATCCTATGATAAGGGAGCTAACACTACAAGCAAATCTATCTTGTTTCAATCAATACAGATTGTAATTGATTTTGGTTCGTTTGTTTAATATTTTTTTGTTTGCGAAGCCATTGGTTAAACAACAGATACTTCTAAAGAGCTGAATTTCATATTATATACTTTAGAGAACTATGGAGACAGAATAGGTGTCCCAGAATAACTGTCTAAGGGGGGAACCCCTTAGACAGTTTAGTCACCAAGAAACGTGACCTAAATAGTAATTAGTCTATAACTCGTGTGTAATTTTTAAAACCTGGGAGAATATCTTTCACTGCTGTAAATTTATTTTAAAGGCCATTTCCTTGTTTGGCATCTCTTAGTCTTCGAAAACAAGTTAGCCGTCATAACGATTTTGTTGTATTAAGTACTTTTTGAAATACATCTACACGGAAGCTCTACAGTCGGCTAAAGTTTCAACAGCTCTATATTTTTATATCTGCTGAAACTAAAACATCTACACGGAAGCTCTACAGTCGGCTAAAGTTTCAACAGCTCTATATTTTTATATCTGCTGAAACTAAAACATCTACACGGAAGCTCTACACTCGGCTAAAGTTTCAACAGCTCTATATTTTTATATCTGCTAAAACTAAAACCACGCGGTACCCTACGGACGGGAGTCACGGGTGCCCCCTTGGAATACGAACTCAAAATGTTTTTCACGTTCCCAAACTAAACCAAATGTAGCCTATTTGATTCAGTAACCAGATCACGATTCTCATTAGCGACACCTATTACCTCAGGTGTTTAGCGACACGCACCAGTTGAGTGCCGCAATACCCTGCAAACTGTAGTTATTGGATATAAACTGAATGCCAGCATTACGCAAATCTACGTCGAATTAACATGTTCTCTATTGTCAACAACATGTTCAATACCATTTGTACGACAGGCTAGCATTATACTCGGGATATAATTTATTATCTACAAGCGTTTACCCGTGAATCCGTCTGCGTAAATTAGTTCATTTGAGAGGTTATTTATGTGTAACAGAGCATTCTTGCCAATCTTAAAAAAATATTATTTGGATATATTACGCGTTTATTCAACACTCGCTGTTCCCCGCGGCTTCGTCCAAAGAGAAGTCATTATCGCGTAAAATCATTTGCGTAGTCGGTTAGAAAGTAGCCTATATGTCCCTTCCAGGGACTCAAACTACCTCTATACGATATTTCATTTAAATCGCTTCATCAGTTTAGGAGTGAAAGTGCAATAGACAGGAAGATTGACAGAGTTACTTTCGTATTAATAATTAGCTGACCCCGCAACTTCGTTTACGTCACATAAACTGTATAAAAGGAGTGTTATTTCTTCATCAAACTCATCAAACAGCGTGTGAAACTGCCCTGTCTGCTTAATCATCAAAGAGCCTAATAATTAAGGCTATTTTAAAATAAATCAGTCGCCGCCGAAGGAATGGATACAACATCAAAGATTTTCAATAAAATTTAAACATTACGTGTAGAAACTAGTACGTTGGCATTTAATTATTTACGGTACAAAATGTACTGGATAAAGTTTCATTTCGCTAAAGCGGAAGGTAGTCGTTAGGTGTTAGGTGTGTTACCGTACCTGAGAATTAACTGGAATCGACCAAACTAAATTTCAGCCAACCGTGAGTTTATCGCGTCGTGGGTGAACATGGATATTGAACCGTGCAGGGTTTTATAGGCTGTGATATAATTTTTGTATATAAACTAGAAAATTTGAATATTTTTTCTGTATCATTATTGAAACTAACATGATAGGTTACCCTTTATTTTTTAGCGTGAGAAAAAATTCTACATGGATGCTATACCGGACTCCTACCGACTAAAAAACACAAGTATCCTACCTAAGAGCCTACTGTTGGGAGCCCCGGGTAAGCCCTCGGAAGGATACCCCAGGACAAATGCGGTGGCGGCTAATAATTTTCATAGTAAATTATTATGCCTCAATTCATTCGTAAGAAAATTCCTTCGGCCGCCATTAAAACTGTGATTCGTAACCATGCCCATTTCGTTCACTATAATGGTAAAATGTGGACGTATTGTCATAGGGAGGAAACTCCATACAAATTATTCGTTTTCAATACTATCACCTACACTAAAAAAATACGTTATGGTTGTACAGAGCTTGAAGTGTGTGTGACCACTTAGCTAAGCAAACGTTCCGTCAAACTATCCTCCAACCATAATGACAGTTGTGGCGGGGTTGGGGACGCTTGCTTGATAGTGGGAGGCAGGGGCTTGCCTATCTGTATGTAATAATATTATCTGTAATATTATAAATTAAATGTAATAATATAGTAATAATAATATTATCTTTGGTATTGTATGCTTTTGCCTAATCCTCACTGCCTAGCATTATATACGTTCATGCTGGAAATAGAATGTGGGTCGAAAATAGCTAGATGTACTCGTGGAGATGCCGTGTGGGAAGGCTCTATATATGGCTGGAGTTAAGCAGTCCTGAGTATTGTATAGTTCTATGTCGATTATAGTTCCACAGTCAATGTTGGTTAGTTCGGTTTTCATACTTCAGATGATCGATGACTTCGAAAACAGTCCTTATTCTTACGTGTCGAAATTCCTCATGAATCCTATGCCGGATCCTTACCGACTAAAACCACACGGAGCCCACCGATGACTACGGCCGGAAGCCCCGGGTAAGTTCCGGACGGATGTCCCAGTAGTAAGTAGTAAAATAACCTCTATTTTGTAAGACTTATAACATGTGTCACAAAAAGTTCCGAATTTGTGGTTACAGCCTTTGTTTTAAATTTTGCATTGTGGTTTTATTTTGTGGTTTTCAGATCAAAATGTTGCTGAAATAGTTTGGAGAAAACTGTGAAACATTAAACTTTTAAATATCACTGTTTCATAAATTTCCACTATCGAAAGGATTATTACATATTTTGATATTTTCATCATTGAAACAAAGAATTAATTTAATGCTAGAAAATGCTCCAATGTACAATTAAAAAATAATGTTGTATTTTATTATTTCAATTTAACTTTTTCGATCCTTCAAAGTTATAATCCCAGTCCCCAGAAGTATCTTCAGTTCTCTTGAATTCAGATGTTATCAACTTTTATTCTGATGAAGTGTGTCTTGAACTTTTCACTAGCTTTCGAAGTTTTAGGAGTGCCAATCTTATATAAGCTTGAAATACTTACGGTTACCTGTGCTGCTTTTATGAGCGTGTTTTATATGTTCATCGCTAACCTGGAAATTTTAGAAACTTATTTAAAAACACAACTTACGTCAATATGTTTACAAGCAATGTCACGTCTGCGGAAAATTGGGGATCTGGTGCTGAAAAAACCTATTTAGAAAACCTTCCATCCCTACAGTCTATTTTGATTGTTTTATGTACTGTATTTCAATAGCTTTGCGCAAAAATGTAAACAAACACATTTGATCCTTTATGGGTATTCATAGTTACTTGAGTATTCACCCTGATTATATTCCAGTATCCAGGAGTCATACAGTGTTCTTACAATCATTTCGACACCAAATAACTTCTTTATGACAGTTTAATTTCATTTAAAATTCCAACTCAGGATCGTAAAAATTCAATGATTTGTCTTGTCAAACTATATTTTTCTACTAATCTGTCATAAGACAACGATTGTCAAAACATGACATGTTTACATTATTGCCAGATCGGGTCGATATCGATATCAACATTGTAAGAACTGACTTCTCTAGTCCAAACTTCGATCATTTTATTATTGTCCCTGAGTCAGGGACACTAATGAAATTATGCAGTTGTCTTGTCTTGTCAGAGGGCAGGGTTAAAATTGTCAGATAGTAAAGCTATGAATCAAATTTTTCATTCATCAAACAAAATAAGCATGAAAATTCGATTCATCGCATTACTATCTGACAATTCTTCTTACCCTGCCATCCACAGAGCAACGCAAGCCTTTACAGAGTTCGCGTTGCTCTATGCTGCCATCTGACAAGACCAGACAACTGCATTTTTTTTCCAACAACCAGTATGCAGGTGAGATCGACATAGGCCTCCTCCTCGAAATAAAATAAATCTATGGGCCTCTTGATACATTTTTGAGGGCCTTGTTCAATACATTGGCATTTCGTCGATGGGTTCAAAATCATGAACGTATGTTTATAAAGAGATGCGGCTATTGCGCAGAACAAGAGCTTTTTACAGTCTACAAGTGTTCCTCAAGACAATGATCGCAACATGATAACAATGATTGAACGTTTTCAATCAACAATTTTATATCCTTCTAGTATAAAGCTAATTCTTCGATACGGGTGTGCAGGGTGATCTAAACATCGTTCTTTAGTCACGTTCACTGCGTTTATCGCGGACACGTTCGGCGACTGTAATAAAAACTTCTCTAAAATGAAATATTTAATGCCACCCTGGCTGAGTGCCTCGCTCGTATTTCAGGCGCTTCAATGAACAAGCGTGTTTATTTTAAAAATAAAGCCGCACGGCTTATACACCTGACTTTCTTTTTTATAACTCGCGGTGGAAGTGTTAAGGAATTTGGAATACTTGAACGATTTTTATATATTTATGAGATCATTACTTAGGTCTGCCTTAGATAAGTGCTATGCCATTATGGAAAAATATATTAGCTCGGTCGTTCTCAATTATATTGACTTGAAAGAGTTTGGAAAGCTTACTGGTGAATATCATCTGTCTCATATGTAGAAACGGTATAACATAAGATAATAATAGTAATTTTTGTCTGTCATTCTAGGCCATAAACATAGTTAAGTTGGCGGCCATTCTGAGTCTTGTAGATACGGTAAACGATAGTATGATTATTGTTTATTTATTATTATCTGGATTACTGTTTTGCTATATTATTATCAATGTTCTATCTATACTCTCGCTTACAAGCTTATTGCCGTGCTGAAATTTACAGGGGCAGGCTGTATTAATATTTTTCAAGCCCCCCATCCAGACCTACATTTTATTTGAATTTAATTGAAGCATGAAAAAGGCATTTGTTGCTTTTTCGATGCAATTTTCGTTCAGAAATACATACATTTGGTCACGCCTTTATTTCCGAAGGGGTAGGCAGAGGCATATTATATGCCCACATTTCACCTTTTTAGAATTTGTCCTGCGTAATAGGTGGTGAGCCGTATTGCCGTGTTGAGATGGACTGGCGCAGGTTGTGACTGCCTGCTGTTGATATTTGTCAAGTCGCCTCAAAGGCCTTTAACTTGGTTTAACGACTGTCATTTTACTGGCAACCGGGAACAACGGCTTAACGTGCCTTCCGAAGCACGGAAACGCTTAAATAAATATCATAAAGTGGTCACAGGGATGGTCACCCATCCAAGGACCGGCCATAACGAAAGTTGCTTACTGCAGTGATCATTTACCGAACACTAAGTCCATTATATATAGTATATTCTATCGTATAAATAAATAATGAATTACCTATCGGTCGTTTTTAGGGTTCCGTACCCAAAGGATAAAAATGGAACCCTATTAATGAGACTCCGCTGTCTGCTATTCCTATTAATGAGATTCTTCTTTCACGAGAGAGAAAAGAGAAATAAATATTAACAAACAGTACCTATAACATGGAAAACCACTGCTTTAGCTTGAAATATAATACTAAATAACACAGAAAAGCCTACATAAATAATTGCCGTGTAAAATTTACAAACGAAGCTACGGCTTGGTTATATAATTTGTTAAAATTCCTGCGACATTCTCGGAAATTTAAACGTATTGTACCGTGCTAATCAAATATTCTAAAAGCACATGGTATTCCTGATTTCAGGAATTAGAGTTCATAGAAAATTGCCACATGTGAGGTTCCCGCAGAAACCAAATGAAGGCGTAATTCGTACTGCACAAACATGACTGATCAAATATTAATTCAGGTCACATTTGGTGCTCCGAATATACATGTTTGCAGAGATACAACTTTTGGGCCATCGAATTTAGAATGGTTTACTCCGGGTCTTGTGTATTTGACTGTTTATGTTAATTTAATTTATCTTACTAGTGCTAGAGAATGTAGAAAGTAAGGTTTTATTTGTAAAGATAACGGATAAAGGAACATTATTTTATTACTTATTTATCGTATTATTATTTTACTTAAAATATTTAATGCTTGAAGCTGTACCAAATTATATGTGGGCCATACAATGTATGAGAAATAAAAAAATACATGTTCCATATTTTTCTTTCGCTGTCCGTCTGTCTGTCCGTCATGAGACTGTATCACAGGAACTGTAGTAGCTAATAAGCAGATTTTTTTACAGATGTTGTATTTCTGTTGCGGCTACAACAAAACATACTAATATCTGAAAAAAAAAACGGAATACTAGGCCCCCCCCCCCACCATTCAACAAACGTGATTTTTTGGAAAGGAACCCTCTGCGCGAGTCCAACTCGCACTTGGCCGGTTTGTTCCGGTTACGTAGAACACAAATTTGTAATTTGTCAATTTCTCACTTATTATTAGTGTCCGACCGAAACTGGTTTTCCAGCCGAAACCGAAACCGAAACCGAACTTTCGGCCCCAGGGTCAGTTTCGGCCGAAACCGAAACCGAAACCGAAACTCACGTGTTCATATTGAAAAAAAAAAAAACCAGCCAAGTGCGAGTCGGATTCCCTTCGTTTCAAAAATCCGTAATAGAAATTGGGTACAAAAGTTACGTTTGTTGTGTCGATGCTTTTTTCTGATCTTACTCGTAGTAGAAATTTGTTATAGCGGCAACAGAACAGGGTGAGGTGGTGGTGGCAGTGTCTCTTGACATCGCCAACGCTTTTAACCCCTTGCCCTGGAGCTGCGTTTGGGAGGCGCTTTTATACCATGGAAGGCCTCTCTACCTCCGTCTAATTGTCGGGGCCTATCTTTTTGAGAGGGTCATAACTTACCTGAGCTGGCTAGGGTAGGGTCGGCGAGATGTGTCGTACGGTGTTCCACAGGGATCGGTCTTAGGACCGCTTCTGGGGAACATCGGATACGATTGGGTGCTGCGTGGTCCGTTGCTCAGAGGTGTCGGCGTAACGTGTAACGATGACAACCTCATTACAGCGCGAGGAGCAACGCACTGAGACGCAGCATTAAAGGCCACCGGCGGGATCCAGCTGCTATATGTATGTAGGGGGTGTCAGCATCGGCATCGAGCTCTCAATGACGTATCTGGGGTTCGCACTCGATATAGCCGTTGGAACTTCGGATACCACTTCCGAAGTTTGTTCCCATAGCTGAGGGAGGGGGGCCATTAGCCGCACTCTCGCGGTTGTTGTCAGGAAACCCAACGCTCCCTGCAGGAGACTGTACCTGTTGTACTGGGATCGGGCGGAGCATGGCCCTGTACGGGGCCCCCGTATAGGCGGAGATCCTGATGGCCAGCAATGCGGCTAGATTGCATTGCCCGCAGATGGCGACACCCGTCAGGGTGATAATGGGATACCGCACGATCTCAGTTGTGGTGGTATGTCTTCTAGCCGGGAACCCTCTATGAGACCTGGAAGCGAGGAAGCGAGGGCCCTTGTGTCATTGTTTAAATGGCGCAAGGAGGCGCTGGAGCGGTGCCATAGGCTTCTTCCTGTGAGCTCGTGAAAGAGACGGCGGGGAGGAAGCGGGAGAGAACTCTCCCACCCGAGTTCCACAGTCTGAGGCGGCGCCCCATACTATCAGCCTCCATGACCGGGGGCCTGAGGACGGTGACGGGGCTGCTCACCGTCCTTACAGAAGCAGGCCTTAGACGACAGCGTGATATGAGAGATTCATGAACGCTCCCCTCAAGAAGCGAGATAACAACTGAAAAACCTCCCAAAGACGCGGCCGCAGTAAGCATCATTCTGAGGGCATACTCGGGGCTCCCAACCGTAGACTGTTAGGTAGGATACGCGTAGTTTTTAGTCGGTAGGACAGTGAAAATTTTAGGCCTCTATCTGGCACGTTCCAGTGATACGACCTCGTGCCTACTAGACAGACTAAAACTGGACAACAGTGAGTCGGACTAGCGCACGTAGGGTTCCGTACAAGAAAAGCTGCAAATAATCACGTTTGTTGTATGTGAGACCCCCTTTAACATTATTAATTTGTCTATTTTTATTATTTGTTGCTATAGCGGCAACAGAAAGACATCATCTGTAAAAATTTTAACCGTCTAACTATCACGGTGCCTGAGTTACAGCTTGCTGACAGACAGATAGACGACCAACGAAGTCAACGAAACCGACAACCAAGTGGTAGAGTTATGTAAAAGGTGATCTAAAGTCGAATTTTTAATTAGACGAAGTAAATTGACAGCAACTAATGTCACTTCTTCATATAATGTTGCTTATTTTCTATGACGAAGTGACATTAGTTGCTGACAATTTACTTCGTCTAATTAAAAATACGACTGTAAATCACCTTTTTAGGATTCTGTAAAAAAATCTTTTATAACTATTGATTGGAAGTCCTTTGTAAATCTGTAAATCTTCGGTTAGTAACATATTAACTGGTTGGACTGACCCCAACCACGTCACAAACAGAGCCAGGCACTCAAAATTCATGAACACGTGAGTTTCGGCCCGGCCGAAAGTTTCGGCCCATTATGGCCGAAACCGAAACTGCGGCCGAAACTCGATTTTTTGGCCGAAACTGGCCGAAACCGAAACCGAAACCGAAACTTCGGTCGGTCACTACTTATTATCCATTGTTTAAGTCAGTCTTTATAACTGAGTAGGTTATAAGTAAAAAATTACGAAATTCAAAAGCCAGCAAAGCAAAATTTCAGTTCTTTATTGCTAGCAGTTTTGTCTATCAAAGGTAACGATCTGACCAGCTGAGCTACAGAACAAACCTAAAACTGTTGAAATTCTCCACTATATACTCAATATGTTTTGCCGATCTTATTTTTGTTTTTTCGATCTTCATTTGTTTTTTTGATCTTTTTTATTTATCATGAATAGATCCGGAAATCCACCCAAAGGGGTGGAATTCCGGACATACCATAACATGTAATTCCGGTTATCCACCCCATGGGGTGGATTTTTTGGGGTGGATTAACGGAATAATCCATATATTTCTGAAACTGCTACAACATACTGCATACATTTAAACTTGACAATTTAAAACGTTAGTGATATTCATCAGTATTTGACAATAATTGTTACATTTAGACCACAACCGACAAAATTTGCATACGTTAATAATTGTCTAAATATGCAAAGTTAATGTTAATACATTATAGCTTTATGCACAGAATGAATTTTATAATAGGTTTTGTGAAATCATTATACTATTCAGCATGTTCCACCCCAATACATCTCGAAGGTAAGTATTGGGGTGGAACACGTATGAGGCGACCAAGGGAACACTTTCGCAAAAAGATCCATTGCATAGAGAAGGAAAGGTTGTCAGTAAAATGAAAATCGTTAAGCCAAGTTGAAGGCCTTATGGGCGGCTTGAAAAATTTAAACTGTGGGTCGCGGCGACCTGTGCCTGCCTATTTCAACAAGGCAATAGGCTCGTCACCTATTACGTGAGACAGAAAACTATATGGTGAAATTTGGGCGTATACTATGCCCTTGCCTACCCCTTCGGGGATAAAGGCGTGACTATATGTATGTATGTATTCAGCTATGGTTATTTATTTTTAACGTAAAGAAATACCCACTATTACCCGATAGGATACCTACTCGAGATTTGGTTCATTTCCAGGGTTCCGTAAACAAAGTGTAGAAATTGAACCCTTTTAAATTGAGACTACACTGTCTGTCTGTCTCTCTCCAGGCTGTATCTCAGGAACCGCTAGAGAGTTGAAACTTTTAAGGATCATGTTGGTATTTCTGTGCCTGCTATACGAAAACTACTGAAAATAGAACAAAATATATATTTACGGGGGCTCCCATATAACAAACATGAATTTTACAGTTTCAGTTGTCAGTTTTCAAGAAAACTGATAACTGTGTTTATATAGCTCTTTGTGATATAAATGATACTTTTAATCAGAGTCGTAGTGTGCTTGTTCGCCTCTTCAGCGATATAAAAATACTGCCATGGATACTTTTATCACTATCGTTACAAATTTAAAAAACTGGTTTTAGTATGGAAAAAATATTATAATTTTATAATCCCTAGAATGTATAAAGACTTAACATAGGTACATATTTTCTAAAAGATGGTGTTCAGAGTTATCGGTGCCAACCTATTGATATAGTCCTACACAACCCTCATGTGCAGTGATGGAGAGGTATTCAAGACCATGCGGCGTACTTCACTTCACGATAAATTATATTACATCGAATCACAATCGCAAGGGTCGATGACTTGGAACTTTCAAAGGTTTTCGCAGCGGCTTTTCGTTTAATAAAGAATTTCGGGGCGAAATAAGGTCAGAATTGTTCATCTGATAAATTTGTAACCCTTTGTGGTTTTGATGTTAGAGACCTAATGTATTATGGCAATTATTTGAAGGTTATACAAGGTCGTTTATTATTTTTAGGGTCGGATTTTGAAACTTTGCTCACCTCTCGGCCAGATTCTCGACGTTCCGGCTGTGATGCAATAATCGTATCCTGACGCATTTCACGTGCTAAGACGATGATGATTTTTTTTAAAATTAAGCTTGCCAAATTGACGTCGCCAGCCCGATAGAAAGCCGTGGCGCATCTAGCGATTGGGGGCCACTCTCACAGTCCGTAAGACTTCTGACAGTGGTCCTCAAGTTGGCGACCCTGTGATGTGCCTCTTTACGCTCTGCTTGAAGAACCCGGGATTGTTAGATAAGGGGAAACACGTGCGCGGGTAGGTCGTTTCAGGTTTTTGGGTGATTGCATTATTAAGTATACTGCTCTTGCTTTTCGGGTGCATGTTTTAAAATACACCCAGAAAAACCCAGGAAACACCCGGAAACCAAAGGCAATCTTAATAGTTTAATATTATCTATACAATAGTATATTAACGTACTCAAGCCTTATTTCGATATTCAGTAAAACAAATTTTATGTTCCGTCGTAAAGATCAACTACACTTGATGTCGTTAAAAGTTTATTGTTGTGGAAATGCAGTGCTAGAGAATTTATTGACACAAGCGATTAATTGCATTTTTATTTTACCCGGTTTGAGGAGTAGTGTATCGATTAACTATTCATAGTTACTTCAAAGATGGTGTCCATTCGTTGTCTTTTTTTTATTATACCTTTTCAGTTAAATGGTTTTAAAGTATGGATGGATGTTTGCCACTGTTTCATGCTCTAAGGACTGAAAGGATCTGGCTAAAATTTGGTACAGGTATAAATTACATAGTCCGGAATAGCACATTGCCTACTTTTTATGCACAAGTCAAGACACAAGATATTCTTTCAAAAAATAAAAATCACTCATAATAATGCATAAAATTATCACTTAAAAGGTATCAGAAGGTTGATTTAGTTTAAATGTATTTGGTGTTTACCCGTTCATATCAAAGATGGCACTAGTGGTATCTTTACCACCGCTTTCATATTCATTTGCCGAGTTGTTCTCGGTCTCCCCTACCTATTTTATATTATTTTTTTACTGAATTTACAAGATTAACCGAGCATAAATACTTAGGTACTTACCAAACCTTTTTTTTTTGAAGGAAATACTTATTTCATACAAATTAACAGATATAGATCCAGCACATAGCCCGTCACGTAATTGGCAGGTTTTTATAAAGTACAAATTTTTTTAGTTTATATTTAGTTATATTACAACTATAGATTATCATCCTACACACCATTTCACACGGTATTTTGAATCCAGATAGTGACGGGCATTGGCGCGCAATTCATTCTCAACCGCGACGTTAAGCCAAAGCTATTTGGATCTAAATCTCGTGCCGCTTTCCGGTGAAGGCTACATGGCTAGACGTTATTTCCTCACGTAGGTACTCTGACTGTACCGCCTCTCGTTGGCACAAGACGTGACCATACCAGTGAAGGGTACACTCATGAAACGCATTTAGGTAAGTAAATGTAAGGAAAATGGATAAAGGTCGATATAGGTACTCATACTTAGTTAGTAATTGTGTCATGGTGGAAAACGAAAAACGCCTACAGTATGGGGTGCTTTATAAGGGATCTTAGAAGGTTTTTACAAGATCGGCAGCGCGAGTGTAGCGCCTCTGGTGTTGCAAACGTCCATAGGCTACAGTGACCGCCATTTCATCTGGTGGGCCATATGCTTGTGTGTCACCTATGTAGTTTAAAGCAAAAGTTGTAAGGAATGTAAGTGTTATGTAGGAATTTTAAAGAAAGAAAGAGGTTGAATATTTTGGCACTGTTCTTCCGTGATCATGGCGCTTGCAACACACATCATGGTAAATATCTTGTTAGCAGAAATAAGTACATTATTATCTTAGAGTACGTATGAATAGTAATATAGTTGTGGAAATAGTTATTCATACAAGAAAACTGCCAACTATATATTTTGTTTGATATTGCAAATTTAAATACAGTAATTTTAATTATGGGTAAGCAACAAAGTTTCTGTAACACGTATGAGAAATAGCAGGTAGGTTCAATGTCGGTAAACCTAACGCAATGAAACCTTAAATATGAAACAAATTTTCATTATAATCCCTACTTTAGGGGTGACCAAATCTGCGCATAATTTGCAACCCTCATTGCATAATTGATCACCAACATTAAGAAGGTCTTACCTTAAATTGAATACGGCTTGACAAATTATAGGCGCAACTGTAGCGTCGTGCATGCCCTTTACACATTACTACGAATGATTTTTCAATCCGCACCTATTATCTAGCGATTGCAAGGGTGGTTTCAGACAGATTTGGGATGTTTTTGCGTACTTCGTTCGAATAGCGTTGACAGGGACGTGCGGGACGTAACGACCTCACGAATGATTTATTGACAACAGCGATGTGACTGGTGAGCTGTTATTTTTTCTAACCCTATTTTATCTTTAAGATTTTTTCCTCCAAAAGTCTACGATATATGGATCTGATATATGCTTTCCGTCCAATAAAATGAGTACTAAATCTGGTGAAATATTAAGGAATATTCTAGAAAGTTGTAGTTGGAAATTGGGAAGCACGTATTGATTCGTTCACGGCTAGACGCTGTAACTAAGAAACCGTTATAATTTTCACGTAAATGCATCATTAAATATTGCAAGCCGTCGTTGTCGAATGAACGCAAGTAGATTGCGCTCTTTTGACACTGAAGTACTTACAGTAATTTATTTTTCATTTCAATTAGAATTGGCGTAACGCCAGCGTTTTCCATGGATGCCATGTAAAGATTATATATATTTTCGGAACGCCCAAAGTAACAGATATATTTTCGTTTTAATAGATATACGGTCCTTGGAATAAATATTACTCGGCTAATGGTTACAGAATCGAATCTTCAGTGCGTGTTTATGGACCAGCAGAATCTCGAGTCATCAAGTCTTAGGAGCTCAGATTTATATTCTAACGTGAAATATGAATGTACTTTTATTTGTCTTCACCATATTTACGTATTGTTTTCAGGTATTTGCCTATATCACATTTATACGAGCATGAATTCTCAGTAGTATTCGAAACTTTTGCTTCAAAGTCCGAGGTCCACTTTACTGTTCATTTAGTTCATGCAATTTAAGTATTCACGTTTGTAAGACATTGTGTGACTTATTTGTACAAATTTTGTAAGAAAATTTTGAAAAAGATGAAGAAAATTGTAAAACAAATTGTAAGAAATGAGATAAAACATCTCACGCGGTATCTTAATTGACATTCAAATTTTTGAGCACCTTTATTAAAACTTGTCCAATATGATTGCACTAGTAAGCGAAAATCGATGCAGCAATAGCGTAGTCCAATACATTTAATCGCATTGATCAGTACATTTAATCGCTACTTCCTAAAGGTAAAGTTTGCGCAAACTTGCGATCACACATCACATCAACGCATTGAATCATAACACTCAGTCAATACAAACGCGTGATCAAGCGATGATCTCATTGTTAGATCACGCAAATATTGCAAAAACCTGTTTAATGAACATGAAACAAATTTTGCCTGAAACCTTTGGCTAGCGAGTTATCTTCACAAATAAAATATTCAACTAAAATTGTCCTCAAAGCACCAGAATATCGCCCAATCAGCCGGTTTCAGTTTTTTCTTCATTAGGGTTGACTCAAAAGCTTATTCCGTTTTATATTAAATTGGATCCATAATCCAGGCTCAACGATAGTTGCTTTGTTCAATGAAGCCACTTTGAAAGCATAGTTGAAAGAGTCTCTAAAAAAAGAAAATATCGTGCATGCAATCAAGCGGCCCACTGTGATTAGCTCGCAAAACCGATGACACGTCCCGCCATTTTATTATGCCTATGTGCAGTCTGTGTGCACCTTGTTATTTTAAATTGGACGCGCAGTACAAAGATAATCGAATAATCAGTGTTGGTATAAAATGTGATTCTGTCAATTTTATTTCTTTCAGACTTTGGTTTTGTATTTCTGATTCTATACTGGGAAATCCGTGTATATTTATGTAGTTATCTTAAATGAAAATTACATTATTACAATCAAGCAAATTTTTTTTCACAGTAGCATTAGTTTATATACTTATTCACAAGAAACCGGTCTATCGATTATGACAAATTTTTTGTTTGGTTGCATCGATAAGGTTGAGTTTTTACCGGAGATGAGTGTTTCTTAGGTATGAAATTAAAACTTGACAAAGGCCATGTGGGAATTAATAGTACATAATCGTTTTATACGGGTAGAAATTCCATAGGTACCTACGGGCAGGAGTCCCGAGTCCCGGGTAAGCCCTAGCACAGATAATATCTAGCCAGTGATATTATTCATAATAATATTGCAAGAAAACATCGATTTTATTGTTTCATGCAGATATAAACGTCAAATAAAATCTTTATATTTTGACTGACCATCCTACTACTTTTAGCAATAGAAAAGTTTTCTTCGCGACTAGCATAGTGATAACAGAAGAACAGAGATTAACTCTCACAACTCTCCCGACGTCGCTCGTTTATGTCCGAAACGTGATATTTTTGAGAACTGAGAATAACGAGATGAAAAGTTTGAACGGACGATTTCATCAGGCTTCCAAACATAATGTGAATCGAGTTGGGGACGCAAAACCTGAGCGTCCGCTTCAAATTTTGTAATACTTTAAGCAAAGTTAGCGAGTTGCCGACGAACAGGTGCTGCATCGAATACGTCCGATATTCACGAACGGGTCTTGCACATAGAAGTAAACAGACCCGCAATTCAGACTAACTGTTTTAAATAGTATACTACTTTTATATGTAACGTAATATTTGATTCGGTACTTAGCAATTGAATGGTGTACAAAGAATTGTTCCAAGAATTCTCACACAGCATACAAACACGGTAGTCGAAGGTGAATTACACACATACTTTGTAAGTAGGCAGTTTTGTTAGTCACATGAAATGGCAAGCCTAATTGCTGCCACTGGGTAATACAAACAGGAGGAAATTAATAACCATTCTTATAAAGGAACCAAAATATCAAAAGTCAGGATAGCTGATACATCCATATTTTATATTTATATCCATATGTTAATATGCAACATTAGTGTAGTAGATTTTTAAAGGTGGCTTCTATGAATTCATACTACTATGTTCGAGATCTATGCTCATGGTATGCTGGGTGAGAGCTCGAGGGTGGTGGTGCAACGCGTTCGAATGAGATAACGAACCCGTTCGGGAGCTACGTGCCTTTTCTGATTCCGTCTGTCAAACTTCGGACTGATTATTTTGTTAAATATATGAACACATTTGATAGGTAATAACGTGAAGTTTGTGTTATCGTTGACTTAAATGTCTTTACTAATTTCATGAAGCAAATGACCTTGTTTGGTTGTAAGCGCTTATCTCAGAAACTGATACTTAGTTACAAACAAAAACAAAAATCCGAACGACCGAGGAAGGGACATGACTTACTTACATACTTTCACGGACACCAATAGCTTCATGTGGGTACCTGTTCAATCGCCGGTACGAGATGACGGCTTTCCCCGGTCTACTCGTGACCACGGCTGTTGCAATATAGCCGAAACGTGTCGTGAGGTGAGAATAGTTAGATGTTTACGCGAAAAAGACCCGAAATATATTATAATGACCAAAAGAACTAGCGGCGAAGCAACCAAAACCTGACACTCTTTAACTGTTTCCTTTGGGAGGAGAATCAAAAAGTATGGCCTGGCACAGATTACCGCCAAAATGGTATAATACGAGTATATTTACACCATTTTCAGTAAGACAGTCTTAGTCTTGTTCAATCAAAGTAATATTGATTAACAAAAAAAAATCTTTAAGTCAAAATATTGTTCAATCAACATTTTTGAACGTTGCTACTTACCATTAAAGTTGACCCAACCGAGCTTCCCAGTGTTGTAAAAGCACTGTGGTAATGAGGGCAGAATTATACATTCGTATTGACGGCGAACAAAAAGTACAAAGCTTAATAGCCAGTCTGGGTCGGAAAAATACTGGGTAGTTTATATATAAAGAACAAAGCTGATTAAATTGCTGCTGGGACGGAGACGAGATGCTCTTTATTGGAGCACGGCTGTGGTTGAGTGTGGTCTGAACATCGCAAATTTTGTACAGTGAGATATGGACGCCCGCAAATTTCGTTAAGTTAGTTGTATTAGATGAAACCAATCCTTTGAGAGACCCACACAATAGCTATTTTTGTAAGACAAATGTTCGAAACACCCTAACTTGTTTATTTATTTTCTTGTGTTGTAAACCGACTTGATTAACCAGTACCAGTACTCTATTTATTACTTTTAAACTATCGCATTCCATAGTGCTTTTTCTGGAATAAATTATAACTAGATACTTACTAACTATGCTCCCTTTTAGATTGTCTAACATTTTGATCAGGTTGCACCATCAGAAGTGGGACTTATTTATCGAGTACCTGTATTGACTCATCGAATTTTATAGTTTCTATTTCAATAATATTCCACTTTAGTTCAGTACTTTATAACTTGGTTATAAGTCCAATCGAAGTTCACTACTAGACGTACGCCTCTTCCAATTTCATTTTTGAATGGGGCTTGACAACTCTCTTGATGCTGGGCAAACTGTTGGTAATTACAAGGTGTTGCCATGACCTGGTCCCAAAGTAGGTGCACCACTTGCAGATGAGGCTGGCTTGGATCCCGGAGATCTGTAAGGGGGGGAGAGACTATTCCAAACATTCTTTACTTTTGAATCAGTTCTGATTAAACTTAAAGTAACAAGTAGGTAACCACTGCGAAGTGAATAATAAAATTCTCTTTTGTATAAAAGGTGATAATGTAGCGTTTAATAAAAAAAATATCATTCTCAAATTTTAAAAATAAACATTTAGTTTAAATGAAATAAAAGGTACCTACTCGAATGATAAATATTCATGAAATTTCATATGTCATGGTGACGTTGGATGAGATACAGCAGTCATTAATCATCCTTATTGTTATAGGTTTTTTGCCACAATATTTTTATTATTAAGGGACATTCTATGAGTAGGTATATGTACCTACTTATTGCTTTTATTATGTTTAAACAGGTCATGTTATGGAAATTCTCCCTCGGGCATGGCGAGAGGTTGCCCTGGACTTTAGATCTGCTAATATAGTTGAAGATACAGTCGCCGTCCAAAGGAATCCCAAGAATAGCTCGTATTGGTAATCATACTGAAACCGAAATACAAAATAGAGGGTTAGTTTTTCCTACCTCTATTCCTACCTGTTCTGTTGAATACTTCTGTTGGCAGAACTACTGATAATTTTATTCCTATATTATATGAGCATTGCAACGAGACCGCAGGGACTTCTTTGATAGAGCTTTTTTTAATAGATTGTGCCCGTGGCTCAATCCACGTGGAGTTCTGTTCCGTTCTCGCATTTCACAGGAAGCGTCTGGGAATAAAAGTATCCTTTGTGTTATTCCAGGGATACAAGTAGTCTTTGCACTATACGAGGCTTTAATCTATCCTTGTACCAATTTCATCTATCGGCTGAAATTGGTGATTGAACATCTTCACACACTTTCAGATTTATAACATTAATAGCATACTTTTACGATGTTATGTACTTACCCATAGATGCTTTGCCGAACCCCAACCGGCTAAACGCATAGTACCCATCCTAGCCTACACCAGACAATGAGGTAAAAAGAGTTAGCTATTTACTTTTGGCAAGAAACTTATATCACCAGTACTTACTTGAAATTAATAGAACTGAAATATACACTCGAGAGCAATGAATCCGGGTCACTTAAAGAATGTTAAAAATCTCGGAAACTAAAAATGATAGGTTAATGCAATAAATTGTATTTAATAGACAATGTAATACTCCTTAAATGAAAGTAAAAAAAATATGAGTCACCATACATTTTATTAACACAAAATTACATAAAGAAAAAACTGCTGATCTCTCCTTAAAACAAAAATAGGAAACATGAAATTTTTGAACTTTATTACGATTTTCTTGAATTTTAATACTTCGTATTGCCTCCTCGTGCTTCCATTACTGCGTTTACGCGGTTTGGCATGCTGTACACCAAGTTCCTTATACGATTTTGGGGAATATTCTCCCATTCCTCTGTGAGAGCAATTTTGAGCTCACGAAGCGTGATTGGGGGAGGGTTTCGTTGTTTTACGCATCTGCCTAGCTCGTCCCAAGCATGCTCGATCGGGTTGATATCCGGGCTGCGCGCTGGCCACTCCATACGAGTAATGTTCATCTCTTGAAGGTAGTCATTCACAATCCTACCTGTATGAGGTCGGGCATTGTCATGCATAAATATAGCATCCTCACCTAAATTGACCATAAATGGACCAACGTGATCATTGAGGATTTCTTCCACATATCTTACGCTAGTTAAAGAGCCGTTTTCTATGATCACCAGCTCTGTGCGACTTTCAGAAGAAATTCCGGCCCACACAAGTACAGACCCACCACCGTAGGCTACTTTTTCTTCGATGCATGCTTGCTTGAATCTTTCCCCTGGTCTTCGATACACTCTGTGTCTTCCATCGTGCTTGTAGAGCATAAATTTTGATTCGTCGGAGAACATAACTTTTGACCAATCTTCAATACTCCAATTTACGTGGCTCTGGGCATACCTTAGTCTCGAAATACGATGCCCACGCTCCAGTTTAGGGCCGTTTGCAGGTCTAAGGGGTTTTAAGTTAGATTCAGCAAGCCGACGTCTTACTGTCCATGCACTTGGGTTACTTCCTCCGAGGCGTCGAAACTGATTGGTGAGTTCAGTTCCTGTGAGAAAGCGATTTCGAAGCATGGTGTTCACCAAGTATCGGTCTTCTCGTGCTGTGGTACACCTGGTTCTGCCCGTTCCTGGTCTGCGTAGGTTAGAACCAGTTTCTTCGTAACGTCGGAGAACTCTTTGTACTGTTGACAGCGACACACCGACAGTCCTGGCTGTATCGCGCTGACTCCGGCCGGTTTCCAGCATTGTAAGTATTCTGGTGCATTCTTCAAGCGTAAGCGACATAATTTCAGCTTGATTAATGAATATAGAGCACTATCAACATGGTTTATGTACCCACATAAATGACAGATTACAAACAAAAGCAACACCAAATGCTGTAATTTCGTAGTTCCATCTTCGAAAGTGGCCCTTTTTCAAATTTGATTTTTTTATGATATAACTTTACAATAACTAAGAAGTTTTAATACCTTCATTTAAGGAGTATTACATTGTCTATTAAATACAATTTATTGCATTAACCTAGCATTCTTAGTTTCCGAGATTTTTAGGATTCTTTAAGTGACCCGGATTCATTGCTCTCGAGTGTATATAGTATGTGCATTCAATTGTCACTAGTATGTAGAGGAATATCCAATTACCCAGAATTCTGACGAACAATGGTTCATCGCATAAAATCAAAGGGGCTGGATCACAAAGCAGATCATTATTAGCTATAGCCTGTACACCGTATGATAAAGTTTAATTCAATCAAACCTCATCCAATTCTTTATTCTAAAATGATCTGTCGTAACTTGCATTATATTTTAATTTTTGGAGTAAAATGTGCCGGAAGCACGCGTGGTCCCGTGGACTCAGTGTTCTGTAAACGATCACTGAAGTAAGCCACATTTATAATGACCAGTTATAGATGGGTGACCCCCACATGACCACTTTGTGACATTTATTTGCGAGCGTTTCCGTGCTTCGGAAGGCACGTTAAGCCGTTGGTCTTGGTTGCTAGAAACATGGCAGTCGTTAAGCCAAGTTGGGCGGCTTGAACATTTCAGCTGCGGGCTGTCACAACCTGCGCCTGTCCATATCAACACGGCAATAGGTACGGCTTACCACCTACGTGGGACAAAAATGTAAAGGCGAAATGTGGGCATTTAAGAGCTTAAAATTTAAGGGTATTGTAAAATTTCAAAAATTCAGAGTAGAATTGTTTTAGAATAGACTGAATCTTTGAGCTCTTTTATGATTAAGCAAACAGGGCAGTTTCACACGCTCCTAGAAGTCTGATGAAGAATTATCTTTCTTTTCATAGACCTAATGTAATGTAAACGAAGTTGCGAGGGCTAGCTAGTTGTAATGATAATATAATTACAATCAACACTCTGTCTACAGTAATAATGACAATACTTCAATGTAATATCATTATTAGTGATGCTGGTTGGATTTATTTATAGACTTAAACATAAATCTATAGCTTATTTCTAACATTGTATATACAAAATGGGTGCAGAATACCACCGGGCACATGGACGGCCATAGATCAGAGGATTACTGTTCGCACACTGATCTCTAACTAACGTTGCCTTCCATAAAGGCAAATATTATCTGCCTTGCATGAAATATAAGCTTTAGTTACGGGTTTTCGAGCAAATTTATTATTATAATACTTTTACTAATGTCGTCTATACGTAAGTGCACAAGATTGCATTTACAATTCAAATCATTTTATTTATTTAAAAGAAATGTGTTACATTATGAGATGTTATACTATTGTTTTACATAACTATACATTTTGAAGCGCTCGTGGCCCCGCGGACTCAGTGTTCTTTAAACGATCACTGCAGTAAGCAACATTTACTATGGCCGGACATGGATGGGTGTCCACCACGTGGACCACTTTGTGACATTTATTTACGAGCGTTTCCGTGCTTCGGAAGGCACGATAAGCCGTTGGTCCCGGTTGTCGGTAAAATGACAGTCGTTAAGCCAAGTTGAAGGCCTTACGGGCGGCTTAAAAAAATTACAACTGTGGGTCGTCACAACCTGCGCCCGGGTCGGCAGCGCGTGTGTAGCGCCTCTGGTGTTGCAAACGTCTATAGGCTACGGTTACCAACCTTCCGGTGGGCCGTAAGCTTGTCTGCCACCTAAGTAGTATAAAAAAAAAAAAATAACTGCTGAGTACTTGCGGAACATGCACATTGGTTCGTTTTGCTCCGGGTCAAGATGGTGCCTCCGATCTCCTAACAGGGCGCTTTTGAAAAACAGCGTCGTTGCGTGGGGGAAGCGAAATGCTTTCATTCATGTGGCGACGCAATGCTGAAAGGCGGCCTTATTCCGCGTGGGTAGGTGGTGCATCGGCAAAAGAAATTAATTTTAAGATAATTTTATTTAACTGTAAGTACTTTAATTTTATTTGTTATTTCGTGTTTATCATAATTATGCTGTTCTCGATGTGCCACTTGTTTGTCAGAATTAAATGCATTTTTCTTTCTTTCTTTCTTATAACATATTTCGCCAGATTGGGCGTGCAAATAACATCAGAATCTTTTAAATAATATAAGTTATCATTGCAATAAATCTAAACAATAAAGAAATTATAGTGACCATATGCATTAACAATCGTAACAAGGTTAATAGTTATTTTGACCTTTTAAGTTCGTTACACACATCCATTAAATTTTCATCAAATGAAGTTTGAATAAGTAATTTTAGTTTAATGTCACCCTTTGTCCAAAAACCGTGCTAAGAGCCCTTCAGTGTTTAGCATACACGTTATTAAAACACATTAAAATTTGTTCGTTTTATATTCGAACTATTGTTCGTCGTAATTCAACTCTCTCAAGGGACATTATAAAAGAAGTAAAATTATATGTCTCCTGTCCTCCAGACACCGTCAGGAGTAATTTATTCTACAAAATTAGAAATGACATTAATTCTGCCGAGGGGATTTTTCCACAATTTTTATTTAATTGTAAAGTAGGATTGTGATTACCAATATTTATTTTGGACAGAAATTTGAAAGAAGCTCAAGGTACAGGACCTAAGTCACTTTGTACATTAGGCAACGCTAATTTTCGCGTCCCTATGACTTTAGATTCTCCACGTAACTATCGCCATACAAATCCACAGTGGTCCGTACACACGTCACGTCGCCGACATTCGTATGGGTAGGCTGGGCGCGAACGTCCGTTCTGGATCATCGCTATTATTCTAATCCATCGATTTCCAAAATGGCTAACAATTTCATGAAATAAGTATTTACATTTACAATAAAGCATAAAACTATTAACAATATATAAAACTAAACTAAATCTAAATAAGGCCCCCGTGGCATTGTGCCCAAAAGACTGACTGCATTCCCCCTTGAATAGCGATGCCTGTACCATTTATTATAATATTGAATTTGTTTCTGGGGTGGAGAAAGACTCTTGTTTATACAATTATAATTTGGAAGCATATTGTAAAAAGGACATTACATACAAGCTTGGCTAGCATTCGGAAAACCCGTAATTTTACAAGTGGGTTTGGTTATATAACTATTTCGTGAAAATTTAAATACGAAATAGCTGATCCACGCAACTTCGTTTACGACAGACAAGAAATAACGTGAGAGTTATGGGAAGGGATAGAGAGAGAGAGAGAGAGAGAGAGAGGCGTCTAAAAATTATTAAACAGGCTCAAACTGCGGTGTGTATGCTTGTTAAATCATACACACCAGTCTGACATCTTTCTGATAATAAAACTTTTAAAAGTCTTCTGAATAATAGAAGTGAGATAAATGAAGGAATCTATTACCAAAGAGCTGGGCTATATAGTGGAAAGAAAGCGGCGAGACTTTCTATTCAGAATATCATTGAAACCGGTGTCATTTCCAGAACTAAAATAAACTTCGTATTAAAAATTAGGAAGTATCTAAATTGTATAAATTACAATTACGTAATATATGCATAATATTTATTAATTGATGTTGATGTTAAGAATAAAATCAATTGAACTTTTTTAAAGATAGGAAATCTATACAAGCATATACTAAGTTATTTAATTGTAGGATAATTTCATAAATATTCAGAAATATTTTCTGTGTTAATACCTACCTACATAAAGAGTGCTATCGTTTTCCTTTATTATTATGTTCGGGCCACACTAAGGGGAAATGCCATTAATAATGGCGTTGATGGACGTTAAACGTTAGTGTAGCCACCGAAATAACGCGATAGTTCGACAACGGCATTCACATTGCCGTTTGACGTTAGGCGATAGCTCAAGTGGCGGCACATCAAAGAGATTAACGCGAGAATTATTACGTTGAAGCGTGTGTCAGTGCGCACCGTGAGAGTGTGACCGTTTTCAGTATTTTAATACTTTTTCGGTATATTTTATTGACTTTTTTCGATATCAGTATATTGTTGTGATTTTTCTAAAACCATTCAGTTTTAAGTAGTAATAAGTTATTTTTGTGATGTCAACACCGCCTCGTAGCAGAATGATTAGCCTGTACATAAAACATTTATTGATTATTCGAAAATAGTGGGTAGTTGATTTGACATAAAAATGTTCACTATGAGGTGGGAGTTGTTGAGAGGCGATAAAAAGTGAATATTCTGGAAAAAGAACACATTCTGTTTCCTGATCGAGTCCAGTAAAGTGCGAATTAGTTAAAGTAGAATATTTGTATTAATTAATAGTTAGTAGTTAGTTGTGCAAGTATTAGATAGATTGTGAAAATAAAAATGTAAAGAATCTACAATCATTGGATTATTATTACGTAATACCATTAAGTGGAATGTAGGAGTAGTATCTATTATTATACGAAGAACAGAAGAATATTGGAGTATAATTTCTAATTGTAATAGACGGTGACCTTTTTAGATTTTACATTTGTAAATAGTTTCAGCAGGCGGTCTGTTTTGTGAACTGGTTACTTGTTGCCTTTGTTTTGTATTCTTGACGTTCCGCCAGAATCAAGTTCTCACTTATAGTTTTACAAAATAAATAATGATTGAGTTAATATTATAAGCCTATAGACTATAGACAGAGTAGATAGAAGATATAGAGAAGGTTTAGGTTTAATTAAACTCTAAGATTTTGATTTAGCATATTATGAAAAGCCGCATAAAGGTATTATTGTTATGTACGTTATGTATAAAAATATGTGATTAGTTTAATATACAGGTCCGAATGTTGTGATTAGGTACTGCGTGCTCCGGAGATAGCACGCTGTCTGATGGCCGAATGTTGTGATTTTTCTAAAACCATTCAGTTTTAAGTAGTAATAAGTTATTTTTGTGATGTCAACACCGCCTCGTAGCAGAATGATTAGCCTGTACATAAAACATTTATTGATTATTCGAAAATAGTGGGTAGTTGATTTGACATAAAAATGTTCACTATGAGGTGGGAGTTGTTGAGAGGCGATAAAAAGTGAATATTCTGGAAAAAGAACACATTCTGTTTCCTGATCGAGTCCAGTAAAGTGCGAATTAGTTAAAGTAGAATATTTGTATTAATTAATAGTTAGTAGTTAGTTGTGCAAGTATTAGATAGATTGTGAAAATAAAAATGTAAAGAATCTACAATCATTGGATTATTATTACGTAATACCATTAAGTGGAATGTAGGAGTAGTATCTATTATTATACGAAGAACAGAAGAATATTGGAGTATAATTTCTTATTTTTTTTTTTTTTTTTTTTTTATTATATTATTTTATTATATTATTAGAAAATTGGGTATATTGGTAAAAGTCAGTATTTTTGGGTATATTTTGAATAAAAGGTTAGGGTAAAGGTGCTCCCTCACCGGGAGCATTCGCCTGTAATGTAACAAATTAGATTCGACTTTGAGCATTACGTTACGGCCTGCCTCCCTGACCGACGCGCGTTCGCATGTAATGTAACATTTATAGATTCGACTCGAGCATTACGTAACGATGCTACCTCCCTGACTGACTCGAGCATTCGCGTGTAATGTAACATTTATAGATTCGACTCGAGCATTACGTTACGATGCTACCTCCCTGACCGACACGAGCATTCGCGTGTAATGTAACATTGATGCCCGCAGCTTCGCCTGCGTGAAATTTTGTTCTCTTTTCCGCGTCTCATAGGAACTTATTCCCGGGATAAAACTTGTATCATTTCAGACTATAATCTATCTCTGTAGGTGATTACATGATAATTTTGCAATCCAATATGGCCGCCGCGCCGAAATCACAAAATTTCATGATGGGTATCGTTTAAGGGGGTTTTTGGCATGCTGAGTACGAATTTCGGGTTAATTTAGAGATCCAATATGGCCGCCGCGCCAAAATCACAAAATTTCATGATGGGTATCGTTTAAGGGGTTTTTTGGTATGCTGAGTACGAATTTCAAGATTTTTTTTTTTTTTTTTTTTCGATGTTATATTTTTCCATCTGCAATCAGCCCCTCGGCTTTAATCAGGTTTCGTGAAAGTATTATTACGTGCTTGGAGAGTGCACATCCTCTGATGTAGCCTCTCATATCTTCTCTACTTTTTTTTTTTTTTTTAAATTGATGCTAGTCGCATTCTTTTCAGCCGATACAAGGAGTCTCTTGTATCTATAAGTTTTGCAGCTAGATGATTTCTGTGTCGTGCAAGTCTCTGCCTATAGGCCGCAGCAGACCTTTCTATCTCCTCCTTTATCGTTGGAACTTCCAGATACTGATGTACTTCCTTGTTTCGTATGAACCAAGGTGCATTGCTTAGAGTTTTCAACACTTTGTTTTGGAAGCGTTGTAGTATTTCTACATTTGAGTGACTAGCTGATCCCCAGAGTTGTATACCGTAAGTCCAAACGGGTTTTAATATGCATTTGTATATAAGGACCTTATTTTCCAGACTTAGTGTAGACTTCCTACCCAGTAGCCAGTACATATCTCTAAATTTAACATTTGCCTGTTCCTTTTTGGCCTTTATATGATTTCGCCAGGTTAGTCTCTTGTCCAGGTGCATGCCTAAATATTTGACTGTCGTATTTTGTGGCAGGATAGCTCCATCGAGTGTCACAGCTGGGCAGTCCCCTCTGTTTAGGGTAAATATTACATGGACTGACTTCGCAGGGCTTGCTCGAATTCTCCACTTCTTCAGCCATAGTCCAAGTTTGTCGAGGCATTCCTGTAGTTTAGTGGAGGCTATGTTTGGGTCTTTGTTACAAGAAAGAACTGCAGTGTCATCTGCGTAGGTTGCAGTCACCACTTCTTCTGAGATGGGTAGGTCTGCAGTAAATATTGTGTATAAGACCGGGCCCAACACTGAACCCTGAGGCACGCCTGCTTTTGTTTCGCAGATGGATGAAAGATAGTCGTCACATTTAACCTGGAATTTTCGGTTTTGCAGGTAAGACTTTAAGAGCTCGTATGCAGTGTTTGGCAGGTGTTGTTTTAACTTACATAACAGACCCTTATGCCACACTCGGTCAAAGGCCTGCTGTATGTCAAGGAATGCCGCAGAACAATATTCTTTCCTTTCCAGTGCTTGTCGTATTGTATGAGCTACCCGATGTATCTGTTCTGTCGTTCCATGGTGTGAACGAAAGCCAAACTGGTGGTCTGGTATAACTCTTTGTTCTTCAAGAATTGGAATAAGGCGCGCTAGGACCAGTTTTTCGCAAACTTTTGACAGTACAGGCAGAAGACTTATAGGCCTGTATGATGCAACTTCTGTTGAAGGCTTTCCCGGCTTGGCAACCATGTTAATAATGGACACTTTCCATATTATTGGAAAATATTGTAGCCTCAATACCGCATTGTAGAGGATTGTCAGCAAAACAATGCCCTTCCTCGGTAATTGCTTCAGAACTTCTGCAGTTATTAGATCGAATCCCGGTGCCTTTTTTGCTTTAAATGAGCAATAGCTTTTTTTACTTCAGCTGGTGTAACGGATCTCAAGGGCAAAGATATTTGCTGGTCTCTGTTCAAGATTTCATCAATTTCTTCCTCCGTGTGATTAACGTCGGGTTCATTGGGTCTAAATAAATCCTTTAAGAAGCCAGCAAACAACTCAGCTTTATCCTGAGGTCTTCGTGACCAGTTGCCATTAGCTTCTTTTAAAGGAGGCATGTGTTCTGTTGGCCTTTTTTATTTGTTAGTAATACGCCAAAGGGAATAGTCGTCAGCTTTGTATGGAGACAGAGTTTTAAGTTTGTCTTGCAAGGTACTATTCTCGTTTTCTTTAAGCTTTTCTTTTAGAACCTTTTGAGCTTTATTGAGCGCCTTTTTGTCTTGCATATTCCTACTGGTGTGCCACTGGCGTCTTAGTTTTCTTTTCATAGCTATAAGCTCTTTTATTTCAAGAGGAATGTCTTGGTTTCTTGATTTGGAATACAAATATGGCGTTGACAGCCATGCTGCTTTTTGTATTAAATTGGTGGTATACCACGCAGTCTCTTCTAATAATAAAATAATAAATAATAATAAATACTCACGGACATCTCACACAACGCTATCTGATCCCAAAGTAAGCTAGGAATAACCTGCTTGTGTTATGGGTATCAGACCACGGATATTAATACTTATATACTTTTAAATACATACATATTATACATAGAAACACCCAGACTCTTGAGACAAACATTTATGGGTCACACAAATATTTGTCTCCGGTGGGAATCGAACCCACGACCTCCAGCGCCGCAGGCGGTATCACTACCGACTGCGCCACAGAGGCAGTCTACGTTCTCTTCCGTTTTGAGCGGGATGCACAAATTTACATTTTCCTTTTTATACTCGCGAAAGGCCTCCCAGTCCGTCTTATGGTTGTACAGGGTCTGACGTGGTTCTTTGCAGATGACTGTAGTACTTAGCGTGCATATCAAAGGTATGTGGTCTGATGAGCCATCCAGATATGATACCACTTTTGTATATAGTTCTGACATTCCGCTTGTGATGAAAAAATCGATGAGATCTGGAAGTTTATCACGATCTGAAGGGTAATGCGTTGGTTCCCCTGTTGATATTACATTGAGGGTTTTTCCATCAACAACCTTTTTTAATTCCCGGCCCCTGGTCGTCGTTAGTCGGGAGCCCCAAAATGTATTTTTAGAGTTCCAATCTCCACCTGCTATGTATCTGTTACCTAGTGTGTGGAAGAAATCACCAAACATTTGCTCATTTATTCGATGTCGTGGGGGACAATACACTGAAGCCACATTTAGCGATCCCTGCCAGTCATCTATGGATATTATAGCAGCCTGTATGTGTGCATATTTGAAATTTGGTAGGATGTGGTGTCGAATATTTTCTTTAATTATTACAGCAGCCCCAGCATGTGATGTCCCGTCTGGATGATTGCAATAATATATGTTGTATCCTTTAATTTTAATTACTTTTTGGTCAATCAAGTGTGTTTCTGTGACTAACAAAATATCAATTTTGTGAAAGATTATAAATGTCTCCACTTCTTGCTTATGCCTCGATAAGCAAGAAGTGGACCTTTATGTTCCATGTAGAGATACGTAGAAATTTCATTTCTTCTGTTGGGCAATGAGCGACGTTAGTAGACCCATTAGGGTCCCTATTTGTTGAATAAGGATATCTATCTTTTCAGATTGTTTAATTATAATTTGCTCTAGTGAGCCTGTTGACTGAGACTGAGTGGTCTCTGTTTTCCTGTTCCAATAGTTAGTGTTGACAGTGTTGTGCATATTTTCAGGGTTATATTCAGTGCTTCTAGTCTGGTATTTTGCAGAGTGTTGTCTAGTATAGCTGGAGGGTTTCAGAGGAGGGAAATTAGCTGTTTCCAATGGAGGTTTAAATGATTTTTTGTTCTTGTTCTCTACTGGGACTTTCATTTTACGTGCTCGTATTTCTTTGTATACTTGGCACCCTTTGTAATTAGCTGGATGGTCGCCATGGCAGAGAGCACAGGTAGCTGGTGTATTGTTGTCCTTTTTTGGGCACTCTGTAGTCTTGTGTCCCTGTCCACATTTGACACACCTGTAAGGACGCATACAGTTGTTTTTAGTGTGTCCGTATTGTTGACACCTTGTGCATTGAGGAATTTCAGTGGATTTTCTTGGATCCTCGATCTTGACCCTTGTATGGTATATGTAATCTATATTTTTAATTTCTGGGTTATTGGGACTCGGTTCTATATTTACAAAAAACATGTTCAAGGGCTTTTTATTTTTTCTGGATCTTCCACACACAATTTCACCACGGATCCTATTCCCTGTTTTCTCAATTTCTTCTATAATAGCTGTTTTAGGAGTGGTATGATGCAAATTTTTTATTACGACTCTGTAGCATTTATTCTGTTTTTGTGTGAATGTGTGGCCAATAAGGCCTTTAGTTCTGATGAGTTCTATTATTTGTTTATACACTTCGGTTGACTGTGTCATGACTCTTAATTGGTCTCTATTAATGATTTTGTAGGAGTAACCGTCACTAGGTACAGTTTCATTTAATAGTTCTGTTAATTTTGACAGGTCTTCTATGCCATACAATATTATAGGCGGTGGCTTAATTATTTTTTTAGTGTGAGCGGATGGGTCATCGTCGGTAAGATCTATAGGTAGTCCACTGTATCTATTAGAAGTGCAGATTCCTGTTTGTGGTCTTTGGTCAAGTTTTTGAGTTTGTGGCGGACTATTTGACAGTCTCTTCCTCTTAGGGTAGCGGCTTGTAGGTACTCTTTGCCAGGAGGGAGGGCAATCACTGCGCACTGAATCATCATCATCTGTTGTTGAAGATGTAGTAGGCAGTTTTTTCAATTCAGTGGTCTTAACATTACTCAATGAAGATGACCTCGGTCTTGTGATGAAGAGGCTTGGATGGAATGCCTGCTGAGTAAATTTTTTATTGGTGCTGCCAGTAGCATTCACTGTCACTGGGGCCTGGTCGCCTACCCCCGCACAGTCATCGGTAACATATTTCACACTTGCAGGCCCGGGTACCTGCAAGCGCCGGGCGTTAGCCGGATCGCATGACAAATCAACATTCGTATCGCTCATAGTATTCATATTTAGAAGGTGGGACATACGCGTATCGCTTTCCCAAGGCGACATGGTCACACTTTTAGAAGGGATTTAGTCCTTCTTGGCCTGTGATTTGCCAGTGGTCAGGTTAGTTAACCGCCGCCTGTTGCTCGGCGTTGTTGCTCATTTAGCACCACCCGGGGGGCACGTGTAGGGTGGGCCTAGGAAACGGTGGTAAATCCTACGGACGCGAGCAACATCTACCCCCGAATTTCAAGATAACTTTGCAAAATTAACCCTAAATTCGTACTCAGCATACCAAAAATCCCCTTAAACGATACCCATTATGAAATTTTGTAAAAACGGCGCAGCGGCCATATTCGAATCTTTAAATTAACCTGAAATTCGTACTCAGCATACCAAAACACCCCTTAAACGATACCCATCATGAAATTTTGTGATAACGGCGCGGCGGCCATATTGGATCTCTAAATTAACCCGAAATTCGTATTCAGCATACTAAAAAACCCCTTAAACGATACCCATCATGAAATTTTGTGATAACGGCACGGCGGCCATATTGGTTCTCTAAATTAACCCGAAATTCGTACTCGGCATACCAAAAAACCCCTTAAACGATACCCATCATGAAATTTTGTGATAACGGCGCGGCGGCCATATTGGATCTCTAAATTAACCCGAAATTCGTATTCAGCATACTAAAAAACCCCTTAAACGATACCCATCATGAAATTTTATGATAACGGCGCGGCGGCCATATTGGATCTCTAAATTAACCCGAAATTCGTACTCAGCATACCAAAAACCCCCTTAAACGATACCCATCATGAAATTTTGTGATAACGGCGCGGCGGCCATATTGGATCTCTAAATTAACCCGAAATTCGTATTCAGCATACCAAAAACCCCCTTAAACGATACCCATCATGAAATTTTGTGATAACGGCGCGGCGGCCATATTGGATCTCTAAATTAACCCGAAATTCGTACTCAGCATACCAAAAACCCCCTTAAACGATACCCATCATGAAATTTTGTGATTTCGGCGCGGCGGCCATATTGGATTGCAAAATTATCATGTAAAACAGCTGGGTGTGGGGCTCCCGGTCCTGGAACGGGGCCGTCCTACCCATTAAACCTGGTGGTATTCCTCCTCCCTATAGTCGGGAATCCGGAAAGCCGGGAAAATTGTGTGTAAGTTATGCAATTTTCCCACGCACCATTAGCTCCACGCTTCCTGACAGGGAATTTACTACTTATTGCAACGTCTGCAACGGATATGCTATATAGCTGCATTTTGCATCTACTGTCGTGATTCCTTAGGTGATGTTTTATAAGAGTGATAAATAACAACAATATCAGCAAGATTTCCCCTAAATTAATTCATTTCAATATCTTTGTAAACAGGTAACCCTTTATTTAGCATCAAAACTGAATTTCTATTTTTTACGTGAAAGTGAACGAAAATGTTACCTAATCATTAATAATATAGCACTTGTGAGCCGCAGTGACTGCATGATTATATAAGTTATGGAAAAGTCTTGTCTCAGTTCTCTACGTCTTAAAATGTTGACTAAAATTTGTCTCATCGCGCCGTCGCATTTAATTATGAGACAAACGATATATCACCAGTAAATTGGTTGGCACTAACTACCACTAGAGTGAAAGGAAATTGTACTTTCTTGTGACACTACTGGTAGTACTGTACATTTACATTGACACTACTTTTCCGTTAACGCATTCAGTTCACTATAACATTATTAGTATTACAGTGAATTATTATAATTGTGATGGTGCAACGGTTCCAACCGAGATTTTTGCTGCTCAAACCTTTACCAGCAAATGGGACAACTGCTGACAAACGGATAAGATCTAGGCGAAGAAAAGGAAAACTCGGAATAAACCTCGGAAAATATCTTACTTTTAAAGTTAATGCCTAATACTACACGCAGAGGCGGCGTAAGGCGTGGGCGACGTGGGCCACCGCCCACTGCCTCGCGGTACAAGGGGCCTCGCGCCTCAAAAATTTTTATGCATTGCTTCAAAGCGAGAATAAAATAAAAAAAGATATAAATTAATGTTGCTGTGAAAATTATGTATCGATTCATACAAATCGGCGAACAGGAATCTTGAAAAAATTTTTACTGTTTTTACAAAAACTAATGATGCCAATGTGTTTATCTTAATAATTGTAGTCGAAAACATGGAGACACAGTTTTGATTGTACTTTAATTTAAAAAAATATTCAAAAAAACTGATTTCAATGTATGGAAAAGTACATTAAAAAAGGGTTAGCTTGCGATTTTCTCGTGTTTTCTTATTTGAACGCGTATAGTGGCTTTTAATGGGTTGTTAGCAAAATACCTGCCAAACATTTTAGGCACCGCTCTGAAAGCTATATGACAAAATATAATTTTTCTAATTTTCTTTAAGAAAATATGTCTAATTATATCTTTTACTTTGCATGTAATAATGTAATAAATAATAATAAATAAATAAATCATTTATTTCGGGAAATATAATCCCATAAGTATTACATTACAATAAATTACAACCACAATAAAATTACAACAGCATTAAAATACAATTAAAAATAAAACTTCAAAAATTCAATACATAAAAATTAAAATATTGTAAGTAGGTACTGATATCAAAAATGTCATAACTTTATATTAATTCCATAAAATAGTCAAATAATAATAAATAAATCAAATAAGTATGTACACATCAATATTAATCATTATTTAAAAACATTTTCAAAATAAAACAAATTAATCAGAATAATTACATGATAAAATAAAATTAGAATAAATAATAAGCAAATAAATAATCCATAATATAATTTATACATACACAGACTAATGAAAACATAAATACACCGCTATCTCATATCATAATTTCAAAGCTAGGTAAATGTCGGTCACAACAATACCCAATATAAACACAATCAATGCGACCCGCAATCATCGCCAGGACTGCATTAGAACTGTTCCTCACCCTGCGCACCAAGGACGCGCACCGCTTGCGCATGGTGGTGTGAAAACAGTCGGTGCGCGCATCCGCAAACATGCCCGAGGCACTACAAAAGCGAGGAAGGCCCAATACAGCCCTAAACGCGTTATTATATTGGATACGGAGTGCACTATAAGCAGCCTGCGTGTAGTTTGCCCACAGGCTGCACGTGTATAAGGAAGTGCAATATGTTTTAAATAGCATGATCTTAATGGAATCTGTGCATCGAGCAAACCTGCGTGCAATCATATTCGCCCTTACTGATAGCGCCCTCCGTTCTCTTTCTATGTCGACATTGTCTTTCAAATCAGTTGTCAGCCAGTGCCCCAGATACTTAAACTGTTCCACTCTGGCAAGGTTAACACCATTCAACGTAAGGGGTGGTACAGTTTGTGAGCTCCCCGCCCCACACTGAAATACCATGAACTGACTCTTGTTAGCATTATAGACAAGACCGTGTCTACCGGCAAATTCTTCACAGACACTTAACAATCGTCGCAAGCCGCAGATCGACGCACTCAGCAGTACCATGTCATCTGCGTAGCTCAGATTGTTTACAGGTACGTCATCAATGTGGCAGCCAACATGCATACTGCTGAGCACATCGATCAGCTCGTTCATATAAATATTAAACAGTGTGGGCGAGGTTAACCCCCCCTGCCTCACCCCACACTTCATTTTATAAGGTTCCGACACTGCATTCGCCCACCTAACGGTATTGACCTGGCGTGCGTACCAATACCTGAAGATGTTCACAATACTTGAGGGTATGTTAATGTCTTCTAACTTTTTCCAGAGCACATCATACGACACCAGATCAAATGCTCTAGACAAGTCAAGGAAACATGCGTAAACGGGAGTTTTATGCCTGTTATAGTATTTTACGGTGTGCTTGAGACACAGTATGGCACTCTCCGTCGACAACTTGGGACGAAAACCAAATTGGTTATCGTGTAAGCTCACAAATTTGTCCAACTGCATATCCAGCAGACCGTCCAACACCTTGGCCACTATAGTTGCCAGAGAGATTGGTCTGTAATTATGTTTATCAGCCAGGTCACCAGTTTTATTTTTGACCACAGGCACCACAATGGTCCTCATAAGGTTTTGTGGAAGGTATGAGTGACTCAAGCACAATGAATAGAACACAGCAAGAATCCCAAATATATGTGGGCCAGCATGCTGAAGATGTTCAATGCTCAGGCCATCATGACCTGGGGATTTACCTCGTGTCATGTTCTTAATTATATGTGCTACTTCCTTAGCCATAAAACGTACCGGTTCACCCTCAACAGGTACCCGAGAATCGAACACTCCACCCTCTGCTGTGCCCAATGGAGACTGAATATAAAAATGTTCCCTAAATAAATCAGCTATGTCCTTTGGTCCACACACCCCACTGACGCTGACTGGTAGGCTAGGCTTTACATTCAGCTTTGCAGTATTTTTCCAAAAACCCTGAAAGTCACCCTGAGAAAATTTTGTAGCCAGTACATCCATTTTTAACTGTTCCTGGTGGTTTTGACACCACTTTAGCCGTGATTTAAAAAATTTCCTGCTAACGGACATCTGCTCAAAAAAGTAACCATACCTAGGTTTACCGGCTAAAACCCACTGCTTAAAATTATCTCTAGCCACCCTGTGAGCACCAGCAACATGTGCGTTCCATCCCACTATATGCTTGCCCCTCCCTCTACTAGGCTTACCCTGACTCGCCCCAGAAGCGCCACACATTGCGGCCACAATATCGTTATACAATTTATCAATAACATATTTATGTCCTTGATCGCTACAATAATGGTCAGCACAATGGGTACATTCACTTGGAAAATCAATCTGCCTTAACCTGCCATTGCAATCCTCAGTATACGCCACAGTCTGACACTCATCCCTCACGCCCCATCTTATATTTAGGTCTACATGTTGCTCAAGAAATATCTTAGGTGTTAATAAGTTTAAGTTACACTCAACTGTTAGTGCATAGTGATCAGACCATGTAGTGTCGTACCTCACATATACGCTTTTCACAGACTGTTTTGCAGACTGAGTCACAACGCAGTGATCAAGCCAGCTGCAAGATCCATACACGTCACTGACAAATGTGAATGTGCCAGAATTTACGCCCAACACATCCACATCTACACAGAATAAACATTGTTCATTACAAAAATTTACAAGTTCATTAAAGAATAACTCTGAAGGGTGAGCATTCCAATCACCCAACATGAACACTGATTCAATACCATATTGATCAACAATTGCACTCACCCCACCAAGACAATCCGTAAACTCTGCCAGGTTTTCCACACGGTTTGTTGGCATGTACACACATATTACTATAATTGGACGATCACCAGTTACTATTTTTATCGCACACATTCTTGTATTATCACAAGGTATGACAGATACCTGTTGAAATACACTATTACGCCACAATATCGCTACACCTCCATATGGACGTCCTCGCAGTATACCAACTGACATATCCACGGCTGATGTTCCAGTGTAATCAAAGTCAGAGTCTATAGTACCCAAGTATGACATCTCTGTGGGCAACAGCCACGACTCTTGCAAAGCAATCAAATCACTTGTCTGACATAGGTTTTTCAAACTATCTACTGATCGCTTGATGTTCTTGCAATTATATGTAGTAAACTTATAATTACGCTTTTCCATTCGCAATGTTTAAGTGGCCGTTTACAGAGCTATGACTGTTCGTATCATTGTACTTAAAATTCACGAAACGTCTGAAGATAACACCCTCAGGCCAAGTAGCCGCATTCAGGTATACATCTAACTTCGATATAGACACAAAGAATTTATACGCTTTATGAGCCCTAGGTCGTTTCATGTTTACTTTTTGTAAAGTTATTGTGTCCTTCGTTTTCATATAAATATGTTTTATAATGTCCTCGTCAGTCGTATCACTATGCACATTCGATATGAATATCGGTATTTTCTTTTCAGCCGCTTTGAAGTTACATGCTGCGTCTTTGCTACAACCCGACTTTCCCATATATCGATAATTAATACGGGAATGTCGTTTCTTTCGCGTTGCAATTCGCCATTCTTCTCCACTTAACACTGATAATGAATCCATTTCATTAGATAATACGCCAACAGCCGACAAAGTTTCGCACTGTTTGTTTATGTTTTCATCCCTATGAATTCTCGGACTTGACACATCTGTCAAAGACGTCGGAGCAGTTGACATTGACACAGAGCACCGTGGCGTGGCCGTCGTCGTCTGTGGTTTCATCGCAGTACTATTGACTTCGTAAATGTTCGGTTCATTTCGCATCGTGCGTTCGGTAACGCGCTCGACCACCGATGTCACCGACTGCACCGGTCACAGAGCATCGCGCGCCTTTACAGAGGGAGAGGCCAAAGCTGGCAAACCCCCTCTGGCAATAATTTGACATTTTGACGACTAAAAGTGCCTAGTTACATAAAAACTGTTTTTTGAAGTTTCTTTCACTAGACTAAGTCTAGTTGACAACGTGCGCGGTTGAATTGTCATTTTATAAAAATGATGAAATAATTAGATATTAATTACAAAAAGAAATGTGATTAAAGAAATCTAAAGAAAAATGGCATTATCTTGTTTGAGTAAGTAATTTTATAACAAATTCTTATTATTTACACCTATTTGAACGTAGATAATATTCAGATTTGTTTAGCATCTTTACCGGACGTCACATCAATACATGGATTGGTTGAGCGACTTGGGGTGTTATGACACAAAATGTATCATGTATGTGTAAAATTTATGAGTGTATTGTTTAAAGTGTATATATAGGCTTCGTATTGACAGTCGATTGCTATTGTAGTGCGAATTTAAGAAAGTGTGTGTGAAGAATATTTCCCCCCGTCACCCGCAAAATATGACAGACATATTTGTACTGAGCAATCGTTCTATGCCGTCTCCCCTTAGACAGTTCGCGTTGCTCTATGGCACCGGTTGATTTATTTCAAGTCTCGGTACTACCCTCACACTTTCATTGTCAATGTACAACGTTTTTTCACTTGATGAATCATTACACGGTACTAATACATCTTTAGTAGATCTGTTTACTAAATTATTTTCCTTCAGACATAAAATTTCTTTCTCCAACTCATGCACGTAATCTTTCGTCGCATATGTAGCTTTCACATTTTCTATGTCATTTTGTACTCTCAGCAGATCTTTCAATAACTTTGTACAATCTAAATGATCGAACGTAATCGGAGGTAACTTTTCAAGCTGTCTTGCTACGAACACGGGTATTTGGTCGGGTTCTGCTGACTTGAAGAGGTTTATGACATCCGCTAAATCTCTTTCTTCTTTCCCTTTGTTCTTTCGTATAATTTTTCGAGTATCCGTAGAGATCGAGCCAAATAGAAGAGACTTCGAATTTTTAATTTCCTCACTAGAGAATGATGACGTACATATTCGGACCAGAGTTTCCTCATCAATAACCGATATTTTATTTTGTATGTACGCCAGCATCTCATCAATAACGATGTTACACACATTACACTTCACCACGTTCGACATATTAACCATTTATAATCACTGACGAAAACATTAAAAACTGTGCGCATAGCGCGACATTCACGTTCCGCTGCGCGCGCGCGACTGTCTGTAATATGTCTAATTCTTTTTTTTACAGTTATACCTAATTGTTAATAAACTACATTTTAGCTTAGTAGGTACTGTCCTACCCTCATCAAAAATAATATGACTAGCATACGGGATCGGGAGTTTTTGAGAGATACTTATAGCAGACGACTATAATTTTTTTCTACTTTTTTAGCAACATGTTTTTATTGTATAGCATTTTTCATTAAGATTTTAATAAAATAATTTATTAATCAAATAAAACAATAACACTTTTTATAAAACATATATCATAGTTATAATCTATACAAAAACTAACTTATAAAAACAAAAGTGGTAAAATGTAGACTAAAAATAGATATATGTAGACAAAAAATTAGCGTTCAAATAAGAAAACAGTTAACTAGTTAACTAGTTGCTAACTGTGATGTAAACTCCACGTGTCTACCCTCCCGAATAGGGTTCGAATAAATACTTTAAAATACATTTCTGCAAGCGGTTCTATTTTCTTTTGAATTTATTCTTGTGAAAGTATTGGTATGGTATTTTGCGGAGTAATGCGATTCTGCAACATGTTGATTTCTTCTGAATAAGGAGGAGGAAGATTGGTTGGGGTTGCAGTTTGCAACGTTAGCATTTTACAAACTTTATTATGATTTCGGTACCCTCTCGCGTAGGGTTAGTATAAAAATAATTTATATAAATAATGATTTTGTCAGTGTTTTTATTTTATTGGGATTACGTTTGGTATGGAAGTAATACGAATAGAAAAGCGAATAATTACTCTTATATGGAGCTGGTGTGGCTGGGCGGCAATTTTTTTACAGATAAATCTTATTCATGTCTCCGAGCATTAGATGACCTGGTTTGACGACAGGTTCAAATCCACAGCATTTCTTGCACTTTATGGTCGGTTTGATCATCGGACTACTAGTCGGACTAGTATAAAGAAAACCTTCCTTTGGGTTCGACAGGCAGGGAATTGTACTACAAAGTCTACTAACAAGTAGGTTTGCGGTTTCTTATTATTTTTCGAGAAGTTGGTCAGTGTTGACTATTATTTATTGTCATATTGAAACATAATTTTAAAAAAACAAGAAGCAACCGCTTCTGAACCTCATGAACATTAGATTACACCCAAACTAAAAGTTACATTGAGATACAAATATTTGAGCCTCGAAATCCAAGAGGAATTTTCTAAAACTCATGTAAAATTATTGGGAAATTCTCGCAACAAAATTAAGTTTGACTTTGAAATTATTTTTAGAAGCTTTAATAAAGTAATTAACATTCAAATAAGTACCTTCTAAGGTTTTCTAACAAACTGAAATCGATATTTTCAAAATTCCTGTAAGTTACACTCCAGCGCGCTGAACCACAGAAGACGACCAGCGAGATTCTTCAAACTTAACAAAATTCCCAAATTTAATACGATTCATCATGCCATACATAAAGGTAGCTTATAATATCTTCTGCACCATTAAATCTAAAGTATTCCCAGTGGCGCGTTCAGGAGAATGGATAGACTAACTTCACGAATATAAGTTATATGAATTGCCATAAATGAAAATGCCATCTTTGTATAAAAAAGTTAGGGTAATGATAACGTCCATAACGCTTAATATATTAGATATTTACGAAATTGGAAGTTCTTTGCTGATATTGAACCTTGAACACAACTTTTGGTGTCAAGACGAATATTTTTCAAGGTCCAACACATCTTATCGTTACATCAAAAGTTTTTGCAGGGCAACGAGTTTTGTTTTTTTTTTGAATTATGCTATAGACTAGAAGACATTTTATTGTACACCATAACAATACTTACATGCGCTTTACTAAAATTAATTCTAAGTACAATGGGCGATATTAAAGCTTACAGAAAATCGAGTAAATGCCATGTACACCACCTTTACGAACCTTTGCGAAACAGTCAAAATGTGTCTAAGAATGCAGGGCTAGTTGGGTTAGGTTTGGAACGGCATGATAGTAAAACGTCTGTGTTAGCTAAATATCCGGGTTGAAAAAAGTCTATGTATGCAAACCGTCTTGATTGTAAAATGACTGTAGTTGTGCATATGCACAGAAAACAAATCAAATTGTGTCTATGTATTGTGACATAGGGGAGTGCACCCATTTCTAAATTAATTATGGTTATGTGAGGTTATGGTAGTGAAAGTTGGGTGTGGCAGAAGAAAAATGACAGCAATACTATTGTCAATCGCCGGAGCACTGCATAATGGAACCTGAAAGACCCTGGATCCATCTATGTAATTATTTCTTAATGTGTATTAATATGAATTTCTACATTGCCCGTATATATTTCACATTACTGTACAAGCAACGTTGATTTTTAATATCCACACGGGCCATTTATTTCGGTTAAATTTGTGTACAGAGTGCTGCGGAATTGGAACGCAGAAATTTTCATTTTATGGGGTATGAGGTATTGAAGGTGTGTAATAACTCAGTCTAATATTTTATTATATACATCTCCAGATCAAATATAATGCTTGTGTTTACTCTTTGCGATATTAAGAAGTCGTCTGACATTTTTAGGGTTCCGTACCTAAAAGATAACAACGGGACCCTTATTCAGGAGACTTCGCTGTGCGTCTGTCTGTCTGTCTGTCCGCCACGAGGCTGTATCTCGGGAACCGTGATAACTAGAGAACTGAAAATTTCAAAGATGTGTTTCTATTGCCGTTATAACAACAAATGCTAAAATCAGAAAAAGAGGGAGATAAAGGGGACTTCCATACAACAAGCTTGATTATTTACTTTTCTTGGTACAGAAATCCCTTGCGCAAGTCCGACTCGCACTTAGCCGGATTTTTGGTTTACGTAGCTACTTCATTCATGCGAGATCATTCAAAACAGAAAATTTTACATGACTACTGAATTGCAAGTGTCCTATTATCAAAAGAATCTAGTGTCGGATACCAAAAGTAATGTAACTTTTGTATTCAGTTAGATCGATCAGTATTTGTTCCCGTCAGCCGCGTTTGTAACCATGATTTGTAACCTATTCTAAGAAATTATTGTCATCTTGTCTCGTAAGCAAGTTACAAACTGAGATAGATCAACAACGAATTAAATTATTTTCCAAACAAATGTAGATCGATAAATCAAATAAAATATTGGTTGTCTGTAAAGTCGGTTTACTGACCATAATTGAACGTGACAACTCAGTCACGTCAAAAACTATTGTATATTTTACTATCGTGAGTTAGAACGTAGTACTATGGAATAACACATCAATTGATTATATCGCCATCTGTTGAAAACATTTGTACTAAAATTAATGGAACGCGTCAGATCGAGGTAACGCCGCAAACGTCATTTTTTTTCGTGCGTGCAGCAGGCTCCATCGAATTATAAGACGTTGTCACGTCAAAAGAAAATCGACAAAAGAAAATATGAAAATCGAAAAAGAAAGACAAGATAAAATTTATTGATGATCAATAAAATGACTGAACACCAAATCAGTGTGGTTACGAAATACTATAGTTACGAAGACAGCAATCAACAACTGTGTTTGAAACTTGGAGACAAGGTGACAATTTCTTCTTACCTGTAACTATGGTGACTCCATGCTGGTGACAAAGCGCGGTAACGTTGTCGTACTTTAGTCGAATTTTAATTGATAAAACTTAAATTCGACTAAAGTACGACAATGATATTATATTGAATTTGAACGAACTAGGATTTATAATAATTAATCAAAGGTCGTTTTCGACGAATTCGGAAGGGACAGATAATTCGTTTCGTACTATTTTCAAATGCTACAGCTTTATTAGTTAGGTTAATATTTTAATCCGACAGATCCAAGCTACGATAAGTAGTAGGTTATAAAAGTGGATAATTCCATTGGCTATTTATAACATCAGTAATATAGCCATCGTTAAGCCAAGTTGAAGGTCTACTTGAAAAAAAATTGAATATTGGGTATAGTGATGGGCAATCATCCGGGTTTAATCCCAAATTGAGTTTAAACCCGGTTTAAACCCATAAGATTCCTCCTTTATTTGGGTTTTTATAATTTTGTAAAACAAACTCTTAAACATTTGAAATTTTAAACTGCACTGTGACTAATGTTTTCTTTTTTCTTTTTCTTTAAGGTTATTTGTTATTTTAATTTAGGTGTGTTCGTCTTTTCGCAAAGTACCAACCTACAACATCAAATTATAACAACAACAAAAAAACATGACCATTAATTGAGTAATTTTTTACGTTCAGCTCGCCAAATTGACGTCGCCACCAGCCTGCCTGTATGATGGAAAGCCGTGGGGCATCCAGCGATTGAGGGCCACTTCTGACAGTGGTCCTCAAGTTGGTGGCCCTGTGATGTGCCTCTTCACGCTCCTCTTAAAGAACCCGGGATTGTAAGATGAGGGAAATACGTGTGCGGGCAGGTCGTTCCAAGTTTTTATAGTTCGACAGAAGAACGATCTTTTGAAACGCTCGGTTCTGGCGAAAATTTTCTCCACTGTGTATGAGTGGCATCTCTGCCCGGCACGCGTTGTTCGGGATCGGAAAGGAGAGGGTGGGATCAGGTTGAAGAGCTCTTCAGAACCTTCGCCGTGATACATTCGGTAAAAGGCAGCCAAAGACGCTACGGTTCTTCGCTGCGCCAACGGTTCGAGGCCTTTCGTCACCTTAGGGCAAACAATTATTCGGATAGCACGTCTTTGTATAGCATCAAGCGCGTCTAGCAAGTACTTCGCGGAGTCATCCCAAAGGTGAGAACAGTATTTGACGCAGGGGCGAATCTGCGTCTTGTACAGTAAACATATCTGATGTGGCGTGATGCGAGTCCTAAATAAGATGAGACGGTACGTCTCACCTTATTTAGGACTCCTAGTTTACGCGAGGCCAGCCCAATACCTACACCGCTCTATGTAGTTTTTGTGATTGAGCTCACGCCGGACGTCTATACCGAGGATCTCAAGGTTGTCCCTTAGTCGAACCGTAATGCTCTGAAAAGTGGGTAGGGGTAGGAATGGGGACTTCTTAGCTGTAAACGCACACGACTGTGTTTTCCCGGCATTGAACTTGACCAGGTTGTCTGGACCCCATTGGGCAATGTGACCCAGCTCCCGGTCGAGATCCGCCACGAGTTGCTGTCTCTTCTCTTCCACGTCGTGTCGCCCATTTACTGGACGGCCAGAATAGATCCCATGCAGAGTACTATCATCCGCATAACAATGAATGCACCCACGGGCCGCACGTCATTGATATGCAGAAGATAGAGAGTTGGGGACAATACCGATCCCTGTGGTACTCTGGCATTTACCTGCAAGAAGCCGGAAGCCTGACCATCACAGAGAACCCGTATACGTCGCCCGTGCAGGAAGCTGGCCAACCAGCGGCACAACTGAGGTGACAGACCGTATGCCGGCAGCTTGGAAAGAAGTGACGCATGCCATACCCTATCAAAGGCTTTAGAGATGTCTAGGCCAATACCCAGAGATTCGCCGTGCCTCTCCATAGCCTCACCCCAGGTGTGTGTTATATACGCTAGGAGGTCACCCGTTGATCGTTTCGGCCTAAAGCCGTATTGACGATCGCTAATTAGCGAGTGATCCTCCAGATAGCCCATGAGCTGCTTGTTAATAATCAGCTCGAACACCTTGCCGATGACGGTGGTTACGGCTATGGGGTGATAATCGGCCGGTTTCGACCGATCCCCTTTCTTGGGAGTCGGCTGGATCGTCTCCTTTCAAGCCTTCTGCACTCCTCCTGACGAAAAGGAAAGGCGATACAGGCGTGTTAGCGTTGGAGACAATTCGGCTTCACTCTTCCTCAGCACCACCGCCGGAATGCCATCAGGACAACTGGCTTTCCGCTTTCCTTTCTTTATAAAAAAAGAAGTGTATTCGGGGTCATTATTGCTCTTATACGCATACATGAAATTGTCATGTTCGGTGGACTAGATACCGATATGTTTGTCACAATCTTTGGTAAGTTCATTATGGCACTCGCAGGGATACATCATTTTGTAAGATTAGACTAGTACATTTCATTGTACTTGACTGTACTGTTCCACAATATTTATTTATAAAACTGACGGGTATACAGTCACTTTCGGTTGGCATCAAAAATTTTTTTACATCCTCCAGGTTTGACACCCGGCTCGAGCAGGTGATTTTTCAAAAATCTTCAAATGAAGTTTGACTTACTTTTGAAAATAAAGGAATGTTTCCTTTCAGCAAAACTTGCTATTATCAATATTAAGGGTACTTTACGTTCAACTAGCGTCTAAATTCCATCCTGTATAATTGAAAAGAAGTATTCAACTTGTTTAGACAATGAAACTGGCGAATGGCGAGTGGTACTTTTATGTAGAATTGAACATTAAATAATTCAATTCAAAATAAAAGTATCGCTGATTTTAACCTTATATTTGGGTTTTTTCCCGGGTTTAAACCCGTTTACTCCCAAAAGACCCGGTTTAAACCCATTTCCACCTATTCTAAACCTTCTGCCCATCTCTAATTGGGTAGTAACAACTACAAACTACGCCTGTTCATTTTGACACGGCAATATGCTCATCACCTATTACGTGGGACAAAAACCTGTAAGGCTAAATGTGGGTGGATACTATTCCTACGCCTTTATTGAGTGGATGGATGTATGTAACTACATGTAATTCATCAGCTAAACTGAAACGAAATTTTCAAGTGTTAGTGACCCAAAATCTTAGCATCCTTAATGAAAAATAAAGCGTTATACCTACGTTTTAATCATTCAAACCTCGTCAAACATAATCGTAACCATTAATTCTTTATAGACATTGCGTTTGAACGTAATCTCTGAAGCTTATCCGGGCCGGTCTGTTATTCTATTAAAACCCAGGATTACAAGGCTACAATCAAGGAAATTGAAATTTTAATAAACAGTTTAATTTTGCTTCGCTGGGTCGTGGCTGTTTATGTATTATAATTATTTGAAGCTGGATTCTACACTTCTAATAATTTTAGATTATTGGGTGCGATGGGGCTATTCGGGGTTCAAACTGACCTGCGGTTGGTGCATCTGCTGTGTGACAGTAAAGACCATGGCAAAGAGAAGGAAATCTTGAAACAAAGCGCTGTGTGTTTTTTACTCCAGAGCATATTCAGCTTGTCTCGGGCCAAGTGGGGTCTATTCTTATTTCTTTTACGTGTGGAATGCCTCATGGATGATGGTATATTACTCCTACTAAAACCTGCCTGCCTTGCCTTTCCATCTGCCTACGGCTTGGAGTTCCGAGTAGGTACACCCTTGGATGGGAAACCTCAGGGTTACGAAGGGGTTTGACTACCGTCGTGCCAGTAAGCCAAACGCTATCCTGACATTAAAGATTTGAGTTTGGCAAAAAATGATAAATATTAGTTTAAATTATACTCAGCAGACAGTAGGCTGATTTGATTAATTGAATACAGATTGTGATTGGTATTAATATACAAAACAAAAGTTAATATGAGAAATATTCCAATACCATGCATACACATTGTTTTGCACTTTCAACTTTAATGAGATATTGTTACAATAAAGGTAAACCTCTATGACTTAAAGCAACATTTTAAGGATAATTTCACGTGCGCCGTGGGGACAGAAAAGGTGTCCCTATATTCCCCCCTTATGTAGTTAGTTAGTCGTCAGAAAACGTGACCTAAAGAAAATGTGTCTATAACTCGTGTGCAAATCTAAAAACCTGGGAGAATATCTTTTACTGTTGTAAATTTATTTTAAAGCTAGAACATAATCCTTGTTTGGCATCTCTTAGTCTTCGAAAACAAGTTAGCCGTCATAACGATTTTGTCGTATTAAGTACTTTTTGAAATACATCTACAAGGAAGCTCTACACTCGGCTAAAGTTGCAACAGCTCTATATGTATTTTTATACCTGCTGAAACTAAAACCATGCGGTACCCTACGGACGGGAGTCACGGGTGCCCCTTGGAATACGAACTCAAAATGTTTTTCACGCTCCCAAACTAAACCAAATATAGCCTATGTGATTCAGTAACCAGATCACGATTCTCATTAGTGACACCTATTACCACAGGTGTTTAGCGACACGCACCAGTTGAGTGCCGCAATACCCTGCAAACTGTAGTTATTGGATATAAACTGAATACCAGCATTACGCAAATCTACGTCGAATTAACATGTTCTCTATTGTCAACAACATGTTCAATACCATTTGTACGACAGGCTAGCATTATACTCGGGATGTAATTTATTATCTACAAGCGTTTACCCGTGAATCTGTCTGCGTAAATTAGTTAATTTGAGAGGTTATTTATGTGTAACAGAGCATTCTTGCCAATCTTAAAAATGTATTATTCGGATATATTACGCGTTTATTCAACACTAGCTGTTCCCCGCGGCTTCGTCCAAATAGAAGTCATTATCGCGTAAAATCATTTGCGTAGTCGGTTAGAAAGTAGCCTATGTCCTTACCAGGGACTCAAACTACCTTTATACGAAATTTCATTTAAATCGCTTCATCAGTTTAGGAGTGAAAGTGCAACAGACAGTCAGATAGACAGTGTTATTTTCGTATTAATAATTAGCTGACCCCGCAACTTCGTTTACGTGACAAAAAGTGTATAAAGAAGAGTTATTTCTTTATCAAACTCATCAAGCAGCTTATGAAGCCCTGTTTGCTTAATCATAAAAAACCCTAATAATTAAGGCTATTTTAAAATAATACAATCGCCGAAGGAATGGATACAACATCATAGATTTTCAATAAAATTTAATCATTACGTGTAGAAACTAGTACGTTGGCATTTAATTATTTACGGTACAAAATGTACTGGATAAAGTTTCATTTCGCTAAAGCGGAAGGTAGTCGTTAGGTGTTAGGTGTGTTACCGTACCTGAGAATTAACTGGAATCGACCAAACTAAATTTCAGCCAACCGTGAGTTTATCGCGTCGTGGGTGAACATGGATACTGAACCGTGCAGGGTTTTATAGGCTGTGATATAATTTTTGTATATAAACTAGAAAATTTGAATTTGTTTTCTGTATCATTATTAAAACTACCATGATAGGTTACCCTTTATTTTTTAACGTGAGGAAAATCCTACATGGATGTATGCCGGACTCCTACCGACTAAAAACCTCAAGTATCCTACCTAAAAGCCTACGGTTGGGAGCCCAGGGTAAGCCCTCGGAAGGTACCTACCCCAGGACAAATGCTATAGCTGCTAATAAATTTCATAGTAGATAATTGTGCCTCAATCCATTCGTAAAAAAATCCTTCAGCCGCCATTAAAACTGTGATTCGTAACCATGCCCATTTCGTTCACTATAATGGTAAAATGTGGACGTATTGTCATAGGGCGGAATCTCCATACAAATTATTCTTTTTCAATACTATCACCTACACTAAAAAATACGTTATTTTTGTACAGAGCTTGAATGTGTGTGTGACTACTAAGGTTAAGCAAACGTTCCGTCAAAATACCCTCTAACCATAATGACAGTTGTGGCGGAGTTGAGGAAGCTTGCTCAGTGGGAGGCAGGGAGTTGCCTATCTGTATGTAATCCTATTATATATTATCTTTTGTATTGTATGCTTTTGCTTAGTTCTTACTGCCTAGCATTATAGAATGTGGGTCGAAAATAGCTAGATGTACACGTAGAGATGCCGTGTGGGAAGGCTCTATATTTAGCTAGAGCTAAAGTAGTCCTGAGTATTGTATAGTTCTATGTCGATTATAGTTTTACAGTCTATGTTGGTTAGTTTGGTTTTCATACTTTAGTAAAGTTGTAACTATGATGATGACACTCATACTTATAGAATTCGGGATGATGATGACTTCGAAAACGGACTTCGTTATTCTTACGTGTTGAAATTCCTCAAGAATCCTATGCCGGACTCTTACCGACTAAAACTACACGGAACCCACCAATGACTACGGCCGGGAGCCCGGGGTATGTTCTCGGACGGATGTCCCAGTAGTAAGTAGTAAAATAACCTCTATTTTGTAAGACTTATGACATGCGTCACAAAAAGTTCCGAATTTGTGGTTACAGCCTTTGTTTTAAATATTGCATTGTGGTTCTATTTTGTGGTTTTCAGATCAAAATGATGCTGAAATAGTTTGGAGAACTGTGAAACATTAAACTTTTAAATATCACTGTTTCATAAATTTCCACTATCGAAAGGATTATTACATAATTATTTTCATCATTGAAACAAAGAATAAATTTAATGCTCAAAAATGCTCCAATGTACAAATAAAAAATAATGTAGTATTTTATTATTTAAATTTAACTTTTTCGATCCTTCAAAGTTATAATCCCAGTCTCCAGAAGTATCTTCAGTTCTCTTGAATTCAGATGTTATCAACTTTTATTCTGAAGAAGTGGGTCTTGAAGTTTTCACCAGCTCTAGAAGTTTTAGGAGTGCCAATCTTATATAAGCTTGAAATACATTCGGTTACCTGTGCTGCTTTTATGAGCGTGTTTTATGTGTTCATCGCTAACCTGAAAATTTTAGAAACTTATATAAAAACATAACTTACTTCAAAACATATTGAAGTCGCAAGTAATGTCGCGTCTGCGGAAAACTGGGGATCTGGTGCTGAAAATACTATTTAGAAAACCTTCCATCCCTAGAGTCTATTTTGATTGCTTTACATCAACGTTGTAAGAACTGACTTCTCTGGTCTGAACATCGAACTTCGATAATTTTATTAGTGTCCCTGAGTCAGCCTTGTCAGATGGCAGGGTAAGGAGTATTGTCAGACAGTAAGGCTATGAATCAAATTTTTCATTCATCAAACAAAATAAGCACAAACGTTTGGACGGCCTATCTGATCAATACATTGTCATTTCGTCGATATGGGTTCAAAATCGTGAACGTATGTTTATAAAGAGATGCGGCTATTGCGCAGAACAAGAGCTTTTTTAAAGTCTACAAGTGTTCCTCAAGACAATGATCGCAACATGATAACAATGATTGAACATTTTCAATCAACAATTTTATATCCTTCTAGTATAAAGCTAATTCTTCGATACGGGTGTGCTGTGCAGGGTGATCTAAACATCGTTCTTTAGTCACGTTCACTGCGTTTATCGCGGACACGTTCGGCGACTGTAATAAAAACTTCTCTAAAATGAAATATTTAATGCCACCCTGGCTGAGTGCCGCGCTCGTATTTCAGGCGCTTCAATAAACAAGCGTGTTTATTTTAAAAATAAAGCCGCACGGCTTATACACCTGACTTTCTTTTATACAACTCGCGGTGGAAGTGTTAAGGAATTTGGAATACTTGAACGATTTTTATGTATTTATAAGATCATTACATAGTACTGCATTAGATAAGTGTTATGCCATGATGGAAAAATATATCAGCTCGGGCGTTCTCAATTATATTGACTTGAAAGAGTTTGGAAAGCTTACTGGTGAATATCATCTGTCTCATATTTAGAAACGGTATACCATAAGATAATAATAGTAATTTTTGTCTGTGATTCTAGGCCATATACATAGTTAAGTTGGCGGCCATTCTGACTCTTGTAGATACGGTAAACGATAGTATGATTATTGTTTATTTATTATTATTTTGATTATTGTTTTGCTATATCAATGTTCTATACTCTCGCTTACAAGCTTATTGCCGTGCTGAAATTTACAGGGGCAGGCTATATTAATATTTTTCAAGCCACCCATCCAGGCCTTCAATTTCATTGACTTTCATTGAAGCAAGAAAACGGCATTTGTTGCTTATCTACAATTTTCGTTCAGAAATACATTTGGAAAGAGAGAAAAAATACGCCATACAACAAACGTAAATTTTACAGTTTTATTTTTGAAGTTGTTTGGTACGAAACCCTTCGTGCTCGAGTCAGACTCGTGATTGGCCGGATTTTTATGTTATCCAACCTGGTGATATGAGTATTTAAAATCCAGTTAACAGCTTTTATGAAAGCTCATTAACTTGTTTAATTGTATATGCCATGGGATTTAAAGCTCTTGGTGATATGGCACTTTCAATCAGAATCGTAGTGTGCTTGTTTGTCTCTTCAGTGATATAAAAATACTGCCATGGATACTTTTATCACTATAGTTTAAAATTAAAAAAAAACCGGTTTTGGAATAGAAAAAAGAATTAAACGTCTATAATCCCTAGAAATGTATAAAGACTTACTCGTACTCGTACCATACATATTTTCTAAAAGATGGTGTTCAGAGTTATCGGTGCCAACCTATTGATACAGTCCTACACAACCCTCATGTGCAGTGATGGAGAGGTATTCAAGACCATACGGCGTACTTCACTCCACGATAAATTATATTACTTCGAATCACAATCGCAAGGGTCGATGACTTGGAACTTTCAAAGGTTTGCGCAGCGGCTTTTCGTTTAATAAAGAATTTCGGGGCGAAATAAGGTCAGAATTGTTCATCTGATAAATTTGTAACCCTTTGTGGTTTTGATGTTCAAATGGTACCTGTTCGGTATTGAATAGTGTCCTAATATATTATGGCAATTATTTGAAGGTTATACAAGGTCGTTTATTATTTTTAGGGACGGATTTTGAAATTTTGCTCACCTCTCGGCCAGATTCTCGACGTTCCGGCTATGATGCAATAATCGTATCCTGACGCATGTCACGTGCTAAGACGATGATGATTTTTTTAAAATTAAGCTTGCCAAATTGACGTCGCCAGCCTGATGGAAAGCCGTGGCGCATCTAGCGATTGGCGGCCACTCTCACAGTCCGTAAGACTTCTGACAGTTGTCCTCAAGTTGGCGACCCTGTGATGTGCCTCTTTACGCTCTGCTTGAAGAACCCAGGATTGTTCGATGAGGGAAACACGTGCGCGGGTAGGTCGTTTCAGGTTTTTGGGTGATTGCATTATTAAGTAAACTGCTCTTGCTTTTCGGGTGCATGTTTTAAAATACACCCGGAAAAAACACAGGAAACACCCGGAAACCAAAGGCCTATGATAAGAATCTTAATAGCTTAATATTATCTATACAATACTATATTAACGTACTCAAGGCTTATTTCGATATTCAGTAAAACAAATTTTATGTTCCGTCGTAAAGATCAACTACACTTGATGTCGTTAAAAGTTTATTGTTGTGGAAATGCAGTGCTAGAGAATTTATTGACACAAGCGATTAATTGCATTTTTATTTTACCCGGTTTGAGGAGTAGTGTATTGATCAATTATTTATAGTTACTTTAAAGATGGTTGCCCGTTTCGTTGTCTTTTAATTTCTTATACCTTTTTAGTTGAAAGGTTTTTAAGTATGGATGAAGGTTTTCATGCTCTAATGACTGAAAGGATCTGTCTAAAATTTGGTAAGTACAGGTATAAATTACATAGTCCGGAATAGCACATTGCCTACTTTTTATGCACAAGATTTTCTTTAAATTAATTTGGTGTTGTGTTAACCTGTACATATCAGAGATGGGACTAGTGGTATTTTTATTACCGCTTTCTTATTCATTTGCCGAGTTGTGACTCCCCTACTAGGACTTACAAGTCTCAAGTTAGTAAACTTTTATACGCATAGACCGAGCATAAATACTTACTTACCAAACAATTTTTTTTTTTGAAGGTTATACTTTATTACATACAAATTAACTGACGTCACGTAATTGGCGGGTTGTCCAAAGTACTGATTGTTTTTTGTTTATATTTTTACTAGCTGTTTACCGTGGCTTCGACCACGTAGAAGTCGTTATCGCGCAAAATCATAACCCTCCTTTAGCACATTTTGTTAAAAAGTAGCCTATGTCCTATCCAGGACGTCGAACTATCTCCATACCAAATTTCATTTCAATCGCTCCAGCCGTTTAGGCGTGAAAGCGTAACAGACAGACAGAGTTACTTTCGCATTTATAGAGATAGGGATTTAGTTTTATTACAACTATAGATTATAAAATTATCATCACACACACCATTTCACACGGTATTTTGAATCCAGATAGTGACGGGCATTGGCGCGCAATTCATTCTCAATGACGTTAAGCCAAAGCTATTTGGATCTAAATCTCGTGCCGCTTTCCGGTGAAGGCTACATGGCTAGACGTTATTTCCCCACGTACTCTGACTGTACCGCCTCTCGTTGGCACAAGACGTGACCATACCAGTGAAGGGTACACTCATGAAACGCATTTAGGTAAGTAAATGTAAGGTAGATGTATAAAAGTCGATATAGGCTACTTACACTTGGTTTGTAAAAGTGTCGTGGTGGAAAATACAAAACGCCTACAGTATGGGGTGCTTTATAAAGGATCTTAGAAGATTTTTACAAGATCGGCAGCGCGAGTGTAGCGCCTCTGGTATTGCAAACGTCCATAGGCTACAGTGACCGCCAGTATACCTGGTGGGCCATGTGCTTGTGTGTCACCTAAGTAGTACAAATCAAAAGTTGTAAAGAATGTAAGTGTTATGTAGGAATTTCAAAAAAGAAAAGAAGTTGAAAATATTGGCACTGCTTTTCCGTGATCATGGCGCTTGCAACAGTACCGAAATATCTAAAAGAGATTAAATGACACACATCATGGTAACGGAATATCCTCCTGTTCGCAGAAATAGGTACATTATTATGCTATAGTACGTATGTATGTATAGTAATATACTTATGCAAATAGTTATTCATACACGAAAACTACCAACCATAAATTTTGTTTGAAATTGCAAATTTAAATAAAGTAATTTAAGTTATGGGTAAGCAACAAAGTTTCCGTAACACGACGTTATCAGAAATAGCAGGACGACATTGAGTCGTCATTTTAATCCCCACTTTAGGGGTGACCAAATCTGCGCATAATTTGCAACCCTCATTGCATAATTGATCACCAACATTAATACTGGCTAACCTTAAATTGAATACGGCTTGACAAATTATAGGCGCAACTGTAACGTCGTGCATGCCCTTTACACATACTACGCATGATTTTTCAATCCGCACCTATTATCTAGCGATTACAAGGGTGGGTTCAGACAGATTTGGGATGTTTTTGCGTACTTCGTTCGAATAGCGTTGACGGGGACGTGCGGGACGTAACGACCTCACGAATGATTTATTGACAACAGCGATGTGACTGGCGAGCTGTTATTTTTTCTAACCCTATTTTATCTTTAAGATTTTTCCTCCAAAAGTCTACGATATATGGAACTGATATATGCTTTCCGCCCAATAAAATGAGTACTAAATCTGGTAAAATATTAAGGAATATTCTTGAAAGCTGTAGTTGGAAATTGGGAAGCACGTATTGATTCGTACACGGCTAGACGCTGTAACTTAGAAACCGTTACAATTTTCACGTAAATGCATCATTAAATATTGCAAGCCGTCGTTGTCGAATGAACGCAAGTAGATTGCGCTCTTTTGACACTGAAGAACATCAGTAATTTATTTTTCATTTCAATTAGAATTGGCGTAACGCCAGCGTTTTCCATGGATGCCATGTAAAGATATTTATATATTTTCGGAACGCCCAAAGTAACAGATATATTTTCGTTTTAATAGATATACGGTCCTTGGAATAAATATTACTCGGCTAATGGTTACAGAATCGAATCTTCAGTGCGTGTTTATGGACCAGCAGAATCTCGAGTCATCAAGTCTTAGGAGCTCAGATTTATATTCTAATGTGAAATATGAATGTACTTTTATTTATCTTCACCATATTTACGTATTGTTTTAGGTATTTGCCTATATCACCTTTATACGAGCATGAATTCTACGTAGTATTCGAAACTTTTGCTTCAAAGTCCGAGGTCCACTTTACTGTTCATTTAGTTCTTGCAATTTCAGTATTCACGTTTGTAAGACATTGTGTGACTTATTTGTACAAATTTTGTAAGAAAATTTTGAAAAAGATGAAGAAAATTGTAAAACAAATTGTAAGAAATGAGATAAAACATCTCACGCGGTATCTTAATTGACATTCAAATTTTTGAGCATCTTTATTATCTTTATTAAATCTTGTCCAATATTATCGCAATAGTAAGCGAAAATTGATGTAGCAATAGCGTAGACCAATACATTTAATCGCTTTGATCAGTACATTTAATCGCTACTTCCTAAGAGTAAAGTTTGCGCAAACTTGCGATCACACATCACATTAACGCATTGAATCATAACACTCAGTCATTACAAACGCGTGATCAAACGATGATCTCATTGTTAGATCAGACAAATATTGCAAAAACCTGTTTAATGAACATGAAACAAATTTTGCCTGAAACCTTTGGCTAGCGTGTTATCTTCACAAATAAAATATTCAACTAAAATTGTCCTCAAAGCACCAGAATATCGCCCAATCAGCCGGTTTCAGTTTTTTTCTTCATTAGGGTTGACTCAAAAGCTTATTCCGTTTTATATTATATTGGATCCATAATCCAGGCTCAACGATAGTTGCTTTGTTCAATGAAGCCACTTTGAAAGCATAGTTGAAAGAGTCTCTAAAAAAAGAAAATATCGTGCATGCAATCAAGCGGCCCACTGTGATTAGCTCGCAAAACCGATGACACGTCCCGCCATTTTATTATGCCTATGTGCAGTCTGTGTGCACCTTGTTATTTTAAATTGGACGCGCAGTACAAAGAATCGAATAATCAGTGTTGGTATAAAATGTGATCGTGTCAATTTTATTTCTTTCAGACTTTTTTATTGTATTTCGTATTCGATACTGGGAAGTCCGTGTTTATGTAGTTATCTTATATGAAAATTACATTATGACAACTAAGCATTGTTCACAGTAGCATTAGTTTATATTCAAGAAACAGGTACTTATATCAATAATATGACAAAAAATTTAGTTGTTGCATCGATAAGGTTAACTTTTTTAACGGAGATGAGTGGCTCTTGGGTATGATATTAAAACTTGACACAGGCCATGTGTGAATTAATAATTTATAATCATTTTATACGGGTGGAAATTCCAACGGTACCAACGTGCAGGAGTTCTGATTCCCGGGTAAGCCCTAGACAGTGGTAACTTCTTCTATTATAATAAAAATGGATCTGGGAAATGTATGTACGCGCATAACTTTAGAACGGCTGGACCGATTTTGCTAATTCTTTTTTTGTATTAATTGTAGCCAGCGCAAGGTTTGTACCCAAAAAAAATAAAATTATTCATATAGCGGAACAAAGTTCGTCGGGTCAGCTAGTTCTTCATAATATATTGCAAAAAAACATCGATTTTATTGTTTCATAACGTATATAAACTTCAAATAAAATCTTTACATTTTTGACAGACCATCCTACTACTTTTAGCAGTAGAAAAGTATTCTTCGCGACTAGCATAGGGAGAGAAAGAGCAATTGATATTTATCTTTAAAAGTGACTTAATTTAAAGAAGAAAATGTTTAATAACAGAAGAACAGATATTAACTCTCACAACTCTCCCGACGTCGCTCGTTTATGTCCGAAACGTGATATTTTTGAGAACTGAGAATAACGAGATGAAAAGTTTGAACGGACGATTTCATCAGGCTTCCAAACATAATGTGAATCGAGTTGGGGACGCAAAACCTGAGCGTCCGCTTCAAATTTTGTAATACTTTAAGCAAACTTGTGAAGCAAAGTTAGCGAGTTGCCGACGAACAGGTGCTGCATCGAATACGTCCGATATTCACGAACGGGTCTTGCACATAGAAGTAAACAGACCCGCCATTCGAACTAATTGTTTTAAATAGAATACTACTTTTATATGTAACGTAATATTTGATTCGGTACTTAGGTATTGAATGGTGTACAATGAATCGTTTCATGAATTCTTACACAGCATACAAACACGGTAGTCGAAGGTGAATTACGCACATACTTTGTAAGTGGGCAGTTTTGTTGGTCACATGAAATGGCAAGCCTAACTGCAGTCACTGGGAAATACACAGGAGGAAATAAATAACGATTCTTATAAAGGAACCAAAATACAAAAGTCATCCATATTTTATATTTATATCCATATGTTAATATGCAACATTAGTGTAGTAGATCTTTAAAGGTGGCTTCTATGAATTCATACTACTATGTTCCAGATATAGATCTCGAACATAGTAGTGCTCATGGTATGCAGGGTGAGAGCTCGAGGGTGGTGATGCAACGCGTTCGAATGAGATAACGAACCCGTTCGGGAGCTACGTGCCTTTCCTGACTCCGTCTGTCAAACTTCGGACTGATTATTTTGTTGAATATATGAACACATTTGATAGGTAATAACGTGAAGTTTGTGTTATCGTTGACGTAAATATCTTTACTAATTTCATGAAGCAGATGACCTTGTTTGGTTGTAAGCGCTTATCTCAGAAACTGATACTTAGTTACAATTAAAAAATCCGAACGACCGAGGAAGGTACATGAATTACTTACATACTTTCACGGACACCAATAGCTTCATGTGGGTACCTGTTCAATCAAGATGACGGCGCCCGCTGCTTTTTCCAGTCTACTCGTGACCACGGCTGTTGCAATATAGCCGAAACGTCGAGAGGGGGGAATAGTTAGATGTTCACGCGGAAAAGACCCGAAATATATTATAATGACCAAAAAACTAGCTGCGAAGCAACCAAAACCTGACACTCTGTCAACTGTGTCCTTTGAGAGGAGAAACAAGAATATAGTATAGGCCTGGCACAGATTACCGCCAAAATGGTACCTAGTATTTTTATACCATTTGCAGCAAGACAGTATAGGGCCGGCGCCCATTATCGGCATCGGCAAGGAAAAGGATTTTTTGGTGGCAAATAGCAATATACTATAATATAATGGCAATAAAGTAGAAATTTCCGTGATATGTGGTCGTAATAACAAAAATACCGCTTCGGTATGCTTGAGGCTGCTGTATCGGCAGCCTTGAGAATGCTTCGGGATGCTTCGGCATCCTTCGGTACGCCGCCGGCGCCGAGGCGAGGGGAGGCATCCGCCATTTGCATCAAAGGTTGTTCACCCAAAATCTTCTTGATTGATTAGATTTCTCTTCTTCTTCAGCAAGAGTTGCTATGAACACTAGATCCCAGTCCACCATATTAAATACAATTCAGACAACTAGCTTGTAACAACTCTGAGACTGTTATGACGAGAAATACGATATTGAGACGCTTCGGCAAGCTACAGGACGGTGCGGCATCCTTAAGGACGCCTCGTCATCCCTAAGAACGTTGCAACATGCCAAAGCATAATTGCCGATAGTGTGCGCTTGCATGTAGGATGCTGAAGGATCCTTTTCCTTGCCGATGCCGATAATGAGCGCCGGCCCAAGTCTCGTCCAATCAAAGTAATATTGATTAACAAAAAAATATCTTTAAGTCAACATATTGTTTAATCAACATTTTTGAACCTTGCTGCTTACTATTAAAGTTGACCCGACCCAGCTTCCCAGTGTTGTAAAAGCACTGTGGTAATGAGGGCAGAATTATACATTCGTATTGACGGCGCACAAAAAGTACAAAGCTTAATAGCCAGTCTGGGTCGGAAAAATACTGGGTAGTCTATATATAAAGAACAAAGCTGATTAAATTGCTGCTGGAACGGAGACGAGATGCTCTTTATTGGAGCACGGCTGTGGTTGCGTGTGGTCTGAACATCGCGAATTTTGTACAGTGAGATATGGACGCCCGCAAAGTTAGTTGTATTAGATGAAACCAATCCTTTGAGAGACCCACACAATAGCTATTTTTGTAAGACAAAAACTTGTTTATTTATTTTCTTGTGTTGTAAACCGACTTGATAAACCAGTACCAGTACTATCGTTATTACTTTTAAACTATCGCATTCCATAGTGCTTTTTCTGGAATAAATTATAACTAGATACTTATAAACTATGCTCCCTTTTAGATTGTCTAACATTTTGATCAGGTTGCATCATCAGAAGTGGGACTTATTTATCGAGTACCTGTATTGACTCATCCAATTTTATAGTTTCTATTTCAATAATATTCCACTATAGTTCAGTACTTTATAACTTGGTTATAAGTCCTATCAAAGTTCACGACTTGACGTACGCCTCTTTCAATTTCATTTTTGAATGGGGCTTGACAACTCTCTTGATGCTGGGCAAACTGTTTGGTAAGTACAAGGTGTTGCCATGACCTGGTCCCATAGTAGGTGCACCACTTGCAGATGAGGCTGGCTTGGATCCCGAAAATCTGGAAGGGGGGGAGAGGGCGCTATTCCAAACATTCTTTACTTTTGAATCAGTTCAGATTAAACATAAAGTAACAAGTAGGTAACCACTGCAGTGAATAATTCTCTTTTGTATAAATGGTGACAATGTTGCGTTTAATAAATAAAAATATCGTTCTCAAATTTTAAAAATAAACATTTAGTTTTAATGAAATAAAAGGTACCTACTCGAATGATAAATATTCATGAAATTTCATATGTCATGGTGATGTTGGATGAGATAAAGCAGTCATTAATCATCCTTATTGGTATAGGTTTTTTGCCACAATATTTTTATTATTAAGGGACATTCTATGAGTAGGTATATGTACCTACTTATTGCTTTTATTGTGTTTATGCAGGTCATGATATGGAAATTCGGTCGCAGGCCCGCTCGCCCCTCAGATTTCGCCCCTTATGAGCTCAGGGTTACTATTCGCCCCTTCACATTTTAGATATGCCATTTCGCCCCTTGATTATCATTTGCTTGAAAAGTACAGTCAGAAAAGACAACGTGTTTTTAAGGATGTACATCTAATATCCCACTAATATACTGCGAAAGTTTGTAAAATATAAAATATAGGTAGATGTATAGCTGTATGAGTGGATATTTAAATGGATAGATGTATAGATGGATGGAGGTATACAAAGACAAATATATGTATAGAAGGGTATGTAGGTATAGATAGGTGGATGTATAGATGTATGAGTTGTTATATAGATGGATAAAATATAAATGTGTAGATGGGTGAATGTATAGATAGATGGATAAATGTGATGATATATGGGATGGATGTATGGATAGATGTATAAATGGGTTGATGTATAGTAGGATCTTCGCCGTTCTTTAATGCTTTAACAGATGAAGGATCTGACTGAAAGTTTGTAAGTATAGAATATAGATAGATGTATAGCTGTATGAGTGGATAATTAAATGGATGGATGTATAGATGGTTGGAGGTATACAAATATGAATATATGTATAGAAGGGTATGTATGTATAGATAGGTCGATGTATAGATGTATGTGTTGTTATATCGATGGATAAAATATAAATAAATAAATGGGTGAATATATGGATGTATGGATATATGTGATGATATATGGGGTGGAAATATGGATATATGTATAAATGGGTTGATGTATAGATGGATCTTCGCCGTTCTTTAATGCTTGAACAAATGAAAGATCTGACTGAAAGTTTGTAAGTATAGAATATAGGTAGATGTATAGCTGTATGAGTGTATAATTAAATGGATAGATGTATAGATGGTTGGAGGTATACACAGATGAATATATGTATAGAAGGGTATGTATGTATAGATAGGTGGATGTATAGATGTATAAGTAAGGTATATAGGTGAATAAAATATAAATGAATTGGGTAAATGTATAGATGGATGGATATATGTGATGATATATGGGATGGATGTATGGATAGATGTATAGATGGGTCGATATATAGATGGATGTTCGCCGTTCTTTAATGTTTGAACAAATGAAGGATCTGACTGAAAGTTTGTAAGTATAGAATATAGGTAGATGTATAGCTGTATGAGTGGATAATTAAATGGATAGATGTATAGATGGTTGGAGGTATACACAGATGAATATATGTATAGAAGGGTATGTATGTATAGATAGGTGGATGTATAGATGTATAAGTAAGGTATATAGGTGGATAAAATATAAATGAATTGGGTAAATGTATAGATGGATGGATATATGTGATGATATATGGGATGGATGTATGGATAGATGTATAGATGGGTCGATATATATATGGATGTTCGCCGTTCTTTAATGCTTTAACAGATGAAGGATCTGACTGAAATTAACATTTTGATAAAACATGGGCTATTTTTATCCCTGGAATAATAGTAAATGATGTGAAAATAGTCTTAATAAAACATCATGTTGGTAGGAATGTAAATGATATATTTAACAAACTTAGCAACAAATAATCACAGACAGGTAAATTCACACAAATTTACTGGTTTTCTTAGTTTTACTTTGGTACTAATTTAGCCTTATCGCAAAAATAATGACAGAAAGGTACAACACTTACATCACTAAAATTTAAAGTATGCAATATAGAGCCTAAAATATGCACCTCAGCATTATTTTATATACTTATTACTACGTTTTGAAACATATAATCACAGATTGGTAGATTCAAGCTTAAAAGTAAGGAATATAGAGCCTAAAGGCAAAATATACACAATAGTTTTTAATGTTATTGCTGCACTAATAAATAATTTAATAAAATAAAATTATAAATAATCACAGAATAATCACAGTGGTGTATTTTGCGGCGCAATGTCGCCGCAGAATCAAGTTCGCACCTTGTTATACTTGAGAAGAAAGAGAGAGAACTATACAAAATACAATCGTGTGCAAAGAGTACAGCAATAGTCATACGTGGAGTATTTTGCCGGTTTACCACTGTTGACCGAAATTCATTTGATCATTTGACGTGTGACCGAAAAAACATTAGGCTATTCTACTACTGATCAAATGAACAATTGACCAAAAGAGTTTTTATCGAACAAACATTTGGTATTTTTACTACTGATCGAATGAACGTTTGGCCGAAAAACAGTTGACTAAAGAATATGTTAACAGTGGCTGAATCAAAATGGCTAGGTTAGGTTAGGTTAGAACTGCGACCACAACGCACGAGCCGAGCGAGCGAAGCGAGCGTGCCGCGGCAGCGGCCGGCGAGTGCCAAAAACGAAATCTACTTATTTCGCTTTTGTTTGTTAAAATATTCTCTAGTCAACTGTTTTTCGACCAAACGTTCATTCGATCAGTAGTAAAAATACCAAATGTTTGTTCGATAAAAACTATTTTGGTTTATTGTTCATTCGATCAGTAGTAGAATTGCCTAATATTTTTTCGGTCACACGTCGAATGATCAAATGAATTTCGGTCAACAGTGGTAAATCCGTATTTTGCGGCGCAAAGTCGCCGCAGAATCAAGTTCGCACCCTGTTAATAAATTGATAATTTATTGTAAATTAAAATAATGCCACATGGATATCTTCAGCTTTCTTCTCAGGTACTGAAATTTCTGAGTACCTGAGAAGAAAGAGAAAGAGCCATACAATATACGCTCGTGTGTAAAGAGTACAGCAATCAATCATATGTGTAGTATAGTGCGGCGATAATGCTGTCAATAAATTTATATTAGAAAAGAAGAAAGAAAAAGTATTAATTCATTTGTGAAGTAACGCTTTTAAATATGTATATATTTTACTAACAATTTTGTGTCAACCGTACAAAACACATGTAAAAGTCATAAAAATGGTGTAAGGGGCGAAAAGATGCACCAAAATAATTAATTTAATGTTTGAATCATACTCGCCCCTCGTGAAGGGGCGAATCTATACACCAAAAAGGGGCGAGTTAGGAACTTTATTCGAAGGGGCAAGATCTGAGGGGCGAGCGGGCCTGCGACCGGAAATGGTCGGAAATTCTCCCTCGGGCATGGCGAGAGGTTGCCTTGGACTTTGGACCTGCTAATATAGTTGAAGATATAATATATAGATGGCCGTCCAAAGGAAGCCCAAGAATAGCTCGTATTGGAAATCATACTGAAACCGAAATACAAAATAGAGGGTTACTTTTTTCCTACCTCTGTTCCTACGTGTTCTGTTAAATACTTCTGTTGGCAGAACTACTGATAATTTTATTCCTATATATGATACTAGCGACCCGCCCCGGCTTCGCACGGGTGCAATGCTGATACTAAATACACTAAGTACCGAAAAACTGTGAACTCCCTTAGAGCTCCTCGCGGCGACCCGTCGCCGCGCATAATAATCAAGTTTTTCCGTAAAGCCCCGCGCGGCGACCGGTCGCCGCACCTACCCAGACGACTTTAAACTTAAATTTAGCCTGCTTACGTCCTACTTTTCAATGAACAGGTTTATTGCATGTGTAGTTTATAACATTTTCTTGTTTTTGGAATCTTATGAAATGACGTCAATGGGCCAGAATTATTTACAAAAATCGAACAGTTGAAGTTGAGAGTGGATTGCGCATGGATGGCGTGCGTTTGTGTAGTACGTGTGTGTTTCGTGTTTTTATTATAAATAATGTGTTTGCATTATTATTTATTATTATACACAGTAAAATAAACAATATATCAATAATCCGGTTGGTGTTTACAGGATCGTAAAATATGGTGTGGTGGTAGAGTAATCAATGTTTTTTTTGTTGAGTGCGTGTGTACCAAGTGCAAGTGTGCGTGTGTGTTTTGTTTTTTTATTATAAATAATGTGTTTTCATTATTGTTTATTATTATACACAGTAAAATAAACAATTTATCAATAATCCGGTTGCTGTTTGCAGAATTGAAAAATTTGGTCTGGTAAGTGAGATAAAAAATTTTTTTGGGAAATGGGAAATCTTTTTTCATTTTTAGGGTGGTGGAGCTAGGTCCACGTGATTACCGATTTTCGATATATTTTTTTAGTGTGTTGAAGGGTTAAAGCATTGTGGATCCCAAACCCGCAGGGATATGCGGAAAAGTTTTTATGTTGTCGTTAAAGACCATAGTTGTTTATCAAAATATAAGATGAGACCTTTATACTTTGATACTGAACTGACAAATTGAGTCATTTTATGGAAAAGTTGTAGTACTTAATGTTAATTAGCACTATATTTCCTATCCAAAACAAATTCGACGTGTTAGATCGTATTTCCACCTATTTTAAAATCCAGACCAGTGTGCGGCCGGCCGGTACAGCCGCAAACGCTACGTCCCGCAATTTTATATCTGTAATATCTTAGAAAATATTCATTTAAACCATATCTGTAAAGGGCCATATAGGTCTATATTAAATAAACAATGTTTTTAAGGTATTTAATTGGATAAGGATTAATGCTGTATTGGTTAAAACCGCTTCGAAAATAAGCCATTATTTCTCGTAAAAAGTAAATGACATAAAAATGTTATTGTGGGATATCCATAAGAGATAGAGATATGCCATCGCGGAGTTTTCTGTAGACCTTTACCATGTGTACAATACTTAGTACATTATTATGATAAATCTCGTAGGATTCAGCCTGCGTTTGCAATGTAAGTGGAAAAAATGTAATTATTTACGACATCACATTAGAAACTTCAAAAATAACAGTATTTCTCCACTATTTATTGGATGTTATTATACATATGAACCTTCCTCTTGAATCACTCTATCTATTAAAAAAAACCGCATCAAAATCCGTTGCGTAGTTTAGAAGATTTAAGCATACAAAGGGACATAGGGACAGAAAAAGCGACTTTGTTATACACTATGTAGTGATGATGAGCATTGCAACGAGACCGCAGGGACTTCCTTGATAGATCTTAAGATATTAGATTGTGCGCCCGGCTCAATCCTCGTGGAGTTTTGTTCCCGTTCGCGCAGTCCACGGGAAGCGTCTGGGAATAAGAGTATCCTTTGTGTTATTCCAGGGATATAAGTAGTCCTTGTATTATACCAGGCTAATCAGTTAGATTAGCCTGTGTACCAATTTCAGCCGATAGAGCGTGTTTGATTGACAAACATCCAAACATCTTCACACAATTTCACATTTATGACATTAATAGATTTTCTTACGCATTTATTTGCTCATGGAAGCTGTGCCAAACCCCAACCGGCTAAAATCGCATGGTGCCCATTCTAGCTTACTACAGATAATGAGGTAAAAAGAGTTAGGTATTTAGTTTTGGTAATAAACTTATATCCCCAGTACTTACTTAACAATAATAGAACTGAAATAGGAATAGTATATGCAATATTCAGTTGTCACTAGTATATAGAGGAATATCCAATTACCCAGAATTCTGACGAACAATGGTTCATCGCATAAAATCAAACGGGCTGGATCACAAAGCAGATCATTATTAGTTGTAGCCTGTACACCGTATGATAAAGTTTAATTCAATCAAACCTCATCCAATTCTCTATTCTAAAATGATTTGTCGTAACTGGCATTATTATCAGATTTTGGAGGAAAATGTGCCTGAAGCACGCGTGGTCCCGTGGACTCAGTGTTCTGTAAACGGTCACTGTAATAAGCAACATTTACAATGGCCGATTATGGATGGGTGACCACCACATGACCACTTTGTGACATTTGCGAGCGTTTCGTGCTTCGTTAAGCCGTTGGTTCTGGTTGCTAGAAAAATGGCAGTCGTTTGCCAAGTTGAAAGCCTTAATAGGCGGCTTGAAAATTTCAACTGCGGGCAGTCACAACCTGCGCCTGTCCATATCAACACGGCAATACGACTTATTATAATACTTTTACTAATGTCGTCTATACGTGAGTGTGAAAGATTGCATTTACAATTCAAATCATTTTATTTATTTAAAAGAAATGTGATACATTATGAGATGTTATACTATTGTTGTACATAACTGCTGAGCACTTGCGGAACATGCACATTAGTTCGTTTTGATTTTTTGTGTAATACCTGTAAGACGTTAAGATGTTTTATAATGAAACTGCATAGTCTTATGTTATTTTTTCTATGTCTCAATAGGTTTATGCGATAAGGATATACTGGATTATTTAAATCAGTCTGAATTCAAATTAGCCGATGAAGAAGACCCAGAACTTTTATCAGAGCGCTGTGATACCGATTCAAATTCCGCGTCTCCAAATTCTTCAGACGGGGAAGATGAACATGGTCCAGATGGTACAGATATATCTTTGGCCTCGTCGACTATCCCTATCCTCGGGGGTCATGAAAAACCCAGACGTGGTCCGAGAACACGCAGAGGGAGATCAAGGGGTGGTGTGAGAACGAGGGGAGGCCTGTCACGACGTGATAACTCGTTACCAAAAACCAACAGTTGGAATAATATTTTTCAGCCAAGGTACAATTTTATCGATACTAGTAACTGGATTGAAGAAGACTATGTAAAGCAGTACATTTCTGATAATATATTAGAGCAGATGGTGGACGCGACAAATAGAACATACTTACTAAAACACGAAAAGGAATTGAAATTAACTTTGAAAGAATTAAAATCTTTTATGGGGATATTGCTAATGATGGAGTGTATCAATTTGCACAAAAATCAGGATTGGTCGTATAGATATGGCATTCAAATCATAAAGAACACCATGACTCGAGTACGCTTTTTCAGCATAAGGGCATCTTTGAAAGTTGTCGTTGACGCTGAAGTACCGGCACATGACAAAACAAATAAGATCTGGAAAGTTGCTCCACTTTTTAACGCTGTATCGAATGGTTTCTTTTTGGCAACTTTCCAGATCATATTATATTGGCTGAAAAATAGGCTTTTCCAATGGCGATAAATGACCAGTCCAACTGTTGGTTTCTGGTAACCAGTTATCACGTCGTGACAGGCCGCCTCTCATTCTCACACCACCCCTTGATCTCCCTCCGCGTGTTCTCGGACCACGTCTGGGTCTGATCGTGCCATAATTAAGAAGTTCCTTAGGTAATCCTTATTTGTAAAATTAGATTATAAGAAAAAATAAGCAATCTGCGGGCTGTGCTTCATCTTACGCGTTCCTACTTGAAATAAATATAATTAATAAATTATGTTATTGATAATGCGGTAGTTTTTTTTCTATATATTACTAGTAATCTTGTTTTTTATATAGGTAGATATATTACTGCTATTATTTTATTCACATTTTACTAATATTTCGTTATAGAAAGTACATAAAGTAATAATTAATACCCAATGTCATGTATATATGACAAAAAAATACGTTCGCATTGAGAACTAGTGTCATATATATATGACATTGAGAAAATCTACATTTTCCAACTGATATTTTTTATTTTATTTTTTCAGTCATTTGATGCCTTAAATAGTAAATTGGGATAGTTTTTGTTTTACTTTTGCACTAAAAAGTTCCCTGGGCCCCAGGAGGTTAAAGTAAGCGCATGCGCTCACTCGGTCGTAGTCGGTTATTGTTCCGAAGTTAAAACACGAGTGGCAAGATCAGATTTTCCACAAGATGCCTTCCTATGCGTTCCCGAAATGTAAAAACACTACCCTAAATTCGAATAAAGAATGTATGTGTGCATGTCGTGTCTTTGCTGCAATATCTTTGTGTGTGAACTAGTCTCACTTTTAGCCCCTCTCTATAAAATAGAGTGCAGAGGGGCTTATGTCGAGACTTTTTCTATAGTCTGTGACTCTGTCGCATTAAACAACGTCAATGGGTCACGTGGATCATCTGTTCAAAGTTTGAAATAAAATAAAAATGACAACGTCAATCGGATTGAACTTTCACAATAAACGTGTTAGAGAGGGGCAGTCGGTTGAGAACGATCTCACGGCTTCTTGTTTGAGTTTGTAATGTATGACGTGGGCCCGTCTATACTATTGCTTGGTCGAAGCTCCAGACTTCAGTTTCTTATAGATATTCTGTCATCTGCAGACCGCTTATCCTATCTCTGTATCGAATAAAACGTGGATTGATGGAGCACACTCCATTAATCTGCCAATGCCAAGGACAAACTGATAGATGGGTGACACGACATTACCAATGTATTACGATGTCATCAATCAAATTCGCCCTATTCGACGCCGAAGTAATATTGCCCAATATTTAATAGATACGAAATATCTATAAAAACGATTACTAGAGTTTTAGAGCTTTGAACAATAAAAAACACCAGCCAAGTGCGAGTCGGACTCGTTACCATGAAGGGTTCAATAGCAGCAAGTAACATAATATAAAGTTTCGTTGTAACTTTGATTGATGTTTTAACATGTTCGCTGTGGCAGTGATTTTTGTAGACGAAAATTGTAGGTTATGACGTATTAAAAAAACTACTTTCTAGATCTGGTACCAACCAATTTTCGGTGGAAGTTTGCATGGCAATGCACATCATAATTTTTCATTGATTCATCATTATGTTATTTTAGAAGTTAGAAGGGGGGGGGGCACATTTTTTCAAGTGGAAGTGTCTCTAGCATTTCTAAAGACCGATCTAAAGATTCCCTCACGCGTATGAGTTTGATAAATAATTTTTTTTTGAGTTTTAGTACTAAGTATGAGAACCCCCAAAATCTATTGCTTTTTTCTATTTTTGTGTGCATTTCTTAATGCGGTTACCAGAATACCCCTTCTTCTCCACTACTTACCAAGATTTAATAGCATAGGCCTTATAGTTTCGGAGAACAGTGACTGTGACATACGGACAATCAGACAGACAGACATGACGAATCTATAAGGGTTCCGTTTTTTGTCATTTGTCTACGGTAACCTTGAAACCGGGCAAGTGCGAGTAGGTTTCGCGCACGAAGGGTTCTGTATCAAAAAAAGGTTTTTATGTACACAGCGAGTTTTTTTTAATACCTCTAAGGTGGCAGACAAGCATGCGGCCCACCAGAAGGATCGGTGGTCACCGCAGCCTATGAACGTTTGCAACACCAGAGGTGCCACAACCGCGCCGAGCCGACCCTGTAAAAACCTTCTAAGCCACCTTTTGAAGAACCCCATACTGTAGGCGTTTGGGAAAACCGAGGCAGGGAGATTATTGAAGAACCTAAGCGTGTTCCAAGTGCAGCTAAGTTCATCAAAAAGACAATTGCGTAAAGTACTGGCGATGCCGAGCTATATGTATGAATATGAACACGAACTGTATCTTCTTAAGGTAGTATTTTCAACGTGTTGAATTACGGTAATTGTAAGTCCCTGTACATTACCGACATAATCATTATTTTAAACATAACACAACCGACGCAGTTTCAAAACTAAGCTCTGTAAAGATACCCTCATTTATTAGGAGCATGTTATAATTAAACTAATCTATTGGACGCGTGTGTACCACGATCTTCCATTATACTTAGAGCTCCCACTACTCAAGCTTATCTTCGTTTTATCCGTTCTTTGTGAACGCTGTGGAGATGTGAAGGGTCTAAGTATTTTGGACATGTGTTGTTGCTTGTCTGATGTCGTAGAAGCGCCTTCTTGTGTTGGCAGGCTCCTTTAATTAATGTCTCTGTAGCTGCACGAGTAACACGTATTCAATAAGAACGTAGTATAATGGTACCTATATTTAAAGTAAATTTTGAATTAACGTAGTTTTATAATGTAGGTTAGGTACTAGCTTTGCCCTTCTTCGAATAGAGGAAATCTGCAAAATTAGTTCACGTTTATTATTAGTTATACGATTCGCTGTCTTTGGTAGTAGCAAGAATATTATAGCCAGTAGAAGACATTAATATTATAGACTAGCTGATGCCCGCAGCTTTGCCTGCGTAAAATATTGTTGACTATAACATATCTCTGTAGGCACCAAATTTCAGCCAGATCCGTTCAGCCGTTACAGCGTTAAAGAGTAACAAACATCCACACTCACAAACATTCGCATTTATAAAACTATCTAGTTAGATAGATTTCTGATTCACAAATTCATAATGCATATTATATGAGCCAAGTAAATTTATTTATTAAATACATTTCTTAATTCAATGGCTAAACTACTACTTGACACAACTTCTCATCTAAGCAATTGACATCGTAACTTAGTTCCTTCTTCAGGTAGTCCAAGCCTACGATGTTTGGACAAATCGAACTACTGTAGTCTTTGTCCTCCTAATACAGATGGTCCAATCAAGACCTGGTAACGTAATAACAATGTAAATTTCATCAGCTGAGCGTTCATGTTCATTGTAATGGCTCTTTTCAGTCCTGTCGCATGTAGTCTTCGTAGAGGCTATTCCCGTATTTTACAAAGACTTAGTGAGTCTGTTTCCTGACAGAATGTAGTCAGCACTATATGTAGAATAAAGTTCGTGCCTTCCATGATCAGTCTGCTGACAATCTTTGTCGTAAGGATTGAGCGTAGATGGTAACATGCGGTGTTATTTTATTGACCAGTGGAGACTACCTGAAGCGTGGTCTTTCATTTTTTCTGGCTAGCCGTCTTAGAATTTTCTTCTTCTTTTCACAAATGTATTTTTGTCACACAAAATTTGAATAAATTACCAATTATACTTCCGTATAGCTTAATAGGTTAATATTATACCAAAATAGCGCTTTTTATTTAACTTTATGACTTTGTAGTAAAATCATCACTTTGAAGTCTGAAGTAAAACCATAACATAAATGACAACGCTTTCACAAATTATGTGTCAAAATAAAAAGTAATTTAAGTATAAAATAAGAGTATTTAAGGAGTATTGATATCAACTCCGGAGAAAATCAGCCCGAAAATAATTTACATTCCCTTTTTAGCTCGTTATAGTATAAAATTCAATAAAATACGAAACACGTCTTCCATCAATTATGTTAATAATACTATATGCCAAATTTTAAGTAGATCGGACCAAGGAATCACGTTGTCCCATACAAACTTTACCCTCCTTTTTTATACCTTTGGAGGTGGAATTTGCAAAATGTTAAAATTACTTTTTTCATATTGTATCAAACATCGCTCATGCTTAGTTTCATCATCGTACCGTTAACCGTTTAAACAATAATTTATAATAACTTTGGGTCTAGGGATCGAACCGCAAAATTAAGTTTGGTTTGAATTCTATATACTTTTCCGGGATAAAAAGTACCCAGTGTGGTCCCCAGGCTACTAAAGAATAATTATACTAAGTTTCAACGTAATCGAACCGGTAGTTTTTGCGTGATGCCTGAACAAACAGACAGACAGACAGACAGACAAAATTTTTTTTAATTACATTTTTGGGTTCGGTGTCGGTCTAGTAACACCCCCTGCTATTTATTTTTTTGATATTTTGAATGTACATAATTTTCACTTCTACAGATTTATTATAATATAAGATAAGATAAGATGTCAATAAAGTTGTCAAAAAATATAAACAAAAATATCTTTGACCTTTATAATAATAGAATAGATACACACACCCATAGATTTAGAATTTTTCGCTACTCTCAATAGATATACAAAGCGTGCGAGCGAGACCTCATTATCCATAGCACTTAGCTCGAGAGGAAAAGAGAAAGCAAATTGTGTATTCATATGTCAGTATTTTGAATCGCTGAGCCCGCTGGGATCCTATGGCGGCTCTATGTTATTCATAATATCCAATAATCTATAGTGATCTTACGATTAAAATAGAAAATTTTATATTTTCAACAATATTGTCGTGTTTAGTGTGTGAATAGGATATTACAAAACTCAATTATACGAAGAAAGACTCGTTTAACAGGTCATTTGTGACTTCGTTCATTCCATTTTTGACGTACATATTTTGCCAAATTGGATGTAAAGTTTCACTGAAAGTTCAACTCATAACGTAGATTATGCATTTTCCTTCATACATAACACAATATTTAATGGGTAAATGCATTTTTGGAGGATATATAAGGCAGAAATAGAAAGGGCTGTTTACAGTAAAATAGTCATGGGTAGGTATCGATAAGGATGTCGATAGTTCATTATAGTGACATTGCTACAAACAAACTTATCTGGATTTAATTTACTATAAATATGATTGATTTTTACTCGAACTGTGTTATTTAACCTTTTTTTTAGGGTTTTGTGCCTATTTTAATATAATATTTCCAAAATTTGTGATCCATTTTGAGTTGAATTTTTATAATTTTACTTCACTTAAGGTACTCCACGCCTCACCGGGATGTTTGCTGTACAAGGCGCAGATTAGCCTCTGCGTCGAATACTGTTCTCGCCTTTGGGATGACTGTGCGAGGTACTTACTGGACGCGCTTGGCGCTATGCAGAGACGTGTTATCCGATTTCAATTATAGGTTGTCCTAAGATGACGGTAAGCCTCGAGCCGTTAGCGCAGCAAAGAACCATAGCGTCCTTGGCTGCCTTCTACTGAATGTATCACGGCGAATGTTCTGAAGAGCTCTTCAACCTGATCCCACCATCTCCTTTCCGATTCCGAACAACACGTCGGGCAGAGGTGCCACTCATATATAGTGGAGAGAATCTTCGCCAGAACTGAGCGTTTCAAAAGATCGTTCCTCTGTCGAACTACAAAATCCTGGAACGACCTGCCCGCACATGTGTTTCCCTCATTTTACAATCCCGGGTTCTACAACCGGAGCGTGAAGAGGCACATCATAGGGTCGCCAACTTGAGGACTACTGTCAGAAGTCTTGTGTGCTGTAAGCATGGCCCCCATTCGCTAGATGCGCCACGGCTTTCCATTAGTTTCCATAATCAGTGGTGACGTCAATTTGGCGAGGTTAATATATTTAAAAAAATCTACGAGTAATATCTTTTATTGTTACTAGGGTTCAATAATAAATGAGTTTCTAGGTTTCGTATTACGATAAGAGTTGGATTTTTAGTAAAATTTCAAATTCAATTGGCAAAATATATATGTACGGCAACAATGCAATGTACGATACATAAATAAAGATACATAAATTACATGTTAAAAGTGTATTTTCACATTCAGACACTGAATCAAAATTCGTAAAATCACTACAGAATTTCTAATATTACGAGTTACCCCATAAAATCCCATTTTTACTTTTCATAGTCGATTACATTCAAATTACCAATTTATTCCCCAAAACAAGAAGTTGGAGATGAAACTTCTAAGCACTTTGTGTGCTTAGAAGTTTCATTTCCATTCCATCCATTTATACAGATACTTTTATCGATAACATAGGTGTGACCATTCAACAACACTATTTAACCCACACATAGATCTTTCATTTTCGGTCTCGTCTTCAGTTTGACACTGTTCATCTTGTCACACACCACTAAATGTGTAGTGCTTTTTTATTTTACGAGAGGGAAAATAGTCATGGATGTTATGCCGGACTCCTACCGACTAAAAACCTCACATGTCCTTCTAACAGTCTACGGTTGGGATCCCCCGGGTAAGCTCTCGGAAAGGATACCCAGGACTAGATGCGTGGTGTGTAAATAAATTTATCAATGATCAGTAGGTAAGCTCACTTCATCTCAGATTGTACACTCGAGAGCAATGAATCCGGGTCACTTAAAGAATCCTAAAAATCTCGGAAACTAAAAATGCTAGGTTAATGCAATAAATTGTATTTAATAGACAATGTAATACTCCTTAAATGAAGGTATTAAAACTTCTTAGTTATTGTAAAGTTATATCATAAAAAAATCAAATTTGAAAAAGGGCCACTTTCGAAGATGGAACTACGAAATTACAGCATTTGGTGTTGCTTTTGTTTGTAATCTGTCATTTATGTGGGTACATAAACCATGTTGATAGTGCTCTATATTCATTAATCAAGCTGAAATTATGTCGCTTACGCCTGAAGAATGCACCAGAATACTTACAATGCTGGAAACCGGCCGGAGTCAGCGCGATACAGCCAGGACTGTCGGTGTGTCGCTGTCAACAGTACAAAGAGTTCTCCGACGTTACGAAGAAACTGGTTCTAACCTACGCAGACCAGGAACGGGCAGAACCAGGTGTACCACAGCACGAGAAGACCGATACTTGGTGAACACCATGCTTCGAAATCGCTTTCTCACAGGAACTGAACTCACCAATCAGTTTCGACGCCTCGGAGGAAGTAACCCAAGTGCATGGACAGTAAGACGTCGGCTTGCTGAATCTAACTTAAAACCCCTTAGACCTGCAAACGGCCCTAAACTGGAGCGTGGGCATCGTATTTCGAGACTAAGGTATGCCCAGAGCCACGTAAATTGGAGTATTGAAGATTGGTCAAAAGTTATGTTCTCCGACGAATCAAAATTTATGCTCTACAAGCACGATGGAAGACACAGAGTGTATCGAAGACCAGGGGAAAGATTCAAGCAAGCATGCATCGAAGAAAAAGTAGCCTACGGTGGTGGGTCTGTACTTGTGGGGGCCGGAATTTCTTCTGAAAGTCGCACAGAGCTGGTGATCATAGAAAACGGCTCTTTAACTAGCGTAAGATATGTGGAAGAAATCCTCAATGATCACGTTGGTCCATTTATGGTCAATTTAGGTGAGGATGCTATATTTATGCATGACAATGCCCGACCTCATACAGGTAGGATTGTGAATGACTACCTTCAAGAGATGAACATTACTCGTATGGAGTGGCCAGCGCGCAGCCCGGATATCAACCCGATCGAGCATGCTTGGGACGAGCTAGGCAGATGCGTAAAACAACGAAACCCTCCCCCAATCACGCTTCGTGAGCTCAAAATTGCTCTCACAGAGGAATGGGAGAATATTCCCCAAAATCGTATAAGGAACTTGGTGTACAGCATGCCAAACCGCGTAAACGCAGTAATGGAAGCACGAGGAGGCAATACGAAGTATTAAAATTCAAGAAAATCGTAATAAAGTTCAAAAATTTCATGTTTCCTATTTTTGTTTTAAGGAGAGATCGGCAGTTTTTTCTTTATGTAATTTTGTGTTAATAAAATGTATGGTGACTCATATTTTTTTTACTTTCATTTAAGGAGTATTACATTGTCTATTAAATACAATTTATTGCATTAACCTATCATTTTTAGTTTCCGAGATTTTTAACATTCTTTAAGTGACCCGGATTCATTGCTCTCGAGTGTATATACACGTCCTCATTCTAAAGCGAGGCTTTAGTGTAACGAAGTACCTCACTATTACGAGAAAGGGCAGTTTATGAAACGTTTTTTACGAGAAATTTGCTAGAGTAGTCTTTATAAAGATACTATTACATATTATAAAGAGGAAAGATTTGATTGTTTTTATGTTTGTTAGCACGGATAGGTTCCGAAACTACTAAACCGATTTGAAAAAAAAATTCACTGTCACTGTCAAAAAAGCTACACTATCCCCGGGTGACATAGGCTATATTTTGTTCTCGTATTCCCAGGGAAACGAGTGCTACGCGGGTAAAGCCGCGTGACGTCCGCTAGTGTTTTATAAGATGAAAACTAAAACGTCAATACGGGAAGCTACCTTTGTGATCACAGTATTGAGATACTGTGATCACAAAGCGAAAGCGATGATATGCGATAAACAAATTTTATGCAGACGGAGTCGCAGCTGGAAGGCATTACTATAATCTATAATTATTGTAGGTACTTCCTACTTACAAAATGCCTCACTGCGAATTTCATCCTTCTCGCAATCTTATCGATAGACTTTGAACTACAAAAGGAAAGCAATTTCCTTTTCCTCTTCGCAAGCATAGTATCGGCGAACATTAAATGGCTACTAAGACTAAAACAAGGTTAAATCTTGAAACAAAGAAAGATAGAATTAAATTGTTCGAATTTTGTTCCAAGATGATTCAGTTGTTACTTTTTCTGTGACAGTATTGGAACAGAAAGAAGTGTGAATATTTTTGTTCGCACAATAGAATGTAATGAATAACTTTGGCAATTATTTCTCCACCTAAAGACAAAAATACAACTGGTGAATAGTAATGTGGGCATATAATATGACCCTGCAACTCCTTTGGGCTAAATAAACGCCCTGTCTTTAGTCATTAATTTCTATTCATACCCAAATTATTGTTCACCTTTTAGGTAGGTACTCCCTAATACGTAAACATGTTCGATAACAAACCAACAGACATCAAAATCTATCCTCCATCATATGTAAAAATAGATAGATATAAATTACAAATGAACTTACAACATTCTATTTGAAGCCAAAACGACTAAATGAAATTAAACGAACTAGATAGCACAAGGATAGTGTATCAGCAGCAGTAAAAGGCAATAAAACGAAAGAAGGATCGAGTTGCAATTAACCCACATGGGACGATAAGCAAAACACTAACCATTCAAGTGTATGTAAAACATAAGCAGGCACTCAAACTAACTGCACTGTAGAAGGAGCAACATTGCAAGTAACCGCTACGTAAGCTCTGTGATCGCAACTGTAATGCATAATATATTTTAAGTAGAAGCTTACATGACAACACGGTGCTTAGCGTGTTTAATATAATGTATTGCTTATAATAGTTATCATCGCCAGGAGCTAATGTCCGCGGCTCCGATTGTATTACAAAATTTTCGCTTATTCGTTTCAAGCAAAAATGTACCGTTATGAAGAGTATAAATGTATAATCCATGGTGTCGGCTATTATCCGCATACCACATTTCAATCTTCATTTCAGTAATGTGGCAAGTAGATTTACGGGATTTCAATAGTCGGGAATGATTTCACTATTATATCCCCAACAAGGGCCAAAATAATCAACGGTAGGTTACAAATTGAAATTACAAGTAATAGATCCGATGAATAAATAGCAATAAAAAACTTCATGAGGTAGCTAAGACAATCTGTAAGTGCTTACAGATATAAAAATACACCACTACAAATTACTAACATATTAAAACCGCAATCTTTACGTGGTCAGCTCGTTAGCATTATGTAGAGCCATGTTTTGACTATTTCGAAAAATCTTGAACCTTTCATGATACTCACAAAAGTGAGAAATGTAATACAAAAAGACATTTACACAAAAGAATACCTAAAATCACCAAATATCAAGTCGGAAATTACTTCAGGTTCTCATTTCAAAGCAGGCGAAATGTTTATTGCTCATCTTAGTTCGTAACGTATACAGAAATTTATGATCAAAAGCAGGACTTATGACGAGGCATATAATATAGGTTGAGGTAAAAACATATTATTACAAATTAGAGCATCATATCAAAGTAAGTACACGTGTATATTGACATAGAAAAGCTTCTGAAGATTCTTATGACTACGACTAGTTTTTTCTTATAATCTTGTGGTTAGAGAATCTGACTACAACGTGAGGACATTGGGTTCAATTTGTACGCAGAACACAATATCTTATTGGATGTGATTATACTGTAGTTTGTATGTGATAACTAAAATACGTAATACGAAAATAAAAAATATACTTTGTTTATTAGACGATCTGGAAAAGATCGCAGGCCGGGCCTGGATACGGAAGGCTCAGAATCGTGTGTTGTAGCGTAAATTGGGAGAGGCTTATACTTATACTCTCTCCTCTTCTATTTTCTATATTTATTAATTTCCTCATTGCTGATCTTCAGTGTGCGTATCATCTGTATGCTGATGACTTGCAGATGTATAGTCAAGCTAGGGTTGATGACATTGCGGAGGCTATTGACAGCTTGAACAGGGATTTAGACTCTTTAGGGAGGTGGTGTGACAGGTTCGGCCTATCAGTTAATCCGGAGAAATGTCAATGTATAATAATAGGTAGCTCCCGGATGATGAGCAGGCTGGAGGGTGTAAGTCTGCCACAATGTACATTTAGGGCTCAAACTATACCGGTTACCACTACTGTAAAGAACCTGGGATTGTATCTTGATTCCACTCTTGATTGGCGTGCTCAGGTTACTAATGTCAGCCAGAAGGTTACTGGAACACTACGGGCATTTTACAGACTTAAAAACTTTCTTCCTGTTAGTACCAAGATGACGCTTGTGCAGATGCTAATCTTTCCTATTATTGACTATGGTGATGTGTGCTATTTCGGCCTGAATGCAGATCTGCTCTATAAACTTGACCGACTTCTCAATAATTGCATTCGATTTGTTTTCAATCTCCGAAAATATGATCACGTCTCGGCTTATCGGGATGAGCTGGGTTGGTTACCCATACGTCGCCGGCGTAGTTTACGTGCGGTGACTATGGTTTATTCAATTCTACACTCTCCTCATGCTCCTACTTACTTGACTCCTTATTTTCAACTGCTCTGTTCAAATCATAACAAAAACTTGCGCTCATCTACAAACCTTCTTCTTCGCTGTCCCTCTCACTCCTCTGATTTTATACACTGCTCTTTCGTTGTTCAGTCCATTCTTTTCTGGAATGCTCTTCCTCTGGAAGTTCGGTTGGCTACTAGTAGGGAGTCCTTCAAGGAAAAAGTACGACTACTTTATAGTGTACCATGACTTAGAGAATCTTTGTGGTTTTGCTACAATCTTCGTTTCTGCTTGCTGCTTGTCAACATTTTTTTTCTTTTTTTTTCTCTATTCCCCTTTATTTCATCTCTGATTTTTTTATTTTTTAGTTTATTTATGTAGGTTTGTATTTTTTTTTATTTAAGTATGTATATGTGTGTATATGTGTATGTATATGTATATGTGTGTATATGTAGGTATGTTTATATGTATGTGTATTTATGTGTATATGTATGTATTTATATATGTATGTAATATCACATTGCGTTTTTTATGACCTCTTGCATTATTTATAAAACAGTTCTCAACATATCCCTGAGCACCTACTTTATCTTGTCTCTGCATCACCCTCAGGTAGACTGGTAGAGAATGCCTAAGGCATTAAGTCCGCCTTGTACTATGTGCTAAAGTTTAAAATAAATAAAAAATAAATAAATAAATATACGTTCAGGTGTGGACTGCCATAGGCCGACTTGATTGATTGACGTAATTTATTAGTGGATTTGATCCCCTATCATGCTAGATGATTTGTGGTCCCTACTATTATAAAATTGTAAAAATAGCTGTGACGATACACTAAAGATAAATTTAAAAAAATAACTGTAAACGACTAATTTAGGGCGTCTGAGTCCAAATTTATGATTTTATTTTTTCGTGTCTGTTTCTTTGTTTGAGGTTGGAGCAAATTCAGTAGCTTTATCATAATTTTGCTATAAGGATTTTGTAGGTATTTTTTCAACTTAAAAATTGCTGTATGTTTCATCAAAATCTGTTCATCAAAAATCATAATACAGCTTGACCAAAGCCCTATGCGTTGGACAGGTCAAAGTTGCTTGGTTAGTATAGTTGTTTGGTAGTTAAAATCACCTCGCAATCGAGATCGCGGGCAAAATCTAGTAGAAAAAAAAAATCTAGTGCATAAATATAACTCAATATTTATATCTATATCAAGCCTAAATTATTATATTTGATCCAGAACGGATAGAAGTGGTAAGTCAATTTCTATAAACTTCAATAATTTTGATCTTGTCTGTCAACGAAATATTACCATCACACTCAGTTTTAAAAGATCTGAATGACACACGTGTATATAGAAACCAAAATACAGTGAGCAGTTATCTTCGCTAAAAGCCATACATAAGACGTGCTTAAGAGTTAACCCTGTTCGGACAGAATGCTCCTATCTTTGAACCCAACAGGCAAAGCTTATTCCCTCTATAATAGATATTCTGTGTAAGTATTTAGCGTTGTGTATTCCAAGTACCCTTGTAATACCGTGTGTCGTACGATATCTGAGTACAGTGAAAAGGGTTGTTTGCCAAAAGTATTACGATAGTGTTAAAATACTTTTTGGTAAAGGATTTGTGTAAACATTTTATTTGGTATTTTTTTGGTTTAAATGTTTTTTGCTGGAAGCGGAGGTCGGTATATATGACAAATATGAAGTCTGTACTATTTAATCCGAGGTTTAATGTTATTTTTGTGAGAAAATCCTCATGAATGCTAGCTATGGCGCATTTCTACCGACCTAAACAACCCTTAGAAGGATAAACTAGGTATGGCTCCCGAATCAAGCACGGGTAGTAAAACAGACTAGCCAGACACACGATATGGGAGTAAATCTGTCATCTTATACGCTTTTACACCTTTTATTTTAACGTGAGGAAAATCCTACGTGGATGCTATGCCGGACTCCTACCGACTAAAAACCTCACGTGTCCCACCTAACAGCCTACGGTTGGAAGCCCCGGGTAAACCCTCGAAAAGATACTCCAGGAAAGCTTTCACACCTTAATGAAACGCTGATCAATTATGACATTAGTAAAAATGAAACTGCACACGCCTTAGCATCCCTTTTTTAATAAAAAAGATACGAACAAACTTTTGTATCAAACCGAAAATGCTTTCATTTTCCTTTAAGTCCATAATCACTGGTTGTTATGTAACTTCATTAAAAGAAATTTAGATTCTTCCATTTCAAAGAAAAACATTTAAATACGCAAGTAATTTGTAAACTATAATAAAAAGATTTCAGTAGGAGGTCGTTTTGGAACTTTTGACACATTTCATATAAATTGCTCCATGAGTTGGGTTCCGTACAGGATTTAAGATAAGAAAGGAATGTTTCTTTTTGGGCTTCCATAGATAGCAGTGGGTTGAGTCCTCACAGAGATATTGGTGCCATGTAGCCTTATAGTGCTGACAGACTTGAGCATTCACTCTCGTGAATATTCGCGAGAGCGTTTTGGCGAGCATGCCGGAAGAGCATTATAGCAATTTTACTGAAAACTTTTTGCCAAACGGAGGCTTTTTTTTACGTCACGGAAAATCCTCAGAGGATGTTATTCCGGACTCTTACCGACTAAAAAACCTCACGCAACTCCCAACAGCCTGTGGTTGGGAGCCCGGGTAAGCCCTCGGAAGGATGTCCCGGGACTCACAACAGACCTACGGCCGCCACTGCGGCCTCGCCCAGGGTGTGGTTCGGGTGCTATCTCGCGTCTTTAGGGGTTTCGGGTGTTATCCCGCTTCTAAGAGGGGGCATGCGTGAGTTGCTCACGTCACGCTGCCGTCATGGGCCTGCTTCTGTAGGGACGGTGATCAATCTCTCACCGTCCTCAGACCCCCGGTCATGGAGGCCGATAGTCCTCGGCGATGCCGAACGGAGGCTTCTTTCAAAAATGTGCAGTTATCAATTGATAAAAATACTTTTTTGATGAGCGTCGACAAGAGCGTTCGCCACAATGATCCTGTGTTGTGGACGTCAGATGGCAGTCAGTTTATGGAAAATATCGAAGCTTAGCCGCATCGCAGGTAGCCTGGAAATCCGAACCCAACTTTGTTGGGAAAGGGCTTGGTAGATGATGATAAATATCGCAAAAAAACTTAACTTAGCTGTTTCTATCAAGCCCAACACTGACTCTATCATATTTTATACTTGAGGTTAAGGTTTTACTCTAAAAAGAAAATTAATATTAGCAGTTCTGACACTTGAACTAGTGATTCTTCACACGCGTATTTATTTTATTTTATTTTTCTAACGATACCTACTTTTATTTGATCAACAAAATTTTATAGACTACTAGCTGAAGCCCGCGGCTCCGCCCGTGTGGAATGTTATTCCCGGTCACTTAGGGGTATGAAAAATAGATGTTGGCCGATACTCAGACCTACTCAATATGCTCACAAAATTTCATGAGAATCGGTAAAGCCGTTTCGGAGGAGTATGGCAACAAAAACTGTGACACGAGAATTTTATACCTATATTAGATTATATCACTAATATACATATACTGTGCTATTACCGAGGTATTAAAATGTTTTTTGGGCCACCAAAAAGCGGTGTATTTAGTCCTTACAGAGATAGGTATTGGGGCCAATATAATTGTGTAATTTATCTTTCGCTTCAAAACTTATTTCTTTTCTTTTCATCACAGAAAAGTAAGATCTTAATTGTTCAAAGAATGTATTTTCCTTTAAGACCCAGTAAACCAATAAAAAGAAAATCACAAAGCAAAGAAACGGAATCGTCTATTGGCTAATCCGTGATTAAGGAGGTATACAGTGAAATACGTTCGCAGTATTTTCCGACTGATCGCTAAAAGCAGTTTTATCCAACAGTGGACGAAACAATACCAGTTTATTTATATTTGCACGGCTAAGTCTTTCCGTGAAAGCTCGTTAAGAGGACAAAGCCATTCTGTTTATTAGCTCTCACCTGCCCTTTTGTTTTTATTATGAAACAGACGAAGATTTACAAAAGTAAGACAACGCTTTAATATAATTTCAGCCATTTTCCGTTTCGCATTTATGTTTTCACCAAAAGGGTGGCGCATGATATTTTATTATGAGTATTTAAAGCAATAATATTACTGCCGCTTTATGAGAAACATAATAAATCGTTTTCTATCGTGAGGTATTAAAACTGTGATTGAATCAATACATATAATAAAATCGTAACAGGTCGCTGTCTGTACATGGAAGATAAATAAGAAAAAATATTATAGGGGGGCTTTATGAACGCAATAGAACCCAAAACAATGATTTTTAGAATTTTTGTCTGTTTGTCTGTATGTCTGTATGTCTGTATGTCTGTATATCTGTTTGTCTGTACGGTTGTGCACGCTAATCTCAGTAACCGCTCAACCGATTGCAATGCGGTTTTTTTTATTGTGTTGAGGTTTGCTCCAGTTAACATTTAGCGTTTGTTTTATGTAAATCGGTTTAGAAATAAAAGAGTTATAACACTTTTAAGAATCAGATATTTTGAAAATTTTAATTTGAGGGGTTTCTTTGAATGTGAGTGAACCCTAAACTGGCGTGTTGGCTTAATCATAAAAGAGCTTAATGATTAAGACTATTTTTAAACAATTCAGTCCGCGCCGAAGGCGTGGACTGAATTGTTTTAAAATAGACTTAATCATTAAGCTCTTTTATGATTAAGCAAACAGGGCAGTTTCAGACGCTGCTTGATGACTCTGATAAAGAAATACCTTTCCTTTCATACACCTTATGTGACGTAAACGAAGTTGCGGGCTCAGCTAGTTATGAATAATTTTACAGATTGTTGACAAATCACAAGAATCATGTATAATCTGAATAGTTTTTTGAAAAAATGAAATGTATTTGTATAACCATACAGACTACACCAATTGTGACTAATGACAAACACGTGACTGCTTCAGTGGCGCAGTGCTGCCGTACTGATGTCTAGACTTCGAATCCATTGTCGGAACAAATATTTGTCTAATCTACAATTGTATGTTTCGAAGTTTGATCGTTTTTTATGTATGTAGGTACTTATGTCAGTTGGTTTGCACGAATATTATCCCAAACAAACTCATTTATTATTACTTACACCCCTGGAGCTCACCGTGAGTTAGCCATGTTGAATTTGAATAGGAAACCCCTTCTTACCCACCACACTACCAAGCCACACTACCGGTAGTGTCGTGGGGAAATTTCTTTCCCTTCTACACTACCAGCTAGTAGTGTCGCGGGTAATTTCTAAAAGGTCTAACATCTTCGTTCCCAGCGACACTACTATGAGATACCGCACTACCAATATACTCTACCAGTAGTGTCGTAGGGAATAATTCTGCACTAGCAGCCCTTCTTACCCACCACACTACCAAGCCAAAACAAATGAAGATCGGTGAAACAAATGAAGATCTGTGAAACAAATGTAGATCGGTGAAACAAATGAAGATCGACAAAACAAATGAAGATCGACAAAACAAATGAAGGTTGGAAAAACAAATGAAGATCGGTGAAACAAGTGAAGATCGACAAAACAAATGAAGGTCGGTAAAACATTTGTTTTACCGACCTTCATTTGTTCATCGATCTTCATTTATTTTGTCTATCTTCATTTGAAGATAGACAAAATAAATGAAGATCGATGAAACAAATAAAGATCATTGAAACAAACTAAGATCAATGAAACAAATAAAGATCGGTAATTCGACGAAACAAATAAAAGAGTTGTTTGTTTCACCGATCTTCATTTGTTTTGTTGATCTTCATTTGTTTCACCGATCTTCATTTGTTTCACCAATCTTCATTTGTTTTGTCGATCTTCACTTGTTTCACCGATCTTCATTTGTTTTACCGACCTTCATTTGTTTTGTCGATATTCATTTGTTTTGTTGATCTTCATTTGTTTCACCGATCTTCATTTGTTTCACCGATCTTCTTTTGTTTTGGCTTGGTAGTGTGGTGGGTCAGAAGGGCTGCTAGTGCAGAATTATTCCCTACGACACTACTGGTAGAGTATATTGGTAGTGCGGTATCTCATAGTAGTGTCGCTGGGAACGAAGATGTTAGACCTTTTAGAAATTACCCGCGACACTACTAGCAGGTAGTGTAGAAGGGAAAGAAATTTCCCCACGACACTACCGGTAGTGTGGCTTGGTAGTGTGGTGGGTAAGAAGGGGGCTAAAACCACACTCTACGACACCACTATATTATGTGGTCGAGAATCGGTTATATCCTTGCTAGAAAATCTGTGGAATCTTGACCAGCTTCAGTTGCCAACCCTAGCGACACTTGCCTGTGGTTTTAGCGGCCATTCCTCATTTCTATGTTACCTACTACTATGTATTATGTTATTATCTTTGATATCACATTAACGTTTAATTTACATACTCTCGCCATCTGACTGAGAATACTAAAGACTATTTTTGGCTTAGTTATTTTTTTTTACGTAATGGTCTAAGAATTTCATCATTAACATTTTGTCCCAGGGATTGATAGTGAGTCTATTGCCGCGATGTATATTTATATCTAGTATGCCATTATTATACCCTGTTAAATATAGCTCGATCTCTGTGACAGTTCTACAAACGTAAACAAGAATAGATTTTATGTCAACGGCATAAAGTTTTTGTGGTTGAAATGCAGTGAGTGAGAACACAGCGCGGTGCAATCTGTAAATAAAAACTTTATGCCTTTGAAATTTAAGTCAATTTTGTTTACGTTAATATATCTGTCAAAGAGATCAAGCTATATTTTAGAGAGTATAGTTCTGTTTTATAATAATAGAGTCAGGCTTCTTTCCACTCCAACCAACTAAACGAACTGAGACTGCTGTGAAACATTTTTACAAGTTTGGTGAGCTCAATAATTTTTTGTTCGTGTTACTTTGACATTATGTTGAAATGAAATTTATCACTGTAGGTGTACAAAGGTCATGTCTCGCTATAGCTGTATCTGATAATCCAGCGGAATAATAAAACATTTCATTTACAGAAATGTTAAGCACGCCATGAAAGAACGCCATTTCATTAGGGGGAAAGTCAATTACACCTAAAGCGACTGAAACCATATGGCAGGTTATATTTCAGTTCAAATAACGTTCATTTGCCTTAATATCAGCGAATGGAAAAAAAATCATTAATGGAAAATGAGAAACATAAAACGTGTAGTAAATATTCGTTTTATTTTTAACTAGCTGACCCTCGCAACTTCGTTTACGTCACATAAGGTTTTCGAAAGGAGGGGTACTTCTTCATCAGACTTAGCAGCGTGTGAAACTGCCCTGTTTGCTTAATCGTAAAAGAGCTTAAAGATTAAGTCTATTCTAAAACAATTCAGTCCCCGCCTTCGGCGCGGACTGCATTGTTTTAGAATAGTCTGTTTTACAATAGCCTTAATCATTAAGCTCTTTTATGATTAAGCCAACACGCCGGTTTAGAATTACCCTCACATTCAAAGGAACCCTTGAATTCCAGATTTTGCGAAAGTTGAGATGTCTCTAATTCCTGAACTACAAAACCCTCAACATTGAAACTCCTGTGAAACTATTCCTAAAGTACTCCCTTTATGGCAATGAAAAAAAAAATTAAATCGGACCATGCATTAGGAACTTACAACGAAAAAACCATTTGCAATTTCATCCCCTCTCCCAAAGGAACCGCGCAAAATATCGGGATCAAAAGTATCCCATAACCTTCCTCGGATCATAAGCTCAGATAGTACCAAGTTTCATTCAAATCGATTTAGTTTTTTCGGCGTGATACTTATTCGGGATACAAACAGACGGACAGACAGACAGACAGACATGAAGATTTTAAATTACATTTTCGGCTTCAGTATCGATTAGAGAAAGCCATACAATTAAAATTTTCAAAATATCTTCCATGTACAGACTCGCGACCCTCTACAGTTTTATTATATGTACTACTGCTGACCCTCGCAACTTCATTTACGTCACATAAGGTTTGTGAATGGAGAGGTCCTTCTTCATCAGACTCATCAAGCAGCGTGTGAAACGGCCCTGTTTGCTTAATCATAAAAGAGCTTAAAGATTAAGGCTATCCTTTTTCATACTTTATTCATACCAACACGCCCGTTTAGAATTACCCTCACATTCAAAGAAACCCTTGAATTCTAGGTTTTGCGAAAGTTGAGATGCCTTTAATTCCTGAACTACAAAACCCTCAACATTGAAACTTGTGTGAAACAATCCTTAAAGTACTCCCTTTATAACACTGAAAATTTTTTTGGAATCGCATCACTCGTTGAGAAATTACAACTGAAAAACCATTTTATCTTTCATCCCCTCTCCCGCAGGAACCGCGCAAAACTTTGGAATCAAAAGTATCCTAGAACCTTCCTCGGACTATAAGCTTCAAGTGTACCAAGTATCATTTAAATCGGTTCAGTAGTTTCGGCGTGATACTTATTCGGGATACAGACAGACAGACAGACAAACAGACAGACATGAAAAGTTTAAATTACATTTTCGGCTTCAGTATCGATTAGAGAATGCCCTTCAATTAAAATTTTCAAAATATCTTCCATGTACAGACTCTCGACCCCCAACAGTTTTATTATAAGTATAGATATCATATCGTTTGTAGAGTGTACGCAGCACAGCAATGTGTGCTATGTCTGACTCTGAATTAATGATAATGAAAGTATGCTTTCAGTAAGAATTACTTTATAATCAATATTACATTGAAAATGTCACTCATAGTTAAGAAATCATCTACAGAAGTCCAATTTTCTCCATAGCTTTTGCACTCAGTCATCATCGCGAGCTTTCAGGCTTGCGTACCTGAAGGGTAAAAACGGGACCCTATTCATGAGACTTCGCCGTCCATCTGAATGTCCATCACGAGGCTGTATCTCAGGAACTGTGATAGCTAGAAAACTGATTTTTTCACAGATGATGTAGCCTTAACAGATTTCTGTTGCCGCTAAGTAGCCTATAACAACAAATACTAAAATCAGAAATAGTGAGGATAAAGGGGGGACACCTCTATACAACAAACGTGATGTTTTGCCGTTTTTTGGTACGGAACCTTCCGTGCACGAGTCCAACTCACACTTGGCCGGTTTTTTGTTTCATCTGGCCGCGGGCATCTTTTTTCCCGTTACCGCTTCCCGTGGGAACTTATTCCCGGGATAAAAATTAGCCTATGTGTTATTCCAGACCTATATCTACCCCTGTACCGAATTTCAGCCAGATCCGTTCAGCCGTTAGAGCGTGAAAGAGTAACAAACATCCACACTCACAAACTTTCGCATTTATAATATTAGTAAGATAGTAAGACTACCCTGTTGGTCATTGGGTTTTCTATAGATATGGCCACTATAATGACCCTGCTTTGCTAGATATACCGACGACTTATTGTAGATTTTTGATAGTAATCTTTCAGCTGGTTCCTACTAAATAATTATGTGTAGAATTTTTTTATAAATCAAGATATACTCAACATAAGCAAGTCCTCAAATGAAGTGCAACAGTTTCAAATGATATTCGGGAACCTACATAATATTGCTAATAGCAAGGAACTGAATATTTTGCTGATAATTGACTGATTGATTTATCGAAAAAACTTGAAAAGAAAAGCCGCTTAAAGTAAGTTATTTATTAAAAGTACTTGACCGTAATTCGAAGCTTATATAATGAGATAGGCATATCCGTTACCCGTAGGCTTATCTTACTCATGTTTGATGACGTATTTCCGTCGACTCACCAGCAGATGGCGCCACCTGTGAACTTATAAAAGAACATGGCGTCCACTTTGTCCTCATTGGCGTTTTGATTCCCGTAGCAAAAGGTTATAGCAGGAACACCTGCTAGTGCATTTATTTTTTTCTAGTTACTAGTTATATACCTAGTAAAGTTATAAAAAGTGACTTGGGATGAAGTTAGTGAATTTACAGAAATAATTATTTAACGGCTTTGCCGTTCGTTTGAATATACAGTGAATTTAAAACAAGTGACTTGTGATTGAAGTAAGTGAACCTACAGACATATTTAACGGTTTAACCGTTCGTTTAAGTCTCAGGTATGTTTTTACTTCATATTTTTACGATCACATAAGAGTGTTATACGTCATAACGTGAAATAACCTATTATTTTAAAATAGCACGTAAACCTTTCGAGGTTGCAGTTTCTTTTATTTAATATCTTTAGTTACAGCTAATATCAAACTGATTTTATAGATTGTATTCATAGGTACTAATACTTTTTTTTTAGATATTATTAGCGTCGCGTATGTACAGCGTAAGTACCGCCGAATATAGAAAATATTTTCAAAATATTTTTATACCTACCCACATAAAGGCACATTAATTACTAGATGTTCCTATACATGTAAAAATATGGCCTATTATGGGTAAAATCGTAATCATCCCAAGTTTCTGAATACGTACGAGTGTGTCAAAGTAATAACTAAATGTTCACCATGAAAGTAGTACTTAAATTTTAGGTACCTAACATAATACTATTTCTTTTAGTTTGGTTTCTTGATAGAAATGAATCCTCCATCCTTAGAAAGTGAGCTAATTCCAAGTGGAGTATTTCAGAAGCGCGCTATGAGCTCCAGTTACTGTATTAGGTACGTCAAATAGCTACAGTTCCAGCTCATTTAGCTCGAACTTCAAATAAGGGCGATCGCGACGCCACGTGCATTGTCGTAAGTGGAGTAAAAGAAGCCGACTTCCACTAAACCAGATAAGGATGATGGAAATAGGTGAGTTATTTCTTATTACCTAACACTGGTCCTGACCAAGTGTAAATTTCTTCACAGATCAGAGGTTAAATTACGAGGATGATAGAAACAATCATCCTTGCTTCGTATTTTATATAGGGACAGCATTAAAAGAGATTTCGGTTACCCAAGATCCTAAGACACAGTATAACCTAAGAGGTTGATAGACACGTTTTGGCGACAAATTGCCTTGATAAGATAATATGCTGATACCCACTATTGTAAAATCATAGTCCTGGGTTCGTCAACCTAAACAAAAACGGGGAGATCCGACAATTCGAATCCCTGCTACATTTTGAAAAAGCTGACAAGGTTCTTTCTGTCAAAAGGCTTTTGCTGCCAAAACCTTTTGTATTTTTAAACAAAGAGAATCTTTTGAAAAACTTAAGTTTCTTCGAAAATATTTATGACAAAATTGAAGACCTACTTTAATAATAGGATTTCCATAAATCTTTTATCAATTTATTACAAATGGCTTGCGGCCATAGATCTGATTTCATATATTATTCTCAGAATTGTCAAAGACCCAATTCTTAAAAATGAACCTTGATAAAATATCGTCTTCAAACACATACATTTTCGAGGCTGAAGCCTTTTCAACGGCACTCGGGAAGGCATGCATTTTGGTCTTCGATCTCCAAAAAGGATGACCCCGAAAAAAGTTCATCCAAATCATTATGCCAGCCTTCGAGAGGATCAGGCGTCAAGATCAGATCTCCATCGAATAGAGTTCAGATTCCATTGTACCAAGAGTCTTTTTAGGCCTGTATTACAGTTACCACTCTCGAGGGGTGTGTACAATATCCATAATAATTGGGCATACGACAGTAAATGTCCCTTCAATTATGAAATTTCTGAGCTTTAGGCTCTCAAAGAGACTGAGAAGTTTAACACTAACCAGTAACCACCCTCGAGGGGTATGTACAATATTGTGTATCTATAATAATTGTAATATACGATAGTAACCAGGCGTACGATAACATACTAAGTAACCATGCAAGGATGTCCCTTCAATTACGAAATTTCCAAGCTCGAGGCTCTCAAAGAGACGAGGAGAGGTCTAACATCCTCTGCCCACACCAGCAAAGGAAACACTAAATGATATGACCCTGTCATTCTATGTCGGTCAGTTAACTCTGTACAAAATACGTTGGTAAGGAACGAGAGTACCAAAAAGTTTTAAATTTATAAAAGGGTACCGCATTCCCTTTATCCAGAAACTCCAATCCGTCCTGCACGGTATTCGAGAGGACGCAGGTTCGAATCCTGCTCAAAACTGATAACCTTCCCACATTTAAATTTACACCGAACTCTGTTTAAGTCCCGTCCTGACAAAGTTGTAAATTTTCACTTTATGTTAAAATGCTATGGAAAACTTGACTAAGGTGGAATACTAATTGCTTTAAATACTTAAGAATCCATACAACGAACTCTTTTTAAAAAGGTTTCCTTTTTAACTAAAATGACCACATTGTGCAATGGTTCAAAAGATGAATGCTCAAGGCACTCTAAAACTAGTTTCTTTGTCACCAAGTTTGGTTTCTCCACTTTTCCTAACTTCAAATAGCGATGGGTCATCCGCCCAGAATTCAGTTTTAGGACATTGTACGCCTTTGTGAAGCTAGAATAATTCTATCTTTCAGCATGTTCCGTTTACCAGATTTCCTCCAACCACGAGATTGGATGTGCAAAATACATCTCAGTCAAGCTTATTTTCATGATAAAGCTGACGTAGTGTACATTATTCTTTCTCAGAGCACATTCTTGTCTCCCGCTCGGGTAAGCCGCACCCAAAACATTTTCGTTTCTCACCATCTGGGTGCCACGATTTCTATAGAATAAGAGTATTCAAATACTCGTCTACCTACACAAAATCTCATTTTGCGCATCAAAATCCTGTTACTCTTCACAAACACGTACAAATAGCCTTGAAAACTCTTCAAACCCAGGGATGGTTAGACAATTGGGAGAAAACAATAATAGGTTCCCAAAAGAAACCTCTCATATCGTTATGCGAAAGACATAGAACTACCTGAAAGTCCAATACCAAAAGAAAAGATATTAGACATAAAAGGAAGATTTATTTAATTCCAAATCAAAGAAACTTAGTACTTTTAAAGAAAATTCAAACTTGGTGGGTCTTTTGAATTTTTACCACTTTCGCAGTGCCTAGAGGTAGCTTTACCTCAGCGCCACATTCGGTCAATCCCCTAACCGACAACCCACTGAAGAAAATAGTAGTGCACGGAGTGGTACAAGTGGAACTCCAATAGTGGGTCCGCAATTACCGGTTCTCGACAATTTTACAAGCTTTCCATCCGAGATGCTTTCTTACCACGGACGCGTCAGATTTCGCTTGGGAGCCCAGCTAGAAAACATTTCTCTAACAGGCTCGAGGGCCTAGAATAACAAAGATTGCACTGCATCAATAGAGATGTTGATAATCTTACACATGATTCAAAATCATATACCGGTACTGTGTTACAGTCTGTACTCATTCAAAGCAGTTGTAGTCCATCCCCCCAGAGGGACGAGACCAAATCAATTGCCTTGACGAACTTAACTCGTCAGCTTGCGTGTAATGGTCCGACATCAAATTGACTTCACACTGCATTCCGAGCCGATACCATATGTATCAGCTCCTCCGGGTATTTTTTGTGAGCATCCTGCTTCAAACACCACTAAGGCAAGATTGCCTACAAACAATATTCCTATTATGAAATGGAGAACACTACACATGATAGGCCTGTTTGTAATGTGTGGATATTACTTTCAGCACCATTTTTAATACCCAAGATGCTGTCACACCTTAATCGGTCAACAGAAGTGTTTGTGGTGCCGCGATGGCACAAGGTAATAATAGAGGGCAGATCTCAAAGCGAGAGCACTGTAAGCTCCATTCGTTCTGCAGAACCTGCAAAAGAACCTACTAAACATTATTTATTTCCTTCTACTAAACACCTCGACAGGTCTCCCACCACCTCACATAGAGAATCTGTGGAAATGTGGGGGGGGGGGCGAAGAGGTAAATAACAGATATTAAATCAAAAACTTCTACTATTGAGCTCCTTGAGACCTACCTTTTAAGATACTTATAAATTTAACAGTTTTAACCGACTTGAATTTTATTCATGGTTATTATATAATACGATTCTGTCACATAAATCTGTTGTTGCTGCTCTTGATAATATAGAAACCGTTAGTCAACTTTACATAGTTCGCATGTTTTGGTTAAACATATTATCTTGGTCGATTTCTGTAAAAAATGTAAAGAAAGTTAAGTCACATATTCATTGATATTGGGATTGATGACTTAGTTCAATAATACCAAGTATTGATACAAAGAGAACATTTTTCAGGTTTCTCGTCATAGTGATTTTATGCTTAGGTCGCCGCAACCACGATCTAACTTTGCTGGATTGTATTAACTCACGTCATAGGTACTACTTTTAGGCCCGAATCAAGAGTCCGAAACTGATCATTTTCATTTCAGACAATCTGGTTGGAAAACTATTGTAAACAAAGATAACACCTACGACTAATCAATTGAATCCTTTATTCTAGATAGAAATTAGGATATCAGAGTAACCGATATGAGACTACACAGTCTAATAGTTTATTTATGACTGTTAGAGGTTCTCCAACTATTCTAGCCCCGGCACTACCCGGTCAACAGCAGCTTCTAAGAATTGGTGGTGGTGGTAAGATCAAAATAATCCTTAACACGAGATAAATGACGATGGATTTTAAAAAATTTTATCGTCGAGTAATAATGTCAGCTACTACCACCAATCAAATATAATAATATTTCGCAATTATTTAATCCTGTCAATAGAAGGAATACTTACTACTCCTTAAATAAGATTCCTTATTTAGTCTGTTTAAGATTACATATGAAGTTGTTCAAGATGGTAAAGATTATAAATCTAGATACCATACATACAACATTGTATAATATTATTTTCCTAAAAATAAATTAGAATCACATTGGCGTTTCCGTCACTCACCAGGCGAAAACAAACATTTCTCATTATATAAGCTTCGAATTACGGTCAAGTACTTTTAATAGCGGCGTTTTCCCTGAAAGAAAACGCATATTAAAATACTTACCTAATTCGAAGCTTACTTTTTAAATCTGCCTGGTGAATAAAAGCCAATGAGGACAAAGTGGACGCCATGTTCTTTTATAAGTTCACAGGTGGCGCCATCTGCTGGTGAGTCGACGGAAATACGTCATCAAACATGAGTAAGATAAGCCTACGGGTAACGGATATGCCTATCTCATTATATAAGCTTCGAATTAGGTAAGTATTTTAATATGCGTTTTCTTTCAGGGAAAACGCCGCTATTTGGAAATTTCGTGCTACCTACTTGTTTCTATACCAAAAATATCTAGCTTAAGTGGTTACAAGAATAATGCACAACAAAAGGCAGGGTACAGCTGAATGTAAGTGAATCTTATCTTGGCCTGTTTGTAAGAGTTTCCTCTGAGCAACGGACTAGTACGTTCTTTGTAACCGAGGGAAGCTATCCTCGAATCTAATATATTATGTCCTTAGCTTTATGTAGCTGATATTCTGGTAACAGTTTGTATTGCAGGATACATCAATGGACATTTCTTTTTCTACTACAAGTCATACAATTAATGGTATGACTTCATGAGTGCTGAATCTTTTTGATTTATCTATTATTAGTTGATTTAAAAAAAAATTAAAAAAATGAAAACGACTTCAAAAAAAACTGAAAAATTAACTTTACTTCGTACAAAGTAATATTATGTGTTTTGAATGGTTTTGATTTCACAGATGTTATTAAATATCATATTGAAATCGGCGCCAAGTAAACCCATAGTTTTTGGTGGGTACCTGCTATTAATGGTACCGTATTCAATATGATATTTTATAATATCTGATAAATCAAAACACATAATATTACTTTGTGCTAAGTAAATTTAATTTTAGTGGTGTGATAGCATTACTATTATATATAATTATTGTACTACCTACTTACAAAATGCCTCACTGCGAATTTCATCCTTCTCGCAATCTTATCGATAGACTTTGAACTACAAAAGGAAAGCAATTTCCTTTTCCTCTTTGCAAGCATAGTATCGGGGAACATTAAATGGCTACTAAGACTAAAACAAGGTTAAATCTTGAAACAAAGAAAGATAGAATTAAATTGTTCGAATTTTGTTCCAAAATGATTTAGTTGTTACTTTTTCTGTGACAGTATTGGAACAGAAAGAAGAGTGAATATTTTTGTTCGCACAATAGAATTTAATGAATAACTTTGGCAATTATTTGTCCACCTATTATGTAAGACAAAAATACAACTGGTGAATAGTAATGTGGGCGTATAATATGACCCTGCAACTCCTTTGGGCTAAATAAACGCCCTGTCTTTAGTCATTAATTTCTATTCATACTCGAATTATTGTTCACCTTTTAGGTACTCCCTAATACGTAAACATATTCGATAACAAACCAACAGACATCAAAATCTTTCCTCCATCATATGTAAAAATAGATAGATATAGATTACAAATGAACTTACAACATTCTATTTGAAACCAAAACGACTAAATGAAACTAAACGAACTAGGTAGCACAAGGATAGTGTATCAGCAGCAGTAGAAGCTACTAAAATGAAAGAAGGATCAAGTTGCAATTAACCCACATGGGACGATAAGCAAAACACTAACCAGCCAAGTGTTTGTAAAACATAAGCAGGCACTCAAACTAACTGCAATGTAGACGGAGCAACATTGCAAGTAACCGCTACGTAAGCTTTATGATCGCAACTGTACCTAATGCATAATATATTTTAAGTAGAAGCTTACATGACAACACAGTGTTTAGCGTGTTTAATATAATGTATTGCTTATAATAGTTATCACCGCCAGAAGCTAATGGACCGACTGCCTCTGTGGCGCGGTCGGTAGTGATACCGCCTGCGGCGCTGGAGGTCCTGGGTTCGATTCCTGGGTCGGTCCAAATATTTGTGTGATCCACAAATGTTTGTTTCGGAGTTTGGGTGTTTTCTATGTATAATATGTATGTATTTAGAAATATATAAGTATGTATATCAGTCGTCTAGATCCCATAGCACAAGCTTTATAGCTTAGTTTGGGCTAGATGATGTTGTGTGAGAATGTCCAACAATATTTATTTATTTTTTATTTTATGCCCGCGGCTCCGATCGTATTACAAAATTTTCGCTTATTCGTTTCAAGCAAGAATGTACCGTGATGAAGAGTCTAAATGTATAATCCATGGTGTCGGCTATTATCCGCATACCACATTTCAATCTTCATTTCAGTAATGTGCCAACTAGATTAACGGGATTTCAATAGAAGGGAATGATTTCACTATTATATCCCCAACAAGGGCCAAAATAATCGACGGTAAGTTACAAATTGAAATTACAAGTAATAGTTCCGATGAATATAGCAGTAAAAACTTCATGAGGTAGCTAAGACAATCTGTAAGTGCTTACAGATACAAATATACACCATTACAAATTTCTAACATATTAAAACCGCAAACTTTACTGGGTCAGCTCGTTTACATTATGTAGAGCCATGTATTGATTATTTCGAAAAATCTTGAACCTATCATGATACTCACAAAAGTGAGAAATGTAATACAAAAAGACATTTACACAAAAGAATACCTAAAATCACCAAATATCAAGTCAGAAATTAAATAAATACCTAATATTGTGTATTACTTCAGGTTCTCATTTCAAAGCAGGCGAAATGTTTATTGCTCACCTTAGTTCGTAACGTATACAGAAATGTATGATCAAAGGCAGGACTTATGACGAGGCATATAATGTAGAGGTACAAACATATTATTACAAATTAGAGCATCATATCAAAGTAAATATACATATAAATTGACATAGGAATGCTTCTGACGATGCTTATGACTACGAATGGTTTTTCTAATAATCTTGTGGTTAGAGAAACTGACTACAGAACTTGAGGACATGGGTTTAATTTCTACCCAGAACATAATATCTTATTGGGTGTGATTATACTGTATTTTGTATGTGATTACCTACTAAGTAACACGAAAATAAAAAATATACTTACTTAGTTTATTAGACGATCTGGAAAAGATCGCAGGCCGGGCCTGGATACGGAAGGCGCAGAATCGTGTGTTGTAGCGTAAATTGGGAGAGGCTTATACGTTCAGGTGTGGACAGCCCTATGCCGACTTGATTGATTGACGTAATTTATTAGTGGATTTGATCCCCTATCATGCTAGATGATGTGGTCTCTACTATTATAAAACTGTAAAAATAGCTGTGACGATACACTAAAGATAAATTTAAAAAAATAACTGTAAACGACTAATTTAGGGCGACTAATTTTTTCGTGTCTGTTTCTTTGTTTGAGGTTGGAGCAAAGTTCAGTAGCTTTATCATAATTTTGCTATAAGGATTTTGTAGGTATTTTTTCAACTTAAAAATTGCTGTATGTTTCATCAAAATCTGTTCATCAAAAATCATAATACAGCTTGACCTATGTTTTACTAGAAGCCCTAAAATCACCGTGGGCAAAAGCTAGTGCATAAATATAACTTAATATTTATATCTATATCAAGCTTAAATTATTATATTTGATCCAGAACGGATAGAAGCAGTAGGTAAATCAATTTCTATAAACTTCAATTTTGATCTTGTCTGTCAACGCAATATTACCATCACACTCAGTTTTAAAAGAGCAACACACGTGTATATAGAAACCAAAATACAGTGAGCAGTTATCTTCGCTAAAAGCGATACATAAGACGTGCTTAAGAGTTAACCCTGTTCGGACAGACTGCTCCTATCTTTGAACCCAACAGGCAAAGCTTATTCCCTCTATAATAGATATTCTGTGTAAGTATTTAGCGTTGTGTATTCCAAGTACCCTTGTAATACTGTGTGTCGTACGATATCTGAGTACAGTGAAAAGGGTTGTTTGCCAAAAGTATTACGATAGTGTTAAAATACTTTTTGGTAAAGGATTTGTGTAAACATTTTATTTGATATTATTTTGGTTTAAATGTTTTTTTTTTGCTGGAAGCGGTAGTCGGTATATATCAAATATAAATTCTGTATTATTAAATCTCGAGGTTTAATTTTATTTTTTGTGAGAAAATCCTCATGAATGCTATGGTGGACTCCAATCGACCAAAACAACCTTTGGAAGGATAACCCTAGGGCTCCTGAAACAAGTAGGGGTAGGTAAGAATCAGACTTACTCTGGTAAGTCTGTGAGTTAACCCCGGAAATAAACCTCGCGTGTCGAGTAGTGCGCAGTAACTAGCTCGACTCAGTCATACATCGCGCTTACATACAAAACTGCTTACTTGCAATCTTTCATACTACAGAGTCCCTACACTGTGTTGTGGACGTCAGATGGCAGTCACTTCATGGAAAATATCGAAGCTCAGCCGCATCGCAGGTAGCCTGGAAATCCGAACCTAACTTTGTTGAACTTTGACGAGTACATACCGCAAAAAAAACTTAACTTAGCTGTCTCTTTCAAGCCCAACACTGACTCTATCATATTTTAGACTTGAGGTTAAGGTTTTACTCTAAAAAGAAAATTCCATTGAACCAAATTAATATTAGCAGTTCTGACACTTGAACTAGTGATTCTTTACACACGTATTTATTTCATTTTTCTAACGATACCTACTTTTATTTGATCAACAAAATTTTATAGACTATTATATCACTATTACCACTGTATAACAACATATATTTATACTGTGCTATTACCGAGGTATTAAAATGTTTTTTGGGCTTACTAAAAAGCGGTGTATTTAGTCCTTACAGAGATAGGTATTGGGGCCCAATATAATAGTGTAATTTATCTTTCGCTTCAAAACTTATTTCTTTTCTTTTCATCACAGAAAAGTAAGATCTTAATTGTTCAAAGAATGTATTTTCCTTTAAGACCCAATAAACCAATAAAAAGAAAATCACAAAGCAAAGAAACGGATCCTCTATTGGCTAATTCGTGATTAAGGAGGTATACAGTGAAATACGTTTGCAGTATTTTCCAACTGATCGCTAAAAGCAGTTTTATCCAACAGTGGACGAAACAATACCAGTTTATTTATTTTTGCACGGCTAAGTCTTTCCGTGAAAGCTCGTAAAGAGGACAAAGCCATTCTGTTTATTAGCTCTCACCTGCCCTTTTGTTATTATTATGAAACAGACGAAGATTTACAAAAGTAAGACAACGCTTTAATATAATTTCAGCCATTTTCCGTTTCACATTTATGTTTTCACCAAAAGGGTGGCGCATGATATTTCATTATGAGCATTTAAAGTAATAATATTATTGCCGCTTTATGAGAAACATAATAAATCGCGTTCTATCGTGAGCTATTAAAACTGTGATTGTATTATAAATCATTTATAGGTTGTTGACAAATCACAAGAATTATGTGTAATGTGAATATTTTTTTTTTGAAAAAAAAAAATGAAATGTATTTGATTTCAAACTAACATGGTCATTACTATACATTTTATAACTATTAACGGGATATTTACCATGTAACGTTTTTATTGAGTATCCGATATTTCGGCGCTGTTACAAGCGCCATGATCACGGATGAACTGGAGTGCAGCGAGCTAGATGTTTGTAGGTATAACCGTAGCGATCTACCCTCCTCCGGACACGTTTATTACGCACATTAACACAACTGTCATCGTTCACCGTATCGTCCCGCACTCGATCACGATTCCGGCACACAATACTCACTGTATCACTACGCGATGCTTTTTCAGCTGGTTTTCGTTTTGTAGTGAAATGAACAATCACTGGATGCCAGGCACTCGACAGTTGGAACCCATCTTCCCTATTGAAGGTTTTATACTTTTTTATTTCTATAGCCTCTTCAACCAATCTGGGTATATAGTGGCGTTCTGTCGAGAGTATCTGAGGGTTGTGCAACTCAATCCAGTGATTGGTACCCGCTTCTAAAAGGTGTTGAGCTATCGCAGATTTTTGTGTGTCATTATTTTTGACCGCTCTGATATGCTCCTTTATTCGGCACGAGATACTTCTCTTGGTTTGGCCTATATAAGAGCTGCCACAGCTGCAGTCCACTTTGTAGACACCGGGAACTTCTAAGGGAAACCTGTCCTTGGGCGTACGTAAGCATTGAGCTATTCTCCTGAAAGGGGTGAAAACTGTTTTCACTGAAAACCACTTAAGTATGTTAGCGACCCTGTCTGTCACTCCCTTCATGTACGGTAAGTACGCGGGCTGTCTCTCTACCTTATAGTCCCGGCGCCTAGGTGTTCTAAAGTGTCCAGTGATTCGCCCCTTGTAACCGTTCCTCTGTAGCACGCCCCTTAGATGCCTCATCTCTTTGTCTAAGTTTTCTTCGTCACATAGTCTATATGCGCGGTCTGTAAGTGACGTAACTACCGAGTTTAGCTGGCGTGGATGGTGATGCGAGTCAGCATGCAGATACCTGTCAGTGTGGGTAGGCTTCCTGTGTACGGAGTGGCTAATAGAACCAATTATTTCTTGTATATATTTATATATTGTGGTTCGAAAATTGGACTTCTGTAGCTGATTTCCTAACTATAAGTGGCATTTTCAATGTAATATTGATTATAAAGTAATGCTTACTGAAAGCATACTTTCATTATCATTAATTCAGAGTCAGACATAGCACACATTGCTGTGCTGCATTCACTCTACAAACGATATGATATTAAAAATGAAACGTGAAAATAAAACGAATATTTACGACACGTTTTATGTTTCTCATTTTCCATTAATGATTTTTTTTCCATGCACTGATATTAAGGCAAATGAACGTTATTTGAGCTGAAATATAACCTGCCATATGGTTTCAGTCGCTTTAGGTGTAATTGACTTTCCCCCTAATGAAATGGCATTCCGTCATGGTGTGCTTAACATTTCTGTAAATAAAATGTTTTATTATTCCGCTGGATTATCAGATAGGTACAGCATAGCGAGACATGACCTTTGTTCACCTACAGTGATAAATTTCATTTCAACATAATGTCAAAGTAACACGAACAAAAAATTATTAAGATCACCAAACCTGTAAAAATGTTTCAACGCAGTCTCAGTTAGTTTAGTTGGTCAGAGTGGAAAGACAGTCTGACTCTTTTATTATACAACAGAACTATTAATTACAGTCATATTAGATATACATCAGGGCCATAGACTCACCACCAATACCTGGGAGAAGATTTTATTGGTAAAATGTGGGCGTATGCGTATAGTATTACTATCTTTATCTATTAACCCCGAATTGGTAGGCAGAGTCATACCTCTGCCTATCCCCTTCGGAGGTATAAGCAATATATATGTTTTGTTTATAAAAGAAGTACTTAGGTTCCAAAAAAAATTTTACTAAGCCAAAAATAAATTAGGTATCCGTCAACATGACAAAGGAAGGTAAGTAGATTAATTTGAACGTTATTGTAATATCAATTATTATAAAATATAATAGTAGTTACATAGAAAGGAGGAATGACAGCTAAAACCAAAGGCAGGTGTCGCTAGGGTTGGCAACTGAAGCTGGTCAAGATTCAACAGATTTTCTAGCAAGGATATAACCGGTTCCCGACCACATACAGTAGTGACGTAGCGTGTGGTTTTAGTCTATTCGAATCCAACATGGCCAACTCACCGTGAGCTCCAGGGGTGTAAGTAATAATAAATGAGTTTGTTTCGAATAATATCCGCGCAAACCAACTGATATACATACAAAAAAGAACTATCAAACTTCGAAACATACATTTGTAGATTAGACAAATATTTGTTCCGACAATGGATTCGAAGCCTAGACTTCAGTACGGCAGCACTGCGCCACTGAAGCAGTCACGTGTTTGTCATTAGTATTGATGTAGACTGTATGGTTATACAAATACATTTCATACATTTTATAACTATTAACGGAATATTTACCATGTAACGTTTTTATTGAGTATCCGATATTTCGGCGCTGTTACAAGCGCCATGATCACGGATGAACTGGAGTGCAGCGAGCTAGATGTTTGTAGGTAGACCGTAGCGATCTTCCCTCCTCCGGACACGTTTATTACGCACATTAACACAACTACTTTTGCATCCGGTCATCATCCCAAGCTTTTTTGTTTCATTTGGCCGCGGGCATCCTAATATAATTCGTTTCTGTTGCGGCCTCCGTACTATAACTTAACTGCCCTATTGACCATTGGGATTGTTTTTAGATATGGCCAGTATAACGACCCTGCTTTGCTAGATGAATATCTAACTTTTTGTAGGTTTTTGGATTTTAATGTTTTTAGCTAACCAGCTAAAAATATTAACATCGTAACCACGTGTAGTATTTTATGGGATATAATAAACCGAGCCTCAAAAGTTTTTATCGGCCACGGCATTTAGCTTCTGATTTCATAACTAAGCCACGCGAAAATGAAATAGCCTCTTATATGCTAATTCGTCCTCTTTACAACGTCACCTAAAATTTCCATAATAAGCATCAAATAAAGATCAACAATTATTTTAACTTGTCCTGCGTATTAATATATTAACACCTAATTTACTAATTCAGCCACCGATTTTATATGTAATCACCATTTTATATTTTACAGCTTCAAATCGAGAGCCTCAAAAAATTATACTTTAAGCCTCCACAGACAACATCAGTTTTTATAACTTAGCGTGTAAAATAAATATATCACATTCTTTTTTCGTGAAAATAGCCACTGCAAGGTTTAATCTAAGTGCAAAGGACGACAGCGACCGGTCATTTGCATCGATCAGAGACCGCTATTTGATGTCACTTTGTAACTAAAAAATTTTTAACAAAAAAAAACCGACTTCAAACAAAAACTGAAAATTGAAAAATAAAATTAACTTAGCACAAAGTAATAGGTAGGATATTTAGTTTTATATCAGATTTTATTGAATGTAATACTGAAATCGGCGCTAAGTAAAACTATAGGTTTAGGTAGATATTATTAATCTGTCATAGAAATATTGGCACCGACTCCGACGACACCGACGAAGTCCGTGCCACCTATAACGTGATGAGATATTATTGACTGTAATACTGAAGTATTACAGTCAATAATATCTGATATAAAATTAAATATACTACCTATTACTTTGTGCTAAGTTAATTTTATTTTTCAATTTTCATTTTTTGTTTGAAGTCGGTTATTTTTGTTGATTTTTTTTTTCATGATTTTCAGTGACGTGTAGACTGAAATTATATCTGTCTAGGGGTAATGTTCTCCCCAATACAAATTAATCAAGCCCAAACACAAGATAACTGCTGTAAATCGTTTAGGAATTCCCTCGATTCGAGGGATTTCTTCGATTTCTCCAGGATCCCAGCATCCGATTCTGACTTCCTGTATATGGGTTCACATGGAAAGCACCAGCTTTCAAACAAAAAAAGAATTTTCAAAATCGGTTAACTCCTTCTAGCGATTTGCCGGTAACAAAAATAAAAAAAAAAAAAATACAGACGAATTGAGAACCTCCTCCTTTTTTGGAAGTCGGTTAAAAACAGATTACGCTTTCCGAACAAGAAAGTGAGGTCAAGAAAGCAAATACTAAACTTAAAAGTGTATAATACATTATACTCTTTTGACTTTAGTATAGGTATATACATTAAGTGAACATGTGGATAATGTCGTCATAAATTTCACGATTAATGAGAAATTACTCGTTACGTGTAAACAGTGTTTAGCACTGCCACGTTATAGTACTACATTTGAGTTTAGTATTTGCTTTCTTGGTCTTATTTTTTGTTTGGTGTGTGTTATCTGTCTTTAGTTCTATAATCTGTATTACATGCATACATAATGGTCTAAGAGCCCATGAACATCTACCAGTATGTATTTGAAGTGGAGCACGCGACGACTGCGCAGCCAGGACAGGTGTCGATTTTTGACTAGTTTTAAATGAATTTAACCACGTTTGCCGTTTTAAAAAAATGAAAATATATTATTATTATTATCGGAAAATAAGAATGGCAGACCATTATCGTGAGTTTTACTTAGTGGCAGACGATTTTGAAAATGCCTGGGGTAATTAAGGTAATCCTAGTTTTCTTTGGGATCACGTGATAAGTACTGTGTAAAAAATGTACGCATCTGTAAATAATTTGTCTTTCTAAAGTTTTATAATTCTAATTTTATATATTTTACTATTATAATTTTAATATGAAAGAATCATTAATAACACGGTATACGCTGATAAATCACATAGATTACCTACTATTTATATTTTGTTATTACTTCGACATGTCAAAATATTAAGTGTTAAATGAGTTAAGAGGGAACATAGTTATAGGACTAACAGGCAAATTCAAAACAATTTTTCAGATATTTGCATTTGACGTACAAGAAATTTTACAACACCAAGAAAATGCAAGCACCGCAATGACAGATTGTCAAAAAACGAAACTTCAATTCAAACGCAAAGTTTTCGATGTCAAAGGAGAAAAATTTCTTTTAAAAATTATAAAGCGCTAGTTTAGAAAGATCAAATAAGTTTTAAAGTACTAATTATTGATATTCATTTTCTTATGAATATTAAGAAACTACTCTTTGCATTTGCCTGATAATTCCGTATAAAAATTCGTGTGCATGTATTATGTATTGCCCGGTTTGAACATTATTTCCGTACAGATACGGACAAATCCGTATATATGGCAAGACTGAACATGCATGCGGCTACAACGAGTACCAGCACGCGCCGTACGCGCCGCATTATGACGCATTTTACGAAAAACGGCGAGTGCAGTGCGGGTGAAATAAGCGAGGATTCATATCATTACATACAACGAATTCTAAAATGCGGCGCGGTCGGCGCGTACGGAGCGTACGTTGCTAACAAATGTGCGATCAGCTTTAGAGAACATACTAACTGTCAAACAAAAAAAGATCAAACCTGACGTATGGTTTAGTCTTAAAAATAAATTTATTAAAATGAGGCGTTATTGAAACCTTTTTTTTGTGTTCTGGTTTAATTTGCAATCAGTATTTTTACTTTTTTTGAACTATAAGCAGATTATGTTGGGTAGATATTTTGACATGTGGAGTGTGCCTCCCAGAAGAGACATCTACTCCTTAGGTCCACAGCTCAGTCACTCGCAAGATGTAGGCTCAATATGTCCCTTCTTTTAAGGCGCCTTATTGAAATCTAAAAACAATTGCTCAAGAGTCTGTATGACGCTAAATAGACTATCATCTTGATCTAGATCACAGGAGTCGTAAGGTCTACTAAATTAACTCTTTTTAGTCAAAAATGTCGTGAATTTTAAGCTGGATCTTCTATACTTGATGTCTGGTTTAAAATGTATTTTATAATTACCAGAAAGACAATAGTAAATCTTAATTATAATTTTTTTTCTTTTATATTCAGCTCGCCAAATTGACGTCGCCACCAGCCTGATGGTAAGAAAGCAGTGGCACATCTAGCGATTGGGGGCCACTTCTTACAGTGGTCCTCAAGTTGGTGGCCCTGTGATGTGCCTCTTCACGCTCCTCTTGAAGAACCCGGGATTGTAAGATGAGGGAAAGACGTGTGCGGGCAGGTCGTTCCATGTTTTTATAGTTCGACAGAGAAACGATCTTTTGAAACGCTCGGTTCTGGCGAAGATTCTCTCCACTGTGTATGAGTGGCATCTCTGCCCGGCACGCGTTGTTCGGGATCGGAAAGGAGATGGTGGGATCAGGTTGAAGAGCTCTTCAGAACATTCGCCGTGATATATTCGATAGAAGGCAGCCAAGGACGCTATGGTTCTTCGCTGCGACAAAGGTTCGAGGCCTCCCGTCACCTCAGGACAACCAATTATTCGGATAGCACGTCTCTGCATAGCGTCAAGCGCGTCTAACAAGTACCTCGCGGAGTCATCCCAAAGGTGAGAACAGTACTCGACGCAGGGACGAATCTGCGTTTTGTACAGTAAACATCTCTGATGTGGCGTGAAATACCGTCTCACCTTATTCAGGATTCCCAGTTTCCGCGAGGCCACAACCACATGTTGTTTTTTAATTATTACAGTTCTTTTAATTAATTTATTTCGTTAAAATTAAATGAATTTAATATCTGTTATCTTCTTTAAACTGATTAGCGTCAGGTGGGCTCTTAACAGGTAATTTTAAGTAATCATTTGCTGTTCTAAATTACTCAGGAACATCTATAGATACTGTTTCTATAGCATTGAAATATATACGTGGCGGTATAAGTAGTAGGTAACATATTCGTCGTGACAAATTTGAAGAGTAAAAAAATACAATTTTCCAACATTACTTTATAATACAAAATAAATACAGTGACATAGGCACTCGCAAGTAAAATATATGCGTTGGTGCGGGCGTTAGTGAAACAGACTGTTGCTCTGAGATATTGGGTTCGATTCATGGGTCAGACCAATATTTGTTTGACCCACAAATAGTTGTTTCAGGGTTTAGGTGTCTCTATGTAGAATGTGTAAGTACCTACCTATGTATTAAGAAAGATCTAAGTATGTTTGTCAGTTGTCTAAATCTCATAGCAAAAGCTTATATTATCTTAGTTTGGGCTAGATAGCGTTGTGCGTGAATGTCCCACAGTATTTATATTAATATTAATGTAAAACAGCGAATGGAATGCGTATTCATCTGATCGAGTAGTAGGTAAGATTTTATTATTTTTTTATGTAAATGCTCTATGTAGACGTCTGCCTTTTTGAATATAAGCTTTTAAGACCATAATCATTCCAATATTTCAATGGCAGATCTGGTCAAATACCTTAAAAAAAAATTTTTTTGGGCATTTTCAAAATCGTCTGCCACTAAGTAAAACTCGCGATAATGGTCTGCCATTCTTATTTTCCGATAATAATAATAATATATTGTCATTTTTTTAAAACGGCAATCGTGGTCAAATGCATTTAAAACTAGTCAAAAATCGACACCTGTCCTGGCTGCGCAGTCGTCGCGTGCTCCACTTAGAGTTTAGTGAGTTACCGCATAATGCATGGTAGGTATAGGTCTCAGTGTAAAAAACCTCAGGTCTGGTCAAATACATACTGGTAGATGTTCATGGGCTCTTAGACCATAACGTAACCGACCGAAAGCTGTATAATGTCTGGGCATTCTATAGAATACCTGAAACTTGCACGCAAGGCAATGTATGAAATAATCATATACGAGAGTTCAGAAGGTTTAGTGGCTGCTTGCGAATGTTAGGTTAGGTTCGAACAGTTATCACTAAGGCGCGAAGGCGAGCGAGTGAAGCGAACATGCCGCGGCAGCGGCCGCCGAGCACCAGATATCAAAAATTTAATATTTAACATTATGTGACAATTTATAATTTCTCGATAGTTTATAATTTTGCGGTATTTACAATTTTATGGTGACCCCAGACCTATTTATTTTACACACTGCCGGTGTACCAGCAGGTATTCTACGCAATCCCCAGGAATTACAATACCTAGACAAAGTATGAACAATCATATACTTATACAAAACATTTAGAAAGAAAGAAAGAAAGAAAAAGCTTTTTATTCTACTTTTAAAACACACAGCAATAGTACAATTAAAGGTATACCTAACACAGAAAGTAGAATAACGGCCACCTCTCAGCGTAATGCTGTCCACCTGTACTAACAGGCAGACAGCGCTGATTTTCAGAGGTAGCCGGACCCCACTTGACAGAGGCATTCATATTTTATAATAATTATCAAAAACAAAAACAATCTTCTCCCCTCCTCTCTATCACGCGAACACATGACAACCCCTGTAAACTATTTTTACCACTGTAAACCATATCAGCGTTTTAACAAAAATAACAAAAATTTAAAAACAAACAAACAACACATGACAAATAAAAAACGAAATAAAAATTTAAAAAAAAAATATATAATGGGCACACCGGACACGACCATGCCTTGCAATCGCCAATCACGCCAAATATGAATGGAAGTTGCTTCAGTGTGCATCGACGTATATGTACAGACATTTAACGTGTTCGACATTCGCCAATTGATCGTGTCGGGACCCCTTAAAACATATCCATACAAAATTATATTTGAGCTGGCAACATTAATTACTTCCGTCTCCGATCCGAGAGACGCCACCAAGCCATTCCTTTTTTTTCCTTCTTGACACAAAAACAAATCACAGATCACAGATATATTTACAATAAGTACATATTTAATTATTTATTAAATCGTGAATTGTAAAAAATTAAACCGAAATGCATGGTGCTGTGCTGTAATGTGGAGTGCTGCTATTCATATTAAATGTGTTTACTCAAATGCCAAGCATGCTATCCTCCAAGAGGCGTCGCTTCTGATAGCAAGAAATAACTATTATGCTGATACCAACAAACAAATATTGCCGCTGCCAGTCGTAAGTAAATCATTAATCTAGAAGCATTGTAACATATTCTACTATGCAAAGAAAATAATCAACATGTACACAAAAAATGTGAGAGTAAGAGGTTATAATTTACAATGTGTTAAAAATCTAACTCAGATAAACAATGCAGTTAATACCTACTAAATAAATAATTACTACATACATTTAAGAGTAAAATTAGTACATTATATTTAACTCCTCAAATGTTCATAGCAACAGAAAACAATAATTTTGGACTAATGGACTTATGGACTATTACCCTTTACATTTTTTTTTCTTTTAATATATATATACTATTATAAAATTATAGGCAAGTAAGGCAGGCTTCACCTTGCTCACCCACATCACCCTGGCACTTCAGCTGCACGTCATGCTTCAGCCCACCACACATGCCAGCCAAAGAAAGACGGTATGTTAGTTAAAAATCATTTATACTCCTCACAGGATAACAATATAAAAGAGAGAGAGACTTTAGACATTCATCAAAATATATACAAATCTATACATGCAACAACATACATACACACATACATATAGTCACGCCTCCATCCCCGAAGGGGCATTTCATTTCATACATTCCTTGGACGGAGCGTCTGGAGTCTGGGGCAGGTATTCCTTAGAATGCAGGTATTGTATAGAATATCTGAATTATAAAGACTATAAAGACTACAGGTAACATCATAATAAATAAAAGCATTTATGCCCGAAGGTCTGTCCCACGCTCCCGTGTTGAAACGAACTCGCTTGTCCGTTTCCACCACCAGATTGTGACACCCCATACAGTCATCTTAACGTGCCTTACGTTAGACATAATTTTTGAAAAGCAATTAGTATGCTGACTCAATCACAAATTTAATGACTACGTCGCCCCAAGACGTAATGAGGTGAAAGAATTTGACGGTCGAGAGCAGTGTCTCGGTGGTCTAGTTGGTTAAGGCGTCTGGTCCGGCAAACCAGAAGACACGGGTTCAAATCCTGCTAGAGATCAAAAAATTTTTCACATTAAATTTGTGCCTTACGTGCCTCAAAGCAAGGAAACTCTTACAAATCAAATGTTACAAAGTGGTCACCCATCCGAGCACCAGCAATAGCGGTAGTTGCTTACTGCAGTGATCGTTTACAAAAGACTGAGTCAGTGGCTACAAGTGGTTCTAGCTATTTAGGTAATATTAGTGGCCATAATTTGCTTTTTGATGGCAATTTTACTTAACTTTGATGATCCATTAATGTGGGATGAGTTACATTTTAAACATGCTAAATTAGGAAATTAGAAGCTAAGATATTAATAAATAATGTCTATTTTGATGCCATTTTTTAGTAATATAGAAGTTCACTGTTTGAATGCATGTTACAAAATTAGATGCTAATAAATAATCACGATGCTGAATTATATTAACAGTGGCTAATAAAGAACTTAAATGGTGGCTAGAATCTATAAATACTGACGCTCATTAATTGTGGCTGACTTATTAATTTGGGGAGCAATGTATTTTTTCGGAGGCCGATAATGCTATTAAAAAGAAGTTCGTTTAATTAGCACCCGTATTTTATTATAAATCAAGCTAACCTCATCATAGGTAAATCCTGAAAAATTTGTGCAGTAACTATTTCGAAATTTCAATAATATTCTAATAGCAAGTACGTAACTGAAAATTTTGCTGATAATTGAGTGACTGATTTATGGACTCAACTTGAAAAGATAAGCCGCTTAATGTAAATAACTTATTTGAAAATTCTGCGCTACCTATTTGTTTCTGGGATGCGGGGTCCTACTAACATCTTAAGGACCCCAATGGGTCGGATCCTCCTCGTGGTGCATCCTGGGCAACGGAGTAGCGACCACTACCCTTCCTCTGTGGGGGAGTTGTGCTACTCTGGCTAATTCCGGCCGAGGCGGGAGTAACCCACCTGTGGGTTGCTCGGTGGTGTGTGTTGATGCCGGCTGTGCCGTTACTCACGGCCGGCAGCAGCAATGCTGGGTCGCCGTCGCTTCGTCACCTTTGCTGGCGAGACGATGGCGGCAAAGTGGGAGAGGCGCTGCGTGGGGGGCGGGAGTTTGGGTAAATGCTCCCGCCCTGCCATGCAGTTCGGGCTGCCGGCCGTGAATAACGGCGCGACCGGCGGCAACAGTGCTGGGCCGCTGTCACCTCGCCAGCTGGCGAGGTGATGGCGGCAAAGCGGGAGGTGCACTGTGCGGGGGAGCGGGAGTAACGGATAATGCTCCCGCTCTGCCGTGCAGTTCGGGGGCGCCGCGGTGAGGAGTCACTGCGCGCCCCCGATTGTTTCTTGACCGTGGGCGTAAGGTCGGGGGACCCCGCCCACCAACGGTCATATGGCGGTGGGCACCTTTCCCGTGTTCCAGGGGTGCCCATTAGCGCACGCCTGCGCCAGCCGCTCTCTGTCTCCTCTATTACAGAGGGGCGCTCGAGAGCGGTGCAGGCGTGGTCTTCAGCTCCTTAGGAAGTTTTGGGCAGCCGCCCATCTGGCTCCCCCGAGGAGAGCCCCGAATGAACGGGGCGCCACCAGCCGGGTCGACGTGAATAATCTTTTGATATCCCTCGGCCCGGCTAAAGGGTGAGGAGAAACACCGCGGGGTTTAGTGGGTAGGACGGTCCATTCCGGACCGGGCCGGGAGTCCCACACACCATCCCAGCTGCCCCCGCAGCTGGGATGAGGCGCGTAAAAGCGTTCCCCGCGTCAACAAAAAAAAATAACCTATTTGTTTCTAAACCAAAAATATCTCGCTAAAGTGGTTACAAGAATAATACACAACAAAAGGCAGGGTACAGCTGAATGTAAGTGAATCTTATCTTGGCCTGTTTGTAAGAGTTTGCTCTGAGCAACGGACTAGTACGTTCTTTGTAACCGAGCGAAGCTATCCTCGAATCTAATATATTATGTCCTTAGCTTTATGTAGCTGATATTCTGGTAACAGTTTGTATTGCAAGATACATCAATGGACATTTCTTTTTCTACTTATAAGATAAGCTAAACTAGCCACTTTCCTTTTGAATATTCCGCTTTGAGGTATCCGTAATAGTAGGCCATACAATTAATGTTATGACTTCATGAGTGCTAAATCTTTTTAAATGGTCTTGTATCTTGAAGCTGGGCTCTTAACTATATATTGTAATACATAACTTAACTATAACTTACTACCCAAAAATGCACTTATCAATTGATATATTTTAACTCCGGGAGATGCGTCATTCTTCCTTAAAAAACTTACTAGGCTGATTATCTAATAGATAACGTACAATTACTTGAAATTTTAGGTACTCTTAAAGTGTCGCTATCCAGCTCTAGGGTTAAATAAAATTTCACACAAGTCTTTAGGAAATTATGACCCTCTCGTAGCGCATTATAGTTTACAAAGAAACAAATTTTTACCTTATGTGATGAACCATACTGTAGCGAAGAGTTTTTACTCGGCTCGAGTTCGAGTGCTTTATAATTATGATTGATCAGGTACTTACCGTATTCATTTTCTACGGAGCAAGGCACTAAATTTTAAAAAAAAGTTTAACAGCGGGCAGTCACAACCCGAACCGGCCATTTTCAACACAAAATGTGGGGACATAATATGCCTCTGCCTACCTATTTGGGGATAAAATGCGTGACCATATGCTAGGCTCTGTATCTGGCGGTGGTAAATTCAGAGGAAAGTCTTCTGAAATTATTTTCAAAATAGTAAATTGGTCCACAACTCATTAATTTAAGTGCTGAATGGGCCCGTCCTGCATATTAACCTCACCTTTCATTTTTTAGACGAATATTCGCTTTGCTCTAAAAACGTTAGCATTGTGCACGATTTACTGCCAATATAATGAGTCCAATTATGTGGAGTCTAATTGTGGATTATTAGGTCGAAAATTATAATGGCAGCCAAATCTTTTGACGGTTTAAACCATAGATTTAGGATTTTTCGCTACACTCAAACTGTAGATAGATGAAACTCATTGTTCCTGAATTTTCTCAGTGAAGGCTGCAAAGAAGATTCACATAGCATTATCAGGTATGGAATAAAAAAAATATCCTTACTGACATTATAAATGCGAAAGTTTGTGACTATGAATGTGTGGATGTTAGTAACTCTTTCACGCTCTAGCAACTGGTTGAAATTTAGTGCAGGGGTAGATTATAGTCTGGGTTATCACATAAGTATAAATACTCCTAGGATCGGCTACAGAAGTTTATAGAAGCGGAGTGTGTAATGAACACATATACATTATGATATGACGTTGTTGTGACGAGTTTCAGCTTGTTTCTATACATTGCTGCAGCTTAGTTGGCAGAGCCTTGCCCTCGTTAGGTAATAAAGGCGACGGCCACTGCATGTCTAATAGCAAATTCCCATCTTCGCAATTTGTTTTCATCATATCTGAAGAGTTAGGCTGATCGCACATTTGTCAGCACCGTACGCGCCGCATTTCCTGATAGCCTCGCACATACGCGCCGTACGCGCCGCACGCGCCGTAGGCGCCGTAAGCAAATCTTTGGTATTGCCAACTATAGCAGTTTCTTTTACCTCTGGTGTGAAACGGTACAGTGAGTGGTATTGTGACAGTGGGCTATGAGGGGAAGATCCCTTCAGAACAGAATGTACAAAACGCATAATGAGGACCACAAGTAAAATGTACAAAACGCAGAATGTACATAAAGCAAAATGTACAAAATGTAAACAACTCGCAAAATGTAGACAACGCAGATTGTGCACGTTATGGCTTGTCTTTATAATAATAGGTCTAGATCGGCAAAATAAATGAAGATCGGCGGATCGGAAGTTGATAATGTCAAAAATTACTTGCAGCCATATTTTGTAATCTAAATGCGATTGTCATTCAAAAAAATAGGTGCAAGCAAATCTCGACCTTAATGACTTTTCTCTAAAAATGTGCTTCTAGGCGTCTATAGACATCACTGATCACGAATATATAAAAAATAAAAAGATAATATGCATGCTCATAAGGTTGAAATTTGCTTGAACCCTATTTTTGTAATCTAGATGCTATAACCATTCATAAAAATAGGTGCAAGTAATTCTCGACCTTATGAACATGAATAATATTTATTTAATTTTTACATATTCGTGATCAGTGATGTCTATAAAATAAACGCTTAAAGCACATTTTTAGAGAAGTGTCATTATGGTCGAGATTTGCTTGCACCTAATTTTTTGAATGGCAATCACATCTAGATTACAAAATATGGCTGCAAGTATTTTTTAATCTTATCAAATTGCCTATAGTCTTTTGGTTCATTGATCTGCATATGTTTCTTCGACCGTCATTTGTTTTGCCGATCGTAATTTGTTTATCCGACCGTCATTTGTTTTGCCGATCGTCATTTGTTTATCCGGCCGTCATTTGTTTTGTCGATTTTCATTTATTTAATCGAGCGTCATTTGTTTTATCGATCTTCATTTGCAAATAAAAATAGAATATTAAAGGATTTCAACATTGCTAATAAATGGGTGAATGTTATTGTGATTGTAATCGCTCACTATAAAAATCCGTGTGCATGTATTATGTATTGTCCGGTTTGAACATTATTTCCGTATAGATACGGGCAAATACGTATATATGGCAACACTGAGCATGTATGCGGCTACACCGAGCATCAGCACGCGCCGTACGCGCCGCATTATGACGTCATCAGAATGTTATTCGGATGTCTACCGCATTTTACGAAATGCGGCGCGTACGGTGCGTGCGGCGCGTACGGTGCTGACAAATGTGCGAGCAGCCTTAGTGTATTGTATAACTTGAGAGTAGCGAAAAATTCAAAATTTATGAAAAGAAAAAAAAATCCAAGCAGGCACGTGAGCGTAGCGAAAAGTTCTTTTACCAATGAGAAAATAAATGTATTTTCCAAGAACGTACGTTTATAATGTACTAGCTGACCCGCGCAACTTCGTTTGCATGATAAATAAAGAACTGCTCGACCGATTTTGTGCAAACTTCACATAAACCATCTACTAAATAGTCCAAACAAAGCCTAAACATTTGGTTTGGATGGGTGATCCCGTTCTTGAGTTATAAAATTACAACGAAAAGTGGCATTGATTTTTATATGTATAGATTTATAATTTAATGGTAACCCGTATTTTTTTTTCTTCTTCCATAGAGTATATAATGTTCGTAATTACTCTTGTCACGTTGATTGACGTCATAATTGACAATAATATTAATGTAATGAGAGATTTAAGTTAAAATAGCCTTATTTATTCATACATTATTTATTATTATATAATACATACATAAAACATTTTGTATTCAATTATTATAAGTAACCTTTTTTTCTGAAAGCAACCGAAAAGTGATTGAACGGTAAGAAACATGGCTAACTTGAACAGCGTCTTCGGTGCGGTTGATATGACCAATAATGATACAATATTGAGAATTTTAAACTGTTTATCAAGACACCTAAACTGTAAGTAGCATTTTTTAAATGGGTATGAAGTGCCTGCCTTAGTTTACCCCAACGCCTTCAGGACGGGGTTCTTCAATAGGTGTCGTGGAAGGTTCTTGCAGGGTCCACTTGAGTTAACGGGACATGACCACATTTTTTTTATATTGTTGATCATTCTTACACAACATCATCTAGGTCGAAATAAGCATATACTAGCTTTTGCTATTGGAATGACGACTGATAGACATACTTTATATTTATACATAACTAACAGTACCCTGCCACGCTTCGCTGTGACTTTTTTATGGTGGTTTTATGTACCTATGAGAAATGAGTAACAAACTAAATGATGGGTACATTTTAAAAAAAATGTGTGCGTGTACTTTAGTGAAACTTCTTCTTGACCTTATTTTTCCAAAGAAATATCATGAAATATACATAGGAGTTAGTAGTCCAAAAGTTCAAAGTTCAAAAGTCCAAAGTCAAAAAGTCAAAAAGTCCAAAAGTCCAATAGTCCAAAAGTCCAAAAGTCCAATAGTCCAAAAGTCCAATAGTCCAAAAGTCCAATAGTCCAAAAGTCCAAAACTACAAAGTCTAAAAGTCTAAAATTCTAAAAGTCCAAAACTCCAAAACTCCAAAACTCCAAAACTCCAAAACTCCAAAATTCCAAAAGTCCAAAAGTCCAAAACTCCAAAATTCCAAAAGTCCAAAAGTATAAAAGTTCAAAAGTCCAAAGTACAAAAGTTCAAAATTCCAAAGTCCAAAGTCTAAAACTCCCAAACTCCAAAACTCCAAAACTCCAAAACTCCAAAACTCCAAAACTCCAAAACTCCAAACCTCCAAAACTCCAAAACTCCAAAACTCCAAAACTCCAAAACTCCAAAACTCCAAAACTCCAAAACTCCAAAACTCCAAAACTCCAAAACTCCAAAACTCCAAAACTCTAAAACTCTAAAACTCTAAAACTCTAAAACTCTAAAAATCAAAAACTCTAAATGTCTAAAACTCTAAAACTCCAACTCCAAAAGTCCAAAATGTCAAACGCACAAAACTCGAAAAGTCCAAAAGTACAAAAGTCCAAAAGTCCAAAAGTCCAATAGTCCAAAGTCCAAAGTCCAAAAGGCCATAACTCCAAAGTCTAAAATTCTAAAAGTCCAAAACTCCAAATTCGAAAAGTCCAAAAGTCCAAAACTCCATAACTCCAACACTCCAATACTCCAAAACTCCAAAATTCCAAAAGTCTAAAGTCCAAAACTCCAAAATTCCGAATGTCCAAAAAGTTCAAAAATAACATGCAAAACATATTTGACCTCTTCATTAGGTCTCTCTTTTATTATTCTGAATGCAAGGAGGCCGCAATCAAACTTCTCTTAAAAAACATCAATCTGGTAGGTACCTTCTAAATAGGTTGTTTATAATAATTTTGTTCTGAAGCTGGCAGAATATAATTAAAAAAACAACGACCAACGCCATCTATTGGTAATATCACTTTTTAAAGCTATTTTATTCTTATTGCTGTTATGATAAAAGTGTATAAAGTAGCCTAAAACCATCTCTGAATCCTATTGTATATCGTGTCCAATTTTGAGCTCAATCGATTCAGTAAATTTTGAGTTTTTAATAGATACACAAACGCACACAATATTTTTATATATATAGATATTTGTGAATCACACTAACATTTGAACCGACCCGGTATCTCATAGACTCGCGTCGCAGTCGGTTAAGATACCGACTGCTCTACATTCGGCAGGCATAGTTACCTACATGAGCAGGTTATCATGTTATGTATTTCTAATATTTCGTCACTGTTGTAAGCGCTGTACAACTTAGTGACCATTAAAGTTCAAACGCTTAAATTGAATAATAATGACAAATTTAAACAATATAAGGCCTTACATCTTTTATAAATAAACCAGACGATAACTTACAATGTTGAGTTACTAAGAAAAAGGTAGAAAAAATCATTGACATAATTTCAATGATATTTTGTACCTTTTTCTCAGTAACTCTGTAATAACTTCTATAGCTATTTCGTCGAGAAGGCTTCATGGTCTAGTAATTAACTTAGGTACCTATTTACAAAACCGTAGGTGGAAGTTTCACGCCCACGCAGGACAAATATATCTGTTCAGCTTTAGTATTGTTATTTATTCTGTCTGTGGGTGAAATTTATTTGTAGACTAGATGAAGGTCTCAGCTTCACCCACGTTTAGTTCAGTTTCCGTTCTCATATCGCATAAGAACAAATTCATGGAATAAAAGTAGCTTGTCTGTTATTCCAGTCTACTATCTATCCCTGCACCGAATTTCAGCCAGATCCATTCAGCCGTTAGAGTTATTGAGTAACTAACATCTAAACATCTTCATAAAATTTGACATTTTTAATATTAATAGGAAAAACACGGAAAAAATTGTATTAAGTAATATTTAATTGTTACGTAAGTACGTATTGAACGTAGATAAAATTATTTCAAAACTACCTTAAGGCTAATTACAGCACGGTACTTACAGGCAGATAATGATATGGTGACTACTTTCGCTTAAGTGAACCGTATGTCTTTTAAGTGGTCTACAAATTACTCTGATTTCGATGACGACAGTTTGGTAGCTGTCCAAATAAATATAAAAAAAATTATTGATGAAACTTTTAATCAAAGGGTTTACAACTGTCTTACGGAGAGAAACAAGCTTACGGACTATAATTCACACAGAGCTTAATAAGATACGAATAATATCTGATACCATAAAACATTGTTGCAGCGGATGCTGTTGGCAGGCGAGAGGAGGTGACGCCTGCGGGAGGTGGGGAAGGGCACGTGACCCTGCAGTGCAACGATAGTGGTGAGATGTAATTATTTATTTTACTTTCGCGAAATGATCCATTGCGTAGAGAAGGAAAACTCGAAATGAAACCCGGCTGCCAGTAAAATGATAATCGTAAAACAACGTTGAAGCCCTTGAAAAATTTCCAGTGCGGGTCGTCGACGACCTGCACCTGTCCATTTCAACACGGCAATAGGCTCACCACCTATTACGTGGGACATAAAAATATCAGGTGAAATGCGGGCGTATACTATGACTCTGCCTACCCCTTAAGTGATAAAGGCAAGACTAGGTATATGACATGTATGTATGTCTGTATGTATTTTTATTTCACAACCTTGCTCATTAGGACCCTCAAAGATAAATTATAGCGTTTTAAATTAAATGCTGCTATAAAAACTTGAGTAAAATCTCCCCCATATAACCTACATGATTTCGCGTACATAAAAACGACGGGTTGGACTTAAGTTTACGAAGCAAAAAATCGGTCCACAATTTATTCGTGGGCGGGTTAGGCATCACTAATCGGCGTCATCAATCAGCTCTTCCTGGCGCGATCGGATCAACTGACGGACCACCCTCTCTCCTCGTACTCGTACCACACCTCATCTCACACCCCATTAATACGACCTGCCGGACTATGCCGCGTTTAAGTAGACTGGGCTGACATTTGCATTATACGGATCCGCTGTTTTCGTGAAAGAATAAATAGGTAGGCTTGATGTTGTTGACGTGATAAATCGCTGGAAATAGAGCTTGGCTTTGTGGATAAGATATTGAGACGGTCTGACTTTTGACATACAAATTACATTCCTAATACGGTGTCGGTAACATTATCTTGAATTAAAATATGGGAGAAATTTAATTCAATATAATGTTACCAACAGCGCTCAGCAGTAAGCTATAGATATAAAAATATAAATGGGAGAGAGCGAGATAACAATGGTAGAGAAAAAGAAAGCTTGAAATTTCTTCCGCAATATTTGACAAAGTAAATGTTTACCTGAATAGTTGGGTTGGCCGTTCTGTTATCTATGATAACATTTTGAGCTTGTTGTGCTACGATGAACGAACAGAAAATATTTTCAACTAAACTACTGCCTACAGTAGTGTTTATGTCCACTGAATAGGGTTGAAATCAATTTAGGTTTAAAGAAGTTTATTTCTCATAAAAACATGAAGTTCACTTAAAATGAGATTACAACATTTCACATTAACAATAATTTTTCCCCAAAGCTACACCTAGAATTTTAAACGGTCACATTTCTCGTACAATTTTTCTCAATTTACTTTTATATAAACTTAAGCTGTCAATTTCTTTTAATTCATTAGGTAAGTTATTATAAAGTTGTGCTCCCTCGAACAAAATCGTCCTCTTACCATAGTTAGTGCGTGGATGAATTAATTGAATTTTTCCTTTCTTTCTTATAGAATAAGTTGATACTTTTTTAGGTAGCTGTATGTTGATTTTTATGGAGTTCGTTGTAATTTTTTTTACTAAAATGCAGGTGGTGTATATGTATAGTTGTTTTATATTTAGTAATTTTGTATCTTGGTATACTTGAGTAGTTGGTGTTAGGTAGTGATAGTGAAATAGTGATTTAATAATTTTGTTCTGAGTCCGTTGTAATGAGTTTAAGTGTATTGCGGCAGCTGAACCCCACACCTCAATTAAATATTCAAGATGTGGTTTTACTAAGGAGTTATATATAATGGCGCTTATTTTTTTCGGAATACAGTTTCTTATTTTGCGTATGGCTCCTAATAAGCATGTTAATTTTGATTTTATAGCGTTAATGTGGGGTCTCCAGGTCAGTCCATCGTCTATCAACAATCTGAGATACTTTTCCTGTTTTGACTGATGTATTTCTACATTATTTATGCTAAGTGGTGGATGATCTGGTATTTTTTTATTTTTGGCTGCAAAGATCATGAAAGAAGTTTTGGATGCGTTAACTGTTAACAGGTTATATTTGAACCATTCATTTAAGATATTCAGATCATTCTGAGCGTTGGAAAATATGGTTTCTATACAGCTATTGAAGTAAAATAGGCATGTATCGTCAGCATATAGTGTTAAGTGACCTGTTAGTCCTATTTTATCAATATTATTAATATAAATTAAAAACATTAAAGGCCCAACTATGGATCCTTGGGCCATGCCGCAAGATAGGGTTTGTGTTGTGGTACTCACACTGTCGCCTATCCTAACCACCTGACATCTGTTCTGCAAATATGACGCGAACATGTTATACGCTGTATCCGTAATACCGATGTTGTACAGCTTTTGAAGCAATTTCTGATGACTCACCGTATCGAAAGCTTTTTTTATATCAATAAATACCCCCACTGCAATGTTTTTTTTGTCAATATTAGTTTTAACTTTTGTTATTATATCAATTGCCGCAGTGAGAGTACTAGATCCACCGCGGAAACCGTGTTGGTGATTATTTAGGAAGTTCTTTTCTACTAAGTAGCCTTTTAATCGATCATATAAAATTCTTTCAAAGATTTTTGACAAGACGGGCAGCACAGACACCGGTCGATAATTTTCTGGTTCGGTTTTACGGCCTGATTTGTAGATGGGCATAACTTTAGCTAATTTAAGTGAATCGGGAAATATACCACGTGATAAGCAAGCATTTATACAATTTGTCAATGTTTTCAATACAATATTTTTTACACATTTTATTGCCTTAGTACTAATGCCGTCTACGCCCATACTTGTGTTGTTATCTAGATTGTCAATGATTCTGGATATCTCATCTTCGTTACACGGTCTCAGATGACTCAACGTTATACTATGTGGGAAATTTGATTCGTACATCAGAGTATTACCAGCATTTACATGATACATATTTGGTATTTGGTTCCCTAACTCTGACCCTACCTTTGAAAAAAAAAGAGTTAAATAAATCACAGATTGCATTACCTTCTGTTATGATCCCGTGAGAAGAATTTAATTTCGGCGGAGCACAACCTTCTTTGAATTTATTTAACGATAAGCTATTAATCACTTCCCATAATTTTCTCGGGCAGCTGTAGTTATCTTGAAATAGTTTACGGTAGTACTGTCTCTTATGCTGATTGATCATGGTTCTCACTTTCCTCCGTTGTTCTGCAAATTTTTGTTGTAAATGCGTGTCATTTGGATTTTTCTTAGTTTGACTAAAAATATCATTTCGTAAGTTTATAGAATCAATTATACTTTTGGTTATCCAATCCTTTTGCGGAGGATTATTTATCTTAGTTTTCATAATTTTACTGTTTCGTATTTGTTCTAGTATAAAATTTTCCAGGTAGTAGTAATCACAATTTTCAGAATGGTGGTGTGCTTCCAGCGCATTGTTGTACAACTTTTCGTAGTCAAGAGCTTTGTATTCTGTTCTTTTTTTTGAGACTGGTGCCAATTTGCTTACTTCTAAAAACATTTGTTTGTGGTCGGATAATGACGACTCAATTATTGATAGACTGAACGAGTGGTTCTTTATATTGGTACACACATGGTCTATTATAGTATTGGTCGAACTAGTTACTCGCGTGGCGTACTCTCTGCTGATTTTATTTAGAAACTCGTAGCCGCTTTCTGTTATTTCAGTTTTATACTTTCTGACACTTGTGTCCACTTTAAGCAAGTCTAAGTTGAAGTCACCGAATACAATCGCTCTTTTATTTCGTTCGAGATGAGAGGAGAATATTTCTAAAAAGTCACCAACACTAGACCGTCCTGGCTTATATATTACACCTATGTTTAGCGATAGCTTATCGATACATATCCATAAATAGTGGTTGCCATTGTCGAATAAGTCTTCCGTTACCTCGCATTCTATACTATTGTGTACGAATATGGACACACCACCGCCTTTGCCATCTTTTCTGTAATTATATATATGTTTATAGTTCGGTAGCTGATATAGTTTAGCATCGTTTTCCGACGGAATCCATGTTTCAGTAATAATCAACAAGTGTATGGTCGAATGCACCGCTCGCAATAAACATTTTATTTCATCAAACTTCCCGTCTTTGCACATACTGCGTAAATTACCATAGAAAAATCTCAATGACGAAGGATGCAAGGGTAAATCTTCGTATTTTTTTACAATTTGGTGACATATGTCACTAGGTGTACGTTCCGTGCTGGGTCCATTATGTATTTTATTAGAAACTAGTTTTTTTGGTTGATTTTACGCATGATAATTGTAGGTATTCCTTTAATATACTTAATAATGAGGTCCTTTTCGCCATTTTCAGTGCGCCTATTTAATTCGTCTTTTAGTGATTGGAGATATATTTTATAATTTCGGAAAAACAATCGCATGTATGAGGGATCTTCGCGCTTCGCTGACATGGGTAATGTTTGCCCGTCTCTGAATTGATTTACCCACATCCGTAAATGTCACAATTTTTCACGCCGACCGTTGCTATTATTGGAATATGAATACGGCTACAAAATATACAGATATATTTTTACCAGCAAGGTTTAGAAACGTGGAAAATATGCTTGGGGGAATAGCTATGCTGATTGTCTATATTATGTCATTATCTATAGATTAAGGGTCTATAACACAAGGAGAGACAGCACTCGAGCTGCGTTTGCTTACGAGTTCATTTTGACAAAAAATCGTATTAAACGAGTAAACTTTTTGTTCGGTCAAATATTTGTGAAATGGTTTCCAATTATAATAAACTTGGCAATATTCTACTAAATCCGTCACTTGTACGTTCTTAAAATAAAACCACAATCATTGTAATGAGATGAGATTCAAGCAAATACATTATTAATGCCTTCAGATACAATGTGTCAGGAACTGTCTCGTGTCGTGAAAGTTTCTCGATCTCTCTATTGCCAACTTTAGTAGTTCAGCAGACGTTGAACGCCATGACAATAAGTTCGAGAGATATTGCTAGCCTTGTGTAAATTGGATTTCTCTATTGATAATTATATTTCTCTTTCAGAACGCGCAATCCTGACAGGCTACATCACACTTATGAGAAATTGTGCAGAGCTTGCTGAAAAAGTTGACGACAACTGAAAATAATTTACTTTCTTTTTATTTTTATGTTATTTGCACGAACCTTAGAGAAGTACAGAGCAAGTGCTACACTGTTATATCGTTTTTTTAAAATTACAATTTAATTTATCTTACAAGTATCTACGATACTCGTACAAGTTGTGGAATGCAAAATCGTGTCAAATTACCGCCATTACAGATAGCGTGACCAGAGACACAAAACAGTTTTTTAAAAATTGAACGCTCACATATTGGCACCAATTTTCATGCTTTTCCCATGACAAGTCGAGGTTAGCTCCATACTTTTTAAGGCCGTTGTTATGAGCTTCAGTTGAATCACTTTTATAGGTTTCAATAAAAGTAAAGAATTATTGAATAATTGTTTTATTACTTAAAGAAGTACACATAATTTAGTAACTATTTGATGCTGTAAAGAATATTTACATGAGATAAATGCTGGCATCATGGTCATCATTATATTCTGTGATAGAAAATGCTCTTCTAGCGTTTTCTACCACAGGTCTGTGTGCGCAGACGTCTATGTTCCAGTTTAAAAACTATCCATATCAGGGTTCCGTACCCAAATGGTACAAACGGGACCCTATTAAGGCTAGGCACAGGGCTAACGACCTTGAGCATATGGGTGATATGACTCGCCAACATAGAGTAGCGCAACTACAGAGACATCAGAGTAAAAGAACCACGGAACAAGAAGAAAATAGTAGCGGAAATGCGTTCCTCGCTTTACCAAATGAACAAGAAAGTCTCACCCGCCCCTCTCTAAAACATTTATTGTGAAAGTTAAATCCAATTGAAGTTGTCATTTTTTTTTTATTTAAAACTTTGAGCAGATGACCTAGTGACGTAGTTTAATGCAACAGAGTCACAAACTACAGATAAAGTCTCGCCATAAGCCCCTCTGCACTCTATTTAATAGGGAGAGGCTAAAAGAAAAAAACACTCTATTTCGATTTTTGCATATAAAATACACTACAAAAAATTTGATTAATAATTACGTAAATTGAATGTGACGAATTCACAAATTTGACGAATGTTCATATATTCATTGTTTTGTACTTAAATTATTACAAATCCAGACAAAAGGGGTCTTCCACCCGCCTTAAAATTTAATTCCTTTTGAAAAACTAAATTTAATTTCATTTTATTATAACAAACAAACAAAAATATGTACGTACGTAAGCGTCGTAAACGCAGTTGCGAGGGTCAGCTAGAAAATAAATAAAAAGCGCTCGTGGCATTGCGGACTCGGTGTTCTGTAAATGATCATTTTAGTAAGCAACTTTCACTATGGCCAGTCCTTGGATGGGTGACCATCCATGTGACCACTTTGTGACAGTTATTTGAGCGTTTCCGTGCTTCGGAAGGCACGTTAAGCAGTTGGTTCTGGTTGCCCGTAAAATGGCAGTCGTTGAGCCGAGTTGAAGGCCTATTTGGTCTATCTAATCACGGCAATACGGCTCACCACCTATTACGTGGGACAAATTCTAAAAAGGTGAAATGTGGGGATATAATAATATGCCTCTGCCTACCTCTTCGGGGATAAAGGCGTGACCATAATTAGGGTAAACCACCCAATTATTGGCACTTTTAGAATGAATTATTGGCACTTTAGTTAAGAGTATATTTCGAAAAATAAGGGAAACCTAGTTTATTTCAGTTCGGTGTTGCCCATTATGTAGTTGTAGGTATGCATTAAAAAGTAAAATAGCATTCTTTTTCTGTTAGAAATGGGCAAAATTACCTAAAGTGCCAATAATTGGCGCCAACTGGAGTGAGGAGTGCCAACGATTGGGTGGTTTACCCTATGTATGTATGTATGTAACTAGCTGACCCTCACAACTTCGTTTACGACGCATAAGGTGTATGACACGGGAGGTATTTCTTCATCAGTCTCATCAAACGGCCGGTGAAACTGCCCTGTTTGCTTAATCATAAAAGAGCTTAAAGATTAAGTCTATTCTAAAACAATTCAGTCCCCGCCTTCGGCGTGGACTAAATTATTTTACAATATGCTTAATCATTAAGCTCTTTAATGATTCAGCTAACACGCCCGTTTAGATTTACCGTCACATTCAAAGGAACCCTTGAATTGGTTTTAAGAAAGTTGAGATATCTCTAATTCCTGAACTACAAAACCCTCAGCACTGAAACTTGTGTGACATAATCCTTAAAGTACTACCGTTATACACTGAATAAAAATTGAAATCGGACTACGCATTGTGAAATTACAACTAAAAAACCATATTGTCTTTCATCCCCTCTCCCAAAGGAAGCTCGCAGAATATCGGGATCAAAAGTATCCAAGAACCTTTCTCGAATTATAAGCTCTGATTGTTCAAAGTTTCATTCAAATTGATTCAGTAGTTTCGGCGTGATACTTATTCGGGATACAGCCATTTCAAAGCGCTCGTGGCCCCGCGGACTCAGTGTTCTGTAAATGATCACTGCAGTAAGCAACATTTACTATGGCCGGATATGGATGGATGACCACCACGTGGACCACTTTGTGACATTTATTTACGAGCGTTTCCGTGCTTCGGAAGGCACGATAAACCATTGGTCCCGGTTGTCAGTAAAATGACAGTCGTTAAGCCAAGTTGAAGGCCTCATGGGCGGCTTGAAAAATTTCAACTGTGGGTCGTCACAGCCTGCACCCGGGGCGGAAGCGCGTGTGTAGCGCCTCTGGTGTTGCAAACGTCTATAAGCTACGGTTACTAACCTTCCGGTGGGCCGTAAGCTTGTCTGCCACCTAATAAGTGAATAAAAAAAAGACAGACAGACGGAGAGACAGACACGGAATTTTTAAATTCCATTTTCGGCTTCAGTATCGATTAGAAAATGCCCTACAACCAAAATTTTCAAAATATCTTCCATGTACAGACTCTCGACCCTCAACAGTTTTATTGTATGTATAGATATAGACTAGCAAGAAACTCGGCGGGCACTCACTTTATTACCTTAACCAAGTTGCCGGTAGATGGTAAGCTGAAAGAGTCAATTCTTTCAGCTTAGGTTAAGAGCAGGGTTTCAAAAAAGCAGTGTGTTAATAATTACTGTAATATAAGTATTTTCATCAGTTGTCTATATCCCTTAGCACAAGGTTATAATAGCTTAAGTTGTGTGCGAATGTCCACAAATATTTCTTCATTTATTTACATTGAAATGATTAAGTACCGCTTACAATATAAGCATGACTACCTATCGAAGTAATTTAATAAAACAATACAAAAAATAAGTCGAAATGCATTTTATTCTCATGTAATGCAGTATGCATTGTGTATCTCGGGCTCTGGCTCTGTTACACGCATTACTCTGTACATGAATGAAAATATAACATTTTACGAGAATATTTTGCAGACCAGAGCGACACACGTCCGTCTAGCAACACGACTCCCCCCGCACTAGATTTACGGGCGAGCGCGGGGAAGCAAGCAATGTGATGTATTCTTTGAATATATTATCAGTTATAATTAGTTAAAACTTATACTAATTCAAAATTGAAGAAAACCATGTTAGAGGTCTATGTTTTCTTTAGTCCTTGATATAAATTTTATTATCATTAATGAATAAATAGACGTCATAAAACGGCTTCTTCTGAAACATTGTGGGCTATTTCAATGATGTTTTACTAGTTATTTATAATAAATACACAATTTCTGATGAAACCATTTTCTGGAACACATCTTGTAGATTTCAAATCTACTTTTGGCTGGCATTTTTCATATACTGATACCGAGAAGGACGTCTTTATTTGCACCTCTTTTTCGCAAACTTTGTTAACCCTCGCCTTAATGAGACTTCGCTGTCCGTCTTTCACGAGGCTGTATCTAATAAACGGTAACAGCTAGAGAGCTGAATTTTTAACAGATAATGTATTTCATTTGCCGCATTCACAACAAATACTAAAATAAAAAAAATGATCAATAAAAAACAGAACTGACTTCAAACAAATCCTGAAAAATAAAATTTACTTAGCACAAAGTTATATGTATTTTGATTTATCAGATTTTATTCAATATCATATTGAAGTCGGCGCCAAGTAAACCCATAGGTTTGGGTAGGTAATTATTAATGTCACCAACTTCAATATTTTATTCAATAAAATCTGATAACAGCAAAATCCAAAATACATATTACTTTGTGTTTAATAAATTTTATTTTTCAGGATTTGCTTGAAGTCTGTTCTATTTTTTTTTTTTTTTTTTATTATTTTAAGTGACGGGTGGATCGAAAAATATATCTATCTAGGTGTAAAGTTCTCATCAATAAAAATCAATCAAGCCCGAACACAAGGTAACTGCTGTAAATCGTTTAGGAATTCCCTCGACTGTCTTTCGGTTCCATTATCAGATCGACTCCAGACCTTCATTAAATTGTACTACATTAAAGCACTTAATTAAAAAAAAATAAGAAAAAATCGACTTCAAACAAAAACTGTGCTAACTTGTGCTAAGTTAATTTTATTTTTCATTATATAGTTTTTGTTTGAAGTCGGTTTTTTTTTCTTAATTTTTTTTTTCATTATTTTTAGTGACGGGTAGACTGAAAATGTCTAAGGGTATTGTTCTCCCCAATACAAATTAATCAAGCCCAAACACAAGGTAACTGCTGTAAATCGTTAAGGAATTCCTTCGATTCAAGGGTTTTCTTCGATTTCTCCAGGATCCCAGCATCCGATTCTAACTTCCTGTATATGAGACCACATGGGAAGCAACAGCTTTCAAATAAAAAAGAATCATCAAAATCGGTTAACTCGTTCAAGCGATTTGCTGGTAACAAACATAAAAAAAAATACAGACGAATTGAGAACCTCCTCCTTTTTTGGCAGTTGGTTAAAAAGTTAACAAACGCACTAGTTGTCCCTACAATTTTCGGTGGTTGCCCTCGATTTCTCCTGGATCCCATCATCAGATCCTGACCTAGTGAAAATGGGAGCACCACAGAAGTAAGCCCTATTCAATAAAAGAAAAAAAAATGAATTCCGTCGATGATTGACGGAAATATCGGTGAACATACATAAAAAAAAACATACAGACGAATTGAGAACCTCCTCCTTTTTTGAAGTCTGTTAAAAAAGAAAAGCATTTTAGAGGGCTTCCATACACCAAACGTGATTTATTGCCATTTTTTGTACGGAACTATCCGTGCGCGGGTCCGACTCGCACTTGGCCGGTTTTTAATATATTGAAATAGCATTAGATAAACGTTCTCAAATAAAACGGGATAACATTATGCTTGATAAATTTTACCAGAAACCGTTTAACTCCACGTGTCTACCCTCCCAAATAGGGTTCGAATAAATACTTTAAAATACATTTCTGCAAGCGGTTCTATTTTCTTTTGAATTTATTCTTGTGAAAGTATTGGTATGGTATTTTGCGGAGTAATGCGATTCTGCAACATGTTGATTTCTTCTGAATAAAGGAGGAAGATTGGTTGGGGTTGCATTTTGCAACGTTAGCATTTTACAAACTTTATTATGATTTCGGTACCCTCTCGCATAGGGTTCGAATAAATAATTTTAAATAACGATTTTGTCAGTGCTTCGTATTTTATTGCGATTACGTTTGGTATGGAAGTAACACGAATAGAAAAGCGAATAATTACTCTTATATGGAGCTGGTGTGAGCGGTAATATTTTTACAGATAAATCTAATTCATGTCTCCGAGCATTAGATGACCTGGTTTGACGACAGATTCAAATCCACAGCAGTTCCTGCACTTTACGGTCATCGGTTGGATCATCGACTACTAGTCGGACTGGTTAAAATAAAGGGAAATTTCCTTTGGGTTCGACAGGCAGGGAAGTGTAATAAGGTCAGTGTAATGACCTGGTAAAGGTCGCAGGCTGGGACTGGATGCGAAAGGCACAGGACCGTGTACTGTGACGTAAACTGGGAGAGGCCTACGTCCAGCAGTGGACTGCTATAGGCTGGGGTTTTATTTTTTGGACATTCACACACAACATCGCCCAGCAAAAATTAAGCTAATATAAGCTTGTACTATGGGATCTAGACTGATATTATACATACTTATATATATCTAAATACATTCATCTATACTAATATTATAAAGAGGAAAGATTTGTTTTCTTTGTTTTTTTGTTTGTTTGTTTGTAACGAATTGATTTTGATTTTTCAAAGTCTTTATTGCATAATAGTACATTATGATTCAAGTTCGGTAAGTTGATAATTACAGCCGAGGCGTTATTGCTAGCCCGAGCCGCAGGCGAGGGCTACAAGAAAGCAGAGGCTGTAATTATCAAAGCGAACGTGTGTCATACGACGTTTTATAACATATTTGTGAGGAAACAAGGAAATAAATAAAACGGGGACATTCATAAACTAACAAAAAAACGTAGCAAAAAATAGCCAGAATAAAGCGCGCGGAATTTTACTTGTTCACAACGCTTTCTTTTTTTCTTATTTATTATGAGGCAAAGGCACAAAAACAGCCAGTATTAATAATAAAGTAAATTAATATTATTTGTTTTGGTTTCACATTTAATTGTCAAAATTTAACACAATTTATTGTCAAAATTAATTAAATTAAACAATTCAATGTTTAGTTTATTATATTTTATCTCCCAAAGTCAATTTTATTTATAAAATGTTGACCACTTTTCTGGCATAAAAACTCTTTGCTAAGATTTTTAAAAAGTACCGTTCGTTTTAGACGCAATCGTACGTTTTACTTTACATTACCGGACTAGGCCGTAATGAGATACATTCAGAAATTGGTCAAATAAGAGACCCTTTACAAGCAAATGTGTTATAAAAATAATTACATAACATGTAACATCTCCAGTGTAGGTTAGATCCTAGAGGTTAACAAAATGAATAGGGTACATTACATTACTCAAAGCTACAATGCTTTTTAAGAATTTATAGGCATTGATATTAATAGGCCAAGAATTTATAGGCATTGATATTAATAGGTTTTACTGTTGGAAAGCTACACTCTTTGCGGTGAACATAGGTTATATTTTATTCCTGTATTCCCACGGGAACGGAAACTACGCGGGTGAAACCGCGTGACGTCCGCTAGTATTATATATAGAAAACACCCAAACTCCGAAACAAACATTTGTGGATCACACAAATATTTGGACCGACCCAGGAATCGAACCCAGAACCTCCAGCGCCGGTTTAATAACCTATTGAAACTGAAACTGGATTTTGCGGTTATGTTTAGCTAGCTGTCCTAGCGGAACCAGGCGGTCGGCAGCGCCTGCGCGGCGACATGGAATATTGCCAGCACCACTCTTTGAAAAAGAAGAGGATTTGTCCCACGAACAATAAAAAGGGATCATCAAGTTGATACTGAGGCTGTTAAAAATCTCTAGGGACTTTCTTTCGTGGATATACTCTTACATACCTTGTAAAATCTATACTAATATTATAAAGAGGAAAGATTTGTTTTTTTGTTTGTTTGTTTGTAACGAATAGGCTCCGAAACTACTGGACCGATTTGAAAAATTCTTTCACTGTTGGAAAGCTACATACACTCTTTGCGGTGAACATAGGCTCTATTTTATTACCTATTAACCGCGTGACGTCCGCCAGTTCTAAATAAAAGAAAACAAGTAAACAGCACTTTAAAACGGCATGAACATTAGATATCACCCAAAGTAAAAGTTACATTGTGATAAAAATATTTGAGCCTCGAAATCCAAGAGGTATTTTCTAAATTTATATCTACTCATGTAAAATTATTAAGAAATTCTCGTAATAATATTAAGTTTGACTTTGAATTCTCGTAATAATATTAAGTTTGACTTTGAAAATGTTTTTAGAAGCTTTAATAAAGTAATAAACATTTGAACGGTTACGAAGAATTTCTAACAAACTGACATCGATATTTTCAAAATTCCTGTATGTTACACTCCAGCGCGCTCTACTACAGAAGACGACCAGCGAGATTCTTCAATCTTAACAAAATTCCCAACTTTAATACGATTCATCATGCCATACATAAAGGTAGCTTATAATATCTTCTGCACCATTAAATCTAAAGTATTCCCAGTGGCGCGTTCAGGAGAATGGATAGACTAACTTCACGAATATAAATTATATGAATTGCCATAAATGAAAATGCCATCTTTGTATAAAAAAATTAGGGTAATGATAACGTCCATAACGCTTAATATAACTATATTAGATATTTACGAAATTGGAAGTTCTTTGCTGATATTGAACCTTGAACACCACTTTTGGTGTCAAGACGAATATTTTTCATGGTCCAACACATCTTATCGTTACATCGAAAGTTTTTGCAGGGCAACGAGTTTCGTTTTTTGTTTGAATATGCTATACTTACTTAGACTAAAAGACATTTTATTGTACACCATAACAATACTTGCAAGAACTTTACTAAAATTAATTCTAAGTACAATGGGCGATATTAAAGCTTACAGAAAATCGAGTAAATGCCATGTACACCACCTTTATGAACCTTTGCGAAACAGTCAAAATGTGTATAAGAATGCAGGGCTAGATGGGTTAGGTTCGGAACGGCATGATAGTGAAACGTCTGTGTTAGCTAAATATCCGGGTTGAAAAAAGTCTATGTATGCAAACCATCTTGATTGTAAAATGAATGTAGTTGTGCATATATACAGAAAAAAAATCTAATTGTGTCTATGTATTGTGACATAGGGGAGTGCACCCATTTCTAAATTAATTATGGTTATGTGAGGTTATGGTAGTGAAAGTTGGGTGTGGCAGATGAAAAATGACAGCAAAACTATTGTCAATCGCCGGAGCACTGCATAAAGGAACCTGAAAGACAATCCACACTAAGTCTTTGGCAGAAAATAGTATCGACTTGGAAAAAAAAGCCTCAAAGATACTGGATTCATCTATGTAATTATTTCTTAATATGTATTAATATAAATTTGTACATTGGTATTTATTTCACGTTTCTGTACAAGCAACGTTGATGTTTAATAACCACACGGGCCATTTATTTCGGTTAAATTTGTGTACAGACTGCTGCGGAATTGGAACGCAGAAATTTTCATTTTATGCGGTATGAGGTATTGAAGGTGTGTAATAACTCAGTCTAATATTTTATTATATACATCTCCAGATCAAATATAATGCTTGTGTTTACACTTTGCGATATTAAGAAGTCATCTGACGCTCACTGTTGGTGACAGACACACCAAAAGATCAAACAATCCAGTTTTTGGGGGTAGGTAGTATTTTTGATCAGGTACCTATAGAACGTGTAAAAGTCTATGTAAAAGTCTATTTATATAATAATCGTGAAGTTTATAGAATTGTGCTCTCTTTTAGGTTTCCGTACATAAAAGTCTCAGGAACCATGATAACTGGAGAGCTGAAAATTTCAAAGATGTGTTTCTATTGCCGTTACAACAACAAATACTAAAATCAGAAAAAGGAGGGAGATAAAGGGGAGCTTCAATTCAACAAACTTGATTATTTACTTTTCTTGGTACGGAAATCACTTGCGCAAGTCCGACGAGTGTATCCATTTAGATCGATCAGTATTTTTTCCCTTTGGTCGTGTTCGTAACCATGATTTGTAATAGAGATGCGCCGAATGTTCGGCCGAATATTCGAATTCGGTACATTCGGCAAGTTTTCGAAGGTTCGTATTCGGCCGAATATTCGGTTTATTTGCCGAATAATTACCGAATGTTGTCATTATTATTAACAAAATTAATGATTAATGAATAGGTACGGGTTTTCCCATAATTAACGCCATTGCACAGAGATCTCTGGTGATGCACAGTAAATTAACATAGTCATTTAGGTGATAAGGCGAATCTGGCGTCCAAAAAGTTCGAAGTGCTCAACGTTGCTTCCCTAAATGCCCGGTTATCACCGCGAGTAGAGCAGATCCATTATTGAATCCGTTTAACTCGCAATTTACTCGCAAAGTAGGTAGGTACTTGTTTTCCACCAATAAATGATCGAGATGAAACAACTGAGTGACAGAAATTGTTGTAATGAGCTGGCTCAGTTCTAGATAGCGGTCCAAGTCATCACGGAGTCCGTTTCTATCTGTTCTTTAAGATACAAAATGCAAGTAATTTTCTTAACTTGATTCCGTGTTATACGACGTTATCAATAATACGCTCAACATACGACCGCACACAACCAGTCCAAAACTCGCAACCGAACTAAGTCTCTGTGGAAATGAGCTGCTCATTTTCCATTTCACATTTTACATTCACCTCACTCACCTCAATCCTAATTTTAATTTAAAACTCTTAGTTGGTGGAAAAGAAAACTTATTTCATCAAAATGAGCCCGTTCAGCTCGCCATTTCCCGCTAGTTACTCTATTGGCGCGTGCCCATTAGGAGTGGGTTGTCCTCAGAGCAAAATGTCCACGTTGATAAAAATGACCATAATGTAGTAAGTCATGGGAGCAAAACGTCCGCAATTTTAAAAGGCCAAGCAACAAATTGTCCTCAAATATAAAAGCATTTAAAGTAAATTGTCACTAATAAAAAATGCCATGAAAGCAAAACGTCCTTAACGTATTACAACCTTTTTAACTCATTAGTTGTAGCGGGGAATAAAACCTAATTAGAGGCTGTAAATATTGACAGCTGATATTTTCATGTAAATGTTAAGTTTAAGAAGTGAATAATTTTTGTTTATACTTTTATGATATTAAAATACAATTAAAACTTAACTTAACGGCCAAAAATTTTAATTACGTACCTTTTAAATTTAGGACGTTTTACTCCCGTGACCATTTCAATAGCGGTCATTTAATAATAAGGATATATCGCTGTAGACAAAAAGACTCTTTAAAATTGCGGACGTTTTGCTCCCATGACTTACTACGTTATGGCCGTTTTTATCAACGTGGACATTTTGCTCTGAGGACAACCCACTCCTAATTCGCGCGTGCGACCACACATGGAGCAAGTACTGTTGTAATTTTTGAGTCGGTGCTTCTGAATACCAGCTTTGTCCGTTCAACTGGGTATAGAAGCGTGCTATGAGGATTATTAACGGTCTTCTACTTAGGGGTTTTACAACTTGCAAGATCTGAAGGCCTAAGCGAACCACTTTAATATTATAATATCAACAGAGAGGCGATTCCCTACATAGACGGAGATTTACTGTTAAAATATTAGTGACTAAGTGTGACAAAAAACATTTTGACTGTAAACTTTCTTCACGCTGACAGAATGTCGCCAGCCTTGTCGACTGACCTGTGCGAACCCGATTACCGCGTTAATTTAAACCGAATAGTTCGGCCGAATATTCGGTTCGGTACATTTTATACCGAATATTCGGCCGAATGTTCGAATTCGGTTCAACCCACATTCGGCGCATCTCTAATTTGTAACCTGTTACTAAGAAAATATTGTTATCTTGTCTCCTAAGCAAGTTACAAACTGAGATAGATCAACAACGAATTAAATTATTTTTCAAACAAATGTAGATCGATTAAACAAAAAGAAAATCGACAGAAGAAAATATGAAAATCGACAGAAGAAAATATGAAAATCGAAGAAGAAACACAAGATAAAATTTATTGATGATCAATAAAACGACTGAACACCAAATCAGTGTGGTTACGAAATACTATAGTTACGAAGACAGCAATAAACAACTGTGTTTGAAACTTGGAGACTACGTGACTATTTCTTCTTACCTGTAATTATGGTGACTCCATGCTGGTGACAAAGCACCGTTGTCGTACTTTAGTCGAATTTTAATTGATAAAACTAAAATTCGTCCAAAGTACGACATTCTTATACTGAATTTGAACGAACTAGGATTTATAATAATTAATCAAAGGTCGTTTTCGACGAATTCGGAAGGGACAGATAATTCGTTTCGTACTATTTTCAAATGCTACAGCTTTATAAGTTAGGTTAATATTTTAATCCGACAGATCAAAGCTACGATATGTAATAGGTTATAAAAGTGGATAATTCCATTGGCTATTTGTAACATCAGTAATATAGCAATCGTTAAGCCAAGTTGAAGGTCTTCGTAAAAAATATTGAACATTGGGTAGTAAAAACCACAAACTACGCCTGTCCATTTCGACACGGCAAAAGTTTCACCACCTATTACGTGGGTTCTAGGTTTAGGTTTACACGGGCTGGTTTCCGCAACTCGACGTCTTTGATAGCGCCTATTTTGCGTGGGGGGATGTGGTACGGCTATTGCCATCCCAGTTCCTCCAAGAAGTCTAGCAGACTCTTCACGTTGCCGACGACTTCCTGAAGCGACCTCGGTGTCCCGAGGTGTTTAGCCCTGTATCTTGCCAGTTCTGGGCATTCCATAAGGATGTGACTGGGTGTTTCGTCCGTCTCCATGCAGGCTCTGCAAATGGGGCTGTCTGTGACACCTAAATTAAAAAGATGTTTGTTGAGTGGACTGTGACCTGTAACTATACCTGTTACTATACTTATCTTGGTCCTGTTTAGATGCAGGAATTTGCGAGAGAATCTGGCGTCGATTGTCGGCGAACGCCCCTGATTCAGGAGATGACCAACCCAGCCCCTAGCCAGGTTGAAACAGGATGGACTATTGTCCCTCCAAGAAAAAAGGTGTCGGCGCCGGCCCGGAAACGGACGGCGACCACCGAAAACATGCTAAACATCCAAACACGCGATGCTACCTCTCCTAACTCCACAGGAATTAGCAGGAAGCGGAACAACAGGCGCAAGAAAGCCAAGGCGAGACGGCAAGAGACCAGCGGCCACCCCACTCCGGGACCGTCAGGGCTGGGCCAGGCATCGGGGGGGGCTGCGGGGTCTGCTGACCATCGGCAGGCCGCGCACCCCCCACCGGTGATGGACCGGCCCGGCTTGGATCCCCGGAGGCGAGTGGAGGCCGCCTCCCGCCCTCCCTCAGACACAACGACCTCCGCGGAGCACCCCAGGGCTCAACCGACGGCCAAAAGGGGGCGCCTCGATGAGACTATATCTCCTCGGGGCGAACCCAAAAAGCTCAGGTTAGACAGCTCGGGACGGCTCTACGCAGACGTGGCGAAAAGTGAGCTGATGGTGGCCATAACATCGGCCACCGGTGCACAGCTCACACCCAAACACATGCAGGACATCATGGCGCGGCTGGAGGCACGGCTAGAGCAGGTGGCCTTCAACCAAGCGCACAACACCTTCGGACCCACACTCCAAGGTAAGCCAATTCACACTAATGGCGTAATAAAGCTATGGTGTGAAAACACAGAGACTGTGGAGTGGCTCCACAAAAATCTACGTGAAGTCTCACAGGATACAGGTATCGGGCTGTTGCTAAAGCGACAGAACGAAATTCCAAGACGAATACGCTGCGGAATCCTTTTACCGGGCATCAGGACAGACGCGAGATCGGTGGGGTGCACGCTGAAGCTGCAGAACAAATGGGCTGCAGTGGACCGCTGGCTGTTGCACAAGCTGATCCCACAGCCGACAAAGGAGCAAACCTTCGTTATCATCAGCATTCCGGAGGACCTAGTGCCGATTCTGGAGCAGCGCGAACGCCGCCTTGCATTTATGTTTGGGTCAGTATACGTGTTGTTCCAGGGCCCGGGGGGAAAGTTCATTAGGACTCCCCCGGGGCCCCCCGGGATGCTGGTGGCCACGGAGGTGGCCCCAGTCCCATCAACCTCGGCCGCAGCGGTGGAGGTAAGCACGGTCGTGTCAAACGCGGCCGACAACAACAACCAGCCCTCGACGTCATCGCCCCGACCCCATCAACCAACCCTGGCTGATGAAGCCGCACTCCTGGGGCCCCCTGAAGACGGCGAGACTTTCATCGAGGGGCTAGGTAATCTGGACATAGGGGAGGATGTGGGGTCTGACAGCGATGGCGTCCCCTTCCCTATGTCCAATTAAAATAATACAGGCCAACCTCCAGCACTGTACTGCTGCTACGGCTCAATTGCGCAAATGGCTGGAGGTAAACGAAGACGCCGTAGCTCTGATCCAAGAGCCGTGGGTCAGAAAAGGCAACATATGCGGCCTACAAAGCTTAAACGGTAAGATGTTCGCACACCGTGGCCCGGACCATCCCCGAGCCTGTATATACATAGGTAAAAACATTAGAGCCCACGCACTTACTAGTTTCTGTTGCAGAGATGTATGTGCGGTGAGGCTGTCTAACGAACAGGGCGCCAACACATCCGGCGCAGTCCTGGCCTCCGTCTACATGCACGGTGCTGACGCCCCGCCACCACACAATATGGCGCGGTTGGTGTCGCACTGCGAGGTGGAAGGCCTTCAACTGCTCATCGGCACGGACTCAAATGCCCATCACACATTATGGGGTATGAGAAATTGCAACGACAGAGGTAAGGAACTCTTTGACTACCTTATAACTACAAAACTTACAGTTGTGAACCACGGCTCAGAGCCAACATTTGTAACTAGAGTTGCTAGAACTATAATTGATCTAACACTAGCCACAGAGGAGGTAGCAGGAGCTATCACGGACTGGCACGTGTCCGGTGAGGCCTCCTGCTCGGACCATAGGTGGTTAAGATATAATCTAGTAGCAGAATTGCACTACGCACCGCCGCGTCGAAACCCTCGTAAGACGGACGCGAAGCAATACTCGCATCACCTACAACAACGATTAAGAACCCAGGTAATACCGGACATAATCGAAAGTACAGAACAAATTGATTTACACGTAAAGGAACTGACAGACAACATCATACATAGCTATCACATGGCCTGTCCCCAAACCGAACCCACCAACGCGAGGGATAAAAGCTCTAGCTGGTGGGGCCCCGAACTAGAAAGGCTCAGGAAGAACATGAGGCGGCTGTTCAACAGAGCAATGAACACTTGTGCAGACCAAGATTGGGACTGCTACAAAGCCGCCAAAGCAAAATACAAGAAACGACTGAGATACAGAAGTACCAAGTCGTGGAGAAATTTCTGTAGTAGTATTGAAAACTGCACACAAGCTAATAGAGTCAGACTATTACTGGCCAAACGAGGAACAGAATTATCTGGATCTATTAAGAAACCTGACGGCAGCCTGACAAACACCCGAGAAGAGGCAGAGAGTATTTTAATACAGACGCACTTCCCAGGATGCCAAATGCTGCAGACACTCGAGTGGCCGGTGGAAAATACAACCACAGAAGAAGTCCACTGGGAGCTGGCAAGGCAGGTAGTCAACCAACAAAAAACTGAATGGGCAATTAACAGCTTCAAGTCCTTCAAATCCCCAGGACTGGACGGAATCTTCCCCGCACTGTTAAAATGGGGAGGACACCAGTTGACAAGGTCACTAACCATCATCCTAGTAGCATGTCTGGCGCACAGATACGTACCCAGACTGTGGAGAGAGGTCAAAGTGATTTTTATACCAAAACCCGGAAAAGGGGACTACTCAGACCCCAGATCATACAGGCCGATAAGCCTCACGTCTTTCCTCTTAAAAACTCTGGAAAGATTGTGCGATAGAGACATTCGAGGAACGGCCCTTCAAAATAACCCACTGCATCCCAACCAGCACGCATATGCCCCCGGCAAGTCTACGGACTCAGCACTACATGCAGTGGTACACAAAATAGAAGAGGCCATCCAAAATAAATCAATGTGCCTTGGCACGTTTATAGACATAGAAGGGGCTTTCGACAGAACTAGCTTCCGTAGCATAACCACAGCACTGGCAAGACATGAAGTGAACATGGCTGTCAGTGACTGGATAGAAAACATGCTGAGCAAACGCATAATAAGGCTACAAACAAGCGGAAACCAGTGCGCAATCGTGGCAAAAGGATGCCCACAAGGGGGCGTCGTCTCACCGTCGCTATGGAATCTTGTTGTAAATGACCTAATAACCAAACTAAACGCAAATCATCACTACACTGTGGGATATGCAGACGACATAACAGTACTGACAATGGGAAATTTCACCAGCACGGTGTGTGATGTCACACAGACGGCACTTAAGATCGTGGAACGTTGGTGCACGGCCAACGAGCTATCGGTGAACCCAGGTAAGACGGAGCTGGTACTGTTCACAAACAAAAGGACTCTCGGAAACTATCGGGTGCCACGTCTATATGGCACCGAATTACAACTCGCTAAAGAGGTCAAGTACCTTGGGGTACTTCTTGACAGCAAACTAAACTGGAGTAACCATCTCGAAAACAAAATAAATAAAGCAACAATCACTTTCTGGCAATGCCGCAGAATGGTAGGTAGCAAATGGGGGTTGAGCCCGAAGATCACCCTCTGGTTATACGAATCGATAATCAGACCCATTGTCGCCTACGGGGCTGTGGTATGGTGGCCACGCTCAAGCCTAACCACAGTCGAGAACATCCTGGAAAAATTTCAAAGACTAGCCTGCATGGCAACCACCGGTGGGATGAGAACTACGCCCACCGCCGCCATGGAGGCGATGCTGGGTCTCCCGCCACTACACGTCTTCATTAAACAAGAAGCCGCGGCTACGGCTATCAGACTCAAAAGTCTAGGACTTTGGAAACCAGCCAAGGTACCACATACGAAGATTTACAAGAACTTGGTGGATTCGGAACCACTAACTGAAGCGATCACCGACACAATACCAAAGCAGTTTGTGTTCGACAAAAAATATAAAATACAACTACAAGAGTGCCCCCAAGAGGGACTCAATACCAGGGAGCTGAGGATATTTACAGACGGATCCAAGACGAGGAAAGGTACCGGAGCAGGAACCTTCTCGGAAGACCTGAACATAAATATCGCAACACCACTAGGCACCCATAGCACTGTATACCAAGCGGAGTGCATGGGCATTATTAAGGCAACTGAGGCCATCAAGGCTAGAACCGTACAGAATCAGTATATACGAATACTAACTGATAGCAGATCGGTTCTGCAGGCGTTACAGAGCCATACAATAACATCTGGCCTTATCATGGAGTGTCACATGGGCCTCATGGATATATGTGAAAAGAATAATGTTACCCTACAATGGATAAAAGGACACAGTGGCTCACGAGGTAACGACGCAGCGGATGAGCTGGCAAGAAGAGGCTCTTCGCTGACAGCAATGGGCCCTGAACCTATCCTGCCCCTCCCATCTGGATGGGTACGTAATCGGCTGAAACAGCACACAAGGAGCCAACACCAGGAGTACTGGACCGGCCTCGATACATGCAGACAGGCGAGAGAGGCACTGCCGACAATCGACCTATTACGTGGGACAAAAACCTGTATGACTAAACGTGGGTGGATAGTATTCCTACACCTTTTGGGTGTGACTACATGTATGGATGTATGTAGGTATAATGTAATTCATCAGCCAAACTGAAACGAAAATTTCAAACGTTAGTGACCCAAAAAATCTTAGAATGCTTAATGAAAAATAAAGCGTTATACCTACGTTTTAATCATTCAAACCTCGTCAAACATAATCGTAACCATTAATTTTTTATAGACATTGCGTTTGAACGTAATCTCTGAAGCTTATCCGGGCCAGTCTGTTATTCTATTAAAACCCAGGATTACAAGGCTACAATCAAGGAAATTGAAATTTTAATAAACAGTTTAATTTTGCTTCGGTGGGTCGTGGCTGTTTATGTATTATAATTATTTGAAGCTGGATTCGACACTTCTAATAATATTAGATTATATTGAGTGCGATGGGCAATTCGGGGCCCAAAATTGAGGAAGGTGACTGATGACTAACAGAAACTGAGAACTAACAAAGAGAAGGAAATTTTGAATCAAAGCCCTGTGGTTTTCGTCACCCTATGATAAGGGAGCTAACGCCACAAGCAAATCTAGCTTGTTTCAATCAATACAGATTGTAATTGATTTTGGTTCGTTTGTTTAATATTTTTTTGTTTGCGGAGCTATTGGTTAAACAACAGATACTTCTAAAGAGCTGAATTTCATAATGTATACTTTAGAGAACTATGGAGACAGAATAGGTGTCCTAGAATAACTGTCTAAGGGGGGAACCCCTTAGACAGTTTAGTCGCCAAGAAACGTGACCTAAATAGTAATTAGTCTATAACTCGTGTGCAATTTTAAAAACCTGGGAGAATATCTTTCACTGCTGTAAATTTATTTTAAAGGCCATTACCTTGTTTGGCATCTCTTAGTCTTCGAAAACAAGTTAGCCGTCATAACGATTTTGTCGTATTAAGAACTTTTTGAAATACATCTACATGGAAGCTCTACACTCGGCTAAAGTTTCAACAGCTCTAAGTATATTTTTATATCTGCTGAAACTAAATCCATGCTGTACCCTACGGACGGGAGTCACGGGTGCCCCTTGGAATGAGTACTCAAAATGTTTTTCACGTTCTCAAACTAAACCAAATGTAGCCTATTTGATTCAGTAACCAGATCACGATTCTCATTAGCGACACCCATTACCTCAGGTGTTTAGCGACACGCACCAGTTGAGTGCCGCAATACCCTGCAAACTGTAGTTATTGGATATAAACTGAATACCAGCATTACGCAAATCTACGTCGAATTAACATGTTCTCTATTGTCAACAACATGTTCAATACCATTTGTACGACAGGCTAGCATTATACTCGGGATATAATTTATTATCTACAAGCGTTTACCCGTGAATCCGTCTGCGTAAATTAGTTCATATGAGAGGTTATTTATGTGCAACAGAGCATTCTTGCCAATCTTAAAAATGTATTATTCGGATATATTACGCGTTTATTCAACACTAGCTGTTCCCCGCGGCTTCGTCCAAATAGAAGTCATTATTGCGTAAAATCATTTGCGTTGTCGGTTAGAAAGTAGCCTATGTCCTTCCCAGGGACTCAAACTACCTCTATACGAAATTTCATTTAAATCGCTTTATAAGTTTAGGAGTGAAAGTGCAATAGGCAGGAAGATTGAAAGAGTTACTTTCGTATTAATAATTAGCTGACCCAGCAACTTCGTCTACGTGACATAAAGTGTATAAAGCAGAGTTATTTCTTCATCAAACAGCTTGTGAAACTGCCCTGTTTGCTTAATCATAAAAGATATCATAAAAGAGCCTAATAATTAAGGCTATTTTAAAATAATTCAGTCGCCGAAGGAATGGATACAACATCAAAGATTTTCAATAAAATTTAATCATTACGTGTAGAAACTAGTACGTTGGCATTTAATTATTTACGGTACAAAATGTACTGGATAAAGTTTCATTTCGCTAAAGCGGAAGGTAGTCGTTAGGTGTTAGGTGTGTTACCGTACCTGTGAATTAACTGGAATCGACCAAACTAAATTTCAGCCAACCGTGAGTTTATCGCGTCGTGGGCGAACATGGTTATTGAACCGTGCAGGGTTTTATAGGCTGTGATATAATTTTTGTATTTAAACTAGAAAATTTGAATATTTTTTCTGTATCATTATTAAAACTAACATGATAGGTTACCCTTTATTTTTTAACGTGAGGAAAATCCTACATTGATGTATGCTCCTACCGACTAAAAACCTCAAGTATCCTACCTAACGGCCTACGGTTGGGAACCCCGGGTAAGCCCTCGGAAGGAAAGATACCCCAGGACAAATGCGGTAGCTGCTAATAAGTTTCATAGTAGACTATTATACCTCAATTCATTCGTAAAAATTTCCTTCGGCCGCCATTAAAACTGTGTTTCGTAACCATGCCCATTTCGTTCACTATAATGGTAAAATGTGGACGTATTGTCATAGGACGTAAACTCCATACAAATTATTCGTTTTCAATACTATAACCTACACTAAAAAATACGTTATGTTTGTACAGAGCCTGAATGTGTGTATGACCACTGAGGCTGAGCAAACGTTCCGTCAAAATACCCTCAAACCATAATGACAGTAGTGGCGGGGTTGGGGAAGCTTGCTCAGTGGGAGGCAGGGAGTTGCCTATCTGTATGTAATACTATTATATATTATCTTTTGTATTGTATGCTTTTGCTTAGTTCTTACTGCCTAGCATTATAGAATGTGGGTCGAAAATAGCTAGATGTACACGTAGAGATGCCGTGTGGGAAGGCTCTATATTTAGCTAGAGCTAAAGTAGTCCTGAGTATTGTATAGTTCTATGTCGATTATAGTTTCACAGTCAATGTTGGTTAGTTTGGTTTTCATACTTTAGTAAAGTTGTAACTATGATGATGACTTCGAAAACGGACTTCGTTATTCTTACGTGTTGAAATTCCTCAAGAATCCTATGCCGGACTCTTATCGACTAAAACCACACGGAGCCCACCAATGACTACGGCCGGGAGCCCGGGGTAAGTTCTCGGACGGATGTCCCAGGAGTAAGTAGTAAAATAACCTCTATTTTGTAAGACTTATGACATGCGTCACAAAAAGTTCCGAATTAGTGGTTGCAGCCTTTGTTTTAAATATTGCATTGTGGTTTTATTTTGTGGTTTTCAGATCAAAATGAAGCTGAAATAGTTTGGAGAACTGTGAAACATTAAACTTTTAAGTATCGCTGTTTCATAAATTTCCACTATCGAAAGGATTATTACAAATTTACATCATTGAAACAAAGAATTAATTTAAAGCTCAAAAATGCTCCAGTGTACAAATGAAAAATAATGTTGTATTTTATTATTTCAATTTAACTTTTTCGATCCTTCAAAGTTATAATCCCAGTCCCCAGAAGTATCTTCAGTTCTCTTGAATTCAGATGTTATCAACTTTTATTCTGATGAAGTGTGTCTTGAAGTTTTCACCAGCTTTAGAAGTTTTAGGAGTGCCAATCTTATATAAGCTGGAAATACTTACGGTTACCTGTGCTGCTTTTATGAGCGCGTTTTATGTGTTCATCGCTAACCTGGAAATTTTAGAAATTTATATAAAAACATAACTTACGTCCAATATGTTTACAAGCTATGTCACGTCTGCGGAAAATTGGGGATCTGGTGCTGAAAGTACTATTTAGAAAACCTTCCATCCCTAGAGTTTATTTTGATTGCTTTTAACAGCATTGTAAGAACTGACTTCTCTAGTCCGAACTTCGAACTTCGATAATTTTATTATTGTCCCTGAGTAGGTACTGACTCAGGGACACTAATGAAATTATGCAGTTGTCTTGTCTTGACAGAGGGCAGGGTTAAGGAAAATTGTCAGATAGTAATGCTATGAATCAATTTTTTTATTCATCAAACAAAATAAGCATGAAAATTCGATTCATCGCATTATTATCTGACAATTCTCCTTATAGTCCGGTACGAGAAAGTTATCAAGTTCCTATAATTCTAAAGTTGGTTTTTTTTTTACAGTGTCTGAGGTAGGTATATATAATGCTACTGTAGCGTTTTCTAACAGATCTGAGGTCGGGGCTAGGTATAGTTTAGGTATTTGTACGTCAATTCTATAACTGAAAGGATATTGAATTAGAGATAAAAATCTTTGCGCTATCGTGTTAAGCTAATAATTGCCGATATATATTTACATTTTCTAACAATTTCACCCACGGGTTTACCCGTAAATTACAAGAAATGATTTTTAGGGCCTAGCTCAGTGACAAAAATATTACAGTCTATAAAACAAACGTATTGTAACGTGGAATTCATAAATAAATGCACGAAACGAAATTCTAACAAATTACTCCACATACTTTTTTGTTTTCATTAATCTTATCTTTTATAATCGATTACTGCTTAAATAAAATATTAGAGATATTAGAGTTTGTTGCTACTGTTCCTTAAATATCTAACAAGAATAATACAAAAAATTCAAACACATTAGTCAGTGAATTAAAAAATAAAAAGAGTTTTCTATAAAATATTATCCCCGCAGTCTGCGCGGGTAGGGAGGGGGTTCGCAGTGCCAGTCGCTAGGATCAAGTATAACCCAGTCGTATCGTCTAAGTAGGTATCGTATTGTTGCGCGCCGCCCGTTTTGTTTTCACGCCGCACACCGTTACAATTTTGTACACTTTGTTAGTAGAATTTAAAAAATATGCGATGAAACTATTAAAAGAACCAGTAAAATTTTATGCAAACTATTTATATAATAAATTGTTTGTTATTTGTTTGTTTTTATAATGACGTTGCAGTGGTGTAACTAATTAACTGCTAGGCGCAGCTTGTGGCGCAGCGGTCAGGTGACCACAAATATTTTAACTTTCTAGTAATAAAACAGTCAAGAGCGACTGGGACTCACGCACTAAGGGTTCCGTACAAAATTGACGACTTTAAAAACTATTACTATTTATCGCACTGGAAAACTGACATCAACGGTATCTTCCCATTCGCCTACCTACACATAGATTGCTACCAGGTGGCAATTGGGAATAAAATTCCCATTTGCCATAAAGTGCGTATTGGGAATTTATTGCCCCCACTTTAACTCTGCGTAAATAGGTTTTATGATAACAGAAGATACTTACCTGGTTAAACTTTTTTGCGGCGTGGTGTTTTATATTTAACAGTCCAGTCTTGATTCTTTCGAATTATTATTATAATAAACTATTTTTTAAAACTAGTTGTCATCTGACTATGCTATGCTTGGGAAAATTTCAGGGATAACTTGTCTACTAATGCCGAAATTGGACTACTCCTAGTATCAAGTATCTCTTAAGTATAGTGTCTCTTAGCCCGACTTTATTTTACTGTTGAGACGCTGGAAAGGCAAACTGCATTAACAGCCAATTTGGTCGAATATGAGTTATATATATCGTTAGAATTGCCTGATTTTTCTCTTTCGAATGGTCTAGGTAACGATTTAATCTGAGCACTTTGGTGGTCGTTCAGACACCGGTGATTTTCGATATTTTAGTATATTTTAGTGTTTTAAATCCACTCAATTTTTGATTTTGGTTCACAAAGCGCCCATGACAGCAGCTAAATACTGATAAGTCATTTAGCCTGCACATGATTTAAAAATCATTATTTTAAAACATTTAGCCATTCCATTTTTAGAAATTTTCACGGCATAAAACATTTTAGTGGTTGGTAATTATTATAGAATTTCAAAATAAGTCAATTTACTGGTCAATAAATTTTAGTTTATTGTCGTATAAAGCCTTTTACCTTCCTTCTAATTGTAAAAATTAGGACGTTAAACCAATTTTGTCGATGGCCCTTACTAATAAATTGGTCGATAACACAATTTTACCTGAATTTATTTTGATGTGTTTAGAGCACATAAGCTACTCTGCTTAATGCAAAATTCATTTTATTAGTGTGATAAAACCACAAAAAAAGAAAGACAAATATAAAACACTGGCGGTTAGACTATACGTCAAGGTCGTCGTTTGCAGTTAGACCGCGGCTGTTAGCTAAGAGCCAAACGTTCTGTGGGTACTTCAGCCACCTATACGGTATAAAACTGGGAGACTACACCCATTGTCACTAGTCATAATTGACTAGTGACAACGGGTGTCATCTTCCACGATTATAACGAATGCTAATTTCTGGACATTTGCGAAGGCGAATATCTGCAGCCGATATTTGCACAAATGCGAAAACCTACTTATTGAATTCCAAATTTGCGTCACTTCACTTCACACGTTACAAAAATTGATTAAATTATAAAAGTATATTTATTAGTATTGCAGCTAACGGGATATTTTCCATGTGTTATTGAGAATATTTGATATTTCGGCATATGGTCAGTATGTGCATCTTTATCACAAACGGTCCACTGAATCTGTTCATAAATACCATAGATGTGTTCAAAGAAAAATAACAAACAATATAAAGATAAGAAGAAATAAACACATTCAAAGACGAATACAGAAATGAAAGTAGATTGCGGACGTTCTTCGTGGGGCTAAAAAGCAGCCACACGCAGCAAGACCTATAAGACGTTTTTAAGGTTAACATCTGCAAACATAGCGTAGCGTCTTACGATCTGGTTAATATAAAAAACCGCAATCATTAAAGTAGAAAACCTACGATGCAATATCCAGTCTTTCTAGCCCTGCAAAACAGCCGGACCAAATGGCGCAAGGAGGCGCTGGAGCGGGGCCACAGGCCGGCGTCTCGAGAAATCGAGGCTCAGCGGTCCCAGCTCCACCAGGAAACCATGGAGACCTGGAAGGTGCGACTTGAGCAACCGAAGGGGGATTCGCCGCAATCGCGGCGGTCAGACCGGTCATGGACAAGTTGCTGGAGAAGAGCCATGGTGCTCTCTCCTGCCGGTTGTCACAGATACTTACCGGCCACGGGAGCTTCGGTAAGTATCTGTGGCGAATACACCGAAAAACCACGGCCGAGTGCCAGCACTGCAAGGAGCGCAGCGAGGACACAGCGCTTTACACATTGGTGGAATGCACGGTGTGGGCGCAATAGCGCCAGGTCCTCGTGGCAGGTCTGGACGTGGACACTCTCTTGCTGGAGACGATGGTACGAGTCATGATCTCCAGCGGGAGTAAGTGGGACTGCGCTGCCTCTTTGCTTGCTCACCGTCCTTACAGAAGCAGGCTCTAGACGACAGCGTGATGTGAGGGATTCATGCACGCCGCCAAAGATGCGGGATAGCACTCAAACCCCCGCCCCCTAAATGAGGCCGCAGTGGTAGCCGTAGATTTGTTGGGAGTCCTGGGGTATCCTTTCGAGGGCTTACCCGGGGCTCCCAACCGTAGGCTGTTAGGCATAATACCAAAGCAGTTCGCGTTAGGGTACTTCTTTGACGTCAAGGAATCTTCAATTCTCCGGTATTAATAGAAACTACCCTGGTGACGACGTGCTCTGGGTTCTTGCAGGTGGTGGCAAGTAAACAGCTGGTTTCTTGGTGAACTTGTAATAACGGTTACTTTGTACAAAATCACAGACGTAGGTATAGGTAAGTAGATATAGGTGCGCGTGTTGAGATGACGGTGTTTAATGACGTAGTGATTGACGGCCGCACAGCTGTTGCTCGATGAGCGGGGCGCGTGGACCCCCCGCGTCTTGGATGCCCCTGCGTCGTCCTGCTGGCGACGATATGTCTCCGACAACCCTAAACTGCGAAAAAAGTGACAAAGACATAAAAATGGGTGAAACAGAGATGAACAGAATGCTGAGACACCGGCTGATGGAGTCAGAGATGGCAGCCGTAACTTGCACGATACACGTGAGTAAGGGAGGATACCTATCGCTACTTATGTGATGTCTGGTAATAAGATGAATAATAATAAAATTAAGAGGATGCTCATAATAATATACACATAGGTATATTCCGAATTTGGGGAACTCTTTGTTCTCTCTGAAGAAAGCTCTGGCACAATGTGTAAAGCAAAGAGACGAACCTAAATTAAGATAATGCAAAGCAGTGCTGGACCAGTGAGACTGAACAACCACGCTCTGGAAGTGGTCCAAATAATAAAAGAAATGGTGTCAATGTGTGAAATCACCGCAATCACTGAGAGCGCGCAAATAATTTACTACCAAACAAACTCGGGAAAGGCAACCATATACAGCGACAGTGAAGTGGCATTGAAATTTAAGTAAGAAAATAATAACATCAGCAATCGTGAAGGAATATAGAAAGTCACTTGACATGTTGGAGGAAAAGACCGAAGTATACGTACATAGATTGGGTACCTGGAACCTAGGGAATTTCGGGTGACGAAACAGTAGATAATCTAGCCCCAGAGGGACCAGATGAATGCTTGGTTGAACCTAAGACTGAACTTCCCATCGCTCATAAAATCACCAAGGGCGTTATCAGCAGGAGCATAATGACAACGAGAAGTTTAATCTTAGATTGAGATTTTCAACGGGAATGAGATAGTCAAAGCTAACAAGAGGAAATATGAGGCTAGTTAACGAGATAATTACAGGACATTGTAGCCTGAATAGTACTTGACAGTACTGGTTAAGAGTGATGGATTACCCCTCACGACCGATATGCTCCTGCTGGAGACCAGTCTCAACTTATGGCTGAGTATAAAATAATTTCAATTAGCAGATCTAAGATTATGGGTACGACAAGAAAAAACCAAGAAAATTTCCAGTATCTGGATGGGTCAGATAGTACGATCCTGTTAATAAACGAGAATTTGACCAGACGCCGTGAAAACTACTGGAATACTCATACTCATCTTTATGGGAAGTCTGGGGAAACCGATTGTGTGGTGTTACACGCACAAAATAAAGCTTTTCCATTTTAATAACAGGGATTCATTTCAGAATCGTGTAGTTTTATTTTTATGATAATCCATAAAGTTACGCTCCTTATTTTTAAGAAAAATCAGTATTAAAATATAATGTAATTTGAAGATTATTTTACCGATCACTTCCATAAATCATTCATATTGGGAGATAATACTAAAAGTCTAGGAGTGACTTAACGTTTAATGCCGGATAAGATAATCTGGCTGTCATCGTTTGACTTGATTCAGCCCGATAAAACATTTTACTTTGATGTGAAACTATGCTGAACAGAATATAAAACATTTATCTAGTTCGTTTTATACAGCTATTTGATCATTCAAACGTCTTTAGCGAACCGCAATGAGGATGTTACAGTAACTTAAGTCATTTTTACCTTACCAAAATTATGTTGTGCATTGTATTATCTCCAATATATTAGGAAGGAGGATACTTACATTTTTTTTTAAATACATTTCATAGTAAACGTTATTTTATAATAACCAGTCTGATTTACAATGGGATTACTCAAGTGGTTAATTAGTTATGATTTTTTTTGCAAAATATGGTCTAATGGTATAATGGTCGTTAATGCAATTAGCCTTTCCAGCGTCGATATCGCTACTATACGTGCCAATTTGAAGAACTGACATCGTAAAGGAATTAGTAAACAATAGACTAACATTATCATTTCATTGTGCAGTCTCAAGTGGAATCGGAATCGATCGATCGAATAATAATAACCGACGAGAGACCGTCGACTGCGCATGCGTACCACGGCTGCGCGCCGCCGCGTCGATGTCTCTCGCGCCGTTTTGAATTATGTTCGCGCCAATTTAAAGTTTTTGTTATTGTATTACATATTTCTTGACTAATGTGTTAGAATTTTTTGTATTATTCTTGTTAGATATTTAAGGAACAGTAGCGACAAACTCTAATATCTCTAATATTTTATTTAAGCAGTAATCGATTATAAAAGATAAGATTAATGAAAACAAAAAAGTATGTGGAGTAATTTGTTAGAATTTAGTTTCGTACATTTATTTATGAATTCCACGTTACAATACGTTTGTTTTATAGACTGTAATATTTTTGTCACTGAGCTAGGCCCTAAAAATCATTTCTTGTAATTTACGGGTAAACCCATGGGTGGAATTGTTAGAAAATGTAAATATATATCGGCAATTATTAGCTTAACACCATAGCGCAAAGATTTTTATCTCTAATTCAATATCCTTTCAGTTATAGAATTGACGTACAAATACCTAAACTATACCTAGCCCCGACCTCAGATCTGTTAGAAAACGCTACAGTAGCATTATACATACCTACCTCACACACTGTAAAAAAAAACCAACTTTAGAATTATAGGAACTTTTGAACCTTAAAACACTTAATTTTACTGGACTATTACCCTGTCATCCACAGAGCAACGCGCGCCCTTACAGAGTTCGCGTTGCTCTATGCTGCCATCGGTATGCAGGTGAGATCGCCATAGGTCTCCTCCTCGAAAAAAAATTAGTCTATAGGCCTCCTGAAAAATTTGGAGGGCCTATCTGATCAATCATTTCGTCGATGGTTTCAAAATCATGAACGTATGTTTTTAAAGAGATGCGGCTATTGCGCAGGACAAGAGCTTTTCACAGTATACATAAGTGTTCCTCAAGACAATGATCGCAACATGATAATAATGATTGAATATTTTCGATCAACAATTTTATATCCTTCTAGTATAAAGCTAATTCTTCGATACGGGTATGCTGTGCAGGGTGATCTAAACATCGTTCTTTAGTCACGTTCACTGCGTTTATCGCGGACACGTTCGGCGACTGTAATAAAAACTTCTCTAAAATGAAATATTTAATGCCACCCTGGCTGAGTGCCTCGCTCGTATTTCAGGCGCTTCAATGAACAAGCGTGTTTATTTTAAAAATAAAGCCGCACGGCTTGTACACCTGACTTTCTTTTTTATAACTCGCGGTGGAAGTGTTAAGGAATTTGGAATACTTGAACGATTTTTATGTATTTAAAAGATCATTACTTAGTACTGCATTAGATAAGTGCTATGCCATTATGGAGAAATATATCAGCTCGGTCGTTCTCAATTATATTGACTTGAAAGAGTTTGGAAAGCTTACTGGTGAATATCATCTGTCTCATATTTAGAAACGGTACAACATAAGATAATAATAGTAATTTTTGTCTGTGATTCTAGGCCATATACATAGTTAAGTTGGCGGCCATTCTGACTCTTGTAGATACCGTAAACGATAGTATGATTATTGTTTATTTATTATTATTTTGATTATTGTTTTGCTATATCAATGTTCTATACTCTCGCTTACAAGCTTATTGCCGTGCTGAAATTTACAGGGGCAGGCTATATTAATATTTTTTAAAGCCACCCATCCAGGCCTTCAATTTCATTGACTTTCATTGAAGCAAGAAAACGGCATTTGTTGCTTATCTACAATTTTCGTTCAGAAATACATTTGGAAAGAGAGAAAAAATACGCCTTTATTTCCGAAGAGGTAGGCAGAGGCATAATTATATGCCCACATTTCACCTTTTTAGAATTTGTCCAGCGTAATAGGTGGTGAGTGACTGGCGCAGGTTGTGACTGCCTGCTGTTGATATTTTTCAAGCTGCCTCAAAGGCCTTTAACTTGGTTTAACGATTGTCATTTAACTGGCAACCGGGAACAAAGGCTTAACGTGCCTTCCGAAGCACGGAAACGCTCAAATAAATATCATAAAGTGGTCACAGGGATGGAAACCCATCCGAGGACCGGCCATAACGAAAGTTGCTTACTGCAGTGATCATTTAGCGAACACTAAGTCCATTATATATAGTATATTCTATCGTATAAATAAAAAATAAATTACCTATCGGTCGTTTTTAGAGTTCCGTACCCAAAGGGTAAAAATGTAACCTTATTAATGAGACTGTCTGCTGTCCCTATTAATGAGATTCTTCTTTCACGAGAGAGAAAAAAGAAATAAATATTAACAAACAGTACCTATAACATGTAAAATCACTGCTTTAGCTTGAAATATAATACTAAATAACACAGAAAAGCCTACATAAATAATTGCCGTGTAAAATTTACAAACGACGCGACGGCTTGGGTATATAATTTGTTAAAATTCCTACGACATTCTCGGAAATTCAAACGTATTGTACCGTGCTAATCAAATTTTCTAAAAGCAGATGGTATTCCTGATTTCAGGAATTAGAGTTCATAGAAAATTGCCACATGTGAGGTTCCCGCAGAAACCAAATGAAGTCGTAATTCGTACTGCACAAACATGACTGATCAAATATTAATTCAGGTCACATTTGGTGCTCCGAATATACATGTTTGTAGAGATACAACTTTTGGGCCATCGAATTTAGAATGGTTACTCCGGGTCTTGTGTATTCGACTGTTTATGTTAATTTAATTTGACTTAGTGGTGGTAGAGAACGTAGAAAGTAAGATTTTATTTGTAAAGATAACGGATAAAAGGAACATTATTTTATCATCTATTTATCGAGCAAGTGTCAGAGTTTGTATAGGCACTTGGGTAGTCTGTTTGCAAGGGATGGAAGCTACGAAGGAGACATTGAAAGGAGAGTGACTGCGGGAAATCGAGTGAATGGTGCGCTACATTCCTTTATGAGCGGTCAGTCAGTGTCAAAGAAGGCACGACTGGCGGTTCAATACGGCGTGCTAGTTCCAACATTGATGTACGGGAGTGAAAGTTGGGTATGGCAAAAAAAATCACAAAAGTAGACTGAATGCAGTTGAGATGATATCATTGCGCAGTATGTGTGGAGTAAGGCTGGTTGATAGAAAGAGGAATACAGATATCCGAGAATGCAGTGGCCTGAAAGAGGATGTTGTAACAAGAATTAAAAAGAGTGTGCTAAGGTGGTTTGGACATTAAGAACAAATGAGTACTGAGCGAATGACACACCAAGTATGGCAGGCACATGTAAGTGGACAGGCAAGCCGAGGTCGACCTCGCAGAACATACACCAATCAAATTAGTGATGTGTTACAAAAAAGGCAGGTCAAAAGCACTCGAAACCGGCGGGCTTGCAAGAAAGGTTTAATGAATGTAGAGGAAGCTAGTGAAGTATGTAAGGACAGAAGCAAATGGCAGGCTGTTGTCTCTGCCTACCCGTGAGGGAAAAAGGCGTGAGTATATGTATGTATTTTATTTTTAAAATATTTAATGCTTGAATCTGTACCAAAAAATTATACGAGGACCATACAATGTATGAGCAATATAAAAACACATTTCCTATATTTTTATTCGTTTGAATCATTTTTTGGGACATGAAGTGTCATTGAATTTTAGGGTAAAAACGGGACCCTATACATAAGACTTCGCTGTCCGTCTGTCTGCCCATCACGAGACAGACAGACGTAAATGGTTGAGGTTCTCAATTCCTGTGATAGCTAATAAGCTGATTTTTTTACAGATGATGTATTTCTCTTGCGGCTACAACATTGGCTCCGATTCAACAAACGTGATTTTTTGTCATTTTTTGGTAAGGAACCCTCTGCTCGAGTCCGACTCGCACTAGGCCGGTTTTTCTGTTACGTAGAACACATATTTGTAATTTGTCAATTTCTCACTTATTATCCAGTGTTTAAGTCAGACTTTAATAGGTACTGGGTAATAAGTAAAAAAAATATAAAATTCAAAAGCCAGCAAAGCAAAATTTCAGTTCTTTATTGTTAGCAGTTTTGTCTATCAAAGGTAACGATCTGACCAGCTGAGCTACAGAACAAACCTAAACCTGTTGAAATTCTCCACTTATACTCAATATATTTCTGAAACAGTTACTACATACTGCATACATTTAAACTAGACAATTTAAAACGTTAGTGTCATTCATCAGCATTTGACAATAATTGTCACATTTAGACCACAACCGATAAAATTTGCATACGTTAATAATTGTCTAAATATGCAAAGTTAATGTTAATACAATATAGCTTTATGCACAGGATGAATTTTATAATAGGTTTTGTGACATCATTATACTATTCAGCATGTTCCACCCCAATACATCCCGAAGGTAAGTATTGGGGTGGAACACGTATGAGGCGACTAAGGGAACACTTTCGCAAAAAGATCCATTGCGTAGAGAAGGAAAGGTTGTCAGTAAAATGAAAATCGTTAAGCCAAGTTGAAGGCCTTATGGGCGGCTTGAAATATTTAAACTGTGGGTCGCAGCGACTTGCTCCTGCCTATTTCAACACGGCAATAGGCTCACCACCTATTACGTGGGACATAAAACTATAAGGTGAAATTTGGGCGTATACTACGCCTCTGCCTACCCCTTAGGGGATAAAGGCGTGACTATATGTATGTATGTATTCAGCTATGGTTATTTATTTTTAACGTAAAGAAATACCCACTATTACTCGATAGGAAACTCGAGATTTGGTTTATTTTTAGGGTTCCATAAATATAATGTAAAAATTTAACCCTACTACTGAGAATCCACTGTCCGTCTGTCTCACTCCAGGCTGTACCTCAGGAACCGCTAGAGAGTTGTCATTTTCACAGATCATTTTGGTATTTCAGTGCCTGCTATACCAACATTACTGAAAACAGAACAAAATTTATGTTTACGGGGGCTCCCATACAACAAACGTAAATTTTACAGTTTTATTTTTGAAGTTGTTTGGTACGAAACCCTTCGTGCTCGAGTCAGACTCGTGATTGGCCGGATTTTTATGTTATCCAACCTGGTGATATGAGTAGGTATTTAAAATCCAGTTAACAGCTTTTATAAAAGCTCATTAACTTGTTTAATTGTATATGCTATGGGATTTAAAGCTCTTGGTGATATGGCACTTTCAATCAGAATCGTAGTGTGCTTGTTTGCCTCTTCAGTGATATAAAAATACTGCCATGGATACTTTTATCACTATAGTTCAAAATTTAAAAAAAACCGGTTTTGGAATAGAAAAAATATTAAACGTCTATAATCCCTAGAAATGTATAAAGACTTACTCGTACTCGTACCATACATATTTTCTAAAAGATGGTGTTCAGAGTTATCGGAGCCAACCTATTGATACAGTCCTACACAACCCTCATGTGCAGTGATGGAGAGGTATTCAAGACCATACGGCGTACTTCACTCCACGATAAATTATATTACTTCGAATCACAATCGCAAGGGTCGATGACTTGGAACTTTCAAAGGTTTGCGCAGCGGCTTTTCGTTTAATAAAGAATTTCGGGGCGAAATAAGGTCAGAATTGTTCATCTGATAAATTTGTAACCCTTTGTGGTTTTGATGTTCAACTCGGGGGGAAGAGTTCTCTCCCGTATCCGCCCCGCCGCCTCTTTCACGAGCATGACCTGCTCGCAGAAAGAGGCGGCGCAGTCCCACTTACTCCCGCTGGAGAGCATGGCTCGCACCATGGTCTCGAGCGAGAGAGTGTCCACGTCCAGACCCACTACGAGGACCTGGCGCTGTTGCGCCCACGCAGTGCACTCCACCAGCGTATGGAGCGCTGTGTCATCGCTGCGGTCCTCGCAGTGCTGACACTCGGCCGTGGTTTCCCGGTGTCTTCGCCACAGATACCTACCGAAGCTACCGTGCCCGGTTAGTATCTGTGACAGCCGGTAGGAGAGAGCACCGTGTCTCCTCTCCAGCCACTCGTCCATGACCGGTCTGACGGCCGCGATTGTGGCGAATCCCCCCTTTGGTTGCTCAAGTCGCACCTTCCATGTCTCCACGGTTTCCTGGTGGAGCAGGGTCCGCTGGGCCTCGATTTCTCGAGGCGCAGGCCTTCCCCACGTACTCTGACTGTATCGCCTCTCGTTGGCACAAGACGTGACCATACCAGTGAAGGGTACACTCATGAAACGCATTTAGGTAAGTAAATGTAAGGTAGATGTATAAAAGTCGATATAGGCTACTTACACTTGGTTTGTAAAAGTGTCGTGGTGGAAAATACAAAACGCCTACAGTATGGGGTGCTTTATAAAGGATCTTAGAAGATTTTTACAAGATCGGCAGCGCGAGTGTAGCGCCTCTGGTATTGCAAACGTCCATAGGCTACAGTGACCGCCAGTATACCTGGTGGGCCATGTGCTTGTGTGTCACCTAAGTAGTACAAATCAAAAGTTGTAAAGAATGTAAGTGTTATGTAGGAATTTCAAAAAAGAAAAGAAGTTGAAAATATTGGCACTGCTTTTCCGTGATCATGGCGCTTGCAACAGTACCGAAATATCTAAAAGAGATTAAATGACACACATCATGGTAACGGAATATCCTCCTGTTCGCAGAAATAGGTACATTATTATGCTATAGTACGTATGTATGTATAGTAATATACTTATGCAAATAGTTATTCATACACGAAAACTACCAACCATAAATTTTGTTTGAAATTGCAAATTTAAATAAAGTAATTTAAGTTATGGGTAAGCAACAAAGTTTCCGTAACACGACGTTATCAGAAATAGCAGGACGACATTGAGTCGTCATTTTAATCCCCACTTTAGGGGTGACCAAATCTGCGCATAATTTGCAACCCTCATTGCATAATTGATCACCAACATTAATACTGGCTAACCTTAAATTGAATACGGCTTGACAAATTATAGGCGCAACTGTAACGTCGTGTATGCCCTTTACACATACTACGCATGATTTTTCAATCCGCACCTATTATCTAGCGATTACAAGGGTGGGTTCAGACAGATTTGGGATGTTTTTGCGTACTTCGTTCGAATAGCGTTGACGGGGACGTGCGGGACGTAACGACCTCACGAATGATTTATTGACAACAGCGATGTGACTGGCGAGCTGTTATTTTTTCTAACCCTATTTTATCTTTAAGATTTTTCCTCCAAAAGTCTACGATATATGGAACTGATATATGCTTTCCGCCCAATAAAATGAGTACTAAATCTGGTAAAATATTAAGGAATATTCTTGAAAGCTGTAGTTGGAAATTGGGAAGCACGTATTGATTCGTACACGGCTAGACGCTGTAACTTAGAAACCGTTACAATTTTCACGTAAATGCATCATTAAATATTGCAAGCCGTCGTTGTCGAATGAACGCAAGTAGATTGCGCTCTTTTGACACTGAAGAACATCAGTAATTTATTTTTCATTTCAATTAGAATTGGCGTAACGCCAGCGTTTTCCATGGATGCCATGTAAAGATTGGATGCGCCAGTACCGACGCATACATATTTTTTAGTTTATGTATTTAATGGTATTTATTATAATTATTATATGTCAACACTCACGCACTAAACGCATCTTACTTTTATGTATTGTCTATGGCAACACTATCCCGCCCGCTTCCTACATTCACATTCCGCCATAGCTATTGGAAGATACGCACGCACCCGTCTTTTAACGCTCCGCTCCGCTATCGGCCGCTGTGATTACCCATCATATCGCGCTACATCGCTTATCATCAGCCACAGTCTCGAGAGTTACGGTTATAACTCCTGTGTGCATATTTCGCGGTCGTGAATCAAGACCCCGAACGCAAAGCTGGGAGCAGCGCCTACCTATCAACAAGAGTTCAAGGTAAGTGCACTTCCAAGTGTGGTCCTCCGTCCGGATATTCCATCTAACGCATTCTTTCTACTAATAATATTAATTACCTCTTTTCCTATTAAATTCACGCATACGCATATATATATTTAGTATATTACTCATAAATACTCAACGCAAATATTATATTTAACGCCACCCGCACGCATTAGAAAAGTTAATTATCTTTTCACACCGCATATTTTATATTACTCATAAGTACTCATATTCTATAACGCATTTACGCTATTTATCATAATCATATTTACCTATATATAATCAACCCGCTGGCAGGTAGCGCCCCCCGAAATTATCGCTACCCAGGACTTGGACCATCCTGGCCATGTTAGTCCGGTTGTCCGATTCTAGGCAATCATTTTGATATTTTTTGGTAATTAGGAGTTTTGGCATAAAGTAAAACGGACAATCCAAAATTAACAATTTTCTCAACCGTCATAAATTTAACGTAGTTTTCCCCAATTCATTACAATTTCATATTATCTTTCGAATTGTAATCGTAGATAAAACTCATATTTATACGTTAATTTTATACCCACATATATTTATTTTATTGTGACGGTACTGGGCAACGCAGCCGATACATAACGGTATTCAAACGATTAACAGCTGATTGTTACGCAGACTCCATATTGGGTTTGTTCTCTGAATACTTTACCGCAAACAGCTGATTTAAGCTAACAGCTGATCGTTGTTCGAATTTTATACTTTTTCGCTGAATATTTCTATTACCTACCCACTTATATACATACTCGTATCTCGTATCAATTATATTATCATGGCTTCTAAAGACAAATCCCATAGTAAAAGTTCAGACGAAAGTCAGGTCATGATAAATTTTTTAGAATACAAAAAACAAAGTTTGTTTCACATAGTTCAAGAAGTGTACAACTTAAGTCTCAAGGTTACCGATGAAACAGTACGCATGATGTTTCTCGCTCGGGTTCAATCTATCGATAAAACCCGATCGGATTACATCGAAACTATCGATAAATTGTTAATTGAACAATTAAAAGATAATCCGCAGGTACAGCCGAGTTATAGTGTTTTTAATACATTTGATGAATTATACTGTTTCATAAAGCAAACGGAAACTACTCTGAGACAAGAACTCGACGATAAAAAGAAAAGTGATAATTTTAATATCAAATTACCCCCACTTAAACTCACAGGTTTCGATGGTACTTATGGTAAGTGGCCTATATTTTATGAAAATTTCTGTAGTGTGATACATACGAATACTCGTCTCACCAACGCCGAAAAGGTTCAATATTTGATAGGTTGCCTTTCGGGTAAGGCACTTACTGTTTGTTCAGGCATAGCTGCTACCGCACTGAATTACGATGTTATTTGGCAAGCCCTTCTGGCTAAATACCACGATACCAGGGTTCAGGCGTCGTGCTATTTAGAACAAATGTTACACCAGAAGCCAGGGCAATCGACTGATCAGATCTTGGAGAACTTTTGTTCAGCTGAAGCAGCTCTGCAGCGTCTACCTATCACAAATTTATCAGATTTCATAATAACTCATTTAGCATTAAGCAAGTTTGATAAACCTATGCTTGAATTGTTTGAACAATCTCATAGACATTTGAGTGTACCTACATATAGTGACGTCAAAACATTTTTGACAGAACAAAGCAAACTCCAAACGCTCCGCTCACCATCACATTCCCAAAAAGGTGATTATCGCGCTCAGCGGAGTTCAACCGCCTCTCATTTAAATAAACCTAAGTCATTTTTTACGCAAACCCGCCCTACTAATTTGAAATCGGTCGATACTTCTAACATAAAAAATTGTATCGTATGTAACAATAATTCCGCTCACCCTTTGTTCAAATGTCAACATTTTATTCAAGAGACTGTTGAAACGCGAAATGAAATAGTTCGTAAACATTCCTTTTGTGTTAATTGTTTAGGTTTTCATCACGTGAGTGCTTGCAGATCTGTTAATAGGTGTTCGATTTGCAATCGGTCTCATCATAGTTTACTGTGTTATAAAAATAATTTGAACGCATCAAATTCAACAAGAAATCATGCTGCCGGCAACGCATCGAGGCAGGCAAACGCGTCTACTGCGCCGTCCGAGCATTCCATGTCGACTCATGCGTCATCGGCAGATGATCCGTCCCGCTCGCACTCGCGGGAGGCGCGGTCACATAGTGGCAATATCGCGTCGTTATCGGCTGTGATCCCTCCGCCGCGTAATTCAAGCAGCGCGACCACGGTTTTGTTGCCGACTGCTTGTGTATATGCAAATTATAAATCGGATCGTATACGTTTGTTTTTGGACTCAGGGTCTATGAGTAACTTTATTACGAAGTCTTGTTGTGAGCGTTTGCACTTAACCATACTTAACGCTCCTTCTGTCATTAAAGGCATAGGTCAACTTGAAAGCCAATCTTATGGAATTACGCATTTCAAAATATATTCGCGATTTGATGCCCGCTGTTCTTATTCGGTTAGTGCACGGGTTATAGACACTATTACAGATTTTTTGCCTAACGTGGAAATTGATACAGCGGAATTAACCCATTTACAAAATTTACCTATGGCTGACGAACGATACTATACTCCGGGTGGTATAGATTGTTTGTTAGGTAATGAACTCTTCCCCATGATTTTAGGGTCGCAAAAAATTACATCCCCAACCTCATCAGTAATCGCGATAGAAACCACGCTCGGATACGTCGCAATGGGAAAGGCGCATGCTTTACCTTATTCGCTAGTGGCAAACAAGCATCCCCGCGATCGCATGTCTCATTCCTCCGTGTCCGACAAGGCCTTCTTATGTCACACTCAAGATGTGTCTCTCGAACAATTAACGCAACGCTTTTGGGAGATAGAACAGGTGCCAGATAAGAAGCACATTAGCACGGACGACGCAGCATGTGAAAAGCTGTTCTCGTCTACGTACTCACGCGACGATACCGGTAGATATACGGTTAGTCTTCCCTTTAAATACCCTCCCAGTGAGCTAGGGCATTCGTACACAATCGCCAAACGCAGGTTTTTAAATTTAGAAAAAAAGTTAGACGCTTCTAACTTACGCAACGATTATAATGCCATTATTCAAACATATATTGATCAAGGTTATCTCACTAAAGTGTCAAATAGCTTTCTAGACTCTCAAGTTTATTATATGCCGCATCGGGCCGTTTATCGCCCTGACAAAGAAACCTCTAAAACGCGTGTGGTCTTAGACGCTGGGTGTAAAACCACGTCAGGTAAATCGCTTAACGATTTGCTTTATACGGGACCAATATTACAGAACAATATCTTTCATTTGCTTCTCAATTTGCGTATGTACCCGGTTGCTGTAACCGCGGACATAGAAAAAATGTATTTTCAAGTGAAACTTACTCAAGATCATCATACATATCAAAGAATATTATTTAGGTTCGATTCCAATTCTCCTATTGAAAGCTATCATTTCAACCGCGTTTGTTTTGGCGTCTCCAGCTCACCCTTCCTGGCAATGCGAGTCGTAAACCAGCTCGCGTCAGACTGTCGCGCTTTATATCCTCTGGCGGCTTACGAAGCTGACAATCACATGTATGTTGACGACTACGTTAGTTCCATAGAGAATGTAGATTTAGCTGAAGACACCTATAGGGAAATGGTCGCTATGTTTAAATCTGGAGGTTTTAACTTAACTAAGTGGATCTCTAATGACAATACCCTATTGTCACGTATCCCGTCAATTCATAAGAGCTGTCTCGCTGTCAAGTTTGATGAGGATCCTCATGTTGACACTAAGATCGTGGGTATGCAATGGCAACCTAACGATGACACCTTTAACTTTAAAATAGTGATCGACATGCCTTTAACATGCACTAAACGCTCGATCCTTTCCGTAACCGCGCGCTTGTTCGATCCGCTTGGAATCATCAGTCCAGTGGTCGCATACATGAAGTTGCTTATACAAGAATGTTGGAAATTACAACTGGACTGGGACGAGACGGTCCCGGGTTGCATTCTGTCTAAATGGAAACACTTTCATAGGGAGTTGTCGCGCTTATCTGAAATAAAAATACCGAGACATATAGGTTTAACATCCGCTCGTCGAATTACTCTAATAGGCTTCTCGGATGCCAGCCAGCAATGTTATGGTGCTGTTATCTATGTACGAATAGAAACGGCTGAGAACGGAAACGCTCTTAATGTGAATCTACTGACCGCTAAATCCAAAGTGTCAGATTCTAATAAAACGCTAGCGCGTTTAGAACTCTGCGCGGCGGTCTTACTCGCAAAATTAATTAATTCTGTGCGCACTGTTTTTAATAAGCGGTGTCAAATAAACAATATATTCGCATTCTCTGATTCTACGGTAACCCTTACCTGGATTCACTCTCCCGCTCATAAGTTTCAAACTTTTGTAGCTAATCGCATCGCTCAGGTAAATGAATATCTGCCTGCTTCCCATTGGTATCACGTTCGTGGGGTTGAAAATCCCGCCGATATAGTCTCGCGCCCTGTGACACCTAAAGGGTTAATAAATAACTATCTTTGGTTTCACGGGCCGAAATGGCTGTCCGCACCTATAAATGCATGGCCTGTGAAGGAATATAAAATCAATCATAACGAGAAGACAGAATTACCGGAAATTAAAATAGCTTCTCTCCATGCACATACCATACCTGTCTCCGATCACGTTCACATGATAGACGAACTTGCCGAGCGTTGCTCGAGTTGGGTAAAATTTATTCGTTCACTGGTTTATGTATTACGTTTCACAAGGATTCTCAAATCCCGCGGTATACTTTCTGTATACGATTTAGAATACGCAGAATATTATGCGGTCCGCTTCGATCAGTCTAAGTATTTTCAGGTAGAATTACAAGCACTTAAGGCTACTAAAATTTGTCCAAATCAGGCTATTTTAAAACTCAACCCTTTTCTTGACGAACAAGGGTTAATTAGAGTAGGTGGTCGACTTACTCATGCTCAACTAAATTACAATACAAAATATCCAATACTGCTATCACCTAAAGGACGTATAGTGTCGCTCTTAGTAGACCACTATCACACCGACAATTTACACACCGGTCCTGGACTAGTGTTAGCATTGACTCGCCAAAAGTATTGGATTCTTTCTGCACGAAATTTGATTCGCCAACGAGTACATAAATGTAATTTATGTTTTAAAGCTAGGCCTCGTTCTACAACTCCACCTATGGGTGATCTTCCATCCATTAGAGTTTCACAAGTAAAGTCGTTTGTGCATACCGCAGTTGATTACGCGGGACCCTTTTACGTAACTCACATAAGGCGTCGTGGAGTAAAAAGTCATAAAGCGTATATTTGCTTGTTCGTCTGTCTCACAACAAAGGCGCTCCATTTAGAGTTAGTAAGTGATCTTAGTACAGATTTATTTCTCGCTGCCTTTAAACGTTTTATCTCACGCAGGGGTCCTGTTTCAGTGTTGTACAGCGATGGAGGCACTAATTTCATAGGTGCGAAACGAAAATTGAACGAAATTTACACGCTTATACAGTCCACTAATTATAAAAATGATCTGAATAAATATCTAACTCAACATAAGATTCAGTTTCAGCACAGCCCACCTTTCGGGCCCAATTTTAATTCGTTGCCTGAAATTAATGTCAAATGTGTTAAGTCTCATTTATTTAAAGCTATCGGGAGTCAAATACTCACCTATGAAGAATTCAGTACAATATTGGTGCAAATTGAAGGCATTTTGAATAGCCGTCCGATTTGCATACTTTCTTCGGATCCATCGGATCCAACCCCCCTAACGCCTAATCATTTTCTTAATGTTACTCCGCTTAAATATTTACCCGCTGAACACATTGAACCCCTATTACCAGATAACAGACTCACCCGCTATCAATTATTAAATAGAATTGTTCAAAGTTACTGGACACGTTGGAGCAAAGAATATCTTACCTCTCTCCAACTTAGACATAAGTGGAATATGCCGTCCAAACCTGTGACGATAGGAACTGTAGTTGTTGTTAAGGATGACAATACGCATCCTTTATCGTGGCCACTCGCGGTTGTATCAGAGGTGTTTCCCGGGAAGGATGGTGTAATTAGAGTCGTCAGAATTAAGACTTCTTCTAGTGAATACATTCGTCCTGTAACTCGGCTTTGCCCGTTACCCACGCAATAACTCCTACGCTTTTGAATTATTTTTTAGTTCATAAGTTTTCATTCCTTTTATTTTTTTATTTTGTTTATTCAATGTAGAGGAAGAATCCTCTAAGCCCCCCGAAGTTGGATGCGCCAGTACCGACGCATACATATTTTTTAGTTTATGTATTTAATGGTATTTATTATAATTATTATATGTCAACACTCACGCACTAAACGCATCTTACTTTTATGTATTGTCTATGGCAACACTATCCCGCCCGCTTCCTACATTCACATTCCGCCATAGCTATTGGAAGATACGCACGCACCCGTCTTTTAACGCTCCGCTCCGCTATCGGCCGCTGTGATTACCCATCATATCGCGCTACATCGCTTATCATCAGCCACAGTCTCGAGAGTTACGGTTATAACTCCTGTGTGCATATTTCGCGGTCGTGAATCAAGACCCCGAACGCAAAGCTGGGAGCAGCGCCTACCTATCAACAAGAGTTCAAGGTAAGTGCACTTCCAAAGATATTTATATATTTTCGGAACGCCCAAAGTAACAGATATATTTTCGTTTTAATAGATATACGGTCCTTGGAATAAATATTACTCGGCTAATGGTTACAGAATCGAATCTTCAGTGCGTGTTTATGGACCAGCAGAATCTCGAGTCATCAAGTCTTAGGAGCTCAGATTTATATTCTAATGTGAAATATGAATGTACTTTTATTTGTCTTCACCATATTTACGTATTGTTTTAGGTATTTGCCTATATCACCTTTATACGAGCATGAATTCTACGTAGTATTCGAAACTTTTGCTTCAAAGTCCGAGGTCCACTTTACTGTTCATTTAGTTCTTGCAATTTAAGTATTCACGTTTGTAAGACATTGTGTGACTTATTTGTACAAATTTTGTAAGAAAATTTTGAAAAAGATGAAGAAAATTGTAAAACAAATTGTAAGAAATGAGATAAAACATCTCACGCGGTATCTTAATTGACATTCAAATTTTTGAGCATCTTTATTATCTTTATTAAATCTTGTCCAATATTATCGCACTAGTAAGCGAAAATTGATGTAGCAATAGCGTAGACCAATACATTTAATCGCTTTGATCAGTACATTTAATCGCTACTTCCTAAAAGTAAAGTTTGCGCAAACTTGCGATCACACATCACATTAACGCATTGAATCATAACACTCAGTCATTACAAACGCGTGATCAAACGATGATCTCATTGTTAGATCAGACAAATATTGCAAAAACCTGTTTAATGAACATGAAACAAATTTTGCCTGAAACCTTTGGCTAGCGTGTTATCTTCACAAATAAAATATTCAACTAAAATTGTCCTCAAAGCACCAGAATATCGCCCAATCAGCCGGTTTCAGTTTTTTTCTTCATTAGGGTTGACTCAAAAGCTTATTCCGTTTTATATTAAATTGGATCCATAATCCAGGCTCAACGATAGTTGCTTTGTTCAATGAAGCCACTTTGAAAGCATAGTTGAAAGAGTCTCTAAAAAAAGAAAATATCGTGCATGCAATCAAGCGGCCCACTGTGATTAGCTCGCAAAACCGATGACACGTCCCGCCATTTTATTATGCCTATGTGCAGTCTGTGTGCACCTTGTTATTTTAAATTGGACGCGCAGTACAAAGATAATCGAATAATCAGTGTTAGTATAAATGTGAGTAAAAGTAAAGTAAAAAACTCTTTATTGTACACCAGGAATAACATATGAACAAAACAGTTAAAATTACACTTATTGGCATAACAATTGGCGGCCTTATCGCACAAGGCAATCTCTTACAGGCAACCTTTTTTATGGAGATTGTAGGATGTGGATTTTGTTAGGGCAGTTTGGTGTACATTACTTAAGGTTACAAATAATAATATATGAAACATTTATAATACTACTTAACCTATACATATATAGCTTACACTACAATAACAATATATATAATACATATATATATATATATATATATATATATATTGCTTTGAATGTACCTTATCCCCGTCCTTTTCCTACCTCAACCCTTTCCTATCCACCAATCCTATTCCTACCTCATCTTCTTCCCATCCTTTCTCCGCCAAGCCAACGTTGCCGTGCGTATGTGCTGCGTGACTAGGGGCGAGCCTAGTATTAGCGTGCCAATTGCCCTGGGGCCGGGCGACCCCAGAAGAAGACTAGCCTTACTTAGACATGCGGGGCTCTGTCTGGGTGGACTTTATTTTCCCTTGCTTTTCGTGGGAACGCAATGGACAAAACCAAAAACAAAATCCAAAATGGCGGCGATGTGGTTCGCAACCCATCACGTCTCGTTTCCCATCGAGGCGAAAAGTGGACTGGGGATAGCCACTTTGCTACGTTGAATGTAAGAGGAGGTATGATAGACAAAATTGAGGAAGTATGCAAGATGATGAAAGAGAGACGACTCGATATTCTGTGCGTGAATGAGACAAAGAGGAAAGGATGTGACACCACCACACATGGACCCTACACTGCCTACTGGTCGGGTGTGCCTAAAACCAGTAAAGCGTGTCAGGGCGTTGGTGTAGTACTGTCTGCGAGAATGAATGAATGTGTCACAGAATATGAATGTGTAAGCCCAAGACTCGTTTGGTTGAGGCTGAAGGTTGGACTTACCCGCATCTTTGTTTTAGGAGTATATGCTCCGCAAGATGCGCGGTGGCGCCGATCTTTACGAGACCAAAGCGAGAGGCAGGCATTTTGGGAGAGCATGAGTGATGTTTTGAGTAAGTGCAAACTAAATGAGAGGATAGTAATGTTAGGCGATTTTAATGGGTGGGTTGGAGTCAAGCGTGATGGGTATGAAAGAGTATTGGGAAAGTTTGGTGATGAGCGAGTGAATGAAAATGGAGAAAGTTTGCTTGAAGTATGTTTGGAGAGGAATCTTGTGGTGACTAACACCATGTTTCACCACAAAGATATCCACTTGGTTACGAGACAAGAAGGAAGTAAGAGGAGCATGATTGACTTTGTGATTGTTGACGCAAGGATGAGAAAGAAAGTACTAGACACTCGAGCCTACCGCGGTGCTGGGATTGACACAGACCACTTCTTGGTTGTCAGCCGAGTAAGAGGTCTGTTTCAGCGGTGGAGGCACCGTGTGCGTGAACCTGTTAGTGTACTAGAACGCATAAAAGTTGAGAATTTGCAAGAGATAGGTATAAAAGAGGAATTTGTGAGCAAACTAAGCAAAAAGTTTGATAATTTAGATGAAGTATGTGAGATTGAAGAATTATGGAAGCCGATTAAGGAAGGACTCGTGGAAGTTGCGATTGAACTGTGTGGTGTGAGCAAGAGAAGCCAAGGATGTAAGTTAAAAAGAATGACCGCGGAAGTTCTGAAAGCGTTGTCTGATAAGAAGAAAGCATGGTTGGACTTGCTGGCTACAAAGGCCAATCAAAGAATGCAGAAGGCAACAGATGAGGATGTACGAATGGCCAACGATGAGTATAAAAGGTATAAGCGTGTGGCAAAAGAGGTGTTAGTAAGAAAGAAGGAGAATGATAGAGATGAATTTGATAAAAGGTTATCTGGTGACTTCCAACAGAATATAAAATTCTTTTGGAAGTCCATAAAAGTGGTGAGGAGTCAACAGACCACATCACCGCTTAATAAGATCAGAAACCAGGATGGAAGTTTTGTGGGAGGAGAAGAGTGTGTGCTAAAAATATGGAAGGAGTATTTTGAAAGTCTATTTGATAAAGAGGATACGCAAGTGCAAACTCATTTTTGTGAAATGAATGAAATTGGTAATGAAAACGACATTAGCATGGAAGAAATAGTGGAAGCATTGAATAGTATGAAACTAGGCAAGGCTGCTGGGATTGATAGGGTTTCCGTTGAGATGCTGAAAGCAGGACGTGGCGTGGTGATTGACCAGCTGTACCGCCTTTTTAATGTGTGCTGGAGGAATGGCAGCGTACCAAAAGAATGGTCCAAAGCGGTCATTGTGCCGCTGTACAAAGGAAAAGGGTCGCAGCAAGAGTGCAAAAATTACCGCGGCATAAGCCTGCTCAGCATCGTCGGTAAACTGTATGCGAAAGTGTTGATAAAAAGAGTGATGAATGAAAGTGAAGGAAAAATGTGGGATGTTCAAGCAGGATTTATGAAAGGAAGGGGATGCACGGATCAGGTCTTCTCCTTACGATGCATAGCAGAAAAAGTTTTGGCGAAAAGCCAAAAGGTATATTGCGTATTCGTAGATCTGGAGAAGGCCTATGACAAAGTGGTGAGGAATGAACTATGGTCAACATTGTCTTTGTACGGGGTGAGCAGCAGCTTGATACGAGCACTGAAATCTCTTTATGAGGGCTCAAGTGCTTGTGTCAGGATCAACGGAGCTTGCACGGACTTCTTTAATATAGAAAGGGGTGTGAGACAGGGTTGTGTAGCGTCACCGTGGCTGTTTAACCTGTACATGGACAGTTGTTTGAAAGAATTGCAAGAGAGTGCGTGTGGTATAAAACTGAACGAGCTGACCATCAAATGCCTCCTATATGCTGACGATCAGGTGATCTTAGCTGCATCGGCGGAGGAGTTGCAGTTGATGGTTAATATTATGCATGAGGCGCTGAAAGGTAGAGGAATGAAAGTGAATGTAAGTAAGACTAAAGTAATGGTTTTTGAAAGAGAGGAATGTATGACGAATTGCCCTATTATTATCGAAGGGCAAAGAGTGGAACAGGTGAAAGAATTTGTATACCTGGGTTCAAAATTTACGAGGGATGGAAAGTGTGACCAGGATATTGAGAGAAGAGTTTTGGCAGGAAATCAAGTGAATGGGGCGATACATACCTTTATGAGCAGTCAAAACGTGTCTAAGAAGGCGAGAGTGGCTGTGCATAGGGGTGTGCTTATCCCCACACTTATGTATGGTAGTGAAAGTTGGGTGTGGCAGAAGAAGCATGAAAGTAAAATTAATGCAGTGGAAATGAGAAGTCTGCGAAGTATAGCTGGAGTGAAATTGATGGACAAAGAAAGGAATAGCGTGATTAGAAAACAATGTGGTATAACTGAAGATGTAGTGACAAAGATAGAAAAAGGGATGCTTAGATGGTTTGGACATGTTGAGAGGATGGATGAAAATAGACTGACTAAACAGATCTATAAGGCGATAATGAATGGGCAAGCTGGTAGGGGTCATCCTCGGCGTACGCATGGTAACCAAATTGATGACCTGCTGGAAAAAGGCCAGGTCAAGAGTACCCTCAACCGGCGAGCGTGTATGAAAGCACTTATGAAAGTAGAAGAAGCGAAAGTGGTATGCCAGGATCGTAGCAAGTGGAAAGCCATAGTCTCTGCCTACCCCGATGGGAAACAGGCGTGATGATATGTATGTATGTATGTATGTATGTATATATATATATATATATATATATATATACAGGATGAATTTTTGAAAAGGGCTTGGATGGCCAAATCCGAAACTATAAGGAATAGCTAAAAATGCTCAAAGGAGTCACGAGCCCGATTTTGATAAAACTTAAAACCTCATCATTAGATTTTCGAAAAACCAGTAATCCTAGCCGGGAATCGAACCCATTGATTTTGAAAAAAAAAAACACACCCTTTATTATTACACCATACGATAGTGTCACTGATAAGGATCAAATTCTGCGAAGTAATGATATACGGCAAATTTAAGGAAAGTTTGGAATTTTAATAGAATTCATATTTCATGTAACTAAATTTTGTATCATAATTTGTTTCGTTCGAAATTCCAGAATAGATCGTAACTATTCCGTGTTTTAAATCATGCTCCGAATGATTCTTTGGAGAATATTCTAAACGGAATTAATAATATTGAATGCAGTACGATCCTTGAGGTTTCGAATCCAGCTATGTAATACAACACCAGTCTACATTTTGAACAATTAATCAGTTAACGTAAGAGAAATAAATTGTATTTTGTTAAAGATGAGCACTTTCCTTTAGTTTGCCGTATGTCATTACTTTCCAGAATAAGATCCTTAATAGCAACACTATCGTATGGTGTAATAATATAGGGTGTGTTTTTTTTTTCAAAATCAATGGGTTCGATTCCCAGCTAGGATTATTGGTTTTTCAAAAATCTAATGATGAGGTTTTAAGTTTCATCAAAATCGGGCTCGTGACTCCTTTGAGCATTTTTCGCTTCTCCTTATAGTTTAGGATTTGGCCATCCAATCCCTTTTGAAAAATTCACCCTGTATATATATATATATGTATAATAGTAGGTAGTATAATAGTAATAGTAATAGTAGGTATTAATATAATATATATATACATTATATTAATACCTCATTATAATAAATACAAGACTATAATAATATTGTATTTTAGGAGACCTACTAGCAGACTACATGCAGGCATTGACACGTAGATAATAGTTTCTGACTAATCCCTTGAAGGTGTGCAGCGATTGTGCACGTCGAATATGCACTGGCAACGCATTCCACAATCGAACTGCTTGGATAGTGAACGAATTGTCCATAAAATTTGTGGTGTGGGCAGGCATTTTTAATGTCAAATTCTCCGATGACCGTAAACTTCTAGAGTGGGTGACATTCATGAAAGTAAAGCATTTCTTCAGGTATAAAGGAGTAACAGGATTAAAAATGATACTATAATTATAATAAGGAGAGGATGTGAGCATTCCAACGAAGGCGGATAGATAACCACTTGAGTCTTTTGCGGTATTCAGAGATGCGATCATATTTACGTAAGCCAAATATGAATCTAATGCAATAATTTTGGAGTCTCTCAAGTTTATTTAGTTGGTCTACGGTGAGATCTAAATAGCTGGCATCGGCATAATCAAATAAAGGAAGAAGAAGTGATTGTACAAGCGCAATTTTGGTTGTAATTGGTAACAAATTTCTCAATCTGCGCATGGACCCCGATGCAGCGAATATTTTTCGTCTCAGCTCCTGTAATTGAGTACCCCAAGACAAGCTTTCATCTAGATGGCATACATCTAGATGAAAGCAAATATAAGCAAATATTTAACAGATTTACTGTAAGGTACATAAGTTCCATGACAGGTTATTTTTGGAATCAGTGTCCAGTCAATTCTTGAAACCATCCATTGGCTGTCAATTATTATATCCTGAGTTTTGCTCGGATTTACCCTCACTCCGTGAGATTGACTCTACTTGCAAATAACGTCTATGTCCTCATTGCCTTTTTCAATGGCTACGCTCAGGTTGCTCAGTGAAGCTTGGGAATAAATTTGAAGGTCGTCTGCGTACAGGTGGTAGGAAGAAGATAAGTCTTTGGCGATGGAGTTTATAAAAACAGCGAAAAGTAATGGTGATAGAACGTGGTGAGAAATGTGATCGTGTCAATTTTATTTCTTTCAGACTTTTTTTGTATTTCTGATTCGATGCTGGGAAATTCGTGCTTATGTAGTTATCTTAAATGAAAAATACAGTATTACAATCAATATTAGAACTTGACACAGGCCATGTGGGAATTAATAATACATAATCGTTTTACACGAGCGGAAATTCCATAGGTACCTACGGGCAGGAGTCCCGAGTCCCGGGTAAGCCCTAGCACAGATAATATCTAGCCAGTGATATTATTCATAATAATATTGCAAGAAAACATCGATTTTATTGTTTCATGCAGATATAAACGTCGAATAAAATCTTTACATTTTTGACTGACCATCCTACTACTTTTAGCAACAGAAAAGTATTCTTCGCGACTAGCATAGTGAGAGAAAGAGCAATGGATATTTGTCTTTTAAAATGACTTAATTTAAAGAAGAAAATGTTTATAACAGAAGAACAGAGATTAACTCTCACAACTCTTCCGACGTCACTCGTTTATGTCCGAAACGTGATATTTTTGAGAACTGAGAATAACGAGATGAAAAGTTTGAACGGACGATTTCATCAGGCTTCCAAACATAATGTGAATCGAGTTGGGGACGCAAAACCTGAGCGTCCGCTTCAAATTTTGTAATACTTTAAGCAAACTTGTGAAGCAAAGTTAGCGAGTTGCAGACGAACAGGTGCTGCATCGAATACGTCCGATATTCACGAACGGGTCTTGCACATAGAAGTAAACAGACCCGCCATTCACACTAATTGTTTTAAATAGTATACTACTTTTATATATAACGTAATATTTGATTCGGTACCTAGATATTGGATGGTGTACAACGAATTGTTCCAAGAATTCTTACACAGCATACAAACGCGGAAGTCAACGGTGAATTACACAAAATAATACTTTATGAGTAGGCAGTTTTGTTGGTCACATGAAATGGCGAGCCTAATTACTGTCACTGGGTAATACAAACAGGAGGAAATTAATAACCATTCTTATAAAGGAACCAAAATATTAAAAGTCAGGATAGCTGATACATCCATATTAACTTTCATGTTAAGCAACATTAGTGTAGTAGATTTTTAAAGGTGGCTTCTACGAATTCATACTACTATGTTCGAGATCTATGCTCATGGTATGCAGGGTGAGAGCTCGAGGGTGGTGGTGCAACGCGTTCGAATGAGATAACGAACCCGTTCGGGAGCTACGTGCCTTTCCTGACTCCGTCTGTCAAACTTCGGACTGATTATTTTGTTCAATATATGAACACATTTGATAGGTAATTACGTGAAGTTTGTGTTATCGTTGACTTAAATGTCTTTACTAATTTCATGAAGCAAATGACCTTGTTTGGTTGTAAGCGCTTATCTCTGAAACTGATAGATGAAACGCATAGAAATCCAAACGACCGAGGAAGGGACATGACTTACTTACATACCTACTTTCACGTACACCAATAGCTTCATGTGGGTACCTGTACCATCGCCGGTACGAGTTGACGGCGCCCGCTGCTTTCCCCTGTCAAGTTGTGACCACGGCTGTTGCAATATAGCCGAAACGTCAAGAGGTGAGAATAGTTAGATGTTTACGCGAAAAAGACCCGAAATATATTATAATGACCAAAAGAACTAGCGGCGAAGCAACCAAAACCTGACACTCTTTAACTGTGTCCTTTGGGAGGAGAAACAAGAAGTAGGTATGGCCTGGCATAGATTACCGCCAAAATGGTATAAATACGAGTATATTTATACCATTTTCAGCAAGACAGTCTTAGTCTCGTCCAATCAAAGTAATATTTATTAACAAAAAATATGTATTGTTCAATAAACATTTTTAATTGTAGCTACTTACTATTAAAGTTGACCCGACCCAGCTTCCCAGCCCAGTGTTGTAAAAGCACTGTGGTAATGAGGGCAGAATTATACATTCGTATTGACGGCGAACAAAAAGTACAAAGCTTAATAGCCAGTCTGGGTCGGAAAAATACCAGGTAGTTTATATATAAAGAACAAAGCTGATTAAATTGCTGCTGGGACGGAGACGAGATGCTCTTTATTGGAGCACGGCTGTGGTTGAGTGTGGTCTGAACATCGCGAATTTTGTACAGTGAGATATGGACGCCCGCAAATTTCGTTAAGTTAGTTGTATTAGACGAAACCGATCCTTTGAGAGACCCACACAATAGCTATTTTTGTAAGACAAAAACTTGTTTATTTATTTTCTTGTGTTGTAAACTGACTTGATAAACCAGTACCAGTACCTTTCTTTATTACTTTTAAACTATCGCATTCCATAGTGCTTTTTCTGGAATAAATTATAACTCTATGCTCCCTTTTAGATTGTCTAACATTGTGATCAGGTTGCACCATCAGAAGTGGGACTTATTTATCGAGTAATAATGTATTGACTCATCCAATTTTATAGTTTCTATTTCAATAATATTCCACTTTAGTTCAGCACTTTATAACTTGGATATAAGTCCTATCAAAGTTCATTACTAGACGTACGCCTCTTCCAATTTCATTTTTGAATGGGGCTTGACAACTCTCTTGATGCTGGGCAAACTGTTTGGTAAGTGCAAGGTGTTGCCATGACCTAGTCCCATAGTAGGTGCACCACTTGCAGATGAGGCTGGCTTGGATCCCGGAGATCTGTAAGGGGGGAGGGGGCTCCATTGCAAACATTAATAGTAATCTTTACTTTTAAATCAGTTCAGATTAAACTTAAAGTAACAAGTAGGTAACCACTGCAGTGAATAATTCTCTTTTGTATAAATGGTGACAATGTAACGTTTAATAAATAAAAATATCGTTCTCTAATTTTAAAAATAAACATCAAGTTTTAATGAAATAAAAGGTACCTACTCGAATGATAAATATTCATGAAATTTCATATGTCATGGTGATGTTGGATGAGATACAGCAGTCATTAATCATCCTTATTGTTATAGGTTTTTTGCCACAATATTTTTATTATTAAGGGACATTCTATGAGTAGGTATATGTACCTACTTATTGCTGTTATTATGTTAATACAGGTCATGTTATGGAAATTCTCCCTCGGGCATGGCGAGAGGTGGCCTTGGACTTTAGATCTGCTAATATAGTTGAAGATATAATATATAGAAGGCCGTCCAAAGGAAGCCCAAGAATAGCTCGTATTGGAAATCATACTGAAACCGAAATACAAAATAGAGGGTTACTTTTTTCCTACCTCTGTTCCTACCTGTTCTGTTGAATACTTCTGTTGGCAGAACTACTGATAATTTTATTCCTATATTATATGAGCATTGCAACGAGACCGCAGGGACTTCCTTGATAGATCTTTTTTTAATAGATTGTGCCCGCGGCTCAATCCGCGTGGAGTTCTGTACCCGTTTTCGCATTCCACGGGAAGCGTCTGGGAATAAAAGTATTTTTGTGTTATTCTAGGGATATAAGTAGTCTTTGTATTATACCAGCTAATCAGGAAGATTAGCCGTGTACCAATTTCAGCCGATAGAGCGTGGGACAAACATCCAAACATCTTCACACACTTTCATATTTATAACAATAATAAGATACTTTTACGAATTGATATACCTACTCATAGATGCTATGCCGAACTACAACCCGGCTAAAAGGCATAGTACTCATCCTAGCCTACACCAGTCAATGAGGTAAAAAGAGTTAGCTATTTATTTTTGGTAATTAACTTATATCACCAGTACTTACTTGACAATAATAGAACTGAAATAGAAATAGTATATGCAATATTCAATTGTCACTAGTACAGGAATATCCAATTACCCAGAATTCTGACGAATAATGGTTCATCGCATAAAATCAAAGGGGCTGGATCACAAAGCAGTGATAAAGTTTAATTGAATCAAACCTCATCCAATTCTCTATTCTAAAATCATTAGTCGTAACTGGCATATATTATCAATTTTTGGAGTAAAATGTGCCGGAAGCACGCGTGGTCCCGTGGACTCAGTGATCTGTAAACGATCACTGTAGTAAGCAACATTTATAATGACCAGATATAGATGGGTGACCACCACATGACTTTGTGACATTTATTTGCGGGCGTTTCCGTGCTTTCGCGGTCCTGGTTGCTAAAAAAATGGCCGTCGTTAAGCCAAGTTGAAAGCCTTAATGAGCGGCTTGAAAAATTCAACTGCGAGCAGTCACAACCTGCGCCTGTCTGTATCAACACGGCAATACGGCTTACCACCTACGTGGGACAAAACTGTAAAGGCGAAATGTGGGCATTTAAGAGATTAAAATTTAAGATATTGTAAAATTTCAAAAATTCAGAGAAGAATTGTTTTAGAATAGACTGAATCTTTGAGCTCTTTTATGGTTAAGCAAACAGGGCAGTTTCACACTCTCCTAGAAGTCTGATGAAGAATTACCTTTCTTTTCATAGACCTAATGTGATGTAAACGAAGTTGCGAGGGTTAGCTAGTTGTAATGATAATATAATTTCAATCAACACTCTGTCTACAGTAATTATGACAATACTTCAATGTAATATCATTATTAGTGATGCTGGTTTTTTATATAGACTTAATCATAATACTATAGCTTATATCTAACATTGTATATACAAAATGGGTACAGAATACCACCGGACACATGGGCAGCCATAGATCAGAGGATTACTGTTCGCACACTGATCTCTAACTAACGTTGCCTTCCATAAAGGCAAATATTATCTGCCTAGCATGAAATATAAGCTTTAGTTACGGGTTTTCGAGCAAATTTATTATTATAATACTTTTACTAATGTCGTCTATACGTGAGTGTGAAAGATTGCATTTACAATTTAAATCATTTTATTTATTTAAAAGAAATGTGATACATTATGAGAATTGAAGCGCTCGTGGCCCCGCGGACTCAGTGTTCTGTAAACGATCACTGCAGTAAGCAACTTTCACTATGGCCGGTCCATGGATGGGTGACCATCCATGTGATCACTTTGTGACATTTATTTGAGCGTTTCCGTGCTTCGGAAGGCACGTTAAGCCGTTGGTCCCGGTTGCCAGTAAAATGGCAGTCGTTAAGCTAAGTTGAAGGCTTTATTTCAAGAGCAGGCAGTCACAATCTGCGCCTGTCCATTTGAACACGGCAATACGGCTCACCACCTATTACGTGGGACAAATTATACAAAAAAGGTGAAATGTGGGCATATAATATGCCTCTGCCTACCCCTTCGGGGATAAAGGCGTGACTATATGTGTGTGTATGAGATGTTATACTATTTTTGAACATAACAAATTTCGCCAGATTGGGCGTGCAAATAACATCTTGAAATAATATAAGTTATCATTGCAATAAATCTAAGCAATAGAGAAATTATAGTGACCATAATGCACTAACTTTTTCGATACAGTATCGTAACAAGGTTAATAGTTATTTGACCTTTTAAGTTCGTTACACCTATCCATTAAATTCTCATCAAATGAAGTTTGAATAAGTAATTTTAGTTTAATGTCACCTTTTGTCCGAAAACCCTGCTAAGAGCCCTTCAATGATTAGCATACACGTTATTAAAACACATTTCAATTGTTCGTTTTATATTCGAACTATTGTTCGTCGTAGGTATTTCAAATCCCTCAAAGGCCAACATTATAAAAGAAGTAAAATTATATGTCTCCTGTCCTCCAGGCACCGTCGGGAGTAATATATTTTACAAAATTAGAAATGACAGTAATTCTGTCGAGGGGATTTTTTCACAATTTTTATTTAGTTGTAAAGTAGGATTGTGGTTACCAATATTTATTTTGGAAAGAAATTTAAAAGGGGCTTAAGGTTCAGGACCTAAGTTACTTCGTACATTAGGCAACGCTGATCTTCGATTCCCTATGACTTTAGAGTCTCCACGTGACTATCGCCATACAAATCCACAGTGGTTCGTACACACCGTCACGTCGCCGACATTTGTCTGGGTAGGCTGGGTGCGAACGTCCGATCTGGATCATCGCTATTATTCTAATCCATCGATTTCCAAAATGGCTAACAATTTCATTAAATAGGTATTGAAATTTACAATAAAGCATAAAACTATTAACAATATATAACAAGAAAGCCGTGAGATCGTTTTCACAGATGATCCACGTGTCCTAATGTCGTAGTTTAATGCAACAGAGTTACGAACTACAGACAAAGTCTGGCCATAAGCCCCTCTGCACTCTATTTTATATAGAAAGGCTAAAACTAAACTAAATCTAAAAAAGGCCCCCGCGGCATTGTGCCCAAAAGACTGACTGCGTTCCCTATTTGAATAGCGATGCCTATACCATTTATTGAATTTGTTTCTGGGGTGGAGATTAACCCTTGTTTAAGCAAGAATATTGTAAAAAGGGCATTACAGACAACGCTTGGCTAGCAGTAGGAAAAGCCGTTAATTTTACAGGTTGGTATGGTTTTATAACTATTTTGTGTAAATTTAAATACGAACTAGCTGACTCACGCAACTTCGTTTACGACACACAACAAAAACAGTGAGAGAAAAAGGAAGGGAGAGAGTGAGAGAGAGCGAAACGTGTAAAAATTATTCATGAGGCTCAAACTAAAGTTATAGTACTAAATAGTATGTTTGATAAATACTCACCAGTTTGAAAAAGAAAACGTCCTATTATCAGACATCTTTCTGATAATAAGACTTTTAAAAGTCTCCTAAATTATAGAAGTAACATGAAAGAATCTATTTCCACAGAGCTGGGCTATACATATAGTAGAGAGAAAGCGGCGAATCTTGCTTTTCAAAATATAATTGAAACCGGTGTCATTTCCAGAACCAAACCAAACTTCGTATTAAAAATTAGGAAGTATCTAAATTGTAAAAAATAAAATTAAGTAATATATAATGTTTATTAATTGATGTTGATGTTAAGAATAAAATCAATTGAACTTCTCTTTTTAAAGATAGGGAATCTATACAAGCATATACTAAGTTATTTAACTGTAGGACTATTTCATAAATATTCAGAAATATTTTCTGTGTTAATACCTACCTACATAAAGAGTGCTATCGTTTTCCTTTATTATTAGAATCAATTGTCACTAATCCTACATCCAAATAAAAACACAATACGGATTGCACGATCATCATTTATTACAGTTTTCGAGGCTGAGTGTGACTGGCTACTTTCATAATTGCCTGGAGTAACGACGCGATGAGTTGGCCAAATGATGCGTTACTCGGATGGGGCTAAAGTGGGAGAAAATTGCTGTAAGTTATGCAATTTTCCCACGCACCATTAGCTCCACGCTTCCAGACAGGGAATTTACTACTTATTGCAACGTCTGCAACGGATTTGCTACATAGCAGCATTGTGCATCTACTTTCCTGATGGTATATCTTTAGGTGATGTTTTATAACAGAAATAAATACCAATAATATCAGCAAAATCTACGTAAATGAATTTCTTGTAAATACCTTGGTAGATTCCCGTTTAAAAAATCATCAAAACTGAATTTCAATATAATCCATGATAGCGAACGAAAATGATGTAACCTTGTCGTTCATATTTTAGCACTTGTGAGCAGTGACTGCATGAGTTTTAGAAAAATATTGTACAAATACTGACTGTGAGTTTTCTACGACTTCAAAATGTAGATCAATGAATAAAATCAACTCAGCCTGTGGCAGTCCACTGCTGGACGTAGGCCTCTTCCGATTCGCCACAACATACGGTCTTGCGCCTTTCGCATCCTGCAACCTAAAAGCGTAGATGAGTAGACCAAAATTGTATCATTGCCGACGCATTTAAATATAAGACAAATGATAAATATTACAAATGCCTTTCTTTACTTACTATACTGGCACAATCGGTAGATTGAAGAGAATTTTAACTTTCCCGTGACGTTAATGGTGGCGCTAATATACTTTTTGTATTATTATTGACACTATATTGCCGTCTACGCTTTCTTATCTATATATATAAAAATGTTGTGTGCGTTTAAGTATCTATTAAAAACTCAAAATTTACTGAATCGATTGAGCTCAAAATTGGACACGATATACAATAGGATTCAGAGATGGTTTTAGGCTACTTTATACACTTATATCATAACAGCAATAAGAATAAAATAGCTTTAAATAGTGATTTTACCAATAGATGGCGCAAGTCGGTTTTTTTTAATTATATTCTGCCAGCTTCAGAACAAAATATTATAAACAACCTATTTAGAAGGTACCTACCAGATTGATGATTTTTAAGAGAAGTATCATTGCGGCCTCCTTGCATTCAGAATAATAAAAGAGAGTACTTACTTAATAAAGAGGTCAGATATGTTTTGCATGTTACTTTTGAACATTTTGGACATTCGGAATTTTGGAGTTTTGGACTTTAGAATTTTAGCGTTTGGAGTTTTGGACTTTTGGACTTTGGACTTTTGGACTTTGGACTTTTGGACTTTTGGACTCTTGGGCTATTGGACTATTAGACTTTTGGACTTTTGGACTTTTGGACTGTTGCACTTTTGGACTTTTGGACTTTTGTACTTTTAGACTTTTGGGCTTTTGGACTTTGGACTTTTGAACTTTTGGACTTTTGGACTTTTGGACTTTTGGACTTTTGGACTTTTGGACTTTTGGACTTTTGGACTTTTGGACTTTTGGACTTTTGGACTTTTGGACTTTTGGACTTTTGGACTTTTGGACTTTTGGACTTTTGGACTTTTGGACTTTTGGACTTTTGGACTTTTGGACTTTTGGGCTTTTGGAGTTAGAGTTTTGGTCTTTGGACTCTTGGAGCTTGGAACTTTTGAACTTTGGACTTTTGGACTTTTATACGTATGTAGTTTTGGACTTTTGGACTTTTATACGTATGTCGTTTTGAACTTTTGGAATTTTGGAATATTGGAGTTTTGGAGTGTTGGAGTTTTGGAGTTTTGGAGTTTTGGAGTTTTGGAGTTTTGGAGTTTTGGAGTTTTTGAGTTTTGGAGTTTTGGAGTTTTGGAGTTTTGGAGTGTTGTAGTTTTGGAGTGTTGGAGTTTTGGAGTTTTGGAATTTTGTAGTTTTGGAGTTAAGGAGTTTTGGACTTTTGGACTTTTGGACTTTTGGACTTTTGGACTTTTGGACTTTTGAACTTTTAGAATTTTAGACTTTGGAGTTTTGAACTTTTGAACTTAGGTCTTTGGACTTTTGGACTTTTGGACTTTTGGACTTTTGGACTTTTGGACTTTTGGGCTTTTGGACTTTTGGAGTTTTGGACTTTTGGACTTTTGGAATTTTGGAGTTTTGGAGTTTTGGAATTATGAAGTTTTGGAATTTTGGAGTTTTTGACTTTTGGAATTTTGGAGTTTTGGAGTTTTGGAATTATGGACTTTGGAATTTTGGAGTTTTGGACTTTTGGACTTTTGGACTTTTGGACTTTTGGACTTTTGTACTTTTGGACTATTGGACTTTTGGACTTTTTGACTTTTTGACTTTTTGACTTTGGACTTTTGAACTTTTGAATTTTTGGACTTTTGGACTACTAACTCCTATGTATATTTCATGATATTTCTTTCGAAAAATAAGGTCATGAAGAAGTTTCACTTCTTACGTGTGTGCAATAGTACACGCACACATTTTTTTCAAATGTACCCATCATTTAGTTTGTTACTCATTTCTCCAACCACCATAAAAAGTCACAGCGAAGCGTGGCAGGGTACCGCTAGTTAGTTTTATCATAATTTATAGTATTACAGTGAATTATCATAATTGTGAAAGTACAACGGTTCCTACCGAGATTTTTCTTGCTTAAACCTTACCCCCAAATGGGGCAACTGCTGACAAACGGATAAGATCCAAGCGAAACCGAACTGAGTAAAATATTTTACTTTTACAAAGTTACATTTATGCCTACTACTACACTTAAGTATAGTAAAACGCATCAGGTCAGAGCAAAGGGACATTACGACATCATAAACTAATGTAACATACGTGAAAATACATCTGCACCGACTTTTACCTGTTACGTGTTACGTGTAACTAGAGCCCTTGTCAAGACCAGTTTATGGCGGTTGTATGTACATGAACTTTGCTTTTCAAGTCGTTGGTCTTTGGATATTTTGTATTCTATGTAGGTATTACTAAACTGCACCCGCGTGGAATTTTATTTGCGTTTCCAATTCCCAAAGGAACTTATTCCCGGGATAAAAAGTAGTTTATTATAATGTTGTTGGAGATTTTAATCTATCCTTTTACTAAATTTCAGCCACATCCGTTCAGACGATACTGGGTGAAAGAGTAAAAACATTCAGTAATCCAGACGTGAGTGAGATGAATATAATGAAGATAGTTTTATAGCACAGCCTACGGATCACAGGTAGGTTTTCTCTTTGTAATGTGCCTATATACAAAAACTGCGCTGACGTGAGCTTGTTTTCATAAAACAATATTTGACTGCCAATGATCCTCCACAACAAGTCCTGATACATTTCCGGGTCAAATGCTAATTTTACTGGGCTAAAGCGTATTACCTTCCTTCAGACTCAGTCGGGCAAACACAAACGATGGTATAGGTTATATCCGTGGCTGGCGTGAATAAGTTGACAAGTATAAAATGTCAATTTTAGAGGGCGGCCATTTAAAAGTTTGACCGTTTCTGGTAAATCGGTAAATTAGTTAAATTTAAGAGTATGTATTGTTTTCCATATTATTTTAGGCCTATTTTAAAACTATGATAGTAAATGAGACAAAATCCTTACAGTTTTGGCAATATTAGACTTGTCAAGTTGTTCACCGACGAGTTATCAAGTTAATCACCGAATTATCAACTTGTTCGCAGCAACTATAAAAGTGTTTACAGTAGTTATCAACTTAGGCACCATCAAAATAAGTATTGTTTTCTTGGGCAAGCAATGTTTTTTATAATACATGATACCTAACTGACAAAAATAAGGGAGGTAGGTACTTACTATTTAAACAACATTTTTAAAAATTTAAAAAAAAAGGGGTAACTGGATAAATATTAAAATCAAATGCTATGATTCTATTAGTTTCATATGGTAAAAGGAGTAATCACTGTAGAATAATCAATTGCTTCGTCCAAATCTGGATCAGTGTTAGATGTCAAGGGGTCATTGACTGTTTTAAGTTGCAAATAAAAGTCTTTAAAAGACTCGTCGATTAAATCAAGGACATCCAACAAGTCCTTTTTTTTCATTACTTATTGGTAAAGTCAATTTTCATCGTACTGGAGCCATTGAATTGGTTGCCAGAGATATTTCTCAGAGACGACTCAGGGGAGTCGTCTAGCTTTTTGATTACAAAAGGTCCCTTTTTCTTTTTTTTTCTTACTCCGTCTTGGCTGTATGTTGCCAGGGTACCTGGTGCACCCTCGAAAGGAAATCTCAGGGACCCTGACCAGCCCTGGTCGCCATTCACCGGCGACCCCTCCTAGTGGAGAGAGACCACACATTGCCTCTTCTGTCTAATTGAGGTGCGTGCCAGAATACGTCAAGCGTTACCACCCTGGGCCTGTCTCTGCCAGGGCGACAGCTAGCCTTGAGTGTCGCCCCAGGCTCACACTTATGGGGGACGGAGATCGTTCTGAGATCTCCGATTCCCAGCGCGTCTTCTCCTGCGGCTCGGAAGATTGCTGTTCCTCTCCCGTTCCTTCTCCGCCGCCTCTTTTGCAACCATCACCTCCTCACAAAACAAGGCGGCGGAGTTCCATAAACTTTCGCTGCTGACTATAGCCTGAACCATGGCCTGGAGCGTGATATTTATCACTCCTAAGGCCACTGAAAGGCCACATCGTTGATCCGTCCACTCTGGGCAATCTGCCAGAGTGTGGAGCACCGTATCCGGTAAGCAGCCAGAACAGTAGTGGCACTCTGGCGTTGGCTCCCGCCTTATCCGATCCAGGTACACACCGAAGCAACCATGCCCGGTGAGTAGCTGCCTCAGCCGATAGGAGAGGCAGCAATGGCGCCTCTCCAGCCAGTCCTACATTACAGGCCTTATCGCCTCAACTATATCATGCCCGGCTGTTGGTTGTCCAAGTCGCTCCTTCCACTCCTCCACGACTACCTGGCGGAGCTGAGACCTCTGTCCCTCGATTTCCTGTGAAGCAAGTCTCAGATCTCGCTCCTCTGCCTCTTTGCACCACAGGTATAGTGCTGCAAGGGTCCTCGCTTCCAGGTCCCATGGAGGTGTACCGGCTAAAAGAGTTGCCGCTTCAAAAGAGACCGTGCGGTATCCCCTTACAATCCTGACGGCCAGCAGCCGCAGTGGACGTCGCAGTATTGCCACGTTACTGGCCGTTAGATTCCATGCCCATACCGGAGCCCCGTAAAGAGCCATGGATCGCACGAACACAGCATAGTCTTCTGCAAGAGGTGTCAGGCCCCCTTAAGTTAGGCAGTAGTCGTGATAACGAAAACGCCACTCCCTTCAACTTGGGGGCCGCACGATCTCAGGTGAGGCGGAATGTCTCCTAGCCGGGACCCCTCCATGGGACCTGGAAGCGAGAGCCCTTGCGTCACTGTTTAGATGGCGCAAGGAGGCGCTGGGGCGAAGTCAAGTGCCTGCGTCTCGGGAAATCGAGGCCCAGCGGTCCCTGCTCCACCAGGAAACCGTGGAGATATGAAGGTGCGACTTGAGCAACCAAAGGGGGGATTCGCCACAATCGCGGCCATCAGACCGGTCATGGACGAGTGGCTGGAGAGGAGACACGGTGCTCTCTCCTACCGGTTGTCACAAATACTTACCGGGCACGGTAGCTTCGGTAGGTATTTGTGGCGAACCCACCGGGAAACCACGGCCGAGTGTCAGCACTGCGAGGATCGCAGCGATGACACAGCGCTCCACATGCTGGTGGAGTGCATGGCGTGGGCGCAACAGCGCCAGGTCCTCGTGGTGGGTCTGGACGTGGACACTTTCTCGCTCGAGACCATGGTGCGAGCCATGATCTCCAGCGGAAGTAAGTGGGACTGCGCCGCCTCTTTCTGCGAGCAGGTCATGCTCGTGAAGAAGCCGGCGGGGTGGGTACGGGAGAGAACTCTCCCACCCGAGATCCGCAGTCGGCGGCTTGGGCGCCACCGACGTGTCTTCGCCGAAGACTATCGGCCTCCATGACCGGGGGCCTGAGGACGGTGAGAGGGCTGCTCACCGTCCTTATAGAAGCAGGCCCATGAAGGCAGCGTGACGTGAGGGATGCACCTCCCCCTTAGAAGAACACCCTAAAACCCCTCAAAGACGCGGGATAGCACCCGAACCACCCCCTAGGCGAGGCCGTAGCGGCGGCCGTAGGTCTGTTGGGAGTCCTGGGACATCCTTCCGAGGGCTTACCCGGGGCTCCCAACCATAGGCTGTTGAGCGTTTTTTAGTCGGTAGGAGTCCGGCATAGCATCCAAGAGGATTTTCAGTCACGTTAAAAAAAAAACTCTATACATTTTTGCTAAATAAACGCCGTTCAACGCCTAAATATTTCTTACCAGTCGACTTTCTACAATAATGGCTCTCATAGCTGGGAAATGTGGCCTCTGTGACAAGCTTTAAATCTTGAATTGATTTTTTATTTTTAGTTTGTTTACCAAATTGCGAGCTAGGAATGTGCGGCCATAACTGGACATCTCGATATGTCACGTATTGAACAGAAATATTCAACCTGTTCATAACTTGACATCATAACTTATCATGACTTAATTTGAGGAAGACGGCTGTCTATAACTTGATATCTCATTATGTCAGAATTCAAACAGAATATTCAGTTCGACATAACTTAATATATCAATTTGTCATTTTTAATCTCTCATTTTTTCAGACAGTCATAAGTGTGTAAGTGGAGATATCCAGAAACCGACATTATCCTGGTAGCTAAGTATATCTTGATATAACCACATATCAATCTTCGTTCACAAAAAATAAATAATCGATAACTAGGCATGTAGATTTATCAAATTAGAGACGATAAAATGCGAGATGTCAACATACTACCAAGCGTGATTACAAAAAAAATTATGTACATATTCATTTGTAATTTTTTTATATATATATTCATACCGTTAGGGTCGTATCAAGCTAATAAAAAGAAAATCATACAAGTCGAGATGTCAAGTTGTTCACGCCAGCCACGGATATAGTCCAATCCTGCCCGATCTGGCAATAATGTAAACATGTCATGTTTTGACAAGATCAGTAGAAAAATATAATATGACAAATCATTGAATTTTTTACTATCCTGAGTAGGTATATTAAATGAAAATTAACTATCATAAAGAAGTTATTTGGTGTCGAAATTATTGTAAGAACACTGTATGACTCCTGGATACTGGAATATAATCAGGATGAATACTCAATTGCAAGTGACTATGGATATATTAGGATCAAATGTGTTTGTTTACATTTTTGCGCAAAGCTATTGAAATACAGTAGGTATACATAGTCTAGTCAGGCGTTTTACAAAATGTTGTGATCGTTAGAACAATAGAGCACTTTTTGCGAACTTGGCAAAGTCGGACACGTAAACGCCTTAACCTGCCAATACTTTGCAACCCTCGTAGCCCTGCTATGCCCGTTATGTATACAGGGTGAATTTTTCAAAAGGGATTGGATGGCCAAATCCGAAACTATAAGGAATAGCGAAAAATGCTCAAAGGAGTGACGAGCCCGATTTTGATGAAACTTAAAACCTCATCATTAGATTTTTGAAAAACCAATAATCCTAGCTGGGAATCGAACCCATTGATTTTGAAAAAAATACACACCCTATATTATTACACCATTCGATAGTGTTGCTATTAAGGATCATATTCTGTGAAGTAATTACATACGGCAAACTAAGGGAAAGTGCTCATCTTTCGTATTTTTCTTACGTTATCTGATGAATTGTTCAAAATGTACACCATTGTTTTTAATACATAGCTAGATTCGAGACCTCAACGATCATACTGCATTCAATATTATTGATTCCGTTTAGAATATTCTCCAAATAATCATTCTGAGCAAGATTTAAAACACGGAATAGTTACGAACTATTCTGGAAATTCGAACGAAATAAATTATGATACAAAATTTAGGTACAAGAAATATGAATTCCATCAAAATTCTAAACTTTCCTTAAATTTACCGTATATCATTACTTCGCAGAATTTGATCCTTATCAGCGACACTATCATATGGTGTAATATAAAGGGTGTGTTTTTTTTTCAAAATCAATAGGTTCGATTCCCAGCTAGGATTATTGGTTTTTCAAAAATCTAATGATGACGTTTTAAGTTTTATCAAAATCGGGCTCGTGACTCCTTTGAGCATTTTTAGCTATTCCTTATAGTTTAGGATTTGGCCATCCAAGCCCTTTTCAAAAATTCACCCTGTATACACGATTAATTTAATTATAATTCAATTGTATAAGTAGGTACCCATTATTTCTTAGACGTCCGTCTATCTGTCCGTCCGTCACGAGGCTTTTTCTCAGGAACGGTGATAGCTAGAGAGCTGAAACTTGTACAGAAGATGTATTTCCGTTGCCGCTACACTACAAATACTGTAATCTGAAAAAATGCGGAGATCAATGGAGGTTACTACAATTGTCGTTTTTTGGTACGGAACTCTCTGTGCGCGAGTCCGACTGGCAGCTTTTTTGTTGATTTTCTTAATATTATACTCTTCTTTCAATTAATAGCAAACATAGTCCAGGATGTTTACCCAATTTCCTTAGAATAAAGTTGGTACGTGACCGGTTGGAGCGCCCTGCCTGCCAAATGGTGCTACAACAGATTTTTGTAATGCTCTGTATTGGTAAGGGAGGTCTGGATTGCCGCCAATTCGGTCATCGATTTACAAGTTCAGTTTATGTTTCCCGATGCTTTCTGTACTACAAAAAATATGGGACATTTCCGCGTGTTATTTATACGGGTTTCTATAAAGTTCGACATTTAAATGACAAAAAAGTTTGATTGAAGGCTCCGCTTCGCTCCCGCCTTAGCCTTCTAACCTAACCTATCCGTGAGCAATTTTTTTATACAACTAAAATGAAAGACAAGGCGCACCTGTTGGATAGTACTGTTAGAACGTTTGCAGCAGAGGTGTTATACCTGGGCTGTTACCCTAGTCTGTGTCACTACACAGACTATCTATTTTCACCAGGCTATCTAGTGTAGATAAAAATAAATTCTCAGTAGAATCAAAGATAATATATTACAGTAGTAGGTAGTACCTACTACTGTAATATATTTACAGCCCCACCTTCTTCTAGTTTCATGAAAAATATTCTGTTGAACTTCGTAATATTCATAATTGAGGTACCTAGTAGGTACCTCAATTCGCCCTCCCCGGCGAATAGTATGGTATTGTGGTATAACGACAGTTTAGGTTTTATTGCATTTTCGGTTTTTAGAGCATCGAATACACATCGTAAATTTTTTTTGGAATTTTTCAGTGGATATTTTTGAAAATACTATAATTCCCATAGGTCCATAATGAACATAACAATTTTATTCAGTTAAATTAGTAAAACAATTTGCACATGAATAATACCGTAAACGATAATGCAAAGTTATTTTGTCCCGTTAGTATCCGTAATGCCCTTTTACAATAAATTACAGATCTTAATAAAAAGGTAATGTTTCTTACCGTATCATATAGATAAAATTCTAAAAGTAAGGGGTTTTACATTGAAATATTGCAATTATGTTGGAAGGCAATGCAATAACACACTACTATTTTCGGTAGTATTAGCGAAGCAAAAGTGCTCGCGTATTTTGTTCGCTCATTTATAGTGACCAACCGAAGTTTCGGTTTCGGTTTCGGCCAAAATAGGCCGAAACACAGGTTTGTGAATTTTGAGACGATCGCTCTGCTTAATTAGCCTGTGACGGTTGTGTTTGTCTGTCAGCAAGCTGTACCTATCACAAACACCGTGATAGTTGAACAGTTAAAAGTTTCACACAACAAATAATAAAAACAGACAAAATAACAATATTAAAGGGGCCTCCCATACAAAAAACGTGACGTTCTTGTTCGAAACTCCACGTGCGCGAGTCAAAACCTTATTTGTCCATTCAAAGGTTGCTGCTGAAAGAAATTGCTTTGAGCGATAAGGCCGCCATTTGTACATTTTCATTTTATTTTATATTTATTGGTCAAATCTTACTGGTGTGTCTACAATGAAGTTTTACTTACTTAAAACCGGCCAAGAGCGTTTTGACGTTTTTTTAAATATTTCTAAGCCCATCTTCGATTCGCCTGATGCAGTAATAAGAGGGTATAGTATTGTCTCCGTTGAGCAGCATATCTCCTTTAGGGACCCCTCAATGGAAAATACATAGCCTAATGAAATTTAAAAAATGGAAGCGAGAGCCCTTGCGACGTTATTTAAAAGGTATTGGAGTAAGGCCATAGGTCAGCGCCCAGCGAAATCGAGACTTACCGGTCCCCGGTCTACCAGGAAGTCATGGACACTTGGAACAGATGCGATTTCAGCAACCAAGGCGGGGAAATGCTACAATCGAGGCATACAATCTCATACCGCTAGTGACAGATAATATCGGGCACGAATAATTCGCTAAATATCTGTGGCAATACACCCGCAGACCACAGCGGAGTACCAGTAAGGTGAAGAAGCAGCTAGGACACAGAATTCCACTCATTGGTAGAGTGCTCAGCGTGGGATCAGCGACCTGGCAAGTCCTGAGGCGGACATTCTCTCACTGAAGATCATAAAATAAAATAAAATAAAATAAAATAAAATAAAATAAAATAAAATAAAATAAAATAAAATAAAATAAAATAAAATAAAATAAAATAAAATAAAATAAAATAAAATAAAATAAAATAAAATAAAATAAAATAAAATAAAATAAAATAAAATAAAATAAAATAAAATTTATTACCTTTGAAATTTAAAAAAAAAATATTTAGGTTTGTCAATTTTTTTGTGACTCTACCGGGGGTTCGGAAATGCTACAGACTGAGAAGAACACCCCAAGAAACTCAGTCCGGTCCCTCACAAAATTCATCTTATTATCTAATACAGTTTATTTTAATATGTAGAAAGGAGCAATTCGTTTCACTGCCAGGCAACCTTGTATTCTAAAAAGTCTTTAATGCTATAATAAGCTTTCTGGAACAATTTAAATTTTACAATTTTTAAAATTTATTAACTGACAAACCTGTTAAGGCTGTCGGCAATGTATTGTACATTCGAATACAATTGCCCGCAAAAGAATTGCTTATTTTATTAAGCCTTAATCTAGGAACAGCCAATTTATTTTTATTTCTTAAGTTTAGGTTATGGATATCACTATTTTTAATAAATTTACTGTTATTTTTATGAGTATATAATAAGTTTTCATATATGTACTGTGAATACACAGTAAAGATGTTGATATCCCTAAACTTTTCTCTTAATGACTCCCGAAACCCCATACCATAGATAGCTCGGACAGCCCTTTTCTGCAACACAAAGATACATTCGATGTCGGCAGCGTTACCCCATAATAGTATGCCATAGGTCATGACACTGTGGAAATAACTAAAGTAGACAAGACGCGCTGTTCTAATGTCTGTCAGTTGTCGGATCTTTTTAACGGCATAGGCTGCAGAGCTCAGTCTGCCCGAGACTTTCCCGATGTGAGGTCCCCACTGCAAGTTGGAGTCTAATTTTATGCCCAGAAAGACAGTTTCATCGACCAATTCTACTTGATCATCCCTAATCTTAATACTGGTATTAACCAGCCTAACATTTGGCAAGGTGAATCTAATACATTTTGTTTTAGTTTCATTTAACAATAAATTATACATAGTGCGAACCATAAGCTCCAGCAGAAGTAAATAGGACGCCGACTCTTGTTTTTACGAGCAGGTCATGCTCGTGAGTGAGCACACTCACTAACATGACCTGTCACCTGGCAGGGTGGGAGCGGAAGAGAAATACCGAGTTCCATAGTCTAGAGCGCAGGCGCTGCATGATTGTCTTCTATCAGGACTATAGGTCTCCATGACCGGGGCCAGAGGACGGCAGAATAGTCGCTCGCCATCATTACAGAAGCAGGCTCAAGACGGTGGCATGACGTAAGAGTTTCATGCACGCCTCACGCCCCAAATAGCGGGATAACACCGAAATCAACGCTTAAAACGCGGGATAGAAACCTTATTCGAAACGGCAGTGCTAGCCAAAGTCTGTCGGGATGCGATGCGATATGAACACGCCTTCATCTCCGAAGGGGTAGGTAGAGGCATATTGTAGGCCCACATTTCACCTTTTTTTAAAATTTATCCCACGTACTAGGTGGTGAGCCGTATTGCCGTGTTGAAATGGACAAGCAAAGGTTGTGACTGCCTGCTGTTGAAATTTTTAAAGTCGCCTAAAAAGGCCTTTAACTTGGCTCAACGACTGCCATTTTACTGGCAACCGGGACCAACGAATTAAAGTGTCTTCCGAAGCAGGGAAACGCTCAAATAAATGTCACCAAGTGGTCACATAGATAGCCACCTATCCAGGGACTAGCCACAGTGAAAGTAGCTTACTGTAGTGATCGTTTACAAAACACTGAGTTAGCGGGGTCACGATCGCTTCAAGTGCGGTTGGAAAACATGAAATATCCTTCCGAGGACTTACCAGGGACACCCTTCGTAGGCAGTAGCAGGGTAAAGTGTGGTTTTAATAAGTAAGAGCTTGCAATAGCATCCTTGAGTAATTAAACACGTAATAGAGAGAAAAAATAGAAATATCTCCACCTAAAGAAGTTAGGTGAAGATATTTCTATCAAATCCATGATAGATAGAGATCTAAATTTTTCACAAGTGATGTATGTCTGTTTGTGTGTGTGTACCAACTAAAAGCAGAAAAAAGAATCCCCACACAATAAACTGGGACCACTGGGGCCGAAAAGAAATCTGCAGTTTTATTTATTTATTTTATTTGAACAGAAAGAAACAGTCACTTATAACTATATTAACACAGAAGCCCTTATTGAATAATAGACCTACAGTTTCCTAAATTTCTAACATCATGAATAGGTACAGTATTCAAATTTAATGCATTGTATTTCTTAAATATTATTTATGATTATTATTTAAATAAAACATGTAGTACGAATATCAACTGCCTTTTATGCCTGTAATTTTATTAATTAGTACTGTATTATTTGATGAAATATTATATTTGCAATATAGTATTACTAATAATCAGTTGACACTATATATTGATCAATAGTTTGCAAAGTAATATTACCGTTGACACCATCACATGCATTTCCCCGAATAATATGGTAAAGTTCACGTGCCGTAAACGTTTTTAGCTCCATATTTACATGAACAATACTGTAATGCATTATTACTGACCACGACAGCAATGGGAATAACACGCGAATAATATGGTAATGATACATTGCGTACTATACTTTTTATCTACAATTTCAGTAAAATGTTTTTCTTAAATTACTTTATTCCAATATCCTTTTAAAATAAAATTAACAAAGAAACTAGTCTGTACAAAAATTAGCTTTCTTTTGACATATAAATTATTGCCATACAATCTACCTGCACTGAGATATAAGCACAAAACAGTTATTTCCTTCTCCTGTAAAATTTAGAATTTGCGATTACCATATTATTCGCCGGGGAGGGCGAATTATGAATATTATGAAGTTCAACAGAATTAGGTACCTCAATTATGAATATTATGAAGTTCAACAGAATATTTTTCATGAAACTAGAAGAAGCTGTAAATAAAATAATATCTGGCTGTACATTGTTGTTGCTTGCTGTGCCAGTGCTTCGTGAAGAGTATTAGTGACTAGATGAGACTACTTTAGTACTGTACTATTACTTTTCTTTTTATCTGCTTTGGTGTCTGTTTGTTAAAACAGTTAACTAAATGAAGCTCATTACGCAAAACTTGCTGCATTGACACGAAAGCTCTACGCAAAAACTAAAACTTTAATTTGAAAACGTGACCACATGTTTTCAATAGATCTATGCCAAAAACTGTGTCTCTAAGTATAAATACAGCACTTTATCTTTAATTTATTTGAATGTATAATGTCGTCTTCTAGTTTATTTTTATACAATACACATGCAATTACTCTAAGTGTATTTAACTTTCACCCAACTTAGTTCTGCACGTTAAATGGTAATTACTTTATTAGACGAAAATAAAACATTTTGAAGTGTTTAAATTCTAGTAGGCGGCAGGGCGAAAACTTCGTAAGAAGTGACGTAAAATACAAAAAAAAATACCATTTAATTTTATTGTACAACTTTACAAAGTAGAAAAAAGCAAGCCTGTTTTGATGCCATTTCGTGGAAATTTAAAATTAAGTTGAAAAGAGTTTCGTGTAGTGGATTAGATCGGTCCAATTTTGTAGTTAGAATTCATAATTGAATATGAACTTTATTAAATTAATTTATTAGATTTTGTCGTGTTTTAGAATTTGTTGTTATAAGGTTGCAGAAGTAAGTACCTACATCATCTGCGAAAGTTTCAACTGAGTCAATCTATGAAAGTTTATTAAATATAGCCCGTTCAGAGATATATTACCTCTAGCACTTAGGTTGCCTATCTTGATTGCAGGGTATACCGTCACAATACCAGAAATCATAAAGCCTTTACTTAAAATGCCCGAGCCCAAAATACCCGAAATCGAAATATCAATATTCAAAAGGCAAATATTTATAATATAAATAATTTAAAATGCCTTACGGTCGAATAACCGAAACCCAAAAAATAAATTTATCAAATACCTTATCCTAAAATGTTCAAACACAAAATACCTTTTTTTTAACATGATTTAAATCCTACATGGATGCTATATACATATATCTGTGAATGGTTAATACCCCGACTCAGAGTATCCCGACTCGGATAGGTTAGGTTAGAAGACTAGGCTAAGGCGGGAGCTCCGCTTCGCTTCGCTCCCGCCCTTGGCCTTCGTGGTTATTTTTTTTTTGATTTTTCGTTAGCTCACTGTAGTACTTTTGGAACTCTGAATGAAAGTGTTTTAACATGAGGTAAATCCTACATGGATACTATGCCGGACTCCTACCGACTAAAAACCACACGTATCCTATATAACAGCCTACAGTTGGTAGCCCCGGGTAAGCCCTCAGAAGGATACCCAAGGACCAACAGACCTACGGCTATAACTGCGGCTTCACTTAGGTTGGTGTAAATAAGTTAAAGCCAAATGACAAAACGTGTGAGTGGCAATAAATCTTTATTTCTTAAATCATTCATTTTTTAACTATGCGCTATATAATGAACTGGTATAGCATGATATATACCTAATAATACCCAGTAGGTTATAGCGATAAACTGGGTAGGTTATGGTTTTTTTTTATATTCCACAGTGACACATTGTATTCTATTTTCGGTATTTTAAATTAAGGATATTTGAAAATTTGTATTTTGAATTCTGATATAATAATTATTTGTATTTTAAATTTAGACATTTTACGGTAAGGTGTACTGAAATAAGGTATTTTGAATGTTAAGGTATTTCGAATTCGGGTATTTTGGTCTAATGCATTTTAAGTAAAGGCATTTTGATTTCTGGTATTTTAATATATAACCTGATTGCAGTGTTACCCCAATAAGTTTTTGATTCTCCCATGTTATCTAACTTTTAGTCGAAACTTACTTTCTTCTTTTGCTATCGTTTTTTTCGTGTGTGACTATTAATTGAGACGTGGAACGTTGTGGAAGCAGCAAATTCACCTCTGTTGGTGATGGTAGTGAATGTTTCTTTTCAGATACCTATTCATAAAAAAAAGATCTCAAATCCAATCGTATATCTATCTATACTAATATTATAAAGAGGAAAGATTTGTTTTTTTGTTTGTTTGTTTGTAACGAATAGGCTTCGGAACTACTGGACCGATTTGAAAAATTCTTTCACTGTTGGAAAGCTACACTCTTTGCGGGTAACATAGGCTATATTTTATTCCCGTATTCCCACGGGAACGGGAACTACGCGGGTGAAACCGCGTGACGTCTGCTAGTATTATATAAAAATCAATGCCACTTTTCGTTGTAATTTTATAACTCAAGAACGGGCTCACCTATCCAAACCAAATGTTTAGGCTTCGTTGGGACTATTTAGTACATAGATGGTTTATGTGAAGTTTGCATAAAATCGGTCGAACGGTTCTTCAATTATCACGCAAACGAAGTTGCGCAGGTCAGCTAGTTATATTATATTAATCGTATAAGAGCACTGTTTTAGTAAAGTTAAGTAAATTATGACAAGAAAAACAAAAACCTTCGTGCTAACGGTTGGATGTTATAATCTTCACTATAATTGTATTAAGAAATGATACTCCAATGATCCTTTACATAGCTATTTATTCTTCTGTTCTTCGTATAATAATAGATACTACTCCTACATTCCACTTAATGGTATTACGAAATAATAATCCTATGATTGTAGATTCTTTACATTTTTATTTTCACAATCTAACTAATACTTGCACAACTAAGTACTAACTATTAATTAATACAAATATTCTACTTTAACTAATTAGCACTTTACTGAACTCGATCAGGAAACAGAATGTGTTCTTTTTCCAGAATATTCACTTTTTATCGCCTCTCAACAAATCCCACCTCATACATGTCAAATCAACTACCCACTATTTTCAAATAATCAATAAATGTTATAAGTACAGGCTAATCATTCTACTACGAGGCGGTGTTGACATCACAAAAATTAACTTATTACTACTTAAATCTGAATAGTTTTAGAAAATTCACAACAATTGGTAAAATGTCGTAGGCTGGCACTCATAGGGGGACTTTACTGCTAATGTCAACACACAGGAAATGGATGACAAGCTGTCAGTCAGATGCAATAATAATATAACTGTGAACCGACTATAAAGCCAGCTTGTTGACGGACAGCGTCTCAATATTAGGGTCCCGTTTTATTTTTTGAGTACGGAACCATAGAAAAGGAACTATGCGAATTCAGCTAACTATTCACCTATCGCTTTCAATTTCTTTTTTTTTTTTACGAGAGAAAACGTGCCAATAAATTTATTAATCGTCTGTTTCCCAGCTAGACAGAAGATGCGAAGCCTGCTCCAGATTGATACATCTTTCTAAATAAAATGTAGCTTTACGATAAATTCTTTACAAGTTGCTTATACATATTCTTCAATTCGCGGCCGTGCATTGATCGATTCTGATACTGTCTTAGGAAATATTCAGTAGACATGAAATTTTAAGCACAATGCCAAAATAAATTCGAATAAAGGAAAATGGCTCAAGACAGAAATACCATTGTGCCATTGGTTATTCGATTCGAATATTTGGTAGCTCGGTAACAATTTTTTAATGAAACAACATAAAAATGTAGGTATTGGAGAGGATGTTTTTTTGCCAGTAATTCTCGTTGCTCCATTTTTAATCAACACAGAAAAAGATGAGCTTAATGTAGCCAAAGTATTACTCACACAAAACTCACTAAATTTTCCACGTAATACAACAGTTCTCAGTACATCAAATTGTTGGCAAATGGTAAACTATCTTAATTTCACTGCGCAACTGAGAGACGTCGAAACTTGCCGTTGAAACTAAGATCCTGCTGAAATGCAATTTATGTAAATGAATCTCGTCTCACGTGATGGAATGCATTGTTCTGCCACAAGTGCTAGCAGACAATTTATATATAGTTGCTTTACATGGCACGTAGGTATTGTAGTTACAGCCTAATAAAAGAAACATGGACAGAAACAGTTTGGTGCTAATTTCATGTCAATAAAAACTGGTCTAGTGCAAGTCATAATTGCGCACGGAGGGTTCCGTATCAAAAGACATCACGTTTATTGTGTGCGTAACCCTAAAAACGCTTATGAATCAGAAAAGATTATTTCGCTTGCTTAGGTCCTGAGATGTGCAACCCTATCGAGAGGTAGCCGTAGGTCCTAGCTAACAGTAAAATGGAATAATTTGCGCCATGGAGGCAGTTTACGAAATAATCCTAAAAACGATATAATCTAGCCAGGTTATATAAAACGTGACGCAGATGTACCTATACATACTCGTATTTATTAAACGTGCTCATAAATTTCCTCGTTTAGTTTTGTGGCATCGTGCGCTGCAAGCTATAAATCTGCTGGTACCGTTCAGCACTAATAGCATGCACCTGTCACACGCGGCTGAAACTCAGAAAGGTATTTTTGCTATCTGTACCGCTTTGATACGACGATCGGTGATCGGAATGATGCCACTATGGGTAGCTATAACCTAAACTAGGGTAGCTAAAACCTAAGTAATGAATATAAAGTAATGACATGTGTCTTATAAATCGCCATCGAATACAGAAATGTTGCATGCTTATTCAAATTAAACAACAACACTTCTTGTACTATTTATGACTATGCCTATGGTAGGACGGTCAATACACGGGCCTGCGCTTCTGCATCCAGTCACTCCCTGCAACCTTCTTCAGGTCGTCGGCCTATCTGGCAGTCTCTCTAAATTTCTTGTACTGTTTCGAACTCGATGGATTTGAAATTTCAGAATTTGCTTTGATGAATAGTTAGCTAAAGAGTGTGGCTGGTTCCTTCAAGTGAAATCAACAATAGGTACTACAGTACCATGTTATGTACACAAGTATTTTAAGCTGTTACGGGTCCTGCCTGCGTAAAGTTACCACTTTGCTGCTTTTCCACTAACAAGCGTTTTTGTACTTCAGAAAGCACGTTAGGCTGTTGTTCTCAGTTGCCAGTAACATCGCCGTCGTTAATCCAACCTAAAAACTTTTTGACTTGCTTGAAAATTGCAATGAATCAGTAAAAATACCAAAAGCTCCCAAAACTCGTTGTTTTGAAAATAAAATAACCTCAGGTAGAGAACAATGAGTTGGCTAGTAAATATTCATAAAAAAACTGTGTTGTCCTATTTGTTTGTGGATAAAACAATCGTAGGTGTATGAGTGTGAACAAATATAATACGATATAAATTTTAAAGGCACATATTTTACGGCACCGAGCTTACATTTCTAATTTTAACGTGCAGGACTGAATTTATGCGGCGTACATGTGTTGCCATATAGAGAAGTGCCGTTATAACATTCGGTATTTACTGGTGAGCAGGCAAATATTTGTGTATTCAGTTACCGATACAAATAGGTCTGTAATTTTGCTTTAATAACACTAGTATTGCTATTAGAAAATGAGTTGGCATTTATATTAATAAGTTGTGCGTGTGTATCTGTGTAGTGCATTGATAAAATTATAATTTAATCAATATAGATAAAATTTAAAGTAATGTAAGGTACTTCATTATGAAACGACCTGACCGATCTAAGTTTTAATAATCTTGTTTTTTCAACCACCATATCCCGACAACATGACGACATAGGAATATAATATAGTATGCGTGCCATAAGGTCCTATCGACATCTTCGAAACTCAAGCGAGCCTTATGTACAGGTGAGACCCTGCTGACTAACGGATAAATAACGTCATAGTTAAAAGAAGGAAAACAAAAAATCCTGCGCTAAAGGGTTTGGTTGAACTAAACTTGAGCGGTACTAAGTAACGGAACAAAATAGAAGCACAAGAAAGTATTTTAGTACAATGCTGCTTTCGTTACTTTGATTTTTATTGTAATTTGTGTATACATAAAGTAATAAATAAATATAAATAAAAGGAAAAAAGTGTAGCGCAGTGCGGTAAGATACCTAAGTAATCTTACTCTGTAATCTTACTCACTACTCTAACTCTATCTGCCTACCTACAGCAACAAAGCTAGGAGCGTGTCTTCTTCGTGTTGCGATTGCTGTTTTGATTGAATGTTAACTTTTTCGGCAGAACTTCAAAATCTTAAGGATCTTTAAGTGTAGCCCCTATTATTTCTGTGTTTTTTTTTCAGTTAAGGATGCGAAGTTCCTGCTAATTAAAAAAATAATTTAAATTAGCCCAGTGGTGTAGAACGAATCCATACAGTTGCACACAAGAATATTAGATCTTTCTGATATCTCTACGATGGCAGGTAAGCATACAGCTTACCACATCGGCCGTGACTGTGTAAGGAAGACGAAAGGTATATTTGAATAATTAAATTTTATATAATTTTTTACATACTTTTAATGAGATGTTTATTATTTAGGTACTAATAATGTTATTAAATACATCTTGAGAATAAACCTTCCTTAACATGAGATTTAAGGTATAAATAATATTTGAACGTTGTCATGGAAAACATTACGCAGTAATGATTCGTAATCTCTTTGTTGCATTCTTTCAAAGATTCTTTTGAAAACAAATCTGTACCATTCACTGAGCGGATTTTTTTTTCGAGATAAAAGTCAACGGAGCTGAATTGTTCGGCGAAAGAATATTTTCTACGCTTTTTAATTATGTTTTACAAAAAATGTTGTCGTTATACCTATAAAGCGCCACATTTTTATCATCCATAGTCAAATTAAGGTTTCCATTACATAGTTTTACACACACATTTCTATTAGTTTTTCTTTCAAAGCTTATTATTAACAGCCTCTACTATTAAACTAGTATTATAGTTATACATAATTTATGTGGAGATAATATGTTGTGTGTGAACAGATATTGTTTAAATTCGAAAAGGCTGGAAGTGGAGTATCATAGACAGATTTGACTGATCGATCGAGGTCCCTATAGCGCTTTAGGCTATTTACCGTAAAAAATTACATACTCTCAATAGAAACGCATTTGCACGACTACTAAATTTGAAGTTAGTGGGGCCGCGGCTTAGACCATATAACACGGGACTAGCCTTTGCGAACCACCGCATACAAAAATATTCTGCCAGTTTTCATACAAGTGAAGGGGGAAACACAAAGACATATAAAATTTCATTGCATTTAAAAATGTATTAATCGACAAACGCGTAATGGCTGTTGTGTGTTAATTGTTATTGTACAGTCAACTACAATGTAATGTACTAGTTTAATCATATAAAATGATGTACTGATGTACAGGCTTTTCATAAAGCCAAAAGACCAAATGGTCATGTGCAATGGCAGAAAACAATGCTTAAGTAAGGCGCATCCTGTGGTTAGATGATCTAAGGGCCGCGGGCGTCCCTGGTGTAATGGTAACACATTTATAGTCAAAATGGCGTTTGTTGTAACGATATCTTTGATAATCGTGATGTAACGTGACTAAGTTGAGTAGTAAAAAGTAACAAGTTTCCTTATCTGCTACTCTCTGATCACTAATAGAGGGTGTTCCAAAATTAACACAATATTTGAATTTGACTGTACGTGTGCAGTAAAGTGTTGGTAACCCCAAATCAAATCTGAAGACTAAAAAACTATATTTTTATTTATTTCAAATCTGACCTTAATTTTAGGACATCTTTATAAATTTTTACTAAATATAATTCTAAAAATAATTATACGGGTACCGACATGTTTTTTTGTATAAGGTACTGAGAGAACTGGTCGTCAATATACCCCACTAGTATCGGCACACTGTTTATAGCACAGCCGATTAGATTTCATCGGTATTAGGCAAGCAGCCAGATAAAGATTGACTGGACAGAGCACCTTTCTGTAATAATAAATATCGAGGGGAAACGCAGCATAACTGACCGAGGATGTTGTGATGCGTTGGGTGCTTTCCTTAATGTCTGAACTGGTCTTCTCTCGTTTCCCATAAATTCATTTGCACTAATATTGTTTGCCATAATCATCCCCGATCATAATATTTATTTGCACTATTATCATTTATGCTAATAACGTTTGCCTTAACAACTCAACAGTCATAACTTTTATTTGCCATAAAATGACTTTCTATAACAACATATATCATAATAATTAGTTTCCATAAGTAACACATCTCATAATCGACTCTTGACATAATTAAAATTTGATATAAATATGATTGTTAGGTCAAAATTAATTATCGTTAACACCCCGACTCAGTGCAATCCGACTCGTATCCCATCGTAATCCCGACCTCTTTTTTAAACCACCCAGAAGTAGGAGCCCCGCGAAGCGGGGCTCCGTCGAGCTTAGTTAGTAGACGTCATATAAGGTTTAGTTTTAGGTTTAATTGTAAATAAATTATCTGTGTCGTATAAATTATCTTTATTTATATTATGGTGAATAAAAATTATGGAAAATGGCATTATTGAAAATGAAAATTATGACAAATACATTTATGGATTTAAATTGGTATGACACTTGATCGATTATGACCAATGGAATTAGTGAAAGTCATTTTATGTCATTTCAGGATTATGGCAACTGAAGCGTTATGTCTAATGAAATTATGGCAAATACCAGTATGGCATATGAAATTATGACATTTTAAATTATGGCAAACATTAGTAAACCGTCTGAACTGGCATGCTCTATTATTATAACTTCTGATAAATAATCTTCTGCAAATCATTTCTTTTTGCTAAGCAGCTCATAGATGTTGTTGTGTATTGTATCATCGTCCCGCCTTAAAATCTGGTTTTACAGAAAATTATTACATTTTCCCGTAATGTTTTTTTTCCTTTTCGTTTTATTTATTCTCTAATCCAAGATCACAAAAATCGGCGCTATCGTTTGTGAGTTATAAATTGTGTTTGAAGTTTAAGGCGTACAGAATACGATAGAAGCGGCATATGGTGACGGTGTGGGACAGACCTTTGTCATCCAAAACGTACAGGACATCATGTTCTAAATTATACAGAGACAGCGAGGCAAAGACGTCGTAAGTCGTCGTACTGTACATTTTCTATGACAAAGTAAGATAAGTAGGTAGTATTCCTCTCTCGCTCGAGGCCATGGTGCGAGCCATGCTCTCCAGCGGGAGTAAGTGGGACTGTGCCGCCTCTTTCTGCGAGCAGGTCATGCTCGCGAAGGAGGCGGCGGGCCGGATGCGGGAGAGAACTCTCCCACCCGAGTTCCGCAGTCGGCGCCCTGGGCGCCGCCGACGTGTCTTCGCCGAGGACTATCGGCCTCCATGACCGGGGGTCTGAGGACGGTGAGAGGGCCGCTCACCGTCCTTACAGAAGCAGGCCCATGACGGCAGCGTGACGTGAGCAACTCACGCACGCCCCCCATTTGAAGCGGGGACACACCCGAAACCCCCCATAGACGCGGGATTGCACCCGAACCACCCCCTGGGCGAGGCCGCAGTGGTGGCCGTGGGTCTGTTGGGAGTCACGGGACAGCCTTCCTGAGGGCTTACCCGGGGCTCTCAACCATAGGCTGTTGGGCGTTACGTGAGGTTTTTTAGTCGGTAAGAGTCCGGCATAGCATCCTACGAGGATTTTCCCTCACGTTAAAAAAAAAAAAAAAAGATAAGTAGGTAGTAAGATATTTAATATCTTGCTATTAAACTTACTATTAATATAAATGCCAAAGTTTGTGAGCGTAGATGTGTGGGTGTCTGCGTGTTTGTTACTCTTTCAAGCTCTAACGCTAAACTGATCTGGCTTAAATTTGGTTCAGGGATGGATTATAGTCTAGAATAATACACAGACTACTTTTTAATCCAGGTTTCAATGGAAACAGGAACTAATTTCCATGCAGGCAGGGTCACGGGCGCCATCTAGTTTGTTTATATAGATGAAAGATATTAGACACTCTCACACTGCCACATTTCATTAGGTTTTTTTTTTTTTTATGTTCAGCTCGCCAAATTGACGTCGCCACGATGGATAGCCGTGGCGCATCTTGCGATTGGGGGCCACTTCTTACAGCGGTCCTCAAGTTGGCGGCCCTGTGATGTGCCTCTTCACGCTCCTCTTAAAGAACCCGGGGTTGTAAGATGAGGGAAACACGTGTGCGGGCAGGTCGTTCCAAGTTTTTATAGTTCGACAGAGGAACGATCTTTTGAAACGCTCGGTTCTGGCGAAGATTCTCTCCACTGTGTATGAGTGGCATCTCTGCCCGGCACGCGTTGTTCGGGATCGGAAAGGTGATGGTGGAATCAGATTGAAGAGCTCTTCAGAACATTCGCCGTGATACATTCGGTAGAAGGCAGCCAAGGACGCTACGGTTCTTCGCTGCGCCAACGGTTCGAGGCCTCCCGTCACCTCAGGACAACCAATTATTCGGACAGCACGTCTCTGCATAGCGTCAAGTGCGTCCAACAAGTACCTCGCGGAGTCATCCCAGAGGTGAGAACAGTACTCGACGCAGGGACGAATCTGCGTCTTGTACAGCAAACATCTCTGATGTGGCGTGAAGTACCGTCTCACCTTATTTAGGACTCCGCGTTTCCGCGAGGCCAGCCCAATACAACTCTCTATGTAGTTTTTGTGATTGAGCTCACGCCGGACGTCTATACCGAGAATCTCCAGGTTGTCCTTTAGTGGAACCGTAATGTTCTGAAGAGAGGGTAGGGGTAGGAATGGGGACTTCTTAGCTGTAAACGCACACGCCTGCGTTTTTCTGGCATTGAACTCGACCAGGTTGTCTGAACCCCATTGGGCAATGCGACCCAGGTCCCGGTCGAGATCCGCCACGAGTTGCCGTCTCTTTTCGTCCACGTCACAACGCCCCTCCGCTGGGCGGCCAGAATAGCTCCCATGCAGAGTACTGTCATCCGCATAACAATGAATGCACCCAAGGGACAGCATGTCATTGATATGCAGAAGAAAGAGAGTTGGGGACAATACCGATCCCTGTGGTACCCCGGCATTTACCTGCAAAAAGCAGGAAGCCTGACCATCACAGAGGACCCGTATACGTCGCCCGTGCAGGAAGCTGGCCAACCAGTGGCATAACTGAGGCGATAAACCATATGCCGGCAGCTTGGAAAGAAGCGACGCATGCCATACCCTATCAAAGGCTTTAGCGATGTCTAGGCCAATAGCCAGAGATTCGCCGTGCCTCTCCATAGCCTCACCCCAGGTGTGCGTTACGTACGCTAGGAGGTCACCCGTTGATCGTTTCGGCCTAAAGCCATATTGGCGATCGTTAATTAACGAGTGATCCTCCAGATAGCGCATGAGCTGTTTGTTGATGATTAGCTCGAACACCTTGCAGATGACGGTGGTTACGGCTATGGGTCGATAGTTGGCCGGATCCGACCGATCCCCTTTCTTGGGGATCGGCTGGACGTTCGCCTCCTTCCAAGCCTCCGGCACTTCTCCCGAGGAATAGGAAAGGCGATACAGGCGTGTTAGCGTTGGAGATAATTCAGCTGCACAATTCTTCAGCACCACTGCCGGAATGCCATCAGGACCACTGGCTTTCCGCGTGTCGAGTGACTGTAGCACCGCTCGCACATCGCACTGCCGGATTTTAATATCCGGCATCGTGGTTCCACAGTTGGCGATAGTGGGAGGTTGCTTGCCACAGTCATCAACCCTGGAATTAGCCGCAAAGAGATTGGCCAGCATTTCCGCTTTCTCTTGGGCCTTGTGAGCCAGTGATCCGTCAGGATAGCGTAGCGGCGGCAGCGAGGGCTTGCAAAAGTTGGCCTGCACGGCTTTGGCCAGTTGCCAGTATCCACGGCTGCCCGTCGGATGAGACGTGAGCTCCTGACCAAGCCGCGTGACGCGCTGGGCATCCGCTCTCTTGAAGGCCCTCTTACTGGACCTAGTGGCTCTGTTGTACGCTGCCTTGAGTTGGGCCACATTCGGGTCGCGTACAGCCCGAGCCCTGATCCAGGCGCGGTAAGCCGTCTGTTTTTGTTGAACAGCTACGGCGCACTCACGCCCGAACCAGGGGCGGGCTTTGCGGATGCTGGCAACATCAGTGTATGGAATATAGTATTCCATACCTAAAGCTATCTCACCAGCAACCGCAGAGGCGCTTTCCGATGAAGCCCTCCCTGCAAAGCAGCGCTGACTCCACGGGACGTCTCGTCGTCGTTCTCGTAGTCCGTCCCAGTCTGCTGACGAGTAGTGCCACAGTCGCCGCGTCACCTCTACTGCCCTTGCAGGAGATGACACCTGCAGGCTGGCACGCACAACACAGTGGTCGGATGTACCCAGTGGGGCGCTAACCGACACACTGTACTGTGCTGGGTAACTCGTCAGCAGTAAGTCCAGCAGGGAGGGTTCATGGTCTGACCTGTCCGGTATGCGCGTAATCCCGCGCACCACTTGGGTCAGACCATGTGAGAGAGCAAACGCGTGGGCGGCCCGTCCCGCTGGATCGGTCACGCGGGACCCCAGCCACTCAGTGTGGTGACCGTTGAAGTCCCCCAGAAAAACCAATTCAGCGTTCGGGAACCGCACCTGCGCGTCGTCAGCCCCCTCGCTGAGGTGCTGAAACAGCCTTGTTATCCCAGCTGTCCCTGAGTGGGATCGATAGACACACACGTAGATCTGACTCGTGGAGCCGTGATCTACGTGCAGCCAAAGGACGGAGAGGGAAGGGTCCTTAAGGCAGCGCAGCCGGCGACAGCAAACATCCGCCCTAACAAACGCGCACACCCCAGCTTTTTCTCGAAATAGTTCCTCGATGATATAGTAATATTATATTAATAACAGTAAAATCATTAACCATATTCAATAGAAATAAGTGAGAATATATCAGTATAATTAAATTGTGCGGTTTCAGTTGATATGGCATAGTGTTTTCGTGTGGAAGTGTGTGAATAGTGTGCCATAAACTTAGAGCTTAGTGATTTTGTTATATGTGAACTTTTGTTTTATTTATCTTCATTTGTTTCATCAATTTTCATTTATTTTGTTGTAATGGTGTGGTGACTCAAGTAAATTCCTAACCAGATATTGCATCGTCATCGTATTAAGTTTTTCCAAGACAGAATACACCCCGTTATGGTGAATATAATTTGCATTTTAATGTGTTTTGTTTATAAGTACTTAAAATACAATGATATTCTTGCGTAAAAACTTGAAAATTAAGACCTTTATATTTTTTTTAACGTGAGGAAAATCCTACATGGATGCCATACCGGAATCCTACCGACTAAAAACCACATGTATCTTATTTAACAGCCTACGGTTGGAAGACCCGGGTAAGCCCTCGGAAGGATACCTCAGGACTCCTAACAGACCTACGGCTACCACTGCGGCCTCACCTAGGGGGTGGGGGGTTCGGGTGCCATCCCGATTTTGAGTTGGGGGAGGGGGGGGGGGGGTGAATCTGTTACGGCACGCTTTTTTATAGATACGAGGATAATATTAGTTTATAATTAGTGTTATCTCTTTTTACTATTTGATTTACTATAGCCTGTTTATTGAAAAAGGAAATCCGTTTCATTTTATGTCTCCTGAACCAGTTTCCATGCGATGCATAGACAGAAAAATTTCGTTTTGGGAAATAAATTTCAAGTTGTAACCTATAGGTACGCCTATTAGATGTCTTAAAAGGTGATTGGATTCGAACGTTTCGACTATAAATCAACTAGTGTCGGATAAGTTTACCGTTAAATTTTACGAAGCCATTAATCATCTCTGAAGTAAAGAGCACGAACAGTGCTTATTCGTGGGCATAGAGCGGAAAAGTCTTTTTGAACAAATGGCTGGTCGCGTTCACTCTTCAGTGTTCATTAGTGTACACACATCAACAAAGTCTAGGGAACAAGGACATTTCTAGTTTTTATTTAAAAACCCTTTCTTGTAAAAGTGAGTGTTTTATATCAATAGAAGGGTATTTTAATACCGTTTTTAATTTTAATTTTAATAAAAACATTCTCATATCATTTTTTTTTAGAAAGAATTGAATAGTGCCAATATTGAGTATTACAACCTTCTATGACTAGGCACAAAAATAACGAGGTAGTAAGAAATACAATAATTAACCGTACTTTAAACGTTTTAAATAATCTGTAGGACCTCCTAAAGCATTAGCAACAGCTCGAAAACGGCGTGGCATACTTAGTATGAGATTGTCAATCATCGTCTGTGGAATATGGCTCCATACACTGCGAAGGTGTAAAAAAAGTTGCTCTTCAGTGTTCAGATTTTCCAAAGAATCACTGAAAGCTCTTCTCCCAAGCAAATCCCAGGCATGCTCTATGGGATTGAGGTCGGCAGACTGAGCAGGCCATTCTAACGTCGTAATATTGTGCTCGCTTAACGCATTGACCACTACCCTCCGGTGTGTGACCGTGCATCATCTTGCATGAACATAAAATCTTGACCGAACTGCTATCGATGAGGGTTTACCATGTGGTGTATAACCTCCTGAATGTATTGGTATGCATTAAAATTGCCCTGTATCCAAACAAGGTCGGTCCTTCCACCAAGGCGAATTCCAGCCCATACCATGATTGTTCCACCTTGGTAAGGATGAACTTCTTGCGGATTCTGGAGACGACTCCGACGTCCAGGAACTCGCCATATATGCACTCTTCTCGAATCAGGATGAAAACCGAAGCGAGTTTCGTCGGAAAACAGAACCCGTGCCCATTGATGGTCGGTCCACTGTAAATGTGCGTTAGCCCACAATAAGCGACGACCTCGATTTCCACGTCGAAGAGCTGGAACCCTAAGCGGTCTGCGAGCATGAAGATTGGATTCGTGTAGTCTTCTCCTGACAGTTTGATCGCTAATAACCACTTGATGCTGAGACTGGAGGCTTCCGACCAACTGACGAGCAGTAATCGTGGGTTGCCGCCTTGCGGAATTTTGCAAGAAACGATCTTGTCGCGGGGTAGTAACCCTATTTCGTCCCCTGTGACGTTCGGCAACATCCCCTGTAGACCTGTAGCGTGCCCATAATCTGCAAATTACGCTTGGTTGGGTGTTGACAGCATCCGCTACGTCGCGTTGAGTTCGTCCAGCTTGCAGCATACCAACAGCTCTTAACATCTCTTCGCGACTTAAATGACGACGTGACATGATGACTACAGTAACAAAAATGCACAAACCATACGTATAAGACGTATTATTGATAATAAACGTTATTTACAATCAAAGAAAATAATTTTTATTTTGCCTCAGAGAAACTGCACAATCAAACACTTTTAAAAGTTTTCCCTTCATATTCGAAAATCATTACTTATTTAAATTTATTTTTAAATTTCGAACAACTCTGTAATCGACTTTATTCTATTTTTATTTATTTGCTGCCAGTTATTTGCAAAACAAGATTTACACGAAAAAAAAATTAGGGTCATCTTGTTCCCTAGACTTTGTTGAGGTGTTTAGTTACAGCTAAGTTATTTTTCCCCAAAGGATACAAGGTTAAAAATGTGGAACACGATCACGTCTTATATGAAGTACTTGGGGTATATGATCCGGTAGGGGTAATTATGGAGCGGTAGTAGAAACTCTACGCTGCGATTTTATGGTCCATGGTCCTATAGGGCTTACGTGTGGTAAGTAAACCTAACGGCAGAGTTGCAATGCTGTGACCTTCTTAGCGTGGCGCCTCCAAGAGAGCTGGAAGAAGGAAAGCCTGCACTGCAAATTAATCGAAGATTAGAAAGGCCAACTTCAAAGGTGATCGTGGAGGAGTGGAAGAACCATCATGAAGAATTGTTGACGAAGGCACTACGGTTATAGTTTTTCGTACCGACGCCGACGGATTCTTCCACTTACTGGGCACGATTGCTCGCGTAAGGTTCTAGAATTTTCTTTCGAGGGTATTCCATTTCTATTGATATATCAGCGATGATGTAATACGGTGTCAGATGCAGACCGTCATGCCCATGACATCATTAGTTCACCTCGCTCTATGATGTATAATGTTATATTTATTTAACAAGAAATATAACGTAAGTATATTTCATTAAAAAAGTAACAATAAATTTATAGGTCTCTGGTACTTTATACATTCTACTAACACACTTAGGTCAAGATAAAGGGCATTGTCCCAGTAATAACCTCCTTTAATCCGGACAAAAAAGAAAAAAAGTATGTATAGTCGTATACGTATCCATATGTGCGGTTCACTAAAGAACCTTATTTCGTCATACAAAAGGGCCCGTGCTTTGGAATAATGAGGTTCTCGCAAGAGTGCACTTGAGCTTCGTTCCTCCTATTTCAAACTCGACTTTACAGCTCCAAGATATGAGATGTGTAACAAACTTTGAGCAGACTCTTTTGTTGAGTTACACTTTATTACACCTCTTGTGTGTTATCGTATGGCTTATGAATACCTACTTGTAAACTAAATTATGTGTAAAATTGTAGGTGAATTTTGTAAAGAACGTTCTTATTGCTAGAAATGTGGTAGTAGGTATTTAAGTCTATAATCTTTTTGATAAGATAAATCATAATAACATTATGATATCAATGAGTTATAAATATACTACAGGTATAGGGAACCCAGATTTTCTGTCTACGTACCTTCTAGGCATTCAGAGGGGCCTTCGAAAGCAAAGCTATGTGAGTCGGATCTTTTAACGTTTGGCCTTTTCGGTGGTCCGGTTGAGGTAAGGTGGAACACCAAGTTGGTTTAAGGTATAGTCTGAGGAAGTGAGGATACACCTCTCCGGGGTCAAGTGTTCTAGACTTAGCCAAAATGTACACCCCATGTAATAAAAAAACCTGCAATCTGTTATTTTGTTGAAATTTTTCTTTTAGTTTTTTGACCCCTTGTCATATTACTACTAAAGAGTTATAATTATAGTAGAAGCATAAAATAAAATAACAATCATGATAAAAGAACACATTGATATATCAAAAGTCAGTACCTGCCCAAAGTCACAAACAATTGGCAAATTTATCATTCTTATATTTCCTGAAATTTTTATACGAACGAAAATTGATAAGTATATAAAACTAGCAACGTTTTGTAAAACATCAAAGCCTTGTAGATTGTAAGGCGAGATACAAAAAAAAAATATTACGGTCCAATTTCACAAACGTTTACCTGAAGCAATATATTATATCCTTTTATTATCCGTATAGTTGGGCGGGATCAATAGGAATTCCTTCAGAAATGTTGTGTCATTGTTTATGGAAAGTCATTCCAATCAGACTGTACAAAGGACGGACATATCGTTCCTGTCTTGTATATAGTCGTTAATCTTAATCTTCATATCTTGTTGGTCATGCTTGGCTAAGTTGAATAATGGAAATACATAAAATAATAAACATTTGAATCCCGGTATGGGTGTAGAAGGCTTTTGTGCTAACTTTGGTGGTTTATCATTTGTTTTATAGGTGAGGTTTATGTGTAGTCATCATTATTCTTCTCTTTGTTTGCTAGTAGCCTACTTAGCTCGAATTTCATGTAGTCTGCTAGTTGTCAGCTAGAGCGCATAATAATTTCAGTGCCTTATTTTGCAAAGTGATAACAATGGATTAAAAGACAATGGTTTACGTGGCTGCAATAAAATATTAGAAAAAGTCAACTAAATACCTTATCTAATTTTTTTTTGGGAGGGAAACATAATAGCATCAATTTTAAATGATGCTCTCTTTCAAAATTTCATTAGGGTTTCTACTTACCTACAATAAAAAACTAGTTAAGTGCGAGTCGGACTTGCACATTGAGGATTCCGAACCAAAAATCACCTTTGTTGTATGGAAGCTCCCTTTAAATATATTTTTAGTTTTTTGTTATAGTGGCAACAGAAATACATTATCTAATAAAATTTCAGGTCTTTAGCTATCACGCTTTCGTGAGATACAGCCTCGTGATAGACAGATCGACAGACAAATCACAAAGTCCAAGTAATCCCGTTTTTACTCTTTGGGTATGGAAACCTGAAATATTAGAATCTGTGTTTACCATTTAGTTACTAGGTTAATTGACAGATGATCGCGGTGAACTTTTTTTAATACTAGTTGTTTTGATGTAGACAATAACGAGAGAGAGAGAGAGAGAGAAAGACAGAAAACTATATACTTGGTTGTCTCTATCCTTACACTTTTTCTTTTCATAAAATCAAATTCACACCGAGCCGAAAGACGTTAATCAATTATCACACTATAGTTACCAATTAGACAGAGTTCCAAGTAAACAGAGATAAACTTTTTTCAGTCAGTTAAAAAATCAAAACGTTGTTCCACAAAAAATAATCAAGCATCTTTTAAACATCTTTGACAATATTTTAAAAGATACAACTTATTTTAAAAATACTAACATAAGAATGTAACAAGTAAAATGAGACAATATCATAAAATAACAATCAAATTAAACTCACAAAATATTTTCATCATTCTCCGACCAAGATTCAGATATGAATAACAGTTCTGGTATTCCCGATATTTTGCATTTCAAAATGCTGAAACAAAAGCTGAAATGGGCATACCTTTAATTGGGGAGATGAGTGAAATACTCCGTCAGATCAATACAATGTAACAATCTGAAGGACAAGGTGGTGGAACTTCGTCAGCTCGTTTGCCCCCACACGATCTAGAAAGTTATCTTGGAGTGCATCGGAATTACAACGTGCTTCCAACTTCGGGATTCGAATCGGGATATGAGTTTTAAATGTGATCATGCTGGATAAGCTTCTTTGCTTTGGTTTGAGCAAGGTATAAAATCCAACGGTGAAACTATGCAAAGCTGTTAGAATGAAGTGATTATAATCCTGTTTAGATGGAATGAAAAATAAAATGAACACTAAAGGACAAAGTCAAAGAAAGAAGTGGCTAGACGTGGACGACAGGGTTCCGTCAGCTTGAAACGATGAAATCTTTAGTATGGTGTGCAGCAGATGTTAATTAGGCACTAGCATCAGTTGCATGACACGAGGGCTAGCAATTCACCTATTTGCTTATGGACACCAATACCAGAAGACGTAGGATGCCTTTTAGTACAACTACCTACGTCAGTGGTTCAACACAATGGCATACACGACAAAAGCAATAAAAAATCAGTAGAGAGTGCAGACAATGAGATGTTGTGATATGGGCAAACATAGCAATTATTTTAATGCGTTACTTTGACTTGACTTCCTTCCGGCGCATAATGACACATTCGCGTTATATCACATTGACGCAGTTTATCACCTTCGCAGACTGTCACGCCAACTGCGCTATACAAAATGCCTATGTTCCTTCTAGATTTGTTCTATTTAAGTGTTATCAAGGTACACATTTGTGTAAAACGCTACGTGCTAACTTTGATGAGATACCTACGAGAATAAGCAAACTTCGAGTGCGCTTGAATGATAAGTTTTACAAGTGGAATTGGGAATTCCGGGTTCTTAATGTTGATAAAATGAGGACTGAATTCTACCTATTATATTTAACAATACTATATATTAATGTTAATGAAATATTGTATGTCTTTATGAAGTGACGTTTGGTAACCATGACATGTCATAATGGCACGCATTAAACTTGATGGGTATTCGACTTATTATGAAAAATTATTTTGAAGTTTTAATGTTACCCTTTTATGGCTCAAACTGGACTGCTAAATCTTAAGTCGTGTCCATTTTGTATGAATACTCTCCATTATTATTACAACGAAAAGAAAGTCGTCAAATTTCTCTAGGCGCCGAAAAAAAAAATCGTATTTCCACTTTATTGATTAACAGCGCAACGCTTTGTTGTCTGCGCGAGAGACTGATTATGAGATAATTGATTAGCTTACCTTGTTTATAAATTACCAAAAAAGTACTCTCCAGATTTAAGTAAAAAGACTAAAATAATAAGCAACATGAATAAAATGTTCAGCCGTAATGAAAGCAAAATAAAATTTATTTCTCGCTCATTCTGTATTTAAACGTTATCAGCCATTCTACAAAGGGAGGTGTTGATGCAAATGAACGAAATAATCTGTATGGATATAATACATTTTGCTCTGTGATGAAAGGTTGTTGTCAATATTTTTATCGTACAATAAGAGGCTTTCGGAATTGAGCGAGCACTCGCATAAAGTTACATGACGAGGGAAAATGAAAAAGTTGTCACTGAAAATACCGTCGATACAAGAGTTGAAGCAAATGGAAAAACTTTGTCGTTCGCGATAGAAAGAAAATTAAAAGCTTTTGATTTTTAGTTGACATTCGTATTATTAAATCTAAAAGCCGGAGAGATGAGAATTTAGCTACTAATATCACAAAGACAGTGTGATGGTTTGTGCAGGTACATTAATGTATCACTAATAAATTACCAACAAATTATGGGTAAAAAGATTGCAAAAAGGGCTCTAAGTATAATTATCACGGATTAAGCCGGGCCACTTTGAAAACTAAACTAGTTTATTTAATAAAATACAGTGAAATCTAACCAAAACTTTCATTTTAAAATTGCATTCTACAAACTTTGCGCTGTTAATCCATTCAGGGACCAACTTAAAGCAGCTTTCGGTGGGCTTTACTCTGTCGGACACCGCATGCGGATTTTGTCGGACAGTTGCAAGTGGCGCATCCTGTACATAGATTAATGTGTGACGCATACCGCATGACGCCTGGCGTTCCGGCCACTTTGTAGTTTTGATTTTATGATTTCATGGACGAGGTCACGTGGGCCCGGTTAAACCAACAATTTATATCTTTGTACTGGTTGACTAAAACACTGTTTCGTTTTATAAATATTAAACACGTAATTTTAGTAGGTACAGTACTCATTGTTTGCTTGAAGATGACAGTGTTTTGGTAACATGTGTAACTGTAATAACGTGTTTGGTTGCAAAAATATATATAAACCTCTTTGTACATAGCGATATTTATTATTGGAAACGGAATTCTTTGTCGGTCGAATATTGATATAATCCAGGTGTATTAGTATTAGTTTTTTTAGAGCAAGGGTTACATTTATCCCGTATCTTTTATAGTAAACAATTTTAGATACGTCCATCGGAAACCTATCTGATAAAGTAGTATTATACCATTACAATAAATGATTCAATTTCCTTTACACAAGTATCGGATCCACTTAAGTATAATGGTAGTAATATAAGAGAAGAAATACTTTTCTTGCTGACGCTCCTTTTACGATAATGACAGAAAATGCGGTCCAATATCTATAAAATATTACAATCTACTCGTCTAAATGCCGGACCGGACTGGACCGGAATGACAACCTCGCCCATAGTTCTGATTGGCAGAATTAACTTTAACCGAGCGAATAAGCTTTTGTAACGTATGGATTATTGAATAAATGAATGTATTATGAAAAGGAACAGTACCGAAAATATTCCAGGTAGAAAATGAATGTTTTTTATTCATTTACTAGTTGAGTAGCATTGAAAACCTTTAAATCTAAGGCCCGTTCAAGAGTAAACTTAAGAGCATGTACTTGTAAGAAGTGGAAAGTCATAGTCCGTGCCTATCCTACTATTGGGAGCTATGCATGTTGAGCAGCATGACTTATTTTAAAGCTGTGTAGCAGCCCTTGAACTCATAGTGGTGCCTGTACATTATCACACCACCTATTACGTGTACCAAGGTACAAATGGTAAAATGTGTCTGCCTGCTTCTTCGAGAATATGGGCGTGACTAAAAAGTGTGCAAGTGTGACAAACAATTGAAAATGTAAACTTTCGTATAACTATTCTAACTATACTTACATGATTATTGTAATCCCTTAGATACCTATAGAGATAATTAGCTGTTTGTAAAGTTATGGGCCACTAATACGCAACAATACAAATCTTGACGTATCGTGTTTATTACGTAATCAATACAGAATTTCGATACTCACCATTAACTGTGTTTCATTGCAAATTTATACTCCCGTTTCACTTACACTCGAGAGCAATGAATCCGGGTCACTTAAAGAATGTTAAAAATCTCGGAAACTAAAAATGATAGGTTAATGCAATAAATTGTATTTAATAGACAATGTAATACTCCTTAAATGAAAGTAAAAAAAATATGAGTCACCATACATTTTATTAACACAAAATTACATAAAGAAAAAACTGCCGATCTCTCCTTAAAACAAAAATAGGAAACATGAAATTTTTGAACTTTATTACGATTTTCTTGAATTTTAATACTTCGTATTGCCTCCTCGTGCTTCCATTACTGCGTTTACGCGGTTTGGCATGCTGTACACCAAGTTCCTTATACGATTTTGGGGAATATTCTCCCATTCCTCTGTGAGAGCAATTTTGAGCTCACGAAGCGTGATTGGGGGAGGGTTTCGTTGTTTTACGCATCTGCCTAGCTCGTCCCAAGCATGCTCGATCGGGTTGATATCCGGGCTGCGCACTGGCCACTCCATACGAGTAATGTTCATCTCTTGATGGTAGTCATTCACAATCCTACCTGTATGAGGTCGGGCATTGTCATGCATAAATATAGCATCCTCACCTAAATTGACCATAAATGGACCAACGTGATCATTGAGGATTTCTTCCACATATCTTACGCTAGTTAAAGAGCCGTTTTCTATGATCACCAGCTCTGTGCGACTTTCAGAAGAAATTCCGGCCCACACAAGTACAGACCCACCACCGGCTACTTTTTCTTCGATGCATGCTTGCTTGAATCTTTCCCCTGGTCTTCGATACACTCTGTGTCTTCCATCGTGCTTGTAGAGCATAAATTTTGATTCGTCGGAGAACATAACTTTTGACCAATCTTCAATACTCCAATTTACGTGGCTCTGGGCATACCTTAGTCTCGAAATACGATGCCCACGCTCCAGTTTAGGGCCGTTTGCAGGTCTAAGGGGTTTTAAGTTAGATTCAGCAAGCCGACGTCTTAATGTCCATGCACTTGGGTTACTTCCTCCGAGGCGTCGAAACTGATTGGTGAGTTCAGTTCCTGTGAGAAAGCGATTTCGAAGCATGGTGTTCACCAAGTATCGGTCTTCTCGTGCTGTGGTACACCTGGTTCTGCCCGTTCCTGGTCTGCGTAGGTTAGAACCAGTTTCTTCGTAACGTCGGAGAACTCTTTGTACTGTTGACAGCGACACACCGACAGTCCTGGCTGTATCGCGCTGACTCCGGCCGGTTTCCAGCATTGTAAGTATTCTGGTGCATTCTTCAGGCGTAAGCGACATAATTTCAGCTTGATTAATGAATATAGAGCACTATCAACATGGTTTATGTACCCACATAAATGACAGATTACAAACAAAAGCAACACCAAATGCTGTAATTTCGTAGTTCCATCTTCGAAAGTGGCCCTTTTTCAAATTTGATTTTTTTATGATATAACTTTACAATAACTAAGAAGTTTTAATACCTTCATTTAAGGAGTATTACATTGTCTATTAAATACAATTTATTGCATTAACCTAGCATTTTTAGTTTCCGAGATTTTTAGGATTCTTTAAGTGACCCGGATTCATTGCTCTCGAGTGTATTTATTTATTTGTTTAACAATTTATGTACACACATAATATGTTACAGAGATACATAGTTAGGAAAAAAGAGTACAATGGCACTGCTTATTTCTATAAGAAATCTCTTCCAGCAGGCCAGCGAGAGGAGAACATGATATTGAATAATTCAGAGAGGTAGAATAGAAGTGTGTGAGATAACTAGGTAGAATCAACTATTTATACATACTATACAAATACCATTACTATACAAATACAAAAATATTAAAATATATATATATAAATATATACATATTTATAACAAAAAATAAATAAAAATACTTACATACGTGAGATTACATTTTTATAGAAAAAAATACTAAAAAAAAAATTTAAATAAAAAATAGAACCGACATCATACAAATCCATAAAAATTAAATTTACTTAGCACAAAGTAATATGTATTTTGATTTATCAGATTCTATCTAATATCATATTGAAGTCGGCGCCAAGAAAACCCATAGGTTTAGGTAGGTATTATTAATGGCACCAACTTCAATATTATATTAGATAAAATCTGATAAATCAAAATACATATTTCTTTGTGCTAAGTAAATTTTATTTTTATGGATTTGTATGAAGTCGGTTCTATTTTTTATATAATTTTTTTTTTTAGTATTTTAAGTGACGGGTGGACCGAAAAGTATATCTATCTAGGTGTAAAGTTCTCATCAACACAAATCAATCAAGCCGAAACACAAGGTAACAGCTGTAAATCGTTAAGGAATTCCCTCGACTGTCTTTCGGTTCCATCATCAGATCGACTAAAGACCTTCAGTAAATTGTAGTACATTAAAGCACTTGATCAAAAAGTTAACAAAGGCACTAGTTGTCCCTACAATTTTCGGTAGCTGCCCTCGATTTCTCCTGGATCCCAGCATCAGATCCTGATACCCTGGATATGGGACCACCTCAGAAGTATCCTCTTTCAAAGAAAAAAAGAATTTTCAAAATCCATCCATAATTGGCGCCGCTATCGCGTAACATACATACAAAAAAAAAAAACATAGCGTACGAATTGAGAACCTCCTCCTTTTTTGAAGTCGGTTAAAAAAAGGCATTATCTGTTAAGTGGTAGAGAGATAGTATTCGCGGACTTTCTTCTTAAAATTCGCAACTGTGTTAACGTCTCTGATATCAGGTGGCAGAGAATTCCACAGTCTAACCGCATGAACTGAAAAAGAGTAAGAATAGAAATCGGATTTATGGCGTGGGAGTTGAAGGATGGAACGAAGGTGTGTCCTGCAAGGAGCATCAGGAGAGCGTGCAAATGAGAACCGCTCCTAAAGGTAGGACGGGTATTTAGGGTTGTACAGTATATTGAAGAGGAGACAGAGTATCCGAGTGTTCCTGTGAAGACGGATTGGGAGCCACTTGCGTTCTCGGCGAAAATGAGAAACATGATCATACTTTCTAAGGTTAAAAATAAATCGAATGCACAAATTTTGTAGCCTCTCAAGTTTATCTAACAGCTCCTCTGTGGCATCTAAGTAGCAGGCATCAGCGTAGTCTATAATGGGCTGAATAAGAGTCTGCGCAAGAGTGATCTTAATGTTCAAGGGCAGGAAAGCCTGGAGACATTTCAAGGAGTGAAAAGTGAAATGCGCCTTCTTGCTAACCTCGCTGACTTGTGCACTCCAAGATAAGTGAACATCCATTACCATTCCCAAGTTCTTAACTTTGTCGGAGAGGGGAATACAGATTCCATCCAATAGGACAGGCGGCAGAGACGGCTGATCTAGTTTGCCCACCATATATCTACTGCCTATAATTATGGCCTGTGATTTTTTCGGGTTTAAACGTAAACCGACTGAATTAGCCCAGTCGCTTATGCAGGCCAAGTCTTGATTCATGGTTGCTATGCCAGACGGGGCATCGTGCACCATGAAATGATGATATAGCATATGATACTCTCATATGATGAGTCCTAAAATTTCAAACAGGCGTAATAATAATTTAATTACACTTGGGCGTAAATTTTCTGTTTGTCAAACATTTTCATAAAAGAGGATTCTGAAATAATAAACAGTTTGATATCGTTATTTGACGCTTCCGCATTAAAATGGCCGCTAATAAAATAAATGGAATCTGAGCAGTCAACAATAACACTCCCAATAATTTCTGTTACTGTTCTGTTGTAAACTTGTTAATATTGTAACGGATTTGTTTCATTGACATATTTTTTAAAATATAATTCTATTGGTATTCATAAAAGGCCTTGTGAAATGTAGACTTTTAGTTTATCTCTGCTTACACATTCCGATGATGAATGTAAACCAAACTTTGTTCTAAAAATAAATAAGGGGTTGAAAACAATAGAAAATTTGTAAATTTTTAGAATCCAATAATATAATACAATACATTTAAGCAATTCCGTGAACGAGGGAGAAGACGCCCACTCGCCAAATAGACCAACGACCAGGAAAAGATTCAAAGTAGGACTGAACGCGGAAAGCGCAAGACTGTGTCTCGAATTGGAATTAGAGACTAACATAGACTGACTTAATTGATAAAATGTCCTAAAATTACAGAAGACATTTCTCCCGATAAATTAGAATCAATCATTTTCTGATGTTTTGGGAAAAAGTTGTGCTAAAGATGTTGTTGTTGTTGTGTTGACTACATACGGCTGACAACATAAGCAGCATCATCAACCAAAAGTTACGGACAGCTTTATAAAAATTGTTTGACAAATAAAGGGTTTCGATAAAAAAAAAATATCGCCATCTGGAAACGGAGACTCTTACTCACCACATTCCAAATGAATATGCTGCCATTTAGACATTTCCAGCTTCAATCGTTCGCTTCATTCACGGCATACCTGGATAAAAGTAGATTAAAGAGCTTCTATTTTCAATTGATAAGTTTTATTAAAGAAAAGATGGATTTGATGGAACAGCTACTGTGTGTTGTCCTACACACTGAATTACAGATTAAAATAGTTTCAGTTTTGAACTGCTCAATCAATCATATCAGCTGACTAGCTGATGCCCGCAGCTTCGCCCGCGATGGCGCTGTATGTGAAAAATGATTTTCCCGCTTTTCTGTTGAAATTTTTGCTGAATTTTCTTTGTTATAAACCTCACGGAGCCCGAGACCTTTCCAACGAATGCAAAACCGTGGAAATCGGTTCGTGCGTTCTGGAGTTATATCGTCAGGAAAGAAAACCCGACTTATTTTTATATAATAGATAGCTGTACATTACTGAATGTGTCGCCCAAACATTTTGGGAGAGTGATTGGACTTACAGTACTACGGTAAGATGTTTTCGGTTGTTCGGGGTACTTTTTTTTTATTTTGCGGGAAAATCCATCATGGATGCTATGCCGGACTCCTACCCACTGAAAATCCTCACGTAACGCCCAACAGCCTATGGTTGAGAACTCCGGGTAAGCCCTCGGAAGGATGTCCCATGACGCCCAACAGACCCACGGCCGCCACTGCAGCCTCGCCTAGGGGGTGGGGGTTCGTGGTACTTAGTTATGACCACATCTGTTACTCAGCAGGTGCACTTACGTTGAGGCTAGCTTGGTACCCGAAGATCGTGTTCGGGCTCCATTGCCCCCTTTGAACTACTACTGCATACTCTGCTACTGAAATATCATTTGGACCCGTTACATAATAAATATAAAAGACTAGATTATGCTCGCGAGGAATTCGATACCCGTTATTGTCTCTCATTGTGATCCCATATTCCCGGGATAAAAAGTAGCCTATAGGTTATTCCAGACAGAATCTGTTCCTGTACTGAATTTCAGCGCGATCAGATCGGCCGTCAGAACATAATTTAATAACAAACATCCAAATATCTTCACAAACTTTCACATGTACATAATATTAGTGAGATAATACTGGTAGATTATTCATACATTAAAAGTCGCGTAGTCCTCAACAGTATAGGTGGACACATCACACAATACATGCTCATATGTCTCTAGTTGTATTTCGACCCACCTAACAAGTAGTGAGCCTATTACCGTAGAAAAGTGATAATACTTTTGATTGGGATGACTCCGCGAGGACTTACAGACGCGTTTGACGCTATGCAGAGACGTGCTATCCGAATAATTGGTTGTCCTGAGGTGACGGGAGGCCTCGAACCGTTGGCGCAGTGACGGACCATCTAGCTTCCTTGGCTGCCTTCTACCGAATGTATCACGGCGAATGTTCTGAAGAGCTCTCAACCTGATCCCACCCTCTCCTTTCCGATCCCGAACAACGCGTGCCGGGCAGAGATGCCACTCATACACAGTGGAGAGAATCTTCGCCAGAACAGAGCGTTTCCAACGATCTTTCCTCTGTCAAACTATAAAATCCTGGAATGACCTGCCCGCACACGTGTTTCCCTCATCTTACAATCACGGGTTCTTCGAGAGGAGCGTGAAGAGGCACATCACAAGGCCGCCAACTTGAGGACCACTGGCCGAAGTGGCTCCCAATCACTAGATGCGCCACGGATTTCCATCAGGCTGGTGGCGACGTCAATTTGGCGAGCTAAATAAAAAAAAATACTAAATCTTGCAATAAATAATTACATAATTTCCTTAACAGTAAATTACCTCAACACAAACGAGTTACGAAAATATGACACGGAATGTACAAAATGTGGACTGCAGTGTTACGTTATTTTGGACTCATTAAAACTCGGCTGATTTTGAGCACATACATTGCGAATGAGAACTTTGTTCGTTTTATGCAGTAAAATGGATTAAATTCGGCCACAGCTGGATTGTCTGCGTAATGGACATCCTGTACATGAAAACGCTGTGCAAACAAACTAGAAGAGTATATTCAGAAAATAACATGCGTAAATTTAAAGACTGTCTTCAAAATCAGACTTTTGAGGAGGTTTATCAAGAAATAAATGGCACCGAGTGCTTTGACAGTTTTATGATGTTTTCAAGTCACTTTATGATACATGTTTCCCAGAGGTTGCAGTAAAAATACGTACTACAGCTAAACCAAAATGGGTAACCCGTGGAATCCGAGAATGCAGTAAAAGAAAGCGAGAGCTTTTGTGGAAATTTAGGCTAATTCCAAATGCATACAATAAAAACCAGTTCAAAACCATTTCAAAAAGATTAAAAAAGATAATCGACCTTACACAAAAGTCACAAAACAATTATGCAATACAACAAGCTAAACATAAGTCTAGAGCTACTTGGAAAATAATAAATAACAATAAATCAATTTTACCTAATGAAAACGTAAGTACAATAAAAATTAATAACGAAATGATAACAGATCCTAAAACAATTGCTGAGGAGTTCAATAATTATTTTATTGACCAGGTTCAACCTTTGCAATCACTCACTGGACATGGTAATAGATTGTTACATTATAATAAACTCTCGTCTATGTTCATGCCTCCTACCCTTCCTCAGGATATACATCGAATAATAATGTCCTTGAAGAATACTAACAGTACAGGATATGATAAAATTACCACTAAGGTTGTGAAGTACGTATCTGTACTAATTGCTGCTGTATTAAGCCACATTGTAAATAAATGTATAATTGAGGGTGTTTTTCCAGAAAAGCTAAAAATAACAACCATCAAACCCTTATTTAAAAAAGACAACAGACAGGACATGACTTGTTATAGACCTATAGCACTTGTACCAATCTTTTCTAAAATCATTGAGAAAGTGATATATAACAATATTAATGCATATTTCGAAAGTAACAATCTGTTTGTTGATAGCCAAAAGGGATTTAGGAGGGGCAGGTCTATTGACATGGCAATTTATGATTTTCTTAAAATAGTTACGAAACAAGTTGACCAACGCCTACCAGTAATAGGGTTATACATGGATATGTCTAAGGCCTTTGACTATGTCGACCATAAAATCTTAATTCAAAAGCTTAATATCTATGGTATAAGAGGGAATATAGCTGACTTAATAGCTTTTTCGAATCTGGCAACACAATCGAACTGTCAAAAATTTTAGCTCTCTAAAACTATTTTTAAAATTAATTAAATAATTAGTATTTAAACAATTTTAAACCAACTAAAACCAATATCATCGCATTAATAGTGTCCTAAAATAGTCAGATAATTTAATAAAAGTGTTTTGTCCGTGTATTTTGGTGTAAAAAGTGACGAGTCAGGTACCCGGTTTTTTCGAATGTTGAATGTTTTCTTTTTCACGTAAATACATACTAAATCGACTGTTTCTCGTGAGTAGAATTATTATACTTGTATAAGCGTTTACTCGACGTTGACGACGGTTGGTGTATTTGCGTAAGTACATAAAAATATTAAGTATAATTTTATTGCCGGTACATACATAACCTTGTTACTTCTTATCATAAACTGTACAAAGAGCTCCATCATCAATAAAATTCGCGTTTAATTGTACTTTCTTATTAATAATATGAATACCCGTAGTCGCAGAGCATTCGGCCGCCAGCAGGAGGAAACCAAACTTCAGTTGGTGTTGCTGGAGCTTAAATGTAAAACAGAGCTCTGTGAACAGTTGGAGAAGGAAAGAGAAGAGAATGAAAACTTATTGATAAACGCTCTGAATGACACAAAAAAATTAAAATGCGAATTATCAAAACTTCATGTTAGTTATGATGACATTGTTGCGGAGCGGGACCACCTTCAGTCAATAGTAGATAGGTTCCAAGAGTGCAGTGACGAGTATGAGAAAACCTTGAGGAGGACTACCTTTCTGGAACAGGAGCTAAGGGATGCCCAGGGACAGATCTCACACCTGGAAGAAGCTGCTGAGAAAGTTACTGCTCAACAAACTGATAATCTTTATAGTGAGTTAATGAGTGGTATCCCGCAGTTTATTCCTTCTGCAAATTCTCAAAACCTGGACTTGACTACTATAGATCTTACAGGTGACAGTCCATATCAACAGGACAAGTCGGTTTTGTTTTGCAGCAGAAATAAACTAAAAAAATATCTTAGAATTAAAAAGTTTATACAAAAATCAAAAAAAGCAATTAAAATTCCATAAAATGTTAATCAAGAAGTGTAAAAATATAGGTTCTTGTTTAAAATTTAGAGAACAAGCTAAATTGTCAATGTTGGAGCTGGAACAAAGCCATTTAAAATATTGCACTGACACACAAAAATTAGAATCAAAAATACAAAGTTTGCAATTTGAGCTACAATACATGACTAAAAAATATGAATGGTCCCTTAAGGACTTTACTAAATGTTCTTTAACCATAGATAAGGTATTTGAAGTGTAGTTATATGTGTAGTGAAGGGTAGTTGAAGTGTAAACACTATAAAATTTTTGCTCTTACTTTTATTATCTTTTTAATTAAAATAACACTCATTTTTGCTCACTAAATACAAGAAAAACATTGTATGTGACGTGTATCTGCCTGTGAAGTGTTATCTCCTTGTTCTAAATCCAACATTGTACAAAAATTAACAGACATGGATGTTGCTGAGTTGAGAACCACAATGGCCGAACTGGCATCTTCATTCCACACAAAGATGTCCTACTTTGAAGCCAAGTTACCAGAATCTGGTATTGCTCACTCATCTCCCTCGCTAGCTGCAGAATTCTCATCTTTTAAACTCTTCATCGGGGAAACTCTAAAGACTCTGCAGCAGCAAATTGAGTTTCTTGCAGGCCAGGTGGACGTGATGGAGACGCATCGAAGAAGAAAAATGCTTCTACTTCACGGAGTTGCTGAACAGACCAATGAAGTGACTGAAAATGTAATATGTGATGTCATAACAAAGCATCTCAAAATTGATTTCTCTTCAACACATATTAAACGGTGTCATCGCATGGGACGTTCTGCAGGCACTAAACCCAGGCCTATAGTCATCAAATTTGACAGTATTGCCATTCGTGATAAGGTGTGGTTTGCCAAGGTAAATCTCAAAGGCTCTGGTATTACTTTATCAGAGTTCTTAACAAGACAGCGTCATCAAGCTTTCATGGCAGCCAGAGAGAAGTTTGGTGTGGCCCGATGTTGGACTCGAGAGGGCTTTATATTTGTCTTGGATCAAGACAATAAGAGGCATCGGTTGGTTTCTCTCGGTGAGCTCCAGATTCTTCAATTGGAGGCTGCCAGGTCTGCCACGCCAGCTAAACCTGCCACACCAGCCAAACCTGCTGCAAAGACGAAGCGCACCCTAAAGAAATAATTGGTATCCGTCTTTGTTCTGTATATATGGCCGCTGACAGCACTGTTTGGCCTGTTTGTTTACTTACTTTATCACTGAAATAAGATTTCTGTTTCACATAATATCGTACGTAGGTATGAGACAGGACAGTAGGTATGTACTCCTGTATTTTTATTATAATTCTCCTTACATTTGAATTGTCTCTTGTTAAATCTTAACATAACCTATTCAATAAAGTTTACCCTCAAGCTGGAACTTATCAACATTGAAATCATAGAGTAAAGTAATTTATAATGAAATCCTATTGTATTTATGAGTTCACATTGACATTGTCTGTTGTCAGTGTCAAACTGTCAAGTGGGCTGTCGAAACAAATTCGGATCTTAAACCAGTCTTTTTGCCATTTTAGTTATTGCATATCATTTTTATTTGTATTTATAACTTGGCATAAAGGAATTATTTTATAATTATTAAAATTATTTTAAATGGATATCAAGTGGTGTTGGCGTGCCAATCAATAGTTATATGTTGTTAATTATTTTTTTTTTTTTTTTTACAAACACAATAGGCAGTTGTAATGTTTAGTGGATTTTAATTTTTACTTTATTTAAATTATTGCTGTATTTTTTATTTTTGTATTTTTCTCATAGGTACATACTTATTTGTTTTCGGATTTAATTTTAGTGTTGTGTACACATAAACTTATTTAAGTTTGTTTTTGATGACAGATTTGGACGTCAGTAACGATAGTGACGTTGAAAGTTTTCACTCTGTCAACAATAGTAGTGATGGCAGCTTCGCTAGTCTTCCCTCGCTAGCTGATACTCTAGTAGCTCAGTTCTCTGGTGTTCCTGGTAACTTTAACGTGGTACATATCAATGCCCAAAGTATTCCGGCTCACTTCCCGGACATGCTGGCGAATTTCGATAATAAGAACATACATGCTGTTCTTGTATCGGAAACCTGGTTTAGACCATATCACTCTTCCATTTCTTTTTCCATTCCAGGATTTCAATTAATTAGAAATGATCGCAGCGATCGCAAGGGTGGTGGTGTTGCAATTTATTTACGCTCCTATATACCTTATAGAATTATCAACATGTCAGCACAGCCACCTCCAAGCGACGCTGGTGAGCATCTATTTTTGGAAATTGAACTTCATCATACCAAAGTTCTGCTTGGCATATACTATTCCCCTTCCTTAAACATAAACTATTTTTCCTCTTTTGAAAACCTACTAGAAAATCTGGTCCCGTCTTATTGCCATAGCATTATTCTAGGCGACTTTAACACTTGCCTGGTGAAGAATGATAACGGGACTTCTTCACTTCGGGCTATCGCAGAATCCGTCAACCTTTCCATTCTCCCTCTTACAACAACCCATCATTTTCCAGACTGTGCTCCTAGCCTTCTTGATCTAATTTTAGTCTCTTCCAAAGACCACGTTGCTAAGCATGGGCAATATCCAGCTGACGTTTTCTCATTTCACGACCTAATTTTCCTCTCCTACAAAATTCGTCCCCCAAAGAACAAGCCCAAGATTTTAATGCAGCGTAATTTTGGTGGCATTGACGAGGACTCTCTTCGTGAAGATGCCGCAAGTATTGATTGGTCTCCACTCTATGCATGTGGTACGATCAACGAACAGGTAGGGGTTTTCACTGACTGCTTATTACAGCTGTATAATAAACATGCTCCTATACGACCTGTCAAAATCAAACATGCCCCATCTCCTTGGCTTACAGATGACATTCGCAAGCTCATGTCTAAGAAAGCGGCGGCCAGATTTAAATACAAAATTAAACCAACCGTCACAAACCGGGAGAATTATACTCGTATACGTAATCACTGCAATAAGGTGTGTAGGGATGCACAACGCCAGCACATTCACAAATCTGTTCAAAATAACGATCCAGCCAAAGTATGGAAATTTCTTAGAACAATGGGGGTTGGAAAGTCACGATTCGATGCACTGCCTAAGAATTTAAATATTGATTTATTAAATCAACATTTTAACGCCTCGTCTAATATCAACAAGACAACTAAGACCCAAACTATTAATCATCTCTCATCCCTGTCAGCCCCCCAATACTCACCATTCGTCTTTGATCAGATCACTGCCTGTGGTGTTAGGAGGAGCATTATGTCAATCTCGTCCAATGCCGTTGGAAATGATGGTGTGAGCCGTTATATGATCCTACCCATCCTTGATGAGATCCTTCCAGTCATTTGTCATATCCTGAATTCCTCACTATCCTCTGGTATCTTCCCTTCTCTCTGGAAATCAGCTGAAATAATTCCTCTGCCTAAAAATAAAAATCCGTCCTGTTTTTCCGATTATCGGCCCATTTCAATACTACCATTCCTCTCCAAAGTAATTGAACGACTTGTGCATGATCAGCTTAGTGCATTTCTGATCAGAAACAAGTTAATCAATCCTTTCCAATCAGGCTTCCGACCTGGTCACAGCACCGTATCTGCCTTGGTTAACATTACGGACGACATCCGACATGGCATGGAGTGTGGAAATGTTACTGTCCTAGCTCTGTTAGATTTTTCCAACGCTTTTAACACAGTCGATTTCGACATATTAATTGACATAATGCGGTCACTTGGCATATCTCCAGTGGTGATTGATTGGTTTCGCAGTTACCTGTGTGGACGCCGACAATGTGTACGTATTGAAACCACTCTCTCTTCATGGTGCAATACATCTGTTGGAGTACCCCAGGGTGGCGTTCTGTCTCCTTTACTCTTCGCATTACTTATTAATTCCATCTCAGATCAACTTCGTTCTTCCTATCACCTTTATGCAGATGATCTACAGTTATACAGCCAAGCTCCATTGGCATCTATTACGGACGCTGTAGACGCCATTAACAATGATCTGGATAGTATAAGTGCTTGGAGTGAATCATATGGCCTCGCAGTGAACCCCTTGAAGACTCAAGTCTCAATTGTTGGTAGTTCTTGGACAATCTCAAGGATTGACTGGTCAGAACTCCCACCCATAATCTTCAATGGTACCAATATACCATATAGTGATCGAGTCAAAGATCTGGGAATATATATTGACTCAAAATTGTCTTGGGATCCTCAAATACAAGAAACCAGTCGTAGAATGTATGCAGCGACAGGATCAATGAAACATTTGCGAGCTTTCCTACCAACTGCCACCAAGATTGCACTTGCAAACTCTCTCCTACTTCCAATCCTCGACTATGCAGATGTCAGCTATCCAGATCTCACCGAGAGCCAATTAGATAAACTCGAGCGACTTCAGAATTTATGCATCAGATTTATATTTGGACTACGCAAATATGATCACATCTCCGTTTTTCGGAAAAGGCTCGAGTGGCTACCTATTCGTCTTCGCCGGAATGCTCATATTCTTTTCTTGTTATACAGTATACTGTTCAACCCTTCTACGCCTACCTATCTCAAAGGAAGATTTGAATTCCTTCATGATACTCACTCGAAGTGCCTGAGATCATCGGAGAATTTGAGACTAAAAATGCCATCACATTCCACAAAATTTTTTGACAATTCATATAATAATAATATAATAATATTTATTTATTTGTAAAGAATGTCGGTTGTTATATTTGGTGTTTATACAATTCTTAAAGTTTCCTTGTACATTCTGCCAATTAGGCATACAAATATTTAGTTAACATTTCGGTTATCTAATCGCCTATAATCAAGTATTACATAACAAAAACACAAATGAAGGCTAAAGAAAAGCTGGCTAGAGTGTAGTATCATCCAGAAACTCTGTTATGGAGTAATAACATTTATGCAATAGGAATTTAGTGAGATTCCCTTTGAAAGCCACAAGAGGCTGTTCCCTCCACCTTCCTGGAATTTTATTATAAATTACAGGAGCCATGCCAAAAACGCTTTTCTTGAGTAGTGCAGTGTGAAATGACCCAGTGCTTAACAGACCGTGATATTGTGTTCTCATAGGTACTGTTCTAATACGGGTGTCTTCCCGGGTGTTAAAAAGATTCTGGTAGTTTTTGACAAAAAGTGCAATCTCAAGAATATAAAGACAGGGGAACGTTAACAAATTCTGTGACTTAAAAATAGGTACGCAGCTATCTGTGACTCTTAAGTTGAACATGGACCTTATGCATCGTTTTTGGGATTTAAAAATGGCCTCTCTTTCACTACAGTTGCCCCAAAATATGATCCCAAACCTCAACGTAGAAATAACGAGACCATGATAAGCTACTAATACAGTTTTGATATTCACTTTGTTCCTTAAATTATACAGTATATAGGCATATCTGTTCAGTTTCCTACAAATATCGTCAGCTTGGGCCTTCCAAGTCAGTTGTGAGTCAATTAATATACCTAAAAATTTTGTAGTTTCCACCCTTTCTACTACTTCGTTATTGTAAGCTATATTCAATGTCTTAGGGTATCGTCTTTGATAAAAATGCATTATATTAGTTTTATTAAGATTAATTATTAGATTATTATTTGTCAACCAGTTTATCATAATTTTAATTGTATTGTTAATGTCCGTTTCATAATTTACTTTAGTCCTGCATTTAATTAAAGCTGTACTGTCGTCCGCGAATAAAACCATAGGATGATTGATTTGACGAGGGAAGTCATTTATGTAGAGCAAGAACAATAGAGGTCCAAGCACACTGCCCTGTGGGACTCCGAATTTAATAATTCTAGACGTAGACATATACTTACGTTCACATTTTGTTCTTGAACAAATATTAATGACCTCCGTGACTTGAGTTCTACCATGCAAGTAGGACTTTATTAAATTCAGTGCGTTTCCTCTGATGCCATATGCAGCTAATTTGTCCAAAAGTACTTCATGTTTTACAAAATCAAAAGCACTTGTCATGTCTGTAAATATAGCACTTATGGGGACTCGAGTATCCATGTTTGACATGACTATGTTCAATAAGTTAAAAACTGCTAAATTGATGTTTTTATTTTTCCTAAAACCGTATTGTTCATCGCAAAGTAAATTGTATTTTGTCACAAATGTATATATAGAATCATAAATATGTCTCTCAATTATTTTAGAAAAAATTGAAATTAAGGCAATCGGACGATAGTTGCTCATTTCATCTCTGCTGTTTTTCTTATGCACAGGTTTCACAACTACCTTTTTTAAGCAATCAGGGAATATACCAGCTGATACGCTTACATTTATAATGTGAGATAATGGACCGGCAATACAATCAGAACAGTATTTTACAACTTTCGTTGAAATGCCATCGTAGCCGAAACTTTTTTTATTTTTTAGAGTCTTAATCATTCTTTGTACATCCTGTGGGACAACTGGAGCTATAAACAGTGAGTTAGGGCTGTGCCCAATACTCTTGAGGCAACCTGAAAGCGAACCACAGGGCATATCTGTAACTTTATCAATGTAGTAGTCATTGAACAATTCGGCTATCTCCTTGGGATCTCTTGTTGTCGAATTTGGTGTTTTGATATGTGTAATGGGCACTGGAGTCGACTTACATCTATTTATTATTTGCCACGCCGTCTTCGACTTATTTTTAGAATTATTTATTAGATGGTTATTTTGAGCTTTCTGGGTTAGGTTAATAATTTTTTTAAATCGTTGTGAATATCTCAGAAAGTTCATTTTATTTTCTGCGTTGGGCTTTAATCGCTTTAACCAGAGTAAACGACGCTGTTTTTTACTGCAGATGCGAATACCACGAGATACCCACTTGATAGCTTTTTCTGATCTAACTGTGATGGTTTTTAAAGGAAAGCACAATTTATATAGAAGGTGAAACAACTCTATAAAAGCGTCATAAGCGATGTTAGGATCTTCGGTGTCATAAACCTCTGAAAAGCTTAAACACCGCAGGTAACTATTAAATCTGTTTAAGTTTTCGTTAGATATATCACTAATAGTTTTGCGCCATGATTTTAATTGATATGGGTTTTTCGATTTAAATCCCAAGATTTGAGCAGTGTGGTCTGAAAGAGCTAGGTCTTTTACTTCGGCGTTCGTTTTATATACCAAATTATGTGCGAAATTATCAATACAAGTTCCACTACTGGGTCTCGTGATTTGATTGACTTGTAATTTTAAGTTATAGCTCAATAGAAAGTACTCGAATTCGACAGCAAGTTTAGTTCCTTTTAACCTATCTATATTAAAGTCACCACATAAAATAATTTTATTTTTATTATTGTTACAGACTTTCTTCAGAATCATATCTAATTGCTTATAAAAAATGTCAATATTGCTAGTATATGGAGTTCTATAAACACAGAGGATAATAATGCTCTGCTCTGTCAATTTTAGGGCACAACATTCAAAACTCCCTGATACAGAGCATTTAGCAATGTCCAACAATTCAGTGTATGCCAGACCACTCTTAGTTAAGATGCATGCTCCACCTCGATTGTCATGTTTTCTCGAAAAGCATGCTGCTAGCCTGTAATTAGGTATTAGTAACAAACTTTCATCACCACACATCATGAAATGCTCCGTTACACACAACACGTCAATATTTATATGTCTATTAATTAAAAGTTCCTGTATATGTACCGTAAGTCTATCTAATTTATTCACGAGACCGGCAATATTAATATGCATAATGTGTATTTGATTATGAACGAAAAAAGTCTGAGTTATGGGACATTACAGATGCCTCTAAATCGACCTTGGGGATTTCCCCTGTTGACTTATCCCGATTAAAGTTGATAGCTATACTACGTTCCACCCTGTACATAATATCCCTCATTCCACGGTTATTTAGCCTTCCACTGGTCTTAAGAAACTTAGTACAATCATCAGTAAGGCCTAAATTAGAGTCTAACAGAGTTGCATATTTGTGTGTTTGAATATCAAGATACAAAAGATTATTAAACAATTCTACCCTACCGTTATACAATACAGAGTAATAGCTATGGATGTAAGTTGGCGCACAGAGTACAAAATTAGTGTGCTGTATTTTCTCTAGTGCATTTCTTATATCTACAATCAAATCGTGATAGTTCTTCGATTTTTTGAAGTCTTCTTCTCCAATCAATATAATGCAATGGTCGTCCTTTGTATAGTCCACTAATTTTTATGTAAGTTATGTAGAAGGTGAATCAGACCACATCGAGGTGAGACATAATGACAGATGGCGCAGCTCTCGAAGATACTTTTCGCTATGTTCAGCACCTTGTTATAGTTATTCGAGCTTATAATACACAACTTTTTCACGTTCGGTTGGGTTTTAGCAGCTATTCGTTGATCAACTTGTACCGCGGGTTGACGATGAACTGTTGTGGGGGGTTCAATTATTGATGAACAAGAGCCATTGCTGAGCCTTTTCTGATGATTTGTTTTTATTCTTTTGCATGGAGTTGACATTTTATTCGGTGAATCAAAGTTGTCAGTTAGTTTACTTGTAGCTTTTTTAAGAATATCATGCTTGGCAGTCAATTCACTGATGGTTTTCTTTAGGTCACTGTTCTCAATTGATAAATTATTTATTTCTTCGTGAGCCGAATGCAATTCCGAGGTAAGTTGTTCTATTTGCTCTTTATGTTCCAGTATGTTTACGTTGTTGTTAGCCGATAAGTCGGGTAGGCTACTTGTGGTGCCATCTAGTTTGGAGCTGGTGTTGCTACTTTCATCACAATTGTTTTCACTTACTTCAGACATGGAAGCGCGTTTCTTTCTAAATGTTATATTCTCAAAGAAATTCATTTTATTTCTTAATATAAAATTAATCAAACAAAAAGTCAATTTCGACCCGCCCGGATTTGAAGGCTAGTCTTCGCCGCTCTAATTACCCGGCGCATAAACCACTGGACCAGATGAACTAACAATCCGAAGTTGAAATTGATCTTCGCTATCTAGTATTGATGTCGTATGTCAAAACTTGCAAATCTAGTTTGTCATGTTCGTGTGCTTTCATTGGTCGATAGTGCTTGTCACCAAAGTTGAATAAAATTAACGAACTAACACTTATTACACTTTGATTTCTTTCGTATTAGTGATTGTTAGTAGTCACAATACACTTACTAATTAGTTGTTTTGAATTGTGAATGAATTATTTTTGGTTTACTGTTGGTTATTTAGCACAATTAGTTAATTAGAACTTCTTTTATAGTATTGCACTGAAGTATTTTTATAACTTATTTTTGTTGTTATTTCACAAGTCCAAGGCCGAATAACAATATCACTTGCAGTTTGTAGCTGGAATAATACTGTCACATAACTTTTGCCACTATTATCAAACTTTTTCTTGACTTAAAAAATATTATACACAGAGCTAATGTTTACGTGACGGCAGCGCCATCTACCCTCGCTATTCATTTACTGTGTTGGCGATTCGATTGTGGAATGTGCTGCCATTAGATATTAGACGTGCAAAGTCGCTAGCCATATTCAAAGACAAGGTTAAAAACCACTTTCTGTCCCTATAAGTGTAACTTATATCTGTTTTCCCTTAATTTAATTACTGTAAGTATATGTATTGTGTACAATATAGTTATTAATTGTGTTATTGTATTTACTATATATATTGCACTATATATATTGCACAAGTGCTAGCAGACAATTTATATGTAGTTGCTTTACAAGGCACATAGGTATTGTAGTTACAGCCTAATAAAAGAAACATGGAGAGAAACAGTTTGGTGCTAATTTCATGTGAATAAAAACTGGTCTAGTGCAAGTCATACTTGCGCACGGAGGGTTCCGTACTAAAAGACATCACGTTTATTGTGTGGGTAACCCTAAAAACGCTTATGAATCAGATTAAATAATTTAGCTTGCTTAGGTCCTGAGATGTGCAACCCTATCGAGAGGTAGCCATAGGTCCTAGCTAACAGTAAAATGGAATAATTTGCGCCATGGAGGCAGTTTACTAAATAATCCTAAAAACGATATAATCTAGCCAGGTTATATAAAACGTGACACAGATTTACCTACACATACTCGTATTTATTAAACGTGCTCATAAATTTCCTCGTTTAGTTTTGTGGCATTGTGCGCTGCAAGCTATAAATCTGCTGGTACCGTTGAGCACTAATAGCATGCACCTGTCACACACGGCTGAAACTCAGAAAGGTATTTTTGCTATCTGTACCGCTTTGATACGACGATCGGTGATCGGAATGATGCCACTGCTGGTAGATATAACCTAAACTAGGGAAACTAAAACCTAAGAAATGAATATAAAGTAATGACATGTGTCTTGTAAATCGCCATCGAATACAGAAATGCAGGATGCTTATTCATATTAAACAACAACACTTCTTGTACTATTTATGCGTATGCCTATGATAGGACAGTCAATACACGGTCCTGCGCTTCTGCATGCAGGCACTCCCTGCAACCTTCTTTAGGTCGTCGGCCTATCTGGCAGTTTCTCTAAATTTCTTGTACTGTTTCGAACTTGATGGATTTGAAATTTCAGAATTTGCTTAGATGTATAGTTAGCTAAAGAGTGTGGCTGGTTCCTTCAAGTAAAATCAACTCAATGCTTAGCCGCGCCTACTCAGTGTTATGTACACAAGTATTTTAAGCTATGACAGGTCCTGCCTGCGTAAAGTTACCACTTTGTAGCTTTTCCACTAACGAGCGTTTTAGTACTTCAGAAAGCACGTTAGGCTGTTGTTCTCAGTTGCTAATAACATCGCCGTCGTTAAACCAACCTAAAAACTTTTTGGCTTGCTTGAAAATTACCAATGAACCTGTAAAAATAAATGGTTTAAAAAACCCTAGAAAAATACGCTTTTATAATGCACGAAAAACCAAAAATAAATTATAGATCGTTCAAGTTGCCTCTATTTCTAGGCTGAAGTGTAAACCATGTGCTTTTAGTTATAATATTTTATTGCAAAAGCGTGGGGCGCTGAAACAGGAAAGACTTTTCTGGCGGAAGCTGCATGATGTCTTGTCAGATTAAGGATAAGGTCACATTTATAAAAGCGTGTTTTTCTCGTGTTTTTAAACTATTAATTTACACTGTCCCGCTTTTATATATCTATTGTGACTTCTACTATTATTAATATCATTTAAAATTTTGGAAATGTATTAACGATGATGGGCTTTAATTGAAATGCATAACATACTTACTTGAAAAGTAAAGTAGTTAATCACGCCTACGCATTTTCAACACCCACTTTTGCCAGTTTTTCGTGACGCCCGCGTAATAGGAGCAAACCTATTACCGTTACGGATCTCTATTAGATAATTCATAAGTAGGTCCTTAAAGTTTCGGCATTTCGAGATATTTAGTACAATATGTAGTAATCATGTAATAAGAATACAAACGCATATATCCCCAAGCGGGTTTTAACGGTAACCAAAGATATCTCGTTCTCGAACAAGAACTCTACATTTTGCCACTGTTAACGTATTCCCCTCATGTATCTACTTAATTGCCTGAAAGAAGAGGCGTTCCCTTTGGCAGCATAAACGTTATGCTCTTGTGCGACCTCATGCAGCTTTCACCAGGATTTTTTTATATAAGGATTAGTATTAATAGGAATTTGCTTATTAAAAAGTCTTTTTTGTTCTAGCGCCCCACGCTTTTACATCAAACATTATAACTAAAAGTACATAGTTTACACTTCAGTCTAGAAATAGAGGCAACTTGAACGATCCATAGTTTATTTTTGGTTTTTTTGTGCAATATAAAAACGTATTTTTCTAGGGTTTTTTAAACCATTTATTTATTTTATACTTTTTAGTCACAACATTTATACCTTTACTAGCGGTTTCCTGTGGCTTCATCCGCGTAGAAGTCGTTATCGCATAAAAGCATTACCCTCCTTTCGCGCAGTCAGTTAAAAAGTAGCCTATGTCCTTCCCTTAAACTCAAACTATCTTTATAACACATTTCATCAAAATCGGTTGAGTGGTTTAGGCGTGAAAACGTAACAGGCAGAAAGACAGAGTTACGTTTGCATTTATAATATTAGTAGGGATTTCTGTATTACATGGTGTTTTGTCTGAGTTCGACTAATGTAAAAATATTTCTATATTACTCTAATACATATACATTTTATGCAGGTACCTATGTCAATATTTGCACTCAATATTATCTTCAATATAAAACAGGTTTGTTATAACCTTAAACCCTAATCGTGTTCAAAGTTCATTACACGACTTTTCTAACAAATCCAAACACAGCTATGATACGATGTTCAATCATGAAGTTACAGTTCATATCTTACGACTCCATCATCAGATTAGTTTGACAGCACCATATTATTGTATTGTTATCAGAACTACATACATATGTAAATTTTCATGACGCTGCGATCCTTGAAAGATGGTTAAATTAGTTACCTGAGATTCTATTGCATAGTTTTACAATTCAATTAAAATAAAAATTGTTATAACCTTGAAACCTAAGCCTGGTCAAAGTTCATTACAAGACTTTTCTGACGAATCCAAAAACAGATATAATACGATATTCCATCATGTAGTTCCAGTGCATATCTTCCGGCTCCATCATCATATGAGTTTGGCAGTACCATATTATTGTATTGTCATCAGAACTACATACAGCTGCCAATTTTCATGACCCTCGATCTTTGGAAGCTGGTTAAATTAGCTACCTTAGATTTCACCTGTTTTCAGTGTCTATCTTCCGGCTCCATCATCATATCAGTTTGACAGTACCATATTATTGTATTGTCATCAAAACTACATACATCTGCCAATTTTCATGACGCTACGATCTTTGGAAGATGGTTAAATTAGTTTCCTTAGATTCCAGAACATTGTTAGTTACATACACGACGACCTAATAAAAGCGTATTAAAAATACCAAAAGCTCTCAAAACTCGTTCTTTTGAAAATAAAATAACCTCAGGTAGAGAACAATGAGCTGGCTAGTAAATATTCATAAAAAAACTGTATTGTCCTATTTGTTTGTGGATAAAACAATCGTAGGTGTATGAGTGTGAACAAATATAATACGATATACATTTTAAAGGCACGTATTTTACGGCACCGAGCTTACATTTCTAATTTTAACGTACAGGACTGAATTTATGCGGCGTACATGTGTTGCCATATAGAGAAGTGCCGTTATAACATTCGGTATTTACTGGCGAGCAGGCAAATATTTGTGTATTCAGTTACCAATACAAATAGGTCGGTAATATTGCTTTAATAACACTAGTATATGTTATTAGAAAATCAGTTATCTGAATAATATAAATAATATTATTCAGTTGTGTATGTGTCTGCGTAGTGCATATATAAAATAATACTTTAATCAATGCGATAGAATTTAAAGTAACGTAAGGTACTTCTTATGTAGCGACCTGACGGTTCTAAGTATTAATAATCTTGTTTTTTCAACCACCATACCCCGACAACATGACGACTTAGGAATATAATATAGTATAGGTGCAATAAGGTCCTACCGACATCTTCGAAACTCAAGCCAGCCTTATGTGCAGGTGGGAACATGCTGACTAAGGGATAAATAACGTCATAGTTAAAGAAGTCGGTTAAAGAAGGGAAACAAAAATCCTGCGCTAAAGGGTTTGGTTGAACTAAACTTAAGCAGTTCTAAGTAACGGAACAAAATAGAAGCGTAAGAAAGTGTTTTTGTACAATGCTGTTTTCGTTATTTCGATTTCTTTTTTTATTGTAATGTGTGTGTACATAAACTAATAAATATAAATAAAATGAAAAAAGTGTAGCGCAGTGCGGTGAGATACCTAAGTAAATACTGTTTCTGCCTACCTACAGCAACAAAACTGGGAGCGTGTCTTCTTCGTGTTGCAATTGCTGTTTTGATTGAAAGTTAGAAGTCAAAATTGGCTTGTTATTTAATTTTATATGAGCTGTGCTCTTCAGGTCGTGATCAGTGAGTAAGATCATTTAACCCTGTCCACCGGAGCAATCAAACTTCCAATGTAAACGGGAATACATAGGTACTCCGTTGATGGTTAGGCCATTCATCTCAGTCAAAACATTGTAACTTAAACTAAATGTCTCATAAGTATTATATAATTATGATGTAAGTTCTATACTCACTCAACAGACATAACCAGTAAAATTACGACCCAAAAGCTTTAAAGAATAAATGCCTGTCTAGAAACACAATTACCTTTATGAGAGATCCAAGATTAAAGCTCTTTTGAATTAAAATGATGCTTTATTAATTCAAGAGCGTAGTTATTGTGATATTAAGCGATTACAGGCCCTCCACCCAGTTACGACTTGAGTTGAGACATAAAACTCTCATCAGTGAGCTCTTGGGCTACATCAACTAAGGTACTTCTTAAATTTCCCATGCGAGGTCTATGTGAATTTGCGAGTCGTTAAACACTTCACTCGTCGTTCTGGAAACAACTAGACTTTAGTTTTGAATATAAATTATGGGTTGTCAGAAAGAAAGATCTTTAAAATCTTGTTCCGCTGTGCGTGGTATGGCCATACTTGTATTCTATTTTCTTATTATTTTGATCAAAGATGGTGACCAATGAATTATCAAAGACAGGTGCATGGTTCATAGTTAGTTCTCTTTCATACCCACTTCAATAATTTCATCTCTTGTACACAGTTTTCCGGATAAAATGGTATAACCATAAGATTAAAATAAAAAAAATGAAAATTACCAAACTTAAACTTTCGAAATTGCATCGATAAAAATTTTTGTGTCGTGTAAAACCTCGATTGCTATAGTAGAAGTATGAGTCTAAACAACTTATCACGGTAACATAATACACCTACCTACTAATATAAGTTTGCAAGATCTAGACGACTGATAAACATAAATTATCCGAAACAAACATTTATGAATCACACAAATATTTGGATCGACGCGACCCAAGAATCGCACACGGGGCCTCGGTGCGGTAGTCAGTTACACCACCGTATGCGCCACCAATACAGTCTAATCAATCCTACTATCCTACTAATATTATAAATGTGAAAGTTTGTGAAGATGTTTGGATGTTTGTTACTCAATTACGCTCTAACGGCTGAACGGGTTGGGCTGAAATTTGGTACGGAGATAGGTTATAGTCTGGAATAAAACATAGGCTACTTTTCATCCCGGGAAAATGTACACACGGGATGCGGGAACGGGTACCAAATTTCACGCGGGCGAAACCGCAAGCATCATCTAGTACTAAAATATTTTGAAGTTTAATCTCAACTATTGATCGGATTTCAAAAAACCTAAATAAATCGACAAAATTTTTCCTTTAAAAAAGTTCAAAAAATTATTGCTGGTTTCCATTTTAATACTTAGGTACTATGTAAAATGGATTATCATGCATATGGGACTTGTTTTAAGAATGGCGTCACAATAGATAGGTACTTCGAATATTGCCATTGAATATCAGTTCCCATAAAAACAAAATCATGCTCACGTCTATTTTCTGATAATATACACAACTTTACAGAAAAGTAACGATTTTTTTCAAAAAGAGCCGTATATATTCATGTTCAGTGACTAAAACTAAAATCTTTAAGTTAATAGTCCAGTCAAGAAAGCAGTTCACAGCAGTTGTAGATTGTAGAGTGCATGATCGGGGTCCTAACCTGTTTCTTAAAAACTACTAAATAGTATCATCCTCTGAGGCGTGCCGGAAAAAAGTGGCGGGTGTGGCAAAGATCCCAATTTTTAAGATTTTCGGCAATATCCCAAAATCGGTGACTTGCAGCAAAAAATATACTTATGCTACCAAAGTTATTGTTATATGTTATGTTTTATAAGTTTTCATTTTATCTTAAAATGAAAGCTTATACATTAACAATAACTTTGGTTCCAAACACTTTTCCATAATTCCAACCGTTTATTAACTACACGACACGCTCCAAAATATATAGAAAATAAAGCTATTCCTCGTGATCTTTCGTTCGTCCCTGAATATTTCGTAGTGAGAAAACTTAATATCTGGACTTCCATCCATGTAAGCAAGAAATTCTTCTGCTTGCATTATACCTTTACCGCAATACCTTTGCAGCAAGGATAGGATAGCTCTAAGGCTTTCTGGAGTTTTAGGTAACTGACAGGTTTCAGAAATAATTAATAGCAGTCTTTGTGATACTTTTGCTCCTTCAACAATAATATGGATGTGAGACAAACGATCAAAAACTTCGTTACCCCAGGCTTTAATCCTTCCCAAGCTTTACCTGGGGCTCCCAACCGTAGGCTGCTAGAAGTCCGGTATAGTATCCATGTAGGATTTCCCTCATGTCAAAAAGAGTAACTCCAGACAATATTTTTCAAATCACACACTTTCTTTTTCAACGTGAGGGAAAATCTATCATGGATGCTATGCCGGACTCCTACCGATTAAAAAACCTCACGTAACGCCCCGGATAAGCTCTCAGCAGACCTACGGCTACCACTGCGGCCTCGCCCAGGGGGCGGTTCGGATGCCATACCGCGTCTTTGGGGGACTTCGGACGAGATCCCGCCTCTAGGGGCGGGGGGGGGGGGGGGTGGGGCGTGCATTGAAATTGGGACCTTTGTCACAACCCTCACTACACCTCACGTCCTAGATGTTGGAACTTTTAGTATGTTTTCTCATCGCAACCTGTAAGTTATACACTAAAGAGGTATTCAAACGACTCGCGCGCAGTTCACGCTCTTCTCATTTGTACAATCCTTGGCGACGGCACGGCTATTTTGCCAAAATATACAAACACCGGATCCGGGCGACGGATCCGGTGTAATGGAGCCGGACCCGGTGGACCGAAAATGTCGCCGGATCCGCCGGACTACCGGATCCGGTTTTCCGGATTGCAATCCCTACACACAATAAATAAATAAATATTTATCTATCTTATCACTTCGTCCAATAAGGCAGTGTAATTTTTATGCGCTCTAGATGACTGGTAGCAGACTGTATGAAATTCGAGCTAAGTAGACTGCTAGCATACAAAGAGAAGAATAATGATTACTGCACATAAACCTTACCTATAAAACAAATGATAAGGTACCAAAGTTAGCACAAAAGCCTTCTACACCCATTCCCGGATTCAAAATGTTTATTTATTTCCATTATTCAACTTAGCCAAGCATGACCAACAAGATATGAAGATTAAGATTAACGACTATATACAAGACAGGAACGATATGTCCGTCCTTTGTACAGTCTGATTGGAATGACTTTCCATAAACAATGACACAACATTTCTGAAGGAATACCTATTGATCCCGCCTAACTTTACGGATAATAAAAGGATATATTGCTTCAGGTAAACGTTTGTGAAATTGGACCGTAATAGATTTTTTTTGTACCCCGCCTTATAAGACAATCTACAAGGCTTTGATGTTTTATAAAGCGTTGCTAGTTTTATACATCAATTTTCGTTCGTATAAAAAATTCAGGAAATATATGAATGATAAATTTGCAAATTGTTTGTGACTTTGGGCAGGTACTGACTTTTGATATATCAATGTGTTCTGTTATTATGATTGTTTTTTTTATTTTATGCTTATAACTAAAAGTAAAATTTTAACAAAATTACAGATAGAAGGTTTTTTAAGCTATTGCATAGCTTCTATCGCGGGCCTTGCGTGGAGACCGAATCCAGAAATTGTGTCACGAAAACGAGTCACACTCTCGGCTACCTTCGGCCACGTTCGTGTATCTCGTCTCGCACTTCATAAATTTTTTGTTTACGTCAATTATGAACTCTGCAGTCGTTATATATTATTATATTGTGTCAAATAATCCAAAAATTGATGCTTGTACCCAGAATCGATCTTGCGCCTTCTGCGTACCGATCCGCGTCTTAACCACTCGACCAAAGTTGAATTAAGAGTGCTGGTCGAATTTAGAGTTCATAATGTGAAATGACAATTTCGATGCTGTCAATTACATTAGTTGCTGTCAATTTACTTCGTGTAAATAAAAATTCGACTATAGGTGTATAGGTATTCATCATCTATGTACAACAGTGAACTGTACTCGTATAATTTGTGTAAAAAGTGTTTTAAATATGAATAAACAAAGTGCAGTTATTAATGAAGAAAGTCACGAAAAATAGTGAAAGAAAATGAGTGAGTACCATGGAGCAAATATAAGAGGTGAGTACTCTATATACATACATTTTATTATTATTATCACCAATGCAGTATTATTTTTTGATTTGTTCCACTCCTTTGAGCATTTTTCGCTTCTCCTTATAGTTTAGGATTTGGCCATCCAATCCCTTTTGAAAAATTCACCCTGTATATAAATATATATGTATAATAGTAGGTAGTATAATAGTAATAGTAATAGTAGGTATTAATATAATATATATATACATTATATTAATACCTCATTATAATAAATACAAGACTATAATAATATTGTATTTTAGGAGACCTACTAGCAGACTACATGCAGGCATTGACACGTAGATAATAGTTTCTGACTAATCCCTTGAAGGTGTGCAGCGATTGTGCACGTCGAATATGCACTGGCAACGCATTCCACAATCGAACTGCTTGGATAGTGAACGAATTGTCCATAAAATTTGTGGTGTGGGCAGGCATTTTTAATGTCAAATTCTCCGATGACCGTAAACTTCTAGAGTGGGTGACATTCATGAAAGTAAAGCATTTCTTCAGGTATAAAGGAGTAACAGGATTAAAAATGATACTATAATTATAATAAGGAGAGGATGTGAGCATTCCAACGAAGGCGGATAGATAACCACTTGAGTCTTTTGCGGTATTCAGAGATGCGATCATATTTACGTAAGCCAAATATGAATCTAATGCAATAATTTTGGAGTCTCTCAAGTTTATTTAGTTGGTCTACGGTGAGATCTAAATAGCTGGCATCGGCATAATCAAATAAAGGAAGAAGAAGTGATTGTACAAGCGCAATTTTGGTTGTAATTGGTAACAAATTTCTCAATCTGCGCATGGACCCCGATGCAGCGAATATTTTTCGTCTCAGCTCCTGTAATTGAGTACCCCAAGACAAGCTTTCATCTAGATGTATGCCCAAATATTTAACAGATTTACTGTAAGGTACATAAGTTCCATGACAGGTTATTTTTGGAATCAGTGTCCAGTCAATTCTTGAAACCATCCATTGGCTGTCAATTATTATATCCTGAGTTTTGCTCGGATTTACCCTCACTCCGTGAGATTGACTCTACTTGCAAATAACGTCTATGTCCTCATTGCCTTTTTCAATGGCTACGCTCAGGTTGCTCAGTGAAGCTTGGGAATAAATTTGAAGGTCGTCTGCGTACAGGTGGTAGGAAGAAGATAAGTCTTTGGCGATGGAGTTTATAAAAACAGCGAAAAGTAATGGTGATAGAACGTGGTGAGAAATGTGATCGTGTCAATTTTATTTCTTTCAGACTTTTTTTGTATTTCTGATTCGATGCTGGGAAATTCGTGCTTATGTAGTTATCTTAAATGAAAAATACAGTATTACAATCAATATTAGAACTTGACACAGGCCATGTGGGAATTAATAATACATAATCGTTTTACACGAGCGGAAATTCCATAGGTACCTACGGGCAGGAGTCCCGAGTCCCGGGTAAGCCCTAGCACAGATAATATCTAGCCAGTGATATTATTCATAATAATATTGCAAGAAAACATCGATTTTATTGTTTCATGCAGATATAAACGTCGAATAAAATCTTTACATTTTTGACTGACCATCCTACTACTTTTAGCAACAGAAAAGTATTCTTCGCGACTAGCATAGTGAGAGAAAGAGCAATGGATATTTGTCTTTTAAAATGACTTAATTTAAAGAAGAAAATGTTTATAACAGAAGAACAGAGATTAACTCTCACAACTCTTCCGACGTCACTCGTTTATGTCCGAAACGTGATATTTTTGAGAACTGAGAATAACGAGATGAAAAGTTTGAACGGACGATTTCATCAGGCTTCCAAACATAATGTGAATCGAGTTGGGGACGCAAAACCTGAGCGTCCGCTTCAAATTTTGTAATACTTTAAGCAAACTTGTGAAGCAAAGTTAGCGAGTTGCAGACGAACAGGTGCTGCATCGAATACGTCCGATATTCACGAACGGGTCTTGCACATAGAAGTAAACAGACCCGCCATTCACACTAATTGTTTTAAATAGTATACTACTTTTATATATAACGTAATATTTGATTCGGTACCTAGATATTGGATGGTGTACAACGAATTGTTCCAAGAATTCTTACACAGCATACAAACGCGGAAGTCAACGGTGAATTACACAAAATAATACTTTATGAGTAGGCAGTTTTGTTGGTCACATGAAATGGCGAGCCTAATTACTGTCACTGGGTAATACAAACAGGAGGAAATTAATAACCATTCTTATAAAGGAACCAAAATATTAAAAGTCAGGATAGCTGATACATCCATATTAACTTTCATGTTAAGCAACATTAGTGTAGTAGATTTTTAAAGGTGGCTTCTACGAATTCATACTACTATGTTCGAGATCTATGCTCATGGTATGCAGGGTGAGAGCTCGAGGGTGGTGGTGCAACGCGTTCGAATGAGATAACGAACCCGTTCGGGAGCTACGTGCCTTTCCTGACTCCGTCTGTCAAACTTCGGACTGATTATTTTGTTCAATATATGAACACATTTGATAGGTAATTACGTGAAGTTTGTGTTATCGTTGACTTAAATGTCTTTACTAATTTCATGAAGCAAATGACCTTGTTTGGTTGTAAGCGCTTATCTCTGAAACTGATAGATGAAACGCATAGAAATCCAAACGACCGAGGAAGGGACATGACTTACTTACATACCTACTTTCACGTACACCAATAGCTTCATGTGGGTACCTGTACCATCGCCGGTACGAGTTGACGGCGCCCGCTGCTTTCCCCTGTCAAGTTGTGACCACGGCTGTTGCAATATAGCCGAAACGTCAAGAGGTGAGAATAGTTAGATGTTTACGCGAAAAAGACCCGAAATATATTATAATGACCAAAAGAACTAGCGGCGAAGCAACCAAAACCTGACACTCTTTAACTGTGTCCTTTGGGAGGAGAAACAAGAAGTAGGTATGGCCTGGCATAGATTACCGCCAAAATGGTATAAATACGAGTATATTTATACCATTTTCAGCAAGACAGTCTTAGTCTCGTCCAATCAAAGTAATATTTATTAACAAAAAATATGTATTGTTCAATAAACATTTTTAATTGTAGCTACTTACTATTAAAGTTGACCCGACCCAGCTTCCCAGCCCAGTGTTGTAAAAGCACTGTGGTAATGAGGGCAGAATTATACATTCGTATTGACGGCGAACAAAAAGTACAAAGCTTAATAGCCAGTCTGGGTCGGAAAAATACCAGGTAGTTTATATATAAAGAACAAAGCTGATTAAATTGCTGCTGGGACGGAGACGAGATGCTCTTTATTGGAGCACGGCTGTGGTTGAGTGTGGTCTGAACATCGCGAATTTTGTACAGTGAGATATGGACGCCCGCAAATTTCGTTAAGTTAGTTGTATTAGACGAAACCGATCCTTTGAGAGACCCACACAATAGCTATTTTTGTAAGACAAAAACTTGTTTATTTATTTTCTTGTGTTGTAAACTGACTTGATAAACCAGTACCAGTACCTTTCTTTATTACTTTTAAACTATCGCATTCCATAGTGCTTTTTCTGGAATAAATTATAACTCTATGCTCCCTTTTAGATTGTCTAACATTGTGATCAGGTTGCACCATCAGAAGTGGGACTTATTTATCGAGTAATAATGTATTGACTCATCCAATTTTATAGTTTCTATTTCAATAATATTCCACTTTAGTTCAGCACTTTATAACTTGGATATAAGTCCTATCAAAGTTCATTACTAGACGTACGCCTCTTCCAATTTCATTTTTGAATGGGGCTTGACAACTCTCTTGATGCTGGGCAAACTGTTTGGTAAGTGCAAGGTGTTGCCATGACCTAGTCCCATAGTAGGTGCACCACTTGCAGATGAGGCTGGCTTGGATCCCGGAGATCTGTAAGGGGGGAGGGGGCTCCATTGCAAACATTAATAGTAATCTTTATTTTTAAATCAGTTCAGATTAAACTTAAAGTAACAAGTAGGTAACCACTGCAGTGAATAATTCTCTTTTGTATAAATGGTGACAATGTAACGTTTAATAAATAAAAATATCGTTCTCTAATTTTAAAAATAAACATCAAGTTTTAATGAAATAAAAGGTACCTACTCGAATGATAAATATTCATGAAATTTCATATGTCATGGTGATGTTGGATGAGATACAGCAGTCATTAATCATCCTTATTGTTATAGGTTTTTTGCCACAATATTTTTATTATTAAGGGACATTCTATGAGTAGGTATATGTACCTACTTATTGCTGTTATTATGTTAATACAGGTCATGTTATGGAAATTCTCCCTCGGGCATGGCGAGAGGTGGCCTTGGACTTTAGATCTGCTAATATAGTTGAAGATATAATATATAGAAGGCCGTCCAAAGGAAGCCCAAGAATAGCTCGTATTGGAAATCATACTGAAACCGAAATACAAAATAGAGGGTTACTTTTTTCCTACCTCTGTTCCTACCTGTTCTGTTGAATACTTCTGTTGGCAGAACTACTGATAATTTTATTCCTATATTATATGAGCATTGCAACGAGACCGCAGGGACTTCCTTGATAGATCTTTTTTTAATAGATTGTGCCCGCGGCTCAATCCGCGTGGAGTTCTGTACCCGTTTTCGCATTCCACGGGAAGCGTCTGGGAATAAAAGTATTTTTGTGTTATTCTAGGGATATAAGTAGTCTTTGTATTATACCAGCTAATCAGGAAGATTAGCCGTGTACCAATTTCAGCCGATAGAGCGTGGGACAAACATCCAAACATCTTCACACACTTTCATATTTATAACAATAATAGGATACTTTTACGAATTGATATACCTACTCATAGATGCTATGCCGAACTACAACCCGGCTAAAAGGCATAGTACTCATCCTAGCCTACACCAGTCAATGAGGTAAAAAGAGTTAGCTATTTATTTTTGGTAATTAACTTATATCACCAGTACTTACTTGACAATAATAGAACTGAAATAGAAATAGTATATGCAATATTCAATTGTCACTAGTACAGGAATATCCAATTACCCAGAATTCTGACGAATAATGGTTCATCGCATAAAATCAAAGGGGCTGGATCACAAAGCAGTGATAAAGTTTAATTGAATCAAACCTCATCCAATTCTCTATTCTAAAATCATTAGTCGTAACTGGCATATATTATCAATTTTTGGAGTAAAATGTGCCGGAAGCACGCGTGGTCCCGTGGACTCAGTGATCTGTAAACGATCACTGTAGTAAGCAACATTTATAATGACCAGATATAGATGGGTGACCACCACATGACTTTGTGACATTTATTTGCGGGCGTTTCCGTGCTTTCGCGGTCCTGGTTGCTAAAAAAATGGCCGTCGTTAAGCCAAGTTGAAAGCCTTAATGAGCGGCTTGAAAAATTCAACTGCGAGCAGTCACAACCTGCGCCTGTCTGTATCAACACGGCAATACGGCTTACCACCTACGTGGGACAAAACTGTAAAGGCGAAATGTGGGCATTTAAGAGATTAAAATTTAAGATATTGTAAAATTTCAAAAATTCAGAGAAGAATTGTTTTAGAATAGACTGAATCTTTGAGCTCTTTTATGGTTAAGCAAACAGGGCAGTTTCACACTCTCCTAGAAGTCTGATGAAGAATTACCTTTCTTTTCATAGACCTAATGTGATGTAAACGAAGTTGCGAGGGTTAGCTAGTTGTAATGATAATATAATTTCAATCAACACTCTGTCTACAGTAATTATGACAATACTTCAATGTAATATCATTATTAGTGATGCTGGTTTTTTATATAGACTTAATCATAATACTATAGCTTATATCTAACATTGTATATACAAAATGGGTACAGAATACCACCGGACACATGGGCAGCCATAGATCAGAGGATTACTGTTCGCACACTGATCTCTAACTAACGTTGCCTTCCATAAAGGCAAATATTATCTGCCTAGCATGAAATATAAGCTTTAGTTACGGGTTTTCGAGCAAATTTATTATTATAATACTTTTACTAATGTCGTCTATACGTGAGTGTGAAAGATTGCATTTACAATTTAAATCATTTTATTTATTTAAAAGAAATGTGATACATTATGAGAATTGAAGCGCTCGTGGCCCCGCGGACTCAGTGTTCTGTAAACGATCACTGCAGTAAGCAACTTTCACTATGGCCGGTCCATGGATGGGTGACCATCCATGTGATCACTTTGTGACATTTATTTGAGCGTTTCCGTGCTTCGGAAGGCACGTTAAGCCGTTGGTCCCGGTTGCCAGTAAAATGGCAGTCGTTAAGCTAAGTTGAAGGCTTTATTTCAAGAGCAGGCAGTCACAATCTGCGCCTGTCCATTTGAACACGGCAATACGGCTCACCACCTATTACGTGGGACAAATTATACAAAAAAGGTGAAATGTGGGCATATAATATGCCTCTGCCTACCCCTTCGGGGATAAAGGCGTGACTATATGTGTGTGTATGAGATGTTATACTATTTTTGAACATAACAAATTTCGCCAGATTGGGCGTGCAAATAACATCTTGAAATAATATAAGTTATCATTGCAATAAATCTAAGCAATAGAGAAATTATAGTGACCATAATGCACTAACTTTTTCGATACAGTATCGTAACAAGGTTAATAGTTATTTGACCTTTTAAGTTCGTTACACCTATCCATTAAATTCTCATCAAATGAAGTTTGAATAAGTAATTTTAGTTTAATGTCACCTTTTGTCCGAAAACCCTGCTAAGAGCCCTTCAATGATTAGCATACACGTTATTAAAACACATTTCAATTGTTCGTTTTATATTCGAACTATTGTTCGTCGTAGGTATTTCAAATCCCTCAAAGGCCAACATTATAAAAGAAGTAAAATTATATGTCTCCTGTCCTCCAGGCACCGTCGGGAGTAATATATTTTACAAAATTAGAAATGACAGTAATTCTGTCGAGGGGATTTTTTCACAATTTTTATTTAGTTGTAAAGTAGGATTGTGGTTACCAATATTTATTTTGGAAAGAAATTTAAAAGGGGCTTAAGGTTCAGGACCTAAGTTACTTCGTACATTAGGCAACGCTGATCTTCGATTCCCTATGACTTTAGAGTCTCCACGTGACTATCGCCATACAAATCCACAGTGGTTCGTACACACCGTCACGTCGCCGACATTTGTCTGGGTAGGCTGGGTGCGAACGTCCGATCTGGATCATCGCTATTATTCTAATCCATCGATTTCCAAAATGGCTAACAATTTCATTAAATAGGTATTGAAATTTACAATAAAGCATAAAACTATTAACAATATATAACAAGAAAGCCGTGAGATCGTTTTCACAGATGATCCACGTGTCCTAATGTCGTAGTTTAATGCAACAGAGTTACGAACTACAGACAAAGTCTGGCCATAAGCCCCTCTGCACTCTATTTTATATAGAAAGGCTAAAACTAAACTAAATCTAAAAAAGGCCCCCGCGGCATTGTGCCCAAAAGACTGACTGCGTTCCCTATTTGAATAGCGATGCCTATACCATTTATTGAATTTGTTTCTGGGGTGGAGATTAACCCTTGTTTAAGCAAGAATATTGTAAAAAGGGCATTACAGACAACGCTTGGCTAGCAGTAGGAAAAGCCGTTAATTTTACAGGTTGGTATGGTTTTATAACTATTTTGTGTAAATTTAAATACGAACTAGCTGACTCACGCAACTTCGTTTACGACACACAACAAAAACAGTGAGAGAAAAAGGAAGGGAGAGAGTGAGAGAGAGCGAAACGTGTAAAAATTATTCATGAGGCTCAAACTAAAGTTATAGTACTAAATAGTATGTTTGATAAATACTCACCAGTTTGAAAAAGAAAACGTCCTATTATCAGACATCTTTCTGATAATAAGACTTTTAAAAGTCTCCTAAATTATAGAAGTAACATGAAAGAATCTATTTCCACAGAGCTGGGCTATACATATAGTAGAGAGAAAGCGGCGAATCTTGCTTTTCAAAATATAATTGAAACCGGTGTCATTTCCAGAACCAAACCAAACTTCGTATTAAAAATTAGGAAGTATCTAAATTGTAAAAAATAAAATTAAGTAATATATAATGTTTATTAATTGATGTTGATGTTAAGAATAAAATCAATTGAACTTCTCTTTTTAAAGATAGGGAATCTATACAAGCATATACTAAGTTATTTAACTGTAGGACTATTTCATAAATATTCAGAAATATTTTCTGTGTTAATACCTACCTACATAAAGAGTGCTATCGTTTTCCTTTATTATTAGAATCAATTGTCACTAATCCTACATCCAAATAAAAACACAATACGGATTGCACGATCATCATTTATTACAGTTTTCGAGGCTGAGTGTGACTGGCTACTTTCATAATTGCCTGGAGTAACGACGCGATGAGTTGGCCAAATGATGCGTTACTCGGATGGGGCTAAAGTGGGAGAAAATTGCTGTAAGTTATGCAATTTTCCCACGCACCATTAGCTCCACGCTTCCAGACAGGGAATTTACTACTTATTGCAACGTCTGCAACGGATTTGCTACATAGCAGCATTGTGCATCTACTTTCCTGATGGTATATCTTTAGGTGATGTTTTATAACAGAAATAAATACCAATAATATCAGCAAAATCTACGTAAATGAATTTCTTGTAAATACCTTGGTAGATTCCCGTTTAAAAAATCATCAAAACTGAATTTCAATATAATCCATGATAGCGAACGAAAATGATGTAACCTTGTCGTTCATATTTTAGCACTTGTGAGCAGTGACTGCATGAGTTTTAGAAAAATATTGTACAAATACTGACTGTGAGTTTTCTACGACTTCAAAATGTAGATCAATGAATAAAATCAACTCAGCCTGTGGCAGTCCACTGCTGGACGTAGGCCTCTTCCGATTCGCCACAACATACGGTCTTGCGCCTTTCGCATCCTGCAACCTAAAAGCGTAGATGAGTAGACCAAAATTGTATCATTGCCGACGCATTTAAATATAAGACAAATGATAAATATTACAAATGCCTTTCTTTACTTACTATACTGGCACAATCGGTAGATTGAAGAGAATTTTAACTTTCCCGTGACGTTAATGGTGGCGCTAATATACTTTTTGTATTATTATTGACACTATATTGCCGTCTACGCTTTCTTATCTATATATATAAAAATGTTGTGTGCGTTTAAGTATCTATTAAAAACTCAAAATTTACTGAATCGATTGAGCTCAAAATTGGACACGATATACAATAGGATTCAGAGATGGTTTTAGGCTACTTTATACACTTATATCATAACAGCAATAAGAATAAAATAGCTTTAAATAGTGATTTTACCAATAGATGGCGCAAGTCGGTTTTTTTTAATTATATTCTGCCAGCTTCAGAACAAAATATTATAAACAACCTATTTAGAAGGTACCTACCAGATTGATGATTTTTAAGAGAAGTATCATTGCGGCCTCCTTGCATTCAGAATAATAAAAGAGAGTACTTACTTAATAAAGAGGTCAGATATGTTTTGCATGTTACTTTTGAACATTTTGGACATTCGGAATTTTGGAGTTTTGGACTTTGGAATTTTAGCGTTTGGAGTTTTGGACTTTTGGACTTTGGACTTTTGGACTTTGGACTTTTGGACTTTTGGACTCTTGGGCTATTGGACTATTAGACTTTTGGACTTTTGGACTTTTGGACTGTTGCACTTTTGGACTTTTGGACTTTTGTACTTTTAGACTTTTGGGCTTTTGGACTTTGGACTTTTGAACTTTTGGACTTTTGGACTTTTGGACTTTTGGACTTTTGGACTTTTGGACTTTTGGACTTTTGGACTTTTGGACTTTTGGACTTTTGGACTTTTGGACTTTTGGACTTTTGGACTTTTGGACTTTTGGACTTTTGGACTTTTGGACTTTTGGACTTTTGGACTTTTGGACTTTTGGACTTTTGGACTTTTGGACTTTTGGACTTTTGGACTTTTGGACTTTTGGGCTTTTGGAGTTAGAGTTTTGGTCTTTGGACTCTTGGAGCTTGGAACTTTTGAACTTTGGACTTTTGGACTTTTATACGTATGTAGTTTTGGACTTTTGGACTTTTATACGTATGTCGTTTTGAACTTTTGGAATTTTGGAATATTGGAGTTTTGGAGTGTTGGAGTTTTGGAGTTTTGGAGTTTTGGAGTTTTGGAGTTTTGGAGTTTTGGAGTTTTTGAGTTTTGGAGTTTTGGAGTTTTGGAGTTTTGGAGTGTTGTAGTTTTGGAGTGTTGGAGTTTTGGAGTTTTGGAATTTTGTAGTTTTGGAGTTAAGGAGTTTTGGACTTTTGGACTTTTGGACTTTTGGACTTTTGGACTTTTGGACTTTTGAACTTTTAGAATTTTAGACTTTGGAGTTTTGAACTTTTGAACTTAGGTCTTTGGACTTTTGGACTTTTGGACTTTTGGACTTTTGGACTTTTGGGCTTTTGGACTTTTGGAGTTTTGGACTTTTGGACTTTTGGAATTTTGGAGTTTTGGAGTTTTGGAATTATGAAGTTTTGGAATTTTGGAGTTTTTGACTTTTGGAATTTTGGAGTTTTGGAGTTTTGGAATTATGGACTTTGGAATTTTGGAGTTTTGGACTTTTGGACTTTTGGACTTTTGGACTTTTGGACTTTTGTACTTTTGGACTATTGGACTTTTGGACTTTTTGACTTTTTGACTTTTTGACTTTGGACTTTTGAACTTTTGAACTTTTGGACTTTTGGACTACTAACTCCTATGTATATTTCATGATATTTCTTTCGAAAAATAAGGTCATGAAGAAGTTTCACTTCTTACGTGTGTGCAATAGTACACGCACACATTTTTTTCAAATGTACCCATCATTTAGTTTGTTACTCATTTCTCCAACCACCATAAAAAGTCACAGCGAAGCGTGGCAGGGTACCGCTAGTTAGTTTTATCATAATTTATAGTATTACAGTGAATTATCATAATTGTGAAAGTACAACGGTTCCTACCGAGATTTTTCTTGCTTAAACCTTACCCCCAAATGGGGCAACTGCTGACAAACGGATAAGATCCAAGCGAAACCGAACTGAGTAAAATATTTTACTTTTACAAAGTTACATTTATGCCTACTACTACACTTAAGTATAGTAAAACGCATCAGGTCAGAGCAAAGGGACATTACGACATCATAAACTAATGTAACATACGTGAAAATACATCTGCACCGACTTTTACCTGTTACGTGTTACGTGTAACTAGAGCCCTTGTCAAGACCAGTTTATGGCGGTTGTATGTACATGAACTTTGCTTTTCAAGTCGTTGGTCTTTGGATATTTTGTATTCTATGTAGGTATTACTAAACTGCACCCGCGTGGAATTTTATTTGCGTTTCCAATTCCCAAAGGAACTTATTCCCGGGATAAAAAGTAGTTTATTATAATGTTGTTGGAGATTTTAATCTATCCTTTTACTAAATTTCAGCCACATCCGTTCAGACGATACTGGGTGAAAGAGTAAAAACATTCAGTAATCCAGACGTGAGTGAGATGAATATAATGAAGATAGTTTTATAGCACAGCCTACGGATCACAGGTAGGTTTTCTCTTTGTAATGTGCCTATATACAAAAACTGCGCTGACGTGAGCTTGTTTTCATAAAACAATATTTGACTGCCAATGATCCTCCACAACAAGTCCTGATACATTTCCGGGTCAAATGCTAATTTTACTGGGCTAAAGCGTATTACCTTCCTTCAGACTTAGTCGGGCAAACACAAACGATGGTATAGGTTATATAGTCCAATCCTGCCCGATCTGGCAATAATGTAAACATGTCATGTTTTGACAAGATCAGTAGAAAAATATAATATGACAAATCATTGAATTTTTTACTATCCTGAGTAGGTATATTAAATGAAAATTAACTATCATAAAGAAGTTATTTGGTGTCGAAATTATTGTAAGAACACTGTATGACTCCTGGATACTGGAATATAATCAGGATGAATACTCAATTGCAAGTGACTATGGATATATTAGGATCAAATGTGTTTGTTTACATTTTTGCGCAAAGCTATTGAAATACAGTATACATAGTCTAGTCAGGCGTTTTACAAAATGTTGTGATCGTTAGAACAATAGAGCACTTTTTGCGAACTTGGCAAAGTCGGACACGTAAACGCCTTAACCTGCCAATACTTTGCAACCCTCGTAGCCCTGCTATGCCCGTTATGTATACAGGGTGAATTTTTCAAAAGGGATTGGATGGCCAAATCCGAAACTATAAGGAATAGCGAAAAATGCTCAAAGGAGTGACGAGCCCGATTTTGATGAAACTTAAAACCTCATCATTAGATTTTTGAAAAACCAATAATCCTAGCTGGGAATCGAACCCATTGATTTTGAAAAAAATACACACCCTATATTATTACACCATTCGATAGTGTTGCTATTAAGGATCATATTCTGTGAAGTAATTACATACGGCAAACTAAGGGAAAGTGCTCATCTTTCGTATTTTTCTTACGTTATCTGATGAATTGTTCAAAATGTACACCATTGTTTTTAATACATAGCTAGATTCGAGACCTCAACGATCATACTGCATTCAATATTATTGATTCCGTTTAGAATATTCTCCAAATAATCATTCTGAGCAAGATTTAAAACACGGAATAGTTACGAACTATTCTGGAAATTCGAACGAAATAAATTATGATACAAAATTTAGGTACAAGAAATATGAATTCCATCAAAATTCTAAACTTTCCTTAAATTTACCGTATATCATTACTTCGCAGAATTTGATCCTTATCAGCGACACTATCATATGGTGTAATATAAAGGGTGTGTTTTTTTTTCAAAATCAATAGGTTCGATTCCCAGCTAGGATTATTGGTTTTTCAAAAATCTAATGATGACGTTTTAAGTTTTATCAAAATCGGGCTCGTGACTCCTTTGAGCATTTTTAGCTATTCCTTATAGTTTAGGATTTGGCCATCCAAGCCCTTTTCAAAAATTCACCCTGTATACACGATTAATTTAATTATAATTCAATTGTATAAGTAGGTACCCATTATTTCTTAGACGTCCGTCTATCTGTCCGTCCGTCACGAGGCTTTTTCTCAGGAACGGTGATAGCTAGAGAGCTGAAACTTGTACAGAAGATGTATTTCCGTTGCCGCTACACTACAAATACTGTAATCTGAAAAAATGCGGAGATCAATGGAGGTTACTACAATTGTCGTTTTTTGGTACGGAACTCTCTGTGCGCGAGTCCGACTGGCAGCTTTTTTGTTGATTTTCTTAATATTATACTCTTCTTTCAATTAATAGCAAACATAGTCCAGGATGTTTACCCAATTTCCTTAGAATAAAGTTGGTACGTGACCGGTTGGAGCGCCCTGCCTGCCAAATGGTGCTACAACAGATTTTTGTAATGCTCTGTATTGGTAAGGGAGGTCTGGATTGCCGCCAATTCGGTCATCGATTTACAAGTTCAGTTTATGTTTCCCGATGCTTTCTGTACTACAAAAAATATGGGACATTTCCGCGTGTTATTTATACGGGTTTCTATAAAGTTCGACATTTAAATGACAAAAAAGTTTGATTGAAGGCTCCGCTTCGCTCCCGCCTTAGCCTTCTAACCTAACCTATCCGTGAGCAATTTTTTTATACAACTAAAATGAAAGACAAGGCGCACCTGTTGGATAGTACTGTTAGAACGTTTGCAGCAGAGGTGTTATACCTGGGCTGTTACCCTAGTCTGTGTCACTACACAGACTATCTATTTTCACCAGGCTATCTAGTGTAGATAAAAATAAATTCTCAGTAGAATCAAAGATAATATATTACAGTAGTGGGTAGTACCTACTACTGTAATATATTTACAGCCCCACCTTCTTCTAGTTTCATGAAAAATATTCTGTTGAACTTCGTAATATTCATAATTGAGGTACCTAGTAGGTACCTCAATTCGCCCTCCCCGGCGAATAGTATGGTATTGTGGTATAACGACAGTTTAGGTTTTATTGCATTTTCGGTTTTTAGAGCATCGAATACACATCGTAAATTTTTTTTGGAATTTTTCAGTGGATATTTTTGAAAATACTATAATTCCCATAGGTCCATAATGAACATAACAATTTTATTCAGTTAAATTAGTAAAACAATTTGCACATGAATAATACCGTAAACGATAATGCAAAGTTATTTTGTCCCGTTAGTATCCGTAATGCCCTTTTACAATAAATTACAGATCTTAATAAAAAGGTAATGTTTCTTACCGTATCATATAGATAAAATTCTAAAAGTAAGGGGTTTTACATTGAAATATTGCAATTATGTTGGAAGGCAATGCAATAACACACTACTATTTTCGGTAGTATTAGCGAAGCAAAAGTGCTCGCGTATTTTGTTCGCTCATTTATAGTGACCAACCGAAGTTTCGGTTTCGGTTTCGGCCAAAATAGGCCGAAACACAGGTTTGTGAATTTTGAGACGATCGCTCTGCTTAATTAGCCTGTGACGGTTGTGTTTGTCTGTCAGCAAGCTGTACCTATCACAAACACCGTGATAGTTGAACAGTTAAAAGTTTCACACAACAAATAATAAAAACAGACAAAATAACAATATTAAAGGGGCCTCCCATACAAAAAACGTGACGTTCTTGTTCGAAACTCCACGTGCGCGAGTCAAAACCTTATTTGTCCATTCAAAGGTTGCTGCTGAAAGAAATTGCTTTGAGCGATAAGGCCGCCATTTGTACATTTTCATTTTATTTTATATTTATTGGTCAAATCTTACTGGTGTGTCTACAATGAAGTTTTACTTACTTAAAACCGGCCAAGAGCGTTTTGACGTTTTTTTAAATATTTCTAAGCCCATCTTCGATTCGCCTGATGCAGTAATAAGAGGGTATAGTATTGTCTCCGTTGAGCAGCATATCTCCTTTAGGGACCCCTCAATGGAAAATACATAGCCTAATGAAATTTAAAAAATGGAAGCGAGAGCCCTTGCGACGTTATTTAAAAGGTATTGGAGTAAGGCCATAGGTCAGCGCCCAGCGAAATCGAGACTTACCGGTCCCCGGTCTACCAGGAAGTCATGGACACTTGGAACAGATGCGATTTCAGCAACCAAGGCGGGGAAATGCTACAATCGAGGCATACAATCTCATACCGCTAGTGACAGATAATATCGGGCACGAATAATTCGCTAAATATCTGTGGCAATACACCCGCAGACCACAGCGGAGTACCAGTAAGGTGAAGAAGCAGCTAGGACACAGAATTCCACTCATTGGTAGAGTGCTCAGCGTGGGATCAGCGACCTGGCAAGTCCTGAGGCGGACATTCTCTCACTGAAGATCATAAAATAAAATAAAATAAAATAAAATAAAATAAAATAAAATAAAATAAAATAAAATAAAATAAAATAAAATAAAATAAAATAAAATAAAATAAAATAAAATAAAATAAAATAAAATAAAATAAAATAAAATAAAATTTATTACCTTTGAAATTTAAAAAAAAAATATTTAGGTTTGTCAATTTTTTTGTGACTCTACCGGGGGTTCGGAAATGCTACAGACTGAGAAGAACACCCCAAGAAACTCAGTCCGGTCCCTCACAAAATTCATCTTATTATCTAATACAGTTTATTTTAATATGTAGAAAGGAGCAATTCGTTTCACTGCCAGGCAACCTTGTATTCTAAAAAGTCTTTAATGCTATAATAAGCTTTCTGGAACAATTTAAATTTTACAATTTTTAAAATTTATTAACTGACAAACCTGTTAAGGCTGTCGGCAATGTATTGTACATTCGAATACAATTGCCCGCAAAAGAATTGCTTATTTTATTAAGCCTTAATCTAGGAACAGCCAATTTATTTTTATTTCTTAAGTTTAGGTTATGGATATCACTATTTTTAATAAATTTACTGTTATTTTTATGAGTATATAATAAGTTTTCATATATGTACTGTGAATACACAGTAAAGATGTTGATATCCCTAAACTTTTCTCTTAATGACTCCCGAAACCCCATACCATAGATAGCTCGGACAGCCCTTTTCTGCAACACAAAGATACATTCGATGTCGGCAGCGTTACCCCATAATAGTATGCCATAGGTCATGACACTGTGGAAATAACTAAAGTAGACAAGACGCGCTGTTCTAATGTCTGTCAGTTGTCGGATCTTTTTAACGGCATAGGCTGCAGAGCTCAGTCTGCCCGAGACTTTCCCGATGTGAGGTCCCCACTGCAAGTTGGAGTCTAATTTTATGCCCAGAAAGACAGTTTCATCGACCAATTCTACTTGATCATCCCTAATCTTAATACTGGTATTAACCAGCCTAACATTTGGCAAGGTGAATCTAATACATTTTGTTTTAGTTTCATTTAACAATAAATTATACATAGTGCGAACCATAAGCTCCAGCAGAAGTAAATAGGACGCCGACTCTTGTTTTTACGAGCAGGTCATGCTCGTGAGTGAGCACACTCACTAACATGACCTGTCACCTGGCAGGGTGGGAGCGGAAGAGAAATACCGAGTTCCATAGTCTAGAGCGCAGGCGCTGCATGATTGTCTTCTATCAGGACTATAGGTCTCCATGACCGGGGCCAGAGGACGGCAGAATAGTCGCTCGCCATCATTACAGAAGCAGGCTCAAGACGGTGGCATGACGTAAGAGTTTCATGCACGCCTCACGCCCCAAATAGCGGGATAACACCGAAATCAACGCTTAAAACGCGGGATAGAAACCTTATTCGAAACGGCAGTGCTAGCCAAAGTCTGTCGGGATGCGATGCGATATGAACACGCCTTCATCTCCGAAGGGGTAGGTAGAGGCATATTGTAGGCCCACATTTCACCTTTTTTTAAAATTTATCCCACGTACTAGGTGGTGAGCCGTATTGCCGTGTTGAAATGGACAAGCAAAGGTTGTGACTGCCTGCTGTTGAAATTTTTAAAGTCGCCTAAAAAGGCCTTTAACTTGGCTCAACGACTGCCATTTTACTGGCAACCGGGACCAACGAATTAAAGTGTCTTCCGAAGCAGGGAAACGCTCAAATAAATGTCACCAAGTGGTCACATAGATAGCCACCTATCCAGGGACTAGCCACAGTGAAAGTAGCTTACTGTAGTGATCGTTTACAAAACACTGAGTTAGCGGGGTCACGATCGCTTCAAGTGCGGTTGGAAAACATGAAATATCCTTCCGAGGACTTACCAGGGACACCCTTCGTAGGCAGTAGCAGGGTAAAGTGTGGTTTTAATAAGTAAGAGCTTGCAATAGCATCCTTGAGTAATTAAACACGTAATAGAGAGAAAAAATAGAAATATCTCCACCTAAAGAAGTTAGGTGAAGATATTTCTATCAAATCCATGATAGATAGAGATCTAAATTTTTCACAAGTGATGTATGTCTGTTTGTGTGTGTGTACCAACTAAAAGCAGAAAAAAGAATCCCCACACAATAAACTGGGACCACTGGGGCCGAAAAGAAATCTGCAGTTTTATTTATTTATTTTATTTGAACAGAAAGAAACAGTCACTTATAACTATATTAACACAGAAGCCCTTATTGAATAATAGACCTACAGTTTCCTAAATTTCTAACATCATGAATAGGTACAGTATTCAAATTTAATGCATTGTATTTCTTAAATATTATTTATGATTATTATTTAAATAAAACATGTAGTACGAATATCAACTGCCTTTTATGCCTGTAATTTTATTAATTAGTACTGTATTATTTGATGAAATATTATATTTGCAATATAGTATTACTAATAATCAGTTGACACTATATATTGATCAATAGTTTGCAAAGTAATATTACCGTTGACACCATCACATGCATTTCCCCGAATAATATGGTAAAGTTCACGTGCCGTAAACGTTTTTAGCTCCATATTTACATGAACAATACTGTAATGCATTATTACTGACCACGACAGCAATGGGAATAACACGCGAATAATATGGTAATGATACATTGCGTACTATACTTTTTATCTACAATTTCAGTAAAATGTTTTTCTTAAATTACTTTATTCCAATATCCTTTTAAAATAAAATTAACAAAGAAACTAGTCTGTACAAAAATTAGCTTTCTTTTGACATATAAATTATTGCCATACAATCTACCTGCACTGAGATATAAGCACAAAACAGTTATTTCCTTCTCCTGTAAAATTTAGAATTTGCGATTACCATATTATTCGCCGGGGAGGGCGAATTATGAATATTATGAAGTTCAACAGAATTAGGTACCTCAATTATGAATATTATGAAGTTCAACAGAATATTTTTCATGAAACTAGAAGAAGCTGTAAATAAAATAATATCTGGCTGTACATTGTTGTTGCTTGCTGTGCCAGTGCTTCGTGAAGAGTATTAGTGACTAGATGAGACTACTTTAGTACTGTACTATTACTTTTCTTTTTATCTGCTTTGGTGTCTGTTTGTTAAAACAGTTAACTAAATGAAGCTCATTACGCAAAACTTGCTGCATTGACACGAAAGCTCTACGCAAAAACTAAAACTTTAATTTGAAAACGTGACCACATGTTTTCAATAGATCTATGCCAAAAACTGTGTCTCTAAGTATAAATACAGCACTTTATCTTTAATTTATTTGAATGTATAATGTCGTCTTCTAGTTTATTTTTATACAATACACATGCAATTACTCTAAGTGTATTTAACTTTCACCCAACTTAGTTCTGCACGTTAAATGGTAATTACTTTATTAGACGAAAATAAAACATTTTGAAGTGTTTAAATTCTAGTAGGCGGCAGGCCGAAAACTTCGTAAGAAGTGACGTAAAATACAAAAAAAAATACCATTTAATTTTATTGTACAACTTTACAAAGTAGAAAAAAGCAAGCCTGTTTTGATGCCATTTCGTGGAAATTTAAAATTAAGTTGAAAAGAGTTTCGTGTAGTGGATTAGATCGGTCCAATTTTGTAGTTAGAATTCATAATTGAATATGAACTTTATTAAATTAATTTATTAGATTTTGTCGTGTTTTAGAATTTGTTGTTATAAGGTTGCAGAAGTAAGTACCTACATCATCTGCGAAAGTTTCAACTGAGTCAATCTATGAAAGTTTATTAAATATAGCCCGTTCAGAGATATATTACCTCTAGCACTTAGGTTGCCTATCTTGATTGCAGGGTATACCGTCACAATACCAGAAATCATAAAGCCTTTACTTAAAATGCCCGAGCCCAAAATACCCGAAATCGAAATATCAATATTCAAAAGGCAAATATTTATAATATAAATAATTTAAAATGCCTTACGGTCGAATAACCGAAACCCAAAAAATAAATTTATCAAATACCTTATCCTAAAATGTTCAAACACAAAATACCTTTTTTTTAACATGATTTAAATCCTACATGGATGCTATATACATATATCTGTGAATGGTTAATACCCCGACTCAGAGTATCCCGACTCGGATAGGTTAGGTTAGAAGACTAGGCTAAGGCGGGAGCTCCGCTTCGCTTCGCTCCCGCCCTTGGCCTTCGTGGTTATTTTTTTTTTGATTTTTCGTTAGCTCACTGTAGTACTTTTGGAACTCTGAATGAAAGTGTTTTAACATGAGGTAAATCCTACATGGATACTATGCCGGACTCCTACCGACTAAAAACCACACGTATCCTATATAACAGCCTACAGTTGGTAGCCCCGGGTAAGCCCTCAGAAGGATACCCAAGGACCAACAGACCTACGGCTATAACTGCGGCTTCACTTAGGTTGGTGTAAATAAGTTAAAGCCAAATGACAAAACGTGTGAGTGGCAATAAATCTTTATTTCTTAAATCATTCATTTTTTAACTATGCGCTATATAATGAACTGGTATAGCATGATATATACCTAATAATACCCAGTAGGTTATAGCGATAAACTGGGTAGGTTATGGTTTTTTTTTATATTCCACAGTGACACATTGTATTCTATTTTCGGTATTTTAAATTAAGGATATTTGAAAATTTGTATTTTGAATTCTGATATAATAATTATTTGTATTTTAAATTTAGACATTTTACGGTAAGGTGTACTGAAATAAGGTATTTTGAATGTTAAGGTATTTCGAATTCGGGTATTTTGGTCTAATGCATTTTAAGTAAAGGCATTTTGATTTCTGGTATTTTAATATATAACCTGATTGCAGTGTTACCCCAATAAGTTTTTGATTCTCCCATGTTATCTAACTTTTAGTCGAAACTTACTTTCTTCTTTTGCTATCGTTTTTTTCGTGTGTGACTATTAATTGAGACGTGGAACGTTGTGGAAGCAGCAAATTCACCTCTGTTGGTGATGGTAGTGAATGTTTCTTTTCAGATACCTATTCATAAAAAAAAGATCTCAAATCCAATCGTATATCTATCTATACTAATATTATAAAGAGGAAAGATTTGTTTTTTTGTTTGTTTGTTTGTAACGAATAGGCTTCGGAACTACTGGACCGATTTGAAAAATTCTTTCACTGTTGGAAAGCTACACTCTTTGCGGGTAACATAGGCTATATTTTATTCCCGTATTCCCACGGGAACGGGAACTACGCGGGTGAAACCGCGTGACGTCTGCTAGTATTATATAAAAATCAATGCCACTTTTCGTTGTAATTTTATAACTCAAGAACGGGCTCACCTATCCAAACCAAATGTTTAGGCTTCGTTGGGACTATTTAGTACATAGATGGTTTATGTGAAGTTTGCATAAAATCGGTCGAACGGTTCTTCAATTATCACGCAAACGAAGTTGCGCAGGTCAGCTAGTTATATTATATTAATCGTATAAGAGCACTGTTTTAGTAAAGTTAAGTAAATTATGACAAGAAAAACAAAAACCTTCGTGCTAACGGTTGGATGTTATAATCTTCACTATAATTGTATTAAGAAATGATACTCCAATGATCCTTTACATAGCTATTTATTCTTCTGTTCTTCGTATAATAATAGATACTACTCCTACATTCCACTTAATGGTATTACGAAATAATAATCCTATGATTGTAGATTCTTTACATTTTTATTTTCACAATCTAACTAATACTTGCACAACTAAGTACTAACTATTAATTAATACAAATATTCTACTTTAACTAATTAGCACTTTACTGAACTCGATCAGGAAACAGAATGTGTTCTTTTTCCAGAATATTCACTTTTTATCGCCTCTCAACAAATCCCACCTCATACATGTCAAATCAACTACCCACTATTTTCAAATAATCAATAAATGTTATAAGTACAGGCTAATCATTCTACTACGAGGCGGTGTTGACATCACAAAAATTAACTTATTACTACTTAAATCTGAATAGTTTTAGAAAATTCACAACAATTGGTAAAATGTCGTAGGCTGGCACTCATAGGGGGACTTTACTGCTAATGTCAACACACAGGAAATGGATGACAAGCTGTCAGTCAGATGCAATAATAATATAACTGTGAACCGACTATAAAGCCAGCTTGTTGACGGACAGCGTCTCAATATTAGGGTCCCGTTTTATTTTTTGAGTACGGAACCATAGAAAAGGAACTATGCGAATTCAGCTAACTATTCACCTATCGCTTTCAATTTCTTTTTTTTTTTTACGAGAGAAAACGTGCCAATAAATTTATTAATCGTCTGTTTCCCAGCTAGACAGAAGATGCGAAGCCTGCTCCAGATTGATACATCTTTCTAAATAAAATGTAGCTTTACGATAAATTCTTTACAAGTTGCTTATACATATTCTTCAATTCGCGGCCGTGCATTGATCGATTCTGATACTGTCTTAGGAAATATTCAGTAGACATGAAATTTTAAGCACAATGCCAAAATAAATTCGAATAAAGGAAAATGGCTCAAGACAGAAATACCATTGTGCCATTGGTTATTCGATTCGAATATTTGGTAGCTCGGTAACAATTTTTTAATGAAACAACATAAAAATGTAGGTATTGGAGAGGATGTTTTTTTGCCAGTAATTCTCGTTGCTCCATTTTTAATCAACACAGAAAAAGATGAGCTTAATGTAGCCAAAGTATTACTCACACAAAACTCACTAAATTTTCCACGTAATACAACAGTTCTCAGTACATCAAATTGTTGGCAAATGGTAAACTATCTTAATTTCACTGCGCAACTGAGAGACGTCGAAACTTGCCGTTGAAACTAAGATCCTGCTGAAATGCAATTTATGTAAATGAATCTCGTCTCACGTGATGGAATGCATTGTTCTGCCACAAGTGCTAGCAGACAATTTATATATAGTTGCTTTACATGGCACGTAGGTATTGTAGTTACAGCCTAATAAAAGAAACATGGACAGAAACAGTTTGGTGCTAATTTCATGTCAATAAAAACTGGTCTAGTGCAAGTCATAATTGCGCACGGAGGGTTCCGTATCAAAAGACATCACGTTTATTGTGTGCGTAACCCTAAAAACGCTTATGAATCAGAAAAGATTATTTCGCTTGCTTAGGTCCTGAGATGTGCAACCCTATCGAGAGGTAGCCGTAGGTCCTAGCTAACAGTAAAATGGAATAATTTGCGCCATGGAGGCAGTTTACGAAATAATCCTAAAAACGATATAATCTAGCCAGGTTATATAAAACGTGACGCAGATGTACCTATACATACTCGTATTTATTAAACGTGCTCATAAATTTCCTCGTTTAGTTTTGTGGCATCGTGCGCTGCAAGCTATAAATCTGCTGGTACCGTTCAGCACTAATAGCATGCACCTGTCACACGCGGCTGAAACTCAGAAAGGTATTTTTGCTATCTGTACCGCTTTGATACGACGATCGGTGATCGGAATGATGCCACTATGGGTAGCTATAACCTAAACTAGGGTAGCTAAAACCTAAGTAATGAATATAAAGTAATGACATGTGTCTTATAAATCGCCATCGAATACAGAAATGTTGCATGCTTATTCAAATTAAACAACAACACTTCTTGTACTATTTATGACTATGCCTATGGTAGGACGGTCAATACACGGGCCTGCGCTTCTGCATCCAGTCACTCCCTGCAACCTTCTTCAGGTCGTCGGCCTATCTGGCAGTCTCTCTAAATTTCTTGTACTGTTTCGAACTCGATGGATTTGAAATTTCAGAATTTGCTTTGATGAATAGTTAGCTAAAGAGTGTGGCTGGTTCCTTCAAGTGAAATCAACAATAGGTACTACAGTACCATGTTATGTACACAAGTATTTTAAGCTGTTACGGGTCCTGCCTGCGTAAAGTTACCACTTTGCTGCTTTTCCACTAACAAGCGTTTTTGTACTTCAGAAAGCACGTTAGGCTGTTGTTCTCAGTTGCCAGTAACATCGCCGTCGTTAATCCAACCTAAAAACTTTTTGACTTGCTTGAAAATTGCAATGAATCAGTAAAAATACCAAAAGCTCCCAAAACTCGTTGTTTTGAAAATAAAATAACCTCAGGTAGAGAACAATGAGTTGGCTAGTAAATATTCATAAAAAAACTGTGTTGTCCTATTTGTTTGTGGATAAAACAATCGTAGGTGTATGAGTGTGAACAAATATAATACGATATAAATTTTAAAGGCACATATTTTACGGCACCGAGCTTACATTTCTAATTTTAACGTGCAGGACTGAATTTATGCGGCGTACATGTGTTGCCATATAGAGAAGTGCCGTTATAACATTCGGTATTTACTGGTGAGCAGGCAAATATTTGTGTATTCAGTTACCGATACAAATAGGTCTGTAATTTTGCTTTAATAACACTAGTATTGCTATTAGAAAATGAGTTGGCATTTATATTAATAAGTTGTGCGTGTGTATCTGTGTAGTGCATTGATAAAATTATAATTTAATCAATATAGATAAAATTTAAAGTAATGTAAGGTACTTCATTATGAAACGACCTGACCGATCTAAGTTTTAATAATCTTGTTTTTTCAACCACCATATCCCGACAACATGACGACATAGGAATATAATATAGTATGCGTGCCATAAGGTCCTATCGACATCTTCGAAACTCAAGCGAGCCTTATGTACAGGTGAGACCCTGCTGACTAACGGATAAATAACGTCATAGTTAAAAGAAGGAAAACAAAAAATCCTGCGCTAAAGGGTTTGGTTGAACTAAACTTGAGCGGTACTAAGTAACGGAACAAAATAGAAGCACAAGAAAGTATTTTAGTACAATGCTGCTTTCGTTACTTTGATTTTTATTGTAATTTGTGTATACATAAAGTAATAAATAAATATAAATAAAAGGAAAAAAGTGTAGCGCAGTGCGGTAAGATACCTAAGTAATCTTACTCTGTAATCTTACTCACTACTCTAACTCTATCTGCCTACCTACAGCAACAAAGCTAGGAGCGTGTCTTCTTCGTGTTGCGATTGCTGTTTTGATTGAATGTTAACTTTTTCGGCAGAACTTCAAAATCTTAAGGATCTTTAAGTGTAGCCCCTATTATTTCTGTGTTTTTTTTTCAGTTAAGGATGCGAAGTTCCTGCTAATTAAAAAAATAATTTAAATTAGCCCAGTGGTGTAGAACGAATCCATACAGTTGCACACAAGAATATTAGATCTTTCTGATATCTCTACGATGGCAGGTAAGCATACAGCTTACCACATCGGCCGTGACTGTGTAAGGAAGACGAAAGGTATATTTGAATAATTAAATTTTATATAATTTTTTACATACTTTTAATGAGATGTTTATTATTTAGGTACTAATAATGTTATTAAATACATCTTGAGAATAAACCTTCCTTAACATGAGATTTAAGGTATAAATAATATTTGAACGTTGTCATGGAAAACATTACGCAGTAATGATTCGTAATCTCTTTGTTGCATTCTTTCAAAGATTCTTTTGAAAACAAATCTGTACCATTCACTGAGCGGATTTTTTTTTCGAGATAAAAGTCAACGGAGCTGAATTGTTCGGCGAAAGAATATTTTCTACGCTTTTTAATTATGTTTTACAAAAAATGTTGTCGTTATACCTATAAAGCGCCACATTTTTATCATCCATAGTCAAATTAAGGTTTCCATTACATAGTTTTACACACACATTTCTATTAGTTTTTCTTTCAAAGCTTATTATTAACAGCCTCTACTATTAAACTAGTATTATAGTTATACATAATTTATGTGGAGATAATATGTTGTGTGTGAACAGATATTGTTTAAATTCGAAAAGGCTGGAAGTGGAGTATCATAGACAGATTTGACTGATCGATCGAGGTCCCTATAGCGCTTTAGGCTATTTACCGTAAAAAATTACATACTCTCAATAGAAACGCATTTGCACGACTACTAAATTTGAAGTTAGTGGGGCCGCGGCTTAGACCATATAACACGGGACTAGCCTTTGCGAACCACCGCATACAAAAATATTCTGCCAGTTTTCATACAAGTGAAGGGGGAAACACAAAGACATATAAAATTTCATTGCATTTAAAAATGTATTAATCGACAAACGCGTAATGGCTGTTGTGTGTTAATTGTTATTGTACAGTCAACTACAATGTAATGTACTAGTTTAATCATATAAAATGATGTACTGATGTACAGGCTTTTCATAAAGCCAAAAGACCAAATGGTCATGTGCAATGGCAGAAAACAATGCTTAAGTAAGGCGCATCCTGTGGTTAGATGATCTAAGGGCCGCGGGCGTCCCTGGTGTAATGGTAACACATTTATAGTCAAAATGGCGTTTGTTGTAACGATATCTTTGATAATCGTGATGTAACGTGACTAAGTTGAGTAGTAAAAAGTAACAAGTTTCCTTATCTGCTACTCTCTGATCACTAATAGAGGGTGTTCCAAAATTAACACAATATTTGAATTTGACTGTACGTGTGCAGTAAAGTGTTGGTAACCCCAAATCAAATCTGAAGACTAAAAAACTATATTTTTATTTATTTCAAATCTGACCTTAATTTTAGGACATCTTTATAAATTTTTACTAAATATAATTCTAAAAATAATTATACGGGTACCGACATGTTTTTTTGTATAAGGTACTGAGAGAACTGGTCGTCAATATACCCCACTAGTATCGGCACACTGTTTATAGCACAGCCGATTAGATTTCATCGGTATTAGGCAAGCAGCCAGATAAAGATTGACTGGACAGAGCACCTTTCTGTAATAATAAATATCGAGGGGAAACGCAGCATAACTGACCGAGGATGTTGTGATGCGTTGGGTGCTTTCCTTAATGTCTGAACTGGTCTTCTCTCGTTTCCCATAAATTCATTTGCACTAATATTGTTTGCCATAATCATCCCCGATCATAATATTTATTTGCACTATTATCATTTATGCTAATAACGTTTGCCTTAACAACTCAACAGTCATAACTTTTATTTGCCATAAAATGACTTTCTATAACAACATATATCATAATAATTAGTTTCCATAAGTAACACATCTCATAATCGACTCTTGACATAATTAAAATTTGATATAAATATGATTGTTAGGTCAAAATTAATTATCGTTAACACCCCGACTCAGTGCAATCCGACTCGTATCCCATCGTAATCCCGACCTCTTTTTTAAACCACCCAGAAGTAGGAGCCCCGCGAAGCGGGGCTCCGTCGAGCTTAGTTAGTAGACGTCATATAAGGTTTAGTTTTAGGTTTAATTGTAAATAAATTATCTGTGTCGTATAAATTATCTTTATTTATATTATGGTGAATAAAAATTATGGAAAATGGCATTATTGAAAATGAAAATTATGACAAATACATTTATGGATTTAAATTGGTATGACACTTGATCGATTATGACCAATGGAATTAGTGAAAGTCATTTTATGTCATTTCAGGATTATGGCAACTGAAGCGTTATGTCTAATGAAATTATGGCAAATACCAGTATGGCATATGAAATTATGACATTTTAAATTATGGCAAACATTAGTAAACCGTCTGAACTGGCATGCTCTATTATTATAACTTCTGATAAATAATCTTCTGCAAATCATTTCTTTTTGCTAAGCAGCTCATAGATGTTGTTGTGTATTGTATCATCGTCCCGCCTTAAAATCTGGTTTTACAGAAAATTATTACATTTTCCCGTAATGTTTTTTTTCCTTTTCGTTTTATTTATTCTCTAATCCAAGATCACAAAAATCGGCGCTATCGTTTGTGAGTTATAAATTGTGTTTGAAGTTTAAGGCGTACAGAATACGATAGAAGCGGCATATGGTGACGGTGTGGGACAGACCTTTGTCATCCAAAACGTACAGGACATCATGTTCTAAATTATACAGAGACAGCGAGGCAAAGACGTCGTAAGTCGTCGTACTGTACATTTTCTATGACAAAGTAAGATAAGTAGGTAGTATTCCTCTCTCGCTCGAGGCCATGGTGCGAGCCATGCTCTCCAGCGGGAGTAAGTGGGACTGTGCCGCCTCTTTCTGCGAGCAGGTCATGCTCGCGAAGGAGGCGGCGGGCCGGATGCGGGAGAGAACTCTCCCACCCGAGTTCCGCAGTCGGCGCCCTGGGCGCCGCCGACGTGTCTTCGCCGAGGACTATCGGCCTCCATGACCGGGGGTCTGAGGACGGTGAGAGGGCCGCTCACCGTCCTTACAGAAGCAGGCCCATGACGGCAGCGTGACGTGAGCAACTCACGCACGCCCCCCATTTGAAGCGGGGACACACCCGAAACCCCCCATAGACGCGGGATTGCACCCGAACCACCCCCTGGGCGAGGCCGCAGTGGTGGCCGTGGGTCTGTTGGGAGTCACGGGACAGCCTTCCTGAGGGCTTACCCGGGGCTCTCAACCATAGGCTGTTGGGCGTTACGTGAGGTTTTTTAGTCGGTAAGAGTCCGGCATAGCATCCTACGAGGATTTTCCCTCACGTTAAAAAAAAAAAAAAAAGATAAGTAGGTAGTAAGATATTTAATATCTTGCTATTAAACTTACTATTAATATAAATGCCAAAGTTTGTGAGCGTAGATGTGTGGGTGTCTGCGTGTTTGTTACTCTTTCAAGCTCTAACGCTAAACTGATCTGGCTTAAATTTGGTTCAGGGATGGATTATAGTCTAGAATAATACACAGACTACTTTTTAATCCAGGTTTCAATGGAAACAGGAACTAATTTCCATGCAGGCAGGGTCACGGGCGCCATCTAGTTTGTTTATATAGATGAAAGATATTAGACACTCTCACACTGCCACATTTCATTAGGTTTTTTTTTTTTTTATGTTCAGCTCGCCAAATTGACGTCGCCACGATGGATAGCCGTGGCGCATCTTGCGATTGGGGGCCACTTCTTACAGCGGTCCTCAAGTTGGCGGCCCTGTGATGTGCCTCTTCACGCTCCTCTTAAAGAACCCGGGGTTGTAAGATGAGGGAAACACGTGTGCGGGCAGGTCGTTCCAAGTTTTTATAGTTCGACAGAGGAACGATCTTTTGAAACGCTCGGTTCTGGCGAAGATTCTCTCCACTGTGTATGAGTGGCATCTCTGCCCGGCACGCGTTGTTCGGGATCGGAAAGGTGATGGTGGAATCAGATTGAAGAGCTCTTCAGAACATTCGCCGTGATACATTCGGTAGAAGGCAGCCAAGGACGCTACGGTTCTTCGCTGCGCCAACGGTTCGAGGCCTCCCGTCACCTCAGGACAACCAATTATTCGGACAGCACGTCTCTGCATAGCGTCAAGTGCGTCCAACAAGTACCTCGCGGAGTCATCCCAGAGGTGAGAACAGTACTCGACGCAGGGACGAATCTGCGTCTTGTACAGCAAACATCTCTGATGTGGCGTGAAGTACCGTCTCACCTTATTTAGGACTCCGCGTTTCCGCGAGGCCAGCCCAATACAACTCTCTATGTAGTTTTTGTGATTGAGCTCACGCCGGACGTCTATACCGAGAATCTCCAGGTTGTCCTTTAGTGGAACCGTAATGTTCTGAAGAGAGGGTAGGGGTAGGAATGGGGACTTCTTAGCTGTAAACGCACACGCCTGCGTTTTTCTGGCATTGAACTCGACCAGGTTGTCTGAACCCCATTGGGCAATGCGACCCAGGTCCCGGTCGAGATCCGCCACGAGTTGCCGTCTCTTTTCGTCCACGTCACAACGCCCCTCCGCTGGGCGGCCAGAATAGCTCCCATGCAGAGTACTGTCATCCGCATAACAATGAATGCACCCAAGGGACAGCATGTCATTGATATGCAGAAGAAAGAGAGTTGGGGACAATACCGATCCCTGTGGTACCCCGGCATTTACCTGCAAAAAGCAGGAAGCCTGACCATCACAGAGGACCCGTATACGTCGCCCGTGCAGGAAGCTGGCCAACCAGCGGCATAACTGAGGCGATAAACCATATGCCGGCAGCTTGGAAAGAAGCGACGCATGCCATACCCTATCAAAGGCTTTAGCGATGTCTAGGCCAATAGCCAGAGATTCGCCGTGCCTCTCCATAGCCTCACCCCAGGTGTGCGTTACGTACGCTAGGAGGTCACCCGTTGATCGTTTCGGCCTAAAGCCATATTGGCGATCGTTAATTAACGAGTGATCCTCCAGATAGCGCATGAGCTGTTTGTTGATGATTAGCTCGAACACCTTGCAGATGACGGTGGTTACGGCTATGGGTCGATAGTTGGCCGGATCCGACCGATCCCCTTTCTTGGGGATCGGCTGGACGTTCGCCTCCTTCCAAGCCTCCGGCACTTCTCCCGAGGAATAGGAAAGGCGATACAGGCGTGTTAGCGTTGGAGATAATTCAGCTGCACAATTCTTCAGCACCACTGCCGGAATGCCATCAGGACCACTGGCTTTCCGCGTGTCGAGTGACTGTAGCACCGCTCGCACATCGCACTGCCGGATTTTAATATCCGGCATCGTGGTTCCACAGTTGGCGATAGTGGGAGGTTGCTTGCCACAGTCATCAACCCTGGAATTAGCCGCAAAGAGATTGGCCAGCATTTCCGCTTTCTCTTGGGCCTTGTGAGCCAGTGATCCGTCAGGATAGCGTAGCGGCGGCAGCGAGGGCTTGCAAAAGTTGGCCTGCACGGCTTTGGCCAGTTGCCAGTATCCACGGCTGCCCGTCGGATGAGACGTGAGCTCCTGACCAAGCCGCGTGACGCGCTGGGCATCCGCTCTCTTGAAGGCCCTCTTACTGGACCTAGTGGCTCTGTTGTACGCTGCCTTGAGTTGGGCCACATTCGGGTCGCGTACAGCCCGAGCCCTGATCCAGGCGCGGTAAGCCGTCTGTTTTTGTTGAACAGCTACGGCGCACTCACGCCCGAACCAGGGGCGGGCTTTGCGGATGCTGGCAACATCAGTGTATGGAATATAGTATTCCATACCTAAAGCTATCTCACCAGCAACCGCAGAGGCGCTTTCCGATGAAGCCCTCCCTGCAAAGCAGCGCTGACTCCACGGGACGTCTCGTCGTCGTTCTCGTAGTCCGTCCCAGTCTGCTGACGAGTAGTGCCACAGTCGCCGCGTCACCTCTACTGCCCTTGCAGGAGATGACACCTGCAGGCTGGCACGCACAACACAGTGGTCGGATGTACCCAGTGGGGCGCTAACCGACACACTGTACTGTGCTGGGTAACTCGTCAGCAGTAAGTCCAGCAGGGAGGGTTCATGGTCTGACCTGTCCGGTATGCGCGTAATCCCGCGCACCACTTGGGTCAGACCATGTGAGAGAGCAAACGCGTGGGCGGCCCGTCCCGCTGGATCGGTCACGCGGGACCCCAGCCACTCAGTGTGGTGACCGTTGAAGTCCCCCAGAAAAACCAATTCAGCGTTCGGGAACCGCACCTGCGCGTCGTCAGCCCCCTCGCTGAGGTGCTGAAACAGCCTTGTTATCCCAGCTGTCCCTGAGTGGGATCGATAGACACACACGTAGATCTGACTCGTGGAGCCGTGATCTACGTGCAGCCAAAGGACGGAGAGGGAAGGGTCCTTAAGGCAGCGCAGCCGGCGACAGCAAACATCCGCCCTAACAAACGCGCACACCCCAGCTTTTTCTCGAAATAGTTCCTCGATGATATAGTAATATTATATTAATAACAGTAAAATCATTAACCATATTCAATAGAAATAAGTGAGAATATATCAGTATAATTAAATTGTGCGGTTTCAGTTGATATGGCATAGTGTTTTCGTGTGGAAGTGTGTGAATAGTGTGCCATAAACTTAGAGCTTAGTGATTTTGTTATATGTGAACTTTTGTTTTATTTATCTTCATTTGTTTCATCAATTTTCATTTATTTTGTTGTAATGGTGTGGTGACTCAAGTAAATTCCTAACCAGATATTGCATCGTCATCGTATTAAGTTTTTCCAAGACAGAATACACCCCGTTATGGTGAATATAATTTGCATTTTAATGTGTTTTGTTTATAAGTACTTAAAATACAATGATATTCTTGCGTAAAAACTTGAAAATTAAGACCTTTATATTTTTTTTAACGTGAGGAAAATCCTACATGGATGCCATACCGGAATCCTACCGACTAAAAACCACATGTATCTTATTTAACAGCCTACGGTTGGAAGACCCGGGTAAGCCCTCGGAAGGATACCTCAGGACTCCTAACAGACCTACGGCTACCACTGCGGCCTCACCTAGGGGGTGGGGGGTTCGGGTGCCATCCCGATTTTGAGTTGGGGGAGGGGGGGGGGGGGGGTGAATCTGTTACGGCACGCTTTTTTATAGATACGAGGATAATATTAGTTTATAATTAGTGTTATCTCTTTTTACTATTTGATTTACTATAGCCTGTTTATTGAAAAAGGAAATCCGTTTCATTTTATGTCTCCTGAACCAGTTTCCATGCGATGCATAGACAGAAAAATTTCGTTTTGGGAAATAAATTTCAAGTTGTAACCTATAGGTACGCCTATTAGATGTCTTAAAAGGTGATTGGATTCGAACGTTTCGACTATAAATCAACTAGTGTCGGATAAGTTTACCGTTAAATTTTACGAAGCCATTAATCATCTCTGAAGTAAAGAGCACGAACAGTGCTTATTCGTGGGCATAGAGCGGAAAAGTCTTTTTGAACAAATGGCTGGTCGCGTTCACTCTTCAGTGTTCATTAGTGTACACACATCAACAAAGTCTAGGGAACAAGGACATTTCTAGTTTTTATTTAAAAACCCTTTCTTGTAAAAGTGAGTGTTTTATATCAATAGAAGGGTATTTTAATACCGTTTTTAATTTTAATTTTAATAAAAACATTCTCATATCATTTTTTTTTAGAAAGAATTGAATAGTGCCAATATTGAGTATTACAACCTTCTATGACTAGGCACAAAAATAACGAGGTAGTAAGAAATACAATAATTAACCGTACTTTAAACGTTTTAAATAATCTGTAGGACCTCCTAAAGCATTAGCAACAGCTCGAAAACGGCGTGGCATACTTAGTATGAGATTGTCAATCATCGTCTGTGGAATATGGCTCCATACACTGCGAAGGTGTAAAAAAAGTTGCTCTTCAGTGTTCAGATTTTCCAAAGAATCACTGAAAGCTCTTCTCCCAAGCAAATCCCAGGCATGCTCTATGGGATTGAGGTCGGCAGACTGAGCAGGCCATTCTAACGTCGTAATATTGTGCTCGCTTAACGCATTGACCACTACCCTCCGGTGTGTGACCGTGCATCATCTTGCATGAACATAAAATCTTGACCGAACTGCTATCGATGAGGGTTTACCATGTGGTGTATAACCTCCTGAATGTATTGGTATGCATTAAAATTGCCCTGTATCCAAACAAGGTCGGTCCTTCCACCAAGGCGAATTCCAGCCCATACCATGATTGTTCCACCTTGGTAAGGATGAACTTCTTGCGGATTCTGGAGACGACTCCGACGTCCAGGAACTCGCCATATATGCACTCTTCTCGAATCAGGATGAAAACCGAAGCGAGTTTCGTCGGAAAACAGAACCCGTGCCCATTGATGGTCGGTCCACTGTAAATGTGCGTTAGCCCACAATAAGCGACGACCTCGATTTCCACGTCGAAGAGCTGGAACCCTAAGCGGTCTGCGAGCATGAAGATTGGATTCGTGTAGTCTTCTCCTGACAGTTTGATCGCTAATAACCACTTGATGCTGAGACTGGAGGCTTCCGACCAACTGACGAGCAGTAATCGTGGGTTGCCGCCTTGCGGAATTTTGCAAGAAACGATCTTGTCGCGGGGTAGTAACCCTATTTCGTCCCCTGTGACGTTCGGCAACATCCCCTGTAGACCTGTAGCGTGCCCATAATCTGCAAATTACGCTTGGTTGGGTGTTGACAGCATCCGCTACGTCGCGTTGAGTTCGTCCAGCTTGCAGCATACCAACAGCTCTTAACATCTCTTCGCGACTTAAATGACGACGTGACATGATGACTACAGTAACAAAAATGCACAAACCATACGTATAAGACGTATTATTGATAATAAACGTTATTTACAATCAAAGAAAATAATTTTTATTTTGCCTCAGAGAAACTGCACAATCAAACACTTTTAAAAGTTTTCCCTTCATATTCGAAAATCATTACTTATTTAAATTTATTTTTAAATTTCGAACAACTCTGTAATCGACTTTATTCTATTTTTATTTATTTGCTGCCAGTTATTTGCAAAACAAGATTTACACGAAAAAAAAATTAGGGTCATCTTGTTCCCTAGACTTTGTTGAGGTGTTTAGTTACAGCTAAGTTATTTTTCCCCAAAGGATACAAGGTTAAAAATGTGGAACACGATCACGTCTTATATGAAGTACTTGGGGTATATGATCCGGTAGGGGTAATTATGGAGCGGTAGTAGAAACTCTACGCTGCGATTTTATGGTCCATGGTCCTATAGGGCTTACGTGTGGTAAGTAAACCTAACGGCAGAGTTGCAATGCTGTGACCTTCTTAGCGTGGCGCCTCCAAGAGAGCTGGAAGAAGGAAAGCCTGCACTGCAAATTAATCGAAGATTAGAAAGGCCAACTTCAAAGGTGATCGTGGAGGAGTGGAAGAACCATCATGAAGAATTGTTGACGAAGGCACTACGGTTATAGTTTTTCGTACCGACGCCGACGGATTCTTCCACTTACTGGGCACGATTGCTCGCGTAAGGTTCTAGAATTTTCTTTCGAGGGTATTCCATTTCTATTGATATATCAGCGATGATGTAATACGGTGTCAGATGCAGACCGTCATGCCCATGACATCATTAGTTCACCTCGCTCTATGATGTATAATGTTATATTTATTTAACAAGAAATATAACGTAAGTATATTTCATTAAAAAAGTAACAATAAATTTATAGGTCTCTGGTACTTTATACATTCTACTAACACACTTAGGTCAAGATAAAGGGCATTGTCCCAGTAATAACCTCCTTTAATCCGGACAAAAAAGAAAAAAAGTATGTATAGTCGTATACGTATCCATATGTGCGGTTCACTAAAGAACCTTATTTCGTCATACAAAAGGGCCCGTGCTTTGGAATAATGAGGTTCTCGCAAGAGTGCACTTGAGCTTCGTTCCTCCTATTTCAAACTCGACTTTACAGCTCCAAGATATGAGATGTGTAACAAACTTTGAGCAGACTCTTTTGTTGAGTTACACTTTATTACACCTCTTGTGTGTTATCGTATGGCTTATGAATACCTACTTGTAAACTAAATTATGTGTAAAATTGTAGGTGAATTTTGTAAAGAACGTTCTTATTGCTAGAAATGTGGTAGTAGGTATTTAAGTCTATAATCTTTTTGATAAGATAAATCATAATAACATTATGATATCAATGAGTTATAAATATACTACAGGTATAGGGAACCCAGATTTTCTGTCTACGTACCTTCTAGGCATTCAGAGGGGCCTTCGAAAGCAAAGCTATGTGAGTCGGATCTTTTAACGTTTGGCCTTTTCGGTGGTCCGGTTGAGGTAAGGTGGAACACCAAGTTGGTTTAAGGTATAGTCTGAGGAAGTGAGGATACACCTCTCCGGGGTCAAGTGTTCTAGACTTAGCCAAAATGTACACCCCATGTAATAAAAAAACCTGCAATCTGTTATTTTGTTGAAATTTTTCTTTTAGTTTTTTGACCCCTTGTCATATTACTACTAAAGAGTTATAATTATAGTAGAAGCATAAAATAAAATAACAATCATGATAAAAGAACACATTGATATATCAAAAGTCAGTACCTGCCCAAAGTCACAAACAATTGGCAAATTTATCATTCTTATATTTCCTGAAATTTTTATACGAACGAAAATTGATAAGTATATAAAACTAGCAACGTTTTGTAAAACATCAAAGCCTTGTAGATTGTAAGGCGAGATACAAAAAAAAAATATTACGGTCCAATTTCACAAACGTTTACCTGAAGCAATATATTATATCCTTTTATTATCCGTATAGTTGGGCGGGATCAATAGGAATTCCTTCAGAAATGTTGTGTCATTGTTTATGGAAAGTCATTCCAATCAGACTGTACAAAGGACGGACATATCGTTCCTGTCTTGTATATAGTCGTTAATCTTAATCTTCATATCTTGTTGGTCATGCTTGGCTAAGTTGAATAATGGAAATACATAAAATAATAAACATTTGAATCCCGGTATGGGTGTAGAAGGCTTTTGTGCTAACTTTGGTGGTTTATCATTTGTTTTATAGGTGAGGTTTATGTGTAGTCATCATTATTCTTCTCTTTGTTTGCTAGTAGCCTACTTAGCTCGAATTTCATGTAGTCTGCTAGTTGTCAGCTAGAGCGCATAATAATTTCAGTGCCTTATTTTGCAAAGTGATAACAATGGATTAAAAGACAATGGTTTACGTGGCTGCAATAAAATATTAGAAAAAGTCAACTAAATACCTTATCTAATTTTTTTTTGGGAGGGAAACATAATAGCATCAATTTTAAATGATGCTCTCTTTCAAAATTTCATTAGGGTTTCTACTTACCTACAATAAAAAACTAGTTAAGTGCGAGTCGGACTTGCACATTGAGGATTCCGAACCAAAAATCACCTTTGTTGTATGGAAGCTCCCTTTAAATATATTTTTAGTTTTTTGTTATAGTGGCAACAGAAATACATTATCTAATAAAATTTCAGGTCTTTAGCTATCACGCTTTCGTGAGATACAGCCTCGTGATAGACAGATCGACAGACAAATCACAAAGTCCAAGTAATCCCGTTTTTACTCTTTGGGTATGGAAACCTGAAATATTAGAATCTGTGTTTACCATTTAGTTACTAGGTTAATTGACAGATGATCGCGGTGAACTTTTTTTAATACTAGTTGTTTTGATGTAGACAATAACGAGAGAGAGAGAGAGAGAGAAAGACAGAAAACTATATACTTGGTTGTCTCTATCCTTACACTTTTTCTTTTCATAAAATCAAATTCACACCGAGCCGAAAGACGTTAATCAATTATCACACTATAGTTACCAATTAGACAGAGTTCCAAGTAAACAGAGATAAACTTTTTTCAGTCAGTTAAAAAATCAAAACGTTGTTCCACAAAAAATAATCAAGCATCTTTTAAACATCTTTGACAATATTTTAAAAGATACAACTTATTTTAAAAATACTAACATAAGAATGTAACAAGTAAAATGAGACAATATCATAAAATAACAATCAAATTAAACTCACAAAATATTTTCATCATTCTCCGACCAAGATTCAGATATGAATAACAGTTCTGGTATTCCCGATATTTTGCATTTCAAAATGCTGAAACAAAAGCTGAAATGGGCATACCTTTAATTGGGGAGATGAGTGAAATACTCCGTCAGATCAATACAATGTAACAATCTGAAGGACAAGGTGGTGGAACTTCGTCAGCTCGTTTGCCCCCACACGATCTAGAAAGTTATCTTGGAGTGCATCGGAATTACAACGTGCTTCCAACTTCGGGATTCGAATCGGGATATGAGTTTTAAATGTGATCATGCTGGATAAGCTTCTTTGCTTTGGTTTGAGCAAGGTATAAAATCCAACGGTGAAACTATGCAAAGCTGTTAGAATGAAGTGATTATAATCCTGTTTAGATGGAATGAAAAATAAAATGAACACTAAAGGACAAAGTCAAAGAAAGAAGTGGCTAGACGTGGACGACAGGGTTCCGTCAGCTTGAAACGATGAAATCTTTAGTATGGTGTGCAGCAGATGTTAATTAGGCACTAGCATCAGTTGCATGACACGAGGGCTAGCAATTCACCTATTTGCTTATGGACACCAATACCAGAAGACGTAGGATGCCTTTTAGTACAACTACCTGCGTCAGTGGTTCAACACAATGGCATACACGACAAAAGCAATAAAAAATCAGTAGAGAGTGCAGACAATGAGATGTTGTGATATGGGCAAACATAGCAATTATTTTAATGCGTTACTTTGACTTGACTTCCTTCCGGCGCATAATGACACATTCGCGTTATATCACATTGACGCAGTTTATCACCTTCGCAGACTGTCACGCCAACTGCGCTATACAAAATGCCTATGTTCCTTCTAGATTTGTTCTATTTAAGTGTTATCAAGGTACACATTTGTGTAAAACGCTACGTGCTAACTTTGATGAGATACCTACGAGAATAAGCAAACTTCGAGTGCGCTTGAATGATAAGTTTTACAAGTGGAATTGGGAATTCCGGGTTCTTAATGTTGATAAAATGAGGACTGAATTCTACCTATTATATTTAACAATACTATATATTAATGTTAATGAAATATTGTATGTCTTTATGAAGTGACGTTTGGTAACCATGACATGTCATAATGGCACGCATTAAACTTGATGGGTATTCGACTTATTATGAAAAATTATTTTGAAGTTTTAATGTTACCCTTTTATGGCTCAAACTGGACTGCTAAATCTTAAGTCGTGTCCATTTTGTATGAATACTCTCCATTATTATTACAACGAAAAGAAAGCCGTCAAATTTCTCTAGGCGCCGAAAAAAAAAATCGTATTTCCACTTTATTGATTAACAGCGCAACGCTTTGTTGTCTGCGCGAGAGACTGATTATGAGATAATTGATTAGCTTACCTTGTTTATAAATTACCAAAAAAGTACTCTCCAGATTTAAGTAAAAAGACTAAAATAATAAGCAACATGAATAAAATGTTCAGCCGTAATGAAAGCAAAATAAAATTTATTTCTCGCTCATTCTGTATTTAAACGTTATCAGCCATTCTACAAAGGGAGGTGTTGATGCAAATGAACGAAATAATCTGTATGGATATAATACATTTTGCTCTGTGATGAAAGGTTGTTGTCAATATTTTTATCGTACAATAAGAGGCTTTCGGAATTGAGCGAGCACTCGCATAAAGTTACATGACGAGGGAAAATGAAAAAGTTGTCACTGAAAATACCGTCGATACAAGAGTTGAAGCAAATGGAAAAACTTTGTCGTTCGCGATAGAAAGAAAATTAAAAGCTTTTGATTTTTAGTTGACATTCGTATTATTAAATCTAAAAGCCGGAGAGATGAGAATTTAGCTACTAATATCACAAAGACAGTGTGATGGTTTGTGCAGGTACATTAATGTATCACTAATAAATTACCAACAAATTATGGGTAAAAAGATTGCAAAAAGGGCTCTAAGTATAATTATCACGGATTAAGCCGGGCCACTTTGAAAACTAAACTAGTTTATTTAATAAAATACAGTGAAATCTAACCAAAACTTTCATTTTAAAATTGCATTCTACAAACTTTGCGCTGTTAATCCATTCAGGGACCAACTTAAAGCAGCTTTCGGTGGGCTTTACTCTGTCGGACACCGCATGCGGATTTTGTCGGACAGTTGCAAGTGGCGCATCCTGTACATAGATTAATGTGTGACGCATACCGCATGACGCCTGGCGTTCCGGCCACTTTGTAGTTTTGATTTTATGATTTCATGGACGAGGTCACGTGGGCCCGGTTAAACCAACAATTTATATCTTTGTACTGGTTGACTAAAACACTGTTTCGTTTTATAAATATTAAACACGTAATTTTAGTAGGTACAGTACTCATTGTTTGCTTGAAGATGACAGTGTTTTGGTAACATGTGTAACTGTAATAACGTGTTTGGTTGCAAAAATATATATAAACCTCTTTGTACATAGCGATATTTATTATTGGAAACGGAATTCTTTGTCGGTCGAATATTGATATAATCCAGGTGTATTAGTATTAGTTTTTTTAGAGCAAGGGTTACATTTATCCCGTATCTTTTATAGTAAACAATTTTAGATACGTCCATCGGAAACCTATCTGATAAAGTAGTATTATACCATTACAATAAATGATTCAATTTCCTTTACACAAGTATCGGATCCACTTAAGTATAATGGTAGTAATATAAGAGAAGAAATACTTTTCTTGCTGACGCTCCTTTTACGATAATGACAGAAAATGCGGTCCAATATCTATAAAATATTACAATCTACTCGTCTAAATGCCGGACCGGACTGGACCGGAATGACAACCTCGCCCATAGTTCTGATTGGCAGAATTAACTTTAACCGAGCGAATAAGCTTTTGTAACGTATGGATTATTGAATAAATGAATGTATTATGAAAAGGAACAGTACCGAAAATATTCCAGGTAGAAAATGAATGTTTTTTATTCATTTACTAGTTGAGTAGCATTGAAAACCTTTAAATCTAAGGCCCGTTCAAGAGTAAACTTAAGAGCATGTACTTGTAAGAAGTGGAAAGTCATAGTCCGTGCCTATCCTACTATTGGGAGCTATGCATGTTGAGCAGCATGACTTATTTTAAAGCTGTGTAGCAGCCCTTGAACTCATAGTGGTGCCTGTACATTATCACACCACCTATTACGTGTACCAAGGTACAAATGGTAAAATGTGTCTGCCTGCTTCTTCGAGAATATGGGCGTGACTAAAAAGTGTGCAAGTGTGACAAACAATTGAAAATGTAAACTTTCGTATAACTATTCTAACTATACTTACATGATTATTGTAATCCCTTAGATACCTATAGAGATAATTAGCTGTTTGTAAAGTTATGGGCCACTAATACGCAACAATACAAATCTTGACGTATCGTGTTTATTACGTAATCAATACAGAATTTCGATACTCACCATTAACTGTGTTTCATTGCAAATTTATACTCCCGTTTCACTTACACTCGAGAGCAATGAATCCGGGTCACTTAAAGAATGTTAAAAATCTCGGAAACTAAAAATGATAGGTTAATGCAATAAATTGTATTTAATAGACAATGTAATACTCCTTAAATGAAAGTAAAAAAAATATGAGTCACCATACATTTTATTAACACAAAATTACATAAAGAAAAAACTGCCGATCTCTCCTTAAAACAAAAATAGGAAACATGAAATTTTTGAACTTTATTACGATTTTCTTGAATTTTAATACTTCGTATTGCCTCCTCGTGCTTCCATTACTGCGTTTACGCGGTTTGGCATGCTGTACACCAAGTTCCTTATACGATTTTGGGGAATATTCTCCCATTCCTCTGTGAGAGCAATTTTGAGCTCACGAAGCGTGATTGGGGGAGGGTTTCGTTGTTTTACGCATCTGCCTAGCTCGTCCCAAGCATGCTCGATCGGGTTGATATCCGGGCTGCGCACTGGCCACTCCATACGAGTAATGTTCATCTCTTGAAGGTAGTCATTCACAATCCTACCTGTATGAGGTCGGGCATTGTCATGCATAAATATAGCATCCTCACCTAAATTGACCATAAATGGACCAACGTGATCATTGAGGATTTCTTCCACATATCTTACGCTAGTTAAAGAGCCGTTTTCTATGATCACCAGCTCTGTGCGACTTTCAGAAGAAATTCCGGCCCACACAAGTACAGACCCACCACCGGCTACTTTTTCTTCGATGCATGCTTGCTTGAATCTTTCCCCTGGTCTTCGATACACTCTGTGTCTTCCATCGTGCTTGTAGAGCATAAATTTTGATTCGTCGGAGAACATAACTTTTGACCAATCTTCAATACTCCAATTTACGTGGCTCTGGGCATACCTTAGTCTCGAAATACGATGCCCACGCTCCAGTTTAGGGCCGTTTGCAGGTCTAAGGGGTTTTAAGTTAGATTCAGCAAGCCGACGTCTTAATGTCCATGCACTTGGGTTACTTCCTCCGAGGCGTCGAAACTGATTGGTGAGTTCAGTTCCTGTGAGAAAGCGATTTCGAAGCATGGTGTTCACCAAGTATCGGTCTTCTCGTGCTGTGGTACACCTGGTTCTGCCCGTTCCTGGTCTGCGTAGGTTAGAACCAGTTTCTTCGTAACGTCGGAGAACTCTTTGTACTGTTGACAGCGACACACCGACAGTCCTGGCTGTATCGCGCTGACTCCGGCCGGTTTCCAGCATTGTAAGTATTCTGGTGCATTCTTCAGGCGTAAGCGACATAATTTCAGCTTGATTAATGAATATAGAGCACTATCAACATGGTTTATGTACCCACATAAATGACAGATTACAAACAAAAGCAACACCAAATGCTGTAATTTCGTAGTTCCATCTTCGAAAGTGGCCCTTTTTCAAATTTGATTTTTTTATGATATAACTTTACAATAACTAAGAAGTTTTAATACCTTCATTTAAGGAGTATTACATTGTCTATTAAATACAATTTATTGCATTAACCTAGCATTTTTAGTTTCCGAGATTTTTAGGATTCTTTAAGTGACCCGGATTCATTGCTCTCGAGTGTATTTATTTATTTGTTTAACAATTTATGTACACACATAATATGTTACAGAGATACATAGTTAGGAAAAAAGAGTACAATGGCACTGCTTATTTCTATAAGAAATCTCTTCCAGCAGGCCAGCGAGAGGAGAACATGATATTGAATAATTCAGAGAGGTAGAATAGAAGTGTGTGAGATAACTAGGTAGAATCAACTATTTATACATACTATACAAATACCATTACTATACAAATACAAAAATATTAAAATATATATATATAAATATATACATATTTATAACAAAAAATAAATAAAAATACTTACATACGTGAGATTACATTTTTATAGAAAAAAATACTAAAAAAAAAATTTAAATAAAAAATAGAACCGACATCATACAAATCCATAAAAATTAAATTTACTTAGCACAAAGTAATATGTATTTTGATTTATCAGATTCTATCTAATATCATATTGAAGTCGGCGCCAAGAAAACCCATAGGTTTAGGTAGGTATTATTAATGGCACCAACTTCAATATTATATTAGATAAAATCTGATAAATCAAAATACATATTTCTTTGTGCTAAGTAAATTTTATTTTTATGGATTTGTATGAAGTCGGTTCTATTTTTTATATAATTTTTTTTTTTAGTATTTTAAGTGACGGGTGGACCGAAAAGTATATCTATCTAGGTGTAAAGTTCTCATCAACACAAATCAATCAAGCCGAAACACAAGGTAACAGCTGTAAATCGTTAAGGAATTCCCTCGACTGTCTTTCGGTTCCATCATCAGATCGACTAAAGACCTTCAGTAAATTGTAGTACATTAAAGCACTTGATCAAAAAGTTAACAAAGGCACTAGTTGTCCCTACAATTTTCGGTAGCTGCCCTCGATTTCTCCTGGATCCCAGCATCAGATCCTGATACCCTGGATATGGGACCACCTCAGAAGTATCCTCTTTCAAAGAAAAAAAGAATTTTCAAAATCCATCCATAATTGGCGCCGCTATCGCGTAACATACATACAAAAAAAAAAAACATAGCGTACGAATTGAGAACCTCCTCCTTTTTTGAAGTCGGTTAAAAAAAGGCATTATCTGTTAAGTGGTAGAGAGATAGTATTCGCGGACTTTCTTCTTAAAATTCGCAACTGTGTTAACGTCTCTGATATCAGGTGGCAGAGAATTCCACAGTCTAACCGCATGAACTGAAAAAGAGTAAGAATAGAAATCGGATTTATGGCGTGGGAGTTGAAGGATGGAACGAAGGTGTGTCCTGCAAGGAGCATCAGGAGAGCGTGCAAATGAGAACCGCTCCTAAAGGTAGGACGGGTATTTAGGGTTGTACAGTATATTGAAGAGGAGACAGAGTATCCGAGTGTTCCTGTGAAGACGGATTGGGAGCCACTTGCGTTCTCGGCGAAAATGAGAAACATGATCATACTTTCTAAGGTTAAAAATAAATCGAATGCACAAATTTTGTAGCCTCTCAAGTTTATCTAACAGCTCCTCTGTGGCATCTAAGTAGCAGGCATCAGCGTAGTCTATAATGGGCTGAATAAGAGTCTGCGCAAGAGTGATCTTAATGTTCAAGGGCAGGAAAGCCTGGAGACATTTCAAGGAGTGAAAAGTGAAATGCGCCTTCTTGCTAACCTCGCTGACTTGTGCACTCCAAGATAAGTGAACATCCATTACCATTCCCAAGTTCTTAACTTTGTCGGAGAGGGGAATACAGATTCCATCCAATAGGACAGGCGGCAGAGACGGCTGATCTAGTTTGCCCACCATATATCTACTGCCTATAATTATGGCCTGTGATTTTTTCGGGTTTAAACGTAAACCGACTGAATTAGCCCAGTCGCTTATGCAGGCCAAGTCTTGATTCATGGTTGCTATGCCAGACGGGGCATCGTGCACCATGAAATGATGATATAGCATATGATACTCTCATATGATGAGTCCTAAAATTTCAAACAGGCGTAATAATAATTTAATTACACTTGGGCGTAAATTTTCTGTTTGTCAAACATTTTCATAAAAGAGGATTCTGAAATAATAAACAGTTTGATATCGTTATTTGACGCTTCCGCATTAAAATGGCCGCTAATAAAATAAATGGAATCTGAGCAGTCAACAATAACACTCCCAATAATTTCTGTTACTGTTCTGTTGTAAACTTGTTAATATTGTAACGGATTTGTTTCATTGACATATTTTTTAAAATATAATTCTATTGGTATTCATAAAAGGCCTTGTGAAATGTAGACTTTTAGTTTATCTCTGCTTACACATTCCGATGATGAATGTAAACCAAACTTTGTTCTAAAAATAAATAAGGGGTTGAAAACAATAGAAAATTTGTAAATTTTTAGAATCCAATAATATAATACAATACATTTAAGCAATTCCGTGAACGAGGGAGAAGACGCCCACTCGCCAAATAGACCAACGACCAGGAAAAGATTCAAAGTAGGACTGAACGCGGAAAGCGCAAGACTGTGTCTCGAATTGGAATTAGAGACTAACATAGACTGACTTAATTGATAAAATGTCCTAAAATTACAGAAGACATTTCTCCCGATAAATTAGAATCAATCATTTTCTGATGTTTTGGGAAAAAGTTGTGCTAAAGATGTTGTTGTTGTTGTGTTGACTACATACGGCTGACAACATAAGCAGCATCATCAACCAAAAGTTACGGACAGCTTTATAAAAATTGTTTGACAAATAAAGGGTTTCGATAAAAAAAAAATATCGCCATCTGGAAACGGAGACTCTTACTCACCACATTCCAAATGAATATGCTGCCATTTAGACATTTCCAGCTTCAATCGTTCGCTTCATTCACGGCATACCTGGATAAAAGTAGATTAAAGAGCTTCTATTTTCAATTGATAAGTTTTATTAAAGAAAAGATGGATTTGATGGAACAGCTACTGTGTGTTGTCCTACACACTGAATTACAGATTAAAATAGTTTCAGTTTTGAACTGCTCAATCAATCATATCAGCTGACTAGCTGATGCCCGCAGCTTCGCCCGCGATGGCGCTGTATGTGAAAAATGATTTTCCCGCTTTTCTGTTGAAATTTTTGCTGAATTTTCTTTGTTATAAACCTCACGGAGCCCGAGACCTTTCCAACGAATGCAAAACCGTGGAAATCGGTTCGTGCGTTCTGGAGTTATATCGTCAGGAAAGAAAACCCGACTTATCTATATATATAAAAACAAGAACTGACTGACTGACGATCAACGCACAGCCTAAACCGCTGGGTCTAGAACCATGAAATTTCGCACAAATGCTCCTTATGTCACGTAGGCGAGCAATAAGAAGGGATTTTTGGAAATTCAACTCCTAAGGAGGTAAACAAGGGTTGCAAAGTTTGTATGGGACAACGTGATTCCTTGGTCCGATCTTCAAATTTGGCATACAACATCTTTAACTGAATTGATAGGGGACGTGTTTTGTATTTTATTGAAATTTGTCTTTTATCATGGTTAAAATGGGGTAGAAAAATATTTTGGGTGGAATTGCCCCAAAGTTCATATTAGTACTTCTTAGTCGGTACTTTTGAATTTTTTTTTGACACATGTTTGACAGCTCAATACGAGTTTTTAAAAAAATGGTGTTAATTTATGTTAAATGTCCAAAATCAAATAATTTTATTCAAACTGCTAAATTTATTGATTTTTGCCCTTCAGTATGCGGAATTGCCTTCATATTTTGTATGTCAAAAATACATTTGTGAGAAGGGAAACCTGTACATGACTGGCTAGGAATTATGAAAGAACAAGTTCTAGGTAAGGTGTACACAGTTCATCCGAATAACACGAGAGTATTTATAACAATCTTCGCTTACTTTCTTATTTTATACGGTGATAATACAAACGACCAGAGGCGTTAAAGATGAACATTTAGCGGATGAAAGTACGGGTTGCTTCAGCCTCAAAAGTCTGAAGACCTACATAATCCAGAAATACTAAAAATAAAGAAGTTATGATATCAACTCCTAATCAAATGCAGAGAATGCTCTTTATACCAATTAACAAAGACATTATTTTTTGCAAAAATATAGATTTACTCTCAATACGTAACGTATGTTTTTATTTATTTAGTCAGAATTATATCTATACATATAAAAACAGTAATGTAAAGTGCCAGCGGGCTGGCCACAGAAGACGACAGACGATGGCAGATGGATCAAACGAGTTCTAAAGCGGGCATCGCGACTTTGTCCACCCGCCAGATGGATCGAGGATCTAGAAGAGGTCGCAGGCTGGATGCGAAAGGCGCAGGACGTAAATTAGGAGGCCTACGTCCAGGAGCGTACATGCTGATTTGATTTATATAAAAACAAAAACTGACTTAAATTCTGATCGATATCTAGAACCTTGAAATTAGATTAATGGCATAGGTGCGCGAAAGAAACGGTTTTTAGGGTTCGTACCCTTAAACAGGGTCCTGTTTATTCACGAGACTTCGGTGTCCGTTTGTCTGTCTATCTGTCCGAAATGAAGCTGTATCTCAGGAATCGTGATAGCTAGAGAGCTGAATTTTCAGATGATATATTCTGTAGCCACTATGACAACAAATACTAACGTCAGAAAAGGGCGGGGGGGGGGGGATTACGGGGGATTATTTTTTGGTACAGAACCTTCTGTGCGCGAGTCCGCTTCGCACTTGTCCGATTTTTATACCACTAAGATGGCAGAGAAGCTTACGGTCCACCTGATAGTTGGTTACTGTAGCGGACTAATTCGCATATTGAACGTTTGCAACACCAGTGGCGCTGCTGCATTTCAACCCATATTTCCCTTGGCACTACCGCTTGGCACCCAGTAGAGTCACGGGAAAGTAAATTATCCCGTAACCCACTGATAGTGCTTCGAATTAGGTTCGTTTAAAATAACCATTATAATGAAAATCAAATTAGTGCCAAAATAATACAACAGGAGTATGTACACGCGACAGAAAACCACGCGAAAAGAATAGAAGTGACGGGGAACCTTTCTATTTCTTTCTCTATTACGCAAACGAAGTTGCGCGGGTCAGCTAGTTTTTATATAATAGATAGCTGTACATTACTGAATGTGTCGCCCAAACATTTTGGGAGAGTGATTGGACTTACAGTACTACGGTAAGATGTTTTCGGTTGTTCGGGGTACTTTTTTTTTATTTTGCGGGAAAATCCATCATGGATGCTATGCCGGACTCCTACCCACTGAAAATCCTCACGTAACGCCCAACAGCCTATGGTTGAGAACTCCGGGTAAGCCCTCGGAAGGATGTCCCATGACGCCCAACAGACCCACGGCCGCCACTGCAGCCTCGCCTAGGGGGTGGGGGTTCGTGGTACTTAGTTATGACCACATCTGTTACTCAGCAGGTGCACTTACGTTGAGGCTAGCTTGGTACCCGAAGATCGTGTTCGGGCTCCATTGCCCCCTTTGAACTACTACTGCATACTCTGCTACTGAAATATCATTTGGACCCGTTACATAATAAATATAAAAGACTAGATTATGCTCGCGAGGAATTCGTTATTGTCTCTCATTGTGATCCCATATTCCCGGGATAAAAAGTAGCCTATAGGTTATTCCAGACAGAATCTGTTCCTGTACTGAATTTCAGCGCGATCAGATCGGCCGTCAGAACATAATTTAATAACAAACATCCAAATATCTTCACAAACTTTCACATGTACATAATATTAGTGAGATAATACTGGTAGATTATTCATACATTAAAAGTCGCGTAGTCCTCAACAGTATAGGTGGACACATCACACAATACATGCTCATATGTCTCTAGTTGTATTTCGACCCACCTAACAAGTAGTGAGCCTATTACCGTAGAAAAGTGATAATACTTTTGATTGGGATGACTCCGCGAGGACTTACAGACGCGTTTGACGCTATGCAGAGACGTGCTATCCGAATAATTGGTTGTCCTGAGGTGACGGGAGGCCTCGAACCGTTGGCGCAGTGACGGACCATCTAGCTTCCTTGGCTGCCTTCTACCGAATGTATCACGGCGAATGTTCTGAAGAGCTCTCAACCTGATCCCACCCTCTCCTTTCCGATCCCGAACAACGCGTGCCGGGCAGAGATGCCACTCATACACAGTGGAGAGAATCTTCGCCAGAACAGAGCGTTTCCAACGATCTTTCCTCTGTCAAACTATAAAATCCTGGAATGACCTGCCCGCACACGTGTTTCCCTCATCTTACAATCACGGGTTCTTCGAGAGGAGCGTGAAGAGGCACATCACAAGGCCGCCAACTTGAGGACCACTGGCCGAAGTGGCTCCCAATCACTAGATGCGCCACGGATTTCCATCAGGCTGGTGGCGACGTCAATTTGGCGAGCTAAATAAAAAAAAATACTAAATCTTGCAATAAATAATTACATAATTTCCTTAACAGTAAATTACCTCAACACAAACGAGTTACGAAAATATGACACGGAATGTACAAAATGTGGACTGCAGTGTTACGTTATTTTGGACTCATTAAAACTCGGCTGATTTTGAGCACATACATTGCGAATGAGAACTTTGTTCGTTTTATGCAGTAAAATGGATTAAATTCGGCCACAGCTGGATTGTCTGCGTAATGGACATCCTGTACATGAAAACGCTGTGCAAACAAACTAGAAGAGTATATTCAGAAAATAACATGCGTAAATTTAAAGACTGTCTTCAAAATCAGACTTTTGAGGAGGTTTATCAAGAAATAAATGGCACCGAGTGCTTTGACAGTTTTATGATGTTTTCAAGTCACTTTATGATACATGTTTCCCAGAGGTTGCAGTAAAAATACGTACTACAGCTAAACCAAAATGGGTAACCCGTGGAATCCGAGAATGCAGTAAAAGAAAGCGAGAGCTTTTGTGGAAATTTAGGCTAATTCCAAATGCATACAATAAAAACCAGTTCAAAACCATTTCAAAAAGATTAAAAAAGATAATCGACCTTACACAAAAGTCACAAAACAATTATGCAATACAACAAGCTAAACATAAGTCTAGAGCTACTTGGAAAATAATAAATAACAATAAATCAATTTTACCTAATGAAAACGTAAGTACAATAAAAATTAATAACGAAATGATAACAGATCCTAAAACAATTGCTGAGGAGTTCAATAATTATTTTATTGACCAGGTTCAACCTTTGCAATCACTCACTGGACATGGTAATAGATTGTTACATTATAATAAACTCTCGTCTATGTTCATGCCTCCTACCCTTCCTCAGGATATACATCGAATAATAATGTCCTTGAAGAATACTAACAGTACAGGATATGATAAAATTACCACTAAGGTTGTGAAGTACGTATCTGTACTAATTGCTGCTGTATTAAGCCACATTGTAAATAAATGTATAATTGAGGGTGTTTTTCCAGAAAAGCTAAAAATAACAACCATCAAACCCTTATTTAAAAAAGACAACAGACAGGACATGACTTGTTATAGACCTATAGCACTTGTACCAATCTTTTCTAAAATCATTGAGAAAGTGATATATAACAATATTAATGCATATTTCGAAAGTAACAATCTGTTTGTTGATAGCCAAAAGGGATTTAGGAGGGGCAGGTCTATTGACATGGCAATTTATGATTTTCTTAAAATAGTTACGAAACAAGTTGACCAACGCCTACCAGTAATAGGGTTATACATGGATATGTCTAAGGCCTTTGACTATGTCGACCATAAAATCTTAATTCAAAAGCTTAATATCTATGGTATAAGAGGGAATATAGCTGACTTAATAGCTTTTTCGAATCTGGCAACACAATCGAACTGTCAAAAATTTTAGCTCTCTAAAACTATTTTTAAAATTAATTAAATAATTAGTATTTAAACAATTTTAAACCAACTAAAACCAATATCATCGCATTAATAGTGTCCTAAAATAGTCAGATAATTTAATAAAAGTGTTTTGTCCGTGTATTTTGGTGTAAAAAGTGACGAGTCAGGTACCCGGTTTTTTCGAATGTTGAATGTTTTCTTTTTCACGTAAATACATACTAAATCGACTGTTTCTCGTGAGTAGAATTATTATACTTGTATAAGCGTTTACTCGACGTTGACGACGGTCGGTGTATTTGCGTAAGTACATAAAAATATTAAGTATAATTTTATTGCCGGTACATACATAACCTTGTTACTTCTTATCATAAACTGTACAAAGAGCTCCATCATCAATAAAATTCGCGTTTAATTGTACTTTCTTATTAATAATATGAATACCCGTAGTCGCAGAGCATTCGGCCGCCAGCAGGAGGAAACCAAACTTCAGTTGGTGTTGCTGGAGCTTAAATGTAAAACAGAGCTCTGTGAACAGTTGGAGAAGGAAAGAGAAGAGAATGAAAACTTATTGATAAACGCTCTGAATGACACAAAAAAATTAAAATGCGAATTATCAAAACTTCATGTTAGTTATGATGACATTGTTGCGGAGCGGGACCACCTTCAGTCAATAGTAGATAGGTTCCAAGAGTGCAGTGACGAGTATGAGAAAACCTTGAGGAGGACTACCTTTCTGGAACAGGAGCTAAGGGATGCCCAGGGACAGATCTCACACCTGGAAGAAGCTGCTGAGAAAGTTACTGCTCAACAAACTGATAATCTTTATAGTGAGTTAATGAGTGGTATCCCGCAGTTTATTCCTTCTGCAAATTCTCAAAACCTGGACTTGACTACTATAGATCTTACAGGTGACAGTCCATATCAACAGGACAAGTCGGTTTTGTTTTGCAGCAGAAATAAACTAAAAAAATATCTTAGAATTAAAAAGTTTATACAAAAATCAAAAAAAGCAATTAAAATTCCATAAAATGTTAATCAAGAAGTGTAAAAATATAGGTTCTTGTTTAAAATTTAGAGAACAAGCTAAATTGTCAATGTTGGAGCTGGAACAAAGCCATTTAAAATATTGCACTGACACACAAAAATTAGAATCAAAAATACAAAGTTTGCAATTTGAGCTACAATACATGACTAAAAAATATGAATGGTCCCTTAAGGACTTTACTAAATGTTCTTTAACCATAGATAAGGTATTTGAAGTGTAGTTATATGTGTAGTGAAGGGTAGTTGAAGTGTAAACACTATAAAATTTTTGCTCTTACTTTTATTATCTTTTTAATTAAAATAACACTCATTTTTGCTCACTAAATACAAGAAAAACATTGTATGTGACGTGTATCTGCCTGTGAAGTGTTATCTCCTTGTTCTAAATCCAACATTGTACAAAAATTAACAGACATGGATGTTGCTGAGTTGAGAACCACAATGGCCGAACTGGCATCTTCATTCCACACAAAGATGTCCTACTTTGAAGCCAAGTTACCAGAATCTGGTATTGCTCACTCATCTCCCTCGCTAGCTGCAGAATTCTCATCTTTTAAACTCTTCATCGGGGAAACTCTAAAGACTCTGCAGCAGCAAATTGAGTTTCTTGCAGGCCAGGTGGACGTGATGGAGACGCATCGAAGAAGAAAAATGCTTCTACTTCACGGAGTTGCTGAACAGACCAATGAAGTGACTGAAAATGTAATATGTGATGTCATAACAAAGCATCTCAAAATTGATTTCTCTTCAACACATATTAAACGGTGTCATCGCATGGGACGTTCTGCAGGCACTAAACCCAGGCCTATAGTCATCAAATTTGACAGTATTGCCATTCGTGATAAGGTGTGGTTTGCCAAGGTAAATCTCAAAGGCTCTGGTATTACTTTATCAGAGTTCTTAACAAGACAGCGTCATCAAGCTTTCATGGCAGCCAGAGAGAAGTTTGGTGTGGCCCGATGTTGGACTCGAGAGGGCTTTATATTTGTCTTGGATCAAGACAATAAGAGGCATCGGTTGGTTTCTCTCGGTGAGCTCCAGATTCTTCAATTGGAGGCTGCCAGGTCTGCCACGCCAGCTAAACCTGCCACACCAGCCAAACCTGCTGCAAAGACGAAGCGCACCCTAAAGAAATAATTGGTATCCGTCTTTGTTCTGTATATATGGCCGCTGACAGCACTGTTTGGCCTGTTTGTTTACTTACTTTATCACTGAAATAAGATTTCTGTTTCACATAATATCGTACGTAGGTATGAGACAGGACAGTAGGTATGTACTCCTGTATTTTTATTATAATTCTCCTTACATTTGAATTGTCTCTTGTTAAATCTTAACATAACCTATTCAATAAAGTTTACCCTCAAGCTGGAACTTATCAACATTGAAATCATAGAGTAAAGTAATTTATAATGAAATCCTATTGTATTTATGAGTTCACATTGACATTGTCTGTTGTCAGTGTCAAACTGTCAAGTGGGCTGTCGAAACAAATTCGGATCTTAAACCAGTCTTTTTGCCATTTTAGTTATTGCATATCATTTTTATTTGTATTTATAACTTGGCATAAAGGAATTATTTTATAATTATTAAAATTATTTTAAATGGATATCAAGTGGTGTTGGCGTGCCAATCAATAGTTATATGTTGTTAATTATTTTTTTTTTTTTTTTTACAAACACAATAGGCAGTTGTAATGTTTAGTGGATTTTAATTTTTACTTTATTTAAATTATTGCTGTATTTTTTATTTTTGTATTTTTCTCATAGGTACATACTTATTTGTTTTCGGATTTAATTTTAGTGTTGTGTACACATAAACTTATTTAAGTTTGTTTTTGATGACAGATTTGGACGTCAGTAACGATAGTGACGTTGAAAGTTTTCACTCTGTCAACAATAGTAGTGATGGCAGCTTCGCTAGTCTTCCCTCGCTAGCTGATACTCTAGTAGCTCAGTTCTCTGGTGTTCCTGGTAACTTTAACGTGGTACATATCAATGCCCAAAGTATTCCGGCTCACTTCCCGGACATGCTGGCGAATTTCGATAATAAGAACATACATGCTGTTCTTGTATCGGAAACCTGGTTTAGACCATATCACTCTTCCATTTCTTTTTCCATTCCAGGATTTCAATTAATTAGAAATGATCGCAGCGATCGCAAGGGTGGTGGTGTTGCAATTTATTTACGCTCCTATATACCTTATAGAATTATCAACATGTCAGCACAGCCACCTCCAAGCGACGCTGGTGAGCATCTATTTTTGGAAATTGAACTTCATCATACCAAAGTTCTGCTTGGCATATACTATTCCCCTTCCTTAAACATAAACTATTTTTCCTCTTTTGAAAACCTACTAGAAAATCTGGTCCCGTCTTATTGCCATAGCATTATTCTAGGCGACTTTAACACTTGCCTGGTGAAGAATGATAACGGGACTTCTTCACTTCGGGCTATCGCAGAATCCGTCAACCTTTCCATTCTCCCTCTTACAACAACCCATCATTTTCCAGACTGTGCTCCTAGCCTTCTTGATCTAATTTTAGTCTCTTCCAAAGACCACGTTGCTAAGCATGGGCAATATCCAGCTGACGTTTTCTCATTTCACGACCTAATTTTCCTCTCCTACAAAATTCGTCCCCCAAAGAACAAGCCCAAGATTTTAATGCAGCGTAATTTTGGTGGCATTGACGAGGACTCTCTTCGTGAAGATGCCGCAAGTATTGATTGGTCTCCACTCTATGCATGTGGTACGATCAACGAACAGGTAGGGGTTTTCACTGACTGCTTATTACAGCTGTATAATAAACATGCTCCTATACGACCTGTCAAAATCAAACATGCCCCATCTCCTTGGCTTACAGATGACATTCGCAAGCTCATGTCTAAGAAAGCGGCGGCCAGATTTAAATACAAAATTAAACCAACCGTCACAAACCGGGAGAATTATACTCGTATACGTAATCACTGCAATAAGGTGTGTAGGGATGCACAACGCCAGCACATTCACAAATCTGTTCAAAATAACGATCCAGCCAAAGTATGGAAATTTCTTAGAACAATGGGGGTTGGAAAGTCACGATTCGATGCACTGCCTAAGAATTTAAATATTGATTTATTAAATCAACATTTTAACGCCTCGTCTAATATCAACAAGACAACTAAGACCCAAACTATTAATCATCTCTCATCCCTGTCAGCCCCCCAATACTCACCATTCGTCTTTGATCAGATCACTGCCTGTGGTGTTAGGAGGAGCATTATGTCAATCTCGTCCAATGCCGTTGGAAATGATGGTGTGAGCCGTTATATGATCCTACCCATCCTTGATGAGATCCTTCCAGTCATTTGTCATATCCTGAATTCCTCACTATCCTCTGGTATCTTCCCTTCTCTCTGGAAATCAGCTGAAATAATTCCTCTGCCTAAAAATAAAAATCCGTCCTGTTTTTCCGATTATCGGCCCATTTCAATACTACCATTCCTCTCCAAAGTAATTGAACGACTTGTGCATGATCAGCTTAGTGCATTTCTGATCAGAAACAAGTTAATCAATCCTTTCCAATCAGGCTTCCGACCTGGTCACAGCACCGTATCTGCCTTGGTTAACATTACGGACGACATCCGACATGGCATGGAGTGTGGAAATGTTACTGTCCTAGCTCTGTTAGATTTTTCCAACGCTTTTAACACAGTCGATTTCGACATATTAATTGACATAATGCGGTCACTTGGCATATCTCCAGTGGTGATTGATTGGTTTCGCAGTTACCTGTGTGGACGCCGACAATGTGTACGTATTGAAACCACTCTCTCTTCATGGTGCAATACATCTGTTGGAGTACCCCAGGGTGGCGTTCTGTCTCCTTTACTCTTCGCATTACTTATTAATTCCATCTCAGATCAACTTCGTTCTTCCTATCACCTTTATGCAGATGATCTACAGTTATACAGCCAAGCTCCATTGGCATCTATTACGGACGCTGTAGACGCCATTAACAATGATCTGGATAGTATAAGTGCTTGGAGTGAATCATATGGCCTCGCAGTGAACCCCTTGAAGACTCAAGTCTCAATTGTTGGTAGTTCTTGGACAATCTCAAGGATTGACTGGTCAGAACTCCCACCCATAATCTTCAATGGTACCAATATACCATATAGTGATCGAGTCAAAGATCTGGGAATATATATTGACTCAAAATTGTCTTGGGATCCTCAAATACAAGAAACCAGTCGTAGAATGTATGCAGCGACAGGATCAATGAAACATTTGCGAGCTTTCCTACCAACTGCCACCAAGATTGCACTTGCAAACTCTCTCCTACTTCCAATCCTCGACTATGCAGATGTCAGCTATCCAGATCTCACCGAGAGCCAATTAGATAAACTCGAGCGACTTCAGAATTTATGCATCAGATTTATATTTGGACTACGCAAATATGATCACATCTCCGTTTTTCGGAAAAGGCTCGAGTGGCTACCTATTCGTCTTCGCCGGAATGCTCATATTCTTTTCTTGTTATACAGTATACTGTTCAACCCTTCTACGCCTACCTATCTCAAAGGAAGATTTGAATTCCTTCATGATACTCACTCGAAGTGCCTGAGATCATCGGAGAATTTGAGACTAAAAATGCCATCACATTCCACAAAATTTTTTGACAATTCATATAATAATAATATAATAATATTTATTTATTTGTAAAGAATGTCGGTTGTTATATTTGGTGTTTATACAATTCTTAAAGTTTCCTTGTACATTCTGCCAATTAGGCATACAAATATTTAGTTAACATTTCGGTTATCTAATCGCCTATAATCAAGTATTACATAACAAAAACACAAATGAAGGCTAAAGAAAAGCTGGCTAGAGTGTAGTATCATCCAGAAACTCTGTTATGGAGTAATAACATTTATGCAATAGGAATTTAGTGAGATTCCCTTTGAAAGCCACAAGAGGCTGTTCCCTCCACCTTCCTGGAATTTTATTATAAATTACAGGAGCCATGCCAAAAACGCTTTTCTTGAGTAGTGCAGTGTGAAATGACCCAGTGCTTAACAGACCGTGATATTGTGTTCTCATAGGTACTGTTCTAATACGGGTGTCTTCCCGGGTGTTAAAAAGATTCTGGTAGTTTTTGACAAAAAGTGCAATCTCAAGAATATAAAGACAGGGGAACGTTAACAAATTCTGTGACTTAAAAATAGGTACGCAGCTATCTGTGACTCTTAAGTTGAACATGGACCTTATGCATCGTTTTTGGGATTTAAAAATGGCCTCTCTTTCACTACAGTTGCCCCAAAATATGATCCCAAACCTCAACGTAGAAATAACGAGACCATGATAAGCTACTAATACAGTTTTGATATTCACTTTGTTCCTTAAATTATACAGTATATAGGCATATCTGTTCAGTTTCCTACAAATATCGTCAGCTTGGGCCTTCCAAGTCAGTTGTGAGTCAATTAATATACCTAAAAATTTTGTAGTTTCCACCCTTTCTACTACTTCGTTATTGTAAGCTATATTCAATGTCTTAGGGTATCGTCTTTGATAAAAATGCATTATATTAGTTTTATTAAGATTAATTATTAGATTATTATTTGTCAACCAGTTTATCATAATTTTAATTGTATTGTTAATGTCCGTTTCATAATTTACTTTAGTCCTGCATTTAATTAAAGCTGTACTGTCGTCCGCGAATAAAACCATAGGATGATTGATTTGACGAGGGAAGTCATTTATGTAGAGCAAGAACAATAGAGGTCCAAGCACACTGCCCTGTGGGACTCCGAATTTAATAATTCTAGACGTAGACATATACTTACGTTCACATTTTGTTCTTGAACAAATATTAATGACCTCCGTGACTTGAGTTCTACCATGCAAGTAGGACTTTATTAAATTCAGTGCGTTTCCTCTGATGCCATATGCAGCTAATTTGTCCAAAAGTACTTCATGTTTTACAAAATCAAAAGCACTTGTCATGTCTGTAAATATAGCACTTATGGGGACTCGAGTATCCATGTTTGACATGACTATGTTCAATAAGTTAAAAACTGCTAAATTGATGTTTTTATTTTTCCTAAAACCGTATTGTTCATCGCAAAGTAAATTGTATTTTGTCACAAATGTATATATAGAATCATAAATATGTCTCTCAATTATTTTAGAAAAAATTGAAATTAAGGCAATCGGACGATAGTTGCTCATTTCATCTCTGCTGTTTTTCTTATGCACAGGTTTCACAACTACCTTTTTTAAGCAATCAGGGAATATACCAGCTGATACGCTTACATTTATAATGTGAGATAATGGACCGGCAATACAATCAGAACAGTATTTTACAACTTTCGTTGAAATGCCATCGTAGCCGAAACTTTTTTTATTTTTTAGAGTCTTAATCATTCTTTGTACATCCTGTGGGACAACTGGAGCTATAAACAGTGAGTTAGGGCTGTGCCCAATACTCTTGAGGCAACCTGAAAGCGAACCACAGGGCATATCTGTAACTTTATCAATGTAGTAGTCATTGAACAATTCGGCTATCTCCTTGGGATCTCTTGTTGTCGAATTTGGTGTTTTGATATGTGTAATGGGCACTGGGGTCGACTTACATCTATTTATTATTTGCCACGCCGTCTTCGACTTATTTTTAGAATTATTTATTAGATGGTTATTTTGAGCTTTCTGGGTTAGGTTAATAATTTTTTTAAATCGTTGTGAATATCTCAGAAAGTTCATTTTATTTTCTGCGTTGGGCTTTAATCGCTTTAACCAGAGTAAACGACGCTGTTTTTTACTGCAGATGCGAATACCACGAGATACCCACTTGATAGCTTTTTCTGATCTAACTGTGATGGTTTTTAAAGGAAAGCACAATTTATATAGAAGGTGAAACAACTCTATAAAAGCGTCATAAGCGATGTTAGGATCTTCGGTGTCATAAACCTCTGAAAAGCTTAAACACCGCAGGTAACTATTAAATCTGTTTAAGTTTTCGTTAGATATATCACTAATAGTTTTGCGCCATGATTTTAATTGATATGGGTTTTTCGATTTAAATCCCAAGATTTGAGCAGTGTGGTCTGAAAGAGCTAGGTCTTTTACTTCGGCGTTCGTTTTATATACCAAATTATGTGCGAAATTATCAATACAAGTTCCACTACTGGGTCTCGTGATTTGATTGACTTGTAATTTTAAGTTATAGCTCAATAGAAAGTACTCGAATTCGACAGCAAGTTTAGTTCCTTTTAACCTATCTATATTAAAGTCACCACATAAAATAATTTTATTTTTATTATTGTTACAGACTTTCTTCAGAATCATATCTAATTGCTTATAAAAAATGTCAATATTGCTAGTATATGGAGTTCTATAAACACAGAGGATAATAATGCTCTGCTCTGTCAATTTTAGGGCACAACATTCAAAACTCCCTGATACAGAGCATTTAGCAATGTCCAACAATTCAGTGTATGCCAGACCACTCTTAGTTAAGATGCATGCTCCACCTCGATTGTCATGTTTTCTCGAAAAGCATGCTGCTAGCCTGTAATTAGGTATTAGTAACAAACTTTCATCACCACACATCATGAAATGCTCCGTTACACACAACACGTCAATATTTATATGTCTATTAATTAAAAGTTCCTGTATATGTACCGTAAGTCTATCTAATTTATTCACGAGACCGGCAATATTAATATGCATAATGTGTATTTGATTATGAACGAAAAAAGTCTGAGTTATGGGACATTACAGATGCCTCTAAATCGACCTTGGGGATTTCCCCTGTTGACTTATCCCGATTAAAGTTGATAGCTATACTACGTTCCACCCTGTACATAATATCCCTCATTCCACGGTTATTTAGCCTTCCACTGGTCTTAAGAAACTTAGTACAATCATCAGTAAGGCCTAAATTAGAGTCTAACAGAGTTGCATATTTGTGTGTTTGAATATCAAGATACAAAAGATTATTAAACAATTCTACCCTACCGTTATACAATACAGAGTAATAGCTATGGATGTAAGTTGGCGCACAGAGTACAAAATTAGTGTGCTGTATTTTCTCTAGTGCATTTCTTATATCTACAATCAAATCGTGATAGTTCTTCGATTTTTTGAAGTCTTCTTCTCCAATCAATATAATGCAATGGTCGTCCTTTGTATAGTCCACTAATTTTTATGTAAGTTATGTAGAAGGTGAATCAGACCACATCGAGGTGAGACATAATGACAGATGGCGCAGCTCTCGAAGATACTTTTCGCTATGTTCAGCACCTTGTTATAGTTATTCGAGCTTATAATACACAACTTTTTCACGTTCGGTTGGGTTTTAGCAGCTATTCGTTGATCAACTTGTACCGCGGGTTGACGATGAACTGTTGTGGGGGGTTCAATTATTGATGAACAAGAGCCATTGCTGAGCCTTTTCTGATGATTTGTTTTTATTCTTTTGCATGGAGTTGACATTTTATTCGGTGAATCAAAGTTGTCAGTTAGTTTACTTGTAGCTTTTTTAAGAATATCATGCTTGGCAGTCAATTCACTGATGGTTTTCTTTAGGTCACTGTTCTCAATTGATAAATTATTTATTTCTTCGTGAGCCGAATGCAATTCCGAGGTAAGTTGTTCTATTTGCTCTTTATGTTCCAGTATGTTTACGTTGTTGTTAGCCGATAAGTCGGGTAGGCTACTTGTGGTGCCATCTAGTTTGGAGCTGGTGTTGCTACTTTCATCACAATTGTTTTCACTTACTTCAGACATGGAAGCGCGTTTCTTTCTAAATGTTATATTCTCAAAGAAATTCATTTTATTTCTTAATATAAAATTAATCAAACAAAAAGTCAATTTCGACCCGCCCGGATTTGAAGGCTAGTCTTCGCCGCTCTAATTACCCGGCGCATAAACCACTGGACCAGATGAACTAACAATCCGAAGTTGAAATTGATCTTCGCTATCTAGTATTGATGTCGTATGTCAAAACTTGCAAATCTAGTTTGTCATGTTCGTGTGCTTTCATTGGTCGATAGTGCTTGTCACCAAAGTTGAATAAAATTAACGAACTAACACTTATTACACTTTGATTTCTTTCGTATTAGTGATTGTTAGTAGTCACAATACACTTACTAATTAGTTGTTTTGAATTGTGAATGAATTATTTTTGGTTTACTGTTGGTTATTTAGCACAATTAGTTAATTAGAACTTCTTTTATAGTATTGCACTGAAGTATTTTTATAACTTATTTTTGTTGTTATTTCACAAGTCCAAGGCCGAATAACAATATCACTTGCAGTTTGTAGCTGGAATAATACTGTCACATAACTTTTGCCACTATTATCAAACTTTTTCTTGACTTAAAAAATATTATACACAGAGCTAATGTTTACGTGACGGCAGCGCCATCTACCCTCGCTATTCATTTACTGTGTTGGCGATTCGATTGTGGAATGTGCTGCCATTAGATATTAGACGTGCAAAGTCGCTAGCCATATTCAAAGACAAGGTTAAAAACCACTTTCTGTCCCTATAAGTGTAACTTATATCTGTTTTCCCTTAATTTAATTACTGTAAGTATATGTATTGTGTACAATATAGTTATTAATTGTGTTATTGTATTTACTATATATATTGCACTATATATATTGCACAAGTGCTAGCAGACAATTTATATGTAGTTGCTTTACAAGGCACATAGGTATTGTAGTTACAGCCTAATAAAAGAAACATGGAGAGAAACAGTTTGGTGCTAATTTCATGTGAATAAAAACTGGTCTAGTGCAAGTCATACTTGCGCACGGAGGGTTCCGTACTAAAAGACATCACGTTTATTGTGTGGGTAACCCTAAAAACGCTTATGAATCAGATTAAATAATTTAGCTTGCTTAGGTCCTGAGATGTGCAACCCTATCGAGAGGTAGCCATAGGTCCTAGCTAACAGTAAAATGGAATAATTTGCGCCATGGAGGCAGTTTACTAAATAATCCTAAAAACGATATAATCTAGCCAGGTTATATAAAACGTGACACAGATTTACCTACACATACTCGTATTTATTAAACGTGCTCATAAATTTCCTCGTTTAGTTTTGTGGCATTGTGCGCTGCAAGCTATAAATCTGCTGGTACCGTTGAGCACTAATAGCATGCACCTGTCACACACGGCTGAAACTCAGAAAGGTATTTTTGCTATCTGTACCGCTTTGATACGACGATCGGTGATCGGAATGATGCCACTGCTGGTAGATATAACCTAAACTAGGGAAACTAAAACCTAAGAAATGAATATAAAGTAATGACATGTGTCTTGTAAATCGCCATCGAATACAGAAATGCAGGATGCTTATTCATATTAAACAACAACACTTCTTGTACTATTTATGCGTATGCCTATGATAGGACAGTCAATACACGGTCCTGCGCTTCTGCATGCAGGCACTCCCTGCAACCTTCTTTAGGTCGTCGGCCTATCTGGCAGTTTCTCTAAATTTCTTGTACTGTTTCGAACTTGATGGATTTGAAATTTCAGAATTTGCTTAGATGTATAGTTAGCTAAAGAGTGTGGCTGGTTCCTTCAAGTAAAATCAACTCAATGCTTAGCCGCGCCTACTCAGTGTTATGTACACAAGTATTTTAAGCTATGACAGGTCCTGCCTGCGTAAAGTTACCACTTTGTAGCTTTTCCACTAACGAGCGTTTTAGTACTTCAGAAAGCACGTTAGGCTGTTGTTCTCAGTTGCTAATAACATCGCCGTCGTTAAACCAACCTAAAAACTTTTTGGCTTGCTTGAAAATTACCAATGAACCTGTAAAAATAAATGGTTTAAAAAACCCTAGAAAAATACGCTTTTATAATGCACGAAAAACCAAAAATAAATTATAGATCGTTCAAGTTGCCTCTATTTCTAGGCTGAAGTGTAAACCATGTGCTTTTAGTTATAATATTTTATTGCAAAAGCGTGGGGCGCTGAAACAGGAAAGACTTTTCTGGCGGAAGCTGCATGATGTCTTGTCAGATTAAGGATAAGGTCACATTTATAAAAGCGTGTTTTTCTCGTGTTTTTAAACTATTAATTTACACTGTCCCGCTTTTATATATCTATTGTGACTTCTACTATTATTAATATCATTTAAAATTTTGGAAATGTATTAACGATGATGGGCTTTAATTGAAATGCATAACATACTTACTTGAAAAGTAAAGTAGTTAATCACGCCTACGCATTTTCAACACCCACTTTTGCCAGTTTTTCGTGACGCCCGCGTAATAGGAGCAAACCTATTACCGTTACGGATCTCTATTAGATAATTCATAAGTAGGTCCTTAAAGTTTCGGCATTTCGAGATATTTAGTACAATATGTAGTAATCATGTAATAAGAATACAAACGCATATATCCCCAAGCGGGTTTTAACGGTAACCAAAGATATCTCGTTCTCGAACAAGAACTCTACATTTTGCCACTGTTAACGTATTCCCCTCATGTATCTACTTAATTGCCTGAAAGAAGAGGCGTTCCCTTTGGCAGCATAAACGTTATGCTCTTGTGCGACCTCATGCAGCTTTCACCAGGATTTTTTTATATAAGGATTAGTATTAATAGGAATTTGCTTATTAAAAAGTCTTTTTTGTTCTAGCGCCCCACGCTTTTACATCAAACATTATAACTAAAAGTACATAGTTTACACTTCAGTCTAGAAATAGAGGCAACTTGAACGATCCATAGTTTATTTTTGGTTTTTTTGTGCAATATAAAAACGTATTTTTCTAGGGTTTTTTAAACCATTTATTTATTTTATACTTTTTAGTCACAACATTTATACCTTTACTAGCGGTTTCCTGTGGCTTCATCCGCGTAGAAGTCGTTATCGCATAAAAGCATTACCCTCCTTTCGCGCAGTCAGTTAAAAAGTAGCCTATGTCCTTCCCTTAAACTCAAACTATCTTTATAACACATTTCATCAAAATCGGTTGAGTGGTTTAGGCGTGAAAACGTAACAGGCAGAAAGACAGAGTTACGTTTGCATTTATAATATTAGTAGGGATTTCTGTATTACATGGTGTTTTGTCTGAGTTCGACTAATGTAAAAATATTTCTATATTACTCTAATACATATACATTTTATGCAGGTACCTATGTCAATATTTGCACTCAATATTATCTTCAATATAAAACAGGTTTGTTATAACCTTAAACCCTAATCGTGTTCAAAGTTCATTACACGACTTTTCTAACAAATCCAAACACAGCTATGATACGATGTTCAATCATGAAGTTACAGTTCATATCTTACGACTCCATCATCAGATTAGTTTGACAGCACCATATTATTGTATTGTTATCAGAACTACATACATATGTAAATTTTCATGACGCTGCGATCCTTGAAAGATGGTTAAATTAGTTACCTGAGATTCTATTGCATAGTTTTACAATTCAATTAAAATAAAAATTGTTATAACCTTGAAACCTAAGCCTGGTCAAAGTTCATTACAAGACTTTTCTGACGAATCCAAAAACAGATATAATACGATATTCCATCATGTAGTTCCAGTGCATATCTTCCGGCTCCATCATCATATGAGTTTGGCAGTACCATATTATTGTATTGTCATCAGAACTACATACAGCTGCCAATTTTCATGACCCTCGATCTTTGGAAGCTGGTTAAATTAGCTACCTTAGATTTCACCTGTTTTCAGTGTCTATCTTCCGGCTCCATCATCATATCAGTTTGACAGTACCATATTATTGTATTGTCATCAAAACTACATACATCTGCCAATTTTCATGACGCTACGATCTTTGGAAGATGGTTAAATTAGTTTCCTTAGATTCCAGAACATTGTTAGTTACATACACGACGACCTAATAAAAGCGTATTAAAAATACCAAAAGCTCTCAAAACTCGTTCTTTTGAAAATAAAATAACCTCAGGTAGAGAACAATGAGCTGGCTAGTAAATATTCATAAAAAAACTGTATTGTCCTATTTGTTTGTGGATAAAACAATCGTAGGTGTATGAGTGTGAACAAATATAATACGATATACATTTTAAAGGCACGTATTTTACGGCACCGAGCTTACATTTCTAATTTTAACGTACAGGACTGAATTTATGCGGCGTACATGTGTTGCCATATAGAGAAGTGCCGTTATAACATTCGGTATTTACTGGCGAGCAGGCAAATATTTGTGTATTCAGTTACCAATACAAATAGGTCGGTAATATTGCTTTAATAACACTAGTATATGTTATTAGAAAATCAGTTATCTGAATAATATAAATAATATTATTCAGTTGTGTATGTGTCTGCGTAGTGCATATATAAAATAATACTTTAATCAATGCGATAGAATTTAAAGTAACGTAAGGTACTTCTTATGTAGCGACCTGACGGTTCTAAGTATTAATAATCTTGTTTTTTCAACCACCATACCCCGACAACATGACGACTTAGGAATATAATATAGTATAGGTGCAATAAGGTCCTACCGACATCTTCGAAACTCAAGCCAGCCTTATGTGCAGGTGGGAACATGCTGACTAAGGGATAAATAACGTCATAGTTAAAGAAGTCGGTTAAAGAAGGGAAACAAAAATCCTGCGCTAAAGGGTTTGGTTGAACTAAACTTAAGCAGTTCTAAGTAACGGAACAAAATAGAAGCGTAAGAAAGTGTTTTTGTACAATGCTGTTTTCGTTATTTCGATTTCTTTTTTTATTGTAATGTGTGTGTACATAAACTAATAAATATAAATAAAATGAAAAAAGTGTAGCGCAGTGCGGTGAGATACCTAAGTAAATACTGTTTCTGCCTACCTACAGCAACAAAACTGGGAGCGTGTCTTCTTCGTGTTGCAATTGCTGTTTTGATTGAAAGTTAGAAGTCAAAATTGGCTTGTTATTTAATTTTATATGAGCTGTGCTCTTCAGGTCGTGATCAGTGAGTAAGATCATTTAACCCTGTCCACCGGAGCAATCAAACTTCCAATGTAAACGGGAATACATAGGTACTCCGTTGATGGTTAGGCCATTCATCTCAGTCAAAACATTGTAACTTAAACTAAATGTCTCATAAGTATTATATAATTATGATGTAAGTTCTATACTCACTCAACAGACATAACCAGTAAAATTACGACCCAAAAGCTTTAAAGAATAAATGCCTGTCTAGAAACACAATTACCTTTATGAGAGATCCAAGATTAAAGCTCTTTTGAATTAAAATGATGCTTTATTAATTCAAGAGCGTAGTTATTGTGATATTAAGCGATTACAGGCCCTCCACCCAGTTACGACTTGAGTTGAGACATAAAACTCTCATCAGTGAGCTCTTGGGCTACATCAACTAAGGTACTTCTTAAATTTCCCATGCGAGGTCTATGTGAATTTGCGAGTCGTTAAACACTTCACTCGTCGTTCTGGAAACAACTAGACTTTAGTTTTGAATATAAATTATGGGTTGTCAGAAAGAAAGATCTTTAAAATCTTGTTCCGCTGTGCGTGGTATGGCCATACTTGTATTCTATTTTCTTATTATTTTGATCAAAGATGGTGACCAATGAATTATCAAAGACAGGTGCATGGTTCATAGTTAGTTCTCTTTCATACCCACTTCAATAATTTCATCTCTTGTACACAGTTTTCCGGATAAAATGGTATAACCATAAGATTAAAATAAAAAAAATGAAAATTACCAAACTTAAACTTTCGAAATTGCATCGATAAAAATTTTTGTGTCGTGTAAAACCTCGATTGCTATAGTAGAAGTATGAGTCTAAACAACTTATCACGGTAACATAATACACCTACCTACTAATATAAGTTTGCAAGATCTAGACGACTGATAAACATAAATTATCCGAAACAAACATTTATGAATCACACAAATATTTGGATCGACGCGACCCAAGAATCGCACACGGGGCCTCGGTGCGGTAGTCAGTTACACCACCGTATGCGCCACCAATACAGTCTAATCAATCCTACTATCCTACTAATATTATAAATGTGAAAGTTTGTGAAGATGTTTGGATGTTTGTTACTCAATTACGCTCTAACGGCTGAACGGGTTGGGCTGAAATTTGGTACGGAGATAGGTTATAGTCTGGAATAAAACATAGGCTACTTTTCATCCCGGGAAAATGTACACACGGGATGCGGGAACGGGTACCAAATTTCACGCGGGCGAAACCGCAAGCATCATCTAGTACTAAAATATTTTGAAGTTTAATCTCAACTATTGATCGGATTTCAAAAAACCTAAATAAATCGACAAAATTTTTCCTTTAAAAAAGTTCAAAAAATTATTGCTGGTTTCCATTTTAATACTTAGGTACTATGTAAAATGGATTATCATGCATATGGGACTTGTTTTAAGAATGGCGTCACAATAGATAGGTACTTCGAATATTGCCATTGAATATCAGTTCCCATAAAAACAAAATCATGCTCACGTCTATTTTCTGATAATATACACAACTTTACAGAAAAGTAACGATTTTTTTCAAAAAGAGCCGTATATATTCATGTTCAGTGACTAAAACTAAAATCTTTAAGTTAATAGTCCAGTCAAGAAAGCAGTTCACAGCAGTTGTAGATTGTAGAGTGCATGATCGGGGTCCTAACCTGTTTCTTAAAAACTACTAAATAGTATCATCCTCTGAGGCGTGCCGGAAAAAAGTGGCGGGTGTGGCAAAGATCCCAATTTTTAAGATTTTCGGCAATATCCCAAAATCGGTGACTTGCAGCAAAAAATATACTTATGCTACCAAAGTTATTGTTATATGTTATGTTTTATAAGTTTTCATTTTATCTTAAAATGAAAGCTTATACATTAACAATAACTTTGGTTCCAAACACTTTTCCATAATTCCAACCGTTTATTAACTACACGACACGCTCCAAAATATATAGAAAATAAAGCTATTCCTCGTGATCTTTCGTTCGTCCCTGAATATTTCGTAGTGAGAAAACTTAATATCTGGACTTCCATCCATGTAAGCAAGAAATTCTTCTGCTTGCATTATACCTTTACCGCAATACCTTTGCAGCAAGGATAGGATAGCTCTAAGGCTTTCTGGAGTTTTAGGTAACTGACAGGTTTCAGAAATAATTAATAGCAGTCTTTGTGATACTTTTGCTCCTTCAACAATAATATGGATGTGAGACAAACGATCAAAAACTTCGTTACCCCAGGCTTTAATCCTTCCCAAGCTTTACCTGGGGCTCCCAACCGTAGGCTGCTAGAAGTCCGGTATAGTATCCATGTAGGATTTCCCTCATGTCAAAAAGAGTAACTCCAGACAATATTTTTCAAATCACACACTTTCTTTTTCAACGTGAGGGAAAATCTATCATGGATGCTATGCCGGACTCCTACCGATTAAAAAACCTCACGTAACGCCCCGGATAAGCTCTCAGCAGACCTACGGCTACCACTGCGGCCTCGCCCAGGGGGCGGTTCGGATGCCATACCGCGTCTTTGGGGGACTTCGGACGAGATCCCGCCTCTAGGGGCGGGGGGGGGGGGGGTGGGGCGTGCATTGAAATTGGGACCTTTGTCACAACCCTCACTACACCTCACGTCCTAGATGTTGGAACTTTTAGTATGTTTTCTCATCGCAACCTGTAAGTTATACACTAAAGAGGTATTCAAACGACTCGCGCGCAGTTCACGCTCTTCTCATTTGTACAATCCTTGGCGACGGCACGGCTATTTTGCCAAAATATACAAACACCGGATCCGGGCGACGGATCCGGTGTAATGGAGCCGGACCCGGTGGACCGAAAATGTCGCCGGATCCGCCGGACTACCGGATCCGGTTTTCCGGATTGCAATCCCTACACACAATAAATAAATAAATATTTATCTATCTTATCACTTCGTCCAATAAGGCAGTGTAATTTTTATGCGCTCTAGATGACTGGTAGCAGACTGTATGAAATTCGAGCTAAGTAGACTGCTAGCATACAAAGAGAAGAATAATGATTACTGCACATAAACCTTACCTATAAAACAAATGATAAGGTACCAAAGTTAGCACAAAAGCCTTCTACACCCATTCCCGGATTCAAAATGTTTATTTATTTCCATTATTCAACTTAGCCAAGCATGACCAACAAGATATGAAGATTAAGATTAACGACTATATACAAGACAGGAACGATATGTCCGTCCTTTGTACAGTCTGATTGGAATGACTTTCCATAAACAATGACACAACATTTCTGAAGGAATACCTATTGATCCCGCCTAACTTTACGGATAATAAAAGGATATATTGCTTCAGGTAAACGTTTGTGAAATTGGACCGTAATAGATTTTTTTTGTACCCCGCCTTATAAGACAATCTACAAGGCTTTGATGTTTTATAAAGCGTTGCTAGTTTTATACATCAATTTTCGTTCGTATAAAAAATTCAGGAAATATATGAATGATAAATTTGCAAATTGTTTGTGACTTTGGGCAGGTACTGACTTTTGATATATCAATGTGTTCTGTTATTATGATTGTTTTTTTTATTTTATGCTTATAACTAAAAGTAAAATTTTAACAAAATTACAGATAGAAGGTTTTTTAAGCTATTGCATAGCTTCTATCGCGGGCCTTGCGTGGAGACCGAATCCAGAAATTGTGTCACGAAAACGAGTCACACTCTCGGCTACCTTCGGCCACGTTCGTGTATCTCGTCTCGCACTTCATAAATTTTTTGTTTACGTCAATTATGAACTCTGCAGTCGTTATATATTATTATATTGTGTCAAATAATCCAAAAATTGATGCTTGTACCCAGAATCGATCTTGCGCCTTCTGCGTACCGATCCGCGTCTTAACCACTCGACCAAAGTTGAATTAAGAGTGCTGGTCGAATTTAGAGTTCATAATGTGAAATGACAATTTCGATGCTGTCAATTACATTAGTTGCTGTCAATTTACTTCGTGTAAATAAAAATTCGACTATAGGTGTATAGGTATTCATCATCTATGTACAACAGTGAACTGTACTCGTATAATTTGTGTAAAAAGTGTTTTAAATATGAATAAACAAAGTGCAGTTATTAATGAAGAAAGTCACGAAAAATAGTGAAAGAAAATGAGTGAGTACCATGGAGCAAATATAAGAGGTGAGTACTCTATATACATACATTTTATTATTATTATCACCAATGCAGTATTATTTTTTGTTTTGTTAATTTATATATAATACTGCTATAAAGATAACCAAACCCGGGAGTACGTTCCCATGGGAAGCGGGAAGAAAATTTCACGCTGACGTAGCCGCGAGCGCCATCTATCTCATACCTATGTACTTTAAACGTGTCATAAAAGTCACAACAATACCATACATGCATATTTCAAAGAATGTCTATTATTACCATAAAATTTGTAAAATAGTTTTTAAGAAGAAACCTATTGTTTTATCTTTTAACTAGCTGACCCTCGCAACTTTGTTTACGTCACACAAGGTCTATGAAATTAGAGGTATTTATTAATCATACTCATCAAGTAGCGTTTGAATCTGCCCTGTTTGCTTAATCAAAATAGAGCTTAATGGTTAAAGCTATTCCTCAGTATAGAATTTTCCTCAGTATAAACAATTTACATACAAACACCGGCGTGTTAGAATTTTATTACATGTATCAATGTAGTAGACGTAACGTGTATAAAATGACATCAATCAAATGTCATCAATATTCTGAAAAAGAAATTAAAAATAGAGTTCACAAACTCTTTTGAAAATACGTACTGTACCTACCTTAGAGGATCGTTATGAAGATAACAGGATAGTTAACAACCATCCATAGAAAATAGATGGTATAATGCTGAATACCGCAAAGAACAATCGGCGCGGCATAGAATGGGGCCTATACTGATATCCTGGAGGATTTAAATGATGCCGATGTCCTGTGCCTGCTTAGGCACACACACGCCGTCATGCATGTCTGCAGGACAACGTGCAGGACAACGAGCAGGATGAGGCAGCGAATGGCTGGACTGAAATTAAAATCGACAGACGCAAGAGATGTGGTGGAGGCACTAATTCACGTACCTCGGGAGTGTCGTGTCAGAAACTGATGGGATAGAAGAGTACCTTACATCATTTCGAGTCTCGCCAAGGCCAGAACAACCTTTACACAGCCGCGCCCCGTGGGCAGTTGCGAAAATGGACACGAAGAGTGAAACTCAAAACAAAGTAAACGTTAAAACTGTACTGCTAACTGCTATACGGATGCGAGACATGGAAGGTCACTAAAGACATTTCGCACCAGCTACCAGCTATAAGTCTTCGTCAAACGCTGCCTCCAATGAATCCTCGGTACATACGGGCCCGAGAACATCACGAACGTAAGACTATTGGAACGCTGCAGTAAGACCAACAGATCAAACGTCGGAAGTGTAGCTGCTGCGCTAGATTGGACGCACGCTGCAAAGGGACCACGATCACATCATACCAAGGCAAGTCTTACTGAAACTACTGGTAGGGTTTCAAAAACTGTTCGATAGTAAGTAGGTACATTAATTGATAGTGGCTATAGGCTACATAACATAATGCTAAGATTCCTGCCTTTTGGCCTTTTGGACTTTAGTCCAAAAGTCCAAAAGTCCAAAAGACACGAAGAGTGAAACTCAAAACAAAGTAAACGTTAAAACTGTACTGCTAACTGCTATACGGATGCGAGACATGGAAGGTCACTAAAGACATTTCGCACCAGCTACCAGCTATAAGTCTTCGTCAAACGCTGCCTCCAATGGATCCTCGGTACATACGGGCCCGAGAACATCACGAACGTAAGACTATTGGAACGCTGCAGTGCCCTATCCACCAACAGATCAAACGTCGGAAGTGTAGCTGCTGCGCTAGATTGGACACACGCTGCAAAGGGACCACGATCACATCATACCAAGGCAAGTCTTACTGAAACTACTGGTAGGGTTTCAAAAACTGTTCGATAGTAAGTAGGTACATTAATTGATAGTGGCTATAGGCTACATAACATAATGCTAAGATTCCTGCCTTTTGGCCGTTTGGACTTTAGTCCAAAAGTCCAAAAGTCCAAAAGACACGAAGAGTGAAACTCAAAACAAAGTAAACGTTAAAACTGTACTGCTAACTGCTATACGGATGCGAGACATGGAAGGTCACTAAAGACATTTCGCACCAGCTACCAGCTATAAGTCTTCGTCAAACGCTGCCTCCAATGGATCCTCGGTACATACGGGCCCGAGAACATCACGAACGTAAGACTATTGGAACGCTGCAGTGAGACCCCTATCCACCAACAGATCAAACGTCGGAAGTGTAGCTGCTGCGCTAGATTGGACACACGCTGCAAAGGGACCACGATCACATCATACCAAGGCAAGTCTTACTGAAACTACTGGTAGGGTTTCAAAAACTGTTCGATAGTAAGTAGGTACATTAATTGATAGTGGCTATAGGCTACATAACATAATGCTAAGATTCCTGCCTTTTGGCCTTTTGGCCTTTTGGACTTTAGTCCAAAAGTCCAAAAGTCCAAAAGTCCAAAAGTCCAAAAGTCCAAAAGTCCAAAAGTCCAAAAGTCCAAAAGTCCAAAAGTCCAAAAGTCCAAAAGTCCAAAAGTCCAAAAGTCCAAAAGTCCAAAAGTCCAAAAGTCCAAAAGTCCAAAAGTCCAAAAGTCCAAAAGTCCAAAAGTCCAAAAGTCCAAAAGTCCAAAAGTCCAAAAGTCCAAAAGTCCAAAAGTCCAAAAGTCCAAAAGTCCAAAAGTCCAAAAGTCCAAAAGTCCAAAAGTCCAAAAGTCCAAAAGTCCAAAAGTCCAAAAGTCCAAAAGTCCAAAAGTCCAAAAGTCCAAAAGTCCAAAAGTCCAAAAGTCCAAAAGTCCAAAAGTCCAAATGTCCAAAAGTCCAAAAGTCCAAATGTCCAAAAGTCCAAAAGTCCAAAAGTCCAAAAGTCCAAAAGTCCAAAAGTCCAAAGTCCAAAAGTCCAATAGTACAAAAGTCCAAAAGTCCAAAAGGCCAAAAGTCCAAAAGTCCAAAAGTCCAAAAGGCCAATAGGCCAAAAGTCCAAAAGCCCAAATGTCCACAGTCAAGTAGGTACTTGGTACTTTACTTTGTTGAACATAGGCCTTAAAATCTTACTAATATTATAAATGCGAATGTTTGTGAGTGTGGATGTTTGTTACTCTTTCACGCTCAAACCGCTGAACGGATCGGGCTGAAATTTGGTAACAGAGATACATTATAGTCTGGAATAACACATAGGCTACCTTTTATCCCGGGAATAACTTCCCGCGGTAACAAATTTTACGCGGGCGAAGCTGCGGGCATCAGCTAGTATTCTTATATAGAAATAATTATACTAGCATAGTCGGTAAAAAATGCTATGTAATAGCTTTACCGCGGCAGTCCCCGAGTGCCACACGTCTTTTTTGTGACATTTGGTGTATATTTAGCTACCTACTTTGTTACATTTTCGCTACGTGTGAAACACTTGACCCCGGAGAGGTATATCCCCAAACTATACTTTAAACCAACTTGGTGTTCCACCTTACCTCAACCGGACCACCGAAGAGGCCAAACGTGTAATGGCCCTGCTCGCATTGCGTTGCTTTCGAGGGCCCCTGTGAATGCCTAGAACGTCTGTAGCCAGAAAATCTAAGTTCCCCATACCTGTAGTATTTTTATAACTCACTAGTTGATGCTCGCGGCATCGCCCGCATGAAAATTGGTTCTCGTTCCCGCTTCCCATGGAAACATATTCTCAAATCATATACCATATTTCAGCCAGATTCGTTCAGTCGTTGCAGCGTGATTGGGTAACAAACATCCAAACTTTCACATTTATAATACTAGCTGTTGCCCGCGACTACGTCCACAAATAAGTCGTTATCGCGTAAAATCATTACCCCTTTTTTGCGTAGTCAGTTAATAAGTTACTTATGTCCTTCCCAGGGACTCAAACTATCTCAATACGAAATTTCATTCAAATCGCTTCGGCGGTTTAGGCGTGAAAGGTAACAGACAGACAGACAGAATTATTCGCATTTATAATATTAGTAGGGATTTGTATGATTGTTCTCACAATGATATTTTGATTTATCTTATCAAAAAGATTATAGACTTAAATACCTACTTCCACATTTCTAGAAACAAGAACAGATAATGGTTATTGGGGTTCTTTGCAAAATTCACCTACAATTTTATACGTATATTTAGTTTACGAGTATTCATGAGCCGTACGATAATACACAAGAGGTGTAATAAAGTGTAACTCAACAAAAGAGTCTGCTAAAAGTTTTTTCCACATCTCATATCTTGGAGCTGTAAAGTCGAGTTTGAAATAGGAGGAACGAAGCCCAAGTGTACTCTTGCGAGAACCTCATTATTCCAAAGCACGGGCCCTTTTGTATGACGAAATAAGGTTCTTTAGTGAACCGCACATATACGTATACATAGTTTTTTCTTTTTTGTCCGGATTAAAGGAGGTTATTACTGGGACAAGGCCCTTTATCTTGACCTAAGTGTGTTAGTAGAATGTATAAAGTACCAGAGACCTATAAATTTATTGTTACTTTTTTAATGATATATACTAACTAACTAACTATCTTCACGCCAAATCCCTTGCGGGGTAGGCAGAAAGAACCGAGCGCCACACGGCACGGTCCATACACACCTCACTTGCTTCTTCAACTTTCATTTTTCTTTTTATGCATGCACGTCGGTTCCTACGGCTCTTGACACCACCTTCAACCAACACACGATTAATTTGGTCGTGGTAGGTGTGTCGTGGCCTTCCCCGACTCCTACGTCCATCCACTTTCGCGTTGTACACTCGAGAGCAATGAATCCGGGTCACTTAAAGAATCCTAAAAATCTCGGAAACTAAAAATGCAAGGTTAATGCAATAAATTGTATTTAATAGACAATGTAATACTCCTTAAATGAAGGTATTAAAACTTCTTAGTTATTGTAAAGTTATATCATAAAAAAATCAAATTTGAAAAAGGGCCACTTTCGAAGATGGAACTACGAAATTACAGCATTTGGTGTTGCTTTTGTTTGTAATCTGTCATTTATGTGGGTACATAAACCATGTTGATAGTGCTCTATATTCATTAATCAAGCTGAAATTATGTCGCTTACGCCTGAAGAATGCACCAGAATACTTACAATGCTGGAAACCGGCCGGAGTCAGCGCGATACAGCCAGGACTGTCGGTGTGTCGCTGTCAACAGTACAAAGAGTTCTCCGACGTTACGAAGAAACTGGTTCTAACCTACGCAGACCAGGAACGGGCAGAACCAGGTGTACCACAGCACGAGAAGACCGATACTTGGTGAACACCATGCTTCGATATCGCTTTCTCACAGGAACTGAACTCACCAATCAGTTTCGACGCCTCAGAGGAAGTAACCCAAGTGCATGGACAGTAAGACGTCGGCTTGCTGAATCTAACTTAAAACCCCTTAGACCTGCAAACGGCCCTAAACTGGAGCGTGGGCATCGTATTTCGAGACTAAGGTATGCCCAGAGCCACGTAAATTGGAGTATTGAAGATTGGTCAAAAGTTATGTTCTCCGACGAATCAAAATTTATGCTCTACAAGCACGATGGAAGACACAGAGTGTATCGAAGACCAGGGGAAAGATTCAAGCAAGCATGCATCGAAGAAAAAGTAGCCTACGGTGGTGGGTCTGTACTTGTGTGGGCCGGAATTTCTTCTGAAAGTCGCACAGAGCTGGTGATCATAGAAAACGGCTCTTTAACTAGCGTAAGATATGTGGAAGAAATCCTCAATGATCACGTTGGTCCATTTATGGTCAATTTAGGTGAGGATGCTATATTTATGCATGACAATGCCCGACCTCATACAGGTAGGATTGTGAATGACTACCTTCAAGAGATGAACATTACTCGTATGGAGTGGCCAGCGCGCAGCCCGGATATCAACCCGATCGAGCATGCTTGGGACGAGCTAGGCAGATGCGTAAAACAACGAAACCCTCCCCCAATCACGCTTCGTGAGCTCAAAATTGCTCTCACAGAGGAATGGGAGAATATTCCCCAAAATCGTATAAGGAACTTGGTGTAAAGCATGCCAAACCGCGTAAACGCAGTAATGGAAGCACGAGGAGGCAATACGAAGTATTAAAATTCAAGAAAATCGTAATAAAGTTCAAAAATTTCATGTTTCCTATTTTTGTTTTAAGGAGAGATCGGCAGTTTTTTCTTTATGTAATTTTGTGTTAATAAAATGTATGGTGACTCATATTTTTTTTACTTTCATTTAAGGAGTATTACATTGTCTATTAAATACAATTTATTGCATTAACCTATCATTTTTAGTTTCCGAGATTTTTAACATTCTTTAAGTGACCCGGATTCATTGCTCTCGAGTGTATGTCTGTTTATTCATTCTTTCATCTCCCATTCGTTCCACATGCCCGAACCATCGTAGCATGCCCTTCCTTACTTTAGTTACGTAATATTTCTTTTACATCATCGCTGATATATCGATAGAACTGGAATACCCTCGAAAGAAAATTCTAGAACCTTACGCAAGCAATCGTGCCCAGTAAGTGCAAGAATCTGTCGGCGTCGGTACGAAAAACTATAACCGTAGTTCCTTTGTCAACAATTCTTCATGATGGTTCTTCCACTTCTCCACGATCACCTTTGAAGCTGGCCTTTCTAATCTTCGATTAATTTGCAGTGCAGGCTTTCCTCCTTCCAGCTCTCATGGAGGCGTCACGCTAAGAAGGTCACAGCATTGCAACTCTGCCGTTAGGTTTACTAACCACACGTAAGCCCTATAGGACCATGGACCATAAAATCGCAGCGTAGAGTTTCTACTACCGCTCCATAATACCCCTACCGGATCATATACCCCAAGTACTTCATAGAAGACTTGATCACGTTTAGCCTTGTATCCTCTCGGGGAAAATAACTTAGCTGTAACTACAGTATAATATATTATAATGAACACTGAAGAGTGAACGCGACCAGCCGTTTGTTCAAAAAGACTTTTCCGCTCTATGCCCACGAATAAGCACTGTTCGTGCTCTTAACTTCAGAAATGATTAATGGCTTCGTAAAATTGATAACGGTGAACTTATCCGACACTAGTTGATTTATAGCCGAAACGTTCGAATTCAACCACCTTTCAAGACATCTAATAGGCGTATAGGTTACAATTTTAAATTTATTTTATTACTAGATTGTGTTGTTACCCCGTGTGGCTACGGGGCTCAATGTGGCAACGGAAAAGATTCCAAAATGTCACCACTCCAATTCATCCCGAGGGTGCTGTATGAGGCGACTAAGGGAATACATTTACGAAACGATCCATTGCGCAGAGAGGGAAAATTCGAAATGGAACCTGGTTGTCTGTTGAATAATAATCGTTAGGCCCAGTTGAAGGCTTTATGAGCGGCTTGAAGGATTTCAACTGTGGATAGTCGCGGACTGCGTCTATCCATTTCAACACGGCAAGAGACTCACCACCTATTAAGTGGGACATAGAGCCATAAGGTGAAATGTGGGCGTATGCTATGCCTCTGCCTTCGGGAATAAAGACGTGACTATTATGTATGTATGTATGTAATAGATTGTGCACGTGGGTCCATAAGCGGAGAATTCTATCCCTGCATCTCGGGAGATATAAATACAATTTTCTTTTTCAATAAACAAGCTTTTATTAAACTTGGGTGTAAGGGGCCCCACCACCACCAAATTTTCGGGGGCCCAAGCGACCTCACCTACACGTGGTGCACCTGTTAACCAACGAACGAGGCTCCGCGAATTTAGGTACCCACATGGTGGCCTAGGCTCCCATGTGGGTGCCAGGTGGTACAAAGTGTTGGTCCGGGGGGGTACCACCGTGCAGCTGTGAAAAGCCCCCCAAGTAACCCAGCCCCGGTTGGGTTGCGTTCGGGGTTCAGCAGCTGCACAGCCGGGCCCGGGGCGATGTTTGATGCAGCAGGGGGGGACCAGTAGGCGCTAAGCGGATTCTAGTGTGGCTGACGGGGGTCGACCCGCCGGCCAGGGAGACCCGTAGAAACGGTTTACCGCTGGCCGCCCGCGGCATAGTATAGGGGCCCAACTGGGACTAACCACCCTGGGAGGCTGCCCCACCAGGCCGCGCATAATCCCGATGTGGTTCGTCGTGCCGGATGGTGACCGGACTGGGTCCCGGCGACCACACTTGGGGGGGTACGGGGGCCCTTCCGTCCGGCGGGTCGGCTTCCGTCTCACCACACAGTCATAGATGAAGCTAGCCCCTACGCCTTGTCACTCACTGCTGCAGCAAATGTCACTCCGTCTTCACGTCTCCCTTTCCCAGCAATCATGGCAGTGCAGAAAAGAAAATCAGGTACCACAGCGGCCGCTACGTACGTCCCAGTAACGTACTGTTTGAGGTGGAGTTCGCTAACATCCGCGGACTCCATGCCAACCTCAACGTCGTCCATCACCATCTAGAGACGGCACGGCCAGCTGTGATGTTCCTAACGGAGACGCAAATACTCCGCCCTGCCGATCAGTCGTACCTTACTTACCCCGGCTATATCATCGAGGAACTATTTCGAGAAAAAGCCGGGGTGTGCGCGTTCGTTAGGGCGGATGTTTGCTGTCGCCGGCTGCGCTGCCTTGAGGACCCTTCCCTCTCCGTCCTTTGGCTGCACGTAGATCACGGCTCCATGAGTCAGATCTACGTGTGTGTCTATCGATCCCACACAGGGACAGCTGAGATGATGAGGCTGTATCAGCACCTCAGCGAGGGGGCTGATGACGCGCAGGTACGGTTCCCAAACGCCGAGTTGGTTTTTCTGGGGGACTTCAATGGTCACCACATTGAGTGGTTGGGGTCCCTCAAGACAGATCCTGCGGGACGGGCCACCCACGCGTTCGCACTCTCCCATGGTCTGACCCAGGTGGTACGCGGGATTACGCGCATACCGGACAGGTCAGACCATGAACCCGCCCTGCTGGACGTACTGCTGACGAGTAGTCCAGCACAGTACAGTGTGACGGTTAGCGCCCCACTGGGTACATCCGACCACTGTGTTGTGCGTGCCCGCCTGCAGGTACCGTCCCCTGCAAGGGCAGTAGAGATTCGGGTCCTCTGTGATGGTCAGGCTTCCTGTTTTTTTCAGGTAAATGCCGGAGTACCATAGGGATCGGTATTGTCCCCAACTCTCTTTCTTCTGCATATCAATGACATGCTGTCCCTTGGGTGCATTCATTGTTATGCGGATGACAGTACTCTTCATGGGAGCTATTCTGGCCGTCCAGCGGCAGGGCGAGGCGACGTGGATGAGAAGAGACGACAACTCGTGGCGGATCTCGATCTGGACCTGGGCCGCATTGCCCAATGGGGTTCAGACAACCTGGTCGAGTTCAATGCCAGAAAAACACAAGCGTGTGCGTTTACAGCTAAGAAGTCCCCATTCCTACCCCTGTCCTCTCTTCAGAGCATTACAATTCCACTAAAGGACAACCTGGAGATCCTCGGTATAGACGTCCGGCGTGAGCTCAATCACAAAAACTACATAGAGAGCTGTATTGGTCTGGCCTCGCGGAAACTGGGAATCCTGAATAAGGTGAGACGGTATTTCACGCCACATCAGAGATGTTTACTGTACAAGACGCAGATTCGTCCCTGCGTCGAGTACTGTTCTCACCTTTGGGATGACTCCGCGAGGTACTTGTTAGACGCGCTTGACGCTATGCAGAGACGTGCTATCCGAATAATTGGTAGCCCTGAGGTGACGGGAGGCCTCGAACCTTTGTCGCAGCGAAGAACCATAGCGTCCTTGGCTGCCTTCTATCGAATGAATCACGGCGAATGTTCTGAAGAGCTCTTCAACCTGATCCCACCATCTCCTTTCCGATCCCGAACAACGCGTGCCGGGCAGAGATGCCACTCATACACAGTGGAGAGAATCTTCGCCAGAACCGAGCGTTTCAAAAGATCGTTCCTCTGTCGAACTATAAAAACATGGAACGACCTGCCCGCACACGTCTTTCCCTCATCTTACAATCCCGGGTTCTTCAAGAGGAGCGTGAAGAGGCACATCACAGGGCCGCCAACTTGAGGACCACTGTAAGAAGTGGCCCCCAATCGCTAGATGCGCCACTGCTTTCTTACCATCAGGCTGGTGGCGACGTCAATTTGGCGAGCTGAATATATAAAAAAAAAAAAAAAAAAAAAAAAAAACAGTAAATAGTACCAAATAAATTAATTTTGTGGATTACACTTATAAACTTAATATTATATCTATCTATAAACAAGGTCGCAAGTTTCAAGTTTTAACTCAATAATTAAATTGAATTGTAAGTAGGTAGGTATTTAAAAATAAATCACATTAAAATACAAATATTTGCAAAGCATGTATCCTGTGTGGCGACGGGGTCCCGTGTTGCGACGGGTAAGAGTACAAAATGTCGCCACCAAAATACATCCCAAGGGTGTCCTAAGAGGCGACTAAGAGAACAGTTTTGCAAAAAGACCATTGCGTAGAGAAGGAAAACTCGAAATGAAACCCGGCTGACAGTAAAATGACATTCGTCTTGCCAAGTTGAAGGCCATATTGGGCGGCTTGAAAAATTTCAACTGCGGGTCACGCGACCTGCGCCTGTCCATTTCAACTTGGCCATAGGCTCAGCCCCTATTACGTGGGACATAAAACTATAAGGTGAGATGTGGGCGTATACTATGCCTCTGCTTACCCCTTCGGGGATAAAGGCGTGATTAGATGTAGGTATTTGTATCTTGTCCTGAAAAAACTTAATACGATAACGATGCATTATATAGTTAGGAATTTACTTAACTCACCATAAAAACAAAACAAATGAAGATCGACAAAACAAATACCTACTTAAAGATTAATAAAATAAAAGTTCACATAACAGAATCACTAAGCTCACTCATAAGTTTATGGCACACTATTCACACCCTTCCACACGAAAACACTGTGCCGTATCAACTGAAACCGCACAATTTAATTATAACTGATATATTCTCACTTATGTCTATTGAATATGGTTAATGATTTTACTGTTAGTAATACAATATTGCTCAAACTTAATGAAATGTGGTAGCGTGAGAGTGAGTCTTATATCTTTCATCTATATAAACAAAATAGATGGCGCCCGCGACACTGCCGGCATGGAAATTTATCCCTGTTTCCATAGAAACACGGAATAAAAAGTAGTCTGTGTATTATTCTAGACTATAATCCATCCCTGAATAAAATTTAAGCCAGATTAGTTCAGCGTTAGAGCTTGAAAGAGTAACAAACACCCAGACACCTACTCATTTACGCTCACAAACTTTGGCATTTATATTAATAGTAAGTTTAGTAGCAAGATATTAAATATCTTACTACCTACTTATCTTGCTTTGTCATAGAAAATGTACAGTACGACGACTTACGACGTCTTCGCCTCGCTGCTTCTGTATAATTTAGAACATGATGTCCTGTACGTTTTGGATGACAAAGGTCTGTCCCACACCTTCACCATTTGCCGCTTCTGTATGTATTCTGTACGCCTTAAACTTCAAACACAATTTATAACTCACAAACGATAGCGCCGATTTTTGTGATCTTGGAGTAGAGAATAAATAAAACGAACAGGAAAAAAGAAATACAAGAAAATGTAATAATTTTCTGTGGAACCAGATTTGAAGGCGGGACAATGATACAATACAAAACTACATCTATGAGCTGCTTAGCAAAAAAAATGATTTGCAGAAGATCATTCCACCAATTTCTTATTTATCAGAAGTTATAATAATAGAGCATGCCAGTTCAGGCATTTTGGAAAGCACCCAACGCATCACAACATCCTTGGTCAGTTATGCTGCGTTTCCCCTCGATATTTGTTATTACAGAAAGGTGCTCTGTCCAGTCAATCTTTATCTGGCTGCTTGCCTAATACCGATGAAATCTAATCGGCTGTGCTATAAACAGTGAGCCGATACAAGTGGAGTATATTGACGACCAGTTCTCTCAGTACATAATACATAAAAACATGTCGGTACCCGTATAGTTATTTTAACAATTATGTTAAGTAAAAATTTATAAAGATGTCCCAAAATTAAGGTCAGATTCGAAATAAATGAAAACATAGTTTTTTAGTCTTCAGATTTGACTAGGATCAAGTATACCCTGGATTAGCTAAGCGCGTACACCCGAAAGGGACAAACACATAGTACTTGTGAAACCAGTGTTGTTAGTCCCTACCAAATTTTACCCCACGACTTTTTTAAATCCGTTAGGTATAATGAATTAATGTTTTCTGGAATTACATCCTTTAAAAAACTCAAATACATAACAATTTAGGCATAAAGAATACTCATAACTGTAATTATGTTATTTTTTTTTAATTAACATTATTATACAAACACGAAAGGTGGCATCAGTAAATTTTTTGATGATTATCAGCGTACTTACATTGCCCTAAAAGAGGGACGAGGTTTTACAGTGTCCTACGCGTAGGATATAGATAGGATATGATAAAGACAGCGTTAGCGGTCGAGGTCCCCCGAACTTATGCCCATGGTCAAAAAACAATCGGCAGCGCGCAGGGACTCCTTACCGCGGTGCCCCCGAACTGCACGGCGGAGTGGGAGTATTTCCATTGCTCCCGCTCCCCCGCGCAGTGCACCTCCCGCCACCACCTCGTCAACTGACGAGGCGACAGCGGCCCAACACTGTTGCCGCCAGTCGCGTCGTTATTCAGGCAGGGCGGGAGCATCTACCCAAACTCCCGCCCCCGCAATGGCGGCAAAGTGCCGTTTGCCACCATCGCCCCGCTAGCAAAAGTGGCGAAACGACGGCGACCCAGCATCGCTGCTGCCGGCCGTGCCGTTACTGACGGCCCACGGGTGGGTTGCTCCCGTCTGGGCCGGAATTAGCCAGAGTAGCACAACTTCCCCACAGAGGAAGGGGAATGGTCGCTACCCTGTTGCCCAGGATGCACCACGAGGAGAATGGATCGCATTGGGGTCCTGAAGATGTTTGTAGGACCCCGCATCCCGATGGCATTGGCATTATACCCTGACCTTGACCTAAATATTTTATATGATGTGGGCTTAAAATAAAAAAAGTTGGGGACTCCTGGTCCCCAAGGAGCTGCATAGAATTTATTCAGCGTGTTTGAATAAAAAAAAAATAAACAAGTTGCTCAAAATTCTAATTTTCGAAGATTTTATTGTCCTTTCAATAAAATTAATTTAGTGTACATATTTCGTATGTTGTCAACTCTATTACAAAAAGATTTTGTGGCATAATGAATACGTACATTCAAATAATTTTTGCATATAGCTTTAATTAAAACAAAAGAGAGTAATGGTTTTCAGCAATAGGTCGATGGACTAATAAAATGCAAATTTAACGCAAATTTTCGCATTTGAAATTTTAAAAAGTTCGTATCGCCTGAATTCATGGAGATAATAAATCTGCTGTCTCTTGATTAATTAGCCGTTTTTCTTGCAATTTTTCTACAATTTTTCACATAAGACGCTGATTTTCCGAACGTAATATCGCCAACATCTTTTTTTCGTGTCTGGGCTAAAAGCGTCTGCCGATTTAATTGCTTGAATAGTTTTTGTTTCCGTGGTGTTATCTCAACCTTCGTGGACTTTTCAATCAATGTTGAGTGTTCAACCTAAAATTAATTAAAAAAGGGGATTTTAATAATAATAATAATTTAAATTGCAACTAATATTAATAAACATTTTCTCGATTAATTGAAACTATAGATATTACAATTATAAACATATTGAAAGAGAATTTTATGTTTACCCTTACCGAATTCGTTTTGTAATGCACTAGCTATTGCCCGCATATATACATTATATTATTCGAACTCTACATGATTATTCACTCGCCTCTCTAGAATGACCTCTAAACTCTTCGTCACTCGCCTTTATATACGACTCTACTCAACTATATCCTTTCCCAATCTATCTATGTACCCAATTTCATCAGGATATCTTAAAAAATCATAACCTATTTCATTCTACCCTTTTTTTAGCAATAAAACGTTGCCATGTCAGTTTCCATCTCTGTATCAAATTGTATCAGATTATCTTCCGAAATGACAAACTTTCATAGTAACTTTCATCTCCTAGTCCTATACCCCCCCCCCCCCCGCCCCCCCACCTCTATCCCCTTTTACGCGATCAAAGGTAGTCTAGGTCCGTTCCCAAGCTCTAATCCATCTTTGTGCCAAATTTCATCAGGATATCTTCAAAAATGACAAACTTTCATACCCTATTTAACCCCTTAAACCCCCCTTTTCGCGATAAAAGGTAGCCTATGTCCATTCCCAAGCTCTAATCCAGCTCTGTGCCAAATTTTATCAAGATCGGTTCAGTGGTTTAGGCGTGACAGACAGACAAATTAACTTTCGGAATTATAATATTAGTATGGATCACCTGCGTAGATATGGACGCGATTTCGCGATGGAGGTGCACGATGTGCTTTTCCCATTACAAAGTAGGTAGGGTAAACCACCCAATTATTGGCACTTTTAGAATGAATTATTGGCACTTTAGTTAAGAGTATATTTCGAAAAATAAGGGAAACCTAGTATTTCAGTTCGGTGTTGGCCATTATGTAGTTGTAGGTATGCATTAAAAAGTAAAATAGCATTCTTTTTCTGTTAGAAATGGGCAAAATTACCTAAAGTGCCAATAATTGGAGGAGTGCCAACGATTGGGTGGTTTACCCTATGTAGTTTAAAAAAAAACAAGAGTAACTAACCTCTTTGACAACATGAAGTGTAGGGATCGAGAACGCTTTTAGGTATGTCATATTGCCGGCAGTTTTCCTAAAACAACTTTGTTCAAAATGTCTCGAACATATTCGAGTGTATTTGGTCGGTTGCCAGTTTAGTCTTCCTGTGGCACGAATCTGAAACAACAGTTTCATTAATATGAAGTTTAAGAATAAATAAAATATACCCCTCATTATGGGTAATTTACCAGTACCTCAACTGGTATCCCTAAAAAATCTATAACCTGAACAAATTAAAAAGTAGATAAAAATGGCGGACAAGTCTGGCTTTTGTTTCGAGTTCGATAATTTTAACTTACAACTTTATTTGGTTGGTTAACACACCTGTTATGGTGATAATATATCAATATTTTGAGCCATTATTTCTACTTTAAAGAACTTGTTAATGTGCTACGGCTCTTAATCTGTTATTATCTTTACAAAGCAAGGGATATTTTATCTAAAAATCGTACTTACGTATGATAGGTTATGTTTTGTGATTTCCGCTCACTACGGCTTTTGCAGCCTAAAATATAACATATCACCATGTTCAATAGATGAGTTTTAAGCAAAAAATATCTGCCTTCTTAGTTACACCACTTATATTACTGTCAATTACAAAAAAACCTCACAACAATAAATGATCACAAGGACTTGTTGGTCACAACCTCAACTTGTGACCAACAAAAAAAACAGAAACTCTGACAAGGACAGAGACTACAGTTTTTGTCCTTTTCAATCCTTACAGTTTTTGTATGTTGTGTCTCGTTCATACGCGGTATTATTATTTGCGTAGCCAATCCAGGGTATACTTGATCCTAGAGATTTGATTTGGGGTTACCAACACTTTACTGCACATGTACAGTCAAATTCAAATATTGTGTGAATACCCTCTATTAGTGATCTCTACAGAGAGTAGCAGATTAGGCAACTCGTTACTTTTTACTAGGTACTCAACTTAGTCACGTCACATCACAATTATCAAAAATATCGTAAACGCTATTTTGACTATACATGTGTGAGCATTACACCAAGGACGCCTGCGGCCCCACCAAAGTTAAATTTAGTAGTCGCACAAATGCGTTTCTATTGAGAGTACGTCATTTTTTACGGTAAATAGCCTAAAGCTCTATAGGGACCTCGATCGATCAGTCAAATCTGTCTATGATACTCCACTTCTGCCTTTTTCGAATTTAAACAATATCTGTTCACACACAACTTATTATCTCCACATAAATTATGTATAACTACAATACTAGTTCAATAGTAGAGGCTATTAATAATGAGCTACGAAAGAAAAATTTACAGAAATGTGTGTGTAAAACTATGTAATGGAAACCTTAATTATTTGACTATGGATGATAAAAATGTGGCGCTTTATGAGTATAACCACAACATTTTTTGTAAAACATAATTAAAAAGCGTAGAAAATATTCTTTCGCCGAACATTTTTGCTCCGTTGACTTTTATCTCGAAAAAAAAATCCGCTCAGTGAATGGTACAGATTTGTTTTCAAAATAATCTTTGAAAGAATGCAACAAAGAGATTGCGAATCATTACTGCATGACAACGTTCAAATATTTTTTATAAGTACCTTATATCTCATGTTAAGGAAGGTTTATTCTCAAGATGTATTTAATAACATTATTAGTGCCTAAATAATAAACATCTCATCAAATGTATGTCAAAATTTATATAAAATTAAATTAAAATATACCTTTCGTCTTCCGTACACAGTCACGGCCGATGTGGTAAGCTGTATGCCTACTTGCCATCGTAGCGATATCAGAAAGATCTAATAATTTTTCTTGTGTGCAACTGTATGGATCCGTTCTACACCACTGGGCTTATTTAAATTATTTTTTTAATTTGTAGGAACTTCGCATCCATAACTGAAAAATAAACACAGAAATAATAGGGGTCAGAAAATAGACGTGAGTATGATTTTGTTTTTATGGGAATTGATATTCAATGGCAATATTCGAAGTACCTATCTATTGTGACGCCATTCCTAAAATAAGTCCCATACGCAAGATAATCCATTTTACATAGTAGGTATTACAATAATTTTAGAACTTTTTAAGAGGAAAAATGTCGTCGATTTATTTAGGTTTTTTAAAATCCAATCAATACTTGAGATTTAACTTCAAAATATTTTAGTAGTTTTGATTAGACTGTATTGGTGGCGCATACGGTAGTGTAACTGACTATCGCGCCAAGGCCCCGTGTTCGATTCTTGAGTCGGTCCAAACATTTGTGTGATTCATAAATGTTTGTTTCGGAGTGTGTATATATAATGTATGTTTATCAGTCGACTAGATCTAGCAACCTTATCTAAGTAGGTATATTATGTTACCGTGATAAGTTGTTTAGACTCGTACTTCTACTACAGCAATCGAGGTTTTACACCAAACTAACATTTAAGCGATGCATTTTCGAAAGTTTATATTAGGTAACTAGCTGATGCCCGCAGCTTCGCCCGCGATGGCGCTGTATGTGAAAATGATTTTCCTGCTTTTCTGTTGAAATTTTTCCTGAATTTTCTTTGCTATAAACCTCACGGAGCCCGAGACCTTTCCAACGAATGCAAAACCGTGGAAATCGGTTCGTGCGTTCTGGAGTTATAGCGTCAGGAAGGAAAACCCGACTTATTTTTATATAATAGAAGATTTTCAATTTTTTTTATTTTAATCTTATGGTATAAGAAATTTTATCCGGAAAACTGTGTATATGAGATGAAATTATTGAAGTAGGTATGAAAGAAAACTAACTATGAACCATGCACCTGCCTTCGATAATTCATTGGTCACCATCTTTGATCAAAATAATAAGAAAATAGAATACCAGTATGAACATGGACATATCATGCACAGCGGCACAAGAGTTTGAAGATCTATCTTTCTGGCAACCCATAATTTACATTCAAAACTAAAGTCTAGTTGATTCCAAAACGACGAGTGAAGCAAAGACTACTATATAAACTGAGGTAGACGCGCCGTACTCTAACAAACGAGATTTCAAAAGCAATCCTCTAACACACACATTACTAAGACTACACTCACTTATAAATATTTTTTACGTAATTGTCACCACACACAATAGCAATATACGAATAGAAAAGAGTAAAAGAGAAGGCGTATGGACTCCGATTGCAAGTCGAGCACCTACTCTTGAAGTTTTGACTTACAACAGTGCGAGCAACGCTGCTAATTGGCGCAGTTTATAGGTTTCAAAAATCGGTGCGTAGGGCATGTCTACCTCAGTTTATATAGAAGTCTTTGGAGTGAAGTTTTTAACGACTCGCAAATTCACATAGACCTCGCATGGGAAATTTAAGCAGTACCTTAGTTGATGTAGCCCAAGAGCTCACTGATGAGAGTTTTATGTCTCAACTCAAGTCGTAACTGGGTGGAGGGCCTGTAATCGCTTAATATCACAGTAACTACGCTCTTAAATGATTAAAGCATCATTTTAATTCAAAAGAGCTTTAATCTTGGATCTCTCATAAAGGTAATTGTGTTTCTAGACAGGCTAAGTACCGTGCATTTATTCTTTTAAGCTTTTGGGTCGTAATTTTACTGGTAATGTCTGTTGAGTGAGTATAGAACTTAAATAATACATAATACTTATGAGACATTTAGTTTAAGTTACAGTGTTTTGACTGGTATGAATGGCCTAATCATCAACGGAGTACCTTTGTATCCTCGTTTACATTGGAAGTTTGATTGCTCCGGTGGACAAGGTTAAAAGATCTTACACACTGATCATGACTTGAAGAGCACAGCTCATATTAATTTAAATAACAAGCCTATTTTGATTTCTAACAATCAATCAAAACAGCAATCGCAACACGAAGAAGACACGCTCCCAGCTTTGTTGCTGTAGGTAGGCAGTTAGAGTATTTACTTAGGCATCTTATCGCACTGCGCTACACTTATTAATCACTAGCTGAGCCCGCAACTTCGTTTACGTCACTTAAGGTGTATGAAAGGAAAGGTATTTTTTTCATCAGACTCACCAAGCAGCGTGTGAAACTGCCCTGTTTGCGTAATCATAAAAGAGCTTAATGATAAAGGTTATTTTAAAACAATTCAGTCCGCGCCGAAGCCAACACACCAGTTTAGATTTAACCATTTTTAGATTCATAAGTCTATGTATGATTCTTTAAAGTGATATAACTTTTTTATTTATAAACCGATTGATATTAAATAAACACTAAATGTTAAGCGGAACAAACCTTAACACAATAAAGAAAACCGCATTGCAATCAGTTAAGTGGTTGCTGAGATTAGCGTGCACAACCGTACAGACATACAGACAAACAGACAAAAATTCAAAAAATCATTATTTAGGGTTCTATTGCGTTCATAAAGCCCCCCTATAATATTTTTTCTCATTTATCTTTCATGTACAGACAGCGACCTGTTACGATTTTATTATATGTATTGATATTGATTGATATTGATGATGTTTAGGGTTCTATTGCGTTCATAAAGCCCCCCTATAATATTTTTTCTCATTTATCTTTCATGTATAGACAGCGACCTGTTACGATTTTATTATATTTATTGATTGATGTATTGATATTATTGGGAAAAACAACTAACCAATACAAATATTATTAAAATAATACACAGCTACCGACATAAAAAACGTACAATTTATTTGAATCTTAAACAGTACAACTGTGATTTTTTGACAATTATATAAGAAATTCTAAGACAAGTTATGCAGCTTGTAACACATACAAAAAAAAGGAAAGACGTTACCAGATACAATGATGTTTTGAACAAATGTGCAGAAAAGAGCAAAAAGAGAGCGAATCAACGTATGCAGCCGCTGATATAGGACGTAATACATGCTCCCTCTACAGAGCTAACCCTACCGCCGCGTCATGCTGCTCCCAACAATATTTATATTTATTTATTAGTTGGTGTGCACACACATTACAATAAAAAGAGAAATCGAAGTAACGAAAACAGCATTGTACAAAATACTTTCTTATGCTTCTATTTTGTTCCGTTACTTAGTAAGGCTCAAGTTTAGTTCAACTTAACCCTTTAGCGCAGGATTTTTTGTTTTCATTCTTTTAACTACTTTTCTCACCTGCACATAAGGCTGGCTTGAATTTCGAAGATGTCGATAGGACCTTATGGCACGCATACTATATTATATTCCTATATCGTCATGTTGTCGGGGTATGGTCGTTGAAAAAACAAGATTATTAAAACTTAGACCCGTCAGGTCGCTCCATGAGAAGTACCTTACGCTACTTTGAATTTTATCTACATTGATTAAATTATAATTTTATCAATGCACTACACAGATACACACACACAACTTATTAATATAAATGCCAACTCATTTTCTAATAGCAATACTAGTGTTATTAAAGCAAAATTACAGACCTATTTGTATCGGTAACTAAATACACAAATATTTGCCTGCTCACCAGTAAATACCGAATTTTATAACGGCACTTCTCTATATGGCAACACATACGCCGCATAAATTCAGTCCTGTACGTTAAAATTAGAAACGTAAGCTCGGTGCCGTAAAATATGTGCGTTTAAAATTTATATCGTATTATATTTGTTCACACTCATACACCTACGATTGTTTTATCCAGAAACAAATAGGACAATACAGTTTTTTTTATGAATATTTACTAGCCAACTCATTGTTCTCTACCTGAGGTTATTTTATTTTCAAAACAACGAGTTTTGGGAGCGTTTTTTATTTATACTGATTCATTGCAATTTTCAAGCAAGTCAAAAAGGTTTTAGGTTGGTTTAACGACGGCGGCGGTGTTATTGGCAACTGAGAACTACAGCCCAACGTGCTTTCTGAAGCACAAAAACGCTCGTTAGTGGAAAAGCTACAAAGTGGTAACTTTACGCAGGCAGGGCCCGTCATAGCTTAAAATACTTGTGTACACAACACTGAGTAGGCGCGGCTAAGCATTGAGTATCTATTGTTGATTTCACTTGAAGGAACCAGCCACACTCTTTAGCTAACTATTCATCTAAGCAAATTCTGAAATTTCAAATCCATCAAGTTCGAAACAGTACAAGAAATTAAGAGAGACTGCCAGATAGGCCGACGACCTGAAGAAGGTTGCAGGGAGTGACTGGATGCAGAAGCGCAGGCCCGTGTATTACTGTATGTATTGACAAGACACATGTCATTACTTTATATTCATTACTTAGGTTTTAGCTACCCTCAGTGGCATCATTCCGATCACTGATCGTCGTATCAAAGCGGTACAGATAGCAAAAATACCTTTCTGAGTTTCAGCCGCGTGTGACAGGTGCATGCTATTAGTGCTGAACGGTACCAGCAGATTTAAAGCTTGCAGCGCACAATGCCACAAAACTAAACTAGGAAATTTATGAGCACGTTTAATAAATACGAGTATGTAAAGGTACATCTGTGTCACGTTTTATATAACCTGGCTAGATTATATCGTTTTTAGGATTATTTAGTAAACTGCCTCCATGGCGCAAATTTTTCCATTTTACTGTTAGCTAGGACCGACGGCTACCTCTCGATAGGGTTTCACATCTCAGGACCTAAGCAAGCGAAATAATCAAATCTGATTCATAAGCGTTTTTGGGTTACCCATTCAATAAACGTGATGTCTTTTGATACGAAACCCTCCATGCGCAAGTATGACTTGCACTAGAACAGTTTTATTCACATGAAATTAGTACCAAACTGTTTCTCTCCATGTTTCATTTATTAGGCTGTAACTACAATACCTACGTGCCTTGTAAAGCAACTACTTATAAATTGTCTGCTAGCACTTGTGGCAGAACAATGCATTCCATCACGTGAGACGACATTCATTTACATAAATTGCATTTCAGCAGGATCTTAGTTTCAACGGCAAGTTTCGACGTCTCATTCGCGTTTCAGTTGCGCAATGAAATTAAGATAGTTTACCATTTGCCGACAATTTGATGTACTGAGAACTGTTGTATTTCGTGGAAAATTTAGTAAGTTTTGTGTGAGTAATACTTTGGCTACATTAAGCTCATCTTTTTCTGTGTTGATTGAAATTGGAGCAACGAGAATTACTGGCAAAAAACATCCTCTCCAATACCTACATTTTTATGTTGTTTCATTAAAAATTTGTTACCCAGCTACCAAATATTCGAATCGAATAACTAATGGCACAATGGTATTTCTGTCTTAAGCCATTTTCCTTTATACGAATTTATTGTGGCATTGTGCTTAAAATTTCATGTCTACTGAATATTTCCTAAGACAGTATCAGAATCGATCAATACACGGCCGCGAATTGAAGAATATGTAGATTGTAACGTAACGGGCGTCAAGGGTGTCGGTGTGGACTTCCCAAGTCCCGTGTTACAATAGTTTGATTTGTAAAAGAAGATTACCTGGATAACAGCAGCCGGAGATACAGTGGACCTTTTAGGTTAAGGGCCGTGTTGTCTGGCTAGTAAACCCCTGTTGCAGTGAGTTCGTGAAAGAAAAACCAGTGTATATTATTATCACCACGTTTAATGGTCTACAATACAAAAACCATAGGCCTTGTGGTATATCAAACGCACTACTTAGCCTATATATATATGGCAGGATGTACCAGTATTACTCCAGTTAGAATACTTATATCTACACACACTTTACTTACTTGCTATAAACTTATATCAGATCTATTGACCTGGCCGGCTCTTGCGCCGATGCGATGAAATTATTTCATTTGACACAATTAACTAAACATCACCTTGTGACGTGGCTAACAAAATATACTTTAATCTAGCGACCTAGAGATGGATCCATTCTGGTTAACATTATTATAATCTATGATTTAAAGGCTAAATAAATCTAGTTACATTCTCGGATCGTTATGCAGCCTCCTGAAGGTGAACTACGTTGTTAAACTGTCGGTGGACTATCGCGTAGGCACCGCTAACCAACGAGATGCAGTAATCAACCTCGCGTATGGATGTATAAGAAGAATCCTGGTGGCCCTCCTTGGTGCCAAGTAGTGAAAAAGAAATGCACGTGGCGTAAAAAAGAGAATAAAAAATGCCGGTGCGAGAACCGGTTACCGCTACAAAGCCGGGCTCGTCAGCGGCGCGCAGTCCCGTCTGTGGATCACGCGTCCCACGCTGATGGGTTCACGGGGAAGAATTCCTCCGTGTTGGGAGTCCGCCAAGGGACGGGCAGGTATTCCCAGCAATAATAGGTAGGTACTCCAAAGACCCGCTACAACAAAAGTTACGCGTCATTAGCAATCAGCACGCACTTCACAGACCGCGATTATTACAAGGTCTATCTAGCTTATAAATACCTTTTTGCGGGTCCTGTGATGGTACGAATTGCTCTTGAAGAGACACCTTACGGGTCTTCTCGCTCGAGAGAAAAAAATGCCGACTGCCTCCATCTTTGCTTTTCGTCTCTTCCCCTTCCCACCAAGCCAAACCCGCTTGGTCAGTTACATCTACGGTCCGTTTCATTTCACTCATCCCTCACGTTCCGTTCGTGACTTTTATTCCTCCACCTCTCATACGCCATACACGATTAGGGCTTTATCGCATTAACGCCATGTCATTAACTGAAGCTAAAACTATCCTGTACATTAACCATCCTATCCTCTTAAGCGAATATTTTATCCACTATTTGACATAATGTTCTACGTTACGCGGAACGTGAATTCTGGTGTGACCACTCCGAAATTGATCCGCTCGTAAACTATATATAAATTATCATTAGTTCCAAATCTGTTTACTAATTTAATATACCTATTATTTACTCTAATCTAGATTTATTGTACACTAAATAAAACTATTTTTTTTTTTTATGTTCTTTTTTTTTATTCCTAAACTATTTCGTTGACAAGGATCAGTCATTGTCACTGTCAAAATGACAATGTCAGATTCACGACGTCTAACCTATGTGTATGTGTAGTATTGTGACTGGATGTAAACACGGAATAAAACGTTATCACGAGACAAAAAGAGAGTATTATACTAGAACGTATGGATAATGTGTTGGTGAGTATTGCAGAGTGTTACAATACCCCCTTTCTCGGGAAAAGAGGTAAACCGACAGGTTTACCGAAAGAAACAGCCGGGGTAACCGGGAAAAAGTGGTTACTTAACCGACTCCAAAAAGGATTAAAAAAAATACCGAGAAATAAAAGAATAAAACTGCAGAACGCTGCTAGCAATAGTTATTCTTCTGACTGCCCTTTAGAATGATCACAGCTGGATAGGTATTCCTTTCAAAACGCGTACTTCACTCTTCCATACCTCACACAGTATTTCATATTTATCTATGTACATTCATTCGTCATCCTTTCCATATTAATAATAATTATAATAATACATATAATAATATTTAAAGCTTATTTTCCACCTATCATTCAGTCATGCACTTATCCTTCCCTTTCTTATTTGCTCCTATCATTCCATAATTATTTACATGCTGTCATTCATCAGTCTTATATTCTGTAAGAGTTTTTCATACTTTGGCCAATCGTACTGTCGGTCAATCATTTGACTGTCAAGAAAAACAACTTTTTTGCTCATGCGTTGTTAAGTATCATATCATATAAACATTAACTGTAAGAATAAGAACACAATGTAAAAACACAAACGGCAAAGCAATTATTAATTGCATACATTAGTTTCGATAAATGCTTGCCTAGCCCTACGATCAAAAAAAAAATCTTGGGTTCGGAGTAAATACCACTAGACAAGCAACAATATCGGACAGGGTGTGTAAATAATTTAATCTACACGCAAGATGTCCTTTACATGAAATTTACCAACAGATCCTGACGATAACTCGCGTAGCTCATACACTACATCTGACAACCTCCTTTCAACCGTGCACTTCACAAATTTCGGCGCCAGCTTGGCGGAGAAATACTTCGCTGCGTTAGATTGTACGAAGTTCCTTCGCCAGACCACATCGCCTATTTTCGCTGTGAAGTGTCGTCGTCTTAGGTTATAACGTTGTGAATTTTTCTGGTACGCCTGAGTTAATGCATCTACTACCTTGTCAAAAATTTTTCCCAATTCCAACAACGATGATGCCGCTGCGCTTCTATCGCCTATGGTCAGATCATCAGCTGATGTTGGTAAATCCCTAAGAATTGAATGGAATTGACCGTCAGTGACTATTTCACGACCGGTGGCTAAGAAGTACGGTGTGTATCCCGTTGCTAGGTTCACCGTGCTATTCAGTGATAGCTGAATTTGCTGAAGGTATTTGGACCAATTACGTTGATCTTGTTCAACTAGTATGGATAAACAGACTTCAGCGGTTTTGTTATACCGTTCGACTGTATTCGCTTGCGGTGCATAATGCGCCGTATAGAAAATTCGAGGGATAGAATATCCATCGCAAAATGATTTAAACGATTTGCTTTTAAATATGGTAGCGTTGTCACAAATAAGAATCGCGGGGGTTCCCCATTTCAAGATCAATTCCTTTTCCAAAAATGAAGTGACCGTTTGAGTGGTTGCAGTACGGAGGGGGTGAAGCCATACAAATTTTGAGAAAACGTCTACAACTGACAGAATGTATATATGACCCGAATATGCTTTAGGTAATGGGCCTATAATATCTATTGACAACGTGTGCATCGGAACGTCCACCTCCTTTTGATTTGTCATGAGTCCGTGAGGTGGTGAATTTGAGTGTTTATATGCTTTACACTTGTCACACCGTGTGACAAATTCCTTAACATTTTCAAACATATTTGGCCAATAATAATGTTCCCTAATTTTCAAATACGTTTTTTGAACTCCTGGGTGTACACTACAGAAGGAGTCATGGTTTTCCTTGATGCATTCATCGACCAGCTCTTTAGGAATTACTAACCTCCAATTGTTTTTTGAAGTACAAGAGCCACCCTTGCAAAATCTAAACAAATTGTTGCCTAGGATCTGAAAATTTTTGAAACGAGTAGGCATAGTTTTACAGCCGTTATACATCTTCTTATACCACTCATCAGAAGTTGAAGAAAGTTCTTGATTGAAAGTAATAGCATCGACCGAAATTCGGGATAGTGCATCTGGTACGACATTAAGCTTACCTGCCTTATGGCAAATGTCAAAATTAAAAGTGGATATCTGCATTGCCCATCTGGCCAACCTGCCTGAGGGGTTATTTAAAGACTTAAGCCACTTTAAACTCATATGGTCAGTGATGACCGTGAACTTAGTACCTTCTATGTAAGCACGAAAATGATTTATGGAATCCACTACCGCGAGCAGTTCACGCTCTGTTGTACTGTAATTTCTCTCAGGTTTTGCCAGTAAACGTGAAAAGAAAGCCACAGGACGCTCGATTCCATCTATGTCCTGCGTCAAAACACTACCAATGCCTACGGATGATGCGTCGCAATGAAGCACGAAAGGTTTCGAAAATTCTGGCGACGCCAAAACTGGAGCTGTTATTAAAGCATTTTTAAGGGTATTGAAAGAATCCTCAGCTGCTTCGGACCATTGGATGCCGTCACTGCCTTTCTTCTTACCTACCAACGCTGTCATAGGTGCTATGATGGTGGAAAAATCCTTAACAAACCTACGATAGTATGAACATAGACCTATAAATCCTCGTAGCTGCTTGGCAGTTTTAGGCTGTGGGAAATTCTGAATGCTGCTCAGCTTCTCTGGGTCAGTGCGCAAACCTTGTGTATTGATGATGTATCCCAAGTATCTAAGCTCTCCTTTGCAAAATTCGCACTTTTTTAAGTTGATAGTGAGACCAGCGTCACTAAGCGACTTCTTTACAGCAGCAAGTACCTCCATATGTTCAGAAAATGACTCTGTGGCAATCAGAAGATCGTCCAGATAACAAAAAACTTTTCCGTCAAATTTGTGCAGAAATAGCGAATCAACTAGCCTTTGCATTTCAGCTCCCGCATTGGATAATCCGAATGGCATTCTTTTAAAATGAAAAAGACCTCTATTAGGGACTACGAAAGCTGTTTTCTCACAAGAAGTACCTTTGCCGTCTATTCCATCCTGACTTGACAAACTGACCTGCCAAAAACTCGATGATAAATCAATTGAACTAAGATAATGTGCTCCTCGCAGATTGTCCAAAATCGAATTTATATAAGGAAGTGGGTACGAGTCTTTAACCGTGACATCATTGAGCTTACGCGCGTCGAGGCAGAATCTCCATGATCCATCTTTCTTTGGGATCATGACAACCGGGTTGGACCATGGTGACCTCGACGGTTCGATGACATCGAGCCTCAACATCTCGTCCACCTCCCTATTCAATGCTGTCAACTTAGCAGGCGATAAAGGGTAATATCTTTGTTTAATAGGCTCTCCCTGTGTAATAATTTTATGTGTAACGATATGCGTTTTCCCTAAACCTTTTTTTTCTGATGAAATTGACTCAAAGTCATTCATTACTTTTTGTAGATGTTTGGCTTGTTGAGATGTTAGATCATCTCTGGGTATTAAAGCTTTCACCTCACACAACGCACTGCAAGCACTATAACTTGTGGAGTTGCCTCTCCTCACGACATCTCCAAACTTAAAAATGTCCACTAGACCAAATGCATCAGCGAAATCCATACCGCACAAGATTTCGTGATGTATGTCAGGGCAAACTAAAAAATTAAAGTGGGCAGTTATCCCATTACAAGTTATTGGCAAAGACATTATGCCAATGACTTTAATTTGTGATAAATCCGCTAAAAATACTGCTGGCACGACTGAAGCATCCCTAGCATGTAATGTCCATCCAAGTCTTTGAAAATATCGATGCTTATTCGCACCTAAAACTGATAAATGTGCCCCAGGATCGAGCAATGCTTCGAAATTACGGTCCTTTATTGTGAATTTAACAAACAACCGATTATCCCCTACGAATGACGATATTTCAGGCGAAGAGACTGTTTGTGTGTGTAACGACTTGCTCGGGGGCCCCATCAGTTTTTTTTATTAAGTGTCTGTGTAGTAGACTGCGAGCGCAAGCCTGTGTTACATTGGGTGCAGTTCCTAATCGTCACCCTCTTAGCACCGCACTTGAAACATATTATGCCTGGTATTGACCTACACACCTTATAACTATGGCCGACTTTTTTACATTTAAGGCAAGTAATAGGTGAGCCGCGCCTGTCAGGTAATTTGCCGACGCTGACTGCATTGAGTTCGCGCTTGCCAACCGGTTTAGATTGACATAAAACACCAGAATAAGCCTCATAATTCTTGGACACGTTGACCAATTGGTCAAAGGTAGTAATATCATTGATGGCTAATAGTTGGGCGTATGTAGGTAGCAAATTGTGTTTTATAATTTCAAGTAGGTTGTCGCTTGTAATAGGATATGTTAGTCTATTGTTTAAATCCTGGATATCTAAAATAAAGAATGATACAGACTGACCTAGCTTCTGCTTTTTTTCACGAATTTGTCTCTCTATGTTGTAGTTGTAATCCTTTGATTGAAAGAATTTTCGAAATTCAACGCAAATATCAAACCAAGAGTTAATTTTATGTTGGATTGTTCTATGAAACTTGAGTGCGGTGTCAGATAACAGTTCTGAAAAACCTCTTACTAATGTTGTATCGTCAATCTGTCGTGCGATACGTGTTTCATTAACCCTAAGGAGGAAGTCGTCAATATCTGACTCTCCGTTATACTTGAGTTTAAGGGAAGCTAAATTCAATGATTTGTAGTACACATGCGCACTGGGGGGCGGTGCAACTACTTGTGTTATACCATTACCTTGGTTCATGTTGTCAAAAATTTCGCTAGTTTTAATGGGGAATGTCTTATGTGCGTGTGCTATCGGTTCTTGTGCCACGTATGTCTCTTGTGTGTTGCTGTGAGAGGCAGCATAATGGGTGGTCGTATTAGAGACTATGGATGTCGTAAACGTTTCGGGAGCCAAAGATGAAGTCGGGTTCACGTTGACTCGGGGACGTGTATTTACGGTATCCATAGGTATGTGTACCTCTAAAGGTCGTGTATACGGGCTAGAAGTTACCTGCATAACGTTCCGACTATGCACCGGTGAAGCAAATTCACTTGCATCAGTATCTGGAGTTTTTGACATTTTTTATAAATAAGTTCTTAATATCTAGTTTGTATTTAGCCTAAAATGCTCTAGTAGTAGTAGTAGTAATGGTATAATCACTGTAGCAATGCCACAGACACAATAACAACAAAGTTATGTTTCAAAAGTATGTTCGTAAAAATTACTATGAAAAAATTCAATTTTGTTAATAAAAACAAAACCTGCAACTATTTAGTCCTGATCCTTGTGTATTTAAGCTCTAAAGGGTGTACAAGATCAGATAAAACTATAAAAACAACCAATATGTTGATATTTAAAAAGTTGATTTTTGTCGGGAGAACGATAAGACAAAAAAACTCAAATTTGCTCACAAAACCGAAAATTGACACAAGACTTTATCTGGTCCTAGTGTTTATCAATGCAGAATGGTGCACCGAATCAGATAGAAGTTTAAAAATCACCAATCTGTTAATACTTAAAAAGTTGATTTTTGCCGGGATGAGAACGACAACTCATAAAACACAAATTTGTTCACAAAAACAAAATTTGCACATATTTTGGTTTGGTTTCTTACTGTCATTAACTCTAAGCAGTGTAAGCAATTATATTAAACACTTAAACCATCCAGATGTCAATATTTAAAAAATGTTGTTAGTTCTGGATGAAACTTTTGTTAAAGAAAAAAAAACTTAAATTTGCATAAAAAAGTCAAAATTTACACATTTTGTGGTCTGGTCTTCACGGATATGAATTCTTAATAGGGTGAGTGACCAGATTCAATATCTATAAACCATCAATATGTCAATATTTAAAATTTTGACATATTCCTGAGGGAACGGTGAAGTATGAACTATTAATTTTCTTAAAGTAAAGCTACTGCTTTCAAGCCTAGATACAACAATAAAAATTGTATCCCTCAAAAGATAAACACAAAGGAAATTCCCCCCCGAAGCTCAATTGCAACAATGGTTACCAACTAATTTCAATTGAATTCAGGCGCTGTACATGCAGCACTTTAATAGGTAATCACAATAAAATAAAGTTCGGGCGCCATGTAACGTAACGGGCGTCAAGGGTGTCGGTGTGGACTTCCCAAGTCCCGTGTTACAATAGTTTGATTTGTAAAAGAAGATTACCTGGATAACAGCAGCCGGAGATACAGTGGACCTTTTAGGTTAAGGGCCGTGTTGTCTGGCTAGTAAACCCCTGTTGCAGTGAGTTCGTGAAAGAAAAACCAGTGTATATTATTATCACCACGTTTAATGGTCTACAATACAAAAACCATAGGCCTTGTGGTATATCAAACGCACTACTTAGCCTATATATATATGGCAGGATGTACCAGTATTACTCCAGTTAGAATACTTATATCTACACACACTTTACTTACTTGCTATAAACTTATATCAGATCTATTGACCTGGCCGGCTCTTGCGCCGATGCGATGAAATTATTTCATTTGACACAATTAACTAAACATCACCTTGTGACGTGGCTAACAAAATATACTTTAATCTAGCGACCTAGAGATGGATCCATTCTGGTTAACATTATTATAATCTATGATTTAAAGGCTAAATAAATCTAGTTACATTCTCGGATCGTTATGCAGCCTCCTGAAGGTGAACTACGTTGTTAAACTGTCGGTGGACTATCGCGTAGGCACCGCTAACAAACGAGATGCAGTAATCAACCTCGCGTATGGATGTATAAGAAGAATCCTGGTGGCCCTCCTTGGTGCCAAGTAGTGAAAAAGAAATGCACGTGGCGTAAAAAAGAGAATAAAAAATGCCGGTGCGAGAACCGGTTACCGCTACAAAGCCGGGCTCGTCAGCGGCGCGCAGTCCCGTCTGTGGATCACGCGTCCCACGCTGATGGGTTCACGGGGAAGAATTCCTCCGTGTTGGGAGTCCGCCAAGGGACGGGCAGGTATTCCCAGCAATAATAGGTAGGTACTCCAAAGACCCGCTACAACAAAAGTTACGCGTCATTAGCAATCAGCACGCACTTCACAGACCGCGATTATTACAAGGTCTATCTAGCTTATAAATACCTTTTTGCGGGTCCTGTGATGGTACGAATTGCTCTTGAAGAGACACCTTACGGGTCTTCTCGCTCGAGAGAAAAAAATGCCGACTGCCTCCATCTTTGCTTTTCGTCTCTTCCCCTTCCCACCAAGCCAAACCCGCTTGGTCAGTTACATCTACGGTCCGTTTCATTTCACTCATCCCTCACGTTCCGTTCGTGACTTTTATTCCTCCACCTCTCATACGCCATACACGATTAGGGCTTTATCGCATTAACGCCATGTCATTAACTGAAGCTAAAACTATCCTGTACATTAACCATCCTATCCTCTTAAGCGAATATTTTATCCACTATTTGACATAATGTTCTACGTTACGCGGAACGTGAATTCTGGTGTGACCACTCCGAAATTGATCCGCTCGTAAACTATATATAAATTATCATTAGTTCCAAATCTGTTTACTAATTTAATATACCTATTATTTACTCTAATCTAGATTTATTGTACACTAAATAAAACTATTTTTTTTTTTTATGTTCTTTTTTTTTATTCCTAAACTATTTCGTTGACAAGGATCAGTCATTGTCACTGTCAAAATGACAATGTCAGATTCACGACGTCTAACCTATGTGTATGTGTAGTATTGTGACTGGATGTAAACACGGAATAAAACGTTATCACGAGACAAAAAGAGAGTATTATACTAGAACGTATGGATAATGTGTTGGTGAGTATTGCAGAGTGTTACAAGATATAAGCAACTTGTAAAGAATTTATCGTAAAGCTACATTTTATTTGGAAAGATGTATCAATCTGGAGTAGGCTTCGAACCCGCATCTTCTGTCTAGCTGGGAAACAGACGATTAATAAAATTTACTGGCACGTTTTCTCTCGTAAAAAAAAATAAGAAATTGAAAGCGATAGGTGAATAGTTAGCTGAATTCGCATAGTTCCTTTTCTATGGTTCCGTACTCAAAAAATAAAACGGGACCCGAATATTGAGACGCTGTCCGTCAACAAGCTGGCTTTATAGTCGGTTCACAGTTATATTATTATTACCTCTGACTGACAGCTTTTCAACCATTTCCTGTGTGTTGGCATAAGCTGTAAAGTCCCCCTATGAGTGCAAGCCTACGACATTTTACCGATTATAGTGGAGATAACCGTTAGCACGAAGAGTTTTGTTTTTCATGTCATAATGTACTTTACTTTACTAAAATAGTGCTCTTATACGATTAATATAACATAATATATACGATTGTATTTGAGATCTTTTTTTTTATGAATATCTGAAAAGAAACATTCACTACCATCACCAACAGAGGTGAAGTTGCTGCTTCCACAACCTTCCACGTCTCAGTTAATGGTCACACCCGAAAAAAACGATAGCAAAGGAAGAAAGTAAGTTTCGACTAAAAGTTAGATTACATGGGAGAAAAACTTATTGGGGTAACACTGCAATCAAGATAGGCAACCGAAGTGCTAGAAGTTATATATCTCTGAACGGGCTATATCTCTATACTGTCATAGTTTGACAGTTGAAACTTTCGCAGATGATGTAGGTACGGACTGTCATACTGAATTTCGAAGTTCAAAATAGCGATGAACTGTAGTCCTAAAGTACCGAAACGCGACTCACGTTAGTGTGAAAGTGCGCCACATCGATACCCATAATTTCGAATGTTTTCCACGGCGAAGCACGGTAGTACGAAAGTATTCCACATCGATTCACACATTGTCGTATGTATTCCAGCGCGAGGAGAACGCCCTTGTGCGTAATAGTGGAGGTTGCTCCCAGAGAACATCGGTCGCTGGAGAAGGTCAGCTTGCGGCGATCTTTTTCAGGAGTGGGCAATTAGGTTGGAGGATCGTTCCTCAAGCGTGCGGCTCGTGGGGGCGATCCGGCCCATCCTGCAGACTTGGGTGGAGAGGACACACGGTGCTCCAGCGTACCATATCAGCTTCTCACAGGACATGGCTGTTTTGCCAAGTACCTGTGGGAGGTGGTGGGCGTGAAGTCACACCCTGTGTGCTGTCACTGCCCAAGTGGCGTCATAGACTCGGCGGAACACACCCTCGCTGAGTGTGCGGCGTGGAACGGGCCGCGCATCGCCCTTACCGGCTGTATCGGTAGGGACCAATCGCTTCCGGCCGTGGTGCGAGCCTTGGTCGGCAGCCAATCGTCCTGGGCTGCCGTTGCCTCGTTTGCTAGCGAGGTGATGGTGGCCAAACGGGAGGAGATGCGGTCGCGGGAGCGTGCTGGTCAAACGCTCCCGCCCTGCGGTCTCGTGCGGGGGTGCCGCATGGTGGCTTGGATGCGCGCCCCTGACTAGTATCTACATCGTGGGTGGAGGTCGGGGGACCCCGCCCACTGATCTCCGCACGGTGGCAGGCACATCCCCGTGTTTCGGGGGTGCCCCTCGTTACGAGGGTGCTTTTAGCGCCCACCCGTTCAGCCACTCTCTACCTCCTCTGCTTACAGAGGGACATTCGAGAGTGGTACGATGCGGACTGTTTTTCAGCTCCTTAGGGAGTACTGGGGGACCGCCCATTAGGCCCCCCGTGGAGAGTCCTGAAAGAACGGGGCGACCCTTTGCCGGGCCGCATAATTATCCACCGGCCTATCTTGCGACCCGGATAAGGTGAGGTGGAACACTGCGGGGTTTAGTGGGTAGGACGGTTCCTTTCAGAAACGTGAGTCTCACACGAAGTCGCCCCACTCCCCCGAAGTGGGGCGGTGAAGTGCGTAAGCTTCAGTGCCCGGGTCAAAAAAAAACATTTCTGTGTTATGCAAGAAGTAGCATGCTTTAGCATTTACTAGACGTTCGCACTGACGTGCATCGCGCTGGAATACATTCGACAATGTGTGAATCGATGTGGAGTACTTTCGCGCTACCGTGCTTCGCGGTGGAAAACATTCGAAATTATATATCGATGTGGCCGTGAGTCGCGTTTCGGTACTTTAGGGCTACAGTTCATCGCTATTTTGAACTTCAAAATTCAGTATGACAGTCTTACTTTGCAACTTTATAACAACAAATACTAAAACCCGAAAAAATCGAATATATTCAATTATGAACTTCTTTCTACAAAATGGGACCGATCTAATCCACTACACGAAACTCTTTTCAACTTAATTTTAAATTTCCACGAAATGGCATCAAAACAGGCTTGCTTAATTCTACTTTGTAAAGTTGTACAATAAAATGAAATGGCATTTTTTTTTATTTTACGTCACTTCTTGCAAAGTTTTCTGCCTGCCGCCTACTAGAATTTAAGCACTTCGAAGTGTTTTATTTTCGTCTAATAAAGTAATTACCATTTAACGTGCAGAACTAAGTTGGTTGAAAGTTAAATACACTCAGAGTAATTGCATGTCTTAGTATATTGTATAAAAATAAACTAGGGAGACGCTATTATACATTTGAGTAAATTAAAGAGTACTTTACAGAGTTCTGACTTAGAGACACAATTTTTGGCATAGGCCTATTTGGTGATAAATGAAAATTGAAAACATGTGGATAGGCTTTCAAATTTAAATTTTAGTTTTCCTGTAGAGCTTTTTAGTAAATGTAGCAAGTTTAGCGTAATGGGCTTCGTTTGGTTAACTGTTTTTACCAGTAAGCAACAACGGTACAGCCGGATAATATTTTATTTACAGCCCACCTTCTTCTACTTTCCTGAAAAACTTCTGTAGAATTTCATAAAAATTATAATGGAGGTATCTACTACTGTAATATATTATCTTTGATTCTACTGAGAATTTATTTATATTTATTTACACTAGATAGCCTGTGAAAATAATTCAAATAGATAAATCTGTGTAGTGACACAGACTATGGTGAACAGCCCATGTGTAACACCTGTGTTGTTGCAAACGTTCTTACAGTACTATCCAAAGGTGCGCCTAGTCTTTCATTATAGTTGTATAAAAAAATTACTCATTAAAGCCAGTATAAGTTAATGTAAGAGGAATGTAACAATATAATTTCTTGTCCCACGTATACCTTTAATCAAACTTTTTTGTCATTTAAATGTCGATCTTTATAGAAACCCGTGTAAATAACACGCGGAAATGTCCCATATTTTTTGTAGTACAGAAAGCATCGGGAAACATAAACTGAACTTGTAAATCGATGACCGAATTGGCGGGAATCCAGACCTCCCTTACCAATATAGAGCATTACAAAAATCTGTTGTAGCACCATTTGGCAGGCAGGGCGCCCCAACCGGTCACGTACCAACTTTATTCTAAGGAAATTGGGTAAACATCCTGGACTATGTTTGCTATTAATTGAAAGAAGAGTATAATATTAAGAAAATCAACAAAAAAAGCTGCCAGTCGGACTCGCGCACAGAGAGTTCCGTACCAAAAAACGACAATTGTAGTAACCTCCATTGATCCCCGCATTTTTTCAGATTTCAGTATTTGTAGTGTAGCGGCAACGGAAATACATGTTTTGTACAAATTTCAGCTCTCTGGCTATCACCGTTCCTGAGAAAAAGCCTCGTGACGGACGGACAGATAGACGAACGTGTAAGAAATAATGGGTACCTACTCATACAATTGAATTATAATTAAATTAATCGTGTATATACATAACGGGCATAGCAGGGCTACGAGGGTTGTAACAAGAGTTCGCAAAAAGTGCTCTATTGTTCTAACGATCACAACATTTTGTAAAACGCCTGACTAGACTATGTATAACTGTATTTCAATAGCTTTGCGCAAAAATGTAAACAAACACATTTGATCCTATATATCCATAGTTACTTGCAATTGAGTATTCATCCTGATTATATTCCAGTATCCTGGAGTCATACAGTGTTCTTACAATAATTTCGACACCAAATGACTTCTTTATGATAGTTTATTTTCATTTAAAGTACCTATTCAGGATAGTACAAAATTCATTGATTTGTCATATTATATTTTTCTACTGATCTGTCTTAGACAACGATTGTCAAAACATGACATGTTTACATTATTGCCAGATCGGGCAGGATTGGACTTTACCTTCGTTTGTGTATGCCCGAATGAGTCTGAAGGAAGGTAATACGCTTTAGCGCAGTAACATTAGCATTTGACCCGGAAATGTATCAGGATTTGTTGTGGAGGATCATTGGCAGTCAAAATATTGTTTTATGAAAACAAGCTCACGTCAGCGCAGTTTTTGTATATAGGCACATTATAAAGAGAAAACCTACCCATGATCTGTAGGCTGTGCAATAAGACTATCTTCAATATATTCATCTTACTCACGTCTGGATTACTGAATGTTTTTTATTCTTTCACACAGTATCGTCTGAACGGATGTGGCTGAAATTTAGTAAAAGGATAGATTAAAATCTCCAACAACATTATAATATACTACTTTTTATCCCGGGATTAAGTTCCTTTGGGAATTGGAAACGCAAACAAAATTCCACGCGGGTGCAGTTTAGTAATACCTACATAGAATACAAAATATCCAAAGACCAACGACTTGAAAAGCAAAGTTGATTGTACTTACAACCGCCATAAACTGGTCTTGACAAGGGCTCTAGTAACACGTAACAGGTAAAAGTCGGTGCAGATGTATTTTCACGTAAGTTACATTAGTTTATGATGTCGTAATGTCCCTTTGCTCTGACCCGATGCGTTTTACTATACTTAAGTGTAGTAGTAGGCATAAATGTAACTTTGTAAAAGTAAAATATTTTACTCATTTTCGCTTGGATCTTATCCGTTTGTCAGCAGTTGCCCCATTTGCGGGTAAGGTTTAAGCAACAAAAATCTCGGTAGGAACCGGTGTACTTTGACAATTATGACAACTCACTGTAATACTATAAATTATGATAATACTAATAAGAAAGCGTAGACGGCAATATAGTGTCAGTGTAAGTATATTAACGCCACCATTTATGTCACGGGAAAGTTATAATTCTCTTCAATCTACCGATTGTGCCAGTATAGTAAGTAAAGAAAGGCATTTGTAATATCTATCATTTGTCTTATATTTAAATGCGTCGGCGATGAGACAATTTTGGTCTACTCATCTACGCTTTAAGGTTGCAGGCTGGGACTGAATGCGAAAGGCGCAAGACCGTATGTTGTGGCGAATTGGAAGAGGCCTACGTCCAGCAGTGGACTGCCATTGGCTGAGTTGATTTTATTCATTGATCTACGTTTTGAAGATGTAGAAACCTCACAGTCAGTATTTGGACAATATTTTTCTTTTTATTCATTGATCTACGTTTTGAAGTCTTAGAAAACTCACAGTCACAGTTTGGACAATATTTTTCTAAAACTCATGCAGTCACTGCTCACAAGTGCTAAAATATTAACTACAAGGTAACATCATTTTCGTTCGCTATCATGGATTATATTGAAATTCAGGTTTGATGATTTTTTTAAACGGGAATCTACCAAGGTGTTTACAAGAAATTCATTTAAAGTAGATTTTGCTGATATTATTGGTATTTATTTCTGTTATAAAATATCACCTAAAGATATACCATCAGGAAAGTAGATGCAGAATGCTGCTATGTAGCAAATCCGTTGCAGACGTTGCAATAAGTAGTAAATTCCCTGTCTGGAAGCGTGGAGCTAATGGTGCGTGGGAAAATTGCATAACTTACAGCAATTTTCTCCCACTTTAGCCCCATCCGCGTAACGCATCATTTGGCCAACTCATCGCGTCGTTACTCCAGGCAATTATGAAAGTAGCCAGTCACACTCAGCCTCGAAAACTGTAATAAATGATGATCGTGCAATCCGTATTGTGTTTTTATTTGGATGTAGGATTAGTGACAATAATTGATTCTAATAATAAAAGGAAAACGATACCACTCTTTATGTTGGTATTAACACAGAAAATATTTCTGAATATTTATGAAATTGTCCTACAATTAAATAACTTAGTATATGCTTGTATAGATTCCCTATCTTTAAAAAAAAGTTCAATTGATTTTATTCTTAACATCAACATCAATTAATAAACATTATACATATATTACGTAATTGTAATTTATACAATTTAGATACTTCCTAATTTTTAATACGAAGTTTAGTTTAGTTCTGGAAATGACACCTGTTTCAATGATATTCTGAATAGAAAGATTCGTCGCTTTCTCTCCACTATATAGCCCAGCTCTTTGGTAATAGATTCCTTCATTTATCTCACTTCTATTATTTAGGAGACTTTTAAAAGTTTTATTATCAGAAAGATGTCAGACTGGTGTGTATGATTTAACAAGCATACACACCGCAGTTTGAGCCTGTTTAATAATTTTTATATGCCTCTCTCTCTCTCTCTCTCTCTCTCTATCCCTTCCCCTGTCTTTCACGTTATTTCTTGTCTGTAAGTTGCGTGGATCAGCTATTTCGTATTTAAATTTCCACGAAATAGTTATATAACCATACCCACCTGTAAAATTAACGGCTTTTCCGACTGTTAGCCAAGCTTGTATGTAATGTCCTTTTTACAATATGTTTTCAAATTATAATTGTATAAACAAAGGTATTTCTCTACCCCAGAATCAAATTCAATAATAAAATAAATGGTACAGGCATCGCTATTCAAAGGGGGAATGCAGTCAGTCTTTTGGGAACAATGCCACGAGGGCATTATTTAGATTTACAGTAGAGTCCGTTTATAATGACATCGAAAGGAATTGGCAAACACGTCATAATAAGCGGAAGTCATACAAAGCGTCTGCATATTATTGCACCTTTCTCCTCAATTGTAAATGCTTTACGTCGTTAAAATGACATTTTTTTCACAGTAACAAACGAAAAACAATGCGTGACCTTCAACCATAAATTACTCACTGAATTACTCACTGAGATTCAAAACAAAAACGAGCCACGTGTCGAACGTCATCGGGAATCTACGAACATTACCGAAGGTGTAAAGAATCATGTCGGTCATGGTCATTATAACCGGACATAATTCATTAAAAATGGGTCATAATAAGCGACATGTCACTGTAAGGGAAGTCATTATATCCGACTCTTTTATAAAGAATTTTATATGAAAACCAAACTTCGTAGTGCAATTCGTCATAATAACCGGTTGGGCAATATAGGCGGAGTCATAATAAACGGATTCTACTGTAGTTTAGTTTTATATATTGGTAATAGTTTTATGCTTTATTGTAAATGTAAATACTTATTTCATGAAATTGTTAGCCATTTTGGAAATCGATGGATTAAAATAATAGCGATGATCCAGAACGGACGTTCGCGCCCAGCCTACCCATACGAATGTCGGCGACGTGACGTGTGTACCGACCACTGTGGATTTGTATGGCGATAGTTACGTGGAGACTCTAAAGTCATAGGCAATCAAAGATTAGCGTTGCCTAATGTACGAAGTGACTTAGGTCCTGTACCTTAAGCTTCTTTCAAATTTCTTTCCAAATAAATATTGGTAATCACAATCCTACTTTACAATTTAAATAAAAATTGTGAAAAGAATCCCCTCGGCAGAATTACTGTCATTTCTAATTTTGTAGAATTAATTACTCCCGACGGTGTCTGGAGGACAGGAGACATATAATTTTACTTCTTTTATAATGTTGGCCCTAGAGGAATTCGAAATACGACGAACAATAGTTCGAAAATAAAACGAACAAATTTTAATGTGTTTTAATAACGTGTATGCTAATCACTGAAGGGCTCTTAGCAGGGTTTTCGGACAAAGGGTGACATTAAACTAAAATTACTTATTCAAACTTCATTTGATAAAAATTTAATGGATAAGTGTAACGAACTTTAAAGGTCAAATAACTATAAACCTTGTTACGATTGTTAATGCATATGGTCACTATAATTTCCTTATTGTTTAGATTTATTGCAATGATAACTTATATTATTTTAAAGATTCTGATGTTATTTGCACGCCCAATCTGGCGAAATATGTTATAAGAAAGAAAGAAAGAAAAATGCATTTAATTCTGACAAACAAGTGGCACATCGAGAACGGCATGATTATGATAAACACGAAATAACAAATAAAATTAAAGTACTTACAGTTAAATAAAATTATCTTAAACCACCACCTACCTACGCGGAATAAGGCCGCCTTTCAGCATTGTGTCGCCACATGAATGAAAGCATTTCGCTTCCCCTACGCAACGACGCTGTTTTTCAAAAGCGCCCTGTTAGGAGATCGGAGGCACCATCTTGACCAGGAGCAAAACGAACCAATGTGCATGTTCCGCAAGTGCTCAGCAGTTATGTACAACAATAGTATAACATCTCATAATATATCACATTTCTTTTAAATAAATAAAATGATTTGAATTGTAAATGCAATCTTTCACACTCACGTATAGACGACATTAGTAAAAGTATTATAATAATAAATTTGCTCAAAAACCCGTAACTAAAGCTTATATTTCATGCAAGGCAGATAATATTTGCCTTTATGGAAGGCAACGTTAGTTAGAGATCAGTGTGCGAACAGTAATCCTCTGATCTATGGCCGTCCATGTGCCCGGTGGTATTCTGCACCCATTTTGTATATACAATGTTAGATATAAGCTATAGTATTATGATTAAGTCTATATAAAAAACCAGCATCACTAATAATGATATTACATTGAAGTATTGTCATAATTACTGTAGACAGAGTGTTGATTGAAATTATATTATCATTACAACTAGCTAACCCTCGCAACTTCGTTTACATCACATTAGGTCTACGAAAGGAGAGGTAATTCTTCATCAGACTTCTAGGAGCGTGTGAAACTGCCCTGTTTGCTTAATCATAAAGGAGCTCAAAGATTCAATCTATTCTAAAACAATACTTCTCTGAATTTTTGAAATTTTACAATATACAGGGTTACAGGAAAAGTCGTGCTAGATCCGTTAAGGGCGTGGAGTACCCTTTATTTCTGACTAATTTCACTATGAAACACCCTACCCTAAACTTAACCCTGTTCGAGATATTCGACTTTTAATATTTTTATTGAAAATTGCCGATTTTTAGGTTACAAAATTTTTTATTTTTATTTTGGGCGCCTTATTTATGATTTTTGTTGTATTTTGACATGAACATGTCGTAAAAGACAAGTGAAAGTTAAGAAAATAAAAAAAATAGTAACAAGTTTATTTTCTCTAAGGGATATGTATAAAAAATATTACGGCAGTCGTTCGGCAGATGTTTTTTAAAATATCTACATTTCATCAGCTATCTAACGACGTATAGCAATGTCGGGTTGTATTTAAATTCATTGAAAAAAACTTAGTTTCAAAAGCGACAGTGGAGAAAAAAATTAATACTTAGCCCTAAAAAGTAAAATAAAACAATAGGAAAAGATGAAATGTCATTTATTAAACAAGGTTTTTACACAACTTTTTCATACTCTACAGTTCATGTTCAACATGGCCGCCTCGGTTATGAATACATTTTCGCATCCTTCTACGGAGACCAGTCTTTACTACTCCAGTGGTCAATGTTGTCCTCATTTGATTGGCTGCGTCCACAATCCTTTCTCTTAATTCTCCCACAGACGAAACTGGATTTGGCTCGCTGTACACAAGACTTTTCATAACCCCCCACACATGAAAATCCATGGGGGTTAAGTCAGGACTTCTTGCTGGCCATGGCAACGGCCCACCTCGTCCTATCCATTTATTTGGGTAAGTTGTGTCCAGCCAGTCTCGGACGCTTCTTCTGAAATGGGCAGGGCAGCCATCATGCTGGAACCACATGTCCCTGATTAAGTTTAGTGGCAGATCATCCAGCAGATCATTTAAGTCTCCTCTTAAAAAGTTTTCGTATGTTTCCCCATTTAAAGTGTCCGGGAGAAAGTAAGGTCCAATTAAATAATTGGAGATAATGCCCATCCACACATTCACGCTGAATCGACGCTGGAACCCCGTCACTCTGTTCTTATTGGGATTCTTCAGTGCTTTTGGCGTCCAGTAATGTGCGTTGTGATAATTTGTTATTCCATCTTTATCAAATTTGGATTCATCTGTTCACAAGATGTTTTTTAAAAAATTTGGGTCTTCTATGTCAGCATTCAGCATAAATCTGCAGAAATCTATCCTCCTCGCCGGGTCTCCCTCTTCAACAACGTGTACCGGAGTGTAATGGTACGGGTATAGGCCAGCAGTATGCACTGTAAACCACACTCTCCATTGCGAAAGTCCCAGATCACGGGCTACAATATTAGTGGAAGTAGTTGGATCCGCTCGAAAGCGTTACACTATCTCATTGTCCTGTTCTTCGTCGCTATTAATTCGTGGTCTTCCCAAATCCGAGGCGGCCATGTTGAACATGAACTGTAGAGTATGAAAAAGTTGTGTAAAAACCTTGTTTAATAAATGACATTTCATCTTTTCCTATTGTTTTATTTTACTTTTAAGGGCTAAGTATTAATTTTCTTCTCCACTGTCGCTTTTGAAACTAAGTTTTTTTCAATGAATTTAAATACAACCCGACATTGCTATACGTCGTTAGATAGCTGATGAAATGTAGATATTTTAAAAAACATCTGCCGAACGACTGCCGTAATATTTTTTTTACATATCCCTTAGAGAAAAATAAACTTGTTACTATTTTTTTTATTTTCTTAACTTTCACTTGTCTTCTACGACATGTTCAATTAATTTATGCACTATTTCAATGATTGACGTTTTGGAGCATCTTATTACACATGTCAAAATGCAACAAAAATAATAAATAAGGCGCCCAAAATAAAAATAAAAAATTTTGTAACCTAAAAATCTGCAATTTTCAATAAAAATATTAAAAGTCGAATATCTCGAACAGGGTTAAGTTTAGGGTAGGGTGTTTCATAGTGAAATTAGTCAGAAATAATGGGTACTCCACGCCCTTAACGCATCTAGCACGACTTTTCATGTAACCCTGTATATAGGTACTTATATTTTTACTTATATTTTAAGCTCTTTAATTTTCGCCTTTATATTTTTGTCCCACGTAGGTGGTAAGCCGTATTGCCGTGTTGATATGGACAGGCGCAGGTTGTGACTGCCCGCAGTTCAAATTTTCGAGCCACCCATTAAGGTTTTTAGCCTGGCGGGACTAACGGCTTAACGTGCCTTCCGAAGCACGGAAACGCTCGCAAATAAATGTCACAAAGTGGTCATAATGTGGTGGTCACCCATCCATAATCGGCCATTGTAAATGTTGCTTACTACAGCGATCGTTTACAGAACACTGAGTCTGCTTTCTGCACATTTTACTCCACGCTCGCAAATAAATGTCACAAAGTGGTCATAATGTGGTGGTCACCCATCCATAATCGGCTATTGTAAATGTTGCTTACTACGGCGACCGTTTACAGAACACTGAGTCTGCTTCCTGCACATTTTACTCCAAAAATTGATAATATGTGCCAGTAACGACAAATCATTTTAGAGTAGAGAATTGGATGAGGTTTGATTCAATTAAACTTTATCATACGGTGTACAGGCTATAGCTAATAGTGATCTGCTTTGTGATCCAGCCCCTTTGATTTTATGCGATGAACCATTGTTCGTCAGAATTCTGGGTAATTGGATATTCCTCTATATACTAGTGACAATTGAATGCTCATACTATATCTATTTCAGTTCTATTAATTTCAAGTAAGTACTGGTCATATAAGTTTCTTGCCAAAAGTAAATAGCTAACTCTTTTTACCTCATTGTCTGGTGTAGGCTAGGATGGGTACTATGCGTTTAGCCGGTTGGGGTTCGGCAAAGCATCTGTGGGTAAGTACATAACATCGTAAAAGTATGCTATTAATGTTATAAATCTGAAAGTGTGTGAAGATGTTCAATCACCAATTTCAGCCGATAGATGAAATTGGTACAAGGATAGATTAAAGCCTCGTATAGTGCAAAGACTACTTGTATCCCTGGAATAACACAAAGGATACTTTTATTCCCAGACGCTTCCTGTGAAATGCGAGAACGGAACAGAACTCCACGTGGATTGAGCCACGGGCACAATCTATTAAAAAAAGCTCTATCAAAGAAGTCCCTGCGGTCTCGTTGCAATGCTCATATAATATAGGAATAAAATTATCAGTAGTTCTGCCAACAGAAGTATTTAACAGAACAGGTAGGAAAAGAGGTAGGAAAAACTAACCCTCTATTTTGTATTTCGGTTTCAGTATGATTACCAATACGAGCTATTCTTGGGATTCCTTTGGACGGCGACTGTATCTTCAACTATATTAGCAGATCTAAAGTCCAGGGCAACCTCTCGCCATGCCCGAGGGAGAATTTCCATAACATGACCTGTTTAAACATAATAAAAGCAATAAGTAGGTACATATACCTACTCATAGAATGTCCCTTAATAATAAAAATATTGTGGCAAAAAACCTATAACAATAAGGATGATTAATGACTGCTGTATCTCATCCAACATCACCATGACATATGAAATTTCATGAATATTTATCATTCGAGTAGGTACCTTTTATTTCATTAAAACTCGATGTTTATTTTTAAAATTTGAGAATGATATTTTTTTTATTAAACGCTACATTATCACCTTTTATACAAAAGAGAATTATTCACTTCGCAGTGGTTACCTACTTGTTACTTTAAGTTTAATCAGAACTGATTCAAAAGTAAAGAATGTTTGGAATAGTCTCTCCCCCCCTTACAGATCTCCGGGATCCAAGCCAGCCTCATCTGCAAGTGGTGCACCTACTATGGGACCAGGTCATGGCAACACCTTGTAATTACCAACAGTTTGCCCAGCATCAAGAGAGTTGTCAAGCCCCATTCAAAAATGAAATTGGAAGAGGCGTACGTCTAGTAGTGAACTTTGATAGGACTTATAACCAAGTTATAAAGTACTGAACTAAAGTGGAATATTATTGAAATAGAAACTATGAAATTCGATGAGTCAATACAGGTACTCGATAAATAAGTCCCACTTCTGATGGTGCAACCTGATCAAAATGTTAGACAATCTAAAAGGGAGCATAGTTAGTAAGTATCTAGTTATAATTTATTCCAGAAAAAGCACTATGGAATGCGATTGTTTAAAAGTAATAAATAGAGTACTGGTACTGGTTTATCAAGTCGGTTTACAACACAAGAAAATAAATGAACAAGTTAGGGTGTTTCGAACATTTGTCTTACAAAAATAGCTATTGTGTGGGTCTCTCAAAGGATTGGTTTCATCTAATACAACTAACTTAACGAAATTTGCGGGCGTCCATATCTCACTGTACAAAATTTGCGATGTTCAGACCACACTCAACCACAGCCGTGCTCCAATAAAGAGCATCTCGTCTCCGTCCCAGCAGCAATTTAATCAGCTTTGTTCTTTATATATAAACTACCCAGTATTTTTCCGACCCAGACTGGCTATTAAGCTTTGTACTTTTTGTTCGCCGTCAATACGAATGTATAATTCTGCCCTCATTACCACAGTGCTTTTACAACACTGGGAAGCTCGGTTGGGTCAACTTTAATGGTAAGTAGCAACGTTCAAAAATGTTGATTGAACAATATTTTGACTTAAAGATTTTTTTTTTGTTAATCAATATTACTTTGATTGAACAAGACTAAGACTGTCTTACTGAAAATGGTATAAATATACTCGTATTATACCATTTTGGCGGTAATCTGTGCCAGGCCATACTTTTTGATTCTCCTCCCAAAGGACACAGTTAAAGAGTGTCAGGTTTTGGTTGCTTCGCCGCTAGTTCTTTTGGTCATTATAATATATTTCGGGTCTTTTTCGCGTAAACATCTAACTATTCTCACCTCACGACACGTTTCGGCTATATTGCAACAGCCGTGGTCACGAGTAGACCGGGGAAAGCAGCGGGTGCCGTCATCTCGTACCGGCGATTGAACAGGTACCCACATGAAGCTATTGGTGTCCGTGGAAGTATGTAAGTAAGTCATGTCCCTTCCTCGGTCGTTCGGATTTTTTAATTGTAACTAAGTATCAGTTTCTGAGATAAGCGCTTACAACCAAACAAGGTCATTTGCTTCATGAAATTAGTAAAGACAGTTAAGTCAACGATAACACAAACTTCACGTTATTACCTATCAAATGCGTTCATATATTCAACAAAATAATCAGTCCGAATTTTGACAGACGGAGTCAGGAAAGGCACGTAGCTTCCGAACGGGTTTGTTATCTCATTCGAACGCGTTGCACCACCACCCTCGAGCTCTCACCCTGCATACCATGAGCATAGATCTCGAACATAGTAGTATGAATTCATAGAAGCCACCTTTAAAGATCTACTACACTAATGTTGCATATTAACATATGGATATAAATATAAAATATGGATGTGTCAGATATTCTGACTTTTGATATTTTGGTTCCTTTTAAGAATGGGAATTTTAACGGTTGCATCGCAATACATATTTGAGAACATCATGTCTGTTAAAAAGAACATACATCTATATCTTAAGAACAGTGACGTACATTCAATAAATACTAGAAATAAGCATAAATTGATTGGAAAGGTTTTTCGATTACATAAGGTACACGACTCATTCGAAGGACTTGGTGTACGCCTATTCAATAAAATTCCTTTAAATATTATGAACCTTCCTTTATATAGATTCAAAAGGGAAATCAAGACACATCTTTTAAAAAGGGCATACTATACTATTGATGACTATTTTAATGATACAGAGACATGGACATGAGTTGCTTGCTCCTCACTTAATTGGGCGCGATTGTAAATGTCGCTTGTGTAGACAAAATTGTTGATCTTTATTGCATGACAAACGAATGTACTAAGACTATTTGAAAATAGTGGCCGTGAGTTTTCTTGCCAGGTTCTTCCTCACAGGCTCTACCTATTGCTTTGCGAATCTGGCAGTAAATGTAAATGTAGAAGCAAAAATTTTGACGTTCATAAGTGTTACTTTGTAACCTAAATGAATAAAGAAAAAAAAAAAAAAAAAAAAAAAAAAAAATGGTTATTAATTTCCTCCTGTTTGTATTACCCAGTGACAGCAATTAGGCTTGCCATTTCATGTGACCAACAAAACTGCCTACTTACAAAATATGTGTGTAATTCACCTTCGACTACCGTGTTTGTATGCTGTGTAAGAATTCTTGGAACAATTCTTTGTACACCATTCAATTGCTAAGTACCGAATCAAATATTACGTTACATATAAAAGTAGTATACTATTTAAAACAGTAAGTCTGAATTGCGGGTCTGTTTACTTCTATGTGAAAGACCCGTTCGTGAATATCGGACACGTATTCGATGCAGCACCTGTCCGTCGGCAACTCGCTAACTTTGCTTCACAAGTTTGCTTAAAGTATTACAAAATTTGAAGCGGACGCTCAGGTTTTGCGTCCCCAACTCGATTCACATTATGTTTGGAAGCCTGATGAAATCGTCCGTTCAAACTTTTCATCTCGTTATTCTCAGTTCTCAAAAATATCACGTTTCGGACATAAACGAGCGACGTCGGGAGAGTTGTGAGAGTTAATCTCTGGTCTTCTGTTATTAAACATTGTCTTCTTTAAATTAAGTCACTTTTAAAGAAAAATATCAATTGCTCTTTCTCTTACTATGCTAGTCGCGAAGAATACTTTTCTATTACTAAAAGTAGTAGGATGGTCAGTCAAAAATGTAAAGATTTTATTTGACGTGATATACGTCATGAAACAATAAAATCGATGTTTTTTGCAATATTTTATGAAGAACTAGCTGACCCGACGAACTTTGTTTCGCTATATGAATAATTTTATTTTTTTGGGTACAAACCTTGCGCTGGCTACAATTAATACAAAAAACCCCCGACTCACAAAAATAGAACTATAAAAGAACCTGTAAAAAGTAAAAAAATAACTTATATTATGACCTATCTACCCTAAGTATTGAACCTGTATTATTATTATAGGTAGCTATATTATTTACGTATTCATATTTTTAACTAACAGTTGGTCTCGTCGGGGGGGCCGCTCTATACCTAAACAGAGACAGACTAGACGTACGTTTAGGTTATGATTAGGTGAGCGGTCCCCGACGAGACCAACTGTTAGTTAAAAATATGAATACGTAAATAATATAGCTACCTATAATAATAATACAGGTTCAATACTTAGGGTAGATAGGTCATAACATAATAGTTATTTTTTTACTTTTTACAGGTTTTTTTATTGTTATTTTTTTGTGAGTCAAGGGTTTATTAAATTTTTAATTTAATTTTTTATTTTTTGCTTTTATAGGGGTTTTTAATGTCAACAATGACGAATAGTCTATCAACAATTATTCAGAGCTAATGCGAATTGCGCGGAGTGTGGTTACAGAATTAGCAATACATTCCACTCCTCATATCTTACGAATGGCTTAACCGATTTTCATAAAACTTGCGGTATCGTGATGTATAAGATATGACCTTTTATTTGATACCCAACACGGGTATATTTGAACACATTAAATTTTTCATCACCACTTTCACCCCTCATAGCTTTGAAATGGCTTAACCGATTTTTATAAAACATAGCTAAGAACACTCTCCCCTAACCCATCTTTCAAACAAAAGAAACAGAATCAAAATCGGTTCATCCGTTTGGGAGCTACGATGCCACAGACAGACTTACACACACACACACACACACACACACAGACACACACACACACACGTCAAACTTATAACACCCCTTCCGGGTTTCCGTCGGGGGTTAAAAAAGAATAAGCAAAATCGGTCTAGCTGTTCTAAAGTTATGCGCGTACCTACATACATTTCCCAGATCCATTTTTATTATAATAAAAGAAGTTACCACTGTCTAGGGCTTACCCGGGAATCAGAACTCCTGCCCGTTGGAATTTCCACCCGTATAAAATGATTATAAAATATTAATTCACACATGGGGCCTTACTCTGCAAATTAATTTCAATCTCAATTTAAGCGTAATCCAATTCCAATGTTAATTTTAATGTCGCCTAATTTGGTACTCTTGAAACAACATTGTATCGGAATCGCTATTGCCGCGCGATTGAAATGTCATCGTTCTAATCCACTTGAAGTTAGCTACATCACCGGCCGCATAAGTGTTGCTCAACATATTACGATAAACTGGTAAAAAGCTGTAAAATGATCAATCAATTAAAATACAAGGCTAATACATAAATATAACAAAAATAATTGATCTGTAGATTACTTGTAATCTTTTTAATTCAATGTAATGGAAACAAATGGTCTAAATCATAAAATTAACTACGCTATTGGCTGTATGTAGCATTATCGTTGCCTATTAAGAAATGTTATTCAATATGTCTAATATGAAGTGTCAAACTTTTTTGTGTGTCAGTGGCAGTGTCAAACGATTTAAATTTAAAAACACTTACTTAGTTATATTAAATTGGTAAGCAAGGACCTAAGAATAATGTTGGTAAGTAAATATATACTCAATTAGACTTGTTATTTTAGCAGGTTACTGTGTTTTACATAGCATTAAACCTAGAAAGAACAACTACGCCTCAAAGGCGCCCATGTCGGGATCAAACGCTCCCTCTTTCTAATAAACGTGCGTATCTAGCTGTCCTTTTTGGTGTGCCCTGCCGTCGGTGCACACCATCGTAAGTCAGGCCTTTTTTCGCAATAACTTCCAGTACCCAGTGAGCCTCTACAGGCAATATTTAGTTTGCAACGCGGGCACCGTCACTGACTAGCCCTTTGAAATCTGCACCACTGTTATTTTATGTTCAATGTTTAGTTACAATAGGAAGAATCCATAAAAAAAAACAAATAATAAAACCAATTTTTAATGAAATTTATGTCTTATTACATTGCAGTACCTGCATCATCCACCACGCTTGCAAGCGACATGCCGAGACCTCGCCGGCGCGGCGGCGCGGCATCACCTTTCCGTTCCGATGGACCTAAAATATAGAACGGTTCGCCAATATAGAAGCGCGACACGGGTCTAGGCAGAGTTGAGTTCAGTGCAGAGTCCTGGCTATTAGTGAGGCTTTATGGGAGATAGGCAGAAAGATGCATTAAGTCCTTACGTTCCTAATTGTCAAGTTTTTTTCTTCTTCTTAATAAAGATTTTATAATGTTATAATAATTATGTGTTTCTTATTTTCTCATAACGTGCTCTTTGTACATTATAGTTTACCCTATGTCCTTTACCGAGGTCCAAGGTCTTTGGTAACTTCCAGTGGCGTGACTTCCAGTGACAGAGCCACTAGAATCTACAAATTTGTTGATAATATTAAGTTATCGTTACCACATTTACCACAAATAATTGATTGAATAACTTGTAACAACATAGGTATATCCCGTTCGCTTCCGTTCGTTGGTTTGCCGCTGGCGTAGAGGCTGGTGTAGAGGCGTTGTATGGGAGGCGACCGGCAAACTTAGAGCGAACGGGTAGTAGGTACCTTATACTATGATGATATTATATCACTTCTTCTCTTATGAGTTGGCATAAAGGGCTTTATGTTTTATAAACTTCTGCAACTCGATAATTGGCATTAAATTCTTTATCTCCCATACAAAAAGACTTGTCCATATATCGCATATGCATCCATATATGCAGTTTTAACTGGTCGCCACCCTAATACATTCCAAGGGTGTCATAAAAGGCGACTAAGGAAACACGTTCGTAAAAAGATCCATTCCGTATACTATGCCTCTGCCTACCCCATCGGGGATAGGGGCATGATTATATGTATGTAATTATGTAAAAAATTGTACATTAGTACTAAACGCACCATATTAACCACTATAATTGTTATTAATACCACTCAAAACGTAAAACAATATCTACGAAGTAGCACTTTTGTTATTGAGAAAATCCTAATCAACAAACAATAATAAACACAATTCTACGGCAATAGACAGATGTCAAATGTACTCAAGAGTAGCGAAATGGGGGGGCGATTGAGCAATTCCAATCCCATTTAGTTCCCAATACGGCCACGCAATTCTATAATAATATTGCGCTAGTATTGAATTCAAGAGTACGAAACATCAAAATTCCAATGTCGATCGATCGGAATTAAAGTCAAGAGTAAGGCCCATGGCCTGTGTCAAGTTTTAATATCAAGCCAAGAGCCACTCATCTCCGTTAAAAAAAGTTAACCTTATCGATGCAACAACTAAATTTTTTGTCATATTATTGATATAAGTACCTGTTTCTTGAATATATAAACTAATGCTACTGTGAACAAAAATTTGCTTAATTATCATAATGTAATTTTTATATAAGATAACTACATAAACACGGACTTCCCAGTATCGAATCCGAAATACAATAAAAAAATCTGATAGAAATAAAATTGACACGATCACATTTTATACCAACACTGATTATTCGATTATCTTTGTACTGCGCGTCCAATTTAAAATAACAAGGTGCACACAGACTGCACATAGGCATAATAAAATGGCGGGACGTGTCATCGGTTTTGCGAGCTAATCACAGTGGTACGCTTGATTGCATGCACGATATTTTCCTTTTTTTTTCAGAGACTCTTTCAACTATGCTTTCAAAGTGGCTTCATTGAACAAAGCAACTATCGCTGAGCCTGGATTATGGATCCAATTTAATATACAACGGAATAAGCTTTTGAGTCAACCCTAATGAACAAAAAAAAACTGAAACCGGCTGATTGGGCGATATTCTAGTGCTTTGAGGACAAATTTTAGTTGAATATTTTATTTGTGAAGATAACACGCTAGCCAAAGGTTTCAGGCAAAATTTGTTTCATGTTCATTAAACAGGTTTTTGCAATAATTGCGTGATCTAACAATGAGATCATCTTGCAATGACTGAGTGTTTTTTTTTTTTTTTTTTTTGTAACGTGAGGGAAAATCCTTCTAGGATGCTATGCCGGACTCTTACCGACTAAAAAACCTCACGTAACGCCCAACAGCCTATGGTTGAGAGCCCCGGGTAAGCCCTCAGGAAGGATGTCCCGTGACTATGACTGAGTGTTATAATTAAATACGTTTATGTAATTTTCGCAAGTTTGCGCGAACTTTACTTGTAGGAAGTATCGATTAAATGTATTGATCAACGTGATTAAATGTATTGATTTACGCAATTGCTGCATCGATTTTTGCTTACTATTGCGATAATCGCACAGTTGCGCTTTAATAGGACACATTTTAATACCGGTGCTCAAGAATTTGAATGTCAATTAAGATGTCGCATTGGTCGCATGAGGAACCAATAACATTTTTGATCTCATTTCTTACAAATATAAATTGAATGTTACGGATAAGTCACACAATGTCTTACATACGGGAATACTTAAATTGCAAGAACTAAATTTAGTTGAATATTTTATTTGTGAAGATAACACGCTAGCCAAAGGTTTCAGGCAAAATTTGTTTCATGTTCATTAAACAGGTTTTTGCAATAATTGCGTGATCTAACAATGAGATCATCTTGCAATGACTGAGTGTTTTTTTTTTTTTTTTTTTTGTAACGTGAGGGAAAATCCTCCTAGGATGCTATGCCGGACTCTTACCGACTAAAAAACCTCACGTAACGCCCAACAGCCTATGGTTGAGAGCCCCGGGTAAGCCCTCAGGAAGGATGTCCCGTGACTATGACTGAGTGTTATAATTAAATACGTTTATGTAATTTTCGCAAGTTTGCGCGAACTTTACTTGTAGGAAGTATCGATTAAATGTATTGATCAACGTGATTAAATGTATTGATTTACGCAATTGCTGCATCGATTTTTGCTTACTATTGCGATAATCGCACAGTTGCGCTTTAATAGGACACATTTTAATACCGGTGCTCAAGAATTTGAATGTCAATTAAGATGTCGCATTGGTCGCATGAGGAACCAATAACATTTTTGATCTCATTTCTTACAAATATAAATTGAATGTTACGGATAAGTCACACAATGTCTTACATACGGGAATACTTAAATTGCAAGAACTAAATGAACACTAGTAAAGTGGTCCCTGGAATTTGAAGCGAGGGTTTCGAATACTACTGAGAATTTATGCTCGTATAAATGTGATATAGGCAAATACCTAAAACAATACGTAAATATGGTGAAGACAAATAAAAGTACATTCATATTTCACATTAGAATATAAATCTGAGCTCCTAAGACTTGATGACTCGAGATTCTGCTGGTCCATAAACACGCAGTGAAGATTCGATTCCGTAACCATTAGCCGAGTAATATTTATTCCAACGACCGTATATCTATTAAAACGAAAATATATCTGTTACTTTGGGCGTTCCGAAAATATATAAATATCTTTACATGGCATCCATGGAAAACGTTGGCGTTACGCCAATTCTAATTGAAATGAAAAATAAATTACTGTAAGTATTTCAGTGTCAAAAGAGCGCAATCTACTTGCGTTCATTCGACAACGACGGCTTGCAATATTTAATGATGCATTTACGTGAAAATTGTAACGGTTTCTAAGTTACAGCGTCTAGCCGTGAACGAATCAATACGTGCTTCCCAATTTCCAACTACAACTTTTTAGAATATTCCTTAATATTTTACCAGATTTAATACTCATTTTATTGGGCGGAAAGCATATATCAGTTCCATATATCGTAGACTTTTGGAGGAAAAAAACTTAAAGATAAAATAGGGTTAGAAAAAATAACAGCTCGCCAGTCACATCGCTGTTGTCAATAAATCATTCGTGAGGTCGTTACGTCCCGCACGTCCCTGTCAACGCTATTAGAACGAAGTACGCAAAAACATCCCAAATCTGTCTGAACCCACCCTTGTAATCGCTAGATAATAGGTGCGGATTGAAAAATCATTCATAGTATGTGTAAAGGGCATGCACGACGCTACAGTTGCGCCTATAATTTGTCAAGCCGTATTCAATTTAAGGTTAGCCAGTATTAATGTTGGTGATCAATTATGCAATGAGGGTTGCAAATTATGCGCAGATTTGGTCACCCCTAAAGTAGGGATTACAATGAAAATTTGTTTCATATTTATGGTTCCATTGCGTTAGGTTTGCCGACATTGAGCCTACCTGCTATTTTTTTTTTCATAACGTGTTACGGAAGCTTTGTTGCTTACCCATAACTAAAATTACTGTATTTAAATTTGCAATATCAAACAAAATATATAGTTGGCAGTTATCTTGTATGAATAAGTATATTACTATACATACATACGTTCTATAGGATAATAATGAACCTATTTCTGCGAACAGAATATTTACCGTGTGTCATTTAATCTCTTTAAGTTATTTCGGCACTGTTGCAAGCGCCATGATCACGGAAGAACAGTGCCAAAATATTTAACATTTTTTCTTTTTTAAAATTCCTACATAACACTTACATTCCCTACAACTTTTCTTTTATTCTACATAGGTGGCACACAAGCATACGGCCCACCAGATGAAATGGCGGTCACTGTAGCCGATGGGCGTTTGCAACACCAGAGGCGCTACACTCGCGCTGCCGATCTTGTAAAAATCTTCTAAGATCCTTTATAAAGCACCCCATACTGTAGGCGTTTTGTGTTTTCCACCACGACACTTTTACAAACCTATAATCGACTTTTATACATCTACCTTACATTTACTTACCTAAATGCGTTTCATGAGTGTACCCTTCACTGGTATGGTCACGCCTTGTGCCAACGAGAGGCGGTACAGTCAGAGTACGTGAGGAAATAACGTATAGCCATGTAGCCTTCACCGGAAAGCGGCACGAGATTTAGATCCAAATAGCTTTGGCTTAACGTCATTGAGAATGAATTGCGCGCCAATGCCCGTCACTATCTGGATTCAAAATACCGTGTGAAATGGTGTGTGTGATGATAATTATAATCTATAGTTGTAATAAAACTAAATCCCTATCCCTATAAATGCGAAAATAACTCTGTCTGTCTGTCTGTTACGCTTTCACGCCTAAACGGCTGGAGCGATTGAGATGAAATTTGGTATGGAGATAGTTCGAGGTCCTGGATAGGACATAGGCTACTTTTTAACCAACTGTGCTAAAGGAGGGTTATGATTTTGCGCGATAACGACTTCTACGTGGTCGAAGCCACGGTAAACAGCTAGTAAAAAATATAAACTAAAAAAATCCGTACTTTAGAAAAACCTGCCAATTACGTGACGTCAGTTAATTTGTATGTAATAAGTATTACCTTCAACAAAAAAAAATTGTTCGGTAAGTAAGTATTTATGCTCGGTTTATGCGTATAAAAGTTTACTAACTTGAGACTTGTAAGTCCTAGTAGGGGAGTCACAACTCGGCAAAGGAATAAGAAAGCGATAATAAAAATACCACTAGTGCCATCTCTGATATGAACAGGTTAACACCAAATACATTTAAACTAAATCTACCTACTGATACCTTTGACTGATAATTTTATGCACTTTTTTATTTTATGAAAGAAAATCTTGTGCATAAAAAGTAGGCAATGTGCTATTCCGGACTATGTAATTTATACCTGTACTTACCAAATTTTAGCCAGATCCTTTCAGTCGTTAGAGCATGAAAGAGTGGCAAAATTTTCATTCATACTTAAAAACCTTTTAACTAAAAAGGTATAAGAAATTAAAAGACAACGAAACGGGCAACCATTTTAAAGTAACTATAAATAGTTGATCAATACACTACTCCTCAAACCGGGTAAAATAAAAATGCAATTAATCGCTTGTGTCAATAAATTCTCTAGCACTGCATTTCCACAACAATAAACTTTTAACGACATCAAGTGTAGTTGATCTTTACGACGGAACATAAAATTTGTTTTACTGAATATCGAAATAAGGTTTGAGTACGTTAATATAGTATTGTATAGATAATATTAAGCTATTCAGATTCTTATCATAGGCCTTTGGCTTCCGGGTTTTTCCGGGTGTATTTTAAAACATGCACCCGAAAGCAAGAGCAGTTTACTTAGTAATGCAATCACCCAAAAACCTGAAACGACCTACCCGCGCACGTGTTTCCCTCATCTAACAATCCCGGGTTCTTCAAGTAGAGCGTAAAGAGGCACATCACAGGGTCGCCAACTTGAGTACCACTGTCAGAAGTCTTACGGACTGTGAGAGTGGCCCCCAATCGCTAGATGCGCCACGACTTTCCATCAGGCTGGCGACGTCAATTTGGCAAGCTTAATTTAAAAAAAAATCATCATCGTCTTAGCACGTGACATGCGTCAGGATACGATTATTGCATCATAGCCGGAACGTCGAGAATCTGGCCGAGAAGTGAGCAAAGTTTCAAAATCCGACCCTAAAAATAATAAACGACCTTGTATAACCTTCAAATAATTGCCATAATATATTAGGACACTATTCAATACCGAACAGGTACCATTTGAACATCAAAACCACAAAGGGTTACAAATTTATCAGATGAACAATTCTGACCTTATTTCGCCCCGAAATTCTTTATTAAACGAAAAGCCGCTACGAAAACCTTTGAAAGTTCCAAGTCATCGACCCTTGCGATTGTGATTCGATGTAATATAATCTATTGTGGAGTGAAGTACGCCGCATGGTCTTGAATACCTCTCCATCACTGCACATGAGGGTTGCGTAGGACTGTATCAATGGGTTGGCACCGATAACTCTGAACACCATCTTTTAGAAAATATGTTTGGTAAGTGTTTATACATTTCTAGGGATTATAGACGTATAATATAATGTTTTACACGTCTATAATCCCTAGGATAATATAATCCCTAGATCTGGTTTAGAAAACATTATTTTTTATACCAAAACCGGTTTTTTAAATTTGAAACGATAGTGATAAAAATATCCATGGCAGTATTTTTATATCGCTGAAGAGGCAAACAAGCACACTACGATTCTGATTAAAAGTGCCATGTCACCAATAGCTTTAAATCCCATAGCATATACAATTAAACAAGTTAATGAGCTTTCATAAAAGCTGTTAACTGGATTTTAAATACTCCTATCACCAGGTTGGATAACATAAAAATCCGGCCAATCACGAGTCTGACTCGAGCACGAAGGGTTTCGTACCAAACAACTTCAAAAATGAAACTGTAAAATTCACGTTTGTTATATGGGAGCCCCGTAAACAGAAATTTTGTTCTGTTTTCAGTAATGTTGGTATAGCAGGCACAGAAAAACCAACATGATCTGTGAAAATGTCAACTTTTTAGCGGTTCCTGAGGTACAGCCTGGAGAGAGACAGACGGACAGTGGATTCTCAGTAGTAGGTTTTAATTTTTACATTTTATTTATGGAACGCTAAAAATAAACCAAATCTCGAGTATCTTATCGAGTAATAGTGGGTATTTCTTCTGGGACATCCTTCCGAGGGCTTGCCCGGGGCTCCCAACTATAGGGTGTTGGGCGTTACGTGAGGTTTTTTAGTCGGAAGGAGTCCGGCATAGCATCCATGAGGATTTTCCCTTACTTTAAAAAAAAAATGTATATTAGATTAGAGAGAAAAGAAGAAGAGAAGCGCTCGTGGCCCCCGGACTCAGTGTTCTGTAAATGATCACTGCAGTAAGCAACTCTTACTATGGACGGTCCTTGGATGGGTGACCATCCATGTGATCACTTTGTGACATTTATTTGAGCGTTTCCGTGCTTCGGAAGGCACGTTAAGCCGTTGGTCCCGGTTGCGCGTAAAATGGCAGTAGTTAAGCTAAAGTTGAAGGCTTTATTTCAACAGCAGGCAGTCACAACCTGCGCCTGTCCGTTTAAACACGGCAATACGGCTCACCACCTATTACGTGGGACAAATTATACAAAAGTGAAATGTGGGCATATCCAATATGTCTCTGCCTACCCCTTCGGGGATAAAGGCGTGACCATATGTATGTATGTATATATGTTAAAAAATAGAAAAAAAACACGCTAAAAGTAAATAACCATAGGTGAATAGTATGATGATTTCACAAAACCTATTATAAAACGTGTGCTTCAAGCTGTAATCCTCACCTTTGAAATCTCAATGAAAATTTTGACAACGCCAAAAAATAGTCGTGAAATAGTCGTAAATAGTCGTACATGTAAAAAAAATAGTCGTTTTATAGTTTCGGCGTTATAGCTATAGGTTAGTGAGGATTATGGCTTGAACGTCAAGCTGTAATCCTCACCTCTGGTGCAAGCAAACGGCTAATGCTATCGAATTGGTTTAGGTTCCAAAAAATAGTCGTAAAATAGTCGTAAAGACCTGCCAAATCTCAGAAATAGTCCATAAGCGGTTTCCGAGATATGAAGGTACCCTGGTGAGGATTATGGCTTGAACCTTTGAAAACTTCAAATTTCTCCGGAACGCCTGCGAGTTTCGGTTCAAAGTTTGTGCCAAAAAATAGTCGTGAAATAGTCGTAAGAAGCTATAATAAATTTGAGTTGATTTAATGTGAAAATAAAAACTTTTTATTTTCCCTACATTTCTATTGATGTACAGTCGTGTACAAAATTTGTAACTTCCAATGATACTAGAAGAAGGCACGCGGTTTTATCGACGTAGTTCCCGTTCCCATGGGTATGCGGGAATAAAATAAAGCCTATGTTTACCGGAAAGAGTGTAGCTTCCCAACAGTGAAAGAATTTTTCAAATCGGTGAAGTAGTTTCGGAGCCTATTCGATGCAAACAAACAAACAATCAAATCTTCTCTCAATATAATATTGGTACAGAATTAGGTTATTGGGAAATATTCCGCTTAATATAATAATATTTCTTTGAATGAGACGTTTTCCATACCAGCAGTTGTCTTTTGTATGGGAGCAATGTATCTGTTACGTAGTAGCTATTTATTAATCTGTGACTCAACCTACCAGCGCCATCTAGAACTTTTCTAGAAACGCCAACAGATATTGAACTGACTATGACAATTGTGATCAAAACTAATTGCTGTGTTATAAACATACAGAGAGATTTAAACAAATGTACGTATTTGCAAGCTTTCGGTTGTAATAAATAAGGATACTGTTTGAGCGTAATACGGAACGTACTGGTGGCGCCACCTTTAGTCGTAAACCGCAATTGTTTACATATAATTATGCCATAAAATTGTAATACCTAACTACTTAAAAAGTCATATTGTGCAGATTTTAGTTTACTTGTTTTGCAATGTAAGGCGCTCTTGCCATGTCTGAATCGCGCTATTGAAGTTTGTGTTGGTGTATATATAAGCGTTCTGAATTAAAGCCGATTTGAATTCGCCTTCCTTGGATACGTTTTTTTTATTCAACAACCTTGAGGAGACTTGTAAATGGTCCTCACGAGCAGGATAGTCCAGGAGCTGTAAAATACAGTGCACCACTACGGAAGTTCCAGATAGTAGCAGCGGAGCAATATATAGAAGGGGTCTACACCGACCGCAGCTGAAAAAGTGGTATTGTGTGTTTCAAGTGGACAATAAACTGTGAGTAATTTCAACCTTATTTCGTAGAAGAAATTAACTTAGTTGCTGGATTTGGCTGATTGGGACTTAGGATATTCAAGAAAAAAGTGTTGAGACGGGGAACCTATGCCCGATTTCAAAAAATATTAGAAGTCCTAAACACTTAGAAAAATCACAACAAATATTTCATCGACTTAGAAAAGTTTTTACTGGAATTCCAGGGACTTGGAAAATTTTTGAGAAATTTACATCGACTTAGAAAAGTTTGCAACGACAATATTTGAACTTCATATTCAACATAGAACTTCTTATTTGGAATTTATTCTTCGTATTGGTGCCAACTTTAAAGCAATTGTTCGTGTTTATTATTGTTGATTTAATATAAAGGAGTTAAAATGGAATCACTATCAAAACTTCAATTTGATGGAGCGTCTAATATGGGTAATGCTAGAACCAACTTCAAGAAATCACCCAAAGATCGTATAACGGTTTCATACCTGGAGGCGCGTCTAGAAGTGTTGGAGAAGTTGTGGTCATCTTTTTATACAACTCATAGAAAAATTATTGCGGAAATATCTCATATCGAGTTGCGCGCTTCTGAATATAACACTGAAGGGTTATATGCATCTACCGAAGAGTTATACATCGATTACAAAACCGAACTAAAAGATAATTTAGTAAAAATTAATCTTAAAAATAATTCTAAGTCGAATAATTGTAAGTCTAGCGATAATGTGGCTTCTCAGAATGTAGGCAATAGTAATGTAGTTAAGTTACCGAAAATAAGATTACCCATATTCAGCGGAAAATATACAGAGTGGACCAACTTTCGCAATTTATTTATGTCTCTTATTCATAATAATAAAACTTTGAACGATATAGATAAACTTAATTATTTAAAGGGTCATTTAACTGGGGAAGCAGAGCAGTTGCTTCGTCACTATGATATTAGTGAGGAAAACTATTTAATTTGTTGGGAAAAATTGGACAAGGAGTATAACAACAAAAAATTCTTGTCTAATAAAATTTTAACACGTTTTATGGGACAAAGGTCACTAACTTCAGAGTCACCAAATGAGCTAAAACAACTGCTTCATACTAGTAGTGATTGTTTAAATGCTTTGAAGCAACTGGGAATTAATACCGAATCTTGGGATATTATTGTGATTCACATTTTGAGCTTAAAGTTGGACAACGAAACTAGAAAGGCTTGGGAACTATCAATCAGTAGTCCTTCAGACGACTTACCAACATGGCAGATGTTCCAAGATTTTCTTCACCAACGCTCTAAAGGGTTGGAAAATTTAGAATTTAAGAGCTTTAAGGGTAATTCTAGTAATCGTAATACAGTAAATAAGGTAAAAGCTTTTCATGTAGCCACTGATTCATGCCCACTTTGTAATGAAAATCACAAATTACATTCCTGTTCAAAATTTGTAAAAGATGATATTGAAACACGTCGTAAGTTTGTCCAAACGCAAGGGTTATGTTTTAACTGCTTGGGTCCTCGTCATTCCGTTGTGAAATGTCGCTCATTAACAAGGTGCCGCGTCTGCAAGAGAAAGCATCATTCTCTATTACATAACCCTCAAGGTTCAGCACAGGATGATACGTCAGGGCAAGTCGAACACTCGTCTGGTGCGGGAACTGTGTCCAATATAGCTATTGATCAAGGCAATTCCAACGAATTCGTAAATTGTTTCTCGAAGGTTCAGTCTCAAGTTTTGTTGGCGACTGCCTTAGTAAATATAGAGTCAGAATCAGGTACAAACATAACGTTTAGGTCTTTATTAGACCAGGGTTCACAGGCTACATTCATTACTGAGTCTGCAGTTCAATTACTTGGATTGAAGAAAATTAAAAACAAAAGTTGTGTTTCCGTGTTAGGAAGTGACGCTAGTTCAAGTGTTATATCAACACATTCGGTCCTTATCAAACTAAAATCACTTCTTGACACACGGGTAATCATAAGCATCAAAGCACACGTCCTTAACAAATTGACCAACCTACTTCCTAGTAAACAGGTGTCAATTCAAGTGTGGTCTCATTTTAAGAAACTGTCGTTACCATTAGCAGACCCCACTTTCGGTACGCCCAATAAAGTAGATTTAATCATTGGGGCAAATGTATACGGACAGATGCTAAAGCAAGGCCTATATAAAGATCCTACTAATCAACTAATAGCACAGAATACTTCTTTTGGATGGATTATATCTGGTGAAATAAACGAGGCTGAAGTGAATCCGATATCCTATCAAGTAATGCACGTCCAGTTAGACGAATGTGATTTGCTGCGTCGATTTTGGGAGCTGGAGTCGGAGCCTTCACCTGTAAAATCAAAGAAGTTTCTTAATGAAGAGGAGGAAAAATGTGAAACAATTTACACTAGCACGACCACTAGGGACAATACCGGTCGTTACATAGTTAAGCTTCCCTTTAGGGAATCAACGCAAAAATGCATAAAAGGAAATTCTTTAAAAATTGCACTTAAAAGACAGTCCACTATAGAAAGAAAACTATCAAGGGATCCTGAACTAAAAGTAAAATATTCAGCGGTGTTTGCTGAATATGTGAGTCTACGTCATATGGAACTTGTACCTCCGGATGAAATAGAAAAAGAAGCTGCTTGTTACTTACCTCATCTTCCGGTGATACGAAATGACAAAACTACAAGTCAAGTTCGTATTGTATTTGATGCGTCTTGTCCTTATGAAAATGGTGTCTCATTGAATGATGATTTAATGGTTGGGCCCACATTGCAGTCAGATCTTCGGCACATATTGATGAGATGGCGAACGTCACCGATCTGTTTTGCAACTGATGTGGTGAAAATGTATCGCCAAGTATTGGTTACTCGTAGAGACATAGATTTCCAACGTGTGCTTTGGAGGGAAGATCCTAGATCTGAAATACAACATTACCGCCTTTTGACAGTTACATTCGGAACCTCTTCTGCACCTTATTTGGCCGTCCGTACGTTGCGTCAGTTGGCTCATGATGAAGGTGGAGAGTATCCCAGAGCAGCTGAGATAGTGTTATCTGATAGCTATGTGGATGATATTTTGAGCGGCTGTGAGAGTATACCAGAAGCAAAACAATTGTTTCATGAATTGCAAAAACTGCTCGCCAGAGGTGGTTTCGAGCTGCAGAAGTGGAAAACCAATAGCAACGAGTTAATGCAGTGGATGGAAGAGAATAAGAACATGAATTCGTCGAATATTACAGTAGACGACCCTGAAATTAAAAATAATCAAAAGGACATAAAAACAGATGCCATAACAAAAATGCTGGGACTTACCTGGGACAGATGTAGTAGATGTAGTACCTTCAAGTATACTGTGCAGTTGTGTCCGTTGGAGAAACCAATAACCAAACGTAAGGTTATTTCAGAAATCTCTCGTTTGTATGATCCACTAGGCTGGTTGGCGCCGATCATAGTCCGAGCAAAGATCTTTATTCAAAAAATTTGGATTGCTGGAATAAATTGGGATGATGAACTTACACCTGAATTATTGACTGAATGGACCAATTACCGGGAAAGGCTTGAAGATTTATGTAGCTATGAAGTACCTAGATGGATGGGCACTCGAAAAAATGATAAAAGTGTTCAGCTACATGGATTTTGCGACGCGTCTAGCGAAGCGTACGCCGCAGCCGTTTACGTTCGTGTTACAGACCAGCAGGGAAACATTCAAGTTCATCTCATTGCATCAAAAACAAAAGTAGCCCCAGTTAAACAAATATCGATTCCACGATTGGAACTATGTGGAGCAGTGCTGCTTTCGAAATTATTAAGGGAAGTTTCTGACGTATTGAGTATTAAAATGCAACAAGCTTTTTGTGAAGAGATCAAATGTATAGCTAACCAACAAACCATAAAAAAGAATAGTAAACTTACCTCCTTGAATCCATACATCGATGAAGCAGGCATCTTGCGAGTTGGGGGTCGACTAAACCAAGCATTAATTACTGAAAACAGGAAGCATCCCATGATTCTTCCTGCAAAGTCGCATTTAACGTCTCTCATAATAGTAGATGCTCATGAAAAAACTCGTCATGGAGGACCACAGCTTATGCTCAATTATTTGCAGTCTCGTTATTGGATTTTGGATGCAAAGAATCAAGTTAAGAGGTTCGTGCGTAGTTGTGTTGTTTGTGTCCGTTATGCTTCACAAAATCGCGAACAACTTATGGGACAGTTGCCAACAGCCAGAGTAACACCTAGTCGCCCCTTTAAGCAAACTGGCGTAGATTACGCAGGGCCTATCAACATACGCACAACTAAGGGTAGAGGCCACCATGCATATAAAGGGTACATTTGTTTATTTATATGCATGGCAACTAGAGCCATACACCTCGAATGTGTAAGTGATATGACATCGGACGGATTTCTAGCTGCGTTCAAACGATTTGTGGCACGTAGAGGGCATTGTGCAGAACTTTATAGCGACAACGGAACCAACTTTATTGGAGCTTCTCGAGAACTGAAAAAGTTGCTGTGTCATGAAAGATCTGACTTGGTACCGGAAATAGTAAACTGGTTGTCTTCAAATGGCACTACGTGGCATTTTATACCTCCTCATGCTCCAAATTTCGGAGGATTGTGGGAATCAGGCGTAAAATCCACAAAGCATCACCTCAGGAGAGTCATTGGGAACTCTACTCTCACCTTTGAAGAAATGAGTACCGTGCTGGCTCAAATTGAGGCTTGCCTTAATTCGAGACCCATGTGCAGTCTCAGTACAACAGCAGACGATCCAATGCCGCTAACTCCCGGTCACTTCTTGGTTGGCGAGCCTCTTGTACTAGTACCGGATGCAAATTATGAGTCATCCAATATCAGTAATCTCAAGAGATGGCAACTTGCACAACGCATGGTTCAAAACTTTTGGAAGAAATGGTCACAGGAATATTTGACACAGTTCTTGCACAGATACAAGTGGCAATATCAACGACCCGAGCCAAACATTGGGGATATAGTGTTAGTGAAGGAAGATAACCTTCCTCCAGCTCGGTGGTTATACGGAATCGTCACCGACAAACATCCTGGTTTGGACAAACTCACTCGTGTAGTCAGTTTAAAATGTAATGGTAGTATTATGAAACGTCCTGTGTCCAAACTCTGTATTCTTCCTGTTGAAAAGTAATTGTGTTAGTTAGACAGGCTTGTGGTTGGTAAAGAATATACATGTGTCATGATTAGAATAAAATGCAAATTTGTTGATGCTTAACTTTAGTGCTTGTTTGTTTGTTTAGATAAGGATTTCTTTTTGAAAGATCCAACATGGTACTTGGTAATAGTCAAAATTAAGAGCAAAACATACTCAAATGTTTATCTGAAAGTTAGGTACAGTCTTTGTTTATCTTCACGGTCCAATCACAGTTATACTGAGCGTGAATATGGTTATTGTGTAGTTTGTAGTTACTTTATGTTATTGAGTTTGTTACTACAGTTAAGTAAAGTTAGTATTAAGTATATACATTGGAATTATCACGGTGGGTGCTGTATTAGAATGAACCCTTGGTTCATAGTGGGCGGTATGTTTGAGCGTAATACGGAACGTACTGGTGGCGCCACCTTTAGTCGTAAACCGCAATTGTTTACATATAATTATGCCATAAAATTGTAATACCTAACTACTTAAAAAGTCATATTGTGCAGATTTTAGTTTACTTGTTTTGCAATGTAAGGCGCTCTTGCCATGTCTGAATCGCGCTATTGAAGTTTGTGTTGGTGTATATATAAGCGTTCTGAATTAAAGCCGATTTGAATTCGCCTTCCTTGGATACGTTTTTTTTATTCAACAACCTTGAGGAGACTTGTAAAGATACAAATCATAAATGTTTGTTTTTTGTTTAATTATAACTGCTGGTATGGAAAACGTCTCATTCAAGGAAATATTATTATATTAAGCGGAATATTTCCCAATAACCTAATTCTGTACCAATATTATAACGAGAGAAGATTTGATTGTTTGTTTGTTTGCATCGAATAGGGTCCGAAACTGCTTCACCGATTTGAAAAATTCTTTCACTGTTCGGAAGCTACACTCTTCCCGGTAAACATAGGCTTTATTTTATTCCCGCATACCCATGGGAACGGGAACTACGCGGAAAAAACCGCGTGACTTCCTCTAGTATCATTGGAAGTTACAAATTTTGTACACGACTGTACATCAATAGAAATGTAGGGAAAATAAAAAGTTTTTATTTTCACATTAAATCAACTCAAATTTATTATAGCTTCTTACGACTATTTCACGACTATTTTTTGGCACAAACTTTGAACCCAAACTCGCAGGCGTTCCGGAGAAATTTGAAGTTTTCAAAGGCTCAAGCCATAATCCTCACCAGGGTACCTTCACATCTCGGAAACCGCTTATGGACTATTTCTGAGATTTGGCAGGTCTTTACGACTTTTTTACGACTATTTTTTGGAACTTAAACCAATTCGATAGCATTAACCGTTTGCTTGCACCAGAGGTGAGGATTACAGCTTGACGTTCAAGCCATAATCCTCACTAACCTATAGCTATAACGCCGAAACTATAATACGACTATTTTTTTTACATGTACGACTATTTACGACTATTTCACGACTATTTTTTGGCGTTGGCAAAATTAGTTTTCATTGAGATTTCAAAGGTGAGGATTACAGCTTGAAGCACACTATAAAACTCATCCTGAGCATAAAAGGTATTAACATTAACTTTGCATATTTAGACAATTATTAATGTATGCAAATTTAGTCGGTTGTGGTCTAAATGTGACAATTATTATCAAATGCTGATGAATGACACTACCGTTTTAAATTGTCAAGTTTAAATGTAAAATGTAACAGTTTCAGAAATGAAAATTATTCTGGAAATTTGTTATAGGTGTAGTGGAGAATTTCAACTGGTTTTGGTTTGTTCTGTAGCTCAGCTGGTCAGATCGTTACCTTTGATAGAAAAAACTGCTAACAATAAAGAAATGAAATTTGGTTTTGCTGGCTTTTGAATTTCGTAATTGTTTTACTTATTACCCAGTATTACAGACTGGCTTTAATACTCGGTAATAAGTGAGAAATTGACGAATCACAAATATGCGTAGCTAATACGAATCAGAAAAAATCGGCCAAGTGCGAGTCGGACTCACGTACAGAGGGTTCCTAATCAAAAAACGACAAAAAATCACGTTTGTTGTATGTATTAATCCCCCCTTTTTTCAGATTTTAGTATTTTTTAGAAATACATCATTTGTAAAAATTTTAGCTTATTAGCTACTACATTTCTTGTGATACAGCCTCGTGACGGACAGACAGACGGACAGCGAAGTCTCATGAATAGGGTCCCGTTTTTACACTAAAATTTAATGACACTTCATGTCCCAAAAAATGGTTCAAACGAATAAAAATATAGGAAACGTATTTTTATATTGCTCATACATTGTATGGCCCACGTCTCGTATAATTTGATAAAGATTCAAGCATTCAATATTTTAGGCTGCCATCAGACGGACTGCATCGCAGCGACTGCATGCAGTTGTTATAATTCAACTGCATACAGTTGTCTGCAGTCGAATCCGACTTCACGCAGTTGAAGCCAAGCATGTAGGCCAAGAGCTTTAGTGTAAGGTTTGACGTCGAAATGGAAGCACAGACGCTTCTCTTATATATTATTACGGCGCCGCCGTCGCGTCAGTATGTCACAGGCACTTTTCTCCGAAACTATAAGGTCTATGCTATTAAAACTACGTAAGTAGATGTATTCTGTGAACCGAATTAAGATTTTCATATAAAACTAGAAAAAAAGCAGTAAATTTTGGGGTCCCCATACTCAGAACTGAAACTCGGAAATTATTTTTTCATTAAACTCATACGTGTCCACAGATAGGTCTTCAAAAATGCTATTGAGTTTCCTAACATTTTTTTTAAAGTAAATAGTTTGCGCAAGAGACACTTCCAAAGTGGAAAAAAATTGTGTCCCCCCTCTAACTTCTAAATAAAGTAATGAGGAAATCCATGAGAAATCCATGAGAAATCCATGAGAAATCCATGTGAAATCCATGTTTTAAACCGTTCCGACGACGCAACCAACACGCGCGTTCAGCTCCTTGACTAACTGCACACTAACTGCACGCGGCGAGACTACACGACTGCAGCGAACTGCACGAAGTTGAAGGCACGACTGCAAGCAGTTGATATTGACTTCACACGACTGCAGCCGACTGCGTGCAGTTGATATCATGACTGTATGAAGAGAACATAAAACTGCATGCAGTTAAAATATATCGACCGCGCGCAGCCGCTGCGATGCAGTTGCTATATTCAACTGCATGCAGTCGAATCTGACTTCACGCAGTTGAAGCCAAGCATGTAGTCCAAGAGCTTTAGTGTAAGGTTTGACGTCGAAATGGAAGCACAGACGCTTCTCTTATATATTACTAGCTGATGCCTGCGGCTCCGCCCGCGTGGAATGTTATTCCCGGTCACAGGGGTATGAAAAATAGATGTTGGCCGATTTTCAGACCAAAAAAAAATGTGCTCCCAAAATTTCATGAGAATCGGTCAAGCCGTTTCGGAGGAGTACGGGAACGAACATTGTGACACGAGAATTTTATATACTGGGTGTAACAAAATTACCTCTCCAAATTTCATGAGATGACTTGGCATCGGAAATCAAATACAAATATTTAAGAAAAAAGGGGGGTTAATTTTTTTATTTAAAAAAAAATTGTCGCACACTAAGAATTCGTTTTTTACCGCGGCAATTCGAGGTAACATGGTCGCCGTGCCAAAACAAACACGGAGCACTCGTCTGGCTGTCATTGTCGCTTTCTACTGCCGCTCAATAGCAACAGAAAGGGTGAAAATTAAAATTTATAGGACCTTTAAAACGGATTTACGGTTAAAGTATTCATGTGATTTTTTTCTCTTCATTTTTGTAATGTCTCTTGACTGAAGCCACGTCACGTGACGAAATTTGGACAGTCAATTTTGTTACACCCAATATAAGATAACGGCGCCGCCGTCGCCGGCAGCGATGTAATCGAATTAAAAAATTGCAGAGTGCAGCGCGGATGTGGATTGATTCTTTGCTATTATTTTGCCATACGGAAGGTGGTTTTTAGGGTTCCGTAGCCAAATGCCAAAAACGGAACGCTTATAGTTTTAAGCGTTCCGTTTTTGGCATTTGGCTACGGAACCCTAAAAGCCACCTTCCGTATGACGACGGACGGACAGATAGACTGACAGACATGAGGAAACTTCCTCATGTCTGTCAGTCTATCTGTCCGTCTGTATGTGACAGGCACTTTTCTCCGAAACTATAAGGCCTATGCTATTAAAACTAGGTAAGTAGATGTATTCTGTGAACCGAATTAAGATTTTCGTATAAAACTAGAAAAAAAGCAGTAAATTTTGGGGTCCCCATACTCAGAAATTATTTTTTCATCAAACTCATACGTGTACTCTATCTATAGATAGGTCTTCAAAAATGCTATTGAGGTTCCTAACATTTTTTTTTTTTAAAGTAAATAGTTTGCGCAAGAGACACTTCCAAAGTGGAAAAATTTGTGGCCCCTTGCTAACTTCTAAACTAAATAATAGAAATCCATGAGAAATCCATGTGAAATCCATGTTTTAAACCGTTCTGACGACGCAACCAACACGCGCGTTCTGCTCCTTGACTAACTGCACACTAACTGTATGCGTTAGCGGTGGACAGTATGGGTTTGCACCGGAGCAGTGAGTACCGGAGAAGCTCCGGTGATGTACCGGTTAAAAGTACTCGGTAAAAGTACCGGAGATCAATTGATTACTCTCCGGTTTTCTTACACTGTATAGGTATGTAGGTACCGGTAAAAGTATTCGATTAAAAGTACCGGAGATCAATTGATTAATCTCCGCTGAAATATTCTAACATGTGTTATGTATTCAATATTATTTATTAAATATAATATTATACCTATTAGACGACCTGTTTGGTGGGGAGGCAAAGATACTGTCCATTAATCAAGAGGTCGCGGTTTCGATTCCCGCGCAAGACAAATATTTGTGTGCAAGAACATGTTTATTTGTCTTGTTGGGAGTGTTTCTATTGTATCAATACATATAATAAAATCGTGTCTGTTTGTCTGTACGTTTGTGCACGCTAATCTCAGCAACCGCTCAATCAATTGCAATGCGGTTTTCTTTATTGCGTTGTACTTAGTCTGCTCCACTTAAGATTTAGTGTTTGCTTCATGTCAATCAGTCCATAAATAAAAAAGTTATGTCAATCTAAAGAATTAAATATAAAATGCAGCGTACGAAGTCGCAGGCAACATCTAGTCTAGTAATAAATACGTATTTACAAAAACAAATGTATCTTTATGTTAGTTCTTAAATGATACTTATCTTGGGCTCAGGGGTCGGCAACCTCGCGGCGGCTCGCGAGCCACTTGCGGCTCTTTAGTTCCCTAAGCAATTATCATAGTACATTTTCAAAAACATATTACCGTTGACATATATTCTACCGATAGACAGGAACGTCCATACATTGAATATGTTCCAGATTTCTACGCGCTTGAGCGAGAATGGACTCGCGCAGCGGGTGCTATAAAACTCATATATTGGTATGAAAAAAAAAAGGGTTTAACATTGTATAATTATATTACTTAGCATTAACTTTAATATTTTTACCTCTGTACATTGCGTTTACAGCACTTTGTTTGATAATTCTACCACAACAAATTAAAATATCTCCGTCACGTGCGTTTCATTCGTATTATGGCATAAACCGAACTAAAGATGGGATGAGTACATTTACCGCAGTTGAGTGGTACATGACGCTTGTTCTGATCGCTCTTTAAAAGTCTAGATATTAAAATTACAAGTTTTTGGCTCTTCTGACAAAAAGGTTGCCGACCCCTGGTCTAAGGCACAGTAATAATGTCTAAGGTTTTGGGCTGGATGTTGATGGTTTTATGATTTACATACTTAGGAGGTACAACTTTAAAAAATCCTGAAACACGTGTTCATTTATTTTTGATTAGATGCAGGTATACAAATTGTGAAGCAGTTTCCATTGAAGAAATGAAGAAATTCCCATACAAACTTACAACCCTTCGTTTACCTCCTTATTGATATAATTTAACAAATCAAAGATATTGTTATACCCATGTAATGCTAGCCTTAATGCTGTCCTACTAACTTTTATGCTGACTCCCGATTATTAGCCCCTTGCTCTGTCCAGTGGCTCAGCCACAAGCCAGTCTGTTTCCATCCTCCAACACGCGCGGTTGCCTAAGGATCCCGAAAATACTTTATTATATTCTTTCTGAATAAAGATCACAGTCACATTCTTTTTTTTAAAAACGGTTTTTGAAACTCCGTATAACAATATGCATGTCTATTATTTTATAACCAAAAACAGGTATACATAATTTCATGTTTTTTTTTTGTGACGAATTTCCATACAACTGTTTATACCTTATTTACCACCTTAATGGTGAAATTTCCCAAAATCCTTTCTTATAACTTACCTAGTTAATAAAAGGTACCTACTGTCCAAATGTCATCATTTTAGGTTCTAGGGTTTTTCTCTACGTTGATGAGTCAGTCGGTCAAAATCTCGCTTTATATTATTTATAGATGTTAAAGATTTTATATTAAACTATTGAGTACTTTTTAAAATATAGGTCCTCATAAAACTCTACTGGATCACCTACATACAAATTCCCTGATTGTACATGTTTATTTAAATCAAGAATTGCAAATTAGAAGACAATATTTCAAGGCATCAAATCTATGTACACAAACGCGATGCTCCGGTTTTCACCGGAGAAAAACCGGAGCTCGCAAAAAAACCGGTGAATTTCACCGGAGCTCAAGATTCCGCTCCGGTGCAAACCACTAGTGGACAGCATGCGGCGACACTACACGACTGTAGCGAACTGCGCAAAGTTGAAGGCAGCTTGCAGTCGGCAAGCAGTTGATATTGACTTCAACGACTGCAGCCGACTGCGTGCAGTTGATATCATGACTGTATGAAATCGAACATAAAACTGCATGCAGTTAAATATATCGACCGCGCGCAGTCGCTGCGATGCAGTCCGTCTGATGGCAGCCTTAAGTAAAATAATAATACGATAAATAAGTGATGAAATAATGTTCCTTTTATCCGTTATCTTTACAAATAAAACCTAACTTTTTACGTTCTCTAGCACTAGTAAGTCAAATTAAATTAACATAAACAGTCAAATACACAAGACCCGGAGTAAACCATTCTAAATTCGATGGCCCAAAAGTTGTATCTCTACAAACATTATATTCGGAGCACCAAATGTGACCTGAATTAATATTTGATCAGTCATGTTTGTGCAGTACGAATTACGCCTTCATTTGGTTTCTGCGGGAACCTCACATGTGGCAATTTTCTATGAACTCTAATTCCTGAAATCAGGAATACCATCTGCTTTTAGAATATTTGATTAGCACGGTACAATACGTTTAAATTTCCGAGAATGTCGCAGGAATTTTAACAAATTATATACCCAAGCCGTCGCGTCGTTTGTAAATTTTACACGGCAATTATATATGTAGGCTTTTCTGTGTTATTTTGTATTATATTTGAAGCTAAAGCAGTGATTTTACATGTTATAGGTACTATTTGTTACTTAATATTTATTTCTCTTTTCTCTCTCGTGAAAGAAGAATCTCATTAATAGGGACAGCAGACAGCGGAGTCTCATTAATAGGGTTCCATTTTTCCCCTTTGGCTACGGACCCCTAAAAACAATCGATACTTAGGTTTATTATTTATTTAGACGATAGAATATAAATAGAAGCGCTCGTGGCCCCGCGGACTTAGTGTTCGGTAAACGATCACTGCAGTAAGCAACTTTCGTTATGGCCGGTCCTTGGATGGGTGACCATCCATGTGCTTCGGAAGGCACGTTAAGCCGTTGGTCCTGGTTGCCAGTAAAATGAAAGTCGTTAAACCAAGTTAAAGGTCTTTGAGGCGGCTTGAAAAATATCAACAGCAGGCAGTCACAACCTGCGCCAGTCCATCTCAACACGGCAATCAATGCGGCTCACCACCTATTACGCGGGTCAAATTCTAAAAAGGTGAAATGTGGGCATAATTACAATATGCCTCTGCCTACCCCTTCGGAAATAAAGGCGTGACTAAATGTATATATTTCTGAATGAAAATTGCATCGAAAAAGCAACAAATGCGTTTTTAATGCTTCAATGAAATTCAAAGAAATTGTAGGTCTGAATGGGTGGCTTGAAAAATATTAATACAGCCTGCCCCTGTAAATTTCAGCACGGCAATAAGCTTGTAAGCGAGAGTATAGACGATTGATATAGCAAAACAATAATCAAAATAATAATAAATAAACAATAATCATCCTATCAGTTACCGTATCTACAAGAGTCAGAATGGCCGCCAACTTAACTATGTATATGGCCTAGAATCACAGACAAAAATTACTATTATTATCTTATGTTATACCGTTTCTAAATATGAGACAGATGATATTCACCAGTAAGCTTTCCAAACTCTTTCAAGTCAATATAATTGAGAACGAACGAGCTGATATATTTCTCCATAATGGCATAGCACTTATCTAATGCAGTAGGTACTAAGTAATAATCTTATAAATACGAAAATCGTTCAAGTATTCCAAATTCCTTTACACTTCCACCGCGAGTTATAAAAAAGAAAGTCAGGTGTATAAGCCGTGCGGCTTTATTTTTAAAATAAACACGCTTGTTCATTGAAGCGCCTGAAATACGAGCGAGGCACTCAGCCAGGGTGGCATTAAATATTTCATTTTAGAGAAGTTTTTATTACAGTCGCCGAACGTGTCCGCGATAAACGCAGTGAACGTGACTAAAGAACGATGTTTAGATCACCCTGCACACCCGTATCGAAGAATTAGCTTTATACTAGAAGGATATAAAATTGTTGATGAAATGTTCAATCATTGTCATCCCATGGTGCGATCATCGTCTTGAAGAACACTTGTAGACTGTGAAAAGCTCTTGTTCTACGCAATAGCCGCATCTCTTTATAAACATACGTTCATGATTTTGAACCCATCGACGAAATGACAATGTACTGATCAGATAGGCCCTCCAAAATGTTTTTTCTTCAAGATTTTTTTTCGTGGAGGAGGCCTTTGCGATCTCACCTGCATACTGGTTGTTGAAAAAAAAAATGCAGTTGTCTGTCTTGTCAGATGGCAACGCGCGCCTTTACAGAGTTCGCGTCGCTCTGTGGATGGCCCCTGCCATAAGGAGAATTGTCAGATATCATGCGATGAATCGAATTTTCATGCTTATTTTGTTTGATGAATTAAAAATTTGATTTATAGCATTACTATCTGACAATTTTCCTTAACCCTGCCCTCTGTCAAGACAAGACAACTGCATAATTTCATTTGTGTCCCAGAGTCAGTACTCAGGGACAATAATAAAATTATCGAAGTTCGAAGTTCGGACTAGAGAAGTCAGTTTTTACAGAGTAGCGAAAAATCCTAAATCTATGGTTCTTACAATGTTAATATAAAGCAATCAAAATAGACTCTAGGAATGGAAGGTTTACTAAATAGTATACTTTCAGCATCAGATCCCCAATTTTCCGCAGACGTGACATTGCTTGTAAACATATTGACGTAAGTTATGTTTTTATATAAATTTCTAAAATTTCCAGGTTAGCGATGAACACATAAAACGCGCTCATAAAAGCAGCACAGGTAACCGAATGTATTTCAAGCTTATATAAGATTGGCACTCCAAAAACTTCTAAAGCTGGTGAAAACTTCAAGACACACTTCATCAGAATAAAAGTTGATAACATCTGAATTCAAGAGAACTGAAGATACTTCTGGGGACTGGGATTATAACTTTGAAGGATCGAAAAAGTTAAATTGAAATAATAAAATACAACATTATTTTTTATTTGTACACTGGAGCATTTTTGAGCTTTAAATTAATTCTTTGTTTCAATGATGAAAATTTGTAATAATCCTTTCGATAGTGGAAATTTATGAAACAGCGATATTTAAAAGTTTAATGTTTCACAGTTCTCCAAACTATTTCAGCTTCATTTTGATCTGAAAACCACAAAATAAAACCACAATGCAATATTTAAAACAAAGGCTGCAACCACAAATTCGGAACTTTTTGTGACGCATGTCATAAGTCTTACAAAATAGAGGTTATTTTACTACTTACTCCTGGGACATCCGTCCGAGAACTTACCCGGGGCTCCCGGCCGTAGTCATTGGTGGGCTCCGTGTGGTTTTAGTCGGTAAGAGTCCGGCATAGGATTCTTGAGGAATTTCAACACGTAAGAATAACGAAGTCCGTTTTCGAAGTCATCATCATAGTTACAACTTTACTAAAGTATGAAAACCAAACTAACCAACATTGACTGTGAAAGTATAATCGACATAGAACTATACAATACTCAGGACTACTTTAGCTCTAGCTAAATATAGAGCCTTCCCACACGGCATCTCTACGTGTACATCTAGCTATTTTCGACCCACATTCTATAATGCTAGGCAGTAAGAACTAAGCAAAAGCATACAATACAAAAGATAATATATAATAGTATTACATACAGATAAGCAACTCCCTGCCTCCCACTGAGCAAGCTTCCCCAACCCCGCCACAACTGTCATTATGACTTTGACGGAACGTTTGCTTAACCGAACTGGTCACACACACATTCAAGTTCTGTAGAAACATAACGTGTTTTTTGTGTATGTGACAGTATTGAAGACGAATCATTTGTATGGAGTTCCCGCCCTATGACAATACGTTAACATTTTACCATTTTATAGTGAACGAAATGGGCATGGTTACGAATCACAGTTTTAATGGCTCAATTTTTTTACGGACGAATTGAGGCACGATAATCTACTATGAAATTATTAGCAGCTACCGCTTTTGTCCTGGGGTATCCTTCCGAGGGCTTACCCGGGGCTCCCAACCGTAGGCTCTTAGGTAGGATACTTGTGGTTTTTAGTCGGTAGGAGTCCGGTATAGCATCCATGTAGAATTTTCCTCACGTTAAAAAATAAAGTGTTACCTGTAATGGTAGTTTTAATAATGATACAGAAAAAAATACAAATTCTCTAGTTTATTTACAAAAATTATATCACAGCCTATAAAACCCTGCACGGTTCAATATCCATGTTCGCCCACGACGCGATAAACTCACGGTTGGCTGAAATTTAGTTTGGTCGATTCCAGTTAATTCTCAGGTACGGTAACACACCTAACACCTAACGACTACCTTCCGCTTTAGCGAAATGAAACTTTATCCAGTACATTTTGTACCGTAAATAATTAAATGCCAACGTACTAGTTTCTACACGTAATGATCAAATTTTATTGAAAATCTTTGATGTTGTATCCATTCCTTCGGCGACTGAATTATTTTAAAATAGCCTTAATTATTAGGCTCTTTTATGATTAAGCAAACAGGGCAGTTTCACAAGCTGCTTGATGAGTTTGATGAAGAAATAACTCTTCTTTATACACTTTATGTCACGTAAACGAAGTTGCGGGGTCAGCTAATTAATTATTAATACGAAAGTAACTCTGTCAATCTGTCTGTCTATTGCACTTTCACTCCTAAACTGATGAAGCGATTTAAATGAAATTTCGTATAGAGGTAGTTTGAGTCCCTGGAAAGGACATAGGCTACTTTCTAACCGACTACGCAAATGATTTTACGCGATAATGACTTCTATTTGGACGAAGCCGGGGGGAACAGCTAGTGTTGAATAAATGCGTAATATATCCGAATAATATTTTTTTAAGATTGGCAAGAATGCTCTGTTACACTATACCTCTCAAATGAACTAATTTACGCAGACGGATTCACGGGTAAACGCTTGCAGATAATAAATTATATCAGTATAATGCTAGCCTGTCGTACAAATGGTATTGAACATGTTGTTGACAATAGAGAACATGTTAATTCGACGTAGATTTGCGTAATGCTGGCATTCAGTTTATATCCAATAACTACAGTTTGCAGGGTATTGCGGCACTCAACTGGTGCGTGTCGCTAAACACCTGAGGTAATAGGTGTCGCTAATGAGAATCGTGATCTGGTTACTGAATCAAATAGGCTACATTTGGTTTAGTTTGGGAACGTGAAAAACATTTTGAGTTCTCATTTCAAGGGGCACCCGTGACTCCCGTCCGTAGGGTACCGCATGGTTTTAGTTTCAGCAGATATAAAAATATAGAGCTGTTGAAACTTTAGCTGAGTGTAGAGCTTCCTTGTAGATGTATTTCAAAAAGTACTTAATACGACAAAATCGTTATGACGGCTAACTTGTTTTCGAAGACTAAGAGATGCCAAACAAGGATTATGTTCTAGCTTTAAAATAAATTTACAACAGTAAAAGATATTCTCCCAGGTTTTTAGATTTGCACACGAGTTATAGACACATTTTCTTTAGGTCACGTTTTCTGACGACTAACTAACTACATAAGGGGGGAATAAAGGGACACCTTTTCTGTCCCCACGTCGCACGTGAAGTTATCCTTAAAATGTTGCTTTAAGTCATAGAGGTTTACCTTAATTGTACCAATATCTCATTAAAGTAGAAAGTGCAAAACAATGTGTATGCATGGTATTGGGATATTTCTCATATTAATTTTTGTTTTGTATATTAATACCAATCACAATCTGTATTCAATCAATCAAATCATCCTACTGTCTGCTAAGTATAATTTAAGCTAATATCTATTAGTTTTTGGCAAACTCAAATCTTTAATTTCAGGATAGCGTTTGGCTTACTGACACTAAGGTAGTCAAACCCCTTAGTAACCCTGAAGTTTCCCATCCGAGGGTGTACCTACTCGGAATCCAGGCCGTAGGCAGATGGAAGGGCAAGGCAGGGGTTTTAGTAGGAGTAATATACCATCATCCATGAGGCATTCCACACGTAAAAGAAATAAGAATAGACCCCACTTGGCCCGAGACAAGCTGAATACGCTCGGGAGTAAAAAAATACACAGCGCTTTGTTTCAAGATTTCCTTTCGCCTTTCCATGGTCTCTACTGTCACACAGCAGATGCACCAACCGCAGGTCAGTTTGATCCCCGAATAGCCCCATTGCACCCAATAATCTAATATAATTAGAAGTGTCGAATCCAGCTTCAAATAATTATAATACATAAACAGCCACGACCCAGCGAAGCAAAATTAAACTGTTTATTAAAATTTCAATTTCCTTGATTGTAGCCCGGATAAGCTTCAGAGATTACGTTCAAACGCAATGTCTATAAAGAATTAATGGTTATGATTATGTTTGACGAGGTTTGAATGATTAAAACGTAGGTATAACGCTTTATTTTTCGTTAAGCATTCTAAGATTTTTTAGGTTAGTAACACTTAAAAATTCCGTTTCAGTTTAGCTGATGAATTACACACCTATACCTACATACATCCATCCACCTTATAGACGTAGGAATAGTATCCCACCACAATTTAGTCTTACAGGTTTTTGTTCCACGTAATTGGTGGTGAGCCTATTGCCGTGTCGACATTGACAGGCGTAGTTTGTGGTTGTTACTACCCAATGTTCAATTTTTTTCAAGTAGCCCTTCAACTTGGCTTATCGACTGGCCATGTTTGTTACTGATGTTACAATAGTCAATTGAATTATTCACTTTTACTTAAAATGAAACCTGCTAGTTATCGCAGCTTTGCTATCTTTCGGATTAAAATATTAACGTAACCTATAAGCACAGTATAAAGAGTACTAACTATAAGGCTGTGGCATTTGAAAATAGTACGAAACGAATTATCTGACCCTTCCGAATTCGTCGAAAACGTCCTTTGATTAATTATTATAAATCCTAGTTCGTTCAAATTTAATATATCATTGTCGTACTTTAGTCGAATTTTAGTTTTATCAATTAAAATTCGACTAAGTACGACAACGTAGCCATACGTGTAAAGACTAAACGTAACCGTGCTTTGTCACCAGCATGAAGTCACTATAGTTACAGGTAAGAAGAAATTGTCACCTTGTCTCATAACCAAGTATTAAACACAGTTATTTAAGCTGTCTTCGTAACTATAGTATTTCGTAACCACACTGATCTTCAGTCATTTTATTGATTATCAATAAATTTTATACCTAATGCGTTTCTTCTTCGATTTTCATATTTTCTTTTGTCGATTTTCTTTTGACGTGATAACGTCTTATAATTCGATGGAGCCGATCAAAAAAATATGAAGTATGCGGCGTTACCTCGATCTGAGGCGTTCCATTTATTTTAGTACAAATGTTTTCAACTGATGACGCTATAATCAATTGATGTGTTATTCTATAGTAAATTTACTACGTTCTAACTCACGATATTAAAATATTATTAACCAATAAGCATATATATACAATAGTTTTTAACGTGACTAAGTTGTCACGTTCGACTATCGTCAGTAAACCGACTTTACAGACAACCGATTTTTTATTTTGTTTTTTTTTTATAAATATCACGGACATTTGACACAACGCTATCTGGTCCCAAAGTGGACTAGGAATAACCTGCTTGTGTTATGGGTATCAGACTACGGATATTAATACTTATATACTTTTAAATACATACATATTATACATAGAAATACCCAGACTCTTGAGACAAACATTTTATGGCTCACACAAATATTTGTCTGTGGTGGGAATCGAACCCACGACCTCCAGCGCCGCAGGCGGTATCACTACCGACTGCGCCACAGAGGCAGTCGTTTTTTCGATCGAGTGTTTTATCGATCTACATTTGTTTGGAAAATAATTTAATTCGTTGTTGATCTATCTCAGTTTGTGACTTGCTTACGAGTAAAGATGACAATATTTTCTAAGTAACAGGTTACAAATCATGGTTACGAACGCGGCCAACGGGAACAAATACTGATCGATCTAACTGGATACAAAAGTTACATTACTTTTGGTATCCGACACTAGATTCTTTTGATTATCGGACACTTGTAATTCAGCAGTCATGTAAAATTTTCTGTTTTGAATGATCTCGCATGAATGAAGTACCTACGTAAACCAAAAATCCGGCTAAGTGCGAGTCGGAATTGCGCAAGGGATTTCCGTACCAAGAAAAGTAAATAATCAAGTTTGTTGTATGGAAGCTCCCCTTTATCTCCCTCCTTTTTCTGATTTTACTATTTGTTGTTATAACGGCAATAGAAACACATCTTTGAAATTTTCAGCTCTCTAGTTATCACGGTTTCTGAGATACAGCCTCGTGACGGACAGACAGACAGACAGATGCACAACAAAGTCTCATGAATAGGGTCCCGTTTTTATCTTTTAGGTACGGAACCCTAAATTAGAGCACAATTCTATATACTTCAAATTATCCTTTTACACGTTCAATAGGTACCTGATCAAAAATACTACCTACCCCCAAAAACTGGATTGTTTGATCTTTTGGTGTGTCGTCACCAACAGTGAGCGACAGACGACTTCTTAATATCGCAAAGTGTAAACACAAGCATTATATTTGATCTGGAGATGTATATAATAAAATATTAGACTGAGTTATTACACACCTTCAATACCTCATACCGCATAAAATGAAAATTTCTACGTTCCAATTCCGCAGCAGTCTGTACACAAATTTAACCGAAATAAATGGCCCGTGTGGTTATTAAAAATCTGCGTTTCTTGTACAGAAATGTGAAATATATACGAATGTACAAATTTATATTAATACGTATTAAGATAATTACATAGATGGATCCAGGGTCTTTCAGGTTCCTTCATGCAGTGTTCCGGCGATTGACAATAGTTTTGCTGACATGTTTCTTCTGCCACACCCAACTTTCACTACCATAACCTCACATGGTTATATATTAAAATACCAGAAATCAAAATGCCTTTACTTAAAATGCATTAGACCAAAATACACGAATTCGAAATACCTTAACATTCAAAATACCTTATTTCAGTACACCTTACCGTAAAATGTCTAAATTTAAAATACAAATAATTATTATATCAGAATTCAAAATACAAATTTTCAAATATCCTTAATTTAAAATACCGAAAATAGAAAACAATGTGTCACTGTCAACCACACGTTTTGTTATTTGGCTTTAACTTATTTAAAATACAAATAATTATTATATCAGAATTCAAAATACAAATTTTCAAATATCCTTAATTTAAAATACCGAAAATAGAAAACAATGTGTCACTGTCAACCACACGTTTTGTTATTTGGCTTTAACTTATTTATAGGCGGGAGCTCCGCTTCGCTTCGCTCCCGCCTTAGTCTTCTAACCTAACCTATCCGAGTCGGGATACTCTGAGCGGGGTGTTAACCATTCACAGATATATAGCATCCATGTAGGATTTAAATCATGTTAAAAAAAAGGTATTTTGTGTTTGAACATTTTAGGATAAGGTATTTGATAAATTAATTTTTTGGGTTTCGGTTATTCGACTGTAAGGCATTTTATATTATTTATATTATAAATATTTGCTTTTTGAATATTGATATTTCGATTTCGGGTATTTTGGGCTACGATATTTTGAGATAAGGCATTATAATTTCTGGTATTGTGACGGTATACCCCTCACATATCTATAATTAATTTAGAAATGGGTGCACTCCCCTGTCACAAAACATAGACACAATTTGATTTGTTTTCTGTGCATATGCACAACTACAGTCATTTTACAATCAAGGTGGTTTGCATACATAGACATTTTTCAGCCCGAATATTTAGCCAACACAGACGTTTTACAATCATGTCCTTTCGAACATTACCGAACTAGCCTTGCATTCTTAGACACATTTTGACTGTTTCGCAAAGGTTCGTAAAGGTGGTGTACATGGCATTTACTCGATTTTCTGTAAGCTCTACTATCGGCCATTATACTTAGAATTAATTTTAGTAAAGTTCTTGCAAGTATTGTTATGGTGTACGATAAAATGTCTTTTAGTCTATAGCATATTCAAACAAAAAACTTAACTCGTTGCCCTGCAAAAACTTTCTATGTAACGATAAGATGTGTTGGACCATGAAAAATATTCGTCTTGACACCAAAAGTGGTGTTCAAGGTTCAATATCAGCAAAGAACTTCGAATTTCGTAAATATCTAATATACCTAGTTATATTAAGCGTTATGGACGTTATCATTACCCTAACTTTTTTATACAAAGATGGCATTTTCATTTATGGCAATTCATATAACTTATATTCGTGAAGTTAGTCTATCCATTCTCCTGAACGCGCCACTGGGAATACTTTAGATTTAATGGTGCAGAAGATATTATAAGCTACCTTTATGTATGGCATGATGAATCGTATTAAAGTTGGGAATTTTGTTAAGTTTGAAGAATCTTGCTGGTCGTCTTCTGTGGTTCAGCGCGCTGGAGTGTAACTTACAGGAATTTTGAAAATATCGATTTCAGTTTGTTAGAAAATCATCGTAACCGTTCAAATGTTTATTACTTTATTAAAGCTTCTAAAAATAATTTCAAAGTCAAACTTAATTTTTTTGCGAGAATTTCCCAATAATTTTACATGAGTTTTAGAAAATACCTCTTGGATTTCGAGGCTCAAATATTTGTATCTCAATTTAACTTTTAGTTTGGGTGTAATCTAATGTTCATGACGTTCTGAAGCGGTTGCTTCTTGTTTTTTTTTAAAATTATGTTTCAATATGACAATAAATAACAGTCAACACTGACCAACTTCCCGAAAAATAATAAGAAACCGCAAACCTACTTGTTAGTAGACTTTGTAGTACAATTCCCTGCCTGTCGAACCCAAAGGAAATTTTCCTTAATACTAGTCCGACTAGTAGTCTGATGATCAAACCGACCATCATCATCAGGCATCATCAAAGTGCAGGAAATGCTGTGGATTTGAACCTGTCGTCAGGCCAGGTCATCTAATGCTCGGAGACATGGGTAAGATCTATCTGTAAAAAAATTGCTGCCCACACCAGCTTCATATAAGAGTAATTATTCGCTTTTCTATTCGTATTACTTCTATACCAAACGTTATCACAATAAAATACGAAGCACTGACAAAATCGTTATTTAAAATTATTTATTCGAACCCTACGCGAGAGGGTACCGAAATCATAATAAAGTTTGTAAAATGCTAACGTTGCAAACTGCAACCCCAACCAATCTTTCTCCTCCTTATTCAGAAGAAATCAACATGTTGCAGAATCGCATTACTCCGCAAAATACCATACCAATACTTTCACAAGAATAAATTCAAAAGAAAATAGAACCGCTTGCAGAAATGTATTTTAAAGTATTTATTCGAACCCTATTCGGGAGGGTAGACACGTGGAGTTAAACGGTTTCTGGTAAAATTTATCAAGCAAAATGTTATCCCGTTTTACTTAAGAGCATTTATCTAATGCTCTTTTAAATAAAATATTAAAAACCGGCCAAGTGCGAGTCGTAGAGGCTTCCATATACCAAAAAACGTGAAAAAATAAGGATTGGTGTATGGGAATCCTCTTAAATGATATTATTTACCCTTTCCCTTTTCTGATATTTTATTTTATTAGCATGTATTGTGAATGCGGTAACAGAAATACATAATCTATGAAAAAATCAGCTCTTGCTATTACCGTTCATTAGATATAGCCACGTGACAGACGGACAGCGAGATCTCATGAATAGGGTCCTGTTTTTACCATTTGGGTGCGGAACCCTAAAATGGAGAGTTTTAAATTGGAACAAAGGCGTCTGTGCACAGGCCAGTGGTAGCTAATGCTAGAATCGCTATAAATGACCATGATGCCGGCACTTATCTCGTGTATCTAAATATTCTTTACAGCATCAAATAGTTACGAAATTAGGTGTACTTCTTTAAGTAATAAAACAATTATTCAATAATTCTTTACTTTTATTGAAAACCTATAAAAGTAATTCAACTGAAGCTCATAACCACGGCCTTAAAAAGTATGGAGCTAACCTCGACTTGTCATGGGAAAAGCATGAAAATTGGTGCCAATTTGTGAGCGTTCAATTTTTAAAAAAATGTTATGTGTCTCTGGTCACGCTATCTGTAATGGCGGTAATTTGACACGATTTTGCATTCCACAACTTGTACGAGTATAGTAGATACTTGTAAGATAAATTAAATTGTAATTAGAAAAAAAAAACGACATAACAGTGTAGCACTTGCTCTGTACTTCTCTAAGGTTCGTGCAAATAACATAAAAATAAAAAGAAAGTAAATTATTTTCAGTTGTCGTCAACTTTTTCAGCAAGCTCTGCACAATTTCTCATAAGTGTGATGTAGCCTGTCAGGATTGCGCGTTCTGAAAGAGAAATATAATTATCAATAGAGAAATCCAATTTACACAAGGCTAGCAATATCTCTCGAACTTATTGTCATGGCGTTCAACGTCTGCTGAACTACTAAAGTTGGCAATAGAGAGATCGAGAAACTTCCACGACACGAGACAGTTCTTGACACATTGTACCTATACTATACTATACTATCTTCACGCCAAATCCCTTGCGGGGTAGGCAGAAAGAACCGAGCGCCACACGGCACGGTCCATACACACCTCACTCGCCTCTTCAACTTTCATTTTTCTTTTCATGCATGCACGTCGGTTCCTACGGCTCTTGACACCACCCTCCACTAACACATGATTAATTTGGTCGTGGTAGGTGTGTCGTGGCCTTCCCCGACTCCTACGTCCATCCACTTTCGCGTTGTATATCTGTTTTGTCATTCACATTTCACATTGTACCTGAAGGCATTAATAATGTATTTGCTTGAATCTCATCTCATTACAATGATTGTGGTTTTATTTTTAAGAACGTACAAGTGACGGATTAAGTAGAATATTGCCAAGTTGCAAATAAGTCGCATTATAATTGGAAACCATTTCACAAATATTTGACCGAACAAAAAGTTTACTCGTTTAATACGATTTTTTGTCAAAATGAACTCGTAAGCAAACGCAGCTCGAGTGCTGTCTCTCCTTGTGTTATAGACCCTTAATCTATAGATAATGACATAATATAGACAATCAGCATAGCTATTCCCCCAAGCATATTTTCCACGTTTCTAAACCTTGCTGGTAAAAATATATCTGTATATTTTGTAGCCGTATTCATATTCCAATAATAGCAACGGTTGGCGTGAAAAATTGTGACATTTACGGATGTGGGTAAATCAATTCAGAGACGGGCAAACATTACCCATGTCAGCGAAGCGCGAAGATCCCTCATACATGCGATTGTTTTTCCGAAATTGATTTCAACCCTATTCAGTGGACATAAACACTACTGTACGCAGTAGTTTAGCTGAAAATATTTTCTGTTCGTTCATCGTAGCACAACAAGCCCAAAATGTTATCATAGATAACAGAACGGCCAACCCAACTATTCAGGTAAACATTGACTTTGTCAAATATTGCGGATGAAATTTGAAGCTTTCTTTTTCTCCACCATTGTTATCTCGCTCTCTCCCATTTATATTTTTTAATTTTATAGTAGTTATGGAAGTAAGTTCTGACAGATGCACGCCTATGAAACGTTGAACTTGAGCCATCTATCTGACTTTAATTCTTTTATTAATTTAATAAAATATCTACTTTTTTATACTGCTTAGTAACGGAGTTAGTAGATATCTATTAGTTTCATCCTTTGCTCCATTCTGTCCTCTCATACCAACTTTAATTTTATTTTTTTTTCATTCTACAGAATATGGTTTAAAATTACTAACTCTTAAAGAAAGGTGTCTCGCGGCTCGAAGACGGATTTGTGTTGTCGAAAAAGTGATATACCTAATGTAATTACTAAAACATGAGTAGAAATATAAAGAAATTAACTTATTTGATTGAGAAGCTGCTAGATTCTATCCCAGGATATACATATGAGAAGTCAAATTTCATCTTGCACGTCTATAACTTACTGCTGAACACTGTTCATAACATTATCTTGAATTATATATCTCCCATATTTTAATTCAAGATAATGTTACCAACAGCATATTAGGAATAATGTGATTTGTATGTCAGAAGCCAGACCGTCTCAATATCTTATCCACAAAGCCAAGCTCTATTTCCAGCGATTTATCACGTCAACAACATCAGGCCTACCTATTTATTCTTTCACGAGAACAGCGGATCCGTATAATGCAAATGTCAGCTCAGTCTACTTAAACGCGGCATAGTCCAGCAGCTCGGCAGGTCGTATTAATGGGGTGTGAGATGAGGTGTGGTACGAGTACGAGGAGAGAAGGTGGTCCGTCAGTTGATCCGATCGCGCCAGGAAGAGCTGATTGATGACGCCGATTAGTGATGCCTAACCCGCCCACGAATAAAATGTGGACCGATTTTTTGCTTCGTAAACTTAAGTCCAACCCGTCGTTTTTATGTGCGCGAAATCATGTAGGTTATATGGGGGAGATTTTACTCATGTTTTTATGGCAGCATTTAATTTGAAACGCTATAATTTACCTTCGAGGGTCCTAATGAGCAAGGCTGTGAAATAAAAATACATACAGACATACATACATGTCATATACCTAGTCTTGCCTTTATCACTGAAGGGGTAGGCAGAGTCATAGTATACGCCCGCATTTCACCTGATATTTTTATGTCCCACGTAATAGGTGGTGAGCCTATTGCCGTGTTGAAATGGACAGGTGCAGGTCGTCGACGACCCGCAGTGGAAATTTTTCAAGGGCTTCAACGCGGCTTTACGATTATCATTTTACTGACAGCCGGGTTTCATTTCGAGTTTTCCTTCTCTACGCAATGGATCATTTTGCGAAAGTAAAGTAAATAGTTACATCTCACCACTATCGTTGCACTGCAGGGTCACGTGCCCTTCCCCCCCTCCCGCAGGCGTCACCTCCTCTCGCCTGCCAACAGCATTCGCTGCAACAATGTTTTATGGTATCAGATATTATTCGTATCTTATTAAGCTCTGTGTGAATTATAGTCCGTAAGCTTGTTTCTCTCCGTAAGACAGTTGTACACCCTTTGATTAAAAGTTTCATCAACCATTTTTTTAGATTTTAGATCATATTTGGACAGCTACAAAACTGTCGCAATCGAAATCAGAGTAATTTGTAGATCACTTAAAAGACATACGGTTCACTTGAGTGAAAGTGGCCACCGTATTATTATCTACCTGTAATTACCGTGCTGTAATTAGCCTCAACGTAGTTTTGAAATAATTTTATCTACGTTCAATACGTACTTACGTAACAATTAAATATTACTAAATACAATTTCTTCCCGTGTTTTTCCTATTAATATTAAAAATGTCAAATTTTATGAAGATGTTTAGATGTTCGTTACTCAATAACTCTCTGACGGCTGAATGGATCTGGCTCAAATTTGGTACAGGGATAGATTTATAGACTGGAATAACATACAAGCTACTTTTATTCCATGAATTTGTTCTTATGCGATATGGGAATGGAAACTGAACTAAACGTGGGTGAAGCTGAGACATTCATCTAGTCTACAAATAAATTTCACCCACAGACAGAAAAAATAACAATAAGTACTAAAGCTGAACATATATATTAGTCCTGCGTGGGCGTGAAACCTACACCTACGGTTTTGTAAATAGGTAACTAAGTTAATTACTAGACCATGAAGCCCTCTCGACAAAATAGGTATAGAAGTTATTACAGAGTTACTGAGAAAAAGGTAGAAAATATCATTGAAATTATGTCAATGATATTTTCTACCTTTTTCTCAGTAACTCAACATTGTAAGTTATCGTCTGGTTTATTTATAAATGGAAGGCCGTCTAGAAATTTGAGAATATAATTCTTCATAGGCGTTTGAACTTTAATGGTGACAAAGTTGTACGGCGCTTGCAACAGTGCCGTAATATTAGAAATACATAACATACTCGTAATACCCATGTAATTATGTCTGCTGATGTGGAGCAGTTGGTAGTGTAACTGGCTGCGGCGATGAGGTCCTGGATTCGATTTCCGGGTCAGTTCAAATATTTGTGTGATTCACAAATGGTTGTATTCTATGTATTTAGAAATATATAAGTACTAGCTGACCCGCGCAACTTCGTTTGCGGAACATGAGAGTTAGAAAAAGAGAGATATGGTATTAATATTTTGAGTAATATAATGTTTCCCGTCGCATTTACTCTCGTCGCGCTTAGTCCCGTCGCGTCGCTAATAAACATGAGAGCTGACCCGCACAACTTCGTTTGCGTCACATGAGCGAGAAAGAGAGAGGTGTAGTATTAATATTTAAGGTGATGTAATGTTTCCCTTCGCACTTACTCCCGTCGCGTCGCTTATATTCATTAGAGCTGACCCGCACAACTTCGTTTGCATCACATGAGATTGAGAAGGAGAGAGGTGTGGTATAAATATGTAAAGTGATTCCTATAATGTTTCCCGTTGCATTTACTTCCATCCGTCTTTTTTTTGGTACGGAACTCATGTGTGTCCGACTCGCACTTGGCCGGTTTTTATCGTTCAGTTGATTGACCACTGTAGACCATGTTTACCTGCTCCCGTCGCGTCGCTCATACTTCAAAACTTATTAAAAGGGGTTATTGTAAGTGAACCTTAAAAGATAGGCATATGCTGCTGACGTCATTTTTTTGTAACTTTTAAAGGGAAACATTTTAGTAGTACAAAATTTTCACGTAACTTTAACCATTTACGCAACGTACGCAGTGGAAGCTCTCAAAAGAAATAAATTTTCCCCGTTCTCGAAATATTATTTTTGGCTGCTCCGCTCCTATTCGCAGTAGCGTGATTTTATATCGCCATTAGCCATCCTCAATAAATGTACTATTAAACTGTAAAATAATTTTTGAAATGCAACCAGTAGTTTCTGAGATCCTAGGACAAACAAACTCTTCAGTTTGATAATATTGTGAGCGAACCTTAAGAAACAGACAAATTAGGTTCTTGTGAGCGAACCTTAAGAGATAGACATATGCTGCAGCGGACTTTTTTTTAGAACTTTTTAAGAGAAACCAAATTGTAATACACAATTTTTACGTATCTTTAACTATTTACGCAGCGTACGCCTCGGAAGCTCTCAGGCGGTAAAAAATATTCCCCGTTTTCGAAACATTATTGATTGCTGCTTTGCCCCTATTCGTCTTAGCGTGATGTTATATAGCCTATAGCCATCCTCAATAAATAGACTATCAAACTGTGAAAGAATTTTTGAAATCCAACCAGTAGTTCCTGAGATCCTAGCGTTCAACCATACAAACAAACAAACAAACTCTTCAGCTTTATAATACACTCGAGAGCAATGAATCCGGGTCACTTAAAGAATCCTAAAAATCTCGGAAACTAAAAATGCTAGGTTTTTTTTTTTTTTTTTTTTTTTTCTTGTTCTTGGACTTTCTCGGTTTGAGAGTATGCCAAAGTCAAGTAAATTTCATTGTGAAAATAATATAAATCATTTTCATATTATGATTCTTCATATGAGCAGCGTATTCATGTATGTCCAAGTTTGGACTAAGTTCTACTCTAGTAAGGCGGTGGTACCTTACTAGGGCTTGCTGTGGAATTCGTCGACAAACCTAAAAACTCGCGTTTCACTGCGCTTTATCACTTTCCAACACTTTTGCACGTTGTCGAACCTTTATGTTTAATAATCCACCATAAATTACACATAAACACTCAAAATTACACTAGTTTTGAAAAATTATTAAAACACAATGTAATGCTTGTCTGAAAGTTTCCCGCCGAATCCCCAAATGCTAGGTTAATGCAATAAATTGTATTTAATAGACAATGTAATACTCCTTAAATGAAGGTATTAAAACTTCTTAGTTATTGTAAAGTTATATCATAAAAAAATCAAATTTGAAAAAGGGCCACTTTCGAAGATGGAACTACGAAATTACAGCATTTGGTGTTGCTTTTGTTTGTAATCTGTCATTTATGTGGGTACATAAACCATGTTGATAGTGCTCTATATTCATTAATCAAGCTGAAATTATGTCGCTTACGCCTGAAGAATGCACCAGAATACTTACAATGCTGGAAACCGGCCGGAGTCAGCGCGATACAGCCAGGACTGTCGGTGTGTCGCTGTCAACAGTACAAAGAGTTCTCCGACGTTACGAAGAAACTGGTTCTAACCTACGCAGACCAGGAACGGGCAGAACCAGGTGTACCACAGCACGAGAAGACCGATACTTGGTGAACACCATGCTTCGAAATCGCTTTCTCACAGGAACTGAACTCACCAATCAGTTTCGACGCCTCGGAGGAAGTAACCCAAGTGCATGGACAGTAAGACGTCGGCTTGCTGAATCTAACTTAAAACCCCTTAGACCTGCAAACGGCCCTAAACTGGAGCGTGGGCATCGTATTTCGAGACTAAGGTATGCCCAGAGCCACGTAAATTGGAGTATTGAAGATTGGTCAAAAGTTATGTTCTCCGACGAATCAAAATTTATGCTCTACAAGCACGATGGAAGACACAGAGTGTATCGAAGACCAGGGGAAAGATTCAAGCAAGCATGCATCGAAGAAAAAGTAGCCTACGGTGGTGGGTCTGTACTTGTGTGGGCCGGAATTTCTTCTGAAAGTCGCACAGAGCTGGTGATCATAGAAAACGGCTCTTTAACTAGCGTAAGATATGTGGAAGAAATCCTCAATGATCACGTTGGTCCATTTATGGTCAATTTAGGTGAGGATGCTATATTTATGCATGACAATGCCCGACCTCATACAGGTAGGATTGTGAATGACTACCTTCAAGAGATGAACATTACTCGTATGGAGTGGCCAGCGCGCAGCCCGGATATCAACCCGATCGAGCATGCTTGGGACGAGCTAGGCAGATGCGTAAAACAACGAAACCCTCCCCCAATCACGCTTCGTGAGCTCAAAATTGCTCTCACAGAGGAATGGGAGAATATTCCCCAAAATCGTATAAGGAACTTGGTGTACAGCATGCCAAACCGCGTAAACGCAGTAATGGAAGCACGAGGAGGCAATACGAAGTATTAAAATTCAAGAAAATCGTAATAAAGTTCAAAAATTTCATGTTTCCTATTTTTGTTTTAAGGAGAGATCGGCAGTTTTTTCTTTATGTAATTTTGTGTTAATAAAATGTATGGTGACTCATATTTTTTTTTTTTACTTTCATTTAAGGAGTATTACATTGTCTATTAAATACAATTTATTTCATTAACCTATCATTTTTAGTTTCCGAGATTTTTAACATTCTTTAAGTGACCCGGATTCATTGCTCTCGAGTGTATTAGTATAGATGTCTATCAGTCGTCTTGATCCTACAGCAATAGCTACTATATGCTTGATTTGGGCTGGCCCAACAATATAGAAAAAAATGAGGCCATGTCCCGTTAACTCTAGTAACTACTAAGATTCGGCTCGCTTCGGCCGTTGTAACTGCCGGGAGTTTCGTAACCGGTTTCCATTAAGGATTTTTTAATACTTACGTCTACATAACTGGTTAGTGGTTACCATGATTTTAACTAATATTATTGGGGTCAATCCAAAGTCCATTTTTTTAATTTTGCATACTCCCATAGACAGACAAGCATACTGCCCACCTAATGGAAAGTAGTCACCGTGGTAATGGGCGTTTACAACACCAAAGGTGCTGCACTAGCGCTGTGTACCCTACAAAAATCTTCCCAGACCCCTTTTGAAGAACCCCGTACTGTAGGCGTTGGGGTAAACTGAAGCAGGGAGTATATACCTATATAAAAATGCTACTTACAGTTTAGGTGTCTTGATAAACAGTTCAAAATTCTCAATATTGTATCATTATCGCTCATATCAACCGCACCGAAGACGCTGTTCAAGTTAGCCATGTTTCTTGCCGTTCAATCACTATTCGGTTGCTTTCAGAAAAAAAGGTTACTTATAATAATTGAATACAAAATGTTAGATGTATGTATTATATAATAATAAATAATGTATGAATAAATAAGACTATTTTAACTTAAATCTCTCATTACATTAATATTATTGTAATTTATGACGTCAATCAACGTGACAAGAGTAATTACGAATATTTTATACACTACTAGCTGACCCGCGCAACTTCGTTTGCGTGATAAATGAAGAACCGCTCGACCGATTTTGAGCAAACTTCATATAAACCATCTACTAAATAATCCGAATAAAATCTTAAAATTTGGTTTGGATAGGTATGCCTGTTCTTGAGTTATAAAATTACAACGAAAAGTGGCATTGATTTTTATATATATAGATGGAAGAAGAAAAAAATACGGGTTACCATTAAATTATAAATACATTATAAACGTACCTTCTTGGAAAAATAAATTTATTTTCTCATTGGTAAAAGAACTTTTCGCTACGCTCACGTGCCTTCTTGGATCTTTTTTTTCTATTCATAAATTTTGGATTTTTCGCTACTCTCAAGTTACACCATAGATTTAGGATTTTTCGCTACTCTCAATAGATATACACAGCGTGCGAGCGAGACCTCATTATCCATAGCACTTAGCTCGAGAGGAAAAGAGAAAGCAAATTGTGTACTCATATGTCAGTATTTTGAATCCCTGAGCCCACTGGGATCCTATGGCGGCTCTATGTTATTCATAATATCCAATAATCTGTAGTGATCTTATTTATTTATTTATTTATTGCATTAGGGAAAACAAACAGTAGCATATAAGGAGTAAGTATACATAGCATTTTTACAGTAAACTTAACATATATACCACCCACTACATTTTCCACAGATTAGTCTCAAGAATACATCTCAAAGCAACAAATGACTGCCCATTTAAAATGTAAACAAAAACAAAACAGTCGCAAGCAAAGTAATATCACAGTTACATTGTAACATATGGTTAAAATAAAGGTTTTGTAAGACATATACACACACACAACACACACACACACACACACACACACACACACACACACACACACACATATATATAGTTACACAGCACACAAAAAAAAAACAGGTTCTACTGCCAATCCCTTAACATTACACTAATGCTATTCTTAAATTGAAGCTTATTGTGATATAGTATATCGACTTCACTAAACTTCTTATTATATGTGTCCACTAAACGGTGCAATGGAGAACGAACACCTGAATTGGTTCTACACATTCTAGTAGCGAAAAGGTGTCTACTGCGCACTTTGCGCCCATGCACCGTTCGCGGAATTAGATAGCTTATTCTATTCACCAGGTCAGGACAGTCGAATTTATTACGGCAAACGCCGAATAGAGTCATCGTGTCGAGAAGAATTCTTCTAGACTCCAAGGTTAACATATTGTGTTTCTGCAGGAGCAGACGATATGGCACTTTACTTCTGAAACATCTATACTGCATCGCCCGCAAGAACTTACGCTTACCAGTTCAATGGCATCCTTGTACTTTGCATAATAGGTATTCCAGATTGGCACTGCATATTCCAACTGTGGTCTGATGATAGACTGAAATAGATGTAGAAAGGTAGACGGGCGATGAAAGTCACCGGTCGCTCTCATTACAAAACCAAACATTTGGTATGCCTTTCTAATAATGCTTTCCACATGGATATCCAGGTTGAGTTTGGAGTCAAGGTACACACCGAGATCGCGAAGATAGCTCACCTTGTAAATAACACTGTTTGCTAGTCTATAATCGAACTCAGTGACATTAATTTTTTTTGTAAAAGTTATGCTATGACACTTGGGCAAGCTGGGGTGTAACTTATTGCAAGAACAATATTCAGAAAATCTATCGAGATGCTGCTGAAGTTTCATACAGTCAGATACATTACAAATAATTTTGAAGACTGCGTATAAAAGAAATTTAGAATATTTGAAACAATAATTTATGTCGTTTATAAACAAAATAAATAAAAAGGGTCCTAAAATGGAGCCTTGTGGAACCCCAGAAGTAATTTGAACAGAACTAGACTCAAAGCCATTTACTACTACTTTTTGTGTTCTGTTTGTTACATATGAAATGAACCATCGAAGAAGATCACCCCTGATACCATTGTAGGCAATTTTGTTTAGTAATAATAGATGATCCACCTTATCAAATGCCTTCTGGAAATCGGTATATACCGCATCAACCTGTTCTCTCTTATCAATTGCCTCAAAGAGTTGAGTTGAAAATAAAAGAAGATTGCTCACACACGACCTGTCTCGAACAAAACCATGCTGCTCATTTATTATGATACGACGCATGATTGGGTATAATGCTTTATGTACGAGTTTTTCAAAAAGTTTAGAGAGTGTTGATAAAATGGAAATAGGGCGGTAAGTTTCTACGTCGTTTTTGGACCCAGCTTTATGCACCGGTACGATATTAGCACGTTTCCATATATCTGGGAAAACCCCATTTGATATGCACTTGTTAAAAATTATGAAAATAGGATGACATACGGCATTAAAAGTATTTTTCAGAAACAATGCTGGAATACCGTCGGGACCCGGGCCTTTATTAGCATCTAAAGATTTCAGTTTATAAACAAAATAAATAAAAAGGGTCCTAAAATGGAGCCTTGTGGAACCCCAGAAGTAATTTGAACAGAACTAGACTCAAAGCCATTTACTACTACTTTTTGTGTTCTGTTTGTTACATATGAAATGAACCATCGAAGAAGATCACCCCTGATACCATTGTAGGCAATTTTGTTTAGTAATAATAGATGATCCACCTTATCAAATGCCTTCTGGAAATCGGTATATACCGCATCAACCTGTTCTCTCTTATCAATTGCCTCAAAGAGTTGAGTTGAAAATAAAAGAAGATTGCTCACACACGACCTGTCTCGAACAAAACCATGCTGCTCATTTATTATGATACGACGCATGATTGGGTATAATGCTTTATGTACGAGTTTTTCAAAAAGTTTAGAGAGTGTTGATAAAATGGAAATAGGGCGGTAAGTTTCTACGTCGTTTTTGGACCCAGCTTTATGCACCGGTACGATATTAGCACGTTTCCATATATCTGGGAAAACCCCATTTGATATGCACTTGTTAAAAATTATGAAAATAGGATGACATACGGCATTAAAAGTATTTTTCAGAAACAATGCTGGAATACCGTCGGGACCCGGGCCTTTATTAGCATCTAAAGATTTCAATTCTGTACGTATCATATTTAAAGAGAAATGTAATTTAGATATGTTAATATCATGGTCAGTACTAACAGGAGGCGGTGTCCATGTCTCTTTCCGGAATGAGGAGGGTTCATACACGGATTGGAAAAAAATAGAAAACAGACCACAAACCTTGCTTGGATCATTGGTGTAGGTGTGCTTATAACGAACAGTGTAAGGTATTCTATTCGTAGCTTTACGATTTGCGATGTAAGACCAGAAGATCTTTGTGTTCGAAGGAATAGCATCCTCTACTGATTTAATGTACCTATCGTAACATTCATGGACTACCTTTTTAAATTGAGATCTATGAATACCAAAACGTTCATAATCCCTGACATTACTGTACTTCTTCCATTTCTTCCATGCAGATGTTTTTTGTTTATAAATACGTATGGCTCTTCTAGAAAACCAAATGGGAAAATTTGAATCCCTATCTTTTCGCGTAGGCGTGTGGAGTTCGATTATTTTATAAATTTCATGGTAGAACGCAGAAACCGCCTCATCAGGTGTCAAGGAATCAAGCATACATTTCCAATTAACATTACATATGTCTAAGTTTATTGATTCGTAATCAGCTTTGTGAAAATTTAAAAGATTTATTATTATATTTTTTGAGTAATGGATGCCACGGGGTTTATTACGATATCTTACGTATAAAATGGAAAATTATATATTTTCAACAATAGTGTCGTGTTTAGTGTGTGAATAGGATATTACAAAACGCAATTATACGAAGAAAGACTCGTTTAACAGGTCATTCGTGACTTCGTTCATTCCATTTTTGCCGTACATATTTTGCCAAATTGGATGTGAAATTTCACTGAAAGTCCAACTCATAACGTAGATTATGCATTTTCCTTCATACATAACACAATATTTAATGTGTAAATGCATTTTTGGAGGATATATAAGGCAGAAATTAAAAGGGCTGTTTACAGTAAAATAGTCATGGGTAGGTATCGATAAGGATGTCGATAGTTCATTATAGTGGCATTGCTACAAACAAACTTATCTGGATTTAATTTATTATAAATATGATTGATTTTTACTCGAACTGTGTTATTTAACCTTTTTTTAGGGTTTTGTGCCTATATAATATTTCCAAAATTTGTGAACCATTTTCAGTTGAATTTTTATAATTTTACTTCACTTAAGGTACTCCACGCCGCCACACCGGGATGTTTGCTGTGCAAGGCGCAGATTAGCCTCTGCCTCGAATACTGTTCTCACCTTTGGGATGACTGTGCGAGGTACTTACTGGACGCGCTTGGCGCTATGCAGAGACGTGTTATCCGATTTGAATTATAGGTTGTCCTAAGATGACGGTAAGCGTCAAGCCGTTAGCGCAGCAAAGAACCATAGCGTCCTTGGCTGCCTTCTACCGAATGTATCACGGCGAATGTTCTGAAGAGCTCTTCAACCTGATCCCACCATCTCCTTTCAGATTCCGAACAACACGTCGGGCAGAGGTGCCACTCATATATAGCGGAGAGAATCTTCGCCAGAACTGAGCGTTTCAAAAGATCGTTCCTCTGTCGAACTACGAAAGCCTGGAACGACCTGCCCGCACATGTGTTTCCCTCATTTTACAATCCCGGGTTCTATAAGCGGAGCGTGAAGAGGCACATCATAGGGCCGCCAACTTGAGGACTACTGTCACAAGTCTTGTGTGCTGTAAGCATGGCCCCCATTCGCTAGATGCACCACGGCTTTCCATTAGTTTCCATCAGTGGCGACGTCAATTTGGCGATGTAAATATATTTAAAAAAATTTACGAGTAATATCTTTTATTGTTACTAGGGTTCAATAATAAATGAGTTTCTAGGTTTAGTATTACGATAAGAGTTGTATTTTCAGTAAAATTTCAAATTCAATTGGCAAAATATATATGTACGGCAACAATGCAAAGTACGATGCCATAAATTACCTGTTAAAATCGTAAGATCACTACAGAATTTCAAATATTACGAGTTACCCCATATAATCCCAATTTTACTTTTTAATAGTCGATTACATTCAAATTAACAATTTATTCCCCAAAACAAGAAGTTGGAGATGAAACTTCTAAGCACTTTGTGTGCTTAGAAGTTTCATTTCCATTCCATCCATTTATACAGATACTATCGATAACATAGGTGTGACCATTCAACAACACTATGTAACTCACACATAAATCTTTCATTTTTGGTCTCGTCTTCAGTTTGACACTGTTCATCTTGTACATTCTAAATCTATGAGTTACACAATACACTAACTCTTCAGATATGATAAAAACAAATTGTGAAGATGGGAATCTGCTATTAAACATGCCGTGGTCGTCCCCTTTACCTAACTAGGGCAACGCTCTGCCAACTAAGCTGCAGCAATGTATAGAAACAAGCTGAAACTCGTCACTACAACGTCATATCATAATTTATATGTGTTCATTACACACTCCGCTTCTATAAACTTCTGTAGCCGATCCTAGGAGTATTTATACTTATGTGTTAATCCAGACTATAATCTACCCCTGCACTAAATTTCAACCAGATGCTAGATCGTGAAAGAGTTACTAACATCCACACATTCATAGTCACAAACTTTCGCATTTATAATGTCAGTAAGGATATTTTTTTATTCAATTCCTGATAATGCTATGTGAATCTTCTTTGCAGCCTTCACCGAGAAAATTCAGGAACAGATATCTACAGTTTGAGTGTAGCGAAAAATCCTAAATCTATGGTTTCTATCGTCAAAAGATTTGGCCACCATTTTAATTTTCGACCTAAAAATCCACAATTAGACTCCATATAATTGGACTCATTATATTGGCAGTAAATCGTGAACAATGCTACCGTTTTGTAGATCAAAGCGAATAATCGTCTAGGTAAAAAATGAAAGGTGAGGTTAATATGCAGGACGGTCCCATTCAGCACTTATATTAATGAGTTAAGGACCAATTTACTATTTTGAAAAGAATTTCAGAAGACTTTCCTATGAATTTACCACCGCCAGATATAGAGCCCAGCATATGGTCATGCCTTTTATTCCCAAAGGGGTAGGCAGAGGCATGTTATGTGCCCACATTTCACCTTTTTAGATTTTGTCCGATATAATAAGTGGTGAGCCGTATTGTCGTGTTCAAAATGTACCGGCGCCAGGTTGTGACTGCCCGTCGCGTGTTTGAAATTTTTAAAGTCGCCCATTTAGAGCCTAGCTACGTAGAAAATAAATACCATGTACCTGTTCAATCATATAAAGTACTCGAACTCGAGCAGAGTAGGTCACCTAGTAAGTAAATAAACTCGCGCTAGTATACTCGTAATAAGTAGGTACACACATTATGCCAAATATTTGTTTCTTTGTAAACTATAAAGCGCTACGAGACGCTTGTGTAATATTTTATTTAACCCTATAGCTGGATAGCGACACTTTTGGAGTACCTAAAATTTCAAGTAATTGTACGTTATTAAATAAAAAAATAATTATATAATCAGCCTAGTAAGTTTTTTAAGGAAGAATGACGCAAGCCAAGACATCTCCTGGAGTTAAAATATATCAATTGATAAGTGCATTTTTTGGTAGTAAGATATAGTTAAGTTATGTATTATAATATTTATAGTTAAGAGCCCAGTTGTCAGGTCTTGAAGATACAAGACCATTCAAAAAAATTTAGCACTCATGAAGTCATAACATTAATTGTATGGCCTACTATTACGGATACCTCAAAGCGAAATATTCAAAAGGAAAGTGGCTAGTTTAGCTTATCTTGTAAGTAGAAAAAGAAAGGTCCATTGATGTATCCTGCAATACAAACTGTTACCAGAATATCAGCTACATAAAGCTAAGGACATAATATATTAGATTCGAGGATAGCTTCGCTCGGTTACAAAGAACGTACCTACTAGTCCGTTGCTCAGAGCAAACTCTTACAAACAGGCCAAGATAAGATTCACTTACATTCAGCTGCACCCTGCCTTTTGTTGTGTATTATTCTTGTAACCACTTTAGCGAGATATTTTAGAAACAAGTAGGTAGCACGAAATTTCCAAATAAATAACTTACTTTAAGCGGCCTTCTTTTCAAGTTTTTTCGATAAATCTATCAGCCAATTATCAGCAAAATATTCAGTTTCTTGCTATTAGCAATATTATATAGGTTCCCCTTAGATGAATTAAAAAGGGTCCCGAATATCATTGGAAGTTTTAGCACTTCATTTGAGGAATTACTTATGTAGAGGTTATCTTGATTTATAAAAAATACTACACATAATTATTAAGTCACCAGGTGAAAGATTAAGGGGGGGATGTAGTGTGCCTTATGGGGGACGGGGGGATCTAGTGTGTGGATTAGGGGGGGATGTAGTGTGCCTTCACGAAGAGCGATACCTGTGCTCGGGCCCTCCCCGTAAGTAGCGGCGAAAGCGAAAACGCGAAACAAAACACTACCGATGAGTGCCGACAGGGCTAGGGCGTCCCCCCAAGGCGACGCGTACCGGTATGCCCCCGTCGGTACGACTGCATGCGCACGCGGCGAAGGGGGCCGCCACCCTTCACGCAGCGCCAACTCTGGCGGGATGCGAGGAGCCGAGTGCCGGATAGGCACGTGGAATGTGCGTGGTGGTATGGAAGGTAAGATGAATGAATTGATGGATGTAATGAAAGAGCGATGCCTGGATGTATTGTGTGTCACAGAGACTAAGCGGAAGGGGAGCGGCATCGACAATCTTCCTGGCGGAATAATTGCTTTGTGGTCCGGAGTGGACCAAGAGGATCATGCCAGTAAGTGGGTGTCTTGCTCTCCTCCCGTTTAGCCTCTGGAGTGAAAGATTATGGATTGGTAGGCCCAAGACTCCTGTGGAAACGTATAAAACTGGGTATCACGAGAGTTTTTTTGGTCGCAGCCTATGCTCCCGTCAGCTCGGCTAATCCCCAAGTGCTCGCAGAGTTCTGGGAATCCGTTAGGGACGTCCTCGATTTGGCTGACGGGAATGAAAAGTTGATCATGTGTGGTGATTTGAATGGATGGGTGGGGACCAAGCGAGATGGCTTCGATGCTGTCCTTGGTCCGTATGGAGATAAGAGATCGAATGATGCTGGTAAGTCAATCTTAGACGTATGCTTGGAACGAGACCTCCTTGTGGCGAACAGTTTATTCCGTCACAAAGATATCCACACGTATACATGGAGACGGAAGGAAGAAAAAAGTGTGATTGATTTGATTTTGATAGACAATCGTCTTCGACAGGCTATAAGGGATACAAGAGCCTACAGAGGCCCCACTCTTGAAACTGATCACTACCTGGTGGTAAGCCGGTTTGTTGGTCTTTTCAAGAAGTGGAGGCACTGGCGAGTGCGTGTCCCTTTCGGAGACTATGAAAGGATAAAGAGTGAAAAACTGGAAGATGAAAGCGTAAGGAGTATGTATGTTGGCTTAGTCAGTGAAAGGCTTGCAAACGCGAGCCTTTCCGACTTAGATGTGGATGAACGCTGGAATATTATGAAAGAAAGTATAGTGGATAGTACAAAAGAAGCATGTGGGAGTGCAAAGAGACATGAACATTCGAAAGGTGATGCCTGGTGGGATGCAGAAGTACAATCCTGCGAAGCAAGAAAGAAGAAAGCGTGGTTGGATTATGTCTCATCTTTGCAACTGAATGACAGTATGAAAGACACGAAGAAAGAAATTTATCGCCTCTGCAAGAATGAAGCCAAAGTTTTAGTGAAGAGAAGCGTGAAAGGATAAATATGATTGCGGAAGAGAAGCTGACGAGGAACTTCGAGACGAATACCAAACTCTTTTGGAGGGAGGTCAAGAAGTCTCGGAGCTGTTCGTCAGTTTCCAGAATGGATAAGATAAAGAGTAAAGCTGGGGACATTCTTGCGGACCCCTTAGAGGTGTTAGAGCGGTGGAATGAGTACTTTGGAGAAATGTATGAATATCTCCCGGATGCGGGCACTGCAAGGGAGGCGATAACTGATCTTGCGGTGCAAGCATCAAGCGGAGATATTACTTTGGAAGAGATTGAATGGTCGATACGAAGCTTGAAAAATGGAAAGTCTGCGGGAATTGATAGGATATCTGCTGAAATGATCAAATTAGGTGGTCCTTGCGTCCGGGACGCCTTCTGGTCATTGAGCAATCTATGCTGGAAGACTGGAAGGGTCCTAATGGACTAGAGGCGTGCTATCGTCGTGCCCTTGTATAAAGGCAAGGGCTCACGTATGGAGTGCGCCAACTATAGGGCCATCAGTTTGATCAGTATAGCAGCTAAAGAGTATGGCAAAATTATTGAAAGGAGAATGAGGGTGGAATCTGACGGATTACTGTGGGAGGCGCAGGGTGGTTTCCGAAATGGAAGGGGATGTATGGACCAAGTTTTCTCGCTCCGCAACATTGTAGAGAAGCAGCTGGCTGTAGGCCGGAAGGTTTTCTGCGGTTTTGTGGACATGGAGAAAGCATTTGACAGAGTTGTACGGAAGGATCTCTGGGATATATTGCCAGGATACGGGATTGATGGTGCGCTGCTTCGTGCTGTGCAGTCTACATATGTGGGATGTACGGCATGTGTGCGGGTGGGCGGCAGTCTGTCTCCCTGGTTTGACGTCAACATTGGCGTCAGACAGGGTTGCGTGCTGTCGGCTCTGCTGTTTGTCCTGTACCTGGACGATTGTCTTAAGAGAGTAAGATCGATGAATGTTGGATTGCGAATGGGTGACTTACTGGTGAACTGTTTGCTGTATGCAGATGATGCCGTGCTCATAGCCGAATCGCCATCAGAACTACAGTCACTAGTCACAACGATGAAAGATGATTGTCTAATGAGAGGCTTACATTTGAACGCGACTAAAACGAAAGTGATGGTATTCGAAAGAGAAGAGGACAGAACGAATGCCAGGATAACTGTAAATGATGTAGTGCTGGAACAGGTGGATGAGTTTGTATATCTTGGATGTGCATTTAGCAGGAATGGACGGTACACCGCTGATGTAGAAAAGAGGGTAACTGCGGGAAATAGTGTGAACGGAGCGTTAGGCAAACTTTTAGGTACCAAGGCCTTAAGTCAAAAGGCCCAGCTCGCAGTACACAATGCGGTGCTGATACCTACGCTAACGTATGGAAGCGAGAGTTGGGTATGGCAGGAAACGCATGAAAGTAGAATAAACGCGGTCGAGATGCGCGCGCTACGCAAAATCTGCGGAGTAACGCTCGCAGATCGCGTTCGGAATGAAGATGTAAGAAAGAGAGTTGGTCTGAAAGAGAGTGTCGGTGTTAAAGTAAGGAAGGGCATGCTACGATGGTTCGGGCATGTGGAACGAATGGGAGATGAAAGAATGACAAAACAGATATACAACGCGAAAGTGGATGGACGTAGGAGTCGGGGAAGGCCACGACACACCTACCACGACCAAATTAATCATGTGTTAGTGGAGGGTGGTGTCAAGAGCCGTAGGAACCGACGTGCATGCATGAAAAGAAAAATGAAAGTTGAAGAGGCGAGTGAGGTGTTTATGGACCGTGCCGTGTGGCGCTCGGTTCTTTCTGCCTACCCCGCAAGGGATTTGGCGTGAAGATAGTATAGTGAAAGATTAAAATCATAAAGGTTCCTGAGATATAGAATAATGTCTGCCTCGTGACGGACTAACAGACGGAAGGCAAAGTCTCATGAAATAGGGTCCCGTTTTTACCCTGTGGGTACGGAACCCTAAAAAGCTCGGAATGATGACTGAATGCAAAAGTTTTGGCGAAAATTTAACTTCTGTAGCTGATTTCTTAACTATAAGTGGCATTTTCAATGTAATATTGATTATAAAGTAATGCTTACTGAAAGCATACTTTCATTATCATTAATTCAGAGTCAGACATAGCACACATTGCTGTGCTGCATACACTCGACACTCTACAAACGATATGATATTAAAAATAAAACGTGAAAATAAAACGAATATTTACGACACGTTTTATGTTTCTCATTTTCCATTAATGAAATTTTTTCCATTCACTGATATTAAGGCAAATGAACGTTATTTGAGCTGAAATATAACCTGCCATATGGTTTCAGTCGCTTTAGGTGTAATTGACTTTCCCCATAATGAAATGGCGTTCCGTCATGGCGTGCTTAACATTTCTGTAAATAAAATGTTTTATTATTCCGTTGGATTATCAGATACAGCTATAGCAAGACATGACCATTGTACACCTACAGTAATAAATTTCATTTCAACATAATGTCAAAGTAACACGAACAAAAAATTATTAAGATCACCAAACCTGCAAAAATGTTTCAACGCAGTCTCAGTTCGTTTAGTTGGTTGGAGTGGAAAGAAACCTGACCCTATTATTATAAAACAGAACTATACTCTCTAATTATAGCTTGATCTCTGTGACAGATATATTATCGTAAACAAAATTGACCTTAATTTCAAAGGCATAAAGTTTTTATTTACAGATTGCCCCGCGATGTGTTCTCACTCACTGCGTTTCAACCACAAAAACTTTATGCCGTTGACATAAAATCTATTCTTGTTTACGTTTGTAGAACCGTCACAGAGATCTGCTAGCTATATTTTACAGGGTATAATAATGGCAGGCATACTAGATATAAATATACATCACGGCAATAGACTCACTGTCAATACCTGGGACAAAATGTTAATGATGAAATTCTTAGACCATTACGTAAAAAAACTTGAGAGGTGTCAAGGGACACCCGAATGGAACGAAGTTCCTTTCAATTAATTAGTGCAGGAATTGTAATAAAATGTTATTTTAATTTAAAAATTTTATATATAATAAAAACAAAAACAAAAACGAAAACGAAAACGAAAACGAAAACGAAAACGAAAACGAAAACGAAAACGAAAACGAAAACGAAAACGAAAACGAAAACGAAAACGAAAACGAAAACGAAAACGAAAACAAAAACAAAAACCCCCCACCCTCCACCCCTCCCCCACTTCCCCCCTTCCCCCCCCCTTCCCCCATATTAAATCCCCCCCCCATATTACCCCCATATTAAAGGAGGGTAGAGATACCTCTACTCTCCATACTATAGCAAAAACATTTATACGGCCGAATTGAGTAACCTCCTCCTTTTTTGAAGTCGGTTAAAAAAGTGTCGTTACAACTTTTCGTGAGAATTTTTTCCGTCTAGCCCCATTAAATTTACTAAGCCAAAAATAGTATTTAGTATTCTCCTTCAAATGGCGAGAGTATGTAGATTGAACGTTAATATAATATCAAAGATAATAACATAATAGTAGTAACATAGAAAGGAGGAATGGCAGCTAAAACCACAGGCAAGTGTCGCTAGGGTTGGCAACTGAACCTGGTCAAGATTCCACAGATTTTCTAGCAAGGATATAACCGGTTCCCCGACCACATACAGTGGTGACGTAGCGTGTGGTTTAAGTCTATTCGAATCCAACATGGCCAACTCACCGTGAGCTCCAGGGGACCGATTCTCGACCACACGACGTGGATGCGTGGACACAAATTTACGGGTGAAACGTCGTCCGTCTCATGTTTCACCGTTCCTAAATATGAGACAGGCGACGCGTCACCCGTCGATTTCCGTCCACGCATTCATGTCGTGTGAAGCGAGAATCGGTGCCCTGTTCTCGACCACACGACGTGGATGCGTGGACGCAAATTTACGGGTGAAACGTCGTCCGTCTCATGTTTCACCGTTCCTAAATATGAGACAGGCGACGCGTCACCCGCCGATTTCCGTCCACGCATTCATGTCGTGTGAAGCGAGAATCGGTGCCCTGTTCTCGACCACACGACGTGGATGCGTGGACGCAAATTTACGGGTGAACCGTCGTCCGTCTCATGTTTCACCGTTCCTAAATATGAGACAGGCGACGCGTCACCCGCCGATTTCCGTCCACGCATTCATGTCGTGTGAAGCAAGAATCGGTGCCCTGTTCTCGACCACACGACGTGAATGCGTGGACGCAAATTTACGGGTGAAACGTCGTCCGTCTCATGTTTCACCGTTCCTAAATATGAGACAGGCGACGCGTCACCCGCCGATTTCCGTCCACGCATTCATGTCGTGTAAAGCGAGAATCAGTGCCCAGGGGTGTAAGTAATAATAAATGAGTTTGTTTGGAAGAATATTCGCGCAAACCAACTCATATACATACATAAAAAACGATCAAACTTCGAAACATACATTTGTAGATTACACAAATATTTGTTCCGACCATAGTTTCGAAGCCGAGACTTTCAGTACGGCAGCACTGCACCACTGAAGCACGTGTTTGTCATTAGTATTGGTGTAGTCTGTATTACAAATACATTTCATTTTTAAAAAAATCTGATTATACATAATTCTTGTGATTTGTCAACAATCTGTTAAATGATTCATAATACAATCACAGTTTTAATACCTCACGATAGAATGCGATTTATTATGTTTCTCATAAAGTGGCAATAATATTATTGCTTTAAATACTCATAATGAAATATCATGCGCTACCCTTTCGGTGAAAACATAAATGCGAAACGGAAAATGGCTAAAATTATATTAAAGCGTTGTCTTACTTTTGTAAATCTTCGTCTGTTTCATAATAATAACAAAAGGGCAGGTGAGAGCTAATAAACAGAATGGCTTTGTCCTCTTAACGAGCTTTCACGGAAAGACTTAGCCGTGCAAATATAAATAAACTGGTATTGTTTCGTCCACTGTTGGATAAAACTGCTTTTAGCGATCAGTTGGAAAATACTGCGAACGTATTTCACTGTATACCTCCTTAATCACGGATTAGCCAATAGAGGATCCGTTTCTTTGCTTTGTGATTTTCTTTTTATTGGTTTATTGGGTCTTAAAGGAAAATACATTCTTTGAACAATTAAGATCTTACTTTTCTGTGATGAAAAGAAAAGAAATAAGTTTTGAAGCGAAAGATAAATTACACAATTATATTGGGCCCCAATACCTATCTCTGTAAGGACTAAATACACCGCTTTTTAGGAAGCCCAAAAAACATTTTAATACCTCGGTAATAGTGATAATCAATTATATAAAAATAAGTCGGGTTTTCCTTCCTGACGCTATAACTTTAGAACGCACGAACCGATTTCCACGGTTTTGCATTCGTTGGAAAGGTCTCGGGCTCCGTGAGGTTTATAGCAAAGAAAATTCAGCAAAATTTCACATACAGCGCCATCGCGGGCGAAGCTGCGGGCATCAGCTAGTCTATTATATAAAAATAAGTCGGGTTTTCCTTCCTGACGCTATAACTCCAGAACGCACGAACCGATTTCCACGGTTTTGCATTTGTTGGATAGGTCTCGGGCTCCGTGAGGTTTATAGCAAAGAAAATTAAAAAAAATTCAACAGAAAAGCGGGAAAATCATTTTTCACATACAGCGTCATCGCGGGCGAAGCTGCGGGCATCAGCTAGTAGTCTATAAAATTTTGTTGATCAAATAAAATAGAAAAATAAAATAAAATAAATACGTGTGTAAAGAATCACTAGTTCAAGTGTCAGAACGGCTAATATTAATTTGTTTTAATGGATTTTTTTTTTAAGAGTAAAACCTTAAACTCAAATCTAACATATGATAGAGTCAGTGTTGGGCTTGATAGAGACAGCTAAGTTAAGTTTTTTTGCGGTATGTACTCGTATCATCATATACCAAGCCCTTTCCCAACAAAGTTGGGTTCGGATTTCCAGGCTACCTGCGATGCGGCTGAGCATCGATATTTTCCATGAAGTGGCTGCCATCTGACGTCTACAGCACAGGATCATTGTGGCGAACGCTCTTGTCGACGCTCGTCAAAAAAGTATTTTTATCAATTGATAACTGCACATTTTTGAAAGAAGCCTCCGTTCGGCAAAAAGTTTTCAGTAAATTTGCCATAATGGTCTTCCAGAATGCTCGCCAAAACGCTCTCGCGAATATTCACGAGAAAGAATGCTCAAGTGTATCAGCACTATAAGGCTACATGGCCCCAATATCTCTGTGAGGACTCAACACACTGCTATCTATGGAAGCAAAAAAGGAAACATTCCTTTCTTATCTTAAATCCTGTACGGAACCAAACTCATGGAGCAATTTAAAATATGAAATGTGTCAAAAGTTCCAAAACGACCTCCTACTGAAATCTTTTTATTATAGTCTACAAATTACTTGCGTATTCAAATGTTTTTTTTTGAAATGGAATAATCTAAATTTCTTTTAATGAAGTTACATAACAACCAGTGATTATGGACTTGAAGGAAAATGGAAGCATTTTCGGTTTGATACAAAAATTTGTTCTATATCTTTTTTATTAATAAAGGGATTCTAAGGCGAGTGCCGTTTCGTTTTTACTATTGTAATAAATGTTCAGTGTTTCATTAGGGTGTGAATGCGTTCCTGGGGTATCCTTCCGAGGGCTTACCTGGAGCCCCCAACTGAGGCTGTTAGGTAAGACACGTGTGGTTTCTAGTCGGTAGGAGTCTTTACTATTGTAATAAATGTTCAGTGTTTCATTAGGGTGTGAAAGCGGTAGAGTATATACCGACCTCCGCCTCCAGCAAAAAACATTTAAACCAAAAAAATATCAAATAAAATGTTTACGCAAATCCTTTACCGAAAAATATTTTAACACTATCGTAATACTTTTGGCAAACAACCCTTTTCACTGTACTCAGATATCGTACGACACACGGGTACAAGGGTACTTGGAATACACAACGCTAAATACTTACACAGAATATCTCTTATAGAGGGAATAAGCTTTGCCTGTTGGGTTCAAAGATAGGAGCAGTCTGTCCGAACAGGGTTAACTCTTAAGCACGTCTTATGTATGGCTTTTAGCAAAGATAACTGCTCACTGTATTTTGGGTTTGCTGCTCTTTTAAAACTGAGTGTGATGGTAATATAGGGTAATAGACAAGATCAAAATTGAAGTTTATAGAAATGGACTTACCACTTCTATCCGTTCTGGATCAAATAAAATAATTTAGGCTTGATATAGATATAAATATTGAGTTATATTTATGCACAAGCTTTTGCCCGCGACCTCGTTTGCGAGGTGATTTTAACTGTACTAACCAAACAACTTTGACCTGTCTAACGCATAGGGCAGTGGTTCCCAAACTTATTTTGTCTACTGCCCACTTTGAGAATAAATATTTTTTAAGCGCCCCCATTTTTTCACCTATTTAAAAACCACTATAACTTTAAATTAAATTAATTAATTATTGTGACCTATTTATGTGATGTTGTGTAAAAAAAAATGTATGTTATGTATATTAACAGAGAATTCTAAACGAAACTTTTACTATAACCCGCAACTTGAAACCTGAGCGCAGTAGGTAACATACAACGGCGCTTAGGTCTCAAGTTAACTCTTACGGGCTCCACCTGCCAATAAGAATGATTATTGAAACGCAACTTTATAGTATTAAAACAGACTATCTTTTATTAAAAATATAACTAAAATAATCAATCCTTATATGAAAACTAATGTGAAGGATGAATCTGATGCTGTTTAATAAGTTTGTTGATATCAGGTTCCAATTTACTCAAGAACAGTCGCAAGTCGCCACGTTCGGTAACAAGCAAACGATTTCTCTTTTTAGTAAGCAGTGTTGTCACAGCACTAAATCCACGTTCACACAAATATGACGATGGGAATGCTATCAAGAATCGTTGAACGATTGACCACAATCCTGGGTACAATTGAGGGATTGGTTTTTGAAGCCAAAATTCTTGGTAACCATTTTTGAACTTGATTTTTATTTCCATTCTATAAGTTCTTCTTCCAGCTGAGGTGACATTGCTGTGTTGACATTTGAAAACGGATCCAAAACCCAGTCTGGTATTTCCAAGTTCAAAATGTCCTGGTATCGTTCGGTGAAGTCAATGTGGAGGTTTTCCAAATGTTGGCAGTAGGCAAACAATTCGTCGTTACTGCATGATACTGATAAATTGTGAAACTCACGTCTGCCCAGATTCTTTTTGTGTAGAAGCAGTTTGGCTGCGAAAGCAGCAACGACGTTTTTTGTTTTAATTAAATTTAGTTTATAGCCTTGCAGTTGGAGATTCATGTCGTTGAACAATTTATACAGGTCTGTCATGTAAGCTATATCATTCTTTGATGTTATGAGCTTGTCATGCAATTCTGTATCTTTAGTTTCCAAGAACTCTATAACAGCGTCAAACAGGTTGTAAAATCGAGTCAAGTCTCAATCTTAATAACAGTAAAATCATTAACCATATTCAATAGACATAAGTGAGAATATATCAGAATTGTGCGGTTTCAGTTGATACGGCACAGTGTTTTCGTGTGGAAGTGTGTGAATAGTGTGCCATAAACTTATGACTGAGCTTAGTGATTTTGTAAATTCCTAACTTTATAATGCATCGTTATCGTATTAAGTTTTTTCAGGACAGGATACACATACATACATATAATCACGCCTTTATCCCCGAAGGGGTAGGCAGACGCCCACATTTCACCTTATAGTTTTATGTCCCACGTAATAGGGGGTGAGCCTATGGCCGTGTTGAATTGGACAGGCGCAGGTCGCGTGACCCGCAGTTGAAATTTTTCAAGCCGCCCAATATGGCCTTTAACTTGGCTTGACCAAGATCCAGATATAAATAACAGTTCTGATATTCCTGATATTTTGCATTTCAAAATGCTGAAACAAAAGCTGAAATGGGCATACCTTTAATTGTGGAGATGAGTGAAATAATCCGTCAGATAATTTGTTTGTTCGTCAGCTCGTTTGCCCCCACACGATCTAGAAAGTTATCTTGGAGTGCATCGGAATTACAACATGCTTCCAACTTCGCGATTCGAATCGGGATATGAGTTGGCAATTGTAATCATGCTGGATAAGCTTCTTTGCTTTGGTTTGAGCAAGGTATAATATCTACCGGTGAAACTATGCAAAGCTGTAGGAATGTAGTGATTATAACCCTGTTTGGGTGGGTTGAAAAATGAAAATGAAGACTTAAGAAAATAGTCAAGAAAAAAACATCGTTACAAGTGGACAGAGTTTCATCAGCTTAAAAAGATTAGTTTTTACTTTTTGGTATGGTGCAGAAGATATTAATCAAGCACTTGCATCAGTTGCACGACACGAGGGCTAGAAATTCAACTATTTGCTTATGGACACTAATACCAGAAGATGTAGGATGCCTTCAAGTACAACTACGTCAGAGATCAACGCAATGTCATACACGACATAAACAACGAACAATCAGTACAGAATGCAGACGACGTCATAGTTTGCTTGGAAAGTAATGAACGTCGTGATATGGGCAAACTTAGCAATCTTTTTTTGAGCTATAACATTGGCTTGGCTTCCTCCTGTCGCATAATGACACATTCGCGTTACATCACATTGACGCAGTTTATCACCTTCGCAGACTGTCACGCCCTCTGCGCCGTAAAAAATCACTATGGTGCTTCTAGATTTCTTCTATTTATGTGTTATCAAGGTATTCATTTGTGTAAAACGCTACATGCTAACTTTGAAGAGATACCTACGAGAATAAGCAAACATCGAGTGCGCTTGAATGATAAGTTTTACAAATGGAATTGGGAATTCCGGGTTCTTAAAGTTGATGAAATGAGGACTGAATATTGTACCTATTATATTTGATAATACTAAGATATTAATGAAATATTGCATGATTTTATGAAGTGACGTTCGGTAACCATGGGTGACTTTCGTAATGGTGCGCACTTTACTTGACTTATTATGAAAAATGATTTTTTATTTTTGGAGACCCTTTTATAGAGGTTTTGGACTCGTTATGCCTAAAGCTGGACTGCTAGAGTTTGTATGAATACTCCTCATTATTATTACAGTGAAAAGTAAGTCATCAATTTTCTCTACACGCCGAAAATATCTACCCTCTATATCTTGATCGTATTTAAACTTTGTTGATTAACAGAATAACAGCGCAACGCTTTATTGTCTGTGCGAGAGACTGATTATGAGATCATTGATATTATCTCGCCTTGTTTATAAATACCCGAAAAAAGTCTTCTTCAGATTCTAGTAAAAAGATCGAAGTGATCAAAAATAATAAGCAACATGAATAAATGTTCACCCGTAATGAATGCAAAATGAAATTTATTTCTCGCCTATTCTGTATTTAAACGTTATCAGCCATTTTACAAAGGGAGGTGTTGATGCAAATGAACGAAATAATCTGTATGAATATAATACATTTTGCTCTGTGATGAAAGGTTGTTGTCAATATTTTTATCGTACAATAAGAGGCTTTCGGAATTGAGTGAGAACTCGCATAAAGTTACATGACGAGGGAAAATGAAAAAGTTGTCACTGAAAATACCGTCGATACAAGAGTTGAAGCAAATGGAAAAACTTTGTCGTTCGCGATAGAAAGAAAATTAAAAGCTTTTGATTTTTAGTTGACGCCCACTTTTGACATTCGTATTATTAAATCTAAAAGTCGGAGGGATGAGAATTTAGCTACTAATATCACAAAGACAGTGTGATGGTTTGTGCAGGCACATTAATGTATCACTAATAAATTACCAAAAAATTATGGGTTAAAAGATTGCAAAAGGGTCTATAAGTATATCACGGATTAAGCCGGGCCACTAAGAAAACTAAACTGAAAAACAGTACCTAGTTTATTTAATAAAATACAGTAAAATCTAACCAAAACTTTCATTTTAGAAATTGCATTCTACAAACTTTGCGCTGTTAATCCATTCAGGGACCGACTCAAAGCAGCTTTCGGTGGGCTTTAGTCTGTCGGACACCGCATGCGGATTTTGTCGGACAGTTGCAAGTGGCGCACCCTGTACATAGATTAATGTGTGACGCATACCGCATTACGATTGGCGTTCCGGCCACTTTGTAGTTTTGATTTTATGATTTCATGGACGAGGTCACGTGGGCCCGGTCAAACCAACAATTTATATCTTTGTACTGGTTGACTAAAACACTATTTCATTTTATTAATATTAAACACGAGATTTGAATATAGTACTGTTTACTTGTAGATGACAGTGTTTATGTAATGTTTTTGTAACATATTAGTAACGAGATTGGTTGCAAAAATGTATAAACCTTTTTGTATGTAGCGATATTTAGTATTAGAAACGGAATTCTTTTGTCGGCTGAATATTGATATAATCCAGGTGTATTAGTTTTTTAGAGCAAGGGTTATATTTATCCTGTATCTTTTGTAGCAAACAATCATAGATACGTCCATCCGAAACCTATCTGATAAAGTAGTATTATACCATTACAATAAATGATTCAATTTCCTTTACGCAAGTATCGGATCCACTTAAGTATTATGGTAGTAACATAAGAGAAGAAATACTTTTCTTGCTGACGCTCCTTTTACGATAATGACAGAAAATGCGGTCCAATATCTATAAAATATTACAACCTACTCGTCTGAATGCCGGACCGGACTGGACCGGAATGAGAACCTCGCCCGTAGATCTGATTGGCAGAATTAACTTTAACCGAGTGAAGCTGGAATAAGCTTTTGTAACGTATGGAATACTACCCGTTCGCTCTAACTTTGCCGTTGGCGTTGAGGCATATACCCGAATTTTTAATTACACGAAGTAAATTGACAGTAGCTAATGTCACATCGTCACAGAAAATACGCAACATTGTATGAAGAAGTGACATTAGTTGCTGTCAATTTACTTCGTCTAATTAAAATTTCGACTTTAGTATGGAGCCGAGCGGCAAAGTTAGAGCGAACGAGCAGTAAATGAATGTATTATGAAAAGGAACAGTACCGAAAATATTGCAGGTAGAAAATGAAGTTCAATATCCCACGTTTTTTTATTAATTTACTAGTTGAGTAGCATTGAAAACCTTTTAATCTAAGGCCTGGTCAAGAGTAAACTAAAACATGTACTTGTATGAAGTGGAAAGTCATAGTCCGAGCATATCCTACTATTGGGAGACAGACGTGACGATATGTATGCATGTTGAGCAGCATGACTTATTTTAAAGCTGTGTAGCAGCCCTTGAACTCATAGTGGTGCTTGTCCATTACCACACCACCTATTACGTGTAACAAGGTACAAATGGTGAATGTGTCTGCCTGCTTCTTCGAGAATATGGGCTGACTACAAAGTGTGCTAGTGTGCCAAACAATTAAAAATGTAACCTTTTGCAAAACTATTCTAACTATACTTACATGATTATTGTCTCTTAGACACCTACAGAGATAATTATCTGTTAGTAAAGTTATGGGCCACTAATACGCAACAATACAACGCACCTTTATTCTTAAACTGAAGTAATTCAAAATTTTAGTTTTGTGAGAAATCGCATTTAAAGTTTGGCTGGTTGAAATTGATGACTTCAAAAAATCATAAAAAAATAAAGAGACAAAATTGGTCGATTATAAAATAAGATATCTGTAGATTAACTAATAAAGTATTACGATAAGGTAAAGAATTACTATTATTTTGACGAACAAACTAATTAACAGGTTCATTAAAAAAAAGTTCCTACTTATTTCACTCTTTCCAAAAATATATGCAATCGAATATGTTTTTAGCTACCGGAGTATTTAAAAATGTTGCCATTTTTTATTAAAATTTTGTCGTTAGTATATGTAATATTCGGAATTGGTGCAGTGTTGAAATAAAGACATGTACCTATATTGCGTAAAAATATGCTTACTTATTGCTTTTTTTAATATAATTTGTCAATTTAAAAAAGTTTATTTTCAATAAATTAAAAAAATGACTTTACTATTAAAATATTGATTTTATTAATAAGAAAAAGAAACAGTAATTTAGTAACACAGTATTATACGGTATTTTTTTTTATATTCAGCTCGCCAAATTGACGTCGCCACCAGCCTGATGGAAAGCCGTGGCGCATTTAGCGATTGGGGGCCACTTCTGACAGTGGTCCTCAAGTTGGCGGCCCTGTGATGTGCCTTTTCACGCACCTCTTAAAGAACCCGGGATTGTAAGATGAGGGAAACACGTGTGCGGGCAGGTCGTTCCAAGTTTTTATAGTTCGACAGAGGAACGGCCTTTTGAAACGCTCGGTTCTAGCAAAGATTCTCTCCTATGTGTATGAGTGGCATCTCTGCCCGGCACGCGTTGTTCGGGATCGGAAAGGAGATGATGGGATCAGGTTAGAGCTCTTCAGAACATTCGCCGTGATACATTCGGTAGAAGGCAGCCAAGGACGCTATAGTTCTTCGCTGCGCCAACGGTTCGAGGCCTCCCGTCACCTCAGGACAACCAATTATTCGGATCGTCTCTGCATAGCTTGTGTATGTATTGTATTTATAATGTCGTATCTATGTCTGAAAATGTGTATATTTATGTGTGTGATTGTATATGTGTATGTATATATATATATATATGTGTGTTATTTTATATGCATTTATATATGTATTTTTATATATTTGTCTATATATATTTTAACGTATTATATCCTAATTATATTTATTGGTGTGTATATTTATTTATGTATGGTATCGTATACCTACTCGAGTAGAATCTATAATGTCAGTTGTACTTCCCACGCTGTGTCTCAATTTCTCTAGGTATTCCTGTTCATCCAAAGGTTGCCTGGAAGAGATTGCTGTGTGCAATAAGGCCGCCCATTGTGCTTGACATTAGACACTATTGTTAATTTGTACGGTTAATTACTATGTTATTGTTTATGTTAAATGTGAGTACAATAAAGAATACATCTATCTATCTATCTATCTATCATAGCGTCAAGCGCGTCTAGTAAGTACCTCGCGGAGTCAACCCAAAAGTGAGAACAGTACTCGACGCAGGGACGAATCTGCGTCTTGTTCAGTAAACATCTCTGATGTGGCGTGAAGTACCGTCTCACCTTATTTAGGACTCCGAGTTTCCGCGAGGCCAGCCCAATACAACTCTCTATGTAGTTTTTGTGATTGAGCTCACGCCGAACGTCTATACTGAAGATCTCCAGGTTGTCCTTTAGTGGAACCGTAATGCTCTGAAGAGAGGGTAGGGGTAGGAATGGAGGAGGCGCTGGAGCGGGGCCAAAGGCCTGCGTCTCGAGAAATCGAGGCCCAGCGGACCCTGCTCCACCAGGAAACCATGGAGACATGGAAAGTGCGACTTGAGCAACCAAAGACAATCGCGGCCGTCAGACCGGTCATGGACGAGTGGCTGGAGAGAAGACACGGTGCTCTCTCCTACCGGTTGACACAGATACTTGCCGGGCACGGTAGCTTCGGTAGGTATCTGTGGCGAAAACACCGGGAAACCACGGCCGAGTGTCAGCACTGCGAGGACTGCAGCGATGACACGGCGCTCCACACTCTGGTGGAGTGCACGGCGTGGGCACAACAGCCTCTTTCTGCGAGCAGGTCATGCTCGCGAAGGAGGCGGCGGGCCGGGTGCGGGAGAGAACTCTCCCACCCGAGTTCCGCAGTCAGCGCCCTGGGCGCCGCCGACGTGTCTTCGCCGAGGACTATCGGCCTCCATGACCGGGGGTCTGAGGACGGTGAGAGGGCCGCTCACCGTCCTTACAGAAGCAGGCCCATGACGGCAGCGTGACGTGAGCAACTCACGCACGCCCCCCCCCCCCCCCCCTTAGAAGCGGGGTCACCCCCGAAACCCCCCATAGACGCGGGATTGCACCCGAACCACCCCCTGGGCGAGGCCGCATTGGCGGTCGTAGGTCTGTTGGGAGTCACGGGACATCCTTCCTGAGAGCTTACCCGGGGCTCTCAACCATAGGCTGTTAGGCGTGGCGTGAGGTTTTTTAGTCGGTAAGAGTCCGGCATAACATCCTATGAGGATTTTCCCTCACGTTAAACAAAAAAAAAGGGGTAGGAATGGGGACTTCTTAGCTTTAAGCGCACACGCCTGTGTTTTTCTGGCATTGAACTCGACCAGGTTGTCTGATACCCCATTGGGCAATGTGACCCAGGTCCCGGTCGAGATCCACCACGAGTTGCCGTCTCTTTTCCTCCATGTCACCACGCCCCTCCGCTGGACGGCCAGAATAGCTCCCATGCAGAGTACTATCATCCGCATAACAATGAATGCGCCCAAGGGACAGCATGTCATTGATATGCAGAAGAAAGAGAGTTGGGGACAATACCGATCCCTGTGGTACTCCGGAATTCACCTGCAAAAAGCAGGAAGCCTGACCATCACAGAGAACCTGTATAAGTCGCCAGTGCAGGAAGCTGGCCAACCATCGGCAATATTTATTAGTCTTAAGTAATAATTAAAATTTACGCCACCGTACGCGGTCCTGCGCCTTTTGCATCCAGTCCCAGCCTGCGACCTTTACCAGGTCGTCGCTCCATCTGGCGGGTGGTCTTCTACATAAGACGGACGTGAATTGTCTGCAGTGGGGGTCCCATTTCCCATTACATTAAAAATCTCAAAGGGCCTCTGCGTGTTGGACCAATATGTCCCCATGTAAGCCTACCAAAAGACCGGGTATCTTCATAAGAAAAAGAAAGAAGATACCCGTGAAGATAAAGACATAAAAATAATAATAAAAAATCAATCAAAACAAAACAAAAACTAAAAACTTTTAAAATCTTCACAAATCATTTGTAATGGTATCAAAACTTTAGAATTAGAATACGCAGTACATAGATCGCATTGATCTTTCTTTGGTTGATAAAATGACAGATTAAATTTATTTTTAAATATTTTATAGTAGTTAATGTATGTATACTGTATTTCAATAGCTTTGCGCAAAAATGTTAACAAACACATTTGGTCCTATATATCCATAGTTACTTGCAATTGAGTATTTACCCTGATTATATTCCAGTATCCAGGAGTCATACAGTATTATTACAATAATTTCGACACCAAATAACTTCTTTATGATAGTTTATTTTCATATAAAATACCTACTTAGGATCAAAGACGTATTATAATATAGACACGTCATGTACGAACATCACGGCTTTCAAAAACGGCAAATATTTTATACATTCAAAAAAAGCATTTCTATGAAATTATCTATGATAGCATGTATGGAAAATAAGGCAATTGCCTGACTTTTTTGTTGCCATTTTTCAGTGTTGATAACGTATCTATAGTTTTCATATATCATTGCTCAGGATAGTAAAAAATTCAATGATTTGTCTTTCTATATTTTTCTACTCATCTGTCTTAGAAAACGATTGTCAAAACATGACATGTTTACATTATTGCCAGATCGGGCAGGATTGGACTATACCTGCTGATTTGACTGCCTCTGTGGCGCAGTTGGTAGTGATACCGCCTGCGGCGCTGGAGGTCGTGGGTTCGATTCCCACCGGAGACAAATATTTGTGTGACCCATAAATGTTTGTTTCAAGAGTCTGGGTGTTTCTATGTATAATATGTATGTATTTAAAAGTATATAAGTATTAATATCCGTGGTCTGATACCCATAACACAAGCAGGTTATTCCTAGCTTACTTTGGGATCAGATAGCGTTGTGTAAAATGTCCGTGAATATTTATTATTATTATATTTATTTATTTATTTATTTTCTTTAAAATCATTATATAAATCTTTAATAGTTTTATTACCTTCTATAAAATCTTTTGATGTACTAGCTCGTAAATAATGAGATTCGATCTTGGGGATAGGTTTAATGTGCTCTATAACTGAAGCTCGTATTTCTGAATCAATTGTCTTAAGATTTTGATGTGTTCCTCTTAAATCGTTAAATGAAAAATCATTTTCTTTAATTCAATTTTGTACAGTAAATATAATACGATCTGAGTTATACAAAGTTGCCCTATAAAACTTTTTACAGACTCTGATCATTTAGCCATTTATTTTAAAATGAAACGCTTCATTGTTGTACCTAGGTCTTTCAGCATTAGTATATTTGCAACGAGGCTGAACATCAACCATACTCGCATTTATATACGCTCTTTGCTTTACTAAATCACCTAAATCCCAAAATATCACCTAAATCCTTAAATAGTTTATATCTTTCTTCAATATCAATTTTTGTAGTTCATTTAAGTCTGCATTTATCAGTGCAAGGGTCTTTGAGATGACGAAATGAAACACGCTTCTGAGTTTTTGACTGTGATATACTCGTATATGCCTGTCCCTTGTTACGCATTCGTTAAATTTTATTTTGTTTCCATTGAGAAGGATTTTTAGTACGTTTCTGCCTTTTTTTCACTGTAGATGTTGCCCTTGTTGAATTTGAAGAACTAGGTTCATTACTTATGCAATATGTGGGGATCTGTATAGCTTAAATCTATGTCATTTTCATCAGTATAAATAGGAGATGTGTAATAATTTTTCTTCGCATTATTATTTAATTGCTGAAAGAGAAACATAAAATTAATAAAAGTACCTAATTAGATACAATTATCAAATCTTCAGTTATTATTACCTATATTTTTTGTAAAATAGTGAAATAAGTATAAACAAAACGGAAGTAACACATTAAACATTTAAAACTAAACAGCAATAACCAGAAAAATGATTAAGTTTCTGGTGAAATATACTATAAAACTGAAATGAAACTTAATATCTCCAATTCGATTTTAACATTTTACTAATAAAGTGCACTAATTCGAAATTATGTGATATTTGGCGTGATATGATTTATACAAAACAAAATTAAGTCATAATATTATCAATCAAAATTACAAGATGTTTTCTCATAAAGTGAAATAAGTCTAAATAAATGCAGTCTTATATTAAAACTAGCTGACCCGCGCAACTTCGTTTGCGTAAAAGAGAGAGAAATAGAAAGGTCCCCCGTCACTTCTATTCTTATCGCGTGGTTTTCTGTCGCGTGTATTCCCGTTGTATTATTTTGCCTTTCGGACCCGAATTCGCATTTGGCACAAATTGGATTTTCATTATAATGGTTATTGTAAATGAACCTAATCGCCTAAGCACTATCAGTAGGGTTACGGGATATTTTACTTTTCCGTGACTCTACTGGATGCCAAGGGAAATATGGGTCGACATGCAGCAGCGCCACTGATGTTGCAAACGTTCACTATGCGAATTAGTCCACTACAGTAATCAACCATCAGGTAGACCGTGTGCTTGTCTGCCATCTTAGTAGTATAAAAAACTGGCCAAGTGCCAAGCGGACTCGCGCACAGAGGAAATAAAAAAAGAATAAAGGATGTGAATAAAGTCCCTTAATGAGTTCCATTCCGAACAACTCGACGATTGGCCGGTTTAGTTGGTCGGAGTGAAAAGACAGAGGGTTCCGTACCAAAAAAACAGCAAAGCATCTCGTTTGTTGGATGCACAGGTTGGATGGGAGCCCCCTTAATCCCCGCCCCCTTTTCTGACGTCAGTATTTGTTGTCATAGTGGCTACAGAAAAATATATCATCTGAAAATTTCATCTCTCTAGCTATCACGATTCCTGAGATACACACCCTCATGACGGACAGATAGACAGACGGCGAAGTCTCATAAATAGGGTCCCGTTTAAGGGCACGAACCCTAAAAATCGTTTCTTTGTGCGCAACTATGCCATTAATCTAATTTCAAGGTTCTAGATCTCGATCAGGTATCTAAGTCAGTTTTTATTTTTATAACTCAATCAAATCAGCATGTACGCTCCTGGATGTAGGTCTCTCCTAATTTACGTCTTGCGCCTTCAGCATCCAGCCTGCGACCTCTTCTAGGTCCTCGGTCCATCTAGCGTGTGGACCAAGTCGCGATGCCCGCTTTGGAACTCGTTTTTATATGTATAGATATACCTAATTCTGACTAAATAAATCAAAATACGTACTTCGAGCGAAGTAAGTCTATATTTTTGTAAAAATTGATACCTAATTTCTTTGTTAATTGGTTTAGAGAGCAATCTCGGCTTTTGCTAAGGAATTGATATCTGAACTTCTTTCTTTCTGGTATTTCTGGATTGTGTAGGTCTTCAGACTTTCGAGGCTGAGGCAAACCGTACTAATACTGTTTCTGCTATTGTGACCAGACCTTTACTGTAGATTTCATCTGCTAAATATTCATCTATAACGCCTCTGATCGTTTGTATTATCTCTGTATAAAATAAGAAAGTAAGCGAAGATGGTAATAAACTCTGTGATAATCGGAACCGTGTACACATTACCTAGAACTTATTCTTTCATAATTCCTAGCCAGTCATGTACAGGTTTTCCTTCTCACTAATGTATTTTTGACTTACAAATATGAAGGCAATTCCGCATATTGAAGGGCAAAAATCAATAAAATATGCAGTTTTAATATAATTATTATTAGATTTTTTTGACATTTATCAAAAATTGCGACCATCTTTTTTAAATCGAATTGAGCTGTCAAACTACTGTATCTTTGACTTACTAATGTATTTTTGACTTACAAATATGAAGGCAATTCCGCATATTGAAGGGCAAAAATCAATAAAATATGCAGTTTTAATATAATTATTATTAGATTTTTTTGACATTTATCAAAAATTGCGACCATCTTTTTTAAATCGAATTGAGCTGTCAAACATGACAATGTGTCAAATAAAAAATTAAAAAGGTACCGACTACGGAGTATTAATATGAACTATGAGGCAAATACCCCGTAAATATTTTTCAACCCCATTTTAACCATGTTAAAAGATAAATTCCAATAAAATACAAAACACGTCTCCCATTAATTCAGTTAAAGATGTTTCATGCCAAATTTGAAGAAGATCGGACCAAGGAATCACGTCGTCCCATACAAACTTTGCAACCCTTGTTTACCCCCTTAGGAGTTGAATTTTCAAAAATCCCTTCTTATTGCTCGCCTACGTGACATAAGGAGCATTTGTGCGGAATTTCACGGTTCTAGACCCAGCGGTTTAGGCTGTGCGTTGATCGTCAGTCAGTCAGTTCTTGTTTTTATATATATAGACTAGCTGACCCGCGCAACTTCGTTTGCGTAAGAGAGAGAGAAATAGAAAGGTCCCCCGTCACTTCTATTCTAATCGCGTGGTTTTCTGTCGCATGTATTCCAGTTGTATTATTTTGGCACAAATTGGATTTTCATAAAATGGTTATTGTAAACGAACCTAATTCGAAGCACTATCAGTAGGGTTGCGGGATATTTTACTTTCCCGTGACTCTACTGGATGCCAAGGGAAATATGAGTCGACATGCAGCAGCGCCACTGGTGTTGCAAACGTTCACTATGCGAATTAGTCCACTACAGTAACCAACCATCAGGTGGCGTAAGCTTGTCTGCCATCTTAGGAGTATAAAAAACTGGCCAAGTGCGAAGCGGACTCGCGCACAGCGGAAATAAATAAAGAATAAAGTATAGATAGGAATAAAGTCCCGTAATGACCTGAATTCCATTCCGAACAACGGTTGGCCGGAGTGGAAAGACGTAGGGTTCCGTACCAAAAAAACAGCAAAGCATCACGTTTGTTGGATGGGAGCCCCCTTAGTCCCCGCCCCCCTTTTCTGACGTTAGTATTTTGTTGTCATAGTGGCTACTAGGGATTGCAATCCGGTGGCATTTTGAATCCGGCCGGATTCGTACCGGATTTCACAAATCCGGCCGGATCCGGTCGGACCCGGCCGGATTGGTTTAACCAGGATTTTCTGTATTTATTCCAACATGAACTGTTAATGAAGTGTACAATTAAAACGAGACGCATATACGGAATCAACTTTATAGAAAAGAAAAGACAATTATTAAAAAAAAAGCTGCCAATTTTCATTTTCCGAGACTAAAACTCAAATCTTAAACTTATAGGTAAAAGTCCATGCAGTTAATAAATCAGTTGTAGAGTGCGTGAGCGGAAACCTAAACAGTTTCTTGTTCTTTGCCTAAGCAGTAAAGTAACTTATTCAGGGTGCTGTGAAGGAAACATACTAAAAGTTCCAACATCTAGGAGGCGAGGCAGAGAAAGAGGGCGGGTGCGACAAAAATCTCAATTTTAAGTTTTTCAGTACTATTCCAAAATCAGTGCGTCACTCGTAGCAAAGCTTATTAAATAATCTACACCTCTGATTCTAAACACTTTTCCACTATTCCAATGATTTTGCACTACACGGTTCAGAAATATAGAAAATTAAGTTATTCCGCGTGATCGTCGTCGTCGTTGACGAACGACCATCACGTGGAATAACTTTACGTCGTCGTCGACGACTACCTCATATTGAGGAAACTTTCATCCATGTAAGCAAAAATTTCTTTTACTTATCTTTAAAACAATGATAGTTCTAGGAATCTCAGCTTTCTGGAGTTTTGATAAGTGACAGGGTTCAGAAATAAGTAATACCAATATCTGTCATATTTTGCTCCGTCAGCAACCATGATCGTTAATGAGGGACAAACTATTAAAAATTTCTCACCCTAGGCTTTAGAAAGAACATTCCTCCCTGACACTATATTTAAAGTGGAAACCAAACGTACAATCTTCCTTTTTTCAGAGGCTTTTTTAAACCGATACGTTGAACTACTTTGATTTCTACATTTCGGATATGTGTAGTTAAAAAACTGTATAAAATATAGAAAAATGACACGACTCAAAGCTATGTGAATTTCACTTTCATTTCATCTTGTTCTTGGGATATTGGCGAGCCCTCCAGCTCATCTCCTAGATTTCGGGACTTTTAGTATGTTTTTTGTTTGTATCCTGTAAGTTTCACCCTGAAGAAGGCATTCAAATGACTTACGTGCAGTACAAGCTCCTTGCGCTTGACCTACATTTGGCTACAGCACGGTTATTTTGCCAAAATATTCAAACACCGGGTCCGGATTCCGGATCCGGTGTATTGGCACCGGATCCGGTAGACGAATAATGGGGCCGGATCCGCCGGATTACCGGATCCGGTTTTCCGGATTGCAATCCCTAGTGGCTACACAGAAATATATCATCTAAAAATTTCAACTCTCTAGCTATCACGATTCCTGAGATACAGCCTCATGACGGACAGATAGACAGACGGACAGCGAAGTCTCATAAATAGGGTCCCGTTTATGGGCACGAACCCTAAAAATCGTTTCTTTATGCCATGAATCTAATTTCAAGGTTCTAGATCTCGATCAGGTATCTAAGTCAGTTTTTATTTTTATATTAATCAAATCAGCATGTACGCTCCTGGACGTAGGCCTCTCCTAATTTACGTCCTGCGCCTTCAGCATCCAGCCTGCGACCTCTTCTAGGTCCTCGGTCCATCTAGCGGGTGGACCAAGTCGCGATGCCCGCTTTGGAACTCGTTTGCTCCATCTGCCGTCGTCTGTCGTCTTCTGTGGCCAGCCCGCGGCACTTTACAGTACTGTTTTTATATGTAAAGATATAATTCTGACTAAACAAATCAAAATACGTGCTTTGAGCGAAGTGAATTTATATTTTTGTAAAAATAGATACCAAATGTCTTTGTTAATTGGTTTAGAGAGCATTCTCTGCTGTTGCTAAGGAATTGATATCTGAACTTATTCATAAAATTACTCATTTCATAAAATTACGAACAGAACTTTCGAATTACGTATTTTAACACTGAACACTAATTATGCACCAGTATATTTATTTCAATGAATTTAACTAATTTTAATTAGGGTTTTTACAATAAATAAGATTAATTTAAAATAAAATTTCACGGAGCTTACAAAATTATGACAGTTCGCTAATGTTGCCAGTTGTGGTTGTCTAATACAGTTTCTCCTATTGTGACCAGACATTTACTGTAGATTTCATCTGCTAAACTGATCGTTTGTATTATCCCTGTATAAAATAAGGAAGTAAGCGAAGATGGGAATAAATACTCTGTGATAATCGGAACCGTGTACACCTTACCTAGAACTTGTTCTTTCATAATTCTTAGCCAGATATGTATAGGCTTTCCTTCTCACAAATGTAATTTTGACTTACAAAATATGAAGGCAATTTCGCATAATGAAGGGCAAAAATCAATAAATGAAGAGTTTTAATAAAATTATTACTTGATTTTTTTGACATTTACCTACTTATCAAAAATTGAGACAATCTTTTTTAATTCGAATTGAGCTTTCAAACATGTGTCAAAAAAAAAAACAAAAAGTACCGACTAAGAAGTATTAATATGAACTATGGGGCAATTCCCCCCAAAATATTTTTCTACCCCATTTTAACCATGATAAAAGACAAATTTCAATAAAATACAAAACACGTCCCCTATCAATTCAGTTAAAGATGTTTTATGCCAATTTTGAAGAAGATCGGCCCAAGGAATCACGTTGTCCCATACAAACTTTGCAACCCTTGTTTACCCCCTTAGGAGTTGAATTTCCAAAAATCCCTTCTTATTGCTCGCCTACGTGACATAAGGAGAATTTGTGCAAAATTTCATGGTTCTAGACCCAGCGGTTTAGGCTGTGCGTTGATCGTCAGTCAGTCAGTTCTTGTTTTTATATATATAGATAAAGTATATAAAATAAATTACCTGTTACTCAAATAATGGATTATTCTGGTATGTTTCACTTTTCTTAAATCATTTAAGCTCCTGCCTGGAACAACGCTGGCGCATAACTGAACTCGTACACTTTACCGGAATCAACATTGTTCGCGCGCGTTAGTCAAAAAGAGAAAGGTGATCATTTATCTCTGTCATTTTCATAGTATCGAGACGGCTGTTAGACTGAACGTATTCTCTTGACGAAATTATATCGCTTTATGATAAAAACCCAAAAAACGTAAATTTTGAGGTAATTCAATATATGAATAAAGGTGCGACAAATCTTGACGTATCGTGTTTATTACGTAATCAATAAAAAATTTCGATCAACAAATACTCACTATTAACTGTGTTTCATTGCAAATTTATACTCCCATTTTACCCTCATATTATGAGTCCTAAAATTTCAAACAGGCGTCATAATAATTTAATGATACTTGGGCGTAAATTTCCTGTTTGTCAAACATTTTCATAAAAGAGGATTCTGAAATAATAAACAGTTTGATATCGTTATTTGACGCTTACACATTAAAATGGCCGCTAATAAAATAAATGGAATCTGGGCAGTGAACAATAACACACTGTTCTGTTGTAAACTTGTTAATATTGTAACGGATTTGTTTCATTGTTAAATTTTTTAAAATATAATTCTATTGGTATTCTTAAAAGGCCTGGGGAAATGTAGACTTTTAGTTTATTTCTGCTTACACATTCCGATGATGAATCTAAACTTAACTTTGATCTAAAAATAAATAAGGGGTTGAAAACAATATAAAATTTGAAAATTTTAAGAATCCAATAATATAATACAAGACATTTCAGCAATTCCGTGAACGAGGGATAAGACGCCCACCCGCAAGATAGACCAACGACCAGGAAAAGATTCCAAGTAGCACTGAACGTGGAAAGCGCAAGACTGTGTCTCGAATTGGAATTAGAGACTAACATAGACTGACTTAATTGATAAATGTCCTAAAATTACAGAAGACATTTTTCCCGATAAATTAGAATCAATCAATGTCTGATGTTTTGGGAAAAAGTTGTGCTAAAGATGTTAGTCGGGTTCTTTTGCTTAATGATTTAGTAATTTATTGAATAAATTTATTTATTAATTTCAGTTTTTATTAAAATTATGTAAGGACAAGAAAATATTGCCATTTCAACTAAAAATAACAGAGAAATTTGAAGTTAACTTTGGATTCTAATGTGAACATTAATCAAAACTTGAAATCTATTTTCTTGCCTTTTGTTCTCAATATCAAGGACAGGACAGGACACGACATGCAAATCCTAGTGAGACCATTAACAACCCAAATATAGTATTCCCAAAATATAAAACTAAAGTAGGAACACATCTTAAAAAAGAACCACTACGTTATATTAGTTTTGAACTTAAGCCTCCAACCAACCATCTACAGATATAATTTAAAACCAAGTTTGGTATTTCTGCAATATGTTAAAAACAACACACCTTATAGAAGTACCTACAATGTTATTCTTTTGTATCCAACCAGCCAACCATTCACATACATGAAACTAACATGTAATCTAGTACAATGGTTCGTACGTACTTCCTCTCTTAAGTTTTAATAGCGAACTCGCTAGCTTTGTAAAGCAAAGCCAGCAGTACTTGTACTTCTAATGATTCGTTTGCTTTAAAACTGCTTCGTTGCTGTTACTGTGTCTGTTGATACCTATTTTTCGAAATGTAATGAAGAAACACAATAGAGAAAAGTTTACGAAACAAGATTACGAAGTTGAACAAAAAAACATAATCCACTAAATACATCATTACTAAACTTGTAGAATGAGGTGTAATAGGGATTGTAGTATGTGATAGGCAAGGCCGGTAATATTATAAAGAGGCAAGATTTGATTGTTTGTTTGTTTCTTTGTTTGCATAGAATAAGCTCCGAAACTACTGGACCGATTTGAAAAATTCTTTCATTGTTGGGAAACTACACTAACCTCGGGTGACATAACCTATATTTTATTCCCTAATTCCCACGGGAACGAGAGCTACCCGGGTGAAGCCGTGTGACGTCCGCTAGTCATCTATAAATCAATAGTATACACAACTTTGTTTGGAAAGCAGCAAGCAACGTTCTAATGAAGGGATTAACGAGAAAAAGTGGCCCTATCCAAGTGGCTGAAACCGGATTAGCACCGAGATCGGATCATTAGTGAGCGATACACCTGATTAGGAACGGAGATCCTTTGATACCACCTGATATATGCTTTCGTCTTGCGTGACTAAATGGTTGCGATGGGCATTAAATCTCGTGCCGTAATCTGTTTTCCAATGAAATGCACTAAGGTGAAAGTACCAAAATATAGTTTATCAGTATCAGCAGTCAAAACATTTTGTACTTCTATAAAATATGTTAAAAAAACGCAAGAATTTAAAATGTTTATCATCTGAAAACGTATGCAAAAATGGCATATGTTTTGATAAAAGCATTATAATTATTTGGCTTTCAATATAGGATTTATTTTCTTGTAGATACCTTTGGGTACTCAGTTTGATAAGGGTTGAATCGAAAATATGTACATTGCCAACAGTTTTAGGTATTTCCTTATATTTGAACGCTAGCATCATCTTTGAGGTGTATGGAGGTTAGGCAATAATAGGTGATCTGACTGTAAGGACACAAGGTGTTGACCTTAACCGTTTTGTTTCCGATGTAAATGAAAGTGTTAGGCTTAAGTTTTCTTGTCCAAAAATTTCGCTCGATATTATAATAACATTAGTCATTGATATTTTAGTTATCTGAAACAAGTAAGCCGTGAGATCGTTCTCACCAGACTGCCCCTCTCTAACACATTTATTGTGATCGAGAAATTCAATCCGATTGACGTTGTCATTTTTGTTATATTTTAAACTTTGAACAGATGATCCACGTGACCTAGTGCCGTAATTTAATGCAACAGAGTCACAGACTTCAGACAAAAGTCTCGCCATAAGCCTCTGCAATCTATTTTATAGAGAGGAGCTAAAAGTATGTTAAAAGATCATATATTTGGATAAAAGCATTATAATTTTGCTTTCAATAACAGATTTAATTCATTGTAGATTACTTTGGGTACTCAGTTTGATAAGAGTTGAATCGAAAATAGGTACATTGCCAATAGGTTTGAGGTGTATGGAGGTTAGACAATAACAGGTGCTGTGACTGTAAGGACACAAGGTTTTGACCTTAACCCATTACAGCATAACGTCCGATAAATCGGACGCTAAAATATTTAAAAAAATACAGAGAAATTATTAATATAATTGGTATGTTTTGGTTTTGAACGAATGATAAACAGTGTCTTTATATGAGTAACCCCATAGCATAGACTTGAGTATCATAAATAGCCTGTCATATGTCATTTGTTGAAAAGGGCGGGTCGCGGTCAGGCAAATTTGATACCAAGGTGAAGATTATTTTGAATATTTTTAAATTGTTGTGGTAAAAGTAATAAATAGTATGTTCAGTCGGTTGAAATATTGTATATCTATCTAGAAATATGCTTTATTTCATATCAAAGTCTTTATTTCTTTTCTCAGGCATGTGTTTTTGATAGTGTACCATATATCGGACGCTATGCATGGCGGGTTCTACAGTTACTGTTTCTTAGTGCTTTGTCAGCTTTGGAATGTGGTGTTGATAATGAGGAGACTAAGCATATTATTGTTTATTTTGAATCGCCTATGGAAGAAAGTCGGCAGGCAACGTCTTTAGCCTTCTGAGAATTGGGATAATAAGCGACTAGTGCAGTTCGGGCCAACCTTGTTGAGAACTGTCCGCTAACAGACAACAACCAGTTCACGCGCGAAGTAAGTCACATCACACAACAGACATTCTGTTATGGCTTTGATTACAGAATATCTGATTATGTTTTTGTGTATTGCTGGTATGACAGCAATATTGTAACTGTTTGTGGCAACTAGTTTCTAAAACTGAATCTTAGCATCTGCTACTCATTGGTCTAACAACAAGAAAGCAAAAGTTTCGATCGCGCAGCCCTCACTGATTACGAGCTACAACGAGCATATTATTATGAATAGGGTGGATAAATACAATCTAGCTGTAGGTAGAGAATCTACGCACTAAAATCCGAATAAGGATATGGTGGTGGCTGATTTTTGCCAACTTCAGGGATGTGGCGCTGGTGAACAGCTGGTTACTTGCTAGGATAAAAAATGGCTACGATAATGAGAGTACGTCGTTGATTGCATTCAGAAGGCATGTTACTTGTCCCACATGAAACGTACTTCACCGCATCAAGGTCAAAAACCAGATAAACCACTGTCAAATACACGGTATGATGGCAAATACCACTAGGTGGTAACTATCAGTCGCTTATCAATGTGGAGGAAAATCAAAGTAGGTACAAATGCTTGAAATGAGATGTGGGCCTAACCCGAAATGTTTTTTGGATTACCTACCATGTACCTAAAACATCATTTACTGTAATGGGCTTCAGAGACGGTCAATGTGATTTGACAGGTCTGCTAAAATATGAATGAATATGAGTGAAAAAATCTTTGCATGTGTACCCATGTGCATCAACGTGTATGTACACATGATAGGTACTCGTCAAGTCGCGTTGACCGTCTCCAGAGCCCATAAAATTATTATTTCATTCATTTTTTTATTTTACTAACTAGTAATTCTAAATACTTAATCATCTTATTCTTTGAACTGTATACTACATCCAAGGAACTTCAGGTTCCATAGTGCATAGCGTCCGATATATCGGACGGGCCATAAAATTATACTCGCATATATATGTCGTGTTATTATTGATTAAGCCTTTCAAATAACCCCCAAATAGTCCCTAAAATACATTAAAATCATAATAAGTGCAGAAACGAACTTTATGCAGTAATGGGTTAACCGTAATGCAGACGTGACACAAGTGACAATTTGATCAGATGAGTCTTTAAGTGCGTGTGGGTGTGTGTGTTGTTCCCGATGTAAATGAAAGTGTTAGGCTTAAGCCTTCTTGTCCAAAAAGTTCGCTCGATATTATAATATTAATACAATTTACACAAGCTCAGAATTAAACAACAAAAACACGGCAGCAACAGTTTCATTCTCCATATTCCCCGTCATTATCATTTCATATTATGTGTACGATCTACATAGTTAGTACTCAGCCAGGCCACTCATGTCGGAGGACGCTACTGTGGTATAATGCGGTCACTCGGTTACTCCATATAGCTGGGAACTATAAAAATAGGTCGAAGCTGCTTTTTTCTAGCTTACTAACTCGTTACGTTTCTATCCAGCACTGGATTAAGTCTTTATTCATTTCAGATGTTTGTTTATGAAAATCGAAATGAATTTGCATAGAGAACGTGTTATTTGTTAAAGTGCAAGTAATACAAAACATTGCCTCTTTTAACGTGTGGAAATGCTCTCGGAGTATTATAACGATAAAACACACTAAACTGCTCCAGTGTTGTCATATACTGCTGAGCACTCAGAGTAGCTACCACCTACCATAGACATAGCTACCATCGTAGCCTCACTCTTGGGTTATAACTGGATTTTGCTTCTTGGGCTGCTTCTATAGGGACGGTGAGGGGAACACTTCGCTGTGAAGGACGCTGGAGTTCTGGGCATTAATAAGACGCGTGCTCTCTGATAGTATAAAAGGAATATATGGCTAACAGCCAGGAAAGCAGGTAAAACTTGGACAGGACAGATAGAAAGTGCGGTGGAACGAACATTTGATTTCTGGTGAGAACAAACGCTTCGAACAGTACGCCGAGTATCAAGGCCGGAAAGGTGGTGAATACTTCTTTGAAACAATCTTTACAATTATTGTAACAAGTTCATAGGCGCATGCTTTGCATAAACCAACCATAAAGGCGCACAGAAGTGTAGTCTCTTGGTAGAGTGGAAACTAGTTTAAAGGAACTCATTCGTTGTAAGGATGGGGATATCAGTCGCATACTGCACCCGACAGAAGTCCTAGGTTTGTGAGTCAACTAAAATACTCTGCAGTCATTTTTTTACGGAATGGAATCTTTCGCAGCGAGTGGATTTTAATCGTACACCATAGCGGAAGGTCGGTTATACTTCAAAGCCATGAAACGGGATCCGTCCTCCCGTGGCATTGTGCCCAAAAGACTGGCAGCAGAAGAATAATGTCCTTGGGTCACCATTTGACCATAATTATATTATTTTCTTTCTAAACAATTGTAGCCATGTCCTAGGTACTTGAGGACGACTATACATTCGAAAAAGGATTGTGTTAGGTAGGTATTTTCATAGTGTGACACCTACTAGAGTAATCGCTATGTGATAAAGTTCTGAAGTTATACTTGGAGCTTCAAATGATGGCCTCGATACATAAAAAAAGATTTTAGTTACAAACGACAAAACATTCGATTTAAACTTGCAATGTATTTGTGTGATGCATCACAAGATGATTGCATGAAATACACCAGTATTTCAGTTCTAAATTAAATCGGAATGGTTGGTACTCAAAGATAATTGAAATTGAAGATGGACGTTCCATTTATATACTCAGACAAGTTTAGTTTTAATCCATTATAATACAAACCTCACATTCGTATATTTGATTCGGTGTGCGACATTTTTATGTAAGACCATTTAAACACAATTTAGTTTATACTACCTTGTGCTGTAGGTTTTGGTCAACTGACAACATGCTACTAAAATCGTATTATAAATACGAAATTTTGGGAAGATGATTGAATATTTTGATGTTACATTTCAATTGCGATCTAACGGCGAAACTGGTCTAGTTGAAATTTGGTATAGGAAAAACACCGGGCTCGTTTTTTAAACCTGAAATACCCGAAATAGTTTTATGTTCCCTTCCGATCCGGAAACTGAAACAGAAATTCACACAGAAACCTGACTACATACGGCTGACAACATAAGCAACATCATCAACCAAAAGTTATGGGCAGCTTTATAATTTTTTTTTGAGAAATAAAGGGTTTCGATAACAAAAAATATCGTCATCTGGTAAGGGAGACTCTCACTCACTACATTCCAAATGAATATGCTGCCATACATTCCGTCAATATATGGCAGCATATTCATTTACGTAGCTTTCATTCGCTAGCAGCTCAAGCTCAGCGTCAAACAAATCCTTTCCGCCATGGCTGAAAACAAACAATACAACAACCTCTGTTTGGGTCAGTGCTTAGATCGACAAACAGGAACAGTTAAATACATATATTTTTCTTCGTTTTAATCCGTTTGCACACTTCAAAATCTAGCTGTACCGAAGCAAATCAAATAGAGAGCTCGCAATAAATAGCGTTTTCGTGTTGCTTTTCAAAATAAAATCTCGTCAGACATTTCCAGCTTCAATCGTTCGCTACATTCACGGCATACCTGGATTAAAGTAGATTAAAGAGCTTCTATTTTCAATTGATAAGTTTTATTAAAGAAAAGATGGATTTGATGGAACAGCTACTGTGTGTTGTCCTACACACTGAATTACAGCTTAAAATAGTTTCAGTTTTGAACTGCTCAATCAATCATATCAGCTGATAGCTGTTCATTACTGAATGTGTCGCCCAAACATTTTGGTAAAGTGATTGGACTTACAGTACTACGGTAAGATGTTTTCGGTTCTTCGGGGTACTTTTTTTTATTTTGCGGGAAAATCCATCATGGATGCTATGCCGGACTCCTACCCACTAAAAATCCTCACGTAACGCCCAACAGCCTATGTTTGAGAACCCCGGGTAAGCCCTCGGAAGGATGTCCCATGACGCCCAACAGACCCACGGCCGCCACTGCGGCCTCACCTAGGGGGTGGGGGTTCGTGGTACTTAGTTATGACCACATCTGTTACTCAGCAGGTGCACTTACGTTGAGGCTAGCTTGGTACCCGAAGATCTTGTTCGGGCTCCATTGCCTCCTTTGAACTACTACTGCATACTCTGCTACTGCAATATCATTTGGAACAGTTACATAATAAATATAGAAGACTAGATTATGTTCGCGGGGAATTCGATACCCGTTATTGTCTCTCATTGTGATCCCATATTCCCGGGATAAAAAGTAGCCTATATGTTATTCCAGACATAATCTGTTCCTGTACTGAATTTCAGTGCGATCAGATCGGCCGTCAGAACATAATTTAATAACAAACATCCAAATATCTTCACAAACTTTCACATGTACATAATATTAGTGAGATAATATTGGTAGATTATTTATACATTAAAAGTCGCGTAGTCCTCAACAGTATAGGTAGACACATCACACAATACATGCTCATATGTCTCTAGTTGTATTTCGACCCACCTAACAAGTAGTGAGCCTATTACCGTAGAAAAGTGATAATACTTTTGATTGGGATGACTCCGCGAGAGACTTACAGACGCGTTTGACGCTATGCAGAGACGTGCTATCCGAATAATTGGTTGTCCTGAGGTGACGGGAGGCCTCGAACAGCTGGCGCAGTGACCGACCATCTAGCTTCCTTGGCTGCCTTCTACCGAATGTATCACGGCGAATGTTCTGAAGAGCCCTTCAACCTGATCCCACCCTCTCCTTTCCGATCCCAAACAACGCGTGCCGGGCAGAGATGCCACTCATACACAGTGGAGAGAATCTTCGCCAGAACAGAGCGTTTCAAAAGATCTTTCCTCTGTCAAACTATAAAATCCTGGAACGACCTGCCCGCACACGTGTTTCCCTCATCTTACAATCCCGGGTTCTTCGAGAGGAGCGTGAACAGGCACATCACAAGGCCGCCAACTTGAGGACCACTGGCCGAAGTGGCTCCCAATCACTAGATGCACCACGGATTTCCATCAGGCTGGTGGCGACGTCAATTTGGCGAGCTAAATAAAAAAAAATACTAAATCTTGCAATAAATAATTACATAATTTCGTTACGTGGGACCGAATTGTACACGGTGAAATGTGGGCCGGTATAGGCCTCTGCCTACCCCTTCGGGGATAAAGGCGTGAGTATGTGTGTGTGTGTGTATAATTTCCTTAACAGTAAATTACCACAACACAAACGAGTTACGAAAATATCACACGGAATTTACAAAATGTGGACTGCAGTGTTACGTTATTTTGGACTCATTAAAACTCGGCTGATTTTACGCACATACATTGCGAATGAGAACTTTGTTCGTTTTATGCAGTAAAATGGATTAAATTCGGCCACAGCTGGATTGTCCGCGTAATGGACACCCTGTACATGAAAACGCTGTGCAAACTTGTTTTCATACAACCTTGTGTTTTAGCATTTTTTATGTAATTTATTGTGTGAAATTGACAGGCATACATTTTGCGCTATGGCAATTATTCAAAGTAGTGAACATTTATGATTGTTCTCGTTTGGTTTAACCTTTGCGTTTACATGTTTTGCTAACGTCTCTAATTTCTCTCTAATCTACTAGGTATGTGCCACCCGATACTGTCTTTTTTTTGTAAAAACTTTAAGCTATCTTATCTATACTATAATAAGAGAGTAGAAATCGTGTGTCTGTACAATTGATAAAATTAAAAAAAAAAGTATCGGGGGCGGTATGAAAACACCAATAGAGCACAAAAATGATGTTTTTAAAATTCTTTTCTGTCTGTCTGTCTGTCTGTATGAGCGTCAGGATTTCCGAAGATACTGAACGGATTCATTTGCTGTTTACAAAAAAAGATTAAGCTCAACTCGGGGGAGGCTTTAGGCTATTTTTCATCAAAATCGAATCGCAGATGAAAGAACTATAGTCGTATAAAGTTATTATCAATTATTGCCTAAACGGTTCATGGTACGGTGATGAAACTCAGCACGAGCGTTCTTTGTTACAATTTGAAGAAAGTAATTTTACCATTTTTGCAAATTCCACCTCCAAGGGTATAAAAAAGAAGGGTAAAGTTTGTATGGGACAACGTGATTCCTTGGTCTGATCTACTTCAAATTCGGCTTATAGCATTAAAATAATTATTGATTAAAGATGTGTTTCGTATTTTATAAAAAAATATACTATAACGAACTAAAAAGGGAATGTAAGATAATTTGGGGAAAATTTTTTCCAGAATTGTTATCAATACTCCTTAAAAAACTTACTCATTATTTTTGATTTAAATTACTTTTAATAGTGACACATTTTTGAACGTTAAATCCGATTGACATTGTCATTCCTATTTGATGTCCAACAGAGATTGATTTTGTGTTATTGTAAATGTCTTCATGTTGATTAATTAAAGTTTAGTATAAAAAGTTGAACCGGTAGACTTAGACCATGACCTTCGGATTTTTTAATGAACATCATTGGATGATTATTAATAACCGTTCCACGGCGACGAGACGTCGTATCGTGGTGATGTGGACAGGCCCTTACACAGGAGTTACAAATTGTTACACGAGGAGGGAGCGATCTCAAAGCTTACGAACCCATCACATTACTGCCAGTAAAATAGGTACTTTAACGTGTTATAGTTGTTTCAACACCCTGTCTGTACCGTATCCCTTCGTCTGTCCGTGTCTTTAAAGCGGCAGCGCGCGGCAACCCGCATCTGTCCGCGTCTGTGTACCCCGCGTCCCGCGGCGCGAGCGGCGTCGGCTGATGTTCTTAAAATGGCGATTTCTCATAACTTTTCTATGGTAGCCATTTAAAATACTTACCTCACTGGAATCGTTATGAAACAAGCTAATGATAAAATGATAGATAAGACCAGTTCTGCCTTGTAATGTATTACAAATTTCTATTAGAAAAAAGAATTTGTAATTTTTCACCAGTTTTCTCTACAAAAATTGTAAAAAAAAAAAAAAAGGAAAATTCCAAATTATTTTTTTTTAGTTTTTTAAATACATCCTATTTCACAATGTTCAACAGACAGAATACAACTTGTCATACATTTTTTTTTATTTACAAGCTTTTCAAAATACGACTCATTTCGACGACCCGCACATGAACCAAGCACTTAAAAAGGGGCCCAAAAGGGTGGTCGTAACTTTGTTTTTTTTTTTGAATTTTTTTTGTTAATTTTTTTTCAATAAAATTTACAATCTACAGCTACATGACTTTTCCTAATCGATAAACATAAAAAAAAAGGTGTGCTGGCATACAAATATATTTCAGAAATAATTATTTGAAATTTGAAAGTTTTGCAAAAAATGATCGAGAATTTCGACCCAATTTTACACAAAATTATTGAAGTAGATTTTACATTCAATGCTTGAAAACAATAAAAGCATACATAAAAATACATAAAATAACGATAGATTGTCATCATTAAAGTATTTATTCTTTGTATTTCATCCAAATGTATGGGTTTGGCGCCGCGCCGCCGCACGTAGGGGTATTTGGGCCTAAAAGGTGGCCAATATAGGAAAGAGACAAAACATGAAATTCTAAGGATCTTTTACGCTCGTTAGTTTATGTGTATGTTGAGAGAAAACTACCCTCATTTTATTTTGTAATTGCGTTGCATTTTATTGAAACACAGTCGTCATTTGAGTGCTCTGTGGAATATACGTGAAATATACAGTGAAATTGAAAATAAAATCATTCTTTTAAAATATTTTTTTCTCAATATTGATACAAATTTTTATTTAATTATGTCATTAGGAGAAGACAGTGTACCAGGTATGTGCATTCCACGTAATAAAACAAAGTGAAACATTTAGGACACCTACAAAATATTGTTATTTGCGAACTACTGTAAATGGCTCCTGATTTGGTGATTTATATTATCTTTTTTTACTCATAAGTGACAGCCCGGGCATTCCCCGGCTGATTATTTTAATGGGCTTGATAGAGCTGTTCTTCCATATGCTAGCCATGATAAAACTAGGTGCCGAAAAGTGCCGGTATTTAAAATATGATTTTTTTATAAAAAAGTGATTTTACCAAACAAACTTATTTGTGCAGTCAAGTTATTTAATTTATGGTTTTATTTTGAACAGGTCCTTCTAGATTCAAATTAATTACACGGGAAGCCGTAAATTTAATGACCAAGGACTGGGATGAGATGGATTTTACTAAGAAATTGGATGATGTGGAAAATCAAATTATTAACACAGCGACGTTTGATGTGCAGCGAAAAGTTGAATTCCTTCGCAAGTTTTCTAGGATAAAATCAGAAATGATCGTAAATCGAACTGAGAAAGATTATTTAAAGAACAATCAGACGTGGCTACGGGAGTAGTAACGACGGTACTACGAGAAGGAGATTTTTCGCTATTCCGAAGTATCATCTAGAATTACGGGCATCGACCTAAATTTAATTGAAAGATTTGCTACCGTTCTTGAAGTATATCCAGTGGTCACAAAATTGACTTCAATAAATTTTAATCGTATTGTGATGACACAGCAAAGCTCTTTGTTGAGCTATACCCCTGGCAACCAATGACGCCTACTGTACATAAAATTCTGTCATATGGCCCTGCTTGTTATAAAGAGAGCTCTGTTACATATAGTAACCTTATCAGAAGAGGCATCAAAGGCGAGAAACAAACATTTCAGAGTCTTCAGGCTGAATTTCTTTCCAAGAGAAGAATGCAACATGGATGTTTTAAACAGCATGCTTCTAACTTCCGACCCACTGTTGAGTAGCATAAGACCCAAACCACCAAAAACGTTTAAACCTTTTAGCTAAGCTGCTAGAGAGAGAGAGAGAGAGAGAGAGAGAAATGATGCTTCCACCTGACATTAACAACGACGAGGCCAGTGCTGAAGTCGCTTAAGAAACACCGGATTTGGAGGTAGATGTTGTTTCCTCTTATGAAGAAGGATGAGGTGAGTCGTCGGAATAATAATTTTGACAAGTTTTATCAGAGTGCTATAAGTATAATTAATAGAGTAAATAAATTAAGTATTTTTTTGATAATTTTCCGTATTTTATTTAAAAGTTGGGGGTGGAAAGGTCCACAAATGTCCGTTAAACCTTTGTTTTATTGTTATTTTTAAATACCCCTATCTACATATCCAAAAAAGTAACCAAATAATTTTGACCAGCTTTTAGGCCTAAATACCCCTATGTGCGCCGTGACGCCGACGGCGCGTAAAAATACAATGAATGTTCGTTGAAAATAACTATTTTAGGTACAAAATCTTTATGAAATACACAATCTACGAATAAAAACTCTAACCTAGTCATGATTTTGAAAGTAAAAAACACCAAACACAAATGTAATTACACGCAACACAGTACCGGTCGTCGTCACTTAGCCGCGCGGAATGGTGCGCGATGGAGGGCGCTTTTTAAACGAGAATCATGAGGTGCAGCTGTGACAGACAGACATACAATGTACTACATACTTGTCCCGTTTCTGTCTAAGAACACTCCATAAAAATTTGAGCAGGATCGGGATAGTACAGCCTGAGCTAGAAGAGCCCGAACTGTTTGAAGGAAAAGTGTTCAAATATTGAACATGTCGCTTATTTTGAAATGGTAAATAACTACTGTCTTAGGCCGTTTGAACGTAATTTTCGAAAAATAAGGTTTTCGTACGTACAGCTTATCTTTTTGGACATCTTAGGTGCTTTCGATAAGGCATGGGGCCCTATGATTCAGCACCACCGAATTTGTATAAAATTTATATAATTACTTTATAATCGTTGGGTCGGTTTTATCGTTGGCACTCGGATTTCGTGGAAATCGAACACTATAAGGTATCCACATGGATCTGTATTGGACCTGACACTCTGGAACCTCCTCCTCAATGACCTCCAATTGCTGCCAGAACCCGAAGGAGTGCAACTGATTGTGTATGCCGATGAAGTGACTGTCGTGATTGAGACGTTGGCGCCGGCGTCGCCGCACGGTGATTGAACGTAATGATAATGTCACGGTGAAGACGGTGTTGGGTGTAGTGCCTTAAACTGACTGGGCTTCTCACCCGCTTATGATCTATCTATAAGGATAAAATTAAGTGCGGACTATTTACATACACTGCGGCGCCTCGGTTGCGACTATGTCACAGGCAAAAGCGCTCGGTGTTACTCGGGACGATGCAACGTTCTACAGCTCGCATGTGGATTTTATTGGTTAAAAGACTTCGGAACTGTTTTCAGAATGTCTACAGCGTGTCTGCCTCTACGTGGGGAATATGACACGCAGCACTTGAGAGTTCTGTAAATTTTTGTTACTTTTGGAACAAAATTTCATTTCATTTTATTATTACAAACAAACAAAAATAGACGTAAACGCAGTTGCGAGGGTCAGCTAGTTTTGTATAAATAAGAAGCGCTCGTAGCACCGCGGACTTAGCGTTCTGTAAGCGATCACTGTAGTAAGCTCATTCACTATGGCCAGTCCTTGGATGGGTGACCATCCACGTGACCACTTTGTGACAGTTATTTGAGCGTCATTTCCGTGTTTCGGAAGGCACGTTAAGCCGTTGGTCCTGGTTGCCCGTAAAATGGCAGTCGTTAAGCGAAGTTGAAGGCCGTTTTGGCGGCTTGATTAATTTTAACAGCAGGCAGATACAACCTGCGCCTCTCTATCTCTATCTCGTCTATCTCAACACGGCAATACAGCTCACCGCCTATTACGTGGGACAAATTCTAAAAAGGTGAAATGTGGGGACATAATAATATGCCTCTGCCTACCTCTTCGGGGATAAAGGTGTGACCATATGTATGTAACTAGCTGACTCTCACAACTTCGTTTACGACGCTTAAGGTGTATTAAACATGAGGTATTTCTTCATCAGTCTCATCAACCGGCGGGTTAAACTGCCCTGTTTGCTTAATCATAAACGAATTTAAAGATTAAGCATATTGTAAAACTAGCTGACCCTCGCAACTTCGTTTACGTCACACAAGGTTTGCAAAAGGAGAGGCACTTCTTCATCAGACTCATCAAGCAGCGTGTGAAACGGCCCTGTTTGCTTTATCATAAAAGAGCTTAAAGATTAAGTTTATTCTAAAACAATTCAGTCCCCGACTTCGGCGCGGACAGAATTATTTTACAACAGCCTTAATCATTAAGCTCTTTTATGATTCAGCCAACACGCCTGTTTAGATTTACCGTCACATTCCAAGGAACCCTTGAATTATAGGTTTTGAGAAAGTTGAGATATCTCTAATTCCTGAACTACAAAACCCTCAGCACTGAAACTTGTGTGAAGCAATCCTAGGTTGAATTCTAGGTTTAGAGAAGTTGAGATGTCTCTAACTCCTGAACTTCCTCGGATCAATTTTCATTCAAATCAGTAGTTTCGGCGTGATACGTATTCGGAATACAGACGGACATGAAAATTTTAAATTTCATTTTGGCTTAAGTAGGTATCGATTAGAGAACGCGTTCTTTTTTTTTTAAATAGCTTCCATATTCAGACTCTCGGCCCTCAACAGTTTAATATTATGTATAAATATAGACTAGCAAGAAACTCAGCGGGCACTCACTTTATTCACTTTTATACCTTAACCAATTAAAAAAATTAAAAAAAAACCAACCTGCAGCTATCCAATTAAGGGCCAATTACTTACTCAACTTTTACTATATACATACTTTTACAGATAGCATAAAACAAGGAAGGATCTAAGATGATGTTTAAAAGGTAAAGAAAATAACATTATTATATGTTTGTCGAAAACGTCTAGTGCACAACTACTAATTAAAGGCAGACTTTAAAATAAAACGGTTGTCATCACATGCATGAAGATATTTAATGCATTCAAAACTCGAATGGATTTTCCATTCAAATAATAGCGTAAAATACTGAATTTTATTTAACATACTCTTTTTCTAAATGGAGGAAGGAAAGGTAAGACTAAACTTACTTTTTTTAGTTCATTTAGGCAAATTAAATAATACTGCTGGTAGAGTACACTTTCTTACTCGATGATGCAATGAAAACAAGTCTCATAATTCGCGAAATCCAATTCACAACACTATTTAACTCTCTTCAAAACAGTAAGTAACCAACCAACAGCGGCGTAAACCAACTCAATCATTCTGATTTACTGACCCTATCCGTACAGTTCAGTGTATTTGAAACGAAAATATGACGTAGTAAATTGCAGAAATTGCATTCAGAATCAAGGTACTTTTTTTTTTTTTTTTTTTTTTTATACCACTAAGGTGGCAGACAAGCATACGGCCCACCAGAAGGACCGGTGGTCACCGCAGCCTATGAACGTTTGCAACACCAGAGGTGCCACACTCGCGCTGCCGACCCTGCAAAAACCTTCTAAGACCCCTTTTGAAGAACCCCATACTGTAGGCGTTCGGGAAAACCGAGGCAGGGAGGTCATTCCACAACCTGAGCGTGCGCGGAAGAAAACACCTATCGGATCTAACCGTGCTGGACCGCACCGGACGCAGAGTGTGAGGATGAACTCCCTGTCTGTGGCGAGGCATCATATCAAACAATTCCTCAGAGCACATACCATGATACAGGCGGTAGAACACGCATAAGGAGGCAAAGTCTCTCCTGTCGCGAAGAGGTTCCACACCAGCTGTAAGTACAGAATCGTTGACAACTCTAACAGCTCGTCTTTGCACCGAGTCAAATGGACGAAGCTGATATTCAGGTGCTCCCGCCCAGAGGTGACAGCAGTACTCCATATGCGGCCGCACTTGCGACTTATAGAGAAGCAGTGTTTGCGCCGCAGTGAAGTACCGCCGCGCCCTGTTGACCACACCCAGCTTCTTGGACGCCAGCTTAGCCTTGTCCTCCAAATGACTACGGAACTGAACGTCACTGGAGATGTCAACGCCAAGGATCCCTATACTTTTAGAGATGGAAAGAAATGTGCCCTGAAATTGCGGCGCTACAGTAATCGGGGTTTGCTTAGCGGTAAAAAAACAAGCTTGTGTCTTGGAGGGGTTGAACTGGACAAGATTTTGTCCACCCCAATCGGACACTCTAGTAAGAGTAGCCTCGATTTCAGACACAAGCTGTTCACGGTTTTCCTCCACTGTGTCCCGAGAGATACCGGGGCGGCCCGTGTAATAAGTGTCCCCCGTACTGTCGTCCGCATAACAATGAATGCCGTCAATAGACAACATGTCATTGATATGCAGCAGAAACAGAGTAGGGGACAACACTGAGCCTTGCGGTACTCCAGCATTTATGGCCATGCAGTCTGAACAGCTGCCGTCAACGACGGCCCTGATGCTTCTACCGGCCAAGAAGCTGGACACCCATCCGCATAATCTCTCGGGTAGTCCATATGAGGGCAATTTCGTAAGAAGACCACGGTGCCAGACCCGGTCAAAGACTTTAGAGATATCGAGGCTCACTGCTAGAGCCTCACCCTTACTCTCGATAGCCGCCGCCCATCGGTGTGTTAGGTACTGAAACGCTGTGAGCTTTCAGGAAATTGAAAGAGATGAATGAAAGAAGAATATGGAAATATAAAATGCCGGTTTATTGAAAATCAAACTCGGGGTTGTGGTTCGTGTTCGGGAGCAACGATTTCAGCGATTCCCGAAGGTCCCTCAGGGTTCGACTTATCTCAGTATTGGTCTTCCTGTAGCCCGCTGCAGTTTGCCAGGTAGCCGTGCCGTCCACAAATTCGGCTGGCACGGTGTTTCCGAATCGTAGGGTGGACGAACGCTTGTCGCCCGTAGGGTGAAAGTTCCTTCTTGGAACCCGAAGGGTGGACTTCTACAGCCCGTAGGGTGGATGTTGACAACCCGTAGGGTGGATGTTGACAACCCGTAGGGTGGACTTCTACAGCCCGTAGGGTGGATGTTGACAACCCGTAGGGTGGACCCTGGAATGTTCCAGATGACGGGTTAGCTGGAACCCTTTTTCCCGCCCATTGCTAAGACAGCCGGTCCCTGTTAAACCTTTCAGGAGTCGGCTGCCTTACAATGTTTGGTTATCTACTAATTTTACAGAAACCTTTTTTTCACACCCCTGTAATCTACCCTCCCATAACAGGGTTGACCAACAGCCGTTAATTTTCACTGTTTTAAAATCTAGATTACATTATAATTAATTTAACTCACCCAATGATGGGGTTATAGACGCTTGCAGCTAAATCACTGATCACTTTGGGAGTATTTTACTCCCTATAATACTTCTTCACTTTGATTGGATAATTCTGATACACATACGCCTTCGCGACTAGTATATTTAGATTATTTGAGTAATGGCCTTTGAAATTCGCGCGCGGTTGTTTTTATATGTTTTTACAGCGCCTCTAGCGGCACCACTCGAAACTACTCAATCGTCACGACCGCTTTTTAAATACGAATAAGGCTACCGTCGTTGCGACACTTACTCGGTAGATGGCGCTTTCATATGTTGACCTAGATTTTAATTCTAAACCCCTAATGTTGAACCCCTATTTGCACCCGTTGTTTCACAACGTTACAGTACACCAGAAGATCGCCCGTCGAGCGACCGTGACGGAAACCGTACTGCCGGTCACTGAGCAGGTCGTGTTCCTCAAGGTACCCCAGGAGCTGTGTATTAATAACACGCTCCATCACCTTGGATAAGAGGGAGGTGACGGCTATAGGCCTGTAATTGGCCGGGTCGGTCCTGTCACCCTTCTTGGGTACAGGATGTACATACGCAATCTTCCACGACGCCGGGACTTGTCGCATGGAATATGAAAGTGTGAAAAGACGTGTAAGTACCGGACACAACTCTGGACCATACTGCTTAAGTACCACCGCGGGAATACCGTCTGGCCCACTCGACTTATGAACGTCCAGGGATTGAAGCTCCCGTCGGACATTCCGCTGTGTAAATTTAACTTCCGGCATGGAAGTGCCACAACTCGGAATGACCGGCGGTAAAGCACCCCCGTCGCTCATGGTCGAGTTAGAGGCAAAGAGATTACCCAAAAGGTCGGCTTTCTCCTTGGCACTCTGGGCCAAACTACCGTCGGGTTTAAGCAAGGGTGGTAAACCTGACCGACAGAAGTTTCCCTCGGCAGCTTTGGCAAGCGACCAAAATTCACGACTTCCTGAAGGGTAGCCTGCTAGCCGTTCGCCAATTCTGCCGACGAAATCGAACTTGGCCCTGACAATTGCTCTTTTACTGGACCTCGAGGCGGCATTTAATTTGCGTTTCACCTCAGAGATGTTTAGATCTGAATTTGCACGAGCCGTGGTCCAAGCCCTGTAGGCAGATTCTTTCTGCATTAGAGCTTCTCTGCAGAGCCGATTGAACCACGGTCGCTTTTTTGCACCTACAGGGATCAAGCGGTTGGGAATGTAGCATTCCATACCCTCCAAGATCCCCTCAGCGACTGCTACAGCACAAGAATCCAGATCCTCTGAGGCAAAACAAAGCCGCCACCACGGGTACGACGCATAGAACTCTCGCAGTCCATCCCAGTCTGCTGACTTGTAGTGCCACACATGTCGCCACTCCTTGGGCCGAGGTGGTTCAGGCCTTGCGAGAGGCACATGCGTCCGAACGACACAGTGGTCCGACGATCCTAGCGGAGCATCCACTGAAACACTGTATCCGTCCGGACGCGTTGTCAGCAGGAGGTCCAGCAATGCACTATGCTCGTTCTCCCTGTCTGGTATCCTTGTATGGGATTTAACCAGCTGAGAGAACCCATAGGTCAAGGCAAATTCGTGAGCAGCTTTTCCCGCAAAGTCGGTGGTCCGGGAGCCCAACCAGTCAACATGGTGACCGTTGAAATCTCCCAAAATCACTATCTCCGCGGAGGGACACTGCTCAATCACCCTGTCAGTCGATTGCTGCAGGTGGTCATAAAGGCGAACTGTGTCCGTGTTACCGCTGTGAGACCTGTACACGCACGCGTAGATACGAGTGTGGCCCCCGTGATCCACGCGCGCCCATAGCGTAGACAGGTCCCTGTCTTCGAGGCTTGTAAGACGGCGACAGAAGACATCATCCCGGACGTACATACACACCCCGGCTTTCTTCCTGAAGTTGTACTCCAGCTTGTAGCCAGGGTACATTAAGTAATACATTATGAAAATTCACTTGTACTATTCCACTTTTATTTTAATTTAAAAATACCTGACCGGTTTCGCTTTTAAAGCATTATCAAAGGTTCTCACAAGGTATCACAAGTTCCATCAAGTGCCAACAATCGAAAGTATAACGGATACATTAAGTAAGATGTATCGCCCGGGCATGAGATCTGCGTCTCCGTCAAGAAAAAAAGGGTCGGCTTCGCAGTTTCAAGATGGTGGTGGACTGCGTTGATGTTCGTGCGCATGCCTCTGATGTTGCAAAAGTCCACTTCAAGTGTGGACGCCGATGCCGCTGTGGAAACCTTACTATTTTTCTTTTTTTTAGCCATGTTGTTTTTTAGTAAAGGGGAATTAAGAAGGTTGAGGGGGCGCCTGTGTGCCGCTGGCGCAGGAGACGAAGCGAGGCTCCAACTCACCAGAGGTAGACAAAGGTAATGCGGAAGATTGGCACGGCGTACGGAAGGGCCCCCGGTCCCCCCCCCAATGCAGTGGCCGCGTCCACTCCGGTATCCTCCTCCGGCACGACCACAGCACCAGGGACTTTACACAGGCTGCTGGTTCAGCCTCCTGGGGCGGAGATTAAGTGATCCCCACGTTCGGGTCCCGTACAGCCTGCGGGCGGTCAGCGGTCAACCGTTTCACCGGGTCTCCCTGACCGCCGTACCAATACCCCGCGCCTCTACCTGCCAATGGAGACAGATAAGCCTCTGGTCTCACCGTCACCGGCACAAAGTCGCCCCTATGAGCTCTGGATCCCTGCTAACCGACGGAGAACATAACCAAACCGGAGTCAGGTTACTATTACCGCGGTCTTCTGCAGGGCGGAGGTACTGCCCCAGGCGGGCTGCTCAACGAACGGAGTACCGTTATGCCCTTCCTCCTAATAAAAGTATTTATTAAGTATTGTATTCAGACGTTTATTTTAATCCTAATAGTCTAATGCCAACTCGAGACTGCAGCATAAGCCGCAGCTGACAACTCCATCAGTCCCTTTCCAATTATTATTTGTGTTCGTATAAATGAAAACGCTCCAATGATATGAATGAAAATGGTGGAACAAATTGATTTCACTCAAACAGAACCGTTCACAGAACAACCTATTACTATTTTGAGTTTTTTTGTTTTCTTAACATAAAACATCTACGAATACTTACGAGCGTCTGAAACTCATCTCTTGTCACACTGTGGCACAATAAAATTGAAATAATGATTTTAGTATATTTTGATAATCTGCTACTTTGAGTGATTTCAGTTTTGAAATTCATCCATTTAACGTTAGTATCTATGTATAAAATTCTCGGAAGTTTATTGTATCGTAGTCTCATTATTTATTTTCTGATTTTCAGCACCTACTTTATTGTTATAGCAGCAACGAAATACAATCATCTGTGAAAAGCTCACTAACAATCACGGTTCCTGAGATACAGGCTTGTGACAGACAGTCAGACTGTCATCAAAGTCTCAGTGATAGGGTCCCGTTACCGTTGTTACCGTGTACGAACGTACCTAAGCAGTACTTACACTAAGGTGAACTATGTATTGTATACATGCAACGCTTAGGTGTGTTTGTGTAAAAAAAATTAGTAGTAGCCTTGGGAAGGGACAGTATAATATTGTATAGGTGTTAGACTTTTTTTAACTATGTTAGGTCATTTCACATCGTAATCTTGTTCACGGTCCTCACTATAAAATCATGGCATAACAAACATCAAACAAAGTTTAAACAATAACACAACAGTGTGCATCAACAAGCACAAATCTACAAACTCGTTTACATACAGAGTTTACGCAAACTTTCATTAACACAACAAACTGTTCAAGGTTTCGTTCACCTCACTCTCGGAGACAGTAATTCCCTCTCCACACAACTTATACACCATCTGATAATTTTCACAATAAATCACATAACTTGTTAACGAAACTACCATACGGAAATATGTCCTAAATTCTCCCCAATAGGTACATAATGTAAAAATGAGGCCCCTTTGTCGTGTACGTGATCGTCAGGAACCCTGGCAACCATCACGCACGAGCCCACAGTAACCAACGAAGCATTGACAAATGCCTAATTGAATTTTCAGCCCCGGTATTGTGTCGCTGTCTAAAAGATTTATACTTACGTGTTTTATCCGCTGTTATTTTCCAGTAAATATGAAAGTATTACTAGGTTTAAGTGGGTATTTGATTTAAGAGGTGCTCAGAAAAGAGCACAATAAGTTGATATGTTACAACTTATAACTAGAAGTAAGACATGCTGTAAGTAAAACTATTAGTTAGCAAAACGCAAAAAAAAAAAAAAAAAAAGCGAAATGGCTATTTTCAAGTATGAAAATAGCCATTTCGCTTTTTTTTTTTTTTTTTTTTAACGTGAGGGAAAATCCTCGTAGGATGCTATGCCGGACTCTTACCGACTAAAAAACCTCATCGCTTTGAAAAATTTACCTTTAACAATGCAGCTATTATTTTTTCTAAATTGAAATCAAAATAGATTCACGGTCAGCTTGTTACCTACCAAAATTTAGCCAAATCAAATAAGCGATTTACAACCTGGTTTTGATTCAGTTCTGTTGCAATTGTATAAAGTTCAAAAAAAGAAAGTTGGAGACGTATTAAAATTGTACCATCAGACATGATACAATTATAAATCGTAGTCAAAATCGTAAGGTAAATCACGTTCCTGATCATCAATGGACAATATGGAAATCAACAAGACGGATTATTATCGACACATTTTAGAGAATATATTTTTAATTCGCAAGAATTTTTTGAAGCGGTGACGAATCAGCAAATTATAGTCAGTCATGTATGAGGCTACGTTATTACGTGGCAATGTTCACATAACGACATTCTGCTTACGACCGATATTATGCAAAGGAACAATTCCAGATGGCTATTATCAGCTTTTCGTAATTTGAGCTAGATAATATTGTGTGAGAATGTCTACAAATATTTATTTATTTATTTACAGGCTGTCTAGTGTATCGTTATACTACAAATACGTAAAAATAAATTTATTTTCAGTCGAATCAATGATATAACAGCAGAAGGTGCCTCAATTATAATTATTATGTAGTTCAACAGAATATGTTTCATGAAAGTAGAAGGTGGGTTGTAAATAAAATATTATCTGGCTGTACAGTTGATGCTTGCTGATACCAGTGCTCTGTGAAGAGTATTAATGACTAAATGTGACGTAGTTTAGTAAGTACGTGTATTACGTATCTGTTTATTTGTTTTGGTGTCCATTTGTTTAAACAGTTTACTAAATGAAGCACATTACGCAAAAGTTGCTACATTGACTAGAAAGCTCTACGCAAAAACTGAAATTTAATTTTGAAAACGTATCCACATGTTTTCAATATTCATTAATCATCAAGTAGATCTATGCTAAAAACTGTGTATCTAAGTCTAAATACAGCACTCTATCTTTAATTTATTTAAAATTGTGTAATGGCGTCACCTTGTTTATTTTTTATACAATACACTAAGACATGCAATTACTCTGAGTGTATTTAAATTTTATCCAACTTAGTTCTGCAAATTAAATGGTAAGTACTTTATTATACGAAAATAAAACATTTCGAAGTGCTTAAATTCTAGTAGGCAGGCAGAAAACTTCGCAAAAAGTGACGTAAAATGCAAAAAAAATACCATTTCATTTTATTGTACAACTTTACAAAGTAGAATTAAGCAAGCCTGTTTTGATGCCATTTCGTGGAAATTTAAAATTAAGTTGAAAAGCGGTTCCTGTAGTGGATTAGAACTCGGTCCCATTTTGTAATAAGAATTTCACAATTGAATATGAACTTTATTTAATTAACTATTTTATTAGATTTCTTCGGGTCTTAGTATTTGATGTTATAAGGTTGCAGAAGTAAGTACCTACATCATCTGCGAAAGTTTCAACTGAGTCAATCTATGAAAGTTTATGAGATATAGCCCGTTCAGAGATATATTACCTCTAGCACTTAGGTTGCCTATCTTGATTGCAGTGTTCCCCAATAAGTTTTTGATTCTCCCATGTAATCTAACTTTTAGTCGAAATTTACTTTCTTCTTTTGCTATCGTTTTTTTTCGGGTGTGACCATTAATTGAGACGTGGAACGTTGAGGAAGCAGCAACTTCACCTCTGTTGGTGATGGTGGTGAATGTTTCTTTTCAGACATTCATAAAAAAAAAGATCTCAAATACAAACGTATATTATATTATATTAATCGTATAAGAGCACTGTTTTAGTAAAGTTAAGTACATTTTGACATTAAAAACAAAAATCTTCGTGCTATCGGTTGGATGTTATAATCTCCACTATAATTGGTAAAATGTCGTAGGCTGGCACTCATAGGGGGACTTAACTGCTAATGCCAACACACAGGAAATGGTTGACAAGCTGTCCATCAGAGGTAATAATAATATAACTGTGAACCGACTATAAAGCCAGCTTGTTGCCGATGTTGATACCGAGGTGGAGTGGTTCGGGAGAGCCATGTCGCACATCTGCGATGCGGCGATGCCCAGGGCTAGGCCCAGGCCGGCGAGGAAACAGGTGTACTGGTGGACGCTGGAAATCGCGCAGTTGCGCGCGGAGTGCGTTACCGCGCGCCGCCGGTACACCAGGTTCCGCCGGAGGCGTCGCCGCCCAGACGATGCGGCAGCCCGAGAGACGGAGCTCTACGATGGGTACAAGGAGGCCAAGAGGGCCCTCCAGACGGCCATCAAGCGGTCCAAAAAGCTGGGCCGCGATGAGCTGATGGAGACTCTGGAGCGGAACCCGTGGGGGCGCCCGTACCTTATGGTAAGGGGCAAATTACGCCCTAAGGCGCCCCCACTGACTCAGAGTCTCCAGCCGGAGCGGTTGGAGGGGGTCCTGGACTCCTTGTTCCCGTCGAGAGCGGAGGAACATATTTCTCCGCGCATGGCTCCGTCTCAGGCGCCCAACGCGGAAGGCAGCGAGAACGACGTGCCCGTAGTCACCGAGGGTGAGTTAGGGGCGGCTGTACTGCGGCTTAAATCCCGCAGAAACACCGCCCCTGGACCCGACGGCATCCCAGGCCGAGCGTGGGTCCTGGCTCTCGAAGAGCTTGGGCCTCGACTAATTGGGCTCTTTAGCGCATGCCTCGAGAAAGGCCAGTTTCCCAAGGTCTGGAAGACAGGGAAACTGGTCTTGATTCGAAAGGCGGGGCGGCCGGCAAATTCCCCATCAGGGTACCGGCCGATCGTGTTGCTCGACGAGGTGTGCAAGCTCTTTGAGCGCATTATTGCACAACGCCTCGTCGGGCACCTCACACGCGTGGGGCCTGATCTGGCGGATAGCCAGTTTGGCTTCCGTCAGGGACGCTCCACCGTGGACGCGATCATGCGCATTAGAGGCCTGACGGAGGAAGCAGTCTCACAGGGTGAGGTGGTGGTGGCGGTGTCTCTCGACATCGCCAACGCATTCAACACCCTGCCCTGGAGCTGCGTCAGGGAGGCGCTTATCTATCATGGAGTGCCTCCCTACCTCCGTCGAATTGTCGGGGCTTATCTCTCCGAGAGAGCCATAACTTACCCGAGCTGGCTAGGGCCGGGTCGGCGAGATGTGTCGTGCGGTGTTCCACAGGGATCGGTTTTAGGGCCGCTCCTGTGGAACATCGGTTACGACTGGGTGCTGCGTGGTCCGTTGCTCAGAGGGGTCGGCGTAACGTGTTACGCCGACGACACCCTCGTTACGGCGCGGGGAGCAACGCACCGTGCCGCAGCACTTAAGGCCACGGCAGGGGTTGCTCAGGTCGTGGGTCGGATTCGGCGGCTGGGTCTCGAGGTCGCCCTTCACAAATCCGAGGCTCTGTGCTTCCACGGACCTCGGATGGGGCCAGCTGCGGGATCCAGCCTACAGGTAGGGGGCGTCAGCATCGGCATCGAGCCCTCGATGAAGTATCTGGGGCTCGTACTCGATGGCCGGTGGAACTTCGGACATCACTTCCGAAGTTTGGTCCCAAAACTGAGGGGAGCATCGGCCGCACTCGCGCGGTTGATGCCCAACATCAGGGGACCCAACGCTCCCTACAGGAGGCTGTACCTGGGGATCGTGCTGTTATACGAGAGTCTAGAAATAGCTTTTTAAAAAAAACACTTTTAATTGTCACAGTTAATATAATGAGAAACACAGATTTAGTACTTGATACAGTGGGGTGTAAGTATAGGGGTTCCGACCCGTACCGAGATTCAGAGCGAACTGCCGATCGGCCGGCGTGTATGGACTGTGTGTCCGAGCCCTGATGCTAGTTCAGCAAGTCAGGGATGCTGGTCAGCATAACCCCATACATTAGCTGGGTATAACAGCCCCCCGAGGAAGACTGAAGTTCGAGGGAAATATCGAAGTTCAGAGGGTTAGACAACGTCTCTCAACCGAGGTAATGGTACAGGTGAATCTGGGCATTGGTCATTGTCATCGTCGGTGGAAGTCGGATTCCCTTTAACAATGTTTGACTTATATCTAGAGCAGATCTTAAATAACTTAAATACTATGAATGATATTACGACTATAGAAATGAAAGAAGTGAATACAAAGTAATGGGTCTGGTACTTTACAATTGTAGGCTTTTCTTCTATTATCTTATCTAACTCTGATAAAATCTTATTACTGTGGTTATACAAATCTAAATCACTTAGATCTATGTCCTGTAACGTGGTAGAAAGCACATTATTTGACAGGTTATTCATTTTAACAATTGTCTTACAACAAGGGTCATTTATAATACTAAAATCTAAATTAGGGCTAGGAATACTAATAATAATTGCATTAGTGTACGGGATGAGTCGTGAGTTTTTAGTGTAAACTGTGCACTCGTTTGGAATAAGTAGGACACCAGTGCCGACTATTATCATTTCACAAAGTTCTGAGAGACCGCACTCAAGTGAAATTTTGTTTGGCTGGGATTGCACAAAGATCCATTGATTATTGGCAATCGGTTTCCAAATGTCTAGATCGCCAGATATGGTCACTATTTTGCACTGAGTTGGCACTGCACTTATGGTTTTGGTTAACAGTTCACTTTCACACGTAGGATTTCCATTCGTCAGTAGAACCATGGGAATTTCACACAGGAAGAACTCAGAGCTTACAACCTTACACTTATCTAAATTATCTAAATTACAAAAGTTCAACTTATTTCTAGAAATAGCGATATATGGATTTGAAGGAGATATAAAACTATATGTACCAGAGTTGTTTACTCCGTGGGGAGTAGGTAGACCCATCGTGTGATATAAATTAAAATCGTCATTAGTGACTAAAGGTATTTGTAACACAAATACTAACTTATAATTATATTAGTAGCAATTAACCTTAGATATACTTAATATAAGGTGAATATTGTCAATATTTAATGAAATTGGTATTCCAGTGTCCCTTGGTAAGTGTCTGTCATTAGTTATCAATTCTTGGTATAATTGAAACGGGGTCAGTATACTGGGATATAGAATGTTTTGACCGCTTAATACAATAGCGTTCATTATATCTTCTAACTGAAACGACAATGTAAGTAAGGAACTATCGAGGCTCGCAAATATGGAGTAGACTTCTGTTTCGATTATTAAATAATTTGATATTTCTGTGAGGTTACTTATTTGTTTTAATATAGTATTTAGTGAGCTAATAAGAATGTTTTCGTTGTGTTTTATTTTATTAATTGTTTGTTTGAAGGATTCTAGCGTGGAAGTGGTAATTAAAATATTTTCTTTCATTAGTTCGGCGATTTTCTTTTGGTCCGTTTGAACTAATTCAATAGCTGAGTCATATTTTGACGCGTCGTCCTCGTCAAGAGTACCGAAGACGTGTTTGAAGATAGTACCAATACCACCAAACCATGCTGATCGTTTATTACGTTTTGGAACTAAGTGGGAAATAGAGTAGTATTCGCGCTGAATGTCGTTGAATCGTAATGTTAATGGTGATAGTTTATTCTCACAGTATGAGTCATTGGTTTTTTGACACATAATTTTAGTTGACTTTAAAATTTCCTTCAAATTGAATAAATGTGGATCTATATAGGAAATATCTATGTAATTAACTACATTTAAATCGGCTTTTATTATCTTTAGTTTGCCTATGCTATCGAAGTAAATTCCAGAGTTAGAAGGATACGGCTTGATAAGGTCTGGATGCGCAACGGCTGAGGCGCTGAAAAGAAAATAGGAATAATTAAGTAATTCCTCTAAATTAGTACTTGTATTTGCAGACATCATAAAATTGTATTCTTAAGTAATGAAAATTGTTTTTATGAAGATTGTATTCTTAAGTAATCTATGCAAGTTGTACTATCCAAATATTATCTTATTTTGTCATTGAAGAGGGACATTGAATGACTTGATGATAGTAATCGCATATTTTGATAGATTAAGTGGAAATTAGTAGAAAATAGTATATTACTGATCATTTAACCTTGTCGATGTATAATTAGAAGAAGTGGACGGCTGCGAAACTTCTGCGGGTTTAATTTCATCGAAATGATGCGTTATGTGCCTTCTGTTGATTAAGAGTGTGACTGTGTGGTTGTTGTTGACCTTAATAATTTTGTATGGTCCTTTCCAAATAGAGGACAAAGCTTTCCGAAGTCGTAAATGGTTTTTAAGGTAAACGTAGTCGCCTACTTTGTATTGCGGAGGACTTCTAGTATGTGTGTCATAATAAGTTTTTGAATTGTTTTTTGATTTCAATATATTTTCCAAAGCTTTCTCTCGTGTGTATCTGAATTTGTGTTGTAACATTCGCATGTAATCGGAATATGTAGTACCGGAACTACTTTCGAATACAGAGTTTGGTATAAATGGTTTGTGTCCAAAAATGAGTTCGAATGGACTGAATTTAGTAGTGGTATGAATCGTCGTATTGTACGTGAGCATAGCAGTGTAAACGTATGTTGGCCAATTGTCCTGATTGTCATTCACGAAAGATTTTAAATACTCTTTCAGAGTAGAGTGGCTGCGTTCTAACGCACCTTGAGTTTGAGGATGGTAGGGTGATGACCACAATTGCTTTATTTTCAGAAACTGGCAAGTGGTTTTAAAAAGATCCGAAGTAAAGTTAGTACCTTGGTCCGTCAGGATTGATTTAGGAATTCCGAAAAGAGAGATGAAGTGGATCAGGCAATCCGCTGATTCTTCAGCAGTTGTGCTGCGTAAGGGGTAAGCTACAGAGTATTTGGTAAGATCATCTTGGAGGGTAAGTATATATTTAAGTTTGCCAGTGCCGGATTCAGGGAGTGGTCCTACTATATCCAATGACACTCTTTGAAATGGGGTGGTTGACGTGGTAGTGATTTCCATGGGAGCTCTGTTTACTCTCCTTAGAGCTTTATTTTCTTGGCATGGTTTGCATTTTTTAACGTAATCTTCTATGTCTCCTCTCATTCCTTTCCAGAAGAATTGTTCTCTAATTCTGTTGAACATGCGCGACGAGCCTAGATGACCGGCTACAGGGATGTCATGATTTTCACGGAGGATTTTAGGTCTTTCACTCAATGTTGGATAAATGGTTTTATTTAAGTAAATATGTATTGGTATTCTAGTGTTATGGAAAACATAGGTAAGTATGTTATAAATTTTAGTATAAGAAAGCCTGTCAAAAGGATTTTTAAAGTCGGAAATTGCAATGTTCGTGACGAGCCCTGATTGCAAGATATTATTTCTGATTCGTTAAAGACTATCGTATATAACAGGGTAAGAGGACTCATCGAAATGGTGTACTTTAGTGAAAAGTAAGAAGATATCTTTATCACCATGTTTGGTTTGGAGTGATGAATTTATTTCCTTTTCGGAATTTATGAGCTCGTCTTTATTTGGGTTTTCGTGTAGGATTTCGGAAACGTAAGGGTTTGACTCATCTAGATCTATGGATGTAGGAATTATAATAGTTTTAAAGGGGGATTTCAATAGGTTTTCATTATGTTCTTGAAGCTGAGTGTTAAAAGTCATTTCTTTGTTACTTATTGACTTCAGGAATTGGGAGTAGTCATCGTTATTCGTGTTTAGGTTAGTTTGTGTATCAGATTCTGGTGAAGGGATTTCAAGGTTTTCAAAGTCAAGGTTAAGGTCCGAACTGTGAGGACTTAATTCTAAGGGACCTAAATCTATGAGGTTTGGTTCTTGATTTTGCACCAGTGGAATGTCTGGGGCAGAGCTAGGACCAGGAACAGGGTAAGGGTTAGCAATAGGCTTAGTAATAGGTTTAGCAATAGGTTTAGTAATAGGTTTAGTAATAGGTTTAGTAATAGGTTTAGCAATAGGTTTAGTAATAGGTTTAGTAATCGATTTTGGATTCGGGTTCGTTTCTTGAGTTGGTATTAGAAAGTCGTCACAGTCAAAGGTAGAAGGAATATGAGATGGTAGATTTAAGAGGGGGTCTTCCAATGGATAATCTGGTAGGGTGTTAGTAGGATCTAGTGATGGAGTTTCGGAAAATAGCTGATTGCCATCGATTGGATTTACTGGAAAGCGAGACAGCGCGTCGGCGTTGACGTTTATCTTCCCTTTTTTATGAACTATGTCGTAGTCAAACTCTTCTAGTTTTAGGCGCCAGCGAACTAGTCTTGAACCAGGGTCTTTACAATTGAATAACCACTGTAGTGGTTTATGATCTATATGATGGTGACTATTGTGAATCTGTGCCCATAAAGGTAAGGACGAAAGGCTTTTGTGCCGAAGACTATGGCAAGACACTCCTTTTCCGTTACGCTGTAATTGCATTCGGCCTTGTTTAGAGTTCGAGAGGCATATGCTATTGGGCAGTCCTTTCCTATTTGTCCTTGTGATAGAATAGCTGATACAGCGTAGTTCGAAGCATCGCAAGTAAGTACAAATGGTTTAGTAAAATCTGGATATGCTAGAATCGGTGAGGTTGTGAGTTTACGTCGTAAAGTTTCGAAAGCAAGTTGTTGTTTATTTTCCCAATTAAAAGTTGTATCTTTTTTGAGAAGTGAGGTAAGTGGTTTAGCTAATTTAGAAAAATCTGAGATGAAACGTCGGTAATATGATACTAGTCCGAGGAACGATTTTACATCTTTTGGGCACTTAGGTATCGGGAATTCAGTGATAGCTTTAATTTTTTCAGGGTTTGGTTTGACGCCTTCATTATTTATAATATGTCCAAGATACGCAACTTCTTTGCGTAGAAATTCGCATTTTTCAGGTTGTAATTTGAGATTGTATCTGCGGAGTCTATCGAATACAGCGGCAAGATTTTTTATACTTGTGGAAAGATCTGGTGCGTAAACTACAATATCGTCTAGGTAAACAAAACACCTAGATCCTTGGAGGCCAGAGAGGCATGTGTTCATTAATTTTTGAAATGTCGACGGTGCATTCTTGAGGCCAAAGGGCATCCTGTTGAATTGAAAATGACCTTGAGGAATTGAAAAAGCAGTTTTTGCAGCGTCTTGTGAAGAGATAGGAATTTGGTGAAACCCGGATGCAAGGTCTAGGGTCGTGAAGTATTGGCTTTTCCCGAGTTGGTCTAGTATTTCCGTTATTTGTGGGATTGGATACGTTTCACCTATGGTGACGTCATTAAGTTTCCTATAATCTATCACGACTCTCCATTTTTTTTGGCCAGAGGCATCTAGTTTTTTAGGGACTACCCAGATTGGCGAGGACCACGGTGAGTCAGATGGCGTTACTATGTTCTGATCTAGCATCTTGTTAATTTGGCTTTCTACTTCCCGTTTATGACATTCTGGGAATCTATATGATTTGGTTTGGATTGGAATATCTGTGGTTGTTTTAATCTTATGTTCGGCGGCTGTAGTAAAGGTAAGTTGTTCGTTAGGAAGGTGGAAAATGTCAGAATAATCCGAGCAGATTTGTAACAGTTCATCTACTTCTTCTTTGTTGAGATGGGATATTCTAAGTTCTTTTAGGACTTCGTTTGTTCTATCTAGAGTATTTGAATTTGGTACTGATACAGGCAGGGTTGTGCAAGATTGGGAATCTAATTCTTCTAAGGTAAGGTTAAGGTTGGAGTGGATAGTAGCCGGGTTTTCTGATGTGTTAACGACGGTTAGATTAATACGATTATTTTCTTTCACACCTACTATACAGTTGGCAATTAGTAATGAATCGGAAATATGCTGATCTAGGATAATTCCTTCTTGGATGTAGGGATTACTAACCGTGCATTCAATTACTGCTTCTGTACGAGGGGGTATAGTATAGAGTGGTTCAGAGAAATTTAAGTTAATGAAGTCATTTCCTATGCGTAAGACGCGTTTGTGGTAATCGACCTGGCATGCAAAGTTCTTGAGCAGATCATTGCCTATTATGCCATCGTGGCTTAGGCTTATATCTTCAACGACATGGAATTCGTGTAGTCTTGTGGTTGTTTGGAAAATGGGCATTCTGAAACTCCCAAGAGTTGGAGTGACGCTGTCACCTGGGTCGATTCCTTTGAGAGTTATTGTAACGGTGCTCAGTTTCGGAATTTTGGACATGGAATTCAATTTTAATAAGCTGATACATGAACCAGTATCTACTAAAAATGATAGGGGCCTAGCTGAAACAGGGGTTTGGAGAACCACATGGGGTAAGTATCGTTTTTCTGAATTTTTATTTATTTCGTATATGATAACTTTGCTTTCTTTTTGTTTCAGATATTGGGAAGATGCTGATGATTTAGGAATAAAAGAGGATGGGGCGGTTTCAGAGTAACTTGAGTTCATAAATTTTGTAGGTGTAGTAAGGTTCCTTGGTGTTAAAGGGTTAAAGGATTTGTGGAAGGTGGGAGGTTCAGTAGGTTTAAATGAAGCAGGGAGGTTTTGTTTGGACACGGGGCATTGATGTGAAACCGCGGATTTGGATAGAGAGTTGGATATGGAGGAGTTATGTGAAATGGAAATTTTGATAGGTTTATGGGATATAGTAGGAACATTGGATACGGTGGGTACAGTGGGTACAGTGGATGCAGTAGGCATATCTGAGTTTACGATTGACGGGTATTGCGAATGCAGTGGATACAGTGAGCGAGGTTTATATTGGGGTACAGTGGATACGGTGGATACAGTGGGTACAGTGGATACAGTGGGAATACCCGGATTTACATTTGAGGGGTATTGTGAATTCAGTGGACGCCGAGTGCGGGAGTTGCATTGGGATACAGTGGAAACGGTGGATGCAGTGGGTACAGTGGGTACAGTGGGAATACCCGGATTTACAATTGACGGGTATTGTAAATTCAGGGGAAGTCGAGTGCGGGAGTTGCATTGGGATACAGTGGAATCAGTGGGTATACCCGGATTTACAATTGACGGGTATTGTGAATGCAGTGGATACAGTGAGCGGGGTTTGCATTTGGGTACAGTGGATACGGTGTATACAGTGGGTACAGTGGATGCAGTGGGAATACCCGGATTTACATTTGAGGGGTATTGTGAATTCAGTGGATGCCGAGTGCGGGAGTTGCATTGGGATACAGTGGAATCAGTGGGTATACCCGAATTTACAATTGACGGGTATTGTGAATGCAGTGGATACAGTGAGCGGGGTTTGCATTTGGGTACAGTGGATACGGTGTATACAGTGGGTACAGTGGATGCAGTGGGAATACCCGGATTTACATTTGACGGGTATTGGGGATTCAGTGGATACAGAGTGCGAGAGTTACGTTGGGACACAGTGGATACAGTGGGTTCGGTACCGTTTTTGAGTTTGTAGGGGTAATTTCCCGGGCGATACCTCTCAGGAAATTTTACTCGTTTAACCACTATGGCGCCCACGTGCACTATAGTGACAGAACTGTCATCGGCTCCGACGCCCACGGTCATCATAATGCCAGTTTATATCCGTTTATATCCGGTATTATCCTCTTTCATCCAGGCCGGAAATAATGCAGGATGAGTTTATAATAATGATTAACATAGCCTGCAGAGTAACATTAAAAGAAAAAACATCAGAAACTTCGAGTTGATTGTGATAAATAAATTTTCTGTTGAGCCGCCATTTTAGCGTTCCAATTAGTTACGGGGTAAGTATTTAATATTGTAGTTTATTCTGCTTTTATTTATGGTTTTATTTAATATATTGAATGATATATTATTTTATAATATATACTTATTTATTTCAGTGTATATTTATTAATTGTTTTTTTTATTGGCCAATGTAAATACGCAAAAAATGTATAACTTTAATACTTTTATTTTATTAATATTTTTGTTTATTTTGATTCAATTATTCTTGTTTTGCATTTAAAAGGTGTTATTTAACAGCTGTTATAAATATTTCCGTCCCAAATCGAGGTAAAATTAATTATAATAGCATGTGAAGATGACAATTTTTGGCAATGAAAATACGCTAATATTGATAAATTTATTTTCGGAGATTTTGTATCTACAAATTCTTTTTTTTTATTTTTGGGTAACGTGTTTGTGTGTATATTTGGTAAATAAAAAAATATAAGACTTAAAACTGGTTTTATTTTGAATTACATGGTAAAACATAAGAATACTACTTCATTTTAACCATCGTAATTTTCAGCGACATTTCATTAATCCATTACACATCGGATATCCTCGGATTTAGTTTAGTTATTTTCGTCAGTTATCCAGCATGATGAAACAGTAAGTATTTCTGTAGTGCGACTGCTATAAAAGAAATAAGAATTAATTTTGTGAAGCTCGGCGCGCAACCGCTGTTCCCGCCAACGCTCGCGAAGGTGTTGGGCGTCGGCGGCCAGTGACGTTTGACAGTTCGGATGCGCGACTGGTTAAATAGTTGTTGTCAACTTCGTCGACTCCCTTATCTTCTGGGTAGTCAACGGTAAATGTTCTACGTGGTGCTTGGGAGGTGTTTTGTGATGAAGTATTTGGGCGGAATGATGGAGCAGAGGGGTTGGTTTGATTTCGGTTGTTGTTATATTGCCTTTTTCGGCAGTTGTCAATAGTGTGCCCTATGTTTTTGCAATACCGGCAGATTGAGTCGTTTGTAAATATTTTCCTTGGCGAAAATTGTCGAGGACTTGGTATATTTGTAGGATTTGTAGGACGATAGGTCTGTGACGGGACTTCGCGTCGGGGTAAGAACCTGGCTCTGTCATTGCTACCGTAATTTGTTTGTGTTGGTTTTTTGTATGATGCTGATAGGATTTTTTCCTCTGCTACGGCGAAACCAACGGCCGCATTCAAGGAGTCAGGGTTACGGCAGCGCACTATTTGCGACAATCGGGGATGCAATCCAATTACAAAGGTATGTAAGGCAAGGTCCTCCATACCTGCTACGCGACCTGTCATCTCCGATTTCTTTTTTATTGATACCTTAATCTCCGTAAGCAATTTAGATAGTAGAGTCTCTATTTTAAGGGCAAATCGATTAACCGACTCGTTAGCTCCTTGCTTAGACTCCTGTAGTTCCGATAGGAGGTGTGTGTAGTGCTTACGGTCACCGAACTGTTGTTTTAGAAATTCGATTAATAGTTCAAAAGATTCGAATTCTTTAATGCTGCATGTACTCTCGGCCCTCTCTGTTAGTTGACTTAGTATATATTTGAATAGTATGGGCTTTTGGGATTTGTTCGCCAAGTCGTATGCGCTTTGGCAATTAGAGATAAAGGGGTTCAATTTGTCCCTGGAACCATCGAATGGTTTAATGAATTTTAGTAAGACATTTAATTCAATTTTTACCTCCATGTCGGTTAATGATGCAGATCCACCGGGAACACTGGTTACCTTTTCAGCTTTTTGCATTTTTTCTGGTTCACCTTTGCTAGTCATTATAAATTTTCAAAACAAAACAAACACACAAAATAAAAAGTACAAAGTAAAATAATGAAACACAATAGTAAAATTAATTTCAAGAAGCCGTCTCCACACTATAGAACTCCTTTGACGATGTGAGCTTATCGCGGTAACGTAGACCGGATGGTTAACATAAACAATCGTTGGTCTTAACACTAACTTCGACTTGAATTTGGCAACGAAATGTAGACATACAAAAAAAAAATGTGTATTTCAAAGTAGAAGATGACTTGGTAATGGCTCTGAGTTCTTTGTTGTATTTTCTGTAAAATTGTTTTTAGCGCTCAAGGTGAATATTGAACTTTCACTCACGAAAAGAAGGCGATTAGTAGCAGGAACATGGTATACACTGGTTCAGTGAACAAGCTGCAGCAAGAACGCGGCGAGTAGGTTGCGGCAGGAACACGGCGAGCCACCTGCAGCAGGAACACGGCGAGCAGACGCGATCTTTCCGCGTTCTGAGTCGTTTGATATAATATTTTTCTCACTGTTTTCTCCACAGCACAGATACTTTATACACTATTAGTGTCAGAGGCACTTTCTTAGATTTATGCAATAAAATAATATATGTGTAAAATTTCACCACAGCACTTTGAAGGTTTTTCGGGAGCGTATTTGGGTAAAAGGGGATTTTCGCATCCCACCGCTGCCACCAAAATGTTATACGAGAGTCTAGAAATAGCTTTTTAAAAAAAACACTTTTAATTGTCACAGTTAATATAATGAGAAACACAGATTTAGTACTTGATACAGTGGGGTGTAAGTATAGGGGTTCCGACCCGTACCGAGATTCAGAGCGAACTGCCGATCGGCCGGCGTGTATGGACTGTGTGTCCGAGCCCTGATGCTAGTTCAGCAAGTCAGGGATGCTGGTCAGCATAACCCCATACATTAGCTGGGTATAACAGTGCGAAGCATGGCTCTGTACGGGGCTCCCGTATGGGCGGAGACCCTGACGGCCAGCAATGAGGCTAGACTGCTGAGCCCGCAGAGAGTGATGGCCGTCAGGGTGATAAGAGGATACCGCACGATCTCCGGTGAGGCGGCATGTCTCCTAGCCGGGACCCCTCCATGGGACCTGGAAGCGAGAGCCCTTGCGTCACTGTTCAGATGGCGCAAGGAGGCGCTGGAGCGGGGCCAAAGGCCTGCGTCTCGAGAAATCGAGGCCCAGCGGACCCTGCTCCACCAGGAAACCGTGGAGACATGGAAGGTGCGACTTGAGCAACCAAAGCATTCGCCACAATCGCGGCCGTCAGACCGGTCATGGACGAGTGGCTGGAGAGAAGACACGGTGCTCTCTCCTACCGGTTGACACAGATGCTTGCCGGGCACGGTAGCTTCGGTAGGTATCTGTGGCGAAAAAATAAAAAAATAAAATAAAATAAAATAAAATTTATTCCCTTTGAAATTTTTAAAAAATTATTTAGGTTTGTCAAAATTTTTGTGACTCTACCGGGGGTTCGGAAATGCTACAGACTGAGAAGAACACCCCAAGAAACTCAGTCCGGTCCCTATTAATTCATCTTAGTATCTAATACAGTTTTTTTTTAAATGTAGAAAGGAGCAATTCGTGTCACTGCCAGGCAGCCTTGTCTTCTAGAAAGTCTTTAATGCTATAATAAGCTTTCTGGCACAATTTAAGTTTTATTAGTTTTTTAAATTTATTAACTGACAAACCTGTTACGGCTGTCGGCAATGTATTGTACATTCGAATACAATTGCCCGCAAAAGAATTGCTTATTTTATTAAGCCTAAATCTAGGTACAGCCAATTTATTCTTATTTCTTAAGTTTAGGTTATGGATATCACTATTTTTAATAAATTTACTATTATTTTTATGAGTATATAATAAGTTTTCATATATGTACTGTGAATACACAGTAAGGATGTTGATATCTTTAAACTTTTCTCTTAATGACTCCCGAAACCCCATACCATAGATAGCCCGGACAGCCCTTTTCTGCAACACAAAGATACATTCGATGTCGGCAGCGTTACCCCATAATAGTATGCCATAGGTCATGACACTGTGGAAATAGCTAAAGTAGACAAGACGCGCTGTTCTAATGTCTGTCAGTTGTCGGATCTTTTTAACGGCATAGGCTGCAGAGCTCAGTCTGCCCGAGACTTTCTCGATATGAGGCCCCCACTGCAAGTTGGAGTCTAACTTTATGCCCAGAAAGACAGTTTCATCGACCAATTCTACTTGATCATCCCTAATCCTAATACTGGTGTTAACGAGCCTAACATTTGGCAAGGTGAATCTAATACATTTTGTTTTAGTTTCATTTAACAATAAATTATTTGCGTTAAACCAGTGGACTACCCTAGAGAGGGCATTGTTTACTTCGTCAAGATTGCGTTGTCCACGTTCAACTTTAAATATTAAAGATGTGTCATCAGCAAACAAAACTACCTCGTGATCGTCTCTTATAAGGTGAGGGAGATCATTTATGTACACTAAAAATAGAAAAGGTCCCAGAATTGAACCCTGAGGCACCCCCATTGTTACAGCAGACCCATGTGACTGTTTACCATTTATAACTACTCTCTGTACTCTATCTCTTAGGTAAGAACTAATTAAATCCAAGGCCGTCCCCTGGATCCCATAATGATCAAGTTTTTGAATTAAAGTCTGATGCTGGACGCAATCAAAGGCCTTAGATAAGTCGCAGAATACACCATAAGCATCATACGACTCCTCCCAGGCCTCATATATACACTCTAATAATTTAATTCCAGCATCCGTGGTAGACTGACCGCGCGTGAAACCGAATTGTTTAGTATGGAATAGTTTATTTGTATTAAAATGATTTTGCATTTGATTAAGCATTACCTTTTCAAAGATTTTACTAAACGTGGGTAGTACAGAAATAGGACGAAAATTGGACGGATCCGAGGTGCTACCCGATTTAAACAGAGGAGTTATTTTACTAAACTTCATTAAGTCAGGAAACACACCACTATCAACACAATTATTAAATATTATTGATAATTCAGGGGCAACCATTTCAATTAACGAATTAACTAAATGTACAGAAATTCCCCAGAGGTCAGCCGTTTTCTTAATATTTAAAGATTTAAAAGTTTTTATGATAGTGTGTATACTAATTTTACTGAATTTGAATATTTCATTACAGCAAGGAACATTTGCTTTTAACAAGGATTCTGCTATTGGGGTAGAAGAACCTAGGCCTCTGGTCAAATCTACTGGTATTCGAGAGAAAAAATGTTCAAATTTGTTAGCGACTTCGGCATCTGTTGTAATGATGTTACCATTTACTTTAAGTTTAAAATAATTATCATTTGATTTTGCTTGGCCTCTTTCTGCGTTAATTATTTTCCAAGTAGATTTAACTTTGTCTACACTATTGATAATTTTATTACTTATATACTTTCTTTTGGCCGCTAAGCAGTCTGCTTTAAACTTTTTTGAATAAGTTTTAACATAATTTAGAAATTCATCTGTTCTATTAAGCTGTCTTTCTGAGTATAGTTCATACAGTTTTTGTCTACTTTTATGTATATCCTCAGTGGCCCATTCACTGAAGGCTGGCCTGTCTCCGATTGTGACTTCCTTAGACTTGAATATGGAGTTGAACTCATTGTAAAAGGAATCAAAAAATAACTTATACATTACATTTGAATCTAAGCCAGTGTCTAAAAATGGAAGTTTATTGCAAAGTCCAACTCGCATACGTTCCAAGCGGTCACTAGTTACTGGTCTACATAATATTTTACGTCTTTTAACTTTTTCTCTTGTGATCTTGAAAGATGCTATTTGCCCAGTATGATCTGATTTTATCTTATTTATAATACTCTTACTTTCTGGCAACATATCACTGTATATATTGTCCAGACAAGTAGCTGTTGTATCACAATATCTAGTAGGCTCTAAAAATAAGTTAGTGAGATTGTGTGATTTAAATAAATTTAAGATATCATTGGTCTGACGTGTATTTACAAGTATATTAACATTAAAATCACCGCACACTATTAGGTGTTTATTAGTTTTTCCAAGTTTAAATAGCACTTTATCCATTACTTCCTCAAACTCACAAAAGGGTGAGACTCCAGGTTTATATACGCATACTACTATGAATTGCTCCAATTCTACGCACGATATTTCAACTGTACACTCTACAGAGAGGGACACAACATCTTTCCGTTCCTTATACTTTAACTTCTTATTTAATAAAATCAACGAACCCCCCCGTGTTGTGTTGACCCTGCAGAACGCACTACCAACCCGGTGACTACTGAAGCTGAACATGAGCTCATACTCCTTACGCATATGTTCTGTAAGACAAACTATTTCAATATTTTCTGAGCTCATGAACAGCTCCAATTCAAACTCTTTGACCTGCGTTAATGTTGCTATATTATAATGCACCAGGCTGATATAATTTACATTTTTTAAATTAGTTTTGTTCGGAGGACAGTTTCCGATATAGTTATGATTTGCAATTAAATTCAACTCTATCAATTTACAATTTTGGCTAGAGGGTAAATCCTCTGTTGTCCCAGAAGTTAATTTAAATTACTTGGAACCGATTCCAAAGTCCTAAATCTACTCTGCTCAAATAAAGCAGTTTTGTCAGCCAAGTTTTTGGCTATAGAGTAAAAATAATTGAATAGCAAACTTGCTATTTGTCTTTTATAGTATTTGGGTAGACAATACCTACCCTTGTGATTATTATAGACTTTATACTTGCTATGTGACAAATTTGTGTCAAATACAGAATTAAAGTCAATTACATTGAATTTATTATTATACTGACTTATTAAGTTTAAACGTAAATTCATCTTATATCTAAATGAATTTTCCGAGTCTGGCACACCTTTTATAAATGGAAGTGTGAACATTACAACTTGTATGACATTTAAGTTTAAGATGTAATTCATGTATAGGGACAAATCATCATTGCTAATTTTGCCCCTGTTTGCACAGAAAATTATTATTTTACTGTTAGCTTCAAATTTATATTCTAATATCTTTTGCATAATATCACTTAATGAAGCACCCGGATAGCAATTATTAATAACCGAGTAATAACTTGAATTTAAGTTTTGTTTTAAAAATGAACTTAGATTGGTACCAATATCATCACTAAATACAATTAATTTAGTACAACGATTACTATTATTTACACTGTCACACAATATATCCACTGATGTACTGGGCGGGCACGTAGTAATGGGAGCTAAGGGCTCAGCGGTAACCGGTTCACCCTGAGCCTCCACCGGCTCAATTGCTTTAGGGCAGTTAATATTGCATAAGTGGTCATTTAGGAAACAATTAAGGCGCTCAGTGTTATCATTTGATGTTTTGAGTACCTTATCTATGGTTACAGAACATTTAGTAAAGTCCTTAAGGGACCATTCATATTTTTTAGTCATATATTGTAGCTCAAATTGCAAACTTTGTATTTTTGATTCTAATTTTTGTGTGTCAGTGCAATATTTTAAATGACTTTGTTCCAGCTCTAACATTGACAATTTAGCTTGTTCTCTAAATTTTAAACCAGAACCTATATTTTTACACTTCTTGATTAACATTTTATGAAATTTTAATTGCTTTTTTGATTTCTGTATGAACTTTTTAATTTTAAGATATTTTTTTAGTTTATTTCTGCTGCAAAACAAAACCGACTTGTCCCGTTGATATGGACTGTCACCTGTAAGATCTATAGTAGTCAAGTCCAGGTTTTGAGAATTTGCAGAAGGAATAAACTGCGGGATACCACTCATTAACTCACTATAAAGATTATCAGTTTTTTGAGCAGTAACTTTCTCAGCAGCTTCTTCCAGGTGTGAGATTTGTCCCTGGGCATCCCTTAGCTCCTGTTCCAGAAAGGTAGTCCTCCTCAAGGTTTTCTCATACTCGTCACTGCACTCTTGGAACCTATCTACAATTGACTGAAGGTGGTCCCGCTCCGCAACAATGTCATCGTAACTTACATGAAGTCTTGATAATTCGCATTTTAATTTTTTTGTGTCATTCAGAGCGTTTATCAATAGGTTTTCATTTTCTTCTCTTTCCTTCTCCAACTGTACACAGAGCTCCGTTTTAGATTTAAGCTCCAGCAACACCAACTGAAGTTTGGTTTCCTCCTGCTGGCGGCCGAGAGCTCTGCGACTACGGGTATTCATATTATTAATGAGTAAGTGCAATTATACGCGAATTGTATTGATGATGGAGCTCTTTGTACAGTTTAATGGTAAGAAGTAACAAGGTTATGTACCGGCAATAAATTATACTTAATATTTTTATGTAAATATGTACTTACGCAAATACACAGACCGTCGTCAACGTCGAGTAAACGCTTATACAAGTATAATAATTCTACTCACGAGAAACAGTCGATTTAGTATGTATTTACGTGAAAAGAAAACATTCAAAATTCGAAAAAAACCGGGTACCTGACTCGTCACTTTTCACACCAAAATACACGGACAGAACACTTTTATTATATTATCTGACTATTTAAGGACACTATAAATGCGATGATATTGGTTTTAGTTTGTTTAAATACTAAATAACTATTTAATTTTAAAAATATTTTCAGAGAGCTAAAATTTTTGCCGAAAAACACCGGGAAACCACGGCCGAGTGTCAGCACTGCGAGGACCGCAGCGATGACACGGCGCTCCACACGCTGGTGGAGTGCACGGCGTGGGCACAACAGCGACAGGTCCTCGTAGTGGGTCTGGGCGTGGACACTCTCTCGCTTGAGGCCATGGTGCGAGCCATGCTCTCCGGCGGGAGTAAGTGGGACTGCGCCGCCTCTTTCTGCGAGCAGGTCATGCTCGCGAAGGAGGCGGCGGGCCGGGTGCGGGAGAGAACTCTCCCACCCGAGTTCCGCAGTCGGCGCCCTGGGCGCCGCCGACGTGTCTTCGCCGAGGACTATCGGCCTCCATGACCGGGGGTCTGAGGACGGTGAGAGGGCCGCTCACCGTCCTTACAGAAGCAGGCCCATGACGGCAGCGTGACGTGAGCACTCACGCACGCCCCCCCTTAGAAGCGGGGTCACACCCGAAACCCCCCATAGACGCGGGATTGCACCCGAACCACCCCCTGGGCGAGGCCGCATTGGCGGCCGTAGGTCTGTTGGGAGTCACGGGACATCCTTCCTGAGGGCTTACCCGGGGCTCTCAACCATAGGCTGTTGGGCGTTACGTGAGGTTTTTTAGTCGGTAAGAGTCCGGCATTCCCTCAGGTTAAAAAAAAAAAAAAAAAAAAAAAAAGCCAGCTTGTTGACGGACAGCGTCTCAATATTAGGGTACCATTTTGTTTTTTGTGTACGGAACCATAGAAAAGGAACTATGCGAATTCAGCTAACTATTTACCCATCGCTTTCAAATTTTTATTTTTTTTTACGAGAGAAAACACGCCAATAAATTTATTAATCGTCTGTTTCCCAGCTAGACAGAAGATGCGAAGCCTGCTCCGGATTGATACATCTTTCCAAATAAAAGGTAGCTTTACGATAAATTCTTTACAAGTTGCTTATACATATTCTTCAATTCGCGGCCGTGTATTGATCGATTCTGATACTGTCTTAGAAAATATTCAGTAGACATGAAATTTTAAGCACAATGCCAAAATAAATTCGAATAAAGGAAAATGGCTCAAGACAGAAATACCATTGTGCCATTGGTTATTCGATTCGAATATTTGGTAGCTGGGTAACAAATTTTTAATGAAACAACATAAAAATGTAGGTATTGGAGAGGATGTTTTTTGCCAGTAATTCTCGTTGCTCCATTTTTAATGGCATGTATTTAAAGTGATATCTGTTTATTCCCTTTTTCCGAACAAAATATTACAAAGTTAAACCAAAAATACTGACTTGCACACTAATTATGCACACTAAATAAATCAAATTCAATATACTGTTTAATGGTATTTGCAGAACTATTTTACTGAACAGATCACTATTATCAAAATCGTATATCTAAAAAATCCTTAGCTCAACAAACTTATTAAAACTTTTTTAAGGAAAACTATCGCCTAATTTACTTTTATGAACATCTTTTATTCTAATTAAAAACCCAATTTAATCAGTCATCTTTACAAAATTAAATTTTATTAATCAAAAAAATTAAAGTCTAACCTAACCTAACCTATTCTGTTATGAGATTGTACAATTTAGAGTGCAAGTTAGTATTTTTGATATACAATTCGTATTTCTGTTTTACAAATCATATATTCGATGTATGAACCACATTTTTGGAGTGAATTCGATTAAAAAGATCATCTCGTTCAGAGTAATATTTAAGTTTTTTAAGTAGAACATGTTTAGTTAATCAATTGGGTTTTTTGAACAGCATTTAATTTTCTGGTTTGCATTTAGTAAATTAGTGGAGTTACCTAGTGTGCAGAAAAATTAAACAGATGTGCATTTAAAAATATCCCATTTTTAATCAACACAGAAAAAGATGAGCTTAATGTAGCCAAAGTATTACTCACACAAAACTTACCAAATTTTCCACGTAATACAACAGTTCTCAGTACATCAAATTGTCGGCAAATGGTAAACTATCTTAATTTCACTGCGCAACTGAAACGCGAATGAGACGTCGAAACTTGCCGTTGAAACTAAGATCCTGCTGAAATGCAATTTATGTAAATGAATCTCGTCTCACGTGATGGAATGCATTGTTCTGCCACAAGTGCTAGCAGACAATTTATATGTAGTTGCTTTACAAGGCACGTAGGTATTGTAGTTACAGCCTAATAAAAGAAACATGGAGAAAAACAGTTTGGTACTAATTTCATGTGAATAAAACTGGTCTAGTGCAAGTCATACTTGCGCATGGAGGGATCCTTACCAAAAGACATCACGTTTATTGTATGGGTAACCCAAAAACGCTTATGAATCAGATTTGATTATTTCGCTTGCTTAGGTCCTGAGATGTGCAAAGGTAGCCGTAGGTCCTAGCTAACAGTAAAATGGAAAAATTTGCGCCATGGAGGCAGTTTACTATAATCCTAAAAACGATATAATCTAGCCAGGTTAAATAAAACGTGACACAGATGTACCTACACATACTCGTATTTATTAAACGTGCTCATAAATTTCCTCGTTTAGATAGATAGATAGATAGATAGATAATATACTTTATTGTACACAGAAATCACAAAAAAATACAGATATTAAGCATTTACTTCAGTACAATGGGCGGCCTTATCGCAAACAGCGATCTCTCCCAGGCAACCTTTAGATGGATAGGATTGTATTGAAATTAAGCGTGGGAAGTTTACATGGTGACTTATTTTTGTGAAGAAAAAAGAAACCAATATTAAATAAGTCAATACCTATTTAAAGAAAAAACATAGTAATAATAATAATAATAAAAAAAAAAAAAAAAAAAAAAAAAAACTGGCAGCTCAACGTCAACATTTTGCTAGACCGAATTTATTGATTTTAATTGTAAAACGACATAATAATACAAAATTTTCTACAGAATTATCTTCTAAAACTGGAAAAGTGTGAGAAATCCACAACATGAATATGTTTAGAAGAAAAATACAAAATGAAATATACTACACAATGGTTCTGTATTTGACAGATGTCAAGACACAATATTTACAATTATAAAACACAATAAAATGGTAAAATAAATGTTGACCCGATCCAGAAAACGAGAAGCACAAGTAACACCTCCGGACTCATCACTCAGCTCCGCCTCTCTTCCCCGTGAATGTGTAACAGCGCCAAGGGGAATCGCAGAGGCGTCGAGCTCATCGTCGAGTGATGAGTTTTTCTCTCCGCCGACGTCGCCAACACCTGTACGTCGGCCGGGGAGAGGCCGGCCACCGTCTCGCTTGGGACCCCGACGCCCACCGGCATCGCATAGGGCCCCCGCTTCCGGTGGTAATGTGCACCGCATGAGATGGACCACACCTATCAATGAAAATGTCATGCGGGCATATTTTATGGCTACAGAGGTTGAAACCAACCTTACTGCGTATCGTAATCGTATACTGCCTCTGTTTCAGGAGCTTGAACCATCTATCAACGTATCGGCTCAACGATTATCGGACCAAGTGCGTGTCATTCAACGCAATCGTATGTTGGATGACGCTGTACTTGACCGTTTACGCTCAGAGTGTCTGCAGAATAGGCGTGTTATCCCTCCTCCGCAACAAACTGTAAGTACAGCAGATAATATCAGCATAGTTGTGGATGACAGTATCACTGCTGTGGATGACACGTATATTCGTGCAGATACGCAGTACAATGACGAGGCTAGGGTAACTTTGGAATGTGCAATTCATGAATATCGTTTCATACCTATTGAATTAAGACCACGATTGCCCCGGTTACCCATGCATAGAAAAAACCTGATGCTGGTTAGTGCGGTTGACTCACTATTATCTATTTATTTAGATGATAGTGGGTCTCTCGGTGATACCCATTCGATCCTGTATTGTGCAGCTGTTGCGGTTTGCCGTGTAGCTAAAGTAAAAATGCCATCTAAAGACCTGGTTACACGGCCAAAGCCAACCGTTCCTGTTTGGCAATCCAGGATCGAAAGACGTATCGCTGAAGCGAGAGTGCTAATCAGCAAGTTAACCAGTTTCAGATCAGGTAACACTCGGCCAAAAGTGATGCGCTTTGTGAAACGAGCGTTTTCTGGGACTGAAATTAGTCCTGAGGAATATACCGCTCGGGTCACGGAGCGCATTGATTTTTGGAAACAAAAAGTCTATGCATGGGCACACCGTATACGTAGGTTTAGAAAGCGCGTCGATCGATTTCAAATTAATTGCTCATTCCAAAGAGACCAGAGGTGTGTTTATAGAAATTGGGAGCAACCAGATAAAGGTGTGAGTATTGGTAGCCTACCGGATGCTGATGAAACGAACATGTTTTGGCGAAGCGTCTGGTCGGCACCTGTAAATCACACCGAAGGTGACTGGATGTGCGATGTCGAGAGAGCATGTGAAGGTGTTGTAAATATGGAACCAATAAGAATAGATTGTTCAGATGTGGCTAATGCAGTTCGTTCGGTATCAAATTGGAAATCTCCAGGACCGGACGGACTGCATAACTTTTGGATTAAATGGTTCCGTAGTTCACATGCTCTTTTGGCATCTCAGTTCCAGACGGCCATTGATTCTGGTTCACTCCCAAATTTTATGACCACAGGAGTTACTCACCTGCTACATAAGACAGGAAGTACCTCGAACCCCAGCAATTATAGGCCGATCACTTGTTTGCCATCGGTCTATAAACTTCTCACATCCATTTTGAGGGACAAAATTGCCAAGCACATTAGCTTTAATACGGTAATAAGTGCCTCTCAGAATGGATGTAGAAGTGGCGCTCGAGGTACTAAAGAGCTCCTCCTCATTGATATGGCCATCAGCCAACAGGTTCGCCGCAACCGCAAAGATCTCTCCGTATGTTGGATAGATTATAAGAAGGCGTTCGATTCCGTACCTCATACGTGGCTTTTGAGGGTGCTGGAGTTGTATAAAGTGGATACAACTCTCTGCACCTTTTTAAAGTCATGTATGAGTCAATGGAGAACAATTCTTAGCTACCCAAGATATCGAGGGCCATGCGGTAGTGGTGAACCTATAAAAATCGAGCGGGGAATATTCCAAGGTGACAGTTTGAGTCCTCTTTGGTTTTGCCTAGCACTGAACCCTTTAAGTACTCTACTTGAAAGTTCAGGGTTAGGTTATAGGTTACGAAGAGGAGGTCAGGTAATATCTCACTTACTTTATATGGATGATTTAAAGTTGTTTGCTACAACAAACTCACAATTGATAGATTTACTAAAGGTAACTGAAAACTTTAGTAATTCTATCAAAATGGAGTTTGGTGTAGATAAATGTGCAGTCATGCATATTAAGCGAGGGAAGATAATGGAATCAGATGGTATTCAGCTTTCTGATTCCGTCCATCTGACGTCACTCCTCGTAACTGATACCTATAAGTACTTGGGTATATCGCAGGCTTCGTGCATCAATGAAGCTGACTTGAAACATTCATTGCGAGAGCGTTTCTTTGGTCGCCTGAAAAAGGTACTAAACAGTCTTTTATCAGGTGGCAACAAGGTTCGCGCTTATAATGGATGGGTCATGCCACTTCTGATGTACTCCTTTGGTATACTCAAGTGGACTCAAACCGAATTGGACGCTTTGGATCGGAGGGTGCGCACATTGCTAACCGCATACCGTATGCATCATCCACGTTCATCTTTAATGAGGATGTACATCCCACGAAGATATGGAGGACGTGGCTTTTTAAATGCCAAAAGCCTCCACAATCGCGAGGTGTACAACCTCAGGCAGTATTTCCTTAGCATGAACGTGGATATGAATCGTGATGTGGTTGCAGTGGACGCTGGACTCACCCCGCTTGGTTTGGCTAAAGAGAACTGGCATAGGCCTACAGTACTTAGCCTTGGTGACCGTCAGAAGGTATGGCAGAGTAAGGAGCTACACGGGAGGTTCTATCAGGCCTTACATGGGTCTGATGTGGACTTTTTAGCTTCCGTAGCCTGGCTACGTTTCGGTGATCTTTTTGGAGAAACCGAAGGTTTTGTCTGTGCAATTGCAGATGAAGTTATCAAGACGAACAACTATAGGAGGCATATTATGAGGGACGGCACGATCGACATTTGTCGAGCGTGTCACCAACCTGGTGAGTCCCTCAGACATATAGTTTCCGGTTGTCCTCGTCTTGCTAACAGCGAGTACTTGCACAGGCACAATCAAGTAGCCAGGATTATCCATCAACAGCTCGCTCTTAAGTACCACCTGGTGGACGTTGAGGTTCCGTATTATAAGTATGTTGCCGAACCAGTTCTCGAAAATGGTCTTATCACATTGTACTGGGACCGTTCTATCATCACAGACAGGACTGTTATAGCTAACAAACCTGATATTGTGGTGATAGACAGGTCCGAGCGCAAGGTTATGATTGTCGATGTCACAATCCCTCATGATGGCAATCTCGTGAAAGCTGAAAAAGAGAAACAAATTAAATATTTAGATCTAGCTCGCGAGATTGTCGATATGTGGGATGTGGACTCGGCAACCATAGTCCCGATAGTTGTATCTGTGAACGGACTCATAGCCAAGAGCCTCGACCAACATCTAAAGAGGCTCGCGTTAGGTAGCTGGGTCAAGGGCCAGATCCAGAAAGCAGTTCTTCTCGATACGGCACGTATTGTGAGGAGGTTTCTGTCTCTGGAGCCCTAACCACCGGTATCTTGGTCCCTGTATCCGATGCCGGTGGGATGCTATTTTATATATTTTTAAATAGATTTTTTTTTTTGTATTATTTTAAATTTATTTAAAAATGTATCTAATATGTGTATTTGATGAATAAAGGACATAATAATAATGTACAGATACATCTAATAAACTTACACAAATACCTACTGCACATTTTACCTATCCAAACATGTAAAAATAAATATACATACATATACATACATACGCAAATACATATATAGGGAAAAAAATACATACTTTGATCTACATGCATAAATAATACTGTTTTACCTGTGCCTTAAAAGATGCCAAAGATTGAGCTCGCCTGACAGTTACCGGTAGTGCATTCCACAAACGTGCCGCTTGTACTGTAAAGGATTTATCGAAGAATTTTGTAGAATGCACAGGTATGAGTAGCCTCAAGTTCTCCGACGACCTCAAGACCCTCGTTTAGTTTTGTGGCATTGTGCGCTGCAAGCTATAAATCTGATGGTACCGTTCAGCACTAATAGCATGCACCTGTCACACGCGGCTGAAACTCAGAAAGGTATTTTTGCTATCTGTACCGCTTTGATACGACGATCAGAGATCGGAATGATGCCACTGAGGTTAGCTAAAACCTAAGTAATAAATATAAAGTAATGACATGTGGATTTTAATATTTAAAGCAATTAGTATGCTAACTTTTTTCATAATATTTTATTATAAAGTGAAAAAAGACACTTTATAATAAAATATTATGAAAAAAGTTAGCATACTAATAATTGCTTTAAATATTAAAATCTATAGATTGAGTCGGAGACATCAAATCAATGTATGAAAATGATTGCAATATCGTTCATTGATATCAGAGTTGCTAAGTAGCTCGATAGATGGCTCTGTGCCATACTCTTAAATGGCGGTTACAATAAGGTGAAGAATTTCAACAGAGAGCATTGCCCTGGATTAGGCAAAGGTTGCGGGTTCAAGTCCCGTCTGGGCCAAGTTGTTTTTTTTCGCTTTATAATAAAATATAATGACATGTGTCTTGTAAATCGCCATCGAATATAGAAATGTAGTATGCTTATTCATATTAAACAACAACACTTCTTGTACTATTTATACCTATGCCTATGGTAGGACAGTCAATGCACGGGCCTGCGCTTCTGCATCCAGTCACTCCCTGCAACCTTCTTCAGGTCGTCGGCCTATCTGGCAGTCTCTCTAAATTTCTTGTACTGTTTCGAATTTGATGGATTTGAAATTTCAGAATTTGCTTACATAAATAGTTAGCTAAAGAATGTGACTGGTTCCTTCAAGTGAAATCCACAATAGGTACTCAATGCTTAGCCGCGCCTACTCAGTGTTATGTACACAAGTATTTTAAGCTATGACGGGTCCTGCCTGCGTAAAGTTACCACTTTGTAGCTTTTCTACTAACGAGCGTTTTTGTGCTTCAGAAAGCACGTTAGGCTGTTGTTCTCAGTTGCCAATAACATCGCCGTCGTTAAACCAACCTAAAAACTATTTGGCTTGCTTGAAAATTGCAATGAATCTGTAAAAATACCAAAAGCTCCCAAAACTCGTTCTTTTGAAAATAAAAAAAACCGCAGGTAGAGAACAATGAGTTGGCTAGTAAATATTCATAAAAAAACTGTATTGTCCTATTTGTTTGTGGATAAAACAATCGTAGGTGTATGAGTGTGAACAAATATAATACGATATAAATTTTAAAGGCACATATTTTACGGCACCGAGCTTACATTTCTAATTTTAACGTACAGAACTGAATTTATGCGGCGTACATGTGTTGCCATATAGAGACGTGCCGTTATAACATTCGGTATTTACTGGCGAGCAGGCAAATATTTGTGTGTTCAGTTACCGATACAAATAGGTCTGTAATTTTGCTTTAATAATACTAGTATTTGTTATTAGAAAATCAGTTGGCATTTATATTAATAAGTTGTGTGTGTGTGTGTTAGTGTGCATTGATAAAATTATAATGTAATCAATGTACCTACATAGATTTCAAAGTAACGTAAGGTACTTCTTATGGAGCGAACTGATGAGTCTAAGTTTTAATATTCTTGTTTTTTCAACTACGACAACGTGACGGCATAGGAATATAATATAGTAGGTATGCGCGCAATGAGGTCCTATCGACATCTTCGAAACTCAAGCCAGCCTTATGTGCAGGTGAGAACCTGCTGACTAACGGATAAATAACGTCATAGTTAAAAGAAGGAAAACAAAAAATCCTGCGCTAAAGGGTTTGGTTGAACTAAACTTGAGCGGTACTAAGTAACGGAACAAAATAGAAGCATAAGAAAGTATTTTTGTACAATGCTGCTTTCGTTACTTTGATTTTTATTGTAATGTGTGTGTACATAAACTAATAAATAAATATAAATAAAAGGTAAAAAGTGTAGCGCAGTGCGGTAAGATACATAAGTAAATAAATACTCTATCTGCCTACCTACAGCAACAAAGCTGGGAGCGTGTCTTCTTCGTGTTGCGATTGCTGTTTTGATTGAATGTTAGAAGTGAAATTGGCTTGTTGTTTAAATTTATATGAGCTGTGCTCTTCAAGTCGTGATCAGCGTGTAAGATCTTTTAACCCTGTCCACCGGAGCAATCAAACTTTCAATGTAAACGGGGATACATAGGTACTCCGTTGATGGTTAGGCCATTCATCCCAGTCAAAACACTGTAACTTAAATTAAATGTCTCATAAGTATTATATATTATGATGTAAGTTCTTTACTCACTCAACAGATATTACCAGTAAAATTACGACCCAAAAGCTTTGAAGAATAAATGCACGGTACTTAGACTGTCTAGAAACACAATTACCTTTATGAGAGATCCAAGATTAAAGCTCTTTTGAATTAAAATGATGCTTTATTAATTCAAGAGCGTAGTTACTGTGATATTAAGCGATTACAGGCCCTCCACCCAGTTACGACTTGAGCTGAGACATAAAACTCTCATCAGTGAGCTTTCGGGCTACATCAACTAAGGTACTGCTTAAATTTCCCATGCGAGGTCTATGCGAATTTGCGAGTCGTTAAACACTTAACTCGTCGTTGTGAAAACAACTAGACTTTAGTTTTGGACATAAATTATGGGTGGCTAGAAAGAAATATCTTCAAATCCTTGTGCCGCTGTGCGTGGTATGACCAAGTCCATATTAGTATCCTATTTACTTAATAGGTATTTTGATCAGAAATGGTGACCAATGAGTATCAAAGAAATGGTGAAACCAGGTCCATGGTTCATAGTTCTCTTTCATAATTACTTCAATAATTTTATTTCTTATATATACACTGTTTTTCGGATATAATTTCTTCTACATAAGATTAAAATAAAAACAAAACTCGACTGATATTTACCCGATATAAATTTTCGAAAATGCATTGCACAAATTTTAGTTTCGTGTAAAACCTAGATTGCTGTAGTAGAAGTATGAGTCTAAACAACTTATGACAACGACGAAGCAACAACCTAACATAATATAAGCCTGTGAGATCTAGACGACTGATAAACATGCATTTATATTTCAAAATACATATAATATTATACAGAGAAAACACCCACACTCCGAATCAAACATTTATGAATCAAACAAATATTTGGACCGAGGCGACTCAGGAGGAATCGAACCCGGGGACTCGGTGCGGCAGTCAGTTGCACTACGTATGCGCCACCGAAGCAGTCTTGCTAATCTATACTAATATAATTATTTTAAAGTTGAAGAGTTTGTTGGTTTGAACGCTAGGATATCGACTATTGGTTGGATTTCAAAAAATCTCAATTCACCCAAAAACTAGGTTTACAGTGGAGATACAAAGTGACAGGCAACTCCCGTTTCTCGATGTCCTAGTCGCAGCACGTCCTGACGGTACGCTCTCGCACTCTGTTTACAGAAAACCTACACACACAGACCGGTACCTTAATGCCTTCTCACACCATCATCCCAGACAGTTGTTATCGGTCATGACATCACTTATCAACAGAGCGCATGATCTCTGCGACACAGAGCACCTCGGTGTGGAACTAGATCACGTAACAACTGTTCTGAAAAAGAATGGCTATAGGGTCAATAACGCACAGAAAATAAAGCACAGACCTAGGGTAAGGCCGCCGGGAGTAGATAGATATCCAGCGTTTCTACCGTACGTAAGAGGGGCAACGGATAAAATTGGAGCCGCATTAAACAAATTCTCCATCAAAGCGGTAAATGTTCCGGCCACCAAAGTAGCAAACGTGATACGGTCTCCCAAGGATACAGTTCCATTCCAAACGCCAGGGGTTTATAAAATTGATTGCAGTTGTGGAAGCTCATACATCGGCCAAACAAAGAGAACCATTGCCGAAAGGGTCAAGGAGCACATATCTGCAGCTAAGAACCTCCAAACAAATAAGTCAGCTATAGCCGAGCACTTACTGAATGAAGGATCTAATCATTGGATCGAGCTTCACAATCCGAAGATCCTGTCTACCGACCGACATTACTACCCTAGGATGGTACGGGAAGCAGTGGAAATAAAGAAGCACAAGACTTTCAACAGGGAAGACGGATATAAGCTCTCAACAGCGTGGAAACCGGTGATTGGTCCCTTAAAGTCTCGAAATAAATTAGTGAACGCGTCCGCGGATACGGTCAGTGTTGTGTGCCGTGTGTTTCCACAAATTGACGATCTCGGGGGTACTTCGAAAACTCCCGACGCATAGCAGAATCTCCAGCCTACATGCACCAGTCGCCTCGGGACCACGATAGGTGTAACCCTGTCGAAACGTCGAGGAGAGTAAAGGTACCGAAACCTTTAATCTATACTTATAATAAATCTGTAGAAGTGAAAATTCTGTACATTAAAAATATAAAAAAAATAAATAGCATGGGGTGTTACTAGACCGACACCGAACCCAAAACTGTGATTAAAAAATTTTTTGTCTGTCTGTCTGTCTGTCTGTCTGTCTGTCTGTTTGTTCAGGCATCACGCAAAAACTACCGGTTCGATTACGATGAAACTTGGTATAATTATTCTTTTATATCCTGGGCACCACACTGGGTACTTTTTCATCCCGGAACAGTATGCTTATTATAAAATAAAAAAGGAACTTAAGTCGTATAAAGTTATTATCAATTATTGCTGAAACGGTTAAAGGTACGATGATGAAATTCAGAGTGAACGTTGTTTGTTACAATTTGAAAAAAGCAATTTTACCATTTTTGCAAATTTCACCTCCAAAGGTATAAAAAAGGAGGGTCAAGTTTGTATGGGTCAGCGCGATTCCTTGGTCCAATCTACTCAAAATTTGGCATATAGCATTATTAACATAATTGATGGAAGACGTGTTACTTATTTTATTGAAATTTATACGTTATCGACCTAAAAAGGGAATGTAAATTATTTTGGAGCTGATTTTCTGCGTAGTTGATATCAAAACTCCTTAAATACTCTTATTTTTGATTTAAATTACTTTTTATTTTCACACATTTGTGGAAGTTCAGTCCGATTGACATTGTCATTTTCATGATTTTGCTATAAAGTACATACTATCGGAAATATTATTGTTAAATTTTTTAAATTTTGTATAACAAAAATAAATATGTGAAAGAAGAAGAAAATTCGAAGATGGCTTGCCAGGAATAATGAAAGACCACGCTTCAGGTAGTGTCCACTGTGCATTAGAATGAAAGATTGCCAGCAGTCCTAAGCGACTGGTCATGGAAGGTATGAACTTTATTCTATAGTGCTGGCTGCAATCGGTGCAGGACACAGACTCACTAAGTCTTTGTAAAATACGGGAATGGCCTCTACGAAGATTACATTTGAGAAGTAAAAAGAGCCATTAAAATGAACATGAACGCATAGAAGAGGAAATTGACATGGTTATTAAGTCTTGGTTGGACCATCTGTATTATGAGGACAAAGTCTACCGTAGTTCGGTTTTTCCATACGTCGTTGGCTTACAGTATGACTGGGACTAGCTGAAGAAGGAACTAAGTTACGATGTCAATTGCTTAGAAGAGAAGTTAAGTCAAGTAGTAGTCTAGCCAATGAATTAAGAAATGTATTTAATAAATAAATTTACATAACTCATATAATATGTATTATGAATTTGTTAATCAGAAATCTATCTATCTAACTACTATTACGAATACGAATGTTTGTGAGTGTGGATGTTTGTTACTCTTGCACGCTGTAACGGCTGAACGGATCTGACTGAAATTTGGTACCTACAGAGATAGGTTAGAGACAGTGTAGGAACCAAATTTCACTCAGGCGAAGCTGCGGGCATCAGCTAGTTAATAATAAAATAGTGCCACGCGAAATCCCGTTATGTATAAAAATATGTGTTCAACGCGTGTTAGTTTAAAACAAATGATATCCTTCTTTATACGCAACCACACCCTAAAGCGGAACCCCCTCAACAGTCCTCTTGTGACATACTGCTAAGTCAACTTTTCGGCAGTGTAACATTGTTAAGCAACGAATGAAAAATCTATTAATTCGTATTACTATTTCAATTAGTTTATAACGGGTGTTTTTTTTAGAGGTATAGAACTTTAAGTTGGCATAACTGTTTTAACTGGCGGTATTATTATCAGCTGTAAAGTGATTTATGTTTAGTTTGGTTGGGCATTTCAACATGAATAGACTGAAGCCTGAACAACGCTTCCAAATTGTGCAAATTTATTTTGAAAATATTGGTTCTGTCCGTAATGCGTATCGTGATTTTCATAAGCGAATTTTGTTTAGCGGTGCCGCTCACTTTTGGTTGAATGGATACGTCAATAAACAAAACTGCCATATTTGGGGTGAAGATGATCCTTAAGTGTATGTTGAGACACCGTTACATCCAGAAAAACTGACTGTGTGGTGTGCTTTATAGGCTGGTGAAATAATTGGTCCGTACTTCTTTAGAAACGATGCTGACCAGAACGTTACAGTCAATTGTGACTGCTATAGAGCGATGATTACTGACTTTTTTGTTCATCAATTGAACAACCATGATGTGCTGTAGTAGTGGTTTCAACAAGACGGCACAACATGTCACATAGCTCGTGCCACAATTGATTTATTGAAGGAAACGTTTGGTTACCGCATAGTTTCGCGTTTTGGACAAGTGGATTGGCCTCCAGGGTCGTGCGATTTTACGCCACTTGACTATTTTCTGTGGAGATATGTGAAGTCGCTCGTCTACGCCGATAAGCCCGAAACGATTGACCACTTGGAGGACAACATTCGGCGCGTTATTGTCGATATACGGCCAAAAATGTTGGGAAAGTCATCGAAAATTGGACCTCTAGATTAGACTACGTCCGAGCCAGCCGTGGCGGTTATTTGCCAGAAATCATATTTTAATTATAATGCCAGAAGATTTCCTTTCGAATAAAGTCATTTTCATATCAATAAAAACAATCACCTTCGTTTTATTCCATTTCAAAGTTCTATACCTCTAAAAAAAACACCCTTTATATCTTAAAAACTATTTTAATAGGGATGTTGTTGAAAGCGCCATCTGCCGACAAATTGTCACATTAAGAGTAGCGCGGGTTAACTCGCCAAGTAGGTAAATGACGTAGGACGTAGGGACGATCTTCGCCGCCAGAGGCGCTGTTCAATTCTATAAATAGGAGTGCACGCGCAGTTTCGGCGAACACATCACAAATTTAAAAATAAAGTACAATCGCGAAAGTATCAGTAAATATAAATATAAAATATAAAAATAAAATCATCAGTATATAGGGAGCGAAATTCTCCCTAGGTGAATAATTGTCTAGCGGCAAACGACGAGTACCCCATCCTTGGGTGAGTTAAATTGTGTATAACGTAATCTAATTTTTAAACTGTGAAAATTAACGGTTGATGGTCCACCCTGTTATAAGGGGGTAGTTAAAGGAGTGTGAAAAAAACGCTTTGTAAAATTAGTTCTGTAAGCAGATATTGTAAGACCTCGCGATTCCCGCAGCTGCTCATAGCAGACGGGAACCAGCTGGTCCTTGGGGAATATGCAGGGGTTCAAACTAACGCCCAGTCTGGAACATTCCAGGGTTCACCCTACGGGTTCTAAGAAGCATCGTTCACCCTACGGGTTACAAGAAATATCGTCCACCCTCCGGGTTCTACAAAAACGTTCACCATCCGGGTTGAGAGGAGCTCACCCTCTGGATTTGCTCTCCGGGTTAAGAACACCGTGCGGTTCTACGTTGTGGACGGCACGGCTACATCAGCAACTGCAGCATACTTCAGGAAGGCCAAACCCAAGATAAGTCAGAACCCTGCGAAGACCATCGGAAATCGCGAACCACTTGCTACTTGACCACAACCCACGAACCCGAGTTTCTATTGCAATAAATCGTCAGTTATAACTTTAATCCTCTTATCATTTCTCTCTTCTTTTCTTTTCCTGAAAGCCATCAGCATTTCAGTTGCGCCCATATCGTGGTTTCAAGTAGCGAGAAAGCGATTTCCGACGGGAGTCGGGAGGTCATAGTAATAAGATATTTTGAGTTGTGTAAAATAGTCTTAAGAGTGCCCGTTAGCGGGGTAGTTTCCCTCAAAATTAATACAACTACCCAGGAATTTGGCTCTCCTGACCTCTGCTGCCAACTTGTTCTTTCCGGCTTATTTTGTGTTTTTTTATTAAGTTTAGACAGATTTCGGCAAAAACAAGAACAAGGCCAAATTTGAATTTTTATCAACATAATTGTAAATCTTCCAAATTTTAACGGTCCCCATTTTATTTTTCACACCCTCTATATTTATTTTATGGTGGAATATTTTTTAAGAAATTACAGTAAAAGTATTTTTTTCAATTTTAAATATTACTTTGTTAAAGTTCTGAAGTAAAACTTCTAATTTGAAACGATTACATTAATTTTCGTAAGTGAGTTGTATAGCATATATTCGTCGTAAAAAGTAGTCAAAGTATAAAACCACCACAATTTTTATTTTTACGGCGTCAAACCGCCTCAATTTGTGTATTATATTATTGTATTTCCTATATGTGAATTTACAGCGAGACCAACAGCCGATAATTACACTTCTGGGTAACAATCCCTATTGAATTTTCACTTTAGTAAAACGGTAGAACAAATATTTCACGAATTTGCAGTTCAAGTAAATAACAGAAGAATTATAATTGTTTTCACTTTTCAAATTGCGTTGAACTCTGATACACTGAAAATAAAACTGTAAAAAAAGCATTCCAAACGTAAATTACGCATTGAATACACTCTTGCCAAAAACAACTTTGAAATAGTAACTTTGATTCGTGTTTCGAAAAACAACGGCAGATTTTGCTTTCATAACGTTTACGACTAAGTTAATTTCCTAGCTCGATAGTAGCGGAAATTTTTTTTTCTTTATAAACTGTGGGTGGAAGTGAATAAAATACACTCCTGATACAAACAGTTTGATACAAGATATTTCCAGAATCGTCCAAGTGCGAATCGCTTTTGACGCGATTCGAAATATTTAAGGGTTCCGTAGTAGTAAGGAACAATTTATATAAAAAAAATTGTTAGTACGATATAGATTATTTCCAGAACCGTCCAAGTGCGAATCGCTTTTGACACAATTCGAAATATTTAAGGGTTCCGTAGTAGTAAGGAACTATTTATAAAAAAAAATTTAGTTGGTACGTGTTAACGTACAATCAACTATTAGCACGTTCGCGGGAACAGTTACTTTTCAATAAAAATAATATTAGGGTCGAAAATTGCATTAAACGATTAAAACTGTCAAACATTTATTTAAATTCATCAACCAATCATCATACACTTCATTTTCACTACTTACTACTTCTGGTTAGATTAACTTCAAACACAGACAGACACACAGACAATTAATATCTAGAAGGGTCCAATTTATTATTTGAGCAAAGGAACCCTAAAAGGAAGTATTTCCAGAATCAAGTATTTCATAATACAAATATACAGTTTCCACAGGGGTTCAATTTGTAATTCGGTTCACCGAACCCTAAAAAGAACAAATTTTTATTCGTTATTCCGCGGGTGGGTCGAAAAATATTCACATTCCTCAATATTACAAAGACGAATACAGATAACGGTAAAGGCCGTAGCACACTGCGCTATGATGCGTTTGCGAATAGTGTATATGTATAGCATATCATTACAGATACACAAGTTTATATATTTGGCATTAGGGCCAACATTATTTACTTCGTCATTTATTAGGGTTGACATAATAGTCACAACAGTCTACTACTAAGGTTGCGAATAAGCACTTAGTTTTTATTTTATTTTGTTAAACGGCTAAATAGCCTAGTTATTAGTTAGGGACACTACACACTACTTCCAAAGAACTATACATAACACAAACACATGCCGTGTTCGTCATGGGGACATAGGGGTTAACTAGCATCACGAAGGATTCTGCAAGTAATTTATTTGCTATCACATTTCGGTTTCATGGTTTAGTTGAGAGATACTGTTAGTTGGAAGCATGGGTCTATCCCTAACAAGAGTTTGTCGATTACTGTTAGTTGGCAGCATGGTCTTGCCCTAACAGATTTATGTTGGAGGTTGTTTACTGTTGCGAGGAAGCATGAGTCTTACCCGAACAGATTTATGGTGTACTGTTATTTGGCAGCATTTGTCTTGCCCTAACAGTCTTAGGTGTAAGTCACCTTTATGTTTATCTTCGTTATATGGCTACTCCTACCGCTCGGAAGCTAAAGGCTTGCCCTGGGGGATAGCTCATCCTATGATTCGGAAGTGTCACACTAGCCCTAGTAGGATGTTCTTCTCTGGGACGGTCGTATAAATCCCAGCCTTCAGCGAAAAGCCTTATTATACACACCCCACTTTCAGGCGGTGCGTTAATACGCACCGCCTGATTCGAATCGCGTCAAAAGCGATTCGCACTTGGACGATTCTGGAAATATCTTGTATCAAACTGTTTGTATCAGGAGTGTATTTTATTCACTTCCACCCACAGTTTATAAAGAAAAAAAAATTTCCGCTACTATCGAGCTAGGAAATTAACTTAGTCGTAAACGTTATGAAAGCAAAATCTGCCGTTGTTTTTCGAAACACGAATCAAAGTTACTATTTCAAAGTTGTTTTTGGCAAGAGTGTATTCAATGCGTAATTTACGTTTGGAATGCTTTTTTTACAGTTTTATTTTCAGTGTATCAGAGTTCAACGCAATTTGAAAAGTGAAAACAATTATAATTCTTCTGTTATTTACTTGAAGTGCAAATTCGTGAAATATTTGTTCTACCGTTTTACTAAAGTGAAAATTCAATAGGGATTGTTACCCAGAAGTGTAATTATCGGCTGTTGGTCTCGCTGTAAATTCACATATAGGAAATACAATAATATAATACACAAATTGAGGCGGTTTGACGCCGTAAAAATAAAAATTGTGGTGGTTTTATACTTTGACTACTTTTTACGATGAATATATGCTATACAACTCACTTACGAAAATTAATGTAATGTATGTGTGTGTGTATGTTAGTGTGCTGTGTGAATGAGGTGATGCTGGGTCTAGCTAAGAGTCGGCCTTAACCTCAATGAAACCAACTCGCAGGTTGTATTTAGGTGATTCTGAAGAACTTTATGGGACAGAAAGAGAAAAGACGTATTTGAGGCTTTGGGTTGAAGGTTCAGGATTACCTGAACCTTCAACCCAAAGCCTCAAATACGTCGCACCTACTATCTCTGTGTTTTAAAGTTATGGATGCGACTTCCTGCAAATAAAATAAAAAATAATAAGCCAAGTAGTGAAGAACGGGTCCGTACAGTTTCACACAAGATGTCAAAGCTTTTTTAAATGGCTAAGATGGCAGGCAAGCATATGGTTTGCCTACCACATCGCCAGTGGTCACCATAGCCTATGGCGTATACGTTTGCCAATTCTAGCAAACAAGCTGTAGTTATAATATGTAGTTGTGTTGCTAAGTCTGCAAAAACGTTTCAAGACTCCTACGAGTATTGTTAAACCGTAGGTGTCTGTTAGAGATGTAAAATGACTGAATCTGACCAGTCACGATTGTCAAAAACCGTATTTGACCGGTCATTTATTGTCAAATTCAATCAATTTGACTTAAACTTACTATTAATTCTAACTATTAAAGTGACTAAATATGCCAATTTTTCTCGACAGGGGGCACCATTTCAGTATAATCTATCTTCTATACTTATAATAAAACTGTAGAGGGTCGAGAGTCTGTACATGGAAGATATTTTGAAAATTTTAATTGTAGGGCGTTCTTTGATCGATACTGAACCCGGAAATGTAATTTAGAATTTTCATGTCCGTCTGTATGTCGGTCTGTATCCCGAATAAGTATCACGCCGAAACTACTGAATCGATTCGACGACGTGATCGACGAGGAAGGTTCTAGGATACTTTTGATCCCGATATTTTGCGCGGTTCCTTTGGGAGAGGGGATGAAAGACAAAACGGGTTTTTAGTTGTAACTTCTCAATGCGTGGTCCGATTCCAAATTTTTTTGAGTGTTATAGAGGGAGTACTTCAAGAAGTCTTTTACACAAGTTTCAATGCTGAGAGTTTCGTAGTTCAGGAATTAGAGACATCTTAACTTTCACAAAACCTACAATTCAAGGATTCCTTTTGAATGTGATGGTAAATTTAAACTGGCGTGTTGACTTAATCATAAAAGAGCTTAATGATTAAGGCTATTGTAAAATAATTCAGGACTGAATTGTTTTAGAATGGACCTAATATTTAAGCTCTTTTATGATTAAGCAAACAGGGCAGTTTCATACACTTCCATGAGTCTATTGAAAAAATATCTGTCCCTTTATTCACCTTATGTGGCGTAAACGAAGTTGCGCGGGTCAGCTAGTCTATACATATGATAAAACTGTAGAGGGTAGGGAGTCTGTACATGGAAGATATTTTGAAAATTTTAATAGGAGGGTGTTCTCTAATCGATACTGAAGCCGAAAATGTAATTTAAACTTTACATGTCTTTTTTTTTTTTTTTTTATTTTACGTGAGGGAAAATCCTCATGGATGTTATGCCGGACTCCTACCGACTAAAAAACCTCACGCAACGCCCAACAGCCTATGGTTGTGAGCCCCGGGTAAGCCCTCGGAAGGATGTCCCAGGACTCCCAACAGACCTACAGCCGCCTCTGCAGCCTCGCCCAGGGGGTGGTTCGGGTGCTAATCCGCGTCTTTGGGGGTGGGTTGCGGGTGTGATCCCGCTTCTAAGGGGGGTCGTGCGTGAGTTCCTCACGTCACGCTGCCGTCATGGGCCTGCTTCTGTAAGGACGGTGAGCGACTCTCTCACCGTCCTCAGACCCCCGGTCATGGAGGCCGATAGTCCTCGGCGAAGACACGTCGGCGGCGTCCAGGCCGCCGACTGCGGAACTCAGGGGGAAGAGTTCTCTCCCGTACCCGCCCCGCCGCCTCTTTCACGAGCATGACCTGCTCGCAGAAAGAGGCGGCGCAGTCCCACTTACTCCCGCTGGAGAGCATGGCTCGCACCATGGTCTCGAGCGAGAGAGTGTCCACGTCCAGACCCACTACGAGGACCTGGCGCTGTTGCGCCCACGCAGTGAAACTTTACATGTCTGTCTGTCTGTCTGTATCCCGAAAAAGCATCACGTCGAAACTACTGAACCGATTTGAATGATACCTAGTACATTTTGAAATTATAGCCCGAGGAAGGTCTCCAAAACTCCAAAACTCCAAAATTCCAAAAGTCCAAAAGTCTAAAGTTCAAAACTCCAAAATTCCAAAAGTTCAAAACTCCATAAGTATAAAAGTCGAAAAGTCCAAAGTCCAGAAGTTCAAAGCTCCAAGAGTCCAAAGTCTAAAACTCTAAAACTCCAAAACTCCGAAACTCCAACTCCAAAAGTCCAAAAGCCCAAAACTCCAAAAGTCCAAAAGTCCAAAAGTATAAAAGTCCAAAAGTCCAATAGTCCAAAAGTCCATGAGTCCTAAGTCCAAAAGTCCAAAACTCCATAACTCCAAAACTCCAAAATTCCAAAAGTCTAAAGTCCAAAAATACAAAACTCAAAGGTCCAAAAAGTTCAAAAATAACATGCAAAACATATCTGACCTCTTTATTAGGCAAGTACTCTCTTTTATTATTCTGAATGCAAGGAGGCCGCTTCTCTTAAAAAACATCAATCTGGTAGGTACCTTCTAAATAGGTTGTTTATAATATTTTGTTCTGAAGCTGGCAGAATATAATAAAAAAAACGACCAGCGCCATCTATTGATAAAATCACTATTTAAAGCTATTTTATTCTTATTGCTGTTATGATAAAAGTGTATAAAGTAGCCTAAAACCATCACTGAATCCTATTGTATATCGTGTCTAATTTTGAGCTCAGTCGATTCAGTAAATTTTGAGTTTTTAATAGATACTTAAACGCACACAACATTTTTATATATATAGAAGATTAGTATCTAAATCTCTACTCTCTACTACTATTATAAATGCGAAAGTAACTCTGTCTGTCTATCTTTCTGTCTGTCTGTTACGCTTTCACGTCTAAACTGCTGAATCGATCGAGATGAAATTTGAAATAGAGATAGTTCGAGGCCTTGGAAGGACATAGGCTACTATTTAACCGACTTTTCCGACCGATTTGACCGACAAAATGATTGACTTCTGAGCGAACTAAGCCGCGGGGAACAGTTAGTAATATACTATATACATTTCATTTCGTAGGCAGAGATTTGAGATTTACTTATAAATAATATTTGAACGTTGTCATGGAAAACATGATTCGTAATCTCTTTGTTGCATTCTTTCAAAGATTCTTTTGAAAACAAAACTGTACTATTCACTGAGTGGAATTTTTTCAAGATAAAAGTCAACGGAGCAGAAATGTTCGGCGAAAGAATATTTTCTACGCTTTTTAATTATGTTTTACGAAATATGTTGTGGTTATACCTATAAAGCGCCAGATTTTTATCATCCATAGTCAAATTAAAGTTTCCATTACATAGTTTTACACACACATTTCTATTAGTGTTTCTTTCAAAGCTCATTATTAACAGCCTCTACTATTAAACTAGTATTATAGTTATACATAATTTATGTGGAGATAATATGATGTGTGTGAACAGATATTGTTTAAATTCGAAAAAGGCAGAAGTGGAGTATCATAGACAGATTTGACTAATCGATCGTGGACCCTATAGAGCTTTAGCTATTTACCGAAAAAAATGACGTACTCTCAATAGAAACGCATTTGTGCGACTACTAAATTTAACGTTGGTGGGGCCGCGGGCGTCCCTGGTGTAATGGTAACACATTTAGGCTGAGCGCAGATCATAGTCACGACAGTTTTAAGACAGACTTGCCTCACATAGACAAGTCTGTTTTAAAATTAGAACGAAACTGTTCTGTCTACGACACGTCGCACACCTTAGACAAAACTGTTTTGTCTACGATACGCATCACACAAACATCGTGGGTAGGTACTGTTCGTACTGCCGGACGTGTTATATGGCATAACCGCGTACTGGTTCAGTACCCAGTACGCGACAAAATTTTGCAGGACCCAGGACCTTTTTCGGACGCGATATACGGCTCGGGCGCGTACAGTCGACGTTCGGCCGCGTCCGAGTCCGAGATAGAATATATTATACTATCTGTGGTCCGAGCGACCGGGTGACCGGATTGATGCACGCTTGGGAACATTTTGTTCCGTAGTGTATCTCAACTTAAAGCGTACGAGTAGTAAGTAACGAATACTGTTAATGTTATATGAATACTTGAGGCACGCCTGCCAGCTTATTGGGCTCAGGAGATGGTCAAGCGACTTGTGTCAATATCAAGTGTACATACACGTCGATACATACACACACGTGCAAAGAAATCATGCACGCTGAAGCTACTTTAATTCATATTTTAATTGACTTTTCAAGTGCATATTGACCATATAAGAGCCCATTAGTCGAGGCACGTGTAGTACCTGCCAGATAATAATACATTAATCGAATAATATTTATTATAATGATAAATTGAGAAAAAGTGACATATTTTATTTTTTTAATTATCTCGAAAACGGTGCGTGCTATCGTAAAAATAATGGCAATTTTGACCCCCCTTTGAAAAGCCCCATTCACAAAATATACATTACGAATAACGATTTTTTGTACCATAAAGGTGGCATAATGTTGCCTGTAGGTTTATTGGTTTGATATCAATCGTCAAAAAGGGTCCATGCTGGCAGTGTTGCAGTCATCCTCATCAGCTAGCAGTTTCATAGAAAAGAATGATTACAAGGTAGTTTTTTTTCTAAATCTTGTATATCGAAAACCGTGCGTGATATCCTGATATCGCAAATACAACAAAATTTTCATCCCCTTTAAGAAAACCCCAACCATAAGGGGCAAACACATACAAACATAAGTGACCCTTGCCCGCCCCCCCCCCTTATTTTTTGCAAAGCGGGAATTTATGAAGGTCAACAAACCTGTCACAAAAATCAGTACGCTGTATGTACTTGTACGAAAGATCGGGTACTGGTCCGGGTACTGTTCGAATGCCATATGGCACGGTTAGGAAAGCTATGCTATATGTCAGGACATCATCGGGTACTGTTTTGCGCAAGTCTATAGGAAAGGGGGGCCCGCCGCTAGACAGTTTCGTCTTTGATGTGCGCGCCCGCATGCATATAAAAGGGAAGCCGACAAACGTTAGTCAGACTTGTCGCCTTGTAGGTAAAGACAGCTTTGTCTAAGAGACGTTTTGTTCGAAGTGTGCGCCTCTCTATTGATCTCGTAAAGAAATAGTCTGTCTTAAGACAGTCGTGTCTCCAATGTGCCCTCAGCCTTATAGTCAAAATGGGGTTTGTTGTAACGATATCTTTGATAATCGTGATGTAACGTGACTAAGTTGAGTAGTAAAAAATAACAAGTTGCCTAATCTGCTACTCTCTGATCACTAATAGAGAGTGTTCCAAAATTAACACAAGATTTGAATTTGACTGTACATGTGCAGTAAAGTGTTTGTAGCCCCAAATCAAATCTGAAGACTAAAAAACAATGTTTTCATTTATTTCAAATCTGGCCTTTATTTTGGGACACCTTTATAATTTTTTACTAAATATAATTCTAAAAATAATTATATGGGTACGGACATATTTTTTTGTATTACTGAGAGAACTGATCGTCAATATACCCCATTAGTATCGGCACACTGTTTATAGCACAGCCGATTAGATTTCATCGGTGTTAGGCAAGCAGCCAGATAGAGATTGACTGGACAGGGCACCTTTCTGCAATAATAAATATCGAGGAGAAACGCAGCATAAATGACCGAGGATGTTGTGATGCGTTGGGTGCTTTCCAAAATGCCTGAACGGGCATGCTCTATTATTATAACTTCTGATAAATAAGAAATTGGTGGAATGATTATAGTCTAGAATAATACACAGACTACTTTTTATTCCGGGTTTCTACAGAAACAGGAAGAATTTCCATGCAGGCAGAGTCGCGGGCGCCATCTAGTTTGTTTATATAGATGAAAGATATTAGACACACTCTCACACTGCCACATTTCATTAAGTTTGAGTAATATTGTATTAATAACAGTAAAATCATTAACCATATTCAATAGACATAAGTGAGAATATATCAGTATAATTGAATTGTGCGGTTTCAGTTGATACGGCACAGTGTTTTCGTGTGGAAGGGTGGTAATAGTGTGCCATAAAGTTAGAGCTTAGTGATTTTGTTATATGTGAACTTTTGTTTTATTAATCTTAATTTGTATCATGAATATTCATTTATTTCGTTGTAATGGTGTGGTGACTCAAGTAAATTCCTAACCATATATATTGCATCGTTATCGTATTAAGTTTTTCCAAGACAGAATACACCCCGTTATGGTGAATATATGTATTTTAATGTGTTTTGTTTATAAGTACTTAAAATACAATGAAATTCTTGCGTAAAAACTTGAAAATTGAGACCTTTATATTTTTTTTAACGTGAGGAAAATCCTACATGGATGCTTTTTTATTATAAGTGTTATCCACATTTAGTTTATAAGTGTTATCCACAAAATTAATTAATCTTGTACTCTTTTTACTATTTTATTTACTAAAGTCTGTTTATTGAAAAAGGAAATCCGTTTCATTTTATGTCTCCTGAACCAGTTTCCATGGGATGCATAGGCAAAAAAATTTCGTTTTAGGAAATAAATTTCAAGTGTGTGTTGTTTTTTGATGTGAGGGAAAATCCTCGTAGGATGCCATGCCGGACTCTCACCGACCAAAAAACCTCACGTTACGCCCAACAGCCTATGGCTGAGAGCCCCGGGTAAGCCCTCAGGAAGGATGTCCCGTGACTCCCAACAGACCCACGGCCGCCGATGCTGCCCCGCCCAGGAGGTGGCCCGGGTGCAATCCCGCGTCTATGGGGGGCTTCGGGTGTGACCCCGCTTCTCAGGGGGGGGGGCGCGCGCGAGTTGCCCACGTCACGCCGCCGTCATGAGCCCGCCTCTGCAAGGACGGTGAGCGGCCCTCCCACCGCACCGTCCTCAGACCCCCGGTCATGGAGGCCGACAGTCCTCGGCGAAGACACGTCGGCGGCGCCCAGGGCGCCGACTGCGGAACTCGGGTGGGAGAGTTCTCTCCCGCAATAATTCTACATTTATATAGATACTATACTATATACATACTATAATACATAAAAACGCAAAATAAGACATCTAATAGGTACGCGCCTATTAGATGTCTTAAAAGGTGATTGTTTTCGAACGTTTCGACTATAAATCAACTAGTGTCGGATAAGTTCACCGTTATCAATTTTACGGAGCCATTAATCATCTCTGAAGTTAAGAGCACAAACAGTGCTTATTCGTGGGCATAGAGCGGAAAAGTCTTTTTGAACAAATGGCTGGTCGCGTTCAGTCTTCAGTGTTCATTATATTTATAGTGTAGTTACAGCTAAGTTATTTTTCCTGAAGAGGATACAAAGCTAAATATGTGGAACACGATCACGTCTTGTATGAAGTACTTGAGGTATCTGATCCGGTAGGGGTATTATGGAGCGGTAGTGTAGCGATTTTACGGTCCAAGGTCCTATATGGCACAGAAAATGGATTAAAACGTGGGGATAGTAAACCTAACGGCAGAGTTGCAGTGCTGTGACCTTCTTAGTGTGGCACCTCCATGAGATCCGGAAGGAGGAAAGCTTGCACTGCGAATTAGAAAGGCCAGCTTCAAAGGTGATCATGGAGGAGTGGAAGAACTCATCATGGAGAATTGTTGAAAAAGGCACTACGGTAGTTTTAGTTAGTTCCGTACCGTCTGATTCTTCCACTTACTGGGCACGATTGCGTGCTTTAAGGTTCCAGAATTTTCTATCGCCATATCAGCTGTAATACAATACAATGCCAGAACCAGCCCGTAATGCCCATGCCATCATTAGTTCACCTCGCTCTATGATGTATAATGTTATATTTATTTAACAAGAAATATAACGAATATTTCATTAAAAAACATTACCCTCCTGTCTTCGGCAGTTCGGGTTTAAGAAGAAACTTTAAATTATAGGTCTCTAGTAATTTATACATTGTACTAACACACGAAGGTCACAAGATAAAGGGCATTGTCTTTTAATCCGGACAAAAAAGAAAAAAAGTATGTATACGTAGGTATATGTCCGGTTCACTAAGAACCTTATTTCGTCATACAAAAGGGCCCGTGCCTTGGAATAATGAGGTTCTCGCAAGAGTACACTACTTGAGCTTCGTTCCTCCTATTTCAAACTCGACTTTACAGCTCCAAGATATGAGATGTGGAAAAAACTTTTAGCAGACTCTTTTGTTGAGTTACACTTTATTACACCTCTTGTGTATTTATCGTATGGCTCATGAATACTCGTAAACTAAGTATGGATAAAATTGTAGGTGAATTTTGCAAAGAACCCCTATCGTTCTTATTTGTAGAAATGTGGAATAAGGTGTTTAAGTCTGTAATTTTTTTGATTAGATATATCAAAATAACAATGTGAGAACAATCCTACTAATATTATAAACTAGCTTCTGCCCGCGACTTCGTTCGCGAATTGATTTAAACAAATAACCAATCTACTTGACCTGTCCAATGCCTGGGTCTTCTATTAAAACATACGTCAAGCTGTATTATCATTTCCGCCGAACCGATTTTAATGAAACATACAGCGTTATTTAAATAAAAGAAATACCTACAAAATCCTAATAGTACAGTTATGATCAATTCACTGCAGTTTGCTCCAACCCCGAACAAATAAACAAACGAACTGACACGAAGAAAAAAGTTATAGATTTGGACTCTGAAAGAGGGGGGGAAGTAGTGTGCCTTCACGAAGAGCGTTACCTGTGCTCGGGCCCTCCCCGTAAGTAGCGGCGAAAGCGAAAACGCGAAACAAAACACTACCGATGAGTGCCGACAGGGCTAGGGCGTCCCCCCAAGGCGACGCGTACCGGTATGCCCCCGTCGGTACAACTGCATGCGCACGCGGCGAAGGGGGCCGCCACCCTTCACGCAGCGCCAACTCTGGCGGGATGCGAGGAGCCGAGTGCCGGATAGGCACGTGGAATGTGCGTGGTGGTATGGAAGGTAAGATGAATGAATTGATCGATGTAATGAAAGAGCGATGCCTGGATGTATTGTGTGTCACAGAGACTAAGCGGAAGGGGAGCGGCATCGACGATCTTCCTGGCGGAATAATTGCTTTGTGGTCCGGAGTGGACCAAGAGGATCATGCCAGTAAGGGAGTGGGTGTCTTGCTCTCTTCCCGTTTGGCCTCTGGAGTGAAAGATTATGGATTGGTAGGCCCAAGACTCCTGTGGGTACGTATAAAACTGGGGATCACGAGAGTTTTTTTGGTCGCAGCCTATGCTCCCGTCAGCTCGGCTAATCCCCAAGTGCTCGCGGAGTTCTGGGAATCCGTTAGGGACGTCCTCGATTTGGCTGACGGGAATGAAAAGTTGATCATGTGTGGTGATTTGAATGGATGGGTGGGGACCAAGCGAGATGGCTTCGATGCTGTCCTTGGTCCGTATGGAGATAAGAGAGCGAATGATGCTGGTAAGTCAATCTTAGACGTATGCTTGGAACGAGACCTCCTTGTGGCGAACAGTTTATTCCGTCACAAAGGAGAAGAAGGAAGAAAAAAGTGTGATTGATCTGATTTTGATAGACAATCGTCTTCGACAGGCTATAAGGGATACAAGAGCCTACAGAGGCCCCACTCTTGAAACTGATCACTACCTGGTGGTAAGCCGGTTTGTTGGTCTTTTCAAGAAGTGGAGGCACTGGCGAGTGCGTGTCCCTTTCGGAGACTATGAAAGGATAAAGAGTGAAAAACTGGAAGATGAAAGCGTAAGGAGTATGTATGTTGGCTTAGTCAGTGAAAGGCTTGCAAATGCGAGCCTTTCCGACTTAGATGTGGATGAATGCTGGAATATTATGAAAGAAAGTATAGTGGATAGTGCAAAAGAAGCATGTGGGAGTGCAAAGAGACATGAACATTCGAAAGGTGATGCCTGGTGGGATGCAGAAGTTCAATCCTGCGTAGCAAGAAAGAAGAAAGCGTGGTTGGATTATGTCTCATCTTTGCAACTGAATGACAGTATGAAAGACACGAAGAAAGAAATTTACCGCCTCTGCAAGAATGAAGCCAAAGCTTTAGCGAAAGAGAAGCGTGAAGGAATAAATATGATTGCGGAAGAGAAGCTGACGAGGAACTTCGAGACGAATACCAAACTCTTTTGGAGGGAGGTCAAGAAGTCTCGGAGCTGTTCGTCAGTTTCCAGAATGGATAAGATAAAGAGCAAAGCTGGGGACATTCTTGCGGACCCCTTAGAGGTGTTAGAGCGGTGGAATGAGTACTTTGGAGAAATGTATGAATATCTCCCGGATGCGGGCACTGCGAGGGAGGCGATGACTGATCTTGCGGTGCAAGCATCAAGCGGAGATATTACTTTGGAAGAGATTGAATGGTCGATACGAAGCTTGAAAAATGGAAAGTCTGCGGGAATTGATAGGATATCTGCTGAAATGATCAAATTAGGTGGTCCTTGCGTCCGGGACGCCTTCTGGTCATTGAGCAATCTATGCTGGAAGACTGGAAGGGTCCCAATGGACTGGAGGCGTGCTATCGTCGTGCCCTTGTATAACCCTTAAGTGCATGATTTTTTATTTAGTTATAAAATAAATATTTCAGTATAGATTTTGAGTCATAAATAAAGGGAAAAATAATAAAAAAAATCTTGGTTTGATTAAAAAGTATATTTTTGAAAAAATACAGTTTGTAGACATTTGGCTACATTATGCGTCTAGGGAAAAACAAATAACAATGCGGTAGGTGAGATCAAAATCTAATAACTTATAATCCTAGTGGTTATTTATGTATGTAACGCAGCAAAACAATTTCTGTCTTTAGTATGACAAAGGGCCACCTGACACTTGATACATTCTGTGCGTGAAAACCCCTCACATCCTTGTAATTTGCACCTATTTTTTGTATCACACCTTCTCTCATTGTGATCAATCAACCCCGTCAGTTCTATCATCTTTAGGTGGAACAGGCTTCATAGGTCCTCAGTGCTTTTTAGCATCAAATTCTGCATTCTCACGCTGGAGACCATGGTGAGGGCCAAGGTCTCCAGCGGGGGAAAGTGAAACGCTGTTGCGTCTTTTTGCAAGCAAGTTATGCTCGAGAAAAAGGCAGCAGGGAGGGAGCGGGAAAGAAATCTCCTTCCCGGGTTCCGCAGTCAGCGATGGGGTCGTCGCCGGTTGCTTTACGCCCAGGACTACCGGCCTCCATGACCGAGGGTCAGAGAAGGGCGAGTTGGCTGCTCGTCGTCCTTACAGAATCTGACCAAGACGGTGGCATGTCTCTTCGCCACTAATAGTAGTGGCATAGCACCCAATTATCCCCCCAGACCCTCACAGACGCGGGATAGTACCCGATCCATCTAGGCGAGGCCGCGGTGGTAGTCTGCCGGGAACCCTGGGACATCCTTCCGAGGGCTTGCCCCGGACTCCCGGCCCTAGACTGTTGTAAGGCATTGTATAAAACCATACAATGGTACCAATCGGTAGGTGTCTTATACAACACCCAAGAATTTATAGCCGACATGACATGTCCATCATGTGATAAAAAAGCCGAAGATAGCATTTTCTACTTTTTATTCACATCCTATACCTTCCTAAGAAACTGTCAATGAGGTCTACTCCGCCCATATAGGCACTGTAGTCCTTTATGATTTTTGGGATAATTATGGTTTATTTGAGATGAGGTTTCCGCCACAGGTTCCGCCGTGGATGCACCACCTGACAAGTGCTCCTCTTCATAGAATATGGGAGGGTCTTCTTTATTATTCAAGGATTGATCTTCCAGTTCATGCAATAAGTGCCCTAAATTTGAATAATAATCGATATTATCATCATCGAAATCTACACCATCTTCGAAGACCTCACCGTCATGTAAAGCAGCAAGAGCTGGCTCGATTTCTTTTTCTGCCAGCGAGCCATACATGCTGAAAAGAAAAGCGAAATAACCAAAATACCAAAACTATACCCAAATAGGCAAAATAAAGCAAACGCATGGTGTAGACATTTGGCAACATACATAAAAATCAAGCTACAGACACATTTAGGATAAATTGCCAAAAAAACCGTTATAATAGTGGTTTCTTACCTTATGTCTAATGTATTTCTTATTTTTTTAAATCGTTTCAGCAATTACTTCTCAGTAAATTTCAATTCAAAAGTCAATAATTATCACACAATCAACTTTTTCCCCCTTCGCTTTCGTTATGTCAAATTGCGCGGTAATTTTAATTTCTGCCGACTCTCTTTCATATTTTTTTGTTTCATTATGTTATTGGCTATGATAAAAACATACATTCAGAAACACTTGTCACATATGTCACTTTTTAGAAGTACAAAAGTAGTTTGTAGACAATTGGCAACCATATGCATTTAAGGGATAAAGGCAAGGGCTCACGTATGGAGTGCGCCAACTATAGGGCCATCAGTTTGATCAGTATAGCAGCTAAAGTGTATGGCAAAATTATTGAAAGGAGAATGAGGGTGGAATCTGACGGATTACTGTGGGAGGCGCAGGGTGGTTTCCGAAATGGAAGGGGATGTATGGACCAAGTTTTCTCGCTCCGCAACATTGTAGAGAAGCAGCTGGCTGTAGGCCGGAAGGTTTTCTGCGGTTTTGTGGACATGGAGAAAGCATTTGACAGAGTTGTACGGAAGGATCTCTGGGATATATTGCCAGGATACGGGATTGATGGTACGCTGCTTCGTGCTGTGCAGTCTACATATGTGGGATGTACGGCATGTGTGCGGGTGGGCGGCAGCCTGTCTCCCTGGTTTGACGTCAACATTGGCGTCAGACAGGGTTGCGTGCTGTCGGCTCTGCTGTTTGTCCTGTACCTGGACGATTGTCTTAAGAGAGTAAGATCGATGAATGTTGGATTGCGAATGGGTGACTTACTTGTGAACTGTTTGCTGTATGCAGATGATGCCGTGCTCATAGCCGAATCGCCATCAGAACTACAGTCACTAGTCACAACGATGAAAGATGATTGTCTAATGAGAGGCTTACATTTGAACGCGACTAAAACGAAAGTGATGGTATTCGAAAGAGAAGAGGACAGAACGAATGCCAGGATAACTGTAAATGATGTAGTGCTGGAACAGGTGGATGAGTTTGTATATCTTGGATGTGCATTTAGCAGGGATGGACGGTACACCGCTGATGTAGAAAAGAGGGTAACTGCGGGAAATAGTGTGAATGGAGCGTTAGGCAAACTTTTAGGTACCAAGGCCTTAAGTCAAAAGGCCCAGCTCGCAGTACACAATGCGGTGCTGATACCTACGCTAACGTATGGAAGCGAGAGTTGGGTATGGCAGGAAACGCATGAAAGTAGAATAAACGCGGTCGAGATGCGCGCGCTACGCAAAATCTGCGGAGTAACGCTCGCAGATCGCGTTCGGAATGAAGATGTAAGAAAGAGAGTTGGTCTGAAAGAGAGTGTCGGTGTTAAAGTAAGGAAGGGCATGCTACGATGGTTCGGGCATGTGGAACGAATGGGAGATGAAAGAATGACAAAACAGATATACAACGCGAAAGTGGATGGACGTAGGAGTCGGGGAAGGCCACGACACACCTACCACGACCAAATTAATCATGTGTTAGTGGAGGGTGGTGTCAAGAGCCGTAGGAACCGACGTGCATGCATGAAAAGAAAAATGAAAGTTGAAGAGGCGAGTGAGGTGTGTATGGACCGTGCCGTGTGGCGCTCGGTTCTTTCTGCCTACCCCGCAAGGGATTTGGCGTGAAGATAGTATAGTATAGTATAGTATAGTCGATTACAGCTATTTTTTTAAATTTATCTTGAATGTACCGTCACAGCTATTTTTACGATTTTATAATAGTAGAGATGTAAAAGTTTGTAAAGATGTTTTGGATGTTTGAATGCTTGTTACTCAGTCACGCTCTAACGACTGTATAAATCTGGCTTAGTCCGCACTTAGTCAAAATGTTACGAAGTAGCTAAATATACACCCCATGTCATAAATAAAAACCCTGCAGTCTGTTATTTGTTAAAATTTTACTTTTAGTTTTTTGACCCCTTATCATATTACACTACTAAAGAGTTATAGTTTGAGTAGAAGTATAAAATAAAATACCAATCATAAAATCAGAACATATTGATATTTCAAAAGGCATTATCTGCCCAAAGTCACAAACAATTTCCAAATTTATCATTCATTATATTTCCTGATTTTTTATACGAACGAAAATTTATATATAAAACTAGCAACGCTTTGTAAAACATCAAAGCCTTGTAGATTGTCTTATAAGGTGGGATACAAAAAAAAATCTATTACGGTCCAATTTCACAAACGTTTTTACCTGAAGCAATATATCCTTTTATTATCCGTATAGTTGGGCGGGATCAATGGGAATTCCTTCAGAAATGTTGTGTCATTGTTTATGGAAAGTCATTCCAATCAGACTGTACAAAGGACGGACATGTCGTTCCTGTCTTGTATATAGTCGTTTATCTTAATCTTCATATCTTGTTGGTCATGCTTGGCTAAGTTGAATAATGGAAATACATAAAATAATAAACATTTGAATCCGGGAATGGGTGTAGAAGGCTTTTGTGCTGACTTTGATGGTTTATCATTTGTTTTATAGCTGAGGTTTATGTGTAGTCATCATTATTTTTCTTTTTGTTTGCTAGTAGCCTACTTAGCTCAGATTTCATGTAGTCTGCAAGTTGTCAGCCAAAGCGTATTAAAATTCCAGTGCCTTATTTTGCAAAGTGATAAGAAAAAAAGAAGTGGTACTTAAAACATAAGACAATGGTTTACGTGGCTGCAATAAAATATTACAAAAAGTCAACTAAATACCTTTACTAATTTTTTTTGGGAAGGAAACATAATAGTATCAATTTTAAATGATGCTCTCTTTGAAAATTTCAGTAGGGTTTCTACTTACATACAATAAAAAAGAAGTTAAGTGAGAGTCGGACTTGCACATTGAGAATTCCGAACCAAAAATCACATTTGTTGTATGGAAGCTCCCTTTAAATATATTTTTAGTTTTTTTGTTAAAGTGGCAACAGACATAGGTACATTATCAAATAAAATTTCAGATCTTTAGCTATCACGCTTCCTGAGATACAGCCTCGTGATAGACAGATCGACAGACAAATCCCAAAGTGAAAAACATGCACGAGCTTCAGTGCAGCATGGGAAAAATTCGCATTTTGATGGATTCACTTCCAGACCCAGGTCTTTAAAACCCGTGATCACAGTGTTATATATAGGGCCATCAGTTTGATCAGTATAGCAGCTAAAGTGTATGGCAAAATTATTGAAAGGAGAATGAGGGTGGAATCTGACGGATTACTGTGGGAGGCGCAGGGTGGTTTCCGAAATGGAAGGGGATGTATGGACCAAGTTTTCTCGCTCCGCAACATTGTAGAGAAGCAGCTGGCTGTAGGCCGGAAGGTTTTTTGCGGTTTTGTGGACATGGAGAAAGCATTTGACAGAGTTGTACGGAAGGATCTCTGGGATATATTGCCAGGATACGGGATTGATGGTACGCTGCTTCGTGCTGTGCAGTCTACATATGTGGGATGTACGGCATGTGTGCGGGTGGGCGGCAGCCTGTCTCCCTGGTTTGACGTCAACATTGGCGTCAGACAGGGTTGCGTGCTGTCGGCTCTGCTGTTTGTCCTGTACCTGGACGATTGTCTTAAGAGAGTAAGATCGATGAATGTTGGATTGCGAATGGGTGACTTACTTGTGAACTGTTTGCTGTATGCAGATGATGCCGTGCTCATAGCCGAATCGCCATCAGAACTACAGTCACTAGTCACAACGATGAAAGATGATTGTCTAATGAGAGGCTTACATTTGAACGCGACTAAAACGAAAGTGATGGTATTCGAAAGAGAAGAGGACAGAACGAATGCCAGGATAACTGTAAATGATGTAGTGCTGGAACAGGTGGATGAGTTTGTATATCTTGGATGTGCATTTAGCAGGGATGGACGGTACACCGCTGATGTAGAAAAGAGGGTAACTGCGGGAAATAGTGTGAATGGAGCGTTAGGCAAACTTTTAGGTACCAAGGCCTTAAGTCAAAAGGCCCAGCTCGCAGTACACAATGCGGTGCTGATACCTACGCTAACGTATGGAAGCGAGAGTTGGGTATGGCAGGAAACGCATGAAAGTAGAATAAACGCGGTCGAGATGCGCGCGCTACGCAAAATCTGCGGAGTAACGCTCGCAGATCGCGTTCGGAATGAAGATGTAAGAAAGAGAGTTGGTCTGAAAGAGAGTGTCGGTGTTAAAGTAAGGAAGGGCATGCTACGATGGTTCGGGCATGTGGAACGAATGGGAGATGAAAGAATGACAAAACAGATATACAACGCGAAAGTGGATGGACGTAGGAGTCGGGGAAGGCCACGACACACCTACCACGACCAAATTAATCATGTGTTAGTGGAGGGTGGTGTCAAGAGCCGTAGGAACCGACGTGCATGCATGAAAAGAAAAATGAAAGTTGAAGAGGCGAGTGAGGTGTGTATGGACCGTGCCGTGTGGCGCTCGGTTCTTTCTGCCTACCCCGCAAGGGATTTGGCGTGAAGATAGTATAGTATAGTATAGTATAGTCGATTACAGCTATTTTTTTAAATTTATCTTGAATGTACCGTCACAGCTATTTTTACGATTTTATAATAGTAGAGATGTAAAAGTTTGTAAAGATGTTTTGGATGTTTGAATGCTTGTTACTCAGTCACGCTCTAACGACTGTATAAATCTGGCTTAGTCCGCACTTAGTCAAAATGTTACGAAGTAGCTAAATATACACCCCATGTCATAAATAAAAACCCTGCAGTCTGTTATTTGTTAAAATTTTACTTTTAGTTTTTTGACCCCTTATCATATTACACTACTAAAGAGTTATAGTTTGAGTAGAAGTATAAAATAAAATACCAATCATAAAATCAGAACATATTGATATTTCAAAAGGCATTATCTGCCCAAAGTCACAAACAATTTCCAAATTTATCATTCATTATATTTCCTGATTTTTTATACGAACGAAAATTTATATATAAAACTAGCAACGCTTTGTAAAACATCAAAGCCTTGTAGATTGTCTTATAATGTGGGATACAAAAAAAAATCTATTACGGTCCAATTTCACAAACGTTTTTACCTGAAGCAATATATCCTTTTATTATCCGTATAGTTGGGCGGGATCAATGGGAATTCCTTCAGAAATGTTGTGTCATTGTTTATGGAAAGTCATTCCAATCAGACTGTACAAAGGACGGACATGTCGTTCCTGTCTTGTATATAGTCGTTTATCTTAATCTTCATATCTTGTTGGTCATGCTTGGCTAAGTTGAATAATGGAAATACATAAAATAATAAACATTTGAATCCGGGAATGGGTGTAGAAGGCTTTTGTGCTGACTTTGATGGTTTATCATTTGTTTTATAGCTGAGGTTTATGTGTAGTCATCATTATTTTTCTTTTTGTTTGCTAGTAGCCTACTTAGCTCAGATTTCATGTAGTCTGCAAGTTGTCAGCCAAAGCGTATTAAAATTCCAGTGCCTTATTTTGCAAAGTGATAAGAAAAAAAGAAGTGGTACTTAAAACATAAGACAATGGTTTACGTGGCTGCAATAAAATATTACAAAAAGTCAACTAAATACCTTTACTAATTTTTTTTGGGAAGGAAACATAATAGTATCAATTTTAAATGATGCTCTCTTTGAAAATTTCAGTAGGGTTTCTACTTACATACAATAAAAAAGAAGTTAAGTGAGAGTCGGACTTGCACATTGAGAATTCCGAACCAAAAATCACATTTGTTGTATGGAAGCTCCCTTTAAATATATTTTTAGTTTTTTTGTTAAAGTGGCAACAGACATAGGTACATTATCAAATAAAATTTCAGATCTTTAGCTATCACGCTTCCTGAGATACAGCCTCGTGATAGACAGATCGACAGACAAATCCCAAAGTGAAAAACATGCACGAGCTTCAGTGCAGCATGGGAAAAATTCGCATTTTGATGGATTCACTTCCAGACCCAGGTCTTTAAAACCCGTGATCACAGTGTTCAGATCCTGGTAGACGTCTTCCGGTGAACCCCTCAGGGTCCCAAAGGGTACCCAAAGAGTAAAAACGTTTTTACTCTTTGGGTATGGAAACCTGAAATAATAGAATCTGTGTTTACCATTTAGTTACTAGAGTTCATACATGGTCGTGGTGAACTTTTTGTAATACTAGTTGTTTTGATGTAGTAGACAATAACGATAGAGAGAGAGAGAGAGAGAGAGAGAGAAAACTTTATACTTGGTTGTCTCTTTACTTACACTTTTTCTTTTCATCAAATCAAATTCACACCGAGCCGAAAGACGTTTATCAATAATCACACTATAGTTTTCAATTAGATAAAGTCCCAAGTAAACGGAGATAAATTTCTTTCACACGGTTAAAAATTCAAAACGTAGGTAGTTCCACAAAACATTTGGTAAAAATGAATCCAAGTACCTATCTTTTAAATATAACTATATTTTTAAAGATACATCTTATTTAAAAATACTAACATAAGAATGTAACAAGTAAAAAGAGACAATATCATAAAATAACAATCAAATTAAACTCACAAAATATTTTCATCGTTCACCGACCAAGATCCAGTTATAAATAACAGTTTTTGTTATTCCTGTTATTTCGCATTTCAAGATGCCGAAACCAAAGCTGAAGTGGGCATACCTTTAATTGCGGAGATGAGTGAAATACTCCGTCAGATAAATACAATGTAACAATCTGAAGGACAAGGTGGTGGAACTTCATCAGCTCGTTTGCCCCCACCACGATCCAGAAAGTTATCTTAGAGTGCATCGGAATTACAACGTGCTTCCAACTTCGCGATTCGAATCGGGATATGAGTTGTAATCATGCTGGATAAGCTTCTTTGCCTTGGTTTGAACAAGGTATAATATCTAACGGTAAAACTATGCCAAGCTGTTGGAATGTAGTGATTATAAACCTGTTTAGCTGGGATGAAAAAAAAAGAACACTTATGGACAAAGACAAAGAAAGAAGTCGCTAAAAGTGGACAGGGTTCCATCAGCTTTAAACAATGAAATCTTTAGTATGGTGCAGCAGATGTTAATCAACCACTAGCATCAGTTGCACAACACGAGGGCTAGAAATTCACCAATTTGCTTATGGACACCAATACCAGAAGATGTAGGATGCCTTCAAGTACAACTACGTCGGAGAACAACGCAATGTCATGACACGACATAAGCAATTATCAATCAGTCCAGAATGCCGACGAAGTCCCAGTTGTCTTGGAAAGTAATGGATGTTGTGATGTGGGCAAACTTAGCAATATTTTTTTAAGGTATAGCTCTGGCTAGGATTCCTCCTGGCGCATTCGCGTTACGTCACAGTGACGCAGTTTATCACCTTCGCAGACTGTCACGCCCTCTGCGCCGTAAAAATGACTATGTTCCTTCTAGATTTCTTCTATAAATGTGTTATCAAGGCACACATTTGTGTAAAACGCTACGTGCTAACTTTGAAGAGTAGGTATCTCTTAAGAATAAGCAAACTTCGAGTGCGCTTGAATGATAAATTTTACAAGTGGAATTGGGAATTCCGGGTTCTTAATGTTGATAAAATGAGGACTGAATTCTACCTATTATTTTTAACAATACTAAGATATTAATGAAATATTGCATGACTTTATGAAGTGACGTTCGGTAACCATGATTGTGAACTTTCATAATGGTGCGCATTAAACTTGATGGGTATTAGACTTATAATGAAAAATTATTTTTAGTGTTTAATGTAACCTTTTATAGAGATTATTGGACTCGCTATGGCTAAAACTGGACTGCTAGATCTTAAGCCGTGTCCATTTCGTATGAATACTCTCCATTACAATTACAATGAAACGTAATTCATCAAGTTTCTCTAGGCGCCGAAAAAGCCCTCGACATCTTGATCGTATTTCCATTTTGTTGATTAACAGCATAACGCTTTATTGTCTGTGCAAGAGACTGATTATTAGATCATTGCAAATACTTGTTAAATTTGAGCTATGCTTGTTTATAAATTACCAAAAAAGTACTCTCCAGATTCAAGTAAAAAGACCGAAGTGACTAAAATAATAAGCAACATGAATAAAATGTTCAGCCGTAATGAAAGCAAAAACAAATTTATTTCTCGCTCATTTTGTATTTAAACGTTATCAGTCATTCTACAAAGGGAAGTGTTGATGCAAATGAACGAAATAATCTGTATGGATATAATACATTTTGCTCTGTGATGAAAGGTTGTTGTCAAATTCGGAATTGAGTGAGAACTCGCATAAAGTTACATGACGAGGGAAAATGAAAAAGTTGTCACTGAAAATACCGTCGATACAAGAGTTGAAGCAAATGGAAAAACTTTGTCGTTCGCGATAGAAAGAAAATTAAAAGCTTTTGATTTTTAGTTGACGTCCACTTTTGACATTCGTATTATTAAATCTAAAAGTCGGAGGGATGAGAATTTAGCTACTAATATCACAAAGACAGTGTGATGGTTTGTGCAGGCACATTAATGTATCACTAATAAATTACCAAATAATTATGGGTAAAAAGATTGCAAAAGGGTCTCTAAGTATATCACGGATTAAGCCGGGCCACTATGAAAACTAAACTGTAAAACAGTACCTAGTCCATTTAATAAAATACAGTGAAATCTAACCAAAACTTTCATTTTAAAATTGCATTCTACAAACTTTGCGCTGTTAATCCATTCAGGGACCAACTCAAAGCAGCTTTCGTTGGGCTTTACTCTGTCGGACACCGCATGCTGATTTTGTCAGATAGTTGCAAGTGGCGCACCCTGTACATAGATTAATGTGTGACGCATACCGCATGACGCTTGGCGTTCCGGCCACTTTGTAGTTTTGATTTTATGATTTCATGGACGAGGTCACGTGGGCCCGGTTAAACCACCAATTTATATCTTTGTACTGGTTGACTAAAACACTATTTCATTTTATTAATATTAAACACGAGATTTGAGTATAGTACTGTTTACTTGTAGATGACAGTGTTTATGTAATGTTTTTGTCACATAACAGTAACGAGATTGGTTGCAAAAATGTATGAACCTTTTTGTATGTAGCGATATTTATTATTAGAAACGGAATTCTTTTGTCGGCTGGATATTGATATAATACAGGTGTATTAGTTTTTTAGAGCAAGGGTTATATTTATCCTGTATCTTTTGTAGTAAACAATCATAGATACGTCCATCGGAAACCTATCTGATAAAGTAGTATTATACCATTACAATAAATGATTCAATTTCCTTTACGCAAGTATCGGATCCACTTAAGTATTATGGTAGTAATATAAGAGAAGAAATACTTTTCTTGCTGACGCTCCTTTTACGATAATGACAGAAAATGCGGTCCAATATCAATAAAATATTACAACCTACTCGTCTGACCGGACTGGACCGGAATGAAAACCTCGCCCGTAGATCTGATTGGCAGAATTAACTTTAACCGAGTGACGCTGGAATAAGCTTTTGTAACGTATGGATTATTGAATAAATGAATGTATTATGAAGAGGAACATTACCGAAAATATTGCAGGTAGAAAATGAAGTTCAATTTCCCACGTTTTTTTATCAATTTACTAGTTGAGTAGCATTGAAAACCTTTTAACTAAAACATGTACTTGTATGAAGTGGAAAGTCATAGTCCGTGCATATCCTACTAGGTTGGGAGACAGACGTGACGATATGTATGAATGTTGAGCAGCATGACTTATTTTGAAGCTGTGTAGCAGCCCTTGAACTCATAGTGGTGCCTGTCCATTACCACACCACCTATTACGTGTAGCAAGGTAGGTACAAATGGTGAAATGTGTCTGCCTGCTTCTTCTAGAAATGGATGTGACTACATAGTGTGAAAATGTAACCTTTTGCATTACTATTCTAACTATACTTACATGATTATTGTAATCTCTTAGACACCTACAGAGATAATTATCTGTTTGTAAAGTTATGGGCCGCTAATACGCAACAATACAAATCTTGACGTATCGTGTTTATTACATTATCAATACAGAATTTCGATCAACAAATACTCACCATTATCTGTGTTTCATTGCAAATTTATACTCCCATTTTACTCTCATATGATGAGTCCTAAAATTTCAAACAGGCGTAATAATAATTTAATGATACTTGGGCGTAAGTTTTCTGTTTGTCAAACATTTTCATAAAAGAGGATTCTGAAATAATAAACAGTTTGATATCGTTATTTGACGCTTCCGCATAAAAATGGCCGCTAATAAAATAAATGGAATCTGAGCAGTGAACAATAACACTCTTCATAATTTCTGTTACTGTTCTGTTGTAAACTTGTTAATATTGTGACGGATTTGTTTCATTGTTATATTTTTTTTAAATATAATTCTATTGGTATTCTTAAAAGGCCTGGGGAAATGTAGACTTTTAGTTAATTTCTGCTTACACATTTCGATGATGAATCTAAACTAAACATTTTTGTAAAAATAAATAAAGGGTTGAAAACAATAAAAAATTAGAAAATTATAAGAATTCAATAATATAATATCTACAAGACATTTAAGCAATTCCGTAAACGAGGGATAAGACGCCCACCCGCCAGATAGACAAACGACCAGGAAAAGATTCCAAGTAGGACTGAACGTGGAAAGCGCAAGACTGTGTCTCAAATTGGCATTAGAGACTAACATAGACTGACTTAATTGATAAATGTCCTAAAATTACAGAAGACATTTTTCCCGTTAAATTAGAATCAATCATTGTCTGATGATTTGGGAAAAAGTTGTGCCAAAGATGTTAGTCGGGTTCTTTTTCTTAATGATTTAGTAATTTATTGAATACACTTATTTATTAATTTCAGTATTTAATAATATTATGTAAAGACAAGAAAATATTGCCATTTCAAATAAAAATAACAGTGAAATTTGAAGTTAGCTTTGGATTCCAATGTGAATATTAAATCAAAACTTGAAATCTATTTTCTTGCCATTTGTTCTCAATATCAAGGACATGACAGGACACGACATGCAGATCTTTTTTTTTTTTTTTTGATGTGAGGGAAAATCCTCGTAGGATGCTATGCCGGACTCTTGCCGACTAAAAGAACCTCACGTAACGCCCAACAGCCTATGGTTGAGAGCCCCGGGTAAGCCCTCAGGAAGGATGTCCCGTGACTCCCAACAGTCCTACGGCCGCTAATGCGGCCTCGCCCAGGGGGTGGTTCGGGTGCAATCCCGCGTCTATGGGGGGTTTCAGGTGTGACCCCACTTCTAAGGGGGGTGCGTGCGTGAGTTGCTCACGTCACGCTGCCGTCATGAGCCTGCTTCTGTAAGGACGGTGAGCGGCCTTCTCACCGTCCTCAGACCCCCGGTCATGGAGACCGATAGTCCTCGGCGAAGACACGTCGGCGGCGCCCAGGGCGCCGACTGCGAAACTCGGGTGGGAGAGTTCTCTCTCGCACCCAAAGACATGCAGATCTTAGTGAAACCATTAACAACCCAAATATAATATCCCATAATATAAAATTAAAGTAGGAACACACCTTACAAAAGAACTAATACGTAATATTATTTTTGAACTAAAGCTCCAACCAACCATCTACAGATATAATTTAAAACCAAGTTTGGTATTTCTGAAATATTTTAAAAACAACACACTTTATAGAAGTACCTACAATTTTATTCTTTTGTATCCAACCAGCCAACCATTCACATACATGAAACTAACATGTAATCTAGTAAAATGGTTCGTACGTCCTTCCTCTCTTAAGTTTTAATAGAGAACTCGCTAGCTTTGTAAAGCAAAGCCAGCAGTACTTGTACTTCTAATGATTCGTTTGCTTTAAAACTGCTTCGTTGCTGTTACTGTGTCTGTTGATACCTATTTTTTTGAAATGTAATAAAGAAACACAATATAGAAAAGTTTACGAAACAAGATAACGAAGTTGAACAAACAAACAAAATCCAGTAAATACATCATTCTTTTTTTTTTTTTGTTTAACGTGAGGGAAAATCCTCATAGGATGTTATGCCGGACTCTTTCCGACTAAAAAACCTCACGCCACGCCTAACAGCCTATGGTTGAGAGCCCCGGGTAAGCCCTCAGGAAGGATGTCCCGTGACTCCCAACAGACCTACGGCCGCCAATGCGGCCTCGCCCAGGGGGTGGTTCGGGTGCAATACCGCGTCTATGGGGGGTTTCGCGTGTGACCCCGCTTCTAAGGGGGGGGGGGGCGTGCGTGAGTTGCTCACGTCACGCTGCCGTCATGGGCCTGCTTCTGTAAGGACGGTGAGCGGCCCTCTCACCGTCCTCAGACCCCCGGACATGGAGGCTGATAGTCCTCGGCGAAGACACGTCGGCGGCGCCCAGGGCGCCGACTGCGGAACTCGGGTGGGAGAGTTCTCTCCCGCACCCGGCCCGCCGCCTCCTTCGCGAGCATGACCTGCTCGCAAAAAGAGGCGGCGCAGTCCCACTTACTCCCGAGTAAATACCATCATTACTAAACTTGTAGAATGAGGTGTAATAGGGTTCGTAGTATGTGACAGGCAAAGCCAGTAGCATTATAAAGAGACAAGATTTGATAATTTGTTTGTTTGTTTGCAAAGAATAGGCTCTGTAACTACAGATCAGATTTTAAAAATTCTTTCATTGTTGGGAAGCTACACTAACCTCGGGTGTCATAAGCTATATTTTATTCCCTAATTCCCTCGGGAACGAGAGCTACCCGGGTGAAGCCGTGTGACGTCCGCTAGTCATATACAGGGTGAATTTTTCAAAAGGGATTGGATGGCCAAATCCGAAACTATAAGGAATAGCGAAAAAAGCTCAAAGGAGTCACGAGCCCGATTTTGATGAAACTTAAAACCTCATAATTAGATTTTTGAAAAACCAATAATCCTAGCTGGGAATTGAACCCATTGATTTTGAAAAAAAATACACACCCCATATTATTACACCATTCGATAGTGTTGCTATTAAGGATCATATTCTGGGAAGTAATTACATACGGCAAACTAAGAGAAAGTGCTCATATTTCGTATTTTTCTTACGTTTTCTGATGAATTGTTCAAAATGTAGACCATTGTTTTTAATACATAGCTGGATTCGAGACCTCAACGATCATACTGCATTCAATATTATTGATTCCGTTTAGAATATTCCTCAAGGAATCATTCTGAGCATGATTTAAAACATGGAATAGTTACGAAATCTGGAAATTCGAACAAAATAAATTATGATACAAAATTTAGGTACAAGAAATATGAATTCCATCAAAATTCGAAACTTTCCTTAAATTTGCCGTATATCATTACTTCGCAGAATTTGATCCTTATCAGCGACACTATCATATGGTGTAATATAAAGGGTGTGTTTTTTTTTTCAAAATCAATAGGTTCGATTCCCAGCTAGGATTATTGGTTTTTCAAAAATCTAATGATGACGTTTTAAGTTTTATCAAAATCGGGCTCGTGACTCCTTTGAGCATTTTTAGCTATTCCTTATAGTTCAGGATTTGGCCATCCAAGCCCTTTTCAAAAATTCACCCTGTATAAATCAATAGTATACACAACTGTGTTTGGAAAGCAGCAAGCAACGTTCTAATGAAGGGATTAACGAGAAAAAGTGTCCCTATCCAAGCGGCTGAAACCGGATTAGCACCGAGATCGGATCATTAATGAACGATATACCTGATTAGGAACGAAGATCCTTTGATACCACCTGATATATGCTTTCGTCTTGCGTGACTAAGTGATTGGGATGGGCATTAAATCTCGTGCCGTAATCTGTTATCCATTGAAATGCGTTAAGGTGAAAGTACCAAAATATAGTATATCAGTATCAGCAGTCAAAACATTTGGTACTTCTATAAAATATGTTTAAAAAAAGCAACAATTTAAAATGTTTATCATCTGAAACAAGAAAGCCGTGAGATCGTTCTCACGAGGCCTTCCCTCTCTAACACATTTATTGTGAAAGAGAAAGTTCAATCCGATTGATGTTTTCATTTTTGTTTTTTTTTTCAAACTTTGAATAGATGATCCACGTAATCGGACAAGAAGGCTTAAGCTAAACACTTTCATAAAAAACTTAAAAAAACTTATCTAATCAAATTGTCACTTGTGTCAGGAGGTGATCTTTGAGGTGTATGGAGGTTAGACAATAACAGGTGATCTGACTGTATGGACACAAGGTGTTGACCTTGCAGACGTGACACAAGTGACAATTTGATTGGATAAGTTTTTTTAAGTTTTTATGAAAGTGTTTAGCTTAAGCCTTCTTGTCCAAAGAGTTCGCTCGATATTATAATAACATTAGTCATTGATATTTAGTTACCACTATTACCGCTTTAAACTCTTTTACATACAATTTACACAAGTTCAGAATTTAACTAAAAAAACACGGCAGCAACAGTTTCATTCTCCATATTCCCCGTCATTATCATTTCATATTATGTGTACGATCTACATAGTTAGTACTCAGCCAGGCCACTCATGTTGGAGGCCGCTACTGTGTTATAATGCGGTCACTCGGTTACCCCATATAGCTGGGAAGTATAAAAATAGGTCGGAGCTGCATTTTTCTAGCTTTCTAATTTGTTACGTTTCTATCTAGTACTGAATTAAGTCGTTATTAATTTCAGATGTTTGTTTATGGAAATCGGAATGAATTTGCATAGAGAGCGTGTTATTTGTTAAAGTGCAAGTAATACAAAACATTGCCTCTTTTAACGTGTGGAAATGCTTTCGGGTATTAAATGAATAAAACACACTGAACTGCTCCAGTGATGTCATTTACTGCTGAGCATTCAGGGTAGCTACCACCTACCATAGACATAGCTGCAATCGTAGCCTCACTTTTGGGTTATAACTGGATTTTGCTTCTTGGCCTGCTTCTATAGGAACGGTGAGCGGAACACTTCGCTGTGAAGGACGCTGGTAGTTCTGGGCATTAATAAGACGCGTGCTCTCTGATAGGATAAAAGGAATATATGGCTAACAGCCAGGAAAGCAGGTAAAACGTGGACAGGACAGATAGGAAGTGCTGTGGAACGAACATTTGATTTTTGGTGAGAACAAACGCTTCGAACAGTACGCCGAGTATCAAGGCTGAAGAGGTGGTGAATGCTTCTTTAAAACAATCTTTACAATTATTGTAACAAGTTCATAGGCGCATGTTTTGCATAAACCAGACATAACGGCGTGGAGTGGACTCTCTTAGTAGAGTAGAAACCCGCTTAAAGGAACTCATTCGTTGTAAGTATGGGGATATCAGTCACATACTGCACCCGACAGAATTCTTAGGTTTGTGAGTCAACTAAAATACTCTGCAGTCATTTTTTTATCGAGTGGAATCTTTCGCAGCGAGTGGATTTTCATAGCGGAAGGTCGGTTATACTTCAAAGCCATGAAACGAGACCCGTCCTCCCGTGGTATTGTGCCCAAAAGACTGGCAGCCGCAAAGTAATGTCCATGGGTCACCATTTGACCATAATTATATTATTTTATTTTATAAACAATGGTAGCCATGTCCTAGTTACTTGAGGACGACTATAAATTCGAAAAAAGATAGTTAGGTAGGTACTTTCATAGTGTGACATCTATTAGAGCAATAGGTATGTGACAAAGTTCTGAAGTTGTACTTGGGGCTTCAAATGACGGCCTCGATACATAAAAAAAGATTTTAGTTACAAAAGACAAAACATTCTATATAAATCTTGCAATGTATTTGTGTGATGAATCACAAGATGATTGCATGAAATACACCAGTATTTCAGTTCTAAATTAAATCGAATTGGTTGGTACTCAAAAGAAATTGATGACTGCCTCTGTGGCGCAGTCGGTAGTGATACCGCCTGCGGCGCTGGAGGTCGTGGGTTCGATTCCCACTGGAGACAAATATTTGTGTGACCCATAAGTGTTTGTCTCAAGAGTCTGGGTGTTTCTATGTATAATATGTATGTATTTAAAAAAAGTATATAAGTATTAATATCCGTGATCTGATACCCATAACACCATAACACAAGCAGGTTATTCCTAGCTTTCCTTGGGATCAGATAGCGTTGTGTGAGATGTCTGTGAATATTTATTTATAAAAAAAAATTGAATTTGATCATGGACGTTCGATTTATATACTCAGACAAGTTTAGTTTCAATCCATTATAGTAGATACAAACATTATAGATACATTCGTATATTTCATACGGTGTGCGACATTTTTATGTAAGACCATTTAGATACAATTAAGTTTATAATAGCTTGCGCTGTAGGTTTTAGTCAACTGACAACATGCTACTATTATTTTATTATGAATAAGAAATTTTGGGAAGATGTTTGAATATTTTGATGATACATTTCAATTACGATCTAACGGCGAAACTAGTCTAGCTGAAATTTGGTATAGGAAAGACACAGAGATCGTTTTTTATGCCTGAAATACCCGAAATTGTTTTATGTTCCCTTCCGATCCGGAAACTGAAACAGAAATTCACACAGGAACCTGACTACATACAGCATAATCATGAACTGAGCGTTAATTTTGATAGCTTTGTGAAGTTCTCAATCGAGATGCTCAACCGCTTTTCTACTCTCTCTACGTCTCACGGCATTTCAACATCCCTTGTGTAAACACCGCAGCAACTTACCCACTTTTATCCACATTCCCCTCAATAAACAATCGGGAAGATGAAACAAATCTGTATCATCAACCAAAAAATATCGGCAGCTTTATAAAAATTGGGGGGTGTCGATAACAAAACACCTCCATCTGGCAACGGAGACTTACTCACTACATTCCTTCAGTCAATGTATGGCACCATATTCACTAACGTAGCTTTCATTCACTAGCAGCTCTATACCTAACACGTCAATTAAATCCTTTCCGCAGTGGCTGAAAACAAACAATACAACAACCTCTGTTTGGTTCAGTGCTTAGATCGACAAACAGGAACAGCTAAATACATTATATTTTTCTTCGTTTTAATCCGTTTGCACACTTCAAAACCTAGCTGTACCGAAGCAAATCAAATAGAGAGCTCGCAATAAATAGCGTTTTCGTGTTGCTTTTCAAAATAAAATCTCGTTAGACATTTCCAGTTTCAATCGTTCGTTACATTCACGGCATACCTGAATTAAAGTAGATCAAAGAGCTTCTACTTTCAATTCATAAGTTTTATTAAAGAAAAAATGGATTTGATGGAACAGCTACTGTGTAGAGCACTGAATCGCGGCTTAAAATAGCTTCAGTATTAAACTGCTCAATCAATCAAATCAGCTGATAGCTTCTTGCCAATCATTTTGAGAGAGTGATTGGACTTACGGTACTACGGTCAAATGCTTGGTACAGGGTTCTTAGCTATGACCACATCTGTTACTCAGCAGGTGCACTTACGCTGAGCTAGCTTAGTACCCGAAGATCTTGTTAGGGCTCCATTGCCCCATTTGAACTGCTACTGTATACTCCGCAACTGCAATATCATTTGGACCAGTTATATTATAAAGTAGCAACTTCGTTTACGTCACATAAGGTGTATGTAAGGAGAGGTATTTCTTCATCAGACTCATCAAGCAGTGTGTGAAATTGCCCTGTTTGCTTAATCATAAAAGAGCTTAAAGATTAAGTCTATTCTTAAACTTCTATTCTAAAACTTCTAATTTAGTCCGCGCCGAAGGAATTATTTTAAAATAGCCTTAATCATTTTGCTCTTTTATGATTAAGCCAACACGCCAGTTTAGATTTACCCATTTTTAGATTCATAATTATGTCTATGTATGATTCTTTAAAGTGATATAACTTTAAATAAAGGTTTCGGTACCTTCTTTTTTCCCCGACGTTTCGATAGGGTTACACCTATCGTGGTCCCGAGGCGACTGATGCTTGTAGGCTGGAGATTCTGCTATGTGTCGGGAGTCGAAGTACCCCCGAGATTGTCAATCTGTGGAAACACACGGCACACAACACTGACCATATCCGCGGACGCGTTCACTATTTTATCGCGAGACTTTAAGGCACCAATTACCGGATTCCACGCTGTTGAGAGCTTATATCCGTCCTCCCGGTTGAAGGTCCTGTGCTTTTTTATTTCGACTGCTTCCCGAACCATCCCAGGGTAGTAGTGTCGGTCGGTAGACAGGATCTTCGGATTATGAAGCTCGATCCAATGATTGGGTCTCTCATTGAGTAAGTGCTCGGCAATAGCTGACTTGTTTGTTTGAAGGTTTTTAACCGCAGCTATATGACTCCCTGACTCTTTCGGCAATGGTTCGCTTTGTTTTGCCGATGTTCATACATCGGCCATTCATATTAAAATAGTGCCGCGCGAAATCCCGTTTATAATACATTATGTGTGCAACGCGTGTTAGTTTAAAACAAATTTTAAAACAAATGTTAGTGATATAACTTTTTGATTTATAAACCGACATGCAATAAACACTTACCCCCTTATTCATAATCGTTTATTAAACCTATTTTAGTTAAAACACACTTTAAGTCTATTGCTGTCTCTAACCAATGACAGAGTATGGTTAGAGACAGCAATAGACTTAAAATGTGTTTTAACTAAAATAGGTTTAATAAACGATTATGAATAAGGGGGTAAATGTTAAGTGGAGTAAACCTCAACATAATAAAGAAAACTGCATTGCAATCGGTTAAGCGGTTATTGAGATTAGCGTGCACAAATGTACAGTCAAATAGATATTATTATACAGACAAACAGACAAAAATTCGAAAAATCATTGTTTTGGGTTCTATTGCGTTCATAAAATATAATATTTTTTTTTACTTATCTTCCATGCCAGGACAGACAGCGACTTGTTGCGATTTTATTATATGTATTGAAGATATTGTGTTGTGATTTTGCTGAAACCATTCAGTTTTAAGTAGTAATAAGTTATTTTTGTGATGTCAACACCGCCTCATAGTAGAATGATTAGCCTGTACATAAAACATTTATTGATTATTCGAAAATAGTGGGTAGTTGATTTGACATAAATGTTCAGTATGAGGTGGGATTTGTTGAGAGGCGATAAAAAGTGAATATTCTGGAAAAAGAACACATTCTGTTTCCTGATCGAGTTCAGTAAAGTGCTAATTAGTTAAAGTATTTGTATTAATTAATAGTTAGTACTTAGTTGTGCAAGTATTAGTTAGATTGTGAAAATAAAAATGTAAAGAATCTACAATCATAGGATTATTATTTCGTAATACCATTAAGTGGAATGTAGGAGTAGTATCTATTATTAAACGAAGAACAGAAGAATAAATAGCTATGTAAAGGATCATTGGAGTATTATTTCTCATCAAGTCAGAAGTGGTAACCTGCGAGCCAAGCCGTGACAAGTTAAAACTGTAAGTATAAGTTTATTCGAATTCTAATCATGGTTCGTGATTATTCATATTAGCGTGTATTATATTCGTAGCAACTTCTACTGTAGTCAAGAAGGTATTTGACTTTAACGAATTGCTGCAAACTGGGGTTACATAACTCTATAGGCTGCGGTGTCCATTTAACTACGTTTTTATTTAACTCCGGTAAGGGTTTTAGGAAATATTCTCTACCGGAACGGTGAATACATTTGTTTTAGATCGAACACAGAAATGTGACAAAAAGGTCCTTATCGTTTTATTGTAGTTGCTTAGAGCTATATTTTTATTGTGGTAATACCCGCCATTATGCCCATATGTACCTACCTATTAGTTACCTTGAAACAAAAGTAGGTACATATTTAAGTTACATAGCCACTTCTCAAGGGCTAGAACTTCATTTTAATTCGTGGATCCTCAGTTAATAAGACGTCCTATTAGAAATTTTGGACATAATTACAGTTAGTTATTTTGATTTATTTTGTGAATACCCTCTACCGGTACGGTAAAATTTATTTTTACATAGGACAAATAAATGTGACCAAATACGATAGGTACGCACCGTTCTTATTGCAGTTACATAGATCAATTTTATTATGTGTAATATGTATATTTTGTGTTAAGACCGACTAGACTTGCAGTCTTTGCTATTTATTTTTAAAAGTATGTGGTTAAGATACTTAACGACTTCTCAAGGGCAAAGACTGTATTTAGTGCGTGGATCTCCAATCAACGAGACGTACTGTGACAAATTTAGACATTATTTTATTAATTTAAGTATGAATGCTGCTGTGCAACCCTGAGCGTTGCAAGTGATTATCCAACCATGCAGGTATTATGTGTGTTAGTCCCATAGCCGTGCAAGGTGTGTTGTTTGCAGCCATTCAGGTGAGCTGTAAGGTGAAACCATGCAGGTATGTTGAGACTCAGTTCCATTAGCCGTGCCGGTGTGCTGTTTGCAGCCATGTGGGTGCGCTGTGGAAGCACAACCATGCAGATATTTTGTGAGTTATTTCCATATCCGTGCAGGTGTGCTGTCTACAGTCGTGTAGGTGTGCTGTAGAAGCGCAACCATGCAGGTATGATGTGAGTTATTTCCATAGCCGTGCAGGTGTGCTGTCTACAGTCATGTAGGTGTGCTGTAGAAGCGCAACCATGCAGGTATGATGTGAGTTAGTGCCATAGCCGTGCAGGTGTGCTGTCTGCAGTCATGTAGGTGTGCTGCAGAAGCGCAACCATGCAGGTATGATGTGAGTTATTTCCATAGCCGTGCAGGTGTGCTGTCTACAGTCGTGTAGGTGTGCTGTAGAAGCGCAACCATGCAGGTATGATGTGAGTTATTTCCATAGCCGTGCAGGTGTGCTGTCTACAGTCGTGTAGGTGTGCTGTAGAAGCGCAACCATGCAGGTATGATGTGAGTTATTTCCATAGCCGTGCAGGTGTGCTGTTTACAGCCGTGTAGGTGTGCTGTAGAAGCGCAACCATGCAGGTATGATGTGAGTTAGTGCCATAGCCGTGCAGGTGTACTGTCTGCAGTCATGTAGGTGTGCTGCAGAAGCGCAACCATGCAGGTATGATGTGAGTTATTTCCATATCCGTGCAGGTGTGCTGTCTACAGTCATGTAGGTGTGCTGTAGAAGCGCAACCATGCAGGTATGATGTGAGTTATTTCCATAGCCGTGCAGGTGTGCTGTCTACAGCCATGTAGGTGCGCTGTAGAAGCGCAACCATGCAGGTATGATGTGAGTTATTTCCATAGCCGTGCAGGAGTGCTGTCTGCAGCCATGTAGGTGAGCTGTAAAAGCGCAACCATGTAGGTATGTTGAGAGTTAGTTTCATAGCCATGTAGGTGAGCTGTTGAAGTGCAATCATGTAGGTGCGGCAAATGATTTCTATAAGCTATGTAAGTAGACTGCCAGTGCACAATCATGTAAGTATGTTGAGATTGATCTGTTTAGTCATGAAGCGATGCTACATGGAGCCGTGTTAGTGTGCAGCTAGTATGCAACCGTATAGGTGTGCTGTCAATTTCAACCAGGCGAGTATAGTGAGAATGATTCATATTATCATCTGTGCTTTATGCAGTCATATTGTTGTGCTGCTATTATGGTGGCGATCATAACAATATAGAAGTTTTTTTCAATGATTTTGGCTGACATTAGGCTTACTTGGATTGGTATGTGTGGAGCGTTTAGATTACACACACAGGAATGCATAACAAATTTTGTTGCCCAATAGTAAATGGAGCGTATGTGAAACAGTATTGATGTTTTTCGATTTACTTAACACCTCCAGCCTTGTTTATGCCTATAGTGTTATTTAGATTCCATACCAGCGGCTTAGTGAGCTTTCCCAATCACGGAATCGCTCAAGAAAGATTACGGCACAAACTGTACCCTTTTCATAACTAGCCGTATGCATAGAAAGGCATAGAGATTTTTTTTGGGGACGCCAAGCAGGCGAGATATAAGCGCCTTGGACGTAATAAACGCCTTAGATGAGATGATAGATGGGAAATTGTTAGCTTGAAAGAGCAGTAACTGCGTTTAAAATGACAATTCCAGGTGACTGAAGTGAAAGATTCACGCCCAGGCAGAAAGACAGGTGAACTGTCGTGTCGGAATACAGTGCAGCGCGGCGGAGCGGTGTGACTGCCAGAAGGCGGAATCTAACCAGTGGCGGCGATACTGAAAGCAATGGTGAGGATCGGGCCGAGCCAGAGGTAAGAGGTTAAGACTTTGATTCGTATAATTGCTAACGACCTTGAGCAACCGCGACACGAGTCCTCCAGACAAGGAATTGTGGTCATTTATAACTTATTTTAGTTGTACCTTATTGATAAGAACTCCTAGTGCATTATTTATGGAATTATAATTATATAGATATAGATATAATGTATCACGTTTTAAAAATGTGATATGCCTGAGGATTAGTTGAACTTTTTAGCTTCATAACAATCTATATGTGTTATAGTGTGGGTTTCCTCAAGAGTTATCCGTGTCAAATACACGTCGGAAGTTTAAGGCGGAAACACATTGTTAAAACGCGACGCAACGCGTGTTGAGTAGAATCAATTTGTGTTGTTTTCTATGACCAGAGTCACACTATCAATATCCAATGCGCCACCATACGCAGTACATTCTATCTACACATAGTCGCGTCGTGTTTTTAGTGTGTCGCGCACATTAAAAATCCCTGGCGACCATTTTAGGCATGGACTCTATTATTGGGGAATATAATATAATTTCTAATTGCAATAGACGTTGACCTTTTTGACCAATTGTACCATATCATATCATATCAGGTGTTCAAAATATCCCGGGAGATACCGTGCAATGTACATGGGTAGACAATTTTAGGATTTCTTATCTAATTTCGACGTTTTGTGAAAAGACTTTGTGAGACAGCTAGCAATATCTATTATAAAGACCGTTTTTTTTTTAATTGAAAGAGCTATACAACGGCAGTGGACTGTATGAGTTAAGCAAAATATTACACTTGGATCCTTGTAAGAAGACCTAGTTGAACGACCTCTACTGGTCGAAGACAATACTAGCGGTTGCCGCATGGTTTTCCCTGCGTATTCCCATTCCTGTGGAGATACGGGAACGTTACTCGGGGAGGGTGTGCCTAAGCAGTAGTGGAAGAGTTTTTCAAATTGATTCAGTGGTTTTGGAGACTATTCAACGCAAAAAAACAACCATATAGGCAATCGAATCTTTCCTTCTTATAATATTAATGTAGATAATCCTGATTGAAACACTGATTCTCGGAATAACTTTTAGTAGTACGTACAAGTTTTACTTCCTTGATCTTGGTTAAAGTCAGTGCTAGAGAGTAATAACTATTGTGTGCTATCTTATAGGTATTTCTAAACATACCTGCAAATCGCAAAAAAATATATATATACAGAGAAATTTAAGTAAAGATCAAAACATTTTGCGTGCGCCATACGCGGTTTAGAAGTCTCCGTTCGGGCGTTAATTATTGCTGTAGGTGTAGGCGAGTTTCAGAAGCCTGACCGAAGTGCATACGGTTGCAGTTCACCAGGGTTAGGTGGTATTCTCTGACTAGTTTAGTTTATCAGATTATACTAGTTGCGTATTTCAGTCGACAAACTACACTACAAGAACGCCCTGTAAACTGTTAGCAAAAAAAAGGGTACGTAGGTGTCTATTAGGCCTTAATTTTACGCTGTACACCGGCTCTAACATACTTCGTACCAGCAGTCCTAATACTGTAGTACCACTATGACAAAGAGGGATTTAGTACCACAAATAGCGTCAGGTTGTTGATTTCTTTTAAGCCCGCTTCAACATGGAGTAGTGTCCAGTCAAATGAGTATACTAAGACATTATGCCCTATAGGGATAATTTAGAACCAAGTAAACTAAGTATAATTCTGATGCTTATTATGGTTACGCTAGAACAGATTCAGTCTTACTGGTTTACTAATGCAATATTTATAATTCCGCTAAGACTGAAGAAAAGGTAAAACTGCCTTTTAACAGTATATATGCACTTAGACCACTTAGGGCCATTTTGTTAGAGGTAAAGGCTAGAATTAAATGTATATCCTATATTCTAACAAAAGTTGACTGGTTCGCAAAATGAAAGAAAGAACCCTGAACAGCTTACGTTATCAGAGTTTCTTGTAGAATTTTATCAGATCGTGCATCTGACAGAATGAGACTTGCTACATATTTATTTACCAAAATAATCCCAATGTAACATTATCTATTTACATTATAACTATCTAAACTAACCTAAATCTAAATAATGACATTGTACCCAAAGACTGGCAGCATTTCCCCTTTAAATAGTTATACCCATTGGTTTAGATAGATGACTGCAGTCTGCCAGTCGACTCGACTAGGAGTTTTCTTTTTCATATTTTTTAACAAATATCGTTAATATTCTTGTTCTGATAAAAATGGAAAAGGAAAACCTTCTAAAGTCTTAAATTTACCGTGACTATTGTAACACATAGAAACCAATGCTTAACTAAATGGTCGAGAGTTGGAACTTGTGGGGTTAGCCGCTCCTAGTAGTTTATTTTAGATAATTTGATTCAATTTAAAACTAGCTAAAGGTTAAGTTCACCAGCTTTTGCTGTGCAAAAGATGAGGCATTAACAGATGTAGATGGAATTGTAAATTTGAATTACTTTAACAGTGTATTCAAATTTAACCTGTATCCTCATGCGAAGTACCTAATCTTGTAACTTACAAAATGTCCATAATAGCGATATTCTATAATTTAGATTACGTCCAAGAGTCTCTCTGCAAAAAGAGTAGGTACATAACATTATGAGAATAAGAAATTCATCAGAATCTTGTGGCTGCACCTCACAAGAAGTATAGGTATCGTACCTTGCAGTTTCTTTTATTCAAATACCATTTCTAAAGTAATACCATACTATTTCTAAGTAAGTAGTAGTCTAATAATTATATGTCTAGTTTTTTATCCTGTATTTGTGAAATAGGAAGGTTTTACTTACCAAAAAGTTCCCAACAAATCTTGCGAATTTATAACATGTACATCAACCATAAAAAAAAAGTCTTTCTTGTTATCATAGTAGACTGCATAAGGTCAATGACACTTTATGGGTAGTTACCCAGTTAAACAGTGGTAGGTATACGCTCTTGCGACAGGCTACCAACCGAATTTGAAGGTATTGGTATGGTTAGATTAATCAGAGTGTCTCAGTGATTGACAGAATACTTATACATTTTGCATTGACACATTTTATGCGCATACCATGATTACTTTATGAAGAAGAAAGAAAGAAAGAAGAAAGAAAAATATATTTAATTCCGACAAACAGGTGGTAGGTACATTGAAAATGACTTATGATAAAAACTAATAACAAAGAAAAGAGAAAAAAAAAAGTATAAGTACTTAGAGTTAAATAAAAAATTAGCTTAAAAATAACTTCGTTTTGACATAATTCGTACCTATTTCAGATTTATGTTTGCAAACGTTTGACACAATTTATTATAGTATGATATGAAATTATTAATTATTGACATTATTACACGAATGAAACTATTATTACATTATAAGACACCAATATTTTTGTTATTATCATCTGAGATTTTTATTAATAATAATTAAAATGATTATCTAAAGTCATTATTATTTGCATGACAATTTATTAAAGTTAGTTTACAGTATCGGAATTTAATCTATTGATGTATTTATGACCTAAGTAACTTAGGTTTATTAATTCATTGATTAAAATTGTCACCTATAATAAACACATTGTAACACTATCGAATTAGGGACACCTGTAAGGATAGATGTTGATATAACACACAAGAGCTGCCTTAAATACTATATTTATATGTGTCCTTAGGGTTAAGGTATAGGTATATTGTGGCTTCATCACGTTGCCTGAAACTAGACGTTACGTACGTACGTACAAATATTATTTAAGTAATATTATTATGATGGTAATATTAGATACCTAATGATTTTTTTTATGAATAATCACTCGCTTGTACTAGTTGTATTCCACTATTAAATATATTTTACACTAATTGCTGACACATGTAATGATTTCTTTTGCTGGAAAATGAAACCCGGAAGTGATCTGCAGACTCTGCTGGGTTTTAAAAAAGAGATCACTTTTTCGATTTTACATTTGTAAATAGTGTCAGCAGGCGGTCTGCTCTGTGAACTGGTTACTTGTTGCCTTTGTTTTGTATTCTTGACGTTTCGCCAGACTCAAGTTCTCACTTATAGTTTTACAAAATAAATAATGATTGAGTTAATATTATAAGCCTATAGACTATAGACAGAGTAGATAGAAGATATAGAGAAGGTTTAGGTTTAATTAAACTTTAAGATTTTGATTTAGCATATTATAAAAAGCCGCATAAAGGTATTATTGTTATGTATAAAAATATGTGATTTGTTCAATATACAGGTCCGAATGTTGTGATTACTGCGTGCTCCGGAGATAGCACGCTGTCTGATGGCCGAATGTTGTGATTTTGCTGAAACCATTCAGTTTTAAGTAGTAATAAGTTATTTTTTTGATGTCAACACCGCCTCATAGTAGAATGATTAGCCTGTACATAAAACATTTATTGATTATTCGAAAATAGTGGGTAGTTGATTTGACATAAATGTTCAGTATGAGGTGGGATTTGTTGAGAGGCGATAAAAAGTGAATATTCTGGAAAAAGAACACATTCTGTTTCCTGATCGAGTTCAGTAAAGTGTTAGTTAGATTGTGAAAATAAAAATGTAAAGAATCTACAATCATAGGATTATTATTTCGTAATACCATTAAGTGGAATGTAGGAGTAGTATCTATTATTAAACGAAGAACAGAAGAATAAATAGCTATGTAAAGGATCATTGGAGTATTATTTCTCATCAATTGATTGATATAGAAGTCTAGATTATGCTCGCGAGGAATTTGATACCTGTTTTCCAAATAACCAGGATGAAAAGTAGCCTATATGTTATTTCAGATATAATCTGTCTCTGTACATCAGCGCGATCGGATCGGCCGTCAGAACATAATTTAGTAACAAACATCCAAATATCTTCACAAACTTTCACATGTACATAATATTATTGAGATAATATTGCTAGATTATTCATACATTAACAGTCACGTAATCCTCAAAAGTATAGGCAGACACAGCACACATGCTCATGTGTCTCCAGTTGTATTTCGACCCACCTTACAAGTGGTGAGCCTATTACCGTAGAAAAGTGATAATACAAAACCTTGCAATAAATAATTACATAATTTCCTTAACAGTAAATTACCACAATACAAACGAGTTAAAATATCACACAGAATGTACAAAATGTGGACTGCAGTGTTACGTTATTTTGGACTCATTAAAACTCGGCTGATTTTACGCACATACATTGCGAGTGAGAACTTTGCTCGCTTTATGCAGTTAAATGGATTAAATTCGGCCACAGCTGGATTGTCCGCGTAATGGACACCCTGTACATGAAAACGCTGTGCAAACTTGTTATCATACAACCGTGTGTTTTAGAAATTTTTATGTAATTTATTGTGTGAATTTGACAGGCACACATTTTGCACTATGGCAATTATTCAATGGAGTGAACATTTATGTTTGTTTTCGTTTTGTTTAACCATCGCGTTTACATGTTTTGCTTACGTTGTTATGTACTATGTGCCACCGATCCTGTCTTTTTTCGAAAAACTGTCGACTATCCTTATCTAGAATGAGATAGTATTTTCAGCAAAGACATGCAAGAAGTCTAACGTGGCCGATATCAAAATTGCAGCTTATATATTTTAAAAGCTGTTATTTTGAACCTAATCCTGTATATATCATAGCATAGTAATGAGATTATGCAATATTGAATTTTTGTAACGCCCTTGTTATATTATACCAAGAGCGTTTCAAGAAGTCCAACTACTTTATCAAAAAAGAAACGTGTTTCATAAAGAACTTTATTACCATCTTTTACAATTAGCAAAGCTGTCAATTTTTTTACAATTACCTACCTTACTAAGAAATTATCTGTCAAATTTTTATCAGTCGTAGTAATAATTTTCCAACTCCATTAAATTTTGTTTAATGCCTAAAAGACAAGGTTATTGAAAGTCGGTACAATAAATCAAACAAAATTATAGTTCTAATAAATGTGTTCTTCTCTATAAACTAACTTGAATAATGGTGCCGAGACTTTTTAATAAACTGTCACATTTTTGCAATAACGTGGCCGATATCACAATTTTTATTCTATTTTTAGAAATTATCGTGATAATTTTTGATTGACCTTGTTTGTAAAATTATTTAGAAAGTTGAGTTGAATTCGAATTGATGAAGATTCAAACGTTAAAATATATTAAATTATTGTTTTAGTTTCATTGAAAAACCATTTTTTTGTATTTATAATTAAAAGTGCTTTCCTACTCGTTTTTGAACCCTATCCGTCCATTTTTCAACAGATTGTAAAGAAGCATGCCATAGGTCATCAACTTGAGGGTCATTTTCAATAGTCTAGTGGACAGTGAGAATGATCCTAAATTTACTAGACATTTGAAGCGCCATTTTGGTCAGCAAAACATAAAGTAATTATTAAAAAAAAAAATACTGATACATAAATCTGCATTGACAGTTTTATAGTATGTAAAATCTTTAATTGATTAATTTTAAGGCTTAAAGGTTTAATTAAGTGTTAGTCTCTTCACCTTTTAAAGATTCTCCTAGATCCTTCCTACTTTCACTTTGAAGTTGTTTGGAGTGTCATTAAAATAAAAAATCATTGCCATGCACAGTTCAAGTAGATCCCAAAAGTTTGCGGTATAAAACTCTCCAGAATTCCGCAAAACAAATATATCTAATAATTACGCCATGGGGTCTGAGCCTCGATTTGTGGAATGATGCGACCAACTGTAACTTTTTCAATCGAAACTTCGACAATTAAATTTACTGCTAAGTTAGACCATAGCATTTCAATAAGGGAAAAGGAGCGGTTAATAACTTGTGATGGTGTTACGAAAACCTACAAAATTCTCTTGAAAGTCAATATTACATAATTCACGAATTATACCATAAATAACCCTCCACCGTTCGATAGTACAAAGGAACTCCATGGCTTGATAAATACGATAAGGAACAGTTGGGGAACGGTTTGAAAGAGCTCGTAGCATATATCATTAATCTTTACATTACAAATTCATTCGGTAAGAACTCACTCACTTGGATTAAGCAGAATTATAAATGAAGTGTCACGCAAAATCGTACAAAAAGTGTGAAAGGAGGAAAACGTCGGCAGAGCCAGTTTTTAACTCTAGAAAGGCTTTACGCACAGGGGATTATTCGAGTACCTAATTCACAGGCACAAAATATGTGAAAAAGAAATATGAAAATATTTTGTAAAAAGTTTCATAACTTCTTAGCGGTGTTCTTTCATTTTGCTGTAATCGCTTCATACAAAACTAAAAAAACCGGTCAAGTGCGAGTTGGACTCGCCCATGAAGGGTTTCGTTGCAGCAAGTAATATAATAGAAAAATTTTTATAGTTCGTTGTAACTTTGATTGATGTTTTAAGACGTTCGCAGTGGTAGTGATTTTTGTAACCGAAAATTGCGGTTTATGACGTATTAAAAAAAACTACCGGCTCTATCTCCGTCAAACCAATTTTCGTTGGTAGTTTTTATAGCAATGTACATCATATATTTTTTTTAGATTTATCAATTTCTTAATTTAGAAGTTAGAGGGGGGGGGGGGGGGACACATTTTTCCACTTTGGAAGTGTCTCTTGCTCAAACTATTTACTTTAGAATAAAATGATTTTAGGAACCTCAATAGCATTTTTAAAGACCTATCTATAGATACCCCACACGTATGGGCTTGATGAAAAAAAAAATGAGTTTCAGTTCTGAGTATGGGGACCCCCAAAATTTACTGCTTTTTTTCTAGTTTTATATAGGAATCTTAATGCAGTTCACTGAATACATCTAGCTACCATGTTTCAAAAGCATAGACCTTATAGTTTCGGAGAAAAGTGGCTGTGACACACGGACGGACAGACAGACGGACAGACAGACAGACAGACAGACATGACGAATCTATAAGGGTTCCGTTTTTGCCATTTGGCTACGAAACCCTAAAAAGGGTATAAATAAACTTCGTATTTATCAAACGTCTTGTAGTAATCACGAATGTTACTATTTTTTTATATAGTACACTACTTTAGTTCATTTTCAGAGTTCTGTACCTGAAGTGTAAAATTGGGATGCTAGTCTGTGTGTTGTCAGTTTGTATCTCATGAACGTAATAGCTAGCCAGTTGAAATTTTCATAGATATATTTCTGTTGCCTGTGCAATAACAATTACTAAAAATAGAAATAATAAGGATCCTCTTATTTTTTTATCTATTCCTGTTTATAGTATTGTAAGTCACACACTATTCACTTTCACTTCCGTGAAACACACAATTTACATGGCCTTTTGAGAGAGAGACCAATCAAGTTCCAAAAAGTTCTACAATTTGCAAAGTAAATAAGTTCTAATATAAAGCTTAGTGCTTAAGACAAGTAGTCAAGTGTATCCAAACAAAGTGTAACTTAGTACCCCTAATACAATGTAAGTGTATTAATAAACTGTATTCCAAACAGATGATGCGGTTAAAACTGTTATATCTCATTCATCCTACACCTGCAGCTATCCAATTACTTACCCAACTTTTACTATATACATAAAATTGCAAGTTTGAAACCACATAGCATCATAGTTGGAAGAATCTAAATGATCTTCAAAAGGTACATAGAGAACAAAGGATAAAACGGTTGTGTCATCACATGCATGAAGATATTTAGGGCTATCAAAACACGAATGGATTTTCCTTTGAAATAATAAAATGCTGAAATTTATTTAACATACTCTTTTTCGAAATGAAGGAACCACATAAGACTAAACTTACTTTAGTAGTTCATTTAAGCTAATTAAATAATACTGCTGGTACAGTACACTTTCTTACTCGGTGATGCTACGAAAACAAGTCTCATAATTCGCGAAATCCAATTCACAACCCTATTTAACTCTCTTCAAAACGTTGTTCTTAGCAAGTAAACAACTAACAGTGGCATAAACCAACTCAATAATTCTGATTTACTGACCCTATCCGTACAGTTCAGTGTATTTGAAACGAAAATATGACGTAGTAAATTGCAGAAATTGCATTCAGAATCAAGGGTACTTGTATTTAGACCTTTATTTTAATCCTAATAGTCTAATGCCGACTCGAGACTGCAGCATAAGCCGCAGCTGATAACTCCATCAGTCCCGTTCCAATTTGTGTTCGTATAAATGAAAACGCTCCAATGACATGAATGAAAATGGTGGAACAAATTGATTTCTCACTCAAACGGAACCGTTCACAGAACAACCTATTACTATTTTGAGTTTTGTTGTTTTCTAAACATAAAACATGTACGAATACTGACGAGTGTCTAGAACTCATCTCTTGTCACACTGTGGCACAATAAAATATTGAAATAATGACTTTAGTATATTTTGGTAATCTGCCACCTTGAGTGATTTCAGTTTTGAAATTCGTCCATTTAACGTTATTATCTATGTATAAAATTCTCGGAAGTTTATTGCATCAGAGCCTCATTATTTATTTTCTGATTTTCAGCACATTCTTTTTGTGAAAGCAGCAACAGAAATACATCATCTGTAAAAATATAAGCTCACTAACTATCACGGTTCCTGAGATACAGGCTTGTGACAGACAGTTAGACTGACATCGAAGTCTCAGTGATAGGGTCCCGATTTTACCGGGTACGGACGTACCAAACAGTACTTACACTAAGGTGAACTATGTACCTTTTGTATACATGCAACGCTTAGGTGTGTTTGTGTGAGAAATTAGTAGTAATAGTGAGGTCCACTATAAAATCTTGGCATAACAAACATTAAACAAAGTTTAACCAACAACAACAGTGTGTATCAACGAGCACAAATCTACATACTCGTTTACATACAGAGTTTACGCAAAATTTCAATAACACAAGAAACTGTTCAAGGTTTCGTTCACCTCAATCACGGAGACAGTAATTCCCTCTCCATACAACTTATACACCATCTGATAACTTTCACAATAAATCACATTACTTGTTAACGAAACTACCATACGGAAATATGTCCTAAATTCTCCCCAATAGGTACATAATGTAAAAATAAGACCCCTTTGTCGTGTACATGATCGTCAGGAACCCTGGCAACCATCACGCACGAGCCCACAGTAACCAACGAAGCATTGACAAATGCCTAATTGAATTTTCAGCCCCGGTATTGTGTCGCTGTCTAAAAGATTTATACTTACGTGTTTTATCCGCTGTTATTTTCCAGTAAATATGAAAGTATTACTAGGTTTAAGTGGGAGTTTGATTTAAGAGGTGCTCAGAAAAGAGCACAATAAGTTGATATGTTTACAACTTATAACTAGAAGTAAGAGATGCTGTAAGTAAAACTATTAGTTAGCGAAACGGATACTAGTATGAAAATAGCCATTTCGCTTTGAAAAATTTACCTTTAACAATGTAGCTATTATTTTTTTGTAAATTGAAATCAAAATAGATATTTGTACCTACCAAAATTTAGCCAAATCAAATTAGCGATTTACAACCAGGTTTTGATTCAGTTCTGTTGCAATTGTATAAAGTTCGCAAAAGAAAGTTCGAAACGTATTAAAATTGTACCATGAGACATGATACAATTATAAATCGTAGTTAAAATCGCAAGGTAAATCACGTTCCTGATCATCAATGGACAATATGGAAATCAACAAGACAGATTATTATCGACACATTTTCGAGAATATATTTTTATTCGCAAGAATTTTTTGAAGCGGTGACGAATCAGCAAATACTCAGTCATGTATGAGGCTACGTTATTATTTGGCAATGTTCACATAACGACATTCTGCTTACGACCGATATTATGCAGGGGAACAATTCCAGATGGCTATTATCAGCTTCTCGTAATTTGAGCTAGATGATATGGTGTGAGAATGTCTACAAATATTTATTCATTTATTTACAGGCTCTATCTAGTGTATCGTTATACTACTAATACGTAAAAATAAATTTATTTTCAGTCGAATCAATGATATAACAGCAGAAGGTGCCTCAATTATAATTATTATGAAGTTCATCAGAATATTTTTCATGAAAGTAGAAGGTGGGTTGTAAATAAAATATTATCTGGCTGTACAGTTGATGCTTGCTGATACCAGTGCTCTGTAAAGAGTATTAATGACTAGATGTGACATAGTTTAGTACTGTATGTGTATTACCTATCTGTTTATTTGTTTTGGTGTCTATGCGTTTAAATAGTTTACTAAATGAAGCCCATTACGCCAAAGTTGCTACATTGACTGGAAAGCTCTATACGCAAAAACTAAAATATAATTTTGAAAACGTATCCACATGTTTTTAATATTCATTAATCATCAAGTAGATCTAAACTGTGTCTCTAAGTCTAAATACAGCACTCTATCTATAATATATTTAAATGTGTAATGGCGTCACCTTGTTTATTTTTATACAATACCTACACTAAGACATGCAATTACTCTGAGTGTATTTAACTTTTATCCAACTTAGTTCTGCACATTAAATGGTAATTACTTTATTAGACGAAAATAAAACATTTCGAAGTGCTTAAATTCTAGTAGGCAGGCAGAAAACTTCGCAAGAAGTGACGTAAAATACAAAAAAATACCATTTCATTTTATTGTACAACTTTACAAAGTAGAATTAAGCAAGCCTGTTTTGCTGCCATTTCGTGGAAATTTAAAATTAAGTTGAAAGCGGTTCCTGTAGTTGATTAGAACTCGGTCCTATTTTGTAATAAGAATTTCATAATTGAATATGAAGTGTATCGAATTAATTTAATAGATTTTTTCTGGGTTTAGTGTTTGTTTTTATAACGGTTGCAGAAGTAAGAACCTACATCACCTGTGAAAGTTTTAACTGTCAAACTGACAGTTCATAAGATAAAGCCAGCTTGTTGACGGACAGCGTGTCAATATTAGGGTCCCGTTTTAATACTTTGAGTACGGAACCATAGAAAAGGAGCTTTAAATTAAAAATTTAAAAGATCTATTTCAGCTAACTATTTACCTACAGCGTTCCATTTTTTTATTGGAACGAAGTTCCTTATCGCGCGTTGTGAAAGGGGGCTAGACGGAAAAAATTCTCACGAAAAGTTGTAACGACACTTTTTTAACCGACTTCAAAAAAGGAGGAGGTTACTCAATTCGGCCGCTTATATGTTTTTGCTATAGTATGGAGGGTAGAGGTACCTCTACCCTCCTTTAATATGGGGGTAATATGGGGGGAAGGGGGAGGGGGGTGGGGAGTGGGTGTAATAAAATGGGGGTTAATAATAAAAAAAAAAAATATTAATTAAAAAAAATAAAATTTTATTACAATTCCTTCAGTAGTTTTTTGTTTTTGTTTTTGTTTTCGTTATCGTTTTCGTTTTTGTTTTTTTTTTGTTTTTGTTTTTGTTTTTGTTTCAGTACAATAAAATTTTATTACAATTCCTGCACTAATTAATTGAAAGGAACTTCGTTCCATTCGGGTGTCCCTTGACACCTCTCAAGTTTTTTTTTTCTACGAGAGAATACGCGCTAATAAACTTTTTAAGCGTCTGTGTCGCAGCTAAATAGAAGATGCGGGTTCGAAGCCTGCTCGAGACTGATACATTTTTTCAAATAAAAATGTAGCTGTACAATAACTTCTTAATAAGTTACTTATACATATTCTTCGATTCGCGGCCGTGTATTGTTCGATTCCAATACTGTCTTGTAGAAGAAATATTCAGTAGACATGAAATTTTAAGCACAATGTCATAATAAATTCGAAAGAAGGAAAATGCCTCAAGACAGAAATACTATTGGGCCATTTGTTATTCGATTCGAATATTTGGTAGCTGAGTTACAAATTTTTAATGAAACAACATAAAAATGCAGGTATTTAAGAAGATGTTTTTGCCAGGATTTCTCGTTGCTCCATTTTTAATCAACACAGAAAAAGATGAGCTTAATGTAGCTAAAGTACCTATTACTCACACAAAACTTACTAAATTTTCCACGTAATACAACAGTTCTCAGTACATCAAATTGTCGGCAAATGGTAAACTATCTTAATTTCACTGCGCAACTGAGAGACGTCGAAACTTGCCGTTGAAACTAAGATCCTGCTGAAATGCAATTTATGTAAATGAATCTCGTCTCACGTGATGGAATGCATTGTTCTGCCACAAGTGCTAGCAGACAATTTAAATGTAGTTGCTTTACATGGCACGTAGGTATTGTAGTTACAGCCTAATAAAAGAAACATGGAGAGAAACAGTTTGGTGCTAATTCCATGTGAATAAAAACTGGTCTAGTGCAAGTCATACTTGCGCACGGAGGGTTCCGTACCAAAAGACATCACGTTTATTGTATGGGTAACCCTAAAACAACGTAACCCTATGTATCAGATTTGATTATTTCGCTTGCTTAGGTCCTGAGATGTGCAACCCAATCTAGAGGTAGCCATAGGTCCTAGCTAACAGTAAAACGGAATGATTTGCTCCATGGAGGCAGTTTTTTAAAACGTGACACCTATACATACTCGTATTTATTAAACGTGCTCATAAATTTCCTCGTTTAGTTTTGTGGCATTGTGTGCTGCAAGCTATAAATCTGCTGGTACCGTTCAGCACTAATAGCATGCACCTGTCACACGCGGCTGAAACTCAGAAAGGTATTTTTGCTATCTGTACCGCTTTGATACGACGATCAGTGATCGGAATGATGCCACTATGGGTAGCTATAACCTAAACTAGGGTTTTTTTTTTACGTGTGGAAATCCTACATGGATGCTATGCCGGACTTCTACCGACTAAAACCACACGATGCTCTACAACTGTCTACGGCCGGGAGTCCCGGGTAAGCCCTCGGAAGGATGTCCCAGGGCTCTCGGCAGACTTTGGCGAACACTTCAACCTCGCCTATGGGGTTCGGGTGCTATCCCGCGTCTGGAGAGTCGGTTCGGGTGTTAACTCGCTACTTGGGGAAGGGGGGGGGGGAGTTGGGTACTGTCCCACCACTATCACCACTATGAGAACCTAAACTAGGGTAGCTATAACCTAAGTAATGAATATAAAGTAATGACATGTGTCTTATAAATCGCCATCGAATACAGAAATGTTGCATGCTTATTCAAATTAAACAACAACACTTCTTGTACTATTTATGACTATGCCTATGGTAGGACAGTCAATACACGGGCCTGCGCTTCTGCATCCAGTCACTCCATGCAACCTTCTTCAGGTCGTCGGCCTATCTGGCAGTCTCTCTAAATTTCTTGTACTGTTTCGATGATTCGACTTTTCAGAATTTCGAAAATTTGAAATTTCAGAATTTGCTTTGATGAATAGTTAGCTAAAGAGTGTGGCTGGTTCCTTCAAGTGAAATCAACAATAGGTACTACACTACCATGTTATGTACACAAGTATTTTAAGCTGTTACGGGTCCTGCCTGCGTAAAGTTACCACTTTGCTGCTTTTCCACTAACAAGCGTTTTTGTACTTCACAAAGCACGTTAGGCTGTTGTTCTCAGTTGCCAGTAACATCGCCGTCGTTAAACCAACCTAAAAACTTTTTGACTTGCTTGAAAATTGCAATGAATCAGTAAAAATACCAAAAGCTCCCAAAACTCGTTGTTTTGAAAATAAAATAACCTCAGGTAGAGAACAATGAGTTGGCTAGTAAATATTCATAAAAAAACTGTGTTGTCCTATTTGTTTGTGGATAAAACAATCGTAGGTGTATGAGTGTGAACAAATATAATACGATATAAATTTTAAAGGCACATATTTTACGGCACCGAGCTTACATTTCTAATTTTAACATGCAGGACTGAATTTATGCGGCGTACATGTGTTGCCATATAGAGAAGTGCCGTTATAACATTCGGTATTTACTGGTGAGCAGGCAAATATTTGTGTATTCAGTTACCGATACAAATAGGTCTGTAATTTTGCTTTAATAACACTAGTATTGCTATTAGAAAATGAGTTTGCATTTATATTAATAAGTTGTGCGTGTGTATCTGTGTCGTGTATTGATAAAATTATAATTTAATCAATATTGATAAAATTTAAAGTAATGTAAGGTACTTCATTATGAAACGACCTGACGGATCTAAGTTTTAATAATCTTGTTTTTTCAACCACCATACCCCGACAACATGACGACATAGGAATATAATATAGTCCTATGCGTGCCATAAGGTCCTATCGACATCTTCGAAACTCAAGCGAGCCTTATGTACAGGTGAGAACCTGCTGACTAACGGATAAATAACGTCATAGTTAAAAGAAGGAAAACAAAAAATCCTGCGCTAAAGGGTTTGGTTGAACTAAACTTGAGCGGTACTAAGTACCTAACGGAACAAAATAGAAGCACAAGAAAGTATTTTTGTACAATGCTGCTTTCGTTACTTTGATTTTCATTGTAATTTGTGTGTACATAAAGTAATAAAAAATATAAATAAAAGGAAAAAAGTGTAGCGCAGTGCGGTAAGATACCTAAGTAATCTTACTCTGTAATCTTACTCACTACTCTAACTCTATCTGCCTACCTACAGCAACAAAGCTAGGAGCGTGTCTTCTTCGTGTTGCGATTGCTGTTTTGATTGAATGTTAACTTTTTCGGCAGAACTTCAAAATCTTAAGGATCTATAAGTGTAGCCCCTATTATTTCTGTGTTTTTTTTTCAGTTAAGGATGCGAAGTTCCTGCTAATTAAAAAAATAATTTAAATTAGCCCAGTGGTGTAGAACGAATCCCTGTGTAAGGAAGACGAAAGGTATATTTGAATAATTAAATTTTATATAATTTTTTACATACTTTTAATGAGATGTTTATTATTTTGGTACTAATAATGTTATTAAATACATCTTGAGATTAAACCTTCCTTAACATAAGATTTAAGGTATAAATAATATTTGAACGTTGTCATGGAAAACATAAAGCAGCAGTAATGATTCGTAATCTATTTGTTGCATTCTTTCAAAGATTCTTTTGAAAACAAATCTGTACCATTCACTGAGTGGATTTTTTTCAAGATAAAAGATAACGAAGCAGAAATGTGCGGCGAAAGAATATTTTCTACGCTTTTTAATTATGTTTTACAAAAACTGTTGTGGTTATACCCATAAAGCGCCACATTTTTACCATCCATAGTCAAATTAAGGTTTCCATTACATAGTTTTACACACACATTTCTATTAGTTTTTTTTTCGAAGCACATTATTAACAGCCTCTACTATTAAACTAGTACTGTAGTTATACATAATTTATGTGGAGATAATATGTTGTGTATGAACAGATTTTGTTTAAATTCGAAAAGGCCAGAAGTGGAGTATCATAGACAGATTTGACTGATCGATCGAGGTCCCTATAGAGCCTTAGGCTATTTACTGTAAAAAATGACGTACTCTCAATAGAAACGCATTTGTGCGACTACTGAATTTAGCGTAGGTGGGGCTGCGGGCGTCCTTGGTGTAATGCTCACACATGTATAGTCAAAATAGCGTTTACGATATTTTTGATAACCGTGATGTGACGTGACTAAGTTGAGTAGTAAAAAGTAACAAGTTGCCTAATCTGCTACTCTCTGATCACTAATAGAGGGTGTTCACTTAATATTTGAATTTGCCTGTACATGTGCAGTAAAGTGTTGGTAACCCCAAATCAAATCTGAAGACTAAAAAACTACGTTTTCATTTATTTCAAATCTGACCTTCATTTTGGGACATCTTTATAAATTCGAGAGTAAGGGTGAGGCTCTAGCAGTGAGCCTCGACATCTCTAAGGCTTTTGACCGGGTCTGGCACCGTGATCTTCTTACAAAATTGCCCTCATATGGACTACCCGAGAGATTATGCGGATGGGTGTCCAGCTTCTTGGCCGGTAGAAGCATCAGGGCCGTTGACCGCAGCTGTTCAGACTGCATGGCCATAAACGCTGGAGTACCGCAAGACTCAGTGTTGTCCTCTACTCTGTTTCTGCTGCATATCAATGACATGTTGTCTATTGACGGCATTCATTGTTATGCGGACGACAGTACGGGGGACACTTGTTACACGACCCGCCCCGGTATCTCTCGGGACACAGTGTACTCTTACTGGAGTGTCCGATTGGGGTGGATAAAATCTTGTCCAGTTCAACCCTTCCAAGACACAAGCGTGTTTTTTCACCGCTAAGCAAACCCCAATTACTATAGCGCCGCAATTTCAGGGCACATCTCTTTCCATCTACAAAAGTATAGGGATCCTTGGCGTTGACATCTCCAGTGACGTTCAGTTCCGTAGTCATTTGGAGGACAAGGCTAAGCTGGCGTCCAAGAAGCTAGGTGTGCTCAACAGGGCGCGGCGGTACTTCACTGCGGCGCAAACACTGCTTCTCTATAAGTCGCAAGTGCGGCCGCATATGGAGTACTGCTGTCACCTCTGGGCGGGAGCACCTGAATATCAGCTTCGTCCATTTGACTCGGTGCAAAGACGAGCTGTAAGAGCTGTCAACGATCCTATACTTACAGCTGGTGTGGAACCTCTTCGCGACAGGAGAGACTTTGCCTCCTTATGCGTGTTCTACCGCCTGTACAATGGTATGTGCTCTGAGGAATTGTTTGATATGATGCCCACGGCTACGTTCTATCATCGCACCGCTCGCCACAGACAGAGAGTTCATCCTCACACTCTGCGTCCGGTACGTTCCAGCACTTGTCTTGTGGTCAACTTAGGTTGTGGAATGACCTCCTTACCTCGATTTTACCAAACGCCTACAGTATGGGGTTCTTCAAAATGGGTCTTAGAAGGTTTTTACAGGGTCGGCAGCGCGAGTGTGGCGCTCTGGTGTTGCATGTATTTATATTTTTTTTAACGTGAGGAAAATCCTACATGGATGCTTTTTTTTTCTAAGTGTTATCCACATTTATTTTATAAGTGTTGTGGGATCAAATATTGTGACCCACAAATAAATAAATAAATTTGTTGCAGAATGCATTAACAACGTTATGCGATGAAGTCGTCGACATGCAGCAAGCCCCTCCTTCGGTGCAGAGCGACGGAGCGCAGAGCAATCTACATCGCCGGCCAGTGCATCCAAATACTTCCGCACGACCGCACGCTGCTCTGACCGCCAGTAAACCGTCGCGCCAACGCTAACGCATTATATAGTTTTACGCGAATTCAATTTTATTTAATTAATCCTATTGTATGTTTGTTTCGTCCAATACAATTTTAATGTTAAAGTCAAGTGTGTTCATATTCATCTCTGAACGCGAGTCTACAAAGTGGTGACCCGACTTAGAAAATAAAAAGCGTAGTACTGCCGTGCCAAGACAATACACTGTATCTAAAAACTGGTCAGTTTTCAGAAATCGAGATTTTCTGTTTTTTTAGAAAATTGGCCATAAAATCCTCAATATTTGTCGGAATGTCCTTTAAATTTTGGATATCTCAATCATCAGATCAGCTTCTAGTTAGTGATGTAAAAATAAATGTAGTTTTTAGGTAATTTCGTATGTTTACGCCCATAAACGTGTTTTGCCAACCTTAATAAATTAATGTACAGAGAACATTGTTATTACAGAACACTGTAATTATAATTGCAGTGTTATGTCATAACAAAATATGCTTAAACGTAGACGAATTTTTTAAATGTAACATCAACATCCATAATAATTAGCCTCATCAACACACAATTATTGTGATCGCCACTGCTTAAAGTTCTTGGGTGAGTCCTGCAAATTCCAGGACGTGCAGTATCTTCATAGCCCCTATTCGTTTGATCTCACTTGGATCCAATATGTGGCCTCCAAGTAGAAAACTGGGACTACGCATCAAGGCTGGGCATTTGGTCAGGATGTGCACAGGTGTTTCATCGGCCTCCAGACATAGCCTACACTATCGTGTGTCACTAGTCCCCAAATTGTGCATGTGTTTGTTTAACCCACAATGCCCAGTAAGTGCCCTAAGCAGGAATCGCAAGTTATTCCTGCTCAACGGCAAGCCTTCCGAGGAAGTCTTTTTGTGGTAGGCAGGAATTAGTTTCTTTGAGTGTTCCATTCCTGGGGTAATTCTCCAGAGCTCGAAAGCCGCAAAGAGACAGTAGGTATCCAGGGTGAGCTTAACATTACGACCCTTTGGTATACCGCAGATCGGTTCTGGACCAAAGCTCCTCTGCTCGGCTCTTGCTCTAGCGATCTTATTGCCCTCGTACAACGCATGACCTGGCACCCATCCAAAAATCACCCTGTTTTTATCTCCCGGAGTGTTTAGTAATTGCATGCAAATTTCGGCCAGTCTCGTGGTGAGAACATCTGAGACCACGGCCAATAATGCTGCCTGACTATCCGAATGTATTATATAGATAGTTCTGTTAAAGCAGTTGCTTTGCTGATTCATTGCTGCACATTCAATGATGGCGTTAACCGCGGCCTGGAATATTGAAGAGTGCCTTCCAAGATTGACACTCAGTCTTCTTTTAGGTTCCTCCCCATAAACTCTGCATCCTTAGTATCGGATTTTGATCCGTCTGTTTACCATCTGAGCCTGCACTGGATTCCAGGTAATATTACCCTCGCTCCAGTCCCCTCTAGACAGAGTTTTCCCAAAATATAGTTTCTGTGTATGGATTTTTGGGTGCATTGTGTCCAATGGCATGCCCAAAACTGGGATATCATTAACAGCGTCCTGTGGTATCTCACGTTTTGTGAGAGCCATGTCACCTTCTCTGAGTTGCAGACTCTGTGCATGTTGGCCTTTGCCTCTCTTCAAGTAAATATGTAAAGCAGGAAGACTTAGCAGTGCTTCTAATGCCTTGATCAGCGAGGTTGACATGGCCCTTGTTGTGAAAGTACAAGCAGCCCGTTGTAGGCTGCCAAGCTTATAGAGCCGGGCTATATGAGGTTTTAGTCCTCACCTTCCTCCTGCAAGCCTGTTGCATATCATCAGGGCAGACTTTGCCTTTTGTATGATACCGTCTACATGAGTGTTCCAAGCTAGATTGTGGTCAAGCATGTGTTTACCCCCAGGTATATAACTTTACACGAGAACGGAATTATTTTTCCATTTAACGCTAAGCTTTTTAGGTTTTCCATTCTAATCTTCCGTGTTAATGGAATTATAGTGGTTTTATCAGCATTAATGCTGAGTTCATTGTCCTTACTTCTTCTTCTTTCACTGCCACTCCGCTACCGGAGGTTGGCTGTTAACTTTTGAAATTCTTCACGGTTTTGAGCAAAACGGAAGAGCTCCCTTGATTGTCCTTACATCACTGGTTAATTATGTTAAGGGCCCTCTGCACTTGATATGACAACATATCCTGGCAGTTTCCCTGCACCGTGACCACAAAGTTTTTCAAGTATCCTTGGGCATCGATGAGTAGTTCTGCCAGTTTATACAGGAGGAGACAGAACACCTCCCTGCGGACAGCCTCTGACAGTAGCCGATTCTAGTGTGTAATTGTATACTTAGTTCAAGATGAACTATTCTTTTAGAGAGCATTTCGATTACCCACCTAAGCGTTGTAGAGTCTACGTCTCTTTCGCACAGTCCTCTAATCAAAGTACCAGTGGGCGTATTATCGAACGCACCCCGTATGTCAAGAAATACTGACAGCTATTTAATTTCTTTATGATTCAGTGCCTTTTCCAGTCTATCTACTAGACTTAGCAGGGCTGTTGCGCCTGTTGCCATAGATCTGCCTCTGCGATAGGCATGCTGGCTATAGTGGATAGGCTTGTCCTTAAGATAGCCCTCCCTATTGTGATTATCTTATACCTTCTCCATCGATTTCCAGAGAAACGAGGAGAGGCTAATGGGTCTGTTGGATTTCACCTCAGTGTAGTCCTTCTACTAGACGGGAGATTGTTATGGCAAAACACTGCATCTATAGATAACGGGCTACTAAAGCGTAAGCTGTGTTATGACATAACACTGCACTTAGTGTTACAGTGTTTTATCAAAACTGATCTTTATTATTTTTGAGATACAGTCATTATTGCCTTTAATTTTCTCAGGATTTATAAGACTTTTAAGAAAAAATTAAAGTCATCCCTATGTTAACGAGTGTAAATAAGCGATTTATACATGTTATTACAAAACACTGTATGTCATGGCACGGCAGAGTAACCGCGTTCTAAAAGTAAAATTAAATACGCGTCGCGTCTTTGCCGGTACCGCAGTTGCTGAAAAAAAATCAACGATGCCGTTGGAAGATAAGGGAAGCTCATTACCGGCGGAATTAGCTGAGGCCCTGACAGCTTCGCTAGTAAAAGCGGAAACCGCGAAGATTGGAGTTCGAGTGCCACCATTTTGGGCAGAAAAACCGGCAATATGGTTTGCGCAAGAAGAAGCACAATTTGTGCTAGCTAACATTACCTCCGACTCGACAAAATATTTCACAATTGTCGGGAATTTAGATACCAGCGTTATGGCGGAACTGGAAGATATCGTTAGCAATCCTCCGGCAAGTAATAAATACGAAAAATTAAAATCGGAATTAATAAAGCGTTTGTCTGCCTCACAGGAAAAAAAGGTGCGTCAACTCCTGGTCCATGAAGAACTGGGTGACCGAAAACCATCGGCATTCTTCAGGCATCTGCAGAGTCTTGCAGGTCCAGGTATTCCTCCTGATTTTTTACAAACGATCTGGACCAGCCGATTACCCACAAATTTGAAAGCGGTAATTGCGTCACAGGTGAACGCCCCTATGGAAGATTTGGTGGAACTTGCCGACCGGGTAATAGAAATTGCTCCTGTTAGTCCTGTGGCTCAAGTGGCAAGTACTTCACAAGGAAGCGAGATCGAGGTATTACGGGGTGAGATTGCACAACTTACTCGTCGACTAAATAGTTTTACTAACTTTTTCGACAAGAATAAACGTAATCGAGGTTCTGGCAGACGTCGTGATAGACAATCGTCACGATCGAGGAGCCGTTCTAGAGGTAGATCTTTTACTACTGCTAATAATCGTACCCTCTGTTTTTATCATAATAAGTATGGAAATAATGCACACCGTTGTGTAAAACCATGCGATTACACTTCGGAAAACTCCAGCGCCAGTCGCTAATGACGGCATGCGATTGTGGCGGTACCCCCGGCCGTCTATTTGTTACCGATGGATATAGTAAGAAAACTTTTTTGGTGGATACGGGATCAGACTTATGTGTATACCCCCATACTATGCGTTCGAAAAGGCGATCAAAGGTTAATTATGATTTAACTGCAGCTAATAATACCACTATATCTACGTACGGATATATTGATTTACAGCTGAATTTAGGCCTACGCAGAGAATTTAAATGGCGATTCATAGTGGCGGATGTGTCAAAACCTATAATTGGATATGATTTTCTTTCTTTTTATAATCTGTTGGTAGATTGCCGGAACAAGCGACTTATGGATGGCGTTACAAACCTTGCTGTAGCAGGAACACCGGCACACTCAGGCCCACCTAGCATAAAGGCGCTAGTGGGAAATTCGGAGTACCACGATTTATTACGTGAGTTTGTCGAGATTACACGGCCACCTGGATCGCCAAGGCAGGTACGTCATTCCACTGTTCATTATATAAATATTACACCTGGCCCACCTATATTCTGTAGACCTCGGAGATTGGCACCGGATAAGTTAAAAATAGCAAAACAGGAGTACGAGGCTATGTTAAAGGATGGAACAATTCAGCACTCAAGTGGACCATGGGCGTCCCCACTACACTTAGTTCCCAAGCGTGACGGTAATTGGAGGCCATGCGGAGACTACAGAGCACTGAATGCAAGAACAGTGCCTGATAGGTATCCGGTACGCCATATAGAAGATTTTTCACAGCAATTAAATGGTTGTACCATCTTTTCTGTACTCGATTTAGTTAAGGCTTATCAACAGATACCGGTAAATCCTGATGACATTGAAAAGACTGCAATAACTACCCCCTTCGGAAAATTTTCCTTCAAATTTATGTGTTATGGATTAAGAAATGGTGCACAATCATTTCAACGCTTTATAGATGGCATTGTGCGAGATTTGGACTACTGTTTCCCATATATTGATGATATACTTATTGCTTCCAGAAATAAGCAGGAGCACTTGGAGCATTTGAGAACAGTTTTTACACGGTTCCAAGAATACGGCGTCGTGGTAAATACGACCAAGTGTAAATTTGGAGAGTCCCAGGTAACCTTTTTAGGTTATACAGTTTCCGCAGAAGGGGTACAACCTTTGCAGGAGAAAGTTCGAGTAATTCAAGACTACCCACCACCAAAAACTATAAAAGAGCTGAGAAGATTTCTGGGTATGATAAATTTTTATCGTTGTTTTCTTAAAGGTACAGCGGCTTTACAAGCTCCTCTTAATGACTTACTCTGTGGTCATAATATGAAGGGTTCAAAGCCAGTTAAATGGACCCCGGAACTTCTTGAAATATTTAAGAAATGTAAGCAAAGTCTGTCCGACTCAGTATTACTAGCACACCCAGTTCCGGATGCGAAGCTGGCCCTAGTTACTGATGCCTCTAATGTTTCGATAGGGGCTGTATTACAGCAGAACGTCAACAACATATGGCAACCCCTAGCTTTTTACTCTAAAAAGATGAGTCCTACACAGCAAAAGTACAGCGCTTACGATAGGGAACTCCTAGCAGTATATCAGTCTATGAAACATTTTCGACACATGCTAGAAGGACGGCATTTCGCTATATTCACTGATCATAAGCCGTTAATATTCGCCTTCAAACAAAAGGCTCAACAAGGTTCTCCAAGGCAGATTAACCAATTTTACTATATTTCACAGTATACAACGGACATTCAACACATAAAGGGACAAGAGAATCAGGTGGCTGATGCATTGTCCAGGATAGAAGCCGTCACGACTCCGGTGGACATCACAGAGCTGGCACTATCCCAGAGAGATGATCCTGAGCTGCTGGGTCTACTAAAGGGTAACAGTTCTCTGAAATTAGAAGAAAGGAGATTTTCAGGTACAGATTTACCTATTTATTGTGACGTATCCAATAGACCTCGTCCATATGTAACAGCTGCCCAGAGACGTCGAGTGTTTGAGACATTGCATAGTTTAAGCCACCCCGGCGCTAAGGCTTCAATTAAATTGGTGAGTGACCGTTTTATATGGCCATCTCTTAGAAAGGATGTCAGAACGTGGGTAAGAGAGTGTATCCCTTGCCAAACGTCGAAAGTAACAAGACATACAGTATCACCAGCAGGTAGTTTTGGTGTACCAGATATGCGTTTCGCCAAGATTCATATGGATTTAGTAGGACCACTGCCAGTGTCTTCTGGTTACAGATACTGTTTAACTATCATAGATAGGTTCACCAGATTTCCTGAGATTATACCTCTTCATAATATAACGGCCGAAACAGTGGCCAAAGCTTTTGTAGCCGAATGGATATCTAGGTATGGGTGTCCAAAAACAATAGTTACGGATCAGGGAAGGCAGTTCGAGTCCCATCTGTTTAAAAACCTGGCCAAGTTATGTGGAATTAAATTAGCCAGGACAACCGCTTACCACCCAATTTGCAACGGGATGATAGAACGACAACACCGTACCCTAAAAGCTGCCCTGATGGCTCATGGTGGTAAGGACTGGGTTGATATTATACCTGTAGTACTCTTAGATATACGTACAGCATGGAAAGAGGACCTGCAAAGTTCACCAGCGGAATTGGTATACGGCGAGCAGCTCCGTATCCCCGGCGAGTTCTTCGTCACCACAACTGATAAGGTGGAGTACCCCGATTTTGTATCACAATTGCGTAGGAGGATTGCTAACGTGAAGCCAACCCCAGCATCGGCTCACTCAAACCAAAAAGTTTTCGTGCATAAGGAGTTAGCTACCAGTAGTCACATATTCTTGCGTCAGGAGTTACACCGTGGTTCGCTGGAACCACCATATACAGGACCTTACAAGGTGGTAGACCGGAGCCCTAAAACTATCGACATAATCATCGGTCAGAAGGTAGTTAAGGTCTCAATAGATAGAGTGAAGCCTGCCTTTTTAAGTAAGGATGTTGGTGTAGGTAACAAAGTACCTGATAGCACTAGACATGAGGATACTGGGTATAACACTCGTTCAGGCAGGAGAGTTCGATTCCCAGATCGTTACTTGTAACATGTACCATGTTATTCGTGGGGGGGTACTGTGGGATCAAATATTGTGACCCACAAATAAATAAATAAATTTGTTGCAGAATGCATTAACAACGTTATGCGATGAAGTCGTCGACATGCAGCAAGCCCCTCCTTCGGTGCAGAGCGACGGAGCGCAGAGCAATCTACATCGCCGGCCAGTGCATCCAAATACTTCCGCACGACCGCACGCTGCTCTGACCGCCAGTAAACCGTCGCGCCAACGCTAACGCATTATATGGTTTTACGCGAATTCAATTTAATTTAATTAATCCTATTGTATGTTTGTTTCGTCCAATACAATTTTAATGTTAAAGTCATCAGGTGTTCATATTCATCTCTGAACGCGAGTCTACAAGTGTTATCCACAAAATTAATTAATCTTGTACTCTTTTTACTATTTTATTTACTAAAGTCTGTTTATTGAAAAGGAAATCCATTTCATTTTATGTCTCCTGAACCAGTTTCCAAAACATTACCCTCCTGTCTTCGGCAGTTCGAGTAAAAAGAAAAAACTTAAAATTATAGGTCTCTAGTAAATTATACATTGTACTAACACACGAAGGTCACAAGATAAAGGGCATTGTCCAAATAATAACCTCCTTTAATCTGGACAAAAAAGAAAAAAAAGTATGTACGAGTATACGTAGGTATATGTGCGGTTCACTAAAGAACCTTATTTCGTCATACAAAAGGGCCCGTGCTTTGGAATAATGAGGTTCTCGCAAGAGTACACTTGAGCTTCGTTCCTCCTATTTCAAACTCGACTTTACATCTCCAAGATATGAGATGTGGTAAAAACTTTTAGCAGACTCTTTTGTTGAGTTACACTTTATTACACCTCTTGTGTATTATCGTATGGCTCATGAATACTCGTAAACTAAGTATGGATAAAATTGTAGGTGAATTTTGCAAAGAATATCACAGTGTAATTATGTTGTTTAACAGGACTGTCATACTGAATTTCGAAGTTCAAAATCGCGATGAACTGTAGCCCTAAAGTACCGAAACGCGACTAACGTTAGTGCGAAAGTACGCCACATCGATACCCATAATTTCGAATGTTTTTCACCGCGAAGCACGTTAGCGCGAAAGTATTCCACATCGATTCACACATTGTCGAATGTATTCCAGCGCGATGCACGTCAGTGCGAAAGTCTAGTAAATGCGAAGGCATGCTACTTCTTGCTTTATACAGAAATGCTTACTGCAAATCTATGATTACGAATCGATGTTTTGTGTGAGTGTGTAAAGTTATAGATTTACTGGAACTTGAATAAATATCAGAACAAAGTCAGTTTTTATATAAGTGTCAAAAGTGGAACAATAAAAAAATAAGGGTAAATAAAATTTAATGATTAACCAACAAAAAGATATTTACAACATCAAAAAAAGATATGTTTGTTAAAAACAACTAAAAGTTACGAATTGGATTAGGTTATTTATAATTCATCGGAACAAAATGTAATTGGGGTACAATAGAGAGTTTTTTTATTAAAGTGTACTAGCTGACCCGCGCAACATAGTTTGCGCCACATAAGAGAGAGTATTACCTGTTTCCGTCGCATTTACTCCCGTCGCGTTGCGTTTACTCCATAATCCCGTGGCATTATTGCAGAAAAAAATGGATTGCCATTAAAATGGTTATTGTTCACCAACCTAAAGATAGATACATGCTATCGCGCAATTTTTTTGAACTTTTTTAAGAGAAACATTTTGTAGTACATATTTTTTACATAACTATAAATATTTACGCAGCACACGCAACGAAGCTCTCAAAAGGAATAACTTTTCCCCCGTTTTTTGAAACATTTACTATTACTGCTCCGCTCCTATTCATTGTAGCGTGATGCTATATAGCCTATGACACTCCACAATAACATAGCTTTCTATTGGTGAAAGAATTTTTAAAATCGGTTCAGTAGATCCCGAGATTACCCCTTACAATTTAACAAATATACAAACACACAAACTTTACTTCTTTATAATATTAGTATAGAAAAATTTACTACTTTATAATATAAGTATAGATGTTCCTAATTTCTTTAGAAATCATTCTAAGATACGCACTCAATGAACTAAAAATTAATCTGAAATTAACAATTGTAGCCTTCGAGTTAGCAGAAAATAGGAAGTGTGTCTATGTGGCATGCCTTTGCATTTACTTGACCTGTCCAATGCATGGGTCTTCTATTAAAACATACGTCAAGCTGTATTATCATTTCCGCCGAATCGATTTTAATGAAACATACAGCGTCATTTAAATAGAAGAAATACCTACAAAATCATAATAGTTATGATCAAGCCACTGCATTTTATTCCAACCCCGAACAAATAAACAAACGAACAGATACAAGGAAAAAAATTATAGATTTGGACTCTGAAGCCTTAAATTAGTCGATTACAGCTATTTTTTTTAAAAATTATCTTGAATGTACCGTCACAGCTTTTTTACGATTTTATAATATAAGTAGAGTTGTGAAATTTTGTAAAGATGTTTTGGATGTTTGAATGCTTGACCCCTTATCGTCGAGTTATAGTTTTAGTAGAAGCATGAAATAAAATACCAATCATAATATCAGAACACATTGATTATATCAAAAGCCAGTACCTGCCCAAAGTCACAAACAATTTCCAAATATATCATTCATATATTTCCTGAATTTTTTATACGAACGAAAATTGATAAATAAAACTAGCAACGCTTTGTAAAACATCAAAGCCTTGTAGATTGTCTTATAAGGCGAGATACAAAAAAAAATCTATTACGGTCCAATTTCACAAACGTTTACCTGAAGCAATATATCCTTTTATTTTCCGTAAAGTTGGGCGGGATCAATAGGCATTCCTTCAGAAATGTTGTGTCATTGTTTATGGAAAGTCATTCCAATCAGACTGTACAAAGGACGGACATATCGTTCCTGTCTTGTATTTAGTCGTTAATCTTAATCTTCATATATCTTGTTGGTCATGCTTGGCTAAGTTGAATAATGGAAATACATAAAATTGTAACATTTATTTTCTATGTGTGGCAAGTCTGGTCTTGGGCTTGTCAATATATTTGAGTGTTTGAGAGCGTCATGATCGATTGATTGTTTTTTTTGCTGTGGCAACAGCTGTCTCAAGAAAACGGTCTATAGTCTATGGGACATGACTAGAGTTTTTTTGGGGAACTGACATCGGAGAGAAAAGGTTAATGAAAAATTAGAAGAGGTTTCTTGAGATTGGATGGCTTCGGTGCTTTGATTCTCTGAGCTAGGTACTAAGTTTTATGTTAGTCACTCCAGTTGATGTTTTTTGTCAAAATTCTTTTCTAATTTCTACCCAGATTCTGGTAAGTTTTAATTAACTATTTGCAAAGCGGGTCGATTGGCGTCTTTCGCGCAGTCAATATCTTAATTTGTCGTTTCTTTCATGACAGGGTTTTTTAGTACGGGGAAAAGTGGGCAGCCGCTGTTCTGGGCCACACCCGAGAACACGTGGACCGCACGAGCGGGGTTGTTGAGAGAGAGGCCTGCCAACTTCACCTGGACTTGACAGCCTACGGCCTCGCTTTCAGCTCGTCTCAAAGGCCAGTACTTGTCATCCACTTATTCGTGTAGTCTAGCCGCCGAAATTACTTCCTCACGATGAATTAGTGTAGTCATGTACTATTAGAACTTAAACCCGTAATATTCTTGTGTATGTCTGTGCTTTCTGTATCTATGTAATCTCATTGTCTCTGTAGTGTACTGTGTACTGTATAATCTGTGTCCCAGCACCTTTGAGGAGCATGTAGAGCTCTTACATAGAGTCTATCAGCAACTCAAGGATGCTGGCCTAACAATCAATATGAAAAAATCTCACTTTTGTCGGAGTGAACTCAAATACCTGGGGTATTATGTGGACAAACATGGCCTACGGACAGACCCGGGTAAAGTTGAGGTTATCCTCAACTACCCCACCCCTTCTAACCCTAAGGAGGTTAAGAGATTTCTGGGAATGGCCGGCTGGTATCGTCGCTTTGTTAACAACTTCTCTAGGATTAGTAAACCTCTGTGTAAACTGACTTCTACGAACCTTAAGTTCGAATGGACCCCTGAGGCTGAACAGTCCTTTAACCTGCTAAAGTCAGCCTTGATTTCTGCCCCTATATTAAAAATGCCTAACTTTGAGTTGCCCTTCCGCATTCTTAGTGACGCGTCAGCTTACTCAGTTGCTGCTGTACTGACACAAACTCACGATGGTGTTGAACACCCTATGGCCTACTGTAGCCGTTCTCTCAACAAGAACGAGGTGAACTACAGCACAACTGAGCGAGAACTTCTGGCCGTGATTTTCGCATTGGAACAATTTCGACAGTACGTCGAAGGCCAAAAATGTACGGTCGTCACGGACCATTCATCTCTTCTGTGGTTCCATAAGTTAAAAAATCCCACGGGTCGTCTAGCACGTTGAAGCATGAGGCTCAGTCAATTCGATTTTGACATAGAGCATCGAAAAGGTAAAGACCACGTTGTACCTGATGCTCTGTCATGCATCAAGATTGATTCCCTCGATGCAGTACCCACTAAAGACCCGTGGTATGACCACACCATGAATAGTGTTCGAAAGAACCCTAGAAAATCACCAAATTACGACATTCGTGACAACCTTTTATATAGGTTAACTAAAAATAAATATTCTTTGACTTCAGACTTTGACTGGAAGCTGGTGGTACCTCAGGAGGATCGCTTGCCCCTGCTCTCGAAGTACCACGATGACACACTTAGTGCCCATGGTGGCGTTTGGAAGACGCATAAAAGGTTAGCCCTGAATTATTACTGGCCCAAGACGTACGAGGACGTCAAAGAATATGTTGAGAATTGCGAAACATGCAAGCAGTACAAACCCGTAAATACGTCTCGTCCCGGCCTAATGGGTAGCCCGAAGCAGGTTTCGAAGCCTTTCGAAGCTATCTCTGTCGATCTGCTTGGTCCCTTTCCCACTTCGAGCAATAGAAACGTACACCTGATCGTGGTCTCCGACTACTTTAGCAAATACGTCATGTTGTGCCCTGTTCGGGTTGCCACAGGCTCTGTAGTCGCGAGGTTCATAGAGAAGAGTGTGTTTCTCGTGCACGGAGTCTGCAAGACTATTTACATGGATAATGGCCCTCAGTTTGTGAGTAAGCCATTTAAAGATCTGTTAGCTAAATACAATGTACCTAATATATATTACAACCCTAGGTATCATGCCCAAACTAATCAGGCGGAACGAGCTATTCGTAATGTTGTTCAAGCGATCTCATGCTATGTGAAGTCACAACACAAGTCATGGGATTCATTCTTGGTTGAGATACAGTGCGCTTTAAACACTGCAGTTAACGAAGCAACTCGTTTCACCCCTTACTTTTTGGTACATGGTAGGGAGTTTATTGGAGATGGAGTGCTATACAGGCAGACAGATATTGCGTGCCACCCTGCTTCAGTCTCTGTAGACGATCCATCAGCCTTCGGTGTCAAGCTGAGAGAAATACAACGCATATACGACCAGGTGAGGAAACATTTGAATGTTGCCCACCAGCGTAATGAAAAGTATTACAACCTCAGAAAAAGGCATGTGGAGCTGAAAGTGGGACAGATAGTTTACAAACGCAAGAAAGCAAGAAAGAAAGAAAAAGAAATTTATTTCACATAGGCATTTACAGATGCTCTTGTAAAACGTCCAGAATATAAATCAAAATCTACCACCAGTTCACAACGCGACCCACCTGAGAAGAACTGGCAAGAAACTCAGCGGGTTATTCTTTTTAGAGCTCTATTTACAAAATGAATCTAAAAACTATGCATTTGACAATTTTTTGAGAATCCAGTAGAGCAGGTCATTTCCAGGCTTCTCCATCCAACAAATAATCACCAATTGTATAGTAGCCCCTGCAGTACAATTTACTTTTTACAACCTTTTTAAATTTATTAAGGGACATACTTTTAATTTCGTCTGGTAGCCTGTTGTAAAAGCGTATACAGTTACCCATGAAAGAATTGCTGATTTTGTGCAATCTGCTATGATAAACAGCAAGGTTACTTTTATTTCTAGTGTTGACATGGTGTCTATCACTTAACTTAGCGAATCTATGTAAATTTCTTTGTACGTACATAAGATTCTCAAAAATGTATTGTGATGCTACTGTAAGAATTTTAACCTCTTTGAATTTCTCGCGCAGAGAGACCCTTGGACCTAATCTATATATAGCTCTTATGGCCCGCTTTTGTAAAATAAATTTTTTATCTATATCTGCAGCATTGCCCCACAGTAGAATACCGTAAGACATTATGCTATGAAAGTAACTAAAATAGACTATTCTAGCCGTATCTACATCCGTCAAGTGCCTTATCTTTTGTACAGCAAATGCTGCTGAACTTAATCTATTTGCTAGTTTAACAATATGTGGACCCCATTGTAAACCAGCATCGACCGTTAACCCTAGGAACGTCGTTGATTCCACAACTTCCAACACCCGACCATTAAGTTGAACATTGGTTTCTGACTGTGTTACATTAGGCAAGGTAAATTTTATGCATTTAGTTTTATTATCATTCAGTCTAAGATTGTTAGTGTTAAACCAATGAACCACTTTCAAGATTGCGTTGTTGACATCGTCATAGTTATCTATTTGTCTTTTAACTTTGAAAATCAAAGAAGTATCATCTGCAAACAAAACAATCCTGTTGTTGTCCCCCAGGTAAAAGGGTAGGTCATTAAAATATATAAGGAATAAAAATGGTCCGAGTATTGAACCCTGTGGGACGCCCATAGTAACTACAGAGCCCTCCGAGCGTGTACCATTAACATCAACCCTCTGAATTCTATTGTTCAAATATGAAGTCAGAAGATCGAGAGCCTTGCTTCTTATGCCATAATGGTGTAATTTCCTGATTAATGTTTCATGTTGGACACAATCAAATGCCTTGGACAAATCGCAAAACACACCAATTGCATCTTGTTTATTCTCCCAGGCCTCGTAAATACATTTCAATAACTCTACACCAGCATCGGTAGTCGAGCGTCCTTTAGTGAAGCCAAATTGTTTCTCATGAAACAATTTGTGACTATTAAAATAGATCAGCATCTGCTCTAGTATTAGTTTTTCAAATATCTTGCTCAAGGTCGGCAACACCGAGATAGGTCTGAAATTACACGGATCTGAAGTACTGCCAGCCTTGAACAGTGGTATAACTTTACTGTGTTTCATCAAATCAGGAAATACACCACTTGAGACGCAATCGTTAAACACAGTTGCCAAGTGGGGGGCAATGACATCTATAATACTTGATACGGATTTTACTGATAGCCCACTAAGGTCAGCGGTTTTTTTAACATTAATAGATTTAAATGCTTTTAAGATGTCGTTGCAGTTGACAACTGTAAATTCGAACGCGCCCTCACAGGCAGCTACAGATTCTGCTAATAAAAGCTCGGCGGATGTGGAAGACGACCGGAGAGTGTTAGTAATCTCTATAGGTACATTAATGAAAAATTTTTCGAACTCGGTCGCCACTTCCATATCCCCCGAAACGTGGCGATTGTCTATCTTTAAATGAAACTTTCTTTCATTCGCTGTACACCTACCACATTCCGCATTTATAATGTTCCAAGTAGTTTTAATGACATTCGCAGAATCTAAAATTTTATTTCTAATGAAATTAGACTTGGCCAAGGTACAGGCTTCTTCTACCTGTGCACGTTCTACCTGTCAAACAAGGCCAAGAACTTTACTTCTAAGCTAGCCCCTAAGTTCCTTAAATGTGTGGTGACTGCTAAACGATCCCCTTTAGTATATAGGCTGTCAGATCTGGACGGTAGGGATCTTGGGGAGTACCATATCAAGGACATCCTGAAGTATCAGGAGGAGCCGTCTCCAATACCCAACGTCAGCAATGCTGTAACTACATATGACTGTTTCTCTAGTTTATTAAACCAGTGCTATGTGATCATTATGTAAGACTATTTTAATCTTGTGTTTGTATTTCTATGTGTGTACGTGACTTCAAATTGTTACGTTGTAGTTTCTTCTATGCACCGCACCGAGCGTTTTACTCTCATTCGCTCCTCAGTACTCTACAATATCCTGAGAGCTTGGGTAGTGTTAGGGTATCGGCAGTGAGTGAAGGGAGCATTCGTTTTCTATGAAGGGCATTAGACTCTAGTTACTTAGCCTATCCGGTACACGAGTCAGTGTCTAGTTAGATGTATAGGAGGATCTTTCTTTGTTATTGTAATAGTAGCAGTCAGCTTGGGGTTTAAGGACCTAGCTGGTTGTCTTTGTTTATTAGTCAGTACTTTTCTGTTTTCTTTATTGTGTATTTCCAGCGTGTCATATCCGCAGGAAATACTATTAAAGGGGGGGTGGTTGTAACATTTATTTTCTATGTGTGGCAAGTCTGGTCTTGGGCTTGTCAATATATTTGAGCGTTTGAGAGCGCCATGATCGATTGATTGTTTTCTTTGCTGTGGCAACAGCTGTCTCAAGAAAACGGTCTATAGTCTATGGGACATGACTAGAGTTTTTTATGGGAAACTGACATCGGAGAGAAAAGGTTAATGAAAAATTAGAAGAGGTTTCTTGAGATTGGATGGCTTCGGTGCTTTGATTTTCTGAGCTACTAAGCTTTATTTTAGTCACTCCAGTTGATGTTTTTTGTCATAGTTCTTTTCTAATTTCTACCCAGATTCTGGTAAGTTTTAATTAACTATTTGCAAAGCGGGTCGATTGGCGTCTTTCGCGCAGTCAATATCTTAATTTGTCGTTTCTTTCATGACAGGGTTTTTTAGTACGGGGAAAAGTGGGCAGCCGCTGTTCTGGGCCACACCCGAGAACACGTGGACCGCACGAGCGGGGTTGTTGAGAGAGAGGCCTGCCAACTTCACCTGGACTTGACAGCGTACGGGGTCGCTTTCAGCTCGTCTCAAAGGCTTTAGTACTTGTCATCCACTTATTCGTGTAGTCTAGCCGCCGAAATTACTTCCTCACGATGAATTAGTGTAGTCATGTACTATTAGAGCTTAAACCCGTAATATTCTTGTGTATGTCTGTGCTTTCTGTATCTATGTAATCTCATTGTCTCTGTAGTGTACTGTGTACTGTATAAATATATGTGTATACACCCTACCTGGCTGTTTTCGTCAGAGCCCTGGCCTACCCTTGCACGCACACTGGAATCTCTGTAGTAAGGCGCCCTGGGAAAGAGTTCTCTGCATAGCTACCTCGCGCTAGTTGGTGAGTAACACTGAACATCTTTGTGTTATAAAATAATAAACATTTTGAATCCGGGAATGGGTGTAAAAGGCTTTTGTGCTAACTTTGGTGACTTATCACTTGTATGATGGGTAAGGTTTATATGTGTAGTAATTATTATTCTTCTCTTTGTATGCTAGCAGTCTACTTAGCTCGGATTTCATACAGTCTGCTACCAGTCAGCTAGAGCGCATAAAAATTACACTGCTTTATTTGACGAAGTGATAAGATAAATAAATATTAATTTATTTATTTAGATAAAAAGAAGTGGTACTTAAAACATCAGGCGTAGTTCACGTGGCTGCCATAAATAGCAAAAGTGAACTAAATACATTTTCCAATTTTTTTTTTGGGAGGGTATCAAAATAATATTAATTTTAAATGGTGCTCTCTTTGGAAATTACAATAAAAATGTAGTTAAGTGCGAGTCGGACCTGCAGATTGAGGAATCCGTACCGAAAATCACCTTTGTTGTATGGGAGCCAAGGAGGAAGAATTATCTAATAAAATTTAAGCTATTTAGCTATCACGCTTCCTGAGATACAGCCTCGCGACAGACAGATAGACAGAAGAATAAGTTTCAGTACTAGGTTCCCGTTTTTACCCCTTTGTGTATGGAATCCTGAAAAATAGAATCTGTGCTTACCATTTAGCTACTAGAGTAACAGTGAAAATTTTTTATACTAGATATTTTATGGCATACACGACAAAAGCAATAAAACATCAGTAGAGAGTGCAGACAATGAGAATTTGTGATATGGACAAACATAGCAATTTTTTTAATGCTATACTTTGACACTTATACTTATAGAATTCGGGACTTCACGCGAAATGCGCGAATGCTATACTTTGACTTGACTTCCTTCCGGCGCATAATGACACATTCGTGCTATATCACATTGACGCAGTTTATCACCTTCGCAGACTGTCACGCCAACTGCGCTATACAAAATGACTATGTTCCTTCTAGATTTGTTCTATTTAAGTGTTATCAAGGTACACATTTGTGTAAAACGCTACGTGCTAACTTTGAAGAGATACCTACGAGAATAAGCAAACTTCGAGTGCGCTTGAATGATAAGTTTTAGAAGTGGAATTGGGAATTCCGGGTTTATAATGTTGGAAAAATGAGGACTGAATTGTACCTATTATATTTAACAATACTAAGATATTAATGAAATATTGTATGTCTTTATCCGCTTAATGAAGTGACGTTTGGTAACCATGACATGACATAATGGCGCGCATTAAACTTGATGGGTAAGTTTTGACTTATTATGAAAAATTATTTTTAATTTTAAAGTTACCCTTTTATAGAGGTTTTGGACTCGTTATGGCTCAAACTGGACTGCTAGATCTTAAGTCGTGTCCATTTTGTATGAATACTCTCCATTATTATTACAACGAACAGGAAGTCGTCAAATTTCTCTAGGCGCCAAAAAAAATCGTATTTCCAATTTTTTGATTTGTTGTCTGTGCGAGAGACTGATTATGAGATCATTGATTAGCTTACCTTGTTTATAAATTACCAAAAAAGTAGTCTCCAGATTCAAGTAAAAAGACCGAAGTGACTAAAATAATAAGCAACATGAATAAAATGTTCAGCCGTAATGAAAGCAAAATGAAATTTATTTCTCGCTCATTCTGTATTTAATAAATGTTATCAGTCATTCTACAATGGGAAGTGTTGATGCAAATGAACGAAATAATCTGTATGGATATAATACATTTTGCTCTGTGATGAAAGGTTGTTGTCAATATTTTTATCGTACAATAAGATGCTTTCGGAATTGAGTGTGAACTCGCATAAAGTTACATGACGAGGGAAAATGAAAAAGTTGTCACTGAAAATACCGTCGATACAAGAGTTGAAGCAAATGGAAAAACTTTGTCGTTCGCGATAGAAAGAAAATTAAAAGCTTTTGATTTTTAGTTGACGTCCACTTTTGACATTCGTATTATTAAATCTAAAAGTCGGAGGGATGAGAATTTAGCTACTAATATCACAAAGACAGTGTGATGGTTTGTGCAGGCACATTAATGTATCACTAATAAATTACCAAAAAATTATGAGTAAAAAGATTGCAAAAGGGTCTCTAAGTATATCACGGATTAAGCCGGGCCACTATGAAAACTAAACTGAAAAACAGTACCTAGTTTATTTAATAAAATACAGTGAAATCTAACCAAAACTTTCATTTTAAAATTGCATTCTACAAACTTTGCGCTGTTAATCCATTCAGGGACCAACTCAAAGCAGCTTTCGGTGGGCTTTACTCTGTCGGACACCGCATGCGGATTTTGTCGGACAGTTGCAAGTGGCGCACCCTGTACATAGATTAATGTGTGACGCATACCACATGACGCTTGGCGTTCCGGCCACTTTGTAGTTTTGATTTTATGATTTCATGGACGAGGTCACGTGGGCCCGGTTAAACCACCAATTTATTTCCTTGTACTGGTTGACTAAAACACTATTTCATTTTATTAATATTAAACACGAGATTTGAGTATAGTACTGTTTACTAGTAGATGACAGTGTTTATGTAATGTTTTTGTAACATAATAGTAACGAGATTGGTTGCAAAAATGTATAAACCTTTTTGTATGTAGCGATATTTATTATTAGAAACGGAATTCTTTTGTCGGCTGGATATTGATATAATCCAGGTGTATTAGTTTTTTAGAGCAAGGGTTATATTTATCCTGTATCTTTTGTAGCAAACAATCATAGATACGTCCATCGGAAACCTATCTGATAAAGTAGTATTATACCATTACAATAAATGATTCAATTTCCTTTACGCAAGTATCGGATCCACTTAAGTATTATGGTAGTAATATAAGAGAAGAAATACTTTTCTTGCTGACGCTCCTTTTACGATAATGACAGAAAATGCGGTCCAATATCTATAAAATATTACAACCTACTCGTCTGAATGCCGGACCGGACTGGACCGGAATGAGAACCTCGCCCGTAGATCTGATTGGCAGAATTAACTTTAACCGAGTGACGCTGGAATAAGCTTTTGTAACGTATGGATTATTGAATAAATGAATGTATTATGAAGAGGAACATTACCGAAAATATTCCAGGTAGAAAATGAAGTGCAATTTCATACGTTTTTATTAATTTACTAGTTGAGTAGCATTGAAAACCTTTAAATCTAAGGCCCGTTCAAGAGTAAACTTAAGAGCTTGTACTTGTATGAATTGGAAAGTCATAGTCCGTGCCTATCCTGCTATTGGGAGCTATGCATGTTAAGCAGCATGGCTTATTTTAAAGCTGTGTAGCAGCCCTCGAACTCATAGTGGCGCCTGTCCATTACAACACCACCTATTACGTGTAACAATGTAGGTACAAATGGTGAAAGTGTCTGCCTGCTTCTTCGGGAATATGGGCGTGACTACAAAGTGTGCAAGTGTGCCAAACAACTGAAAATGTAACCTTTTGCATAACTATTCTAACTATATTTACATGATTATTGTCTCTTAGACACCTACAGAGATAATTATCTGTTAGTAAAGTTATGGGCCACTAATACGCAACAATACAAATCTTGACGTATCGTGTTTATTACGTAATCAATACAGAATTTCGATTAACAAATACTCACTATTAACTGTGTTTCATTGCAAATTTATACTCCCATTTTACTCTCATATATATACATATACATAAATGGAATCTGAGCAGTGAACAATAACACACTTAGATCAGGAATAATAACACTCCCAATAATTTCTGTTACTGTTCTGTTGTAAACTTGTTAATATTGTAACGGATTTGTTTCATTGTTATATTTTTTTAAATATAATTCTATTGGTATTCTTAAAAGGCCTGGGGAAATGTAGACTTTTACTTTATTTCTGCTTACACATTCCGATGATGAATCTAAACTTAACTTTGATCTAAAAATAAATAAGGGGTTGAACACAATAGAAAATTTGAAAATTTTAACTATCCAATAATATAATACACGACATTTAAGCAATTCCGTGAACGAGGGATAAGACGCCCACCCGCCAGATAGAACAACGACCAGGAAAAAAATCCAAGTAGGACTGAACGTGGAAAGTGCAAGACTGTGTCTCGAATTGGAATTAGAGATTAACATAGACTGACTTAATTGATAAATGTCCTAAAATTACAGAAGACATTTTTCGCGATAAATTAGAATCAATCATTGTCTGATGTTTTGGGAAAAAGTTGTGCTAAAGAGGTTAGTCGGGTTCTTTTGCTTAATGATTTAGTAATTTATTGAATAAATTTATTTATTAATTTCAGTATTTATTAAAATTATGTAAGGAAAAAAAATTGCCATTTCAAATAAAAATAACAGAGAAATTTGAAGTTAACTTTGGATTCTAATGTGAACATTAAATCAAAACTTGAAATCTATTTTCTTGCCATTTGTTCTCAAAATCAAGGACAGGACAGGACACGAAATGCAGATCTTAGTGAGACCATTAACAACCCAAATATAGTATTCCCAAAATATAAAACTAAAGTAGGAACACATCTTAAAAAAGAAGCAATACGTAATATTAGTTTTGAACTTAAGCCTCCAACCAACCATCTACAGATATAATTTAAAACCAAGTTTGGTATTTCTGAAATATTTTAACAACAACACACTTTATAGAAGTACCTACAATGTTATTCTTTTGTATTCAACCAGCCAACCATTCACATACATGAAACTAACATGTAATCCAGTAAAATGGTTCGTACGTCCTTCCTCTCTTAAGTTTTAATACAGAACTCGCTAGCTTTGTAAAGCAAAGCCAGCAGTACTTGTACTTCTAATGATTCGTTTGCTTTAAAACTGCTTCGTTGCTGTTACTGTGTCTGTTGATACTTATTTTTCGAAATGTAATAAAGAATCACAATATAGAAAAGTTTACGAAACAAGATAACGAAGTTGAACAAACAAACAAAATCCAGTAAATACATCATTACTAAACTTGTAGAATGAGGTGTAATAGGGTTCGTAGTATGTGACAGGCAAAGCCAGTAGCATTATAAAGAGACAAGATTTGATAATTTGTTTGTTTGTTTGCAAAGAATAGGCTCTGTAACTACAGAACAGATTTTAAAAATTCTTTCATTGTTGGGAAGCTACACTAACCTCGGGTGTCATAAGCTATATTTTATTCCCTAATTTCCTCGGGAACGAGAGCTACCCGGGTGAAGCCGTGTGACGTCCGCTAGTCATCGATAAATCAATAGTATACACAAGTTTGTTTAGAAAGCAGCAAGCAACGTTCTAATGAAGGGATTAACGAGAAAAAGTGGCCCTATCCAAGCGGCTGAAACCGGATTAGCACCGAGATCGGATCATTAGTGAACGATATACCTGATTAGGAACGAAGATCCTTTGATACCACCTGATATATGCTTTCGTCTTGCGTGACTAAATGATTGGGATGGGCATTAAATCTCGTGCCGTAATCTGTTATCCATTGAAATGCGTTAGGTGAAAGTACCAAAATATAGTATATCAGTATCAGCAGTCAAAACATTTTGTACTTCTATAAAATATGTTTAAAAAAGGCAACAATTTAAAATGTTTATCATCTGAAACAAGAAAGCCGTGAGATCGTTCTCACCAGGCCTTTCCTCTCTAACACATTTATTGTGAAAGAGAAAGTTCAATCCGATTGATGTTGTCATTTTTGTTTTTTTTTTTTCAAACTTTGAACAGATGATCCACGTAATCGGACAAGAAGGCTTAAGCTAAAAACTTTCATAAAAAACTTAAAAAAACTTATCTAATCAAATTGTCACTAGTGTCACGTCTGCATTACGGTTAAGGTCAATACCTTGTGTCCTTACAGTCAGATCACCTGTTATTGTCTAACCTCCATACACCTCAAAGATGATGCTAGCGTTCAAATATGCAGCTAGTACCGTAATTTAATGCAACAGAGTCACAGACTTCAGACACTAGTCTCGCCATAAGCCTCTCTGCAATCTATTTTATAGAGAGGAGCTAAAAGTATGTTAAAAGTTCATATGTTTTGATTAAAGCATTATAATTTGGCTTTCAAAATCAGATTTATTTCATTGTAAATTCCTTTGGGTACTCAGTTTGATGAGGGTTGAATAGAAAATAGGTACATTGCTAACAGTTGTAGGTTTTTCCTTATATTTGAACGCTAGCATCATCTTTGAGGTGTATGGAGGTTAGACAATAACAGGTGATCTGACTGTAAGGACACAAGGTGTTGACCTTAACCGTAATACAGACGTGACACAAGTGACAATTTGATTAGATAAGTTTTTTTAAGTTTTTATGAAAGTGTTTAGCTTAAGCCTTCTTGTCCAAAGAGATCGCTCGATATTATAATAACATTAGTCATTGATATTTACTTACCACTATTACCGCTTTAAACTCTTTTACATACAATTTACACAAGTTCATAATTTAACTAAAAAAACACGGCAGCAACAGTTTCATTCTCCATATTCCCCGTCATTATCATTTCATATTATATGTACGATCTACATAGTTAGTACACAGCCAGGCCACTCATGTTGGAGGCCGCTACTGTGTTATAATGCGGTCACTCGGTTACCCCATATAGCTGGGAAGTATAAAAATAGGTCGGAGCTGCATTTTTCTAGCTTTCTAATTTGTTACGTTTCTATCTAGTACTGAATTAAGTCGTTATTAGTTTCAGATGTTTGTTTATGGAAATCGGAATGAATTTGCATAGAGAGCGTGTTATTTGTTAAAGTGCAAGTAATACAAAACATTGCCTCTTTTAACGTGTGGAAATGCTTTCGGGTATTAAATCAATAAAACACACTGAACTGCTCCAGTGATGTCATTTAGTGCTGAGCGCAGGGTCGCTGGTAGTTCTGGGCATCAATAAGAAATGTGCTCTGATAGTATAAAATGAATTAATGACTAACAGCCAGGAAAGTAAGTAAAACGTGGACAGGACAGATAGGAAGTGCGCTGGAACGAACAATTGATTTCTGGTGAGAACAAACGCTTCGAACAGTACGCCGAGTATCAAGGCTGGAAAGGTGGTGAATGCTTCTTTGAAACAATCTTTACAATTATTGTAACAAGTTAGGCACAGGCGCACAGAAGTGGAGTCTCTTGGAAGAGTGGAAACCAGCTAACAGGTACTCATTCGTTGTAAGGATGGGGATATCAGTCGCATACTGAACCCGACAGAAGTCTTAGGTTTGTGAGTCAACTAAAATACTCTGCAGTAATTTTTTTACCGAGTGGTATCTTTCGCAGCGAGTGGATTTTCATCGTACACCATAGCGAAAAGTCGGTTATCTTCAAAGTCATGAAACGGGACCCGTCCTCCCGTGGCATTGTGCCCAAAAGACTGGAAGTAGAAGACTAATATCTTTGGGTCACCATTTGACCATAATTATATTATTTTGTTTTCTAAGCAATAGTAGCCATGTCCTAGGTACTTGAGGACGACTATACATTCGAAAAAAGATAGTGTTAGGTACGTACTTTCATAGTGTGACACCTATTAAAGTAATAGGTATGTGATAAAGTTCTGAAGTTATACTTGGGGCTTCAAATGAAGGCCTCGATACATAAAAAAAGATTTTAGTTACAAACTACAAAACATTCTATATAAAACTTGCAATGTATTTGTGTGATGCATCACAAGATGATTGCATGAAATACACCAGTATTTCAGTTCTAAATTAAATCGGAATGGTTGGTACTCAAAGGAAATTGAAATTGAACATGGACGTTCCATTTTATATACTCAGACAAGTTTCGTTTCAATCCATTATAATACAAACCTCACATTCGTATATTTGATACGGTGTGCGACATTTTTATGTAAGACCATTTAGATACAATTAAGTTTATAATAGCTTGTGCTGTAGGTTTTAGTCAACGGACAACATGCTACTATAATTGTATTATGAATACGAAATTTTGTGAAGATGTTTGTATATTTTGATGTTACATTTCAATTACGATCTAACGGCAAAATTGGTCTAGCTAAATTTGGCATAGGAAAGACACTGAGATCGTTTTTTATACCTGAAATAGTTTTATGTTCCCTTCCGATCCAGAAACTGAAACAGAAATTCGCACAGAAATCTGACTACATACGGCTGACAACGTAAGCTGCTGCTTACGTTGTCAGCCGTATGTAGTCATCAACCAAAAGTTATGGACAGCTTTATAAAAATTGTTTGAGAAATAAAGGGTTTCGATAACAAAAAATGTCGCCATCTGGTAACGGAGACTCTCACTCACTACATTCCAAATGAATATGCTGCCACACATTCCGTCTTTTATTCACTAGCAGCATCTCTAAACCTTACACGTGAACCAAATCCTTTACGCAGTGGCTGAAAACAAACAAAACATCAACCTCTGTTTGGTTCAGTGCTTAGATCGACAAACAGGAACAGCTAAATACATATATTTTTCTTCGTTTTAATCCGTTTGCACACTTCAAAACCTAACTGTACTGAAGCAAATCAAATAGAGAGCTCGTAATAAATAGCGTTTTCGTGTTGCTTTTCAAAATAAAATCTCGTTAGACATTTCCAGTTTCAATCGTTCGCTACATTCACGGCATACCTGGATTAAAGTAGATCAAAGAGCTTCTATTTTCAATTGATAAGTTTTATTAAAAATAAACCGGCCAAGTGCGAGTTGGACTCGCCCATGAAGGGTTTCGTAGCAGCAAGTAACATACGAGTAATATAAAAGTTCTTATAGTTCGTTGTAACTTTGATTGATGTTTTAACACGTTCCCAGTGGTAGTGATTTTTCTAACCGAAAATTGCGGTTTACGACGAATTAAAAAAAAAACTACCAGCTCTATCTCGTTCAAACTAATTTTCCCTGGTAGTTTTTATGGCAATGTACATCATATATTCTTTTTAGATTTATCAGTCTCTTAGTTTAGAAGTTAGAGGGGGGGGGGGGGGACATTTTTCCACTTTGGAAGTGTCTCTTGCGCAAACTATTCACTTTATAGAATAAACCGGCCAAGTGCGAGTTCGACTCGCCCATGAAGGGTTTCGTAGCAGCAAGTAACATAATATAAAATTTCTTATAGTTTGTTGTAACTTTGATTGATGTTTTAACGGTATACCGTCACAATACCAGAAATCATAATGCCTTTACTTAAAATACCCGAGCCCAAAATACCCGAAATCGAAATATCAATATTCAAAAGGCAAATATTTATAATACAAATAATTTAAAATGCCTTACGGTCGAATAACCGAAACCCAAAATATAAATTTATCAAATACCTTATCCTAAAATGTTCAAACACAAAATACCTTTTTTTTTAACATGACTTAAATCCTACATGGATGCTATATATCTGTGAATGGTTAACACCCGACTCAGAGTATCCCGACTCGGATAGGTTAGGTTAGAAGACTAAGGCGGGAGCGAAGCGAAGCGGAGCTCCTGCCTTAGCCTTCGTGGTTATTTTTTTTTGATTTTTCGTTAGCCCACTGTAGTACTTTTGTAACTCTGAATCAAAGTGTTTTAACATGAGGTAAATCCGACTAAAAACCACACGTATCCTACATAACAGCCTACAGTTGGGAGCCCCGGGTAAACCCTCAGAAGGATACCCAAAGACCAACAGACCTAGGGCAACAACTGCGACTTCACTTAGGTGGGGGGGGGGGGTAAATAAGTTAAAGCCAAATAACAAAACGTGTGAGTGATAGTGACACATTGTATTCTATTTTCGGTATTTTAAATTAAGGATATTTGAAAATTTGTATTTTGAATTCTGATATAATAACTATTTGTATTTTAAATTTAGACATTTTACGGTAAGGTGTACTGAAATAAGGTATTTTGAATGTTAAGGTATTTTGAATTCGGGTATTTTGGTCTAATGCATTTTAAGTAAAGGCATTTTGATTTCTGGTATTTTAATATATAACCGTTTTAACACGTTCGCAGTGGCAGTGATTTTTCTAACCGAAATTGCGGTTTATGACGTATTAAAAAAAAACTACCAGCTCTATTTCGTTAGAACCAATTTTCGTTGGTAGTTTTTATGGCAATGTACATAATATTTTTTTTTTAGATTTATCATTCTCTTAGTTTAGAAGTTAGAGGGGGGGGGACACACATTTTTCCACTTTGGAACTGTCTCTTGCTCAAACTATTCAGTTTAGAAAAAAATGATGTTAGGAACCTCAATAACATCTTTGAAGACCTATCTATAGATAACACACACGTATGGGTTTGATGAAAAAAAAAATTTTGAGTTTCAGTTCTGAGTATGGGGACCACCAAAATTTACTACTTTTTTTCTAGTTTTATATAAGAATCTTAATGCGGTTCACAGAATACATCTAGTTACCAAGTTTCAATAGCATAGGCCTTATAGTTTCGGAGAAAAATGGCTGTGACACACGGACGGACAGACAGACAGACAGACAGACAGACAGACAGACATGACGAATCTATAAGGGTTCCGTTTTTGCCATTTGGCTACGAAACCCTAAAAATGATGTTAGAAACCTCAATAGCATTTTTGAAGACCTATCTATAGATACCCCACGGTATACCGTCATAATACCAGAAATCATAATGCCTTTACTTAAAATGCCTGAGCCCAAAATACCTGAAATCAAAATATCAATATTCAAAAGGCAAATATTTATAATATAAATAATTTAAAATGCCTTACGGTCGAATAACCGAAACCCAAAAAACAAATTTATCAAATACCTTATCCTAAAATGTTCAAACACAAAATACCTTTTTTTTAACATGATTTAAATCCTACATGGATGCTATATATCTGTGAATGGTTAACACCCCGACTCAGAGTATTCCGACTCGGATAGGTTAGGTTAGAAGACTAAGGCGGGAGCGAAGCGAAGCGGAGCTCCCGCCTTAGCCTTCGTGGTTATTTTTTTTTTATTTTTCGTTAGCCCACTGTAGTACTTTTGTAACTCTGAATCAAAGTGTTTTAACATGAGGTAAATCCTACATGGATACTATGCCGGACTCCTACCGACTAAAAACCACACGTATCCTACATTACAGCCTACAGTTGGGAGCCCCGGGTAAGCCCTCAGACGGATACCCAAGGACCAACAGACCTAAGGCTACAACTGCGGCTTCACTTAGGTGGGGGGGTGGGGTGGGGGGGGGGCTGCAAAATAAGTTAAAGTAAAATAACAAAACGTGTGAGTGGCAATAAATCTTTATTTCTTAAATCATTCATTTATTAACTATGCGCTATTATAATGAACTGGTATAGCATAATATATACCTAATAATACCCAGTAGATTATAGCGATAAACTGGGTAGGTTATGGTTTTTTTTATATTCACATTGTATTCTATTTTCGGTATTTTAAATTAAGGATATTTGAAAATTTGTATTTTGAATTCTGATATAATAATTATTTGTATTTTAAGTTTAGACATTATAAGGTAAGGTGAACTGAAATAAGGTATTTTGAATGTTAAGGTATTTCGAATTCGGGTATTTTGGTCTAATGCATTTTAAGTAAAGGCATTTTGATTTCTGGTATTTTAATATATAACCATACCCCACACGTATGGGTTTGAAGAAAAAAAAAATTTTGAGTTTCAGTTCTGAGTATGGGGACCCCCAAAATTTACTGCTTTTTTTCTAGTTTTATATAAGAATCTTAATGCGGTTCACAGAATACATCTATTTACCAAGTTTCAATAGCATAGGCCTTATAGTTTAGAAAAGTGGCTGTGACACACGGACGGACAGACAGACAGACAGACAGACATGACGAATCTATAAGGGTTCCGTTTTTGCCATTTGGCTACGAAACCCTAAAAAGGCGGATTTGAAGTAGCGGGTACTGTGTAGAGCACTGAATTGCGGCTTAAAATAGCTTCAGTTTTAAACTGCTCAATCAATCATATCAGCCGATGGCTGTTCATTACTGAATGTGTCGTCCAAACATTTTGGGAGAGTGATTGGACATACCGGTAATACGGTCAGATGCTTGGTACAAGGTTCTTAGCTATGACCACATCTGTTACTCAGCAGGTGCACTTACGCTGAGGCTAGTTTGGTACCCGAAGCTTTTGATAATGCTTTAAGTAAAGCGAAACCGGTCAGGCACAGTAAAATATAAATTAAAATAGTGGAAAAGTACAAGTAACTGTGTTTTTAATAATTAATGTATTATAGTAAGTTCCATCAAGTGCCAATAATGAAGAGTATAAAAGATATAAAAAAGGTACCCGAAGATCTTGTTAGGGCTCCATTGCCCCCTTTAAGCTAGTAGCTGCATATAAAAACAATCGAGAAAATAGAATTAAAGGTGATGTCCAAAAACGGTTTTTTATTCTCGAAAAAATCCTGGATTGTTGAACCAAATATTTTTGAATAGTGTTACATGAAACTAATATTTTAATTTATAAAATGGAATTTTAATCGCCTGCAATTATGAGAAAAAAATATTTTTATTTTGAGATATTTTAGGCTGAATACTAACATAACTTTTGATGCCTGTGCCTAGTAAAAACAAAATAATGAGTTTGGCATATGTCACGCGTGACAAACGGTTGACAGTTCTGTTTGCTTTTTGCAAACTATTTTATTTTTTGTTTACTCTTGTATGACATTGATATGAGGGATGAGGGTGAGATTACTGCAAATATAAAAAGAAATTAATTTATTACGTCATGTTCAGACAAAAAGCGTTACTGTAAGTTCAACTCATCTGTGCGCGCGGCCCTATGTGTGGGTAAACCTCGTATAAACACAGTGACTTCGTGTGCGTGACAAGAGGTACAGTGAAGTACAAAATAAAAAACTCTTTTTTAACTAAAATAAAAACTTAATGGGTGAAATGTATGGTAAACATATTAATATGTATTGCTGCTAGAAGAATAAAATGGAGAAATTTAAGGATTCGCTGCTCTCTACAACGCTAATTATAAATCCAGATTCCATATCAAAATGTCCATAGTATTCTTCTACTTACTTTGTATTACGCCACATCTCTTCATCAATTTGAACTAAACGTTCGTTTATTAATTTCATTATTCCCATCACATTTTGTTCGATGTTAAGCTAAGCATTTTTTTTTTCAATTCCTCCTACATTTTCGATTGCGTTGAGTTCAGGATGATACGGTGGTAACCGAAGTTTTAAGCCATATGGCTAAAGTATGTCATAAATCTTATAACAAACTAGCTGACCCTTGCAACTTCGTTTACGTCACATAAGGTGTACGAAAGGAGAGGTATTTCTTCATCAGACTCATCAAGCAGCGTGTAAAACTGCCCTGCCCTCTGACAAAGGAACCGCGCAAAATATCGGGATCAAAAGTATCCCAGCACCTTCTTAGGATCATAAGCTCAGATTGTACCAAGTTTCATTTAAATCAATTCAGTAGTTTCAGCGTGATACTTAATCGGAATACAGACAGACAAACATAAAAATTTTTAATTACATTTTCGGCTTCAGTATCGAATAGAGAACGCCTTACAATTAAAATTTTCAAATTATCTTCCATGTACAGACTCTCGACCCTTAACAGTTTTTTTAGATGTATAGAGTATGGTCTTTTTACTTTTTAAATCAAGTCATAAAGTGAATTTTTTGTTATATTTGCTGTATAAGCAATGTTTTCTTCTGTCGACCATCTCTGTATTTCTATTTTATTTTGCATTAGAATTTGGGCTCTATCATTTTCTGACTATTCTGTAGCCTTTATAAGTTACACAATTTTACCATACATTATTTTGTTATGCCTCGAAGGGTTTAGGCAGCGTTTTCGTTAAAAGCTCCCAGATTCCCAATTGTTAAAATGCTTAGTTTTTAGATTCATTTTGTAAATAGAGCACTAATAAGAATAACCCGCTGAGTTTCTTGCCAGTTCTTCTCAGGTGGGTCGCGTTGTGAACTGGTGGTAGAAATTTTGATTTATATTCTGGACGTTTTACAAGAGCGTATATGCCTATGTGAAATAAATTTCTTTTTCTTTCTTTCTTTCTTTCACACCTTATTTTTTTCCGACATCTCCAACTAATATCGTTATATTTTAGTCAATGTCAAACAAACGCAACAGACTCTTATACGCAAACCGTTCTCAAGAATCATTGGTGATCTCACCATGAAAATCAATGCAGTAGTGTTAAAGTTTATCGTGAACAGACAGACGCGGCGGGGACTTTGTTTTATAATATTTATATAGTGATAAAAAATATTAATTACATTGAATTGACACATCAAAAATATTTATCTGACTTCTTAAACATTTTCTCCGTGAAGAACTAGACATTTTCTTTAACGACTGTACCCATGGTATAATCACTTAGATAGAACACTGTGTAATGAATTATTATTATAATGTAACCAACTTACACAGGATGTCAACGTTGCAGTTACATTGAGACTTGTCATGATATTTAATTTCGTTTCATAATAACATAAGAGTTGCCTTCAAAACGTGATAGATGACGCTGTATGCTTTTTGTTTATTATATTTTTTATTTCGCGGCTACGCAGAGAGTTTCCTGCAAAGACTGCTTGACACCGCTGGTGTCGTCAATAAGTCGAGTTACGTCTCTACCTCATAATATACAAATGTACTCTGTGAAGACGGCCGCGTCACTGCCACACAAATTAAAGCTGTATAATTACTAGCGCACGCACACATAGCGCCGCGCGCACTGATGAGTTGAAATATCTATACCTGCTATTGATTTATGAATAGAGTGCAATATTTAAAACTAAGTAACGAGATTGTTCACATGTAGTGTTTTGAAACTATGAGACTTAAACTGTATCATTGTCAGAGAAAGCCTCAGAGAAAGCCGTTGGTGCAATAAAATTGTAATATTCCGACTGGTTGCCATATGTCATAGATTCGCCCCTGCGTCGAATACTGTTCTGACCTTTGGGATGACTCCTCGAGGTACTTACTAGACGCGCTTGACGCTATGCAGAATCCGAATAATTTGTTGTCTAAGTAACGGGAGGTCTCGAGCCGTTAGCGCAGCGAAGAACCGTAGCGTTCTTGACTGCCTTCTACCGAATGTATTACGGCCAGTGTTTCAGAAGAGCTCTTCTACCTTATCCCACCCTCTCTATACCGATCCCGAAAATGCGTGCCGGGCAGAGGTGCCACTCATACCTACCTAGAGGAGAGAATCTTAACTGAGTGTTTCAAAAGATCATTCCTTTGTCGAACTATAAAAACCTGCAACAACCTGCTCGCACACATGTTTCCCTCAATTTACAACCCTAGGATCTTACCAAATATGGTTAGGCAGAGGGGAGAACATTGTGAACGGTGGAAGGTGAGCGCTGATGCATCTTAAGGGCACCCTGAATCTAACAAAATGGGCCGCAAGTCCCAGACACCCTCACAGTGTTTCCCTCTGGCTGTACCACGATAGGGACCCAGTGTCCGAAGGGTGAATTCATGGAATGCTGAGATTTTCTCTCAATGTGTTGATTGTTGTTTGATGTATTAGGCGTTGAACATTTGGAACAACAAAATCTGAGCTAGGAACACTTACAGGTTCAACAATAGAGTTAGACCCACTTTCAAAATCAACATTATCTTGAATGTGGACTTGGACATCTCTCAGTGGTTCCATCACATTTTGAACATTAGAACAAGCGCTTTGCCAGCAGGTACCACAGGCAGGCTAATATTGGTCACTATATAGAGCATATGCAGGCATCTGAAAGAAAAGTTATATTAATAAAAAGAAAAGAAACTCATATTTAATATTAGATAAATGATTAATAAACATGTTGTCAGTAAAATAATAATTGTTAAGTCAAGTTTGCCTTACGGGCTGCTATTACGTGGAACATAAATCTATTAGGTGAAATGTGGGTATATACCATGCCTTTGCCTACCCCATTGAGGATAAAGGCGTGACTATATCTTTGTATGAAAGTAATAAATATAAAATTACCTGACGAGGTTTGATGATGGTAGCAATGTAATTTCTCTCAAGATGGCCATCAAGTAAAGAGAATGCCGGCCGGTCTGTCTTAGAACAGACATGTCACAACACACACACTGATTGATGATCAAGTTGTTCATTAATACTATTACCTTCATTTCTGTTACTGAGTTCTATCAGTAGTAAGTTAATACATTCTTGACAGATGATAATCAGATTGGAGTAAGAATTCTGTATAGCGATTACTGCAGTTTCTTTTTAAGTGTTGCCTTTTCCCTGAAAGAGTGACAGAGGTATAATGTACTTACACCAAATATTTCATTGGTTATGTTAAGTCTCATGTAAGAGGGGGTGAGCCTTACTTCAGGTAGGTATTACTATTGTGAATTAAATTATTATTATAAATGCGAAAAAAATACCGACATCAACGCGGACAGAGCACCGGGCCTCAGCTAATTCTATTGTACTTATATTATAAATGTGTAAGTTTGTGAAGATGTTTGGATGTTTGTTACTCCATCACACTCTAACGGCTGAATGGATTTCGCTGAGATTTGGTACAGGGATAGAGCATGGTCCGGAATAACACATAGGCTTTCCTATAAGTTCCCACGGGAAGCAGAAACGGGAACAATACTCTACGCGGGCGTCAGCTAGTTTATTATTATATTTCCCTTCCTAAGGAATCAACTCTTTTAGTATTGAGATAAACTCCGGACTCGTACTAATAGCTTCGTTGGTACTGAAACTGTTGCCTGGTATATGATTAATACCATAGAATTATAACGCTCTATGATATACAAGTAAGAATATAAAATACTTAACAAAGTAAACAAAGTCATAATATACTTACAGTCAGTGTTTTAAAATCGAAATTCCAAGTCCGAATCGCTGGTGGAAACAAATGACAGTTGTAATAGCCAACTGCCAAGTTGTATGAGTTATTTAAGTTTGAGTCCAAATACTATTAACATTCAATTAATGTGCACAGTCAAAGAATCCGCGTTACTATTGTTACTAACAAACGAAACCAGAAATACCAAAGCGAAACAGACAGCGAGCAGCGAGATGCGATATTGACATAATTGACATTGACTTTATGTGACAGTTCACATTGATGACAGCCATAATTGCTATTACAAAAAAATATGTTTGTATTGCCATCCATTTAATTAAAATATCTACTAACATAAAATAACTTTTGGGTTTTCTCTTATAGGCAGGTTTCAAAAATTATTATTTATCTAATTCGTGATTCCTAATTTTGGTCACTATATATCAGTGTATTTTCAGCCATCCAGGATTTTACTTCGAATAAAAAACCAACGTCCATACAAAAAGTGGACATCACCTTTCAGTTAACTGTCAATCTGCTGGCTGTAAAAGTGGCTCTCATTCTGATTTTCCAACAGGAATCGATATCATTTGGACCAGTTACATATAAAAAAAGAAGACTAGCTTATGCTTCTATTTTTATCCGCGAGGAATTCAATACCCGCTCTTGTCTCCCATTATGATCCCATATTCCCGGGATGAACAGTAGCCTATATGTTATTCCAGATGTAATCTGTCCCTGTACTAAATTTCAGCTTGATCGGCTCGGCCGTCGGAACATAATTTAGTAACAAACCTTCAAATATCTTCACAAACTTTAACATGTATATAATACTAGCTGACCCGCGCAACTTCGTTTGCGCCACATAAGAGAGAGAATTACCTGTTCCTGTCACATTTACTCCCGTCGCGTTGCGTTTACTCCCGTAGCGTCTCATCGTTCATATTCAATAGGTAGGTACTACGTGAGAGAGAGAGAGAAAGAGAGAGAGAGATAGGTTTCTAGTCGCGTATATTCCCGTCGCATTATTTTTAGGAACAATTCCGTTTATGAAAGAGGTATCCCGTGGCATTATTGTAGAAAAAAATTGATAGCCATTAAAATGGTTATTGTGCACCAACCCAAAGATAGACACATTCTATCACGCAATTTTTTTAGAACTTTTTTAAGAGAAATATCTTTGTAGTACATAATTTTACAGAACTGTAAATATTTACGCAGCCCACGCAACGAAGCTATCAAAAGGAATAACTTTTTCCCCGTTTTTGAAACATTTACTATTACTGCTCAGCTCCTATTCGTTGTAGCGTGATGCTATAAAGCCTATGACACTCCACAATAACGTAGCTTTCTATTGGTGAAAGGAATTTTTAAAATCGGTTCAGAAGATCCCGAGATTACCCCTTACAATTTAACAAATATACAAACACACAAACTTTACTTCTTTATAATATTAGTATAGAGTATAGAAGTATAGATTAGTGAGATAATATTGGTAGATTATTCATACATTAATAGTCACGTTACGTGGGCTACGGTAGCCCTCAAAAGGATAGGTAGACACATCACACATGCTCATGTGTCTCCAGTTGTATTTCGCCCCACCTAACAAGTGATGAGGCTATTACCGTAGAAAAGTGATAATACAAAACCTGGCAATAAATAATTATATAATTTCCTTAACAGTAAATTACCACAACACAAACGAGTTACGATTAACAAAATGTGGACTGCAGTGTTACGTTATTTTAGACTCATTAAAACTCGGCTGATTTTACGCACATATACATTGCGAGTAAGAACTTTGCTCGCTTTATGCAGTTAAATGGATTAAATTCGGCCACAGCTGTATTGTCCGCGTAATGGACACCCTGTACATGAAAACGCTGTGCAAACTTGTTATCATACAACCGTGTGTTTTAACATTTTTATGTAATTTATTGTGTGAAATTGACAGGCATACTTTTTGCACTATGGAGGTGGGTGGTTAGGATTTTTAAGCTATTGCATAGCTTCTATCGCGGGCCTTGCGTGGAGACCTTGCGTAGGAATGCTAAGATTAATAGGAGCGGTGCAGCAATGAGGAATGTTTCGAAAACGGAAAACATTTAATCGTTATAAGAGTATCCGTTGCGCCTCTGCGTAAATGGTTGAAGTTCCATAAAAATAATTTATTACAAAATAATTGTTCTTCTTAAAAAGTTCTAAAACAAAATACCTATTAAGCTATTGCATAGCTTCTATCGCGGGCCTTGCGTGGAGACCGAATCCAGAAATTGTGTCACGAAAACGAATCACACTCTCGGCTACCTTCGGCCACGTTCGTGTATCTCGTCTCGCACTTCATAAATTTTTTGTTTACGTCAATTATGAACTCTGCAGTCGTTATAAATATAATAAAATAAACATGAAATTACAGAGAAACATAAATATTACATATCTATATTTACAATATTACTATCTAAACTAAACCTAAATAAGGCCCCCGTGGCATTGTGCCCAAAAGACTAGCAGCATTCCCCCTTTGAATAGCAATACCTATTCGTTGAGCGAGAAAACTGCCAGCCCTTGGGTCACCAGTTGACTCCACAAGGCGCTTTTTCAAATTCTTGAAAAATTTTTGCGCATTGGGACCCCATGGACCTAGGGTCTCGACACCGACTGGACAAAAACGATACGATGAGTCGAGACCCTTATATTTATTAATTTTAATATTTTCAGCCGCTTCCGCTGCGGCACTGGCTTTTAATTTTGTTTTAGGAAGATGGGACGGGGCTAGAGTGTCAACACAAGTTGCATCCCACACCAGGACCCGACCCATCTCCCACGGTATCAAAGTTATACCATCTGGTCTCTTGCCATCGTCCCTGAAAACGCCGTTTGGCTCTAAGAGCGCAGGCACATTGGCGGTGGCAAGAGCACGGCGGATGATGTCATTCAGCGCAGCGTGGCGTGAGAAGCGGCCTGCGCTCTTTAAACATGAAAGACCATGATGCCCCAAAGTGTCAACGTTAAAACCGCAGGGGCATCGATGTGGAGCGCAAAGCGTGACGCCAAGTCTCAAACCAACTGAAATTCTTAGGATGTCCGGTTCCAAAAAAGTTCCGGTGTTGGCTATAGGGAAAGCTTTCAACCAATCACCGGATTCCTTTCTACTGAGCGCTAATAATCTGGCCCGATCCGGGCCTAGACTAGCATTTAAAAAGGAGTCAAAGGTTAATTTTGACATAGCGTCGTCCCAGCTCCGTTGTAAATTTGGATGGGTGGGTAAATTTTGACCCGGACAAGCCATTAGCCAAGCATTCTTGGCATCTGTAAGGCCAGTCGTCTCATAGTCTGTAAGACAATTCGTCAGAATTTTACCTACGAGACTCGACGTGGCATGTACAGATGACAAAAAGGCTGGCAAAGCCACATTAGAAATTTTGCGGATCCCTAGCCCACTATATTTAATGGGAAGAGATGCCTGGGACCAAGATTGTTCGCTCAGTTGTATATTGAGAATTGATTCCAAAGAAGTTTTGATTAACGAATCAATAGAAAATAAATGACTTTGATGTTTCCAAAAAGGACAACAGCGAAGCAAATAAATAGATTTGGGAACAAACATACAAAATTTCAGAATTGTGATTGCGTAATGTGAACTAATAGAATGTAGCCGATCTACATTGGATTCAAATTTTGAAATTTTTTGTGCTATTAATTCGGGAATAGCATCTTCAAATATAGGGGACCCTAGGAGGTAAAGATTCTCTCTGCTAACAATTTTAATATTCGGACATAGGGAATTGAATTTTTCAACGAGTTCCGAATTGATGTGATTATTATGAAAAAATAATTCACACTTATTAAAATTTAATTCCAAACCAATTAAATGAAATTTATTTTTAATTTCTATAAGATCTGACAGAACAGAATCTGCATCACCTCCAAGAGTCCCGTCATCTAAATACCAGACGTTAAATTTTGACTTTAAATTTTGGATGATGGGGTTAATGGCTAGGCTGAAAATGGCTGGTCCGAGGGGATCACCCTGCTGGCAACCGACTTCAGAAGAAAGTTCGTTGCATTTATACATTAATTTGGAAGGTTCGTGATAACAGTTAAGTAAATAGTTATAAATTTCAGGAACATTGCTTCTAATTTCTGACAGCAGGATGTCACGGTTTACCGAATTAAAAGCATTTTTCACATCAATTTTTAGCAAAACCTCACACTCACCTTTATTAAGGTAGGTGCGTAAGGCGTGGACCGCCGCCTCACACCCACCTTTGGTACCAAACCCTAATTGAGTCGGTTCAAATTTTTGTTGTAATTTTGACAAGATGTATCGGACAGAAATTTTGGATGCTAAACGCCTAAAAGTGGACCCAACAGCAATAGGACGGACTCCTCCGTCTTTTTTAGTGAGAGCAATGAGATTAGCTCCATAGATAACAGGAGCAATCTCAGGGTTAATGTTACCAGAGAGCATGAGGTTTACTAATTTTGTTAAACAACCGATGAGGTGCTTACCTGCATCACCCACACAGTGAGAGGTTAGGTCTTTTAGGTGTTGTGGAGAAAGACCATCAAGACCAGCTGCTGATCCGACTTTAAAAGCATTAATCGCACTCACTGTGTCCTTATCCTGTGCAAGTAAACACACATCGGGTGATGTAGGCGGGTCCAGAACGTAGTCCGAGACTGGAGCTGAGGGATGTTTTGTCTGTAAAGACGTAAGGGTATCTGTTGTATCTGGAGACAGTACATCACTTGAAAACAGGAGACGTGCGGCTCCTTTTAAATCTCCGTCGCTAACTTTTGCTTCTACAAGCTTGTTAACATCATAAATCTTTTTGTTATAATTTCCAGTAAAACAGCAATTTTGAGTCGGAAGTGTGGGGTTAGAACAATTATTTTTTATTTTTTGTGTGAGAGATATAGTCTCGTCACTAAATTTAGCATGTAATACTTTATAAGGAAATAGCAAAAGATTTTGCCAATTTTCAATGCTATTACTATCCAAACACTGCGTTATAAATTGAGACAAAAGTGTAGCGACAGAGATCCTGGCACCACGAGGAATTCGTTTAACTAAACTCACATTATTTTTTAAATTACTCAAAAGGTGATGAAAAGGCGTGCCAGAAGGGTTACTATCAGATGGAATAGAAGCATGAGGTTGTGCGAAATTATCTGAAAGTAACGTTGTTGAGTTTTGGCTGGGGCATTTATGTAATTTTGATATATGTATACGAAGTCCTCGAGCACTTTTAAAAGATTTTAAACAAATGGAACAAGAAAAAGTATAAAGTGACGTACCATCTTCCGATTGCGTCAAGCTTTGCATTTACTTATAAGTTATTATAAAACAGAAACTACAAAAACAAACACAAATAAAAATACAATAAAAATAATCTTGACGTTCGCGTTGACGCTCTGTCACCGGGCGCCGGGCGCATGCGGAGGAGCCAGCAAAACCAGAAATAATTTTCAGCCTGAAAAATAACAAATATAATTAGATAAATCGCATTTAGACTTAAATATTACTTAAAACCAAGCCTTAGGTGGGCCAAAATTATATAATTGTTATTTAAAACAATTATATAATTTTTGTTAGACCGGTTGACATAGTTGACGTTCAATAAAATGTTAACCATGTAAAATGGTTCCTCAGGATTGTTCTTCACTGTACTCACTTTTTACTTTCACTATAGTAACACTTTTCCTAGTATATGTACTTCACTGATCTTGATGGTATTAGACAACCTTGACAAACATTGTGTCAGTATTAATTATATTTATGGTAACGAAACCATAGTGAGTTACAATTTTCGGTACACCGACATCTATCGAGGCACCGTGCAATAAAAAACTTAACATTCCGCCCACCAAGGACATATTTTACAAACTATGTCCTTAATTTTCAATAATACTAACTAACAACTAACAACATTAATTCCGCCCACCGTGAGGTAAAGGGGATGATGAAGAATATTTAAACTCCGCCCACCATGAGGCCAAGGAGGATCAAAATAATCTAAAACAAAACCACTGTTAACATTATTTACAGTGGTTTACATAACTTAATGATACTAGACATTAAACTCTAACATAAAAATTAACAGATAGCGCAAAAGATGCTTCAACTCTCAATCTGAAATTGGTAGTAGCTTACTGGTGGGCCGTTTTCTTACAGAATCCTTATTTTTTAGAGTAACGACTCTAGTGATTCCGTCCGTACCGTACCTGCATCAGTAATATTTACCAAGTAACTATAGTAGAATTAGACTTAAGATAAATATTTCGAAATAACCATTGACTAGGAGGCAAGGCAAATTATCCTCTTCTATCTGGACAATATCTTCTATTTTGGGCTCAGGTTCCAGTTGAGACCATTTGTAATGCTGAACCATACAATCTAAATGGTCGTGAGACCACCACCTCCATAAGTTTCGAGTTAACTTTTGCAACGATTGCCATCTTCTTAGACTACCTACACTAAATCGCTTGTACTTCCGGTCCGATACAAGAACCAGTGGTTCGCCAATTATAAAATGACCGGAAGTAAGCGGCACTGGATCATCTGGGTTTTGCAAAAGTTTGGACATAGGTTGAGAATTAAGAAATGCTTCAATCTGTACGAGTACTGTTGACATTTCCGCATTTTTAAGTGCTGATTCGCTGATCACTCTCTTTAATGGTCTCGGTAAACCATGATCCCACTGAATTCCAGTCAGCCATAGTTTTTGTATCAGTATTTTTGCAGATATAACATATGGTGCTGACCTGACCAGCCTAGGGGATCCACTAGTTGAGCTATATCCGAGATTACCGTTCCTTCGGTAACTAATTGAGATTGTTTCGGAAACTGAATATATCGGCAATTAAAGGTATCGTGTTCTTTGTTCCATAAAATACTAAGAACCTTCATCATTTCATCTACTTTTAGGTTCAGCGATCCTTCTTGACTGAGTTTGCAATCCTGTAATTCTCTTGCAAGAATTTCTTTCGTAAAGTCATCTACACAAAATTGTTCTTTGACTCTTTCCGATACCAGTGGAAATTCCTTTCCTTTATCGAGAGTCAAATGCTGTAAAGACATTGTGTGTTCAGGAGTGACTATTACTTGCCTGTACATTTTAACTATATCGGCACATAGAGATATTAGATATACGCTCCGCTTCATCACAATATGACTCAAGTTCGATTGAGTCCTAGGATCGACCAACGGTGTATCATTCAGCGATACAGCATTAGAAACTTTTGATGAGGCGTCGAACACAACTTGAACCTTAGTGATTGTTTTATCCTGAACCAGAGTGTTATGAGGTAAATTAACAGCCTCCATTCTTTTAGTATCTGATTCGGGATTAATTTCATCCATATGACCAAAGTCGATATACTCTTGGACTACTTCAGTATACTTCTGAGTGTTATTGGAATCCTTCTTAAACCGACTATTAAGCTGTTGAAATCTTTTGAGAGCCATATCTCTGGTATGTCCGTATTTGCATTGCGGATCTGTGTCATTAAGTGGTAAATTGACAATATACGGACCAGTGCTGTCTTGCTGGGTGGTTTGCTTGAAGGATTCTTCGCATAGCTGCTCTTCCTGGAAAAGTATTTTCTTCTTTTTACAAGATGTGTCGGATTCGATTTCCCAAAACGTTTGAATCATTTCATTGTCACTGATCTGCGAATGCAAGCTTACCAAATTTGAGTGACAAAAATGTGAATTTGAATTTGAACCATTGTATGTTCGTCCGGACAAAACCCAACCTAAACGGGTATTCTGTGCTATCAAATGTCCGAGAGAATGTTTGAATAAACCTTCTTTTAGTACCTGGCCATAAACATCAGCTCCAAGCAAAATGTCTATTTTGTTTGGAATATGATACTCGGGATCAGCTAAGGCAATATCTTCGAGTTGGTACCAGGTTGGTACTAATACTTTATTTCCTGGTATTAGCGACGTGATGGTACTTAATACGTATGCTTGGACATCAATGTTAAAATAAGGATCGTGACGTGATCGCATGTTTATAAAAACAAAAAACTTGGAGACTATGGCTCCGCCGCCACCTCCTATGCCTGAAATGATACCTCTTGTGGGTATCTTCTTGAGTCCAAGCAACTGAACTGCTGATTCGGTTATGAATGACGTCTGGGATCCTTGATCCAATAACGCCCTCAGCAGATGTTTATAACCGTTTCTTGCCTGTACTTCGACAAGAGCGGTTGGTAATAAAACTTGACTAGGAACAGCTTTCTTACTATGAGTTGCTATAGTAGCAGTATCTGATTCCTGAACGGTATCAGGACTAGAGTTTAATGCCGATACTGCTGACTTGACTTCAGACGTCGCATCAGAAATGTTTCTAGGCGACGTTGATCCTGAGAAATCCATAGAGTGCAATAAACTGTGATGTTTTTTCTTACAAATTTGACAAGTGGTGGTGACACGAAAAAACTTAACTGAATGATTTAGACCTAAGCAGTTAAAGCAACGGCCTTGAGTTCGGACGAAATCACTACGAGTTTTAACATCCTCTTTACAAAATAGTTTGCAATGACTTAATCTATGAGATTGTTTACAAAATGGACAAGTTACTTTGAATGTAATTCCTGGTTTGGAATCGACTGCATGATAAACTCTTGGTTTGCTAGTTGATATCGGTTTATTACCTGGTGTATCTAAGTACTCTAGTGAGCGAAACCTTGACTCTAAAAATGTTTTAAAGAAATCAAAAGTTGGTAATTCATCACAGGTACTAACCGCGGATTCCCATAACTTACGTGACTCGCTATCTAACTTTTCGCTGACCACGTATATGATTATAGCATCCCATGAGTTTACCTTGACACCAATGTTTGACAAACCATTGATACAATCTACCGTTGTATCTAAGAGCTCCTTTATAGCTGTTGCCGATTCCAAAATACGCTGTTGGTTCATTAATCTGTTTAGAATAGAATTACACAAATATCTCTTGTTATTGTAACGTTTAGTTAATAATTGCCAGCATTCTTCGTAATTAGCAGATGTTACTGGAGTATTACGTAGCAGTTGTTCTGCCTCACCCGTTAAATAACCTTTTAAATAGTGCAACTTTTGAACATTATCTATGGTAGCGTTTTTGTGAATTAATGACAAAAACAGATCTCTAAAGGTTGTCCATTCCGTATACTTCCCCGAAAACGTGGGAATAACTACTTTAGGTAATTTAACATTACTAGAACAAGGTTTAACATGCTCTTGTTTTTCTGAGCTGCTGGTAATCCTTGTGAGTTTCGAAATATGTTCTTTTAGTTCAGCTTTATAAACAATATAACTTTCTTCAGTAAAGTTGTGTGCATCTAATTTAAAATAACTATGTTCATTATTTACTGCAATTTCAACAATCTTTTTATGTGTTTCTACAAACGACTTCCATTGTTGTTCTAGAGTTTCCAATCTGGCCTCTAAGAACGAAGTTGTTAAGCGTTCCTTTGGAGCTTTTTTATAATTAACCCGGCCTTTTTCAATGGAATTCGTAGTATCCGTTTGTAATTTTATTAGTACCTCCATGTTTAACATAAAGGTTTAAACTAATCAATACTGAAGAAATATGAGTGCTTAAAAGAACATACACGAATCACAGAGATACTAGTATAACTTTGTACCAAGTTGAATGAGACTGTTCAAAAACTTAAGACAATTATTATAAGACCAAAGTAAATAAACTCTAATAAAGTCTCAAACTAAATACGGCCCTGCACTTCACTTCACGAATTGCATAGACATAAAGTACTAACTCACAGATGATGCTTGTGACTCCACCTGCCAATATGCTCGTCTGTGTTTTCTGCATCGACTTTCTTCGTTGATCTCACTGACAGCAGCTGCACACACTATACACAAGTGGCGCCCTCTGCTGTTGACGAGTTGCTGCGTACCTCGCTGATTATGCCACTATGGCGTACACACGCTGACAGCAGTTGCGCACACTATGTACTAGTGGCGCCCTCTGCTGTGGACGAAGTCGCTGCTTACCTCGCTGATAACGCCGCTATAGCGTTCACACTCTAACGGCAGCTGCGCACACTTTGTACTAGTGGCGCCCTCTGCCATGGACGAAGTCGCTTTGGCCCTTACCTTAGGCCAAGCGCTCAGCACTTAGAGCGATCCGCTCTGTACCCGTGCTGGACGATGCAAAAAGCGTTCGCACACGGCGACGCGTTGGCGCACGGCGACGCGTTGGCGCACGGCGACGCGTTGGCGCACGGTGACGCGTTGGCGCACGGCGACCCGTTGGCGCACGAAGACACGCTGCACACGGTGTCGCGTTCGCGCACTGTGACGCGTTTGCGCACTGCAACACGTTGGCGCTGCACCCGACTCCGAAGGACCATGTAAAATGATGTTATAAATTATATTATGTCAAATAATCCAAAAATTGATGCTTGTACCCAGAATCGATCTTGCGCCTTCTGCGTACCGATCCGCGTCTTAACCACTCGACCAAAGTTGAATTAAGAGTACTGGTCGAATTTAGAGTTCTTAATGTGAAATGACAATTTCGATGCTGTCAATTACATTAGTTGCTGTCAATTTACTTCGTCTAAATAAAAATTCGACTATAGGTGTATAGGTATTCATCATCTATGTACAACAGTGAACTGTACTCGTATAATTTGTGTAAAAAGTGTTTAAAATATGAATAAACAAAGTGCATTTATTAATGAAGAAAGTCACGAAAAATAGTGAAAGAAAATGAGTGAGTACTCTATACATATACTCTATACATTTTATTATTATTATCACTAATGCAGTATTATTTTTTGTTTTGTTAATTTATATATAATACTGCTATAAAGATAACCAAACCCGGGAGTACGTTCCCATGGGAAGCGGGAAGAAAATTTCACGCTGACGTAGCTGCGAGCGCCATCTATCCCATACCTATGTACTTTAAACGTGTCATAAAAGTCACAACAATACCATACATGCATATTTCAAAGAATGTCTATTATTACCATAAAATTTGTAAAAATAGTTTTTATGTAGATAAGAAGAAACCTATTGTTTTATCTTTTAACTAGTTGACCCTCGCAACTTTGTTTACGTCACACAAGGTCTATGAAATTAGAGGTATTTATTAATCATACTCATCAAGTAGCGTGTGAATCTGCCCTGTTTGCTTAATCAAAATAGAGCTTAATGGTTAAAGCTATTCCTCAGTATAGAATTTTCCTAAGTATAAACAATTTACATACAAACACCGGCGTGTTAGAATTTTATTACATGTATCAATGTAGTATATAGACGTGACGTGTATAAAATGACATCAATCAAATGTCATCAATATTCTGAAAAAGAAATTAAAAATAGAGTTCACAAACTCTTTTGAAAATACATACTGTACCTACCTTAGAGGATCGTTATGAAGATAACAGGATATTTAACAACCATCCATAGAAAATAGATGGTATAATGCTGAATACCGCAAAGAACAATCGGTGCGGCATAAAATGGGGCCTATACTGATATCCTGGAGGATATAAATGATGCCGATGTCCTGTGCCTGCTGAGGCACACACACGCCGTCATGCATGTCTGCAGGACAACGTGCAGGACAACGAGCAGGATGAGGCAGCGAATGGCCGGACTGAAATTAAAATCGACAGACGCAAGAGATGTGGTGGAGGCACTAATTCACGTACCTCGGGAGTGTCGTGTCAGAAACGGATGGGATAGAAGAGTACCCTACATCATATCGAGTCTCGCCAAGGCCAGAACAACCTTTACACAGCTGCTGCCCCGTAGGCATTTGCGAAAATGGACACGAAGAGTGAAACTCAAAACAAAGTAAACGTTAAAAATGTACTGCTCACTGCTATACGGATGCGAGACATGGAAGGTCACTAAAGACATTTCGCACCAGCTACCAGCTATAAGTCTTCGTCAAACGCTGCCTCCAATGGATCCTCGGTACATACGGGTCCGAGTACATCACGAACGTAAGACTATTGGAACGCTGCAGTGAGACCCCTATCCACCAACAGATCAAACGTCGGAAGTGTGGCTGCTGCGCTGGATTGGACACACGCTGCAAAGGGACCATGATCACATCATACCAAGGCAAGCCTTACTGAAACTACTGGTAGGGTTTCAAAAACTGTTCGATAGTAAGTAAGTACATTTATTGATAGTGGCTATAGGCTACATAACATAATGCTAAGATTAATAGGAGCGGTGCAGCAATGAGGAATGTTTCGAAAACGGAAAACATTTAATCGTTGTAAGAGTATCCGTTGCGCCTCTGCGTAAATGGTTGAAGTTCCATAAAAATAATTTATTACAAAATAATTGTTCTTCTTAAAAAGTTCTAAAACAAAATACCTATTAAGCTATTGCATAGCTTCTATCGCGGGCCTTGCGTGGAGACCGAATCCAGAAATTGTGTCACGACAATAAATCATACTCTCGGCTACCTTCGGCCACGCTCGGCCACGTTTGTGTATCTCGCACTTCATATGTTTGCATAACGTGTACCTATGTACCTATATGAAGTGAAGTAGGGTGAATTGGGGTGGGCTGAGGTGTGTAGGGTGGGGTGAAGTGAAGTGGGGTGTGGTGAGGTGAATTGGTGTGAGGTGGGGTAGGGTGAGGTTAGGTGGAGTGGAATTTGGGCCTTTTGGACTTTGGCCTTTGGGACTTTTGGACTTTTGGCCTTTTGGACTTTAGGACTTTTGTACTTTTGTACTTTTGGACTTTTGGCCTTTTGGGCTTTTGGACTTTTGGACTTTTGGACTTTTGGAATTTGGTTTTTTGGACTTTTGGACTTTTGGACTTTTGGACTTTGGACTTTTGGACTTTTGGGACTTTTGGGACTTTTGGGACTTTTGGGACTTTTGGGACTTTTGGGAGTTTTGGGAGTTTTGGGACTATTGGGACTTTTGGGACTTTTGGGACTTTTGGGACTTTTGGGTCTTTTGAGACTTTTGGGACTTTTGGGACTTTTCGGTCTTTGAGGACTTTTGGGTCTTCAAAAGTCCAAAAGTCCAAAAGGCCAATAGGCCAAAAATCCAAAAGCCCATGTTCACAATTAAGTAGGTACTAAATTTGACATATAATTAAATCTATTTATTGACATACATATTCCTAATAAATATTATATACAACTTATATTTACTATACACTTTTTACATAAGAAAAGAAAACTATGAATACGTAAAATTTCAAACAAAAAAAAAAAAAAAAAATGAAAAGAAGAAACCGATCTAGGCATCGAAAAATTCTTCCACATCGCTGTCGACCACAACCGTGCCCAAAACGCTGACGGCATTGCCACGTTGAATGGCAATACTGAGCCGCTGGCCCAAGTACACGCCGGCCTTCTGGTCACGGGAACTGTCGACCAAAAGCTTGCATATATTTCTATATACAAGCTTTGCACTAGGACCCCACGGTCCAAGAGTTTCAACCCCAAACGGCTCAAATAAATAAGACCCAGCAAGATTTATGTATTTGCGCCGTTTGAGGGCCTCAGCAGATGCGGCAGCAGCTCCCGCGCAGCTAGCGGTGCCAGGAACATGAGAAGGCGCAAGGGTGTCCACGCATGTGGCATCCCACACAAGCGGTCTTCCCATCTTCCATGGCACCAATGACATCCCGTCAGGCCTCTTACCGTCGTCTCGAGCCAAGCCCTTGGGTTCAAGCACTGCTGGCACGCCGGCGGCGGATAGAGCGCGACGGATGATGTCATTTATACTAGCATGTCGCGGAAAGCGTCCTGCACTTTTATAGCAGGATAGACCGTGGTGACCCAGGTGGTCGACAGTCACTCCGCAGTGACAACGATGTGGAACGATGCAAGAAGTGCCGAGGCGTAAGCAAACAGCGATGCGGAAAGTGCCATTATCCAGCAAAGTTCCAATATGAGCTGAGGGCAGCGCATGAAGCCAGAGACCCGATTCCCACTCTCCCACAGCCAGTAGGCGCGCTCGCTCTGCTGCAGTGGACGAAGTCTCAATAAGGTTTTGCTGTACTAACTTGCAAAGCGGCACATCCCACTGTCTCTGGGAAGAGTAGTTAACGGGAAACTCTGTGCTTGGGCAGGTCATTTTCCAGGCATTCAGGGCATCGGATAAATACGGTACTTCAAAGTTAACTAGTGACGAAGGTAAAATTTTCCTAGTTAACTTATCTGTACCATACACCGATGACAAGAATGCCGGTAAACTAATACTGGTAATTTTGCGGACGCCGAGACCACCTAGTCGGATAGGTAATGTCGCTTGTGTCCAAGCTCGCTCGTCCAAATTCACGTTTAAAATGTCTATAAGTGTATCCCGGATAATTTCATCAACATTGTCTAAAAGTTTGTAGTGTTTCCAAAGCGGACAAGATCTAAGATAGTATGTTAATTTTGGGGCAAAAGAACAATAGCGAAGTATAGTGAATGCGGAATGTAAATTTATTTGGAATAACCGCTGTTTGATATCCCGAAAATTTTGAATTTTTTCATCTAAAAATGATGAAAACGAATCCTCAAAAATTGGTGACCCCAAGAGGTGAAGTGTACTTTTGTTCATAATTTTGAAATCGGGGATCAAATCGTTAAACTTTTTAAATACAGCCTGCCGGTCTGCTTTGTCCGTGATAAACAATTCACATTTTGAAAAATTTAATTCTAAACCAATTTTGGCAAATTCTTGTATTAAAAAATGCAGGTCTTCCAAAACTGTTTCAATATCACCTCCAAGAGTACCATCGTCGAGATACCAGGTATTAAATTTTGAATTTAGACGCCTAATAATTGGATGGATGGCTAAGCTAAAAATAACCGGCCCAAGCGGGTCACCCTGCTGGCAGCCAACAGCGGATTCCAGAACGTTGTCATTATAAAGTAATTTTGAAGGTTGTCTATAACATTGCCAAATAAAATTAAATATTTGAGGAACTTCTTTTTTAACTTCTGCCAGAAGGATGTCCCTGTTAACAGAGTTAAAAGCGTTCTTAATGTCAACCTTAAGGATGACCTCTCCATCCCCGTAATTTAAAAATGTACGTAAGGCATGTATGGCAGCTTCACAGCCCCCTCTTGAACCGAAGCCTAATTGAAAGGGCTGAAATGTGTTTGTTAAATCGTCGCTAATATGCCTGCAACAGATTTTAGCTACCATACGCCTATACGTGCAGCCTACGGCGATGGGACGAATGCCGCCATCCTTCTTACGCAAGGCACACAAATTAGCCCCGTATAAGACGTCGATGACAGCTTCGTTCACATCACCGGAGAGCATTTTATTGGTCAGAGCTGATAATTCCCGCAGCAGTGACTCACCTGATTCACCGGCGGTGGCACCTGTGAGATCTTTAAGATGCTGTGGAGATAGGCCATCAAGCCCACCGGCCGAACCACAGCGGAAAGAGTTCACTGCTGCGGACACTTGCTGAGCTGTAACTGAAAGGTTGTCAAATGAAACATGATGGTCAGGAAAGGAGAGATCATTAGCAGCGGCGGGATGCTTGTTTTGCAAAGCTGAAAGAGTCTCCGGACAAAAAGGTGCCACCACGTCGCTGCTAAATAATAGCCTAGCTGCACCTCTTATATCTCCATCACTTATCTTGGATTCTACACGTTGGTGAAGTTCTTTATTGTGAAATGGTTTTATTATTTGAAATTCAGGGTGAGCAACCGGGTTATTACAGTTTTCTTTTATCTGTTTTGTTAGCGATTGTTTTGTACTGGCGTTCTTATTAACGTGTAAAATCCGGTACGGAAAGGTAAGCAAATGCTCCCAGGCGGTCACAGAATTTTCTTGGGAGGCGAGGCGAACACAATGTGCTAACTTGAGGGCCACTGAAGGTCTCGCGCTCCTGGGTATCCGCTTCAAAATGGGCACAGAGTTTTTTAATTTTGAAAGCTTTTGCCAGAGCGGAACTTCTATAATAGTTGTGTTAGCATTGAAAAGCAAGGAGCTGGGGTTTGAAGGCACATTTTGATTTTTATGGACTTTACCAAAATGCACTTTCAAACCCCGGGCACCTTTAAAATGACGCGCCTGGGGACATAGAGGACATTTTGCTAAGCTATCCTCAGGTTGACTATTGCTCCTATCCACATCGCTGTTACTACGCTGAATTATAGATAAATAATCAAAAGAATTACTTACAATTTACAATTAATTTTAAGAGTATGTACACTGAAACCAAAAATACACTAAAACGTAAACTTACAAAATAATAATACAATTTGCACAAAATAAATGTTTTTTAAACGTCAGTGGCTTCGTTCAATCTTCTTGTAGAGCAATTGAGAATAAAGTTGTTGAATGAAATGGAAAATAGGAAATATATGTACACTGGCAAAGTGAAAACAGGATAGCAAATCTGCACGATGGTATAAACTTGAAGTCTCAGACGTGAAACGCAGTCCTTGACAGTTTCCTTGGTAACTGAATAGCGTCCGACATTGTCAAAACTGAATTGATATTATAAAATATTAGAAAACAAACACGTAAGATTTTCAGCAAGGCGACAAGGCGACTAAATAGTTGCTAAAACTTGCGACGGCCACTTATCGCTTTGGTAATACCAACCAAAAGTCACAAAACGTAGAGAAATATAATAATATTGAATTTTATTTACGGAGCCGAAATAGACGTGGTCGAGGCTTTTTTTTTTTTTTTTTATTTTTTTTTATAGTACTTGGTACCTACTTTACTTTGTTGAACATAGGCCTTAAAATCTTACTTCTTACTAATATTATATATGCGAAAGTTTGTGAGTGTGGATGTTTGTTACTCTTTCACGCTCAAACCGCTGAACGGATCGGGCTGCAATTTGGTACAGAGATACATTATAGTCTGGAATAACACATAGGCTACCTTTTATCCCGGGAATAACTTCCCGCGGTAACAAATTTTACGCGGGCGAAGCTGCGGGCATCAGCTAGTATTCTTATATAGAAATAATTATACTAGCATAGTTGGTAAAAAATGCTATGTAATAGCTTTACCGCGGCAGTCCCCGAGTGCCACACGTCTTTTTTTTTTATTCCTAACTGACCAACCAGGTGCACAAGCTGGGTGGTTAAGAACTTTTATTCCTAACTGACCAACCAGGTGGATAACTCAGGTGGTCGGTTGGGAACGGGGGAATTATTGCCAATGGAGTGAAATTTATGACTGTTTTTGTTTTGTTTCTTATCTGGAATGAGATAGGATTTTCAGCAAAGAAAAGTGGAATAAGATTAGGTTCAAAATAACTGCTGCTTTTATAATAGAAATGCTGTTATTTTGAACCTAATCCTATTATTGAATTTTTGAAACACTCTTGAACTCTACCTAATTTATCAATAAATTCTATTTTTGGATAATACTTTATCAATAAAGAAACGTGTTTCATATAAAGTCTATTAAAATGACGACTTTAGGACCTTATCACCATCTTTTACAATTAGCAAAGCTGTCAAATTTTCTACAATTACCTTACTAAAAAATTGTCTGTCAAATTTTTATCAATCCAAGTAATAATTTTCCAATTCTATTAAACTTTGTTTAACGCCTAAAAGACAAGGTTGTTGTGGAGGAAAGGTTGGGAATGTTACTCCAACACGCAAATGGAGGATCCTCCGAGCAGGCTAGGTGATCGCGCCTAGTGGGCCTAAGCCCAACGGTTGTTGTCGGACTGTTGGTTATAATATCATTCATCGCCATGAGAACTCTGATATTTGCGATTCAGGATTTATCTATTCTTCGTTGTGAGAACTTTCATATCGCGATGCAGGACTTCAGTTAATCTTGGCTATGGGCAATTAATCAAACCAAATTATAGTTCTGATAAATCTATTCTTCTCTATAAAATTAACTTGAATAATGGTGCTGAGACTTTTTAATAAACTGTCACATTTTTGCAATAACGTGGCCGATATCACAATTTTTAATCGAATTTTAGAAATGATCGTGATAATTTTTGGTTGACCTTGTTTATAAATTTTTTTAGCAAGTTGAGTCGAATTCGAATTGATGAAGATTCAAACGTTAAAAATTATCGTTTTAGTTTCATTGAAAAACAATTTTCTAATATTTATAATTAAAAGTGCTTTGCTGGCGCACCTTTCCCCCTCGTCTTTGATCCCTATCCGTCCACTCTTCAACAGATTGTAAAGAGGTACGTCATAGCTCATCAACTTGAGGGTCATTTTCAATAGTCTAGTGGACAGTGAGAATGATCCTAAATTTACTAGACGTTTTCAAGCGCCGTTTTGGTCAGCAAAACAAAGTAATGCTTAATTTTTTTTTACCTAATACAAATCTGCATTGACAGTTTAATAGTACCTATGTAAAATCTTTCATTGATTTATTTTAAGGCTTAGGGATGAATAGTGTTAATCTCTTCAGTTTTAAAAGATTCTTCTAGATCCTTCCAACTTAAACTTTGATGTTGTTTGGAGTGTTATTAAAATAAAAAATCATTGCCACGAATTTAAAGTAGGTCCCAAAAGTTTGCGGTATAAAACTCTCCAGAATTCCGCAAAACAAATATATCTAATAATTACGCCATGGGGTCTGAGCCTCGATTTGTGGAATGATGCGACCGACTGTAACTTTTCCAATCTGAACTTCGACAATTAAATTTACTGCTTAGTTATACCATAGCATTTCAATAAGGGAAAAGGCGCGGTTAATAACTTGTGATGGTGTTACGAAAACCTACACAATTCTCTTAAAAGTCAATATTTCATAATTCACGAATTATACCATGAATAACCCTCCACCGTTCGACAGTAAAAAGGAATTCCATGGCTTGATAAATACGATAAGGAACAGTTGGGGAACGGTTTGAAAGAACTCGTAGCATATATCATTAATCTTTACATTACAAATTCATTCGGTAAGAACTCACTCACTTGGATTAAGCAGAATTATAAATGAAGTGTCACGCAAAAAGTGTGAAAGGAGGAAAACCTTGGGATAAAGCGTCGGCTGAGCCAGTTTTTAACTCTAGAAAGGCTCTACGCACAGGGAATAATTCGAGTACCTAATTCACAAGCACAAAATATGTGAAAAAGAAATATGAAAATATTTTGTAAAAAGTTTCATAAGTTTTTAGCGGTGTTCTTTTATTTTGCTGTAATCGATTAATACAAAACTTAACAAGGGTATAAATAAACGTCGTATTTATCCAACGTCTTGTAGTAATCAAGAGTGTTACTTTTTTTTATATCGTATACCTACTACTTTAGTTCATTTTCAGAGTTCTATACCTGAAGTGTAAAAATGGGATGCTACCACTAGTCTGATTGTCATCAGTTTGTTTGTTTCTCATGAACTGTAATAGCTAGACAGTTGAAATTTTCATAGAAATATTTCTGTTGCCTGTGCAATAACAAAAAGGATCCTCTTATTTTTTATCTATTCCTGTTTTCAGTATTAGTCCCAAACAAAAAAATGTGATTTTTACTGCGTTTTGGTACGGAACCTTCCGTGTGTAAGTCACACACTATTTACACGGCCTTTTGAGAGAGAGAGACCAATCAAGACTCAAAAGTCCTATAATTTGCGAAGTAAATAAGTTCTGGTATAAAGCTATAGTCAAGTGTATCCAAACAAAGTGTAACTTAGTACCCCTATAACAATGTAAGTTTAGTAATAAAATGTATTCTAAACAGATGATGCGGCTAGAACTGTTGTATCTCATTAATCCTACACCTGCAGCTATCCAATTGCTTACTTAACTTTTACTACATACATAAAGTTGCAAGTTTGAAACCAGATAAGACCAAAGTAGGAAAGATCTAAGATGATCTTTAAAAGGTAAAGAAAATAACATTATTATAATGTTTTGTCGAAAACGTCTAGTTCCCAACAACTAATCAAAGGCAGACTTTAAAATACAACGGCTGTGTCATGACATGCATGAAGATATTTAGGGCTATCAAAACACGAATGTATTTTCCTTTAAAATAATAAAATACTAAAATTTATTTTACATACTCTTCTTCGAAATGAAGGAACCACTAAAGAATAGACTTACTTTAGTAGTTCATATAAGCTTAGAGGTAGAGTACACTTTCTTACTCGATGATGCAATGAAAACAAGTCTTATAATTCGCGAAATCCAATTCACAACACTATTTAACTCTCTTCAAAACGTTGTTCTTAGCAACTAACCAACAAACAGCGGCATAAACCAACTCAATCATTCTGATTTACTGACCCTATCCGTACAGTTCAGTGTATTTGAAACGAAAATATGACGTAGTAAATTGCAGAAATTGCATTCAGAATCAAGGGTACTTGTATTCAGACGTTTATTTTAATCCTAATAGTCTAATGCCAACTCGAGACTGCAGCATAAGCCGCAGCTGATAACTCCATCAGTCCCTTTCCAATTTGTGTTCGTATAAATGGAAACGCTGCAATGACATGAAAATGGTGGAACAAATTGATTTCACTCAAACAGAACCGTTCACAGAACCGCCTATTAATACTATTTTGAGTTTTGTTGTTTTCTAAACATAAAATATCTACGAATACTTACGAGTGTCTGAAACTCATCTCTTGTCACACTGTGGCACAATAAAATTGAAAAAAAGATTTTAGTATATTTTGGTATTCTGCTACTTTGAGTGATTTCAGTTTTGAAATTCATCCATTTAACGTTAGTATCTATATATAAAATTCTCGGAACTTTATTATATCGGAGCCTCATTATTTATTTTCTGATTTGACATACTTTTTTGTTATAGCAGCAACAGAAATACATCATCTGTGCAAATTTAAGCTCACCAACTATCACGGTTCCTGAGATACAGGCTTGTGACAGACAATCAGACTGACATCAAAGTCTCAGTGATATGGTTCCGTTTTTACCGGGTATGGACGTACCTAAACAGTACTTACACTAAGGTAAACTATGTATTATATACATGCAACGCTTAGGTGTTTGTGTAAAAATTAGTAGTAGCCTTGGAAAGGGATACTATAATATTGTATAGGTGTAAGACTTATTTTTTAATTATGTTAGGTCATTTCACATCGTAATCTTGTTCACGGACCTCACTATAAAATCTTGGCATAACGAACATCAAACAAAGTTTATCCAATAACAGAACAGTGTGTATCAACGAGCACAAATCTACATACAAAGTTTACGCAAACTTTCATTAACACAACAAACTGTTCAAGGTTTCGTTCACCTCACTCTCGGAGACAGTAATTCCCTCTCCATACAACGTATAACACCATCTGATAATTTGCACAATAAATCACATAACTTGTTAACGAAACTACCATACGGAAATATGTCCTAAATTCTCCCCAATAGGTACATAATGTAAAAATAAGGCCCCTTTGTCGTGTACGTGATCGTCAGGAGCCCTGGCAACCATCACGCACGAGCCCACAGTAACCAACGAAGCATTGACAAATGCCTAATTGAATTTTCAGTCCCGGTATTGTGTCGCTGTCTAAAAGATTTATACTTACGTGTTTTAGCCGCTGTTATTTTCAGTAAATACAAAAGTATTACTAGGTTTAAGTGGATGTTTGATTTAAGAGGTGTTCAGAAAAGAGCACAATCTGTTGATATGTTTAGGTACAACTTCGAACTAGTAGGAAGAGATCCTGTAAGTAAATCTATTAGCTAGAGAAACACATCCTTGGATGAAAATAGTAATAAGAACAAAATTTCCAACTATCGTTTAAGTCCAGCCCATGACTTACTACCTGATTTTTTTTTTATTTTAACAATATAGCCAATAACTGTTTCAATCAAATTAAAATAATCAGTGCCTACCAAAATTATTCCAATTTAATTTATTAATTTACAACTAAGTTTGAATTCAGTTTTTTGTGCGACTTCATTACGTCCCTGTTGCATTAGTTAAAGCCAGAGAATAGAAAGTAGAATATACAATAAATTATATGGTGTTGCAAACGTTCATAGGCTGCGGTGACCACCAGTCCCTCTGGTGGGCCGTATGCTTGTCTGCCACCTTAGTGGTTTAAAAAAAGTAGGTTTAAAGGTATTGAAAATGTGCCATCAGACACGATACAATTTATTAAAAATGTAGTTATTTTCGTCAGGTAAATCACGTTCATGCTTATCAATGGACTATAGGGAAATCAACGAATTATTATCAACACATTTTCGTGAATATATTTTTATTCGCAAGAATTTTTTGAAGCGGTGACAAGACGAATCAGCAAATACTCAGTCATGTATGAGGCCTCGTTATTATTTGGCAATGTTCACATAACGACATTCTGCTTACGACCGATATTATGCAAAGGAACAATTACATATAGCCCGAATTTTTTAATGAGTAACTCAAATGGGGTTTAGAAATTCTTAGTTAATTATTCTTTATTGAAACAGAATGTCATCAGCTTTTTAATTTAAAGTGGCAATGGTTTTTAGAATTTCTTTAAACGGGACTTTGCTGACCGTCCGACAGTCTGTCTGTCTATCTCTCTGTCTGTCTGTCTGTCTATCTGTCTGTCTATCCGTCACGAGACTGTACGGATCCATGATAGCTAGACAGTATAGTATAATTTTTTTGAGTTAAATCAGTTTCAAATAGAAAGATAAAAATAATATTGCGTAATAGGATTATTGTTTTCTACTAGTTTACAGTAAGGTATTGTTCATGTTAATAAGGAACGGATTACAGAACTTCGAATTCGCTGAAACGGAAGTCACAAGGGCTATTCAACAAGATGTTGTTTATACGCAACAGTCAATATTCCGCAATTTCAATCAGACTTCTTCATCGTTCTAATACGGTGTGATCCCCATACTATCCGTCATGGACCTTCATTTGACGAATAGTTAACCATAATACAATTTTAAAACTAAAGAAAATGAAAGCACCTTACAAAAAATACTATTTGAGGCTTGCGAGGCTCAGCTTATCTTCAAACAGAATTATGTTATAAAAGAAATGCTGGATTGGAACATCAGTAAGAACCGTTTGACCCGTTCGAGCTCGTAAACTTTACGACAGCCTCTCGAAACAGCCTCTGAAGAATAACCTCGTAGAGAGAACGTATATTGTCTGATAAAATATTATTAGAAAAAGGAAATAGGTATAGAAATACGTAATGTGATCTGAAATATCAATGAGATACCTACTTTGTTTTACATTGGATTTTTTATATCTGTTGTTAATTCAAACGCTACGTTTTGCGGTGTAATCATTCATATCAAAAAACGCAAACTAAATGTTTGTTTATGTTTGCATGTTTACAACGTTTAAAATGCATATAGATACTAGCGGTTTCCTGCCACGCTTCGCTGTGACTTTTTTATGATGGTTTCATGTACCTATGAGAAATAAGTAACAAACTAAAGGATGGGTATCTTTCAAAAAAGTTTAATTTTGAGCCGTAACCAAAATCATAAATTTAGCAGAAAATCCAATTAACGTCAATAGATATTTCACTTAAAAAAAAATCATTCTCTTCTGTGATCAATGTTCAGTTTTTAAAACATCGTGCGCACGCTTTAAAAATATAAATTCACTCGGACAATACATCTCTAACGCGCCAAAACTATAACTTCAAAAATATCTTAGCAAAGGTTTAGCAAAGGTTATCTGACCTCTTTTTAGCTAGGTACTCCCTTTTATTATTCTGAATGAAAGGGGCGCAATTAAACTTCTCTTAAAAAAACAAAAATCTGATAGGTACCTACTACGTAGGTTGTTCATAATATTTTGTTCTAAAGCTGGCAGAATCTATATATATAAAAATTAATGCCACTTTTCGTTGTAATTTTATAACTCAAGAACGGGCTCACCTATCCAATCCAAATTTTAAGGTTTCATTCGGACTATTTAGTAGATGGTTTATGTGAAGTTTGCTCAAAATCGGTCGAGCGGTTCTTCATTTATCACGCAAACGAAGTTGCGCGGGTCAGCTAGTATAATTTAAAAAAAGCGTACAGCGCCATCTATTGGTAAAATTACTTTTTAAAACTGTTTTATTCTTGTTGTGAAGATGTCAATGATGCAAAAAGAAGCCTTAAACCATCTCAGAAACCTGTTGTAGATCGTATCAAATTTTGAGCTCAATCAATTCAGTACTAGCGATAAGGCCGCCCTCTGTACATGTATAAAATTGTAATATCTTTCTTTTCTGTATGTTTTATATTGGTGTACAATAAAGTTTATTCTATTCTATTCTATTCTACATTTTGAGTTTTTAAAGCGTACACATACGCACAGTTAATTTTTATATACATATATAGAAGATGTATATTTAAGGCTGTTTGTTAGTTGTCTAGATCCTCTAGCCCAAGCTTTAATTACTTAAGCTAGATGGTATTGTGCGATAATGTCCCAAAAATATTATTATGTCTCTCCGCCATCGTTGAAAATCTGTCATACTGGATTTAAAGAGATGTCATTTTATTATTAGCCCCATCTCGTACTCACTGTAGGAGTGCACTAAAATAACTAGTCCACCATCTTGAATTCTCAGCCAAGTTGGGTTTAGCATAAAGTCAGATATCTAACCGTGCATTGTCATCCAAATTAAAAGTGAGTACAAATTTTCACATCAATCGATTGAAGATTTCTGCTCCAAAATTGAATTGCATGATTCCATCCGAACAAAATACGGCAAGTTGAATAAATACTAATATAAATAAATGGTTTAAAGAACCCTAGAAAAATACGCTTTTATAATGCACGAAAAAAACAAAAATAAATTATGGATCGTTCAAGTTGCCTCTATTTCTAGGCTGAAGTGTAAACTATGTGCTTTTCGTTATAATATTTGATTGCGTGGGGCGCTGGGACAGGAAAGACTTTCCTTGCGAAAGTTGCATGATGTCTTGTCAGATTAAGGATAAGGTCACATTTATAAAAGCGTGTTTTTATTGTGATTTTAAACTATTAATTTACACTGTCACGCTTTTGTATATCTATTGTGACTTTTACTATTATTAATATCATTTTATATTTCGGAAACGTATTAACGATGATAGTCTTTAAATGAAATGCATAACACACTTGAAAAGTAAAGTAGTTAATCACGCCTACGCATTTTCAACACCCACTTTTGCCAGTTTTTCGTAACGCCCGCGTAATAGGAGCAAACCTATTACCGTTACGGATCTCTTTTAGATAATTCATAGGTAGGTCCTTAAAGTTTCGGCATTCCGAGATATTTAGTACAAAATGTAGTAATCATGTAATAGCAATACAAATGTAGTAATCATGTAATAGCAATACAAACGCATATATCCCGAAGCGGGTTATAGAAGGTAAGCAAAGATATCTCGTTCTCGAACAAGAACTCTACATTTTGCCACTGTTAACGTATTCCCCTCATGTATCTACTTAATTGCCTGAAAAAAGAGGCGTTCCCTTTGGCAGCATAAACGTTATGCTCTTGTGCGACCTCATGCAGCTTTCGCCAGGATTTTTATTATAAGAGGATTAGTATTAATAGGAATTTGCTTACAAAAACGTCTTTCTTGTTCTAGCGCCCCACGCTTTTACAATCAAATATTATAACTAAAAGCACATAGTTTACACTTCAGCCTAGAAATAGAGGCAACTTGAACGATCCATAATTTATTTTTGTTTTTTTCGTGCATTATAAAAGCGTATTTTTCTAGGGTTCTTTAAACCATTTATTTATTTTATACTTTTTAATCACAACATTTATACCTTTACTAGCTGTTCCCTGCGGCTTCATCCGCGTAGAAGTTGTTATCGCATAAAATCGCAGTTAAAAAGTAGCCTTTGTCCTTCCCTTAAACTTAAACTATCTTTATAACAAATTTCATCAAAATTGGTTCAGTGGTTTAGGCGTGAAAACGTAACAGACAGACAGATAGAGTTACTTTCGCATTTATAATATTAGTAGGGATTTCTGTATTACATGGTGTTTTGTCTGAGTTCGACTAATGTGAAAATATTTCATTATTACTCTAATACATATACATTTTATGCAGGTACCTATGTCAATATTTACACTCAATATTAACTTCAATATATAACAGGTTTGTTATAACCTTAAACCCTAATCGTGGTTAAAGTTCATTACAAGACTTTTCTAACAAATCCAAACACAGCTATGATACGATGTTCAATCATGAAGTTACAGTTCATATCTCACGACTCCATCATGAGATCAGTTTGACAGCACCATATTATTGTATTGTTATCAGAACTACAAACATCTGCCAATTTTCATGACGCTGCGATCCTTGGAAGATAGTTAAATTAGTTACCTGAGATTCCATTGCATAGTTTTACAAGTCCATTAAAAAAAGGTTTATTATAACCCTGAAACCTAAGCCTGATCAAAGTTCATTACAAGACTTTTCTGACGAATACAAAAACAGATATAATACGATATTCCATCATGAAGTTCCAGTGCATATCTCGCGGCTCCATCATCAGATCTTTTCGACAGTACCATATTATTTAATTGTCATCAGAACTACATACCACTGCCAATTTTCATGACCCTACGATCCTTGGAAGCCGATTAAATTAGCTACCGTAGATACCACTTGTTTTCAGTACCTATCTTCCGGCTCCATCATCACATCAGTTTGACAGTACCATATTATTGTATTGTCATTAGAACTACATACAGCTGCCAATTTTCATGACCCTTCGATCCTTGGAAGCTGGTTAAATTAGCTACCTTAGATTCCACTTGTTTTCAGTACCTATCTTCCGGCTTCATCATCATATCAGTTTGACAGTACTATATTATTGTATTGTCATCAGAACTACATACATCTGCCAATTGTCATGACGCTAAGATCCTTGGAAGCTGGTTAAATTAGCTACCCTAGATTCCACTTTTTCCATGGAAGTTTCAGTGCCTATCTTCCGGGTCCATCATCATATCAGTTTGACAGTACCATATTATTGTATTGTCATCAGAACTACATACAGCTGCCAATTTTCATGACCCTACGATCCTTGGAAGCTGGTTGAATTAGCTACCTTAGATTCCACTTGTTTTCAGTACCTATCTTCCGGCTCCATCATCATATCAGTTTGACAGTACTATATTATTATATTGTCATCAGAACTACATACATCTGCCAATTTTCATGACGCTATGATCCTTGGAAGATGGTTAAATTTGTTTCCTTAGATTCCATTACATTGTTAGTTACATACACGACGACCTAATAAAAGCGTATTAAAAATAGGTATGAGTCATTTTATACTAACTTACTCAACCAAGGGTCAGATAAACTATTCATGTATAACACCTGCAACAAGCAACACAAACTAATCGGTTTTTGTCAAGAACATTAAGCAAATAGCCAGAGTCGTACTCACGCAATCTGCTCCTAATGGTCCGTTAAGTTGTGATTTAAACAAGGGAGTAACTTGATGAGAGACGACGCTCCTTTGACTAGAATTTGTGAAGTGCTTAAATTGTCTTCGCTTTTTTTGTAGATTTTTTTTACGTACCTACATAGCCAGCTTTCGATGCTGGTAAGTTCTTTTGAATTATTTCATTACGACTTAAGTTTATATTTTTTTATGCTAATCAAACATTGTCACTAATATATCGCAGGGGTCAATTCACACCAAGATGTGTAAGTACTCTCACGTATCTAGGTGTGAACAGACGTTACGAATGGGTTATAGAAAATTTTCCACCATGTATAATGATACTTATGATTATGTTGAAGGCAAAGCCACGTGGTCTCAGCTATCCTTGTAAGTTTTCTATGAGTTTTTGTTTGTTGATACGATGTTGAATTGCTATCAACGGAGGCGGTTGCCCTGATTTCTCGTGGACCATGTGGTCATTGAATAATGTGTTGGTGTATATAGGTACATAATCTTAGAATCTCACAGGTCCACTTACCTAAAATTCCTTACTTTTCACGAAAGCGAACGATTCAACTATATCGATACCTCTGGGCTCAAAGGTCGTAAAGGACATTTGGGCGAAAATGACTTTTTGAGACAGTTTTACTCAATTTTTAATTCCCTATCGACCTGTTTACTGCGTTTTACGAAATTCGCAAAAAAAATGCCTTTACGACCCACATAATCTAAGACTTTAAGCCAAGTTTACCGTGAAAATATGGAAGTAAATAACACTTACCTACTAGAGTGAAATTATTTTGGTAGTAAAGGAAAATATAAAGAAAATATTGGGTGTAAAACACATAAAAAATTTAAATGGTCCTATACTCCCTATAAGTCACCTCAAAAATATGGATGTAAAGGACATCAGGACTTGTCCTGATGTCCTTTACATCCATACTGCTACTTGTAGCAGTGTGTTAAAGTGGGTAACTTTAAAAGTGAGCTAGATACAATCGACTTTGGAGACCCACAGGGTAGCGTGCTAGGCCCAACGCTTTTTATAATGTATATGGATAATATAATATGCTATGCCGATGACACTGTTGTTATATTTGATGGTGCAAGTTGGGCTGAAAAATTTACGAAAGCCGAGTTGGGCCTGGGGCAAGTGTCAACATGGTTGCGTTATAATTTAGTGACACTGAATGCCAGTAAAACTAAATATGTATGTTTTTATTACACATCTCTTGGTGCAAATTACACTACTGCAAAGAAATGAAAGGTTGCAAATGTGAATTCATCCAAAGGACAGACAGCATTAAATACCTTGGCGTAATTATTGACGAAAACTTGTTAAAAAAACACATCATCGTTTTGTCAAACGGAGTGCGAAAAACCGCAAATATAATGAAATTTCTTCGTTCTTCAGCGCCAACGGACGACCTGAAATCGTTTATTTTGCCCTGAGTCCTCCTGAGTCAGTCGGCCGTCCCGTGGAGTCAGCGCTGCTTTGCAGGGAGGGCTTCATCCATTGAGATTACATTCCATACATTGATGTCGCCAGCATCCGCAAAGCCCGCCCCTTGTTCGGGCGTGAGTGCGCCGTAGCTGTTCAACAAAAACAGGCGGCTTACCGCGCCTGGATCAGGGCTTGGTCTGTGCGCGACCAGAAAGTGGCCCGCCTCAAAGCAGCGTACAACAGAGCCACTAGGTCCAGTAAGAGAGCCTTCAAGAGAGTGGACGCCCAGCGCATCACGCGGCTTGGTCAGGAGCTCACGTAACATCCGACGGGCAGACGTGAATACTGGCAACTGACCAAAGCCGTGCAGGCCAACTTTTGCAAGCTCTTGCTGCCGCCGCGCCGCTGCGCTATCTTGACGGATGACTGGCTCACAAGGCCCAAGAGAAATCAGAAATGCTGGCCAATCTCTTTGCGGCTAATTCCCGGGTCGATGACTGTGGCAAGCAACCTCCCACTATCGCCGACTGTGGAACCACGATGCCGGATATTGTAATCCGGCAGTGCGGCATTGGTGCTGAAGAAGTGTGCAGCTGAATTATGTCCAACGCTAACATGCCTGTATCGTCTTTCCTATTCGTCGGGAGAAGAGTCGAAGGCTTGGTAGGAGGCGAACGTTCAGCCGATCCCCAAGAAAGGGGATCGGTCGGATCCAGCCAACTATCGCACCATAGCCGTAACCACCGTAATCTGCAAAGTGTTCGAGCTAATTATCAACATACAGCTCATGCGCTATCTGGAGGATCACTCGTTAATTAGCGATTGTCAATATGGCTTTAGGCCGAAACGATCAACGGGTGACCACTTAGCGTACATTACACACACCAGGGGTGAGGCTATGGAGAAGCACGGTGAATCTTTGGCTATTGGCCTAGACATGGCTAAAGCCTTTGATAGGGTATGACATGCGTCGCATCTTTCCAAGCTGCCAGCATATGGTCTATCGCCTCAGTTGTGCCGATGGTTGGCCAGCTTCCTGCACGGGCGACGTACACGGGTCCTCTGTGATGGTCAGGCTTCCTGCTTTTTGCAGGTATATGCCGGAGTACCACAGGGATCGGTATCTTCCCCAACTCTCTTTCTTCTGCATATCAATGACATGCTGTCCCTTGGGTGCATTCATTGTTATGCGGATGATAGTACTCTGCATGGGAGCTATTCTGGCCGTCCAGCGGAGGGGCGAGGCGACGTGGAAGGAAAGAGACGACAACTCGTGGCGGATCTTCATCGGGACCTGGGTCGCATTGCCTAATGGGGTTCGGACAACCTGGTCGAGTTCAATGCCAAAAAAACACACAGTTTACAGCTAAGAAGTCCCCATTCCTATCCCTAGCCTGTCTTCGGAACATTACGGTTCCACTAAAAGAAAGCTCTATCACAAAACCTACGTAGAGAGATGTATTGGGCTGGCCTCGTGGAAACTAGAATTCCTGAATAAGCTGAGACTATTTCACGTCACATCAGAGATGTTTACTGTACAAGACGAAGATTCGCCACTGCGTCGAATTCTGTTCTCACATTTGGGATGACTCCGCAAGACACCTACTAGCGTCAACGCTATGCAGCGACGTGCTATCCGAATAATTGGTTGTCCTGAGGTGACGGGAGGCCTCGAACCGTTAGCGCACCCTTAAGAACCATAGCGTCCTTGGCTGCCTTCTACCGAATGTATTACGGTGAATGTTCTGAAGAGCTCGACTCAACCTAATCCTACCATCTCCTTTCCAAACCCGAACAACGCGTGCCGTTGCAGAGATGCCACTCATACACAATCGAGAGAATTTTCGCCTGAACCAAGCATTTCAAAAGATCGTTCATCTGTCGAACTATAAGAAATGGAACGACCTGCCCGCATGCGTTTTTCCCTCATCTTACAATCCCGGGTTCTTCAAGAGGAGCGTGAAGAGGCACATCACAGGGCCGGCAACTTGAGGAACCACTGTCGAAAGTCTTACAGACTGTGAGACTGGCCCCCAATCGTTAGATGCACCACGGCTTACCATCCGGGTGGTGGCGACGTCAATTTGACGAGCTTAATATTAAAAAATATAAGTTTATTCAATAATGTAGCCCTTAAAAATGAGTTAGCAAGTGATCCTTATGACCTAAAAATTATTGCACTAGTCGATTATTACCTTATTTTTTTCAGAATTGCGCAGTGAAGTAGATTTACACCCTTCGGTGAAATCTTAGGATGGAAATTTGACGGGTGTAAAGGACTTTTATTTTCAAATTTACGGTCGTAAAGGAAATCTATCTCGGTAAATACAGCACTAAGGTATTTTTTATAATCTGCCTTAGAAAATACTATAAATTCTAAGCACTTTCTTCCTTGGTTTTATTAAAATAGCTCAAGAAAAAAAAAAGTTAGAGTACAAAATATTTTTTTTCTTTTGTTTATTGCTTCTCCTGAAAAGTCCCATTTTGTCCTTTACGACCTTTGAGCCCAGAGGTATCGATATAACCGAAAATTCATACTTATGTTTTATCTGTACAAGAACACTTACTGTTCGTGAAACACCGTTGATGGGAAAAGTTTCTTATTGTACTTATTGCGAGATTATACGAGTGTGCGAGTATGAGCACCTGGCCTAGCCGCGGGATTTGTGGAGAGAGCGCTGTGTAAGTACTTCAGATGATGATAGGGCCTTGAAACATCTTCGTTTATAATATAAAACTATTATTATTTTAGATTCTAAAGATACAGGTTAATGTATCGTCTACAAAATTATGATGGATTCATCATGTGACTAGATTATAATTATAATACATTTTATGTGACTTTATTTCTTTTCTCGTCTACTCCCTTAACTACCTTGAAATTGTGAATGATAAGGAGTCTGCTGCACTGATATTACTCCCGGCATTAATAATTCCTGGCCATCAACACAACCTGTACATCAGTCGCTTCCAAAGACCTCGCTTCGAAATTAGAAACTTATAACATAATATTGGCTTAGACACTACAATTCATAATCGGTAAATTTCTCGGATTATTAAAGAATGCCATATCACATTGTCAGGAACACTGAATAATTAACGGAATCACACATACAATGTCATGTGTTTATCATAGTGATTGACACGTAATTAAGCCTACCCCTGCAGAAATATAAATGCGATGGGATGGGCGGCTCCTGTCAAGTACTACGTGTGCCTTTACCAATATTTGTATAGTTAGCGAGGGACATTTATCGGTCGATTTCTAGAACCAGATATAGAAAGATGTTATTAAATAGACAAATCTCTACTATTATAAAATTGTAAAAATAGCTATGACGGTACATTCAAGATAAATTTTAAAAAATAACAGTTGTCGACTAATTTAGGGCTTCCGAGTCCAAATCTATGTTCTTTTCGTGTCTGTTTGTTTGTTTATTTTTTTGCAGTTGGAGCAAAATTCAGTGGCCTGATCAAAATTTTACTGTTAGGATTTTGTGGGTTTATATTAAACTTAGACAACGCCCTATGCGTTGAAGAGTTCAAATTAGATTGGTTATTGTTAAAATCAGCTGGCGAACGAAGTCGCGGGCAAAAGCAAGTAGGATTATATTTATCTTTACTTACTCACATTGTAACTTAAAATATTTACAGACTATATTTACGTATGGAAATCCTACATGGATAGAACGGACTAAAACCACACGAAATCTTATAATTTCCGTCTACAACCGGCGGTCACGGGTAAGCCCTCGGAAGGATGTCTCAGGGCTCCCAGCAGATTTCAACAGACACTATTACCTCTGTTATCGAAGGTAGTGATTATGAAAATTATGCGTAACAGGACGGTGTCCGCGGCGGAAAAAAATTGTGCGCATGTTCGCCCATCCCATGTGAAGAAACTGATGCCAGTTATGAAAATAAGCCTATAGATATGTAATTCCAGACATGTACCTATCTTTGTACCAAAGTATTAAACAAACATCTATACACACACTTACTCTTTTTTATTTTTCTTTTATTTTTTTTTTATTTTTTTACGTTAGGGAAAATCCACATGGATGTTATGCCGGACTCCTACCGACTAAAAAACCTCATGTAACGCCTAACAGCCTATGGTTGTGATGTCCCAGGACACCCAACAGACCTACGGCCGCCACTGCGGCCTCGCCCAGGGGGTAGTTCAGGTAAAAATAGGTATGAGTCATTTCATACTAACTTACTCAACCAATGGTCAGATAAACTATTCATGTATAATACATCATATACCACGTCTTTGGGGGGGTTTCGGGTGTGATCCCGCTTATAAGGTAGACACACTTACTCTCTTTTGCATTTATATTCGAAGGTATCCTTACGAGAGCGTACACGGGACTACCTGCCGTAGGCAGATAGAGGGGCTCCGTGTCGTTAGTACTCCGAAATAACATCCAGGAGAATTTCCACACAGCAAAAACAAAATGGATAATAGCGATTTTGAATATTTTCGTAATAAAAATTTCATTCTTCTTTTATTGATAAAGCAGTTCTCAAAGTACAAATTATTGGGCGCATTATTCTAGCAGACTACCAAAATCTCACAACAATGAAGTCCTAGGAAATTCGCAATTTTCCTTAACATATATCCATAGCGTATATATTCACACAACTGTCGATTTGGATCAAACTTGGCCCCTGCTGGATTGAATTAATTGTGAAACTTACTTACCAAATAGTTAGCTAAGCCGACTAATCTGTTTTGCACGTGTTCCATATTATATGAGTATACATGCAGTAGAACTTATTGGGGGATTAATACTCAAAACTATTGTAGTTTGATAGAAGGTTATGTAATATAATTATAATTATGTGTAAAATTTCACAATAAATTGTATAATTATGGTGTATAATAACGCTAGGTAAGCGAGATAGTAAACGGTCTATTGAACTGTAAAAGATGGAATAGCCTAAAAGATAGTTACGATAGGATGGAACAGTTACTATAAAGGCCAAAATGTGGTATTATTTTTAGTGATATTTTTTTCGTTCGTTTTCAATTTAAAGGGAAATAATCCATTACATTGTTAATTCAAAGTATCTTACTTTTATTTAGGCTAGATTACGATTACGACTATGTAAAAAAAAGTCACACGAATGTATTTAAAAACATAATAATATGGCATGTTTTAAATACGTTAATTCAAAGCAGACTAACGCTATCGAGATTTGCATGTACTTAACTTTGGCAGGATACTCGAATTTTGTTCTTATTTAAAGCATGGTTGACCACGTATCTCGACTCTTAGGTCATTTAATACAGACGAGTCATTTGTATCATACAGGATGTCCCACGGCTATGCCACATGGAGGGAAAGTACCTTAAATATTGTAGATGGAACATTTTAGTGAAACAAGACATTATTTTGATTTAAAAAACAACTTATACTGCATTCATAGATTTTTAAATAATTACATGGTTGAGCCGGGAATCAAACCCGCTACACGAAAAAAGATACTCTGTAGCTTTATCATACCGATCGAAAGGCTTCATCATAAGGATTATTTTTTGCTAAGTAACGTAGTGTCAGAAATAAAAGGAAAAACATGAACTTTAACACTTTTTATACGAAAGTCCCATTCTGTTGAATACAAAGTCGCTCTCTTTTGATTATTTTACTCCTTGTCGATCTTTTGATCTTGCTGTGGATTTTTATAATAAAACGTCCAAGTCCTATTTGTAGCTCGTGGACATTTTCATTTCTTGTAAACTACATTTAATATAGGCTGCGGTGACCACCGGTCCTTCTGGTGGGCCGTATTCTTGTCTGCCACTAGCTCTATTAGGAGCTAATGATATTTTGAGCATACGATTATCTAGTACTAGCGGACGTCACGCGGTTTCACCCGCGTAGTTTCCGTTCCCGTGGGAACACGGGAATAAAATATAGCCTTTGTTCACCGCAAAGAGTGTAGCTTCCCAACAGTGAAAGAATTTTTCATATCTGTCCAGTAGTTCCGGAGCCTATTCGTTACAAACAAACAAAAAAACAAAGTAACAATAAAACAAATTTTTCCTCTTTATAATATTAGTATAGATTAAATATAGGTATTATATATTTGTTTACTTATTTTATTTAGAAAGGTACTTATTTCAATGTGTATTCAAACGCATTCTCGTTACAAACTCTACGCAAAGTTAGAGGTCCCTTATTTCTACAGGAACATAATTTTGAGCGCAGGATTGTTTTCGTTGGCAACTGCACCCATGTGTATCCATTATTCGAAAATATGGAGATTGAATTATTAGAGTCATATCGATATGTGGATAGAATAAAAAGGAACCGTTTTAATGAGATTATTTTACTTTCGTAAATAGGGAAAGAATCATCGTCGTCGTCGGAGAATCATTCCATCCTTTTTTTTTGTATTGGAGGATTATCTCCATCCCCGTCCTTCGTTTCGCGTTTCATAACGATTCCATGTTTTGGAAAATACCAACACGATGCAGCTAGATCCAGCTGCCAGTAATAAGGCAGTTAGTTGCCAAGTCAAGCAGCACTAAAGTATTACCAACAGTATTTTGAGCATACGATTATCTAGTAAAACTGCAATACTCCGCAATTAAGGGAACAGGTCATTAGAACTGATGAGGCCATGACATAGGTGTTCATAGAGCAAAGGATGGTCAGAAAGTACTCGCTTTCAGTATTGCTGAAAAAGAACATAATGCAGACTTCGAACTGCAAAAATAATGTAGGGAACGTATCACTTTGTACACTGGCTAAACTGTTAAAACGCTAATAAAACCGAACACGGGCCAACACCATTGTAATGAAGCATGATAATTAAAGCATACTACCGTAAAAATAAGCCCAATACTTTTTACAGGTTACCTTAAAACAGTAAAGTGACGCTGCCCACATAACTTTCTACTCTGCTTTAGAAAGCTGTCAGTCAATATTATAATGAATATTCAAAATTGCGTTACATTTCCATTATTCAAATTCTATTATGTAGCTAATAAAGATTAAGACCAATTAACCAGAATAGGCTAAACTTGACCTAGTTAAGTAATTGGAAGGGCGCAAAACACCCACGGGAGTTTTTAATCCCGTTCCGAACTTCCAGAGTCACATTAATGAGGAAATAGCACCGTATTACCGCGCCCTATTTTGTTTGCAAAGTTAGATTGAATAAAAGGTTGTATACCTGTATTAGTGACAAAAGTTTATGATTTAATATCATAGCCTTTACGCACCCGGTTTTAATTATTCAAAATTAGTTTATAAATATTTAGATTCGAGAAATTATTAACTTACTTTTGTTATTTTAATTCATTCATTTCATTTTATTAGCTAGGATTTTTATTGTTGCCGTACGTTACGTAGTTACCGTTAATATAAATCAATCTGTCTTAAACCTCTTATTTAAATTAAAATCGGACAGACAGACTGACGAAAGAAACGGTCTCTTGAATAGGGCTCCATCTTTACCTTTTAGGTATCAAACCCAGAACAGCAAGGTGTAAAATTCTAATAAGAAATAATGCTGGGATTGCATGGCCTGTATTTTGTGGATATACATTGTCCTGGCTGTAAGATTTTATGTCGGATTACAGAATAGCTTTAGATTTTTTCTTGTAAAAGTGGTATTGTGGAATCGTAAAGAGGCAATAGAATTGCCCCCTGTAACTTAGAATCAACAAAACCACTGGAAAACTGTGACTGTGTTATTTTTCTCAACCTACCCCTTCGGAGATATAGTTATGGTGTATGTATGTTTGAAAATCATACAATGTATAAGTAGTTAAATACTTTAATTCCATCTAAATGCGATAGAGTCCGTAAATAAAAACGATAAAGTACATCAAACAGCGTTTCCAAACCATAAACTAGTATGAAAGCAGTGTGAAACATAGTACCGAGCCAATTTGCGCAGTATCCGCCGGCTCACTCTAATTTACAACTGATATTAAAACCGCGGCCCGCTTCACACGTGTCCTCTCATAAATTTGCGTAGTATGAGTACCGACCTGAAATTGGGATGGAAACAATGTTGGATATGCCTCATTTGTACGAACCAATTTTCTTATTAGCGATAGATAGGAAGTTGAAATGTTTTAATTTATTGGTTTAGTTGGCTTCTTTCCAACTAGACGCAAGTCTTTTTACCTGCACTTCCAGAGTCTTCATTTTATTACTTTTCGTATTGCATCCCCTTTTTTTACGTGAGAAAATCCCTCGAACCAACTAAAACCACACTATTCCTAACAATCTGTCCAGGACTTGGTAGACAAGCTTTTGAAGCGCTCGTGGCCCCGCGGACTCAGTGTTCTGTAAACGATCACTGCAGTAAGCAACATTTACTATGGTCGGACATGGATGGGTGACCACCACGTGGACCACTTTGTGACATTTATTTACGAGCGTTTCCGTGCTTCGGAAGGCACGATAAGCCGTTGGTCCCGGGTGTCAGTAAAATGACAGTCGTTAAGCCAAGTTGAAGGCCTTACGGGCGGCTTGAAAAATTTCAACTGTCGGTCGTCACAACCTGCGCCCGGGTCGGCAGCGCGTGTATAGCGCCTCTGGTGTTGCAAACGTCTATAGGCTACGGTTACCAACCTTCCGGTGGGCCGTAAGCTTGTCTGCCACCTAAGAAGTATAAAAAAAAAAGACAGGTGGTTTCGGATAACTGTGACAGCGGAAGGATGTCTCAGGATCACCGGCAGACTTTGCCTGCTATTGCTGCGTCGCCTAGGGGTTCGGGTGCTATTTCGTGTCTTTGAGGGTTAGTTCGGGTGTTGTTCCATTTCGTGGGACGTATTACATACCTTCCCATATACTTGGAAAAGGTCTGTGTTTTGGTATAAATATTTGTTTTCAGCATTAGTGCAAGCGATTGTCGTTTAGGCTCCACAAGCGCGTAGATTTATAATATAATTTTTGCTTTAGAAATAAGTTACTAGCAACTAGTTCGTGTTTGTGACTATCTGAAGCCAATTTTCGTGTAATATAAAAACAACTTTAACAGACATGTTATTGGCTTGGCTAGTCTTACATTTCTTAAAAGATAATGTTTTATTCAAATGATTTTTAAAATACACAATGTGTCTCTTATACTGTTCTATCAAAACGTACAAGTAGGTACTACAGATATAACCACATACTACAAAAGTTCTACAATTGTAGTCTAAAATTCCAGACATTTAGGCGCAACACTTTTGACGTAGTACCATGTCTGCAGACCTTTATTGAAGTGAAAAGTCATTGTACTACACACTTAGTATATTAGCATCCCTGTGTTCGAGCGTCATCGATATCATCCAGCCCTAGTACTTACGTTTAGAGTGTACGCGGATCACTAGTTTTAAGTTAATTGTTTAAGCACTATACTATGTACCTACATCCTTCACTTCAAATATACTAACCTTGGAGCTCAGTACTCGCCACCTAAAATATGGTTTTATTTCTGAAATCTACAAATCCCTTCTGCGCTGGATCACCCTGTGTTATAAAGCAAGAAACAATATTCATTGCTTCCATATTGTTTACCGAATTTCTCACTTCTCTCCTACCTTACCTACCTACTCACTGACCTGTCCAAAGTTCACCACTAATCTAAATGAAGCCGTGGTTCGAAGAACAAAAGGTGTATTTTCATTTAATCAGGTGAGCCACGTCGACTCTTATTAAGTTCGCCTAGTAAGCTCCTTATCGGCCCAGTGTATGGTAAAGATAAAACGGATGCCAGTGCCCGCTGTCAGCCGCAATGCATACGGCTTTATAGTCGTGCATGATTTTGGTGAAGGCAATATAATATTAAAAATAAAATGTTACTTTTAAAACAGTTTTCCGCTCAACTGAATTTATATTAGCCCCTAAAAAAGATCGTTTGGTTTTGTCGTTTAAATAGCTACGCTCGTGAAAGGAGTTCAAAGTAGGAGTTAAAATGGAATGATTTACTACCTTATTTATTTTATTCCTACCATATACGTACTTATCCAACAATATAATTGAATATTAAGACTTATTTCCCTTTCTAAGTAAAAAAAAATAAAAAAAAACCGTCTAAATATTTTTTTTTTTAAATTTAATACTTTTCATATTTCGTAGTGGTCGTAGCTGTAAATGTTTATTGTCAAAATATTATGGAAAGCCCCGGACGTGCGGGGCGTCCCCGGCCAGGCCGGAATATATAATAATATATAGATATCCTTTAGATATCCTTTATAATCTTTAGATATCCTTTGGCCCTGATATAGGGTGAGGAGGAACACGCGGGGTTTAGTGGGTAGGACGGTTCCTTTAAGGGACCGGGTGCTCCACACACCGCCCCAGTTGATGAAAGTGCCCAACTGCATTCCTCTCGTCACCAAAAAAAATTGTCATAATGTTATAAAGCAGGAACTATATGATTTGGTTTGGTTACATTCTTATCCTTCATATAAGTCAGATAATATTCATTTTCGTTGTTTTTAAATCCACGGAAGAAAACAGTGAAGAGGTTGTAATCATCGCAAGTAATACAAATAAATTGTATTTTACGGGAGCCGTATAGAAAATCAAAGGACACCGAACAGATGCGAACAAAGATGAAAAAAGTTTCAGAAATTGGAAATGGAAGATGATTACAGTACAAAGAATAAAGTTGCCGCATTATTATCAGGTCTCTTTTGTTTTAAATCCGAATGTTTCCCTTTAGAAATCTCAAGGCTTACGACAAAAAAAAAGTTTAATTTAGATCGAACGTAATATTTTTTTATTGTTGGGTTGTTACTTTTTAAACAAACTTTTGGTTTGTATTTGAACTCTCGTATAATTACACCTACATTCCCGAGGGAGTAGTTAGGAATGAATTACTCATTCACACTTTGTCAGCGCCTACAGTTATTGGTCCCGCATAATAGGGCAAAAATTGGTATTTATCCTGGAGTCAGAGGACGGCATGAAGTCATTCCAGACATGTCCCCATAATACTATAATTATTATCCTCATCGTAAGGATCCTCTAAACAGTTTGGGAGTAACAATAGCATGACGAAACAGTGCGGACGCACGAACGCACTACATAAATTTATGGCAATCCACAGAAATGACGCAATTCAGTTGTAACCAGCGTTCATTCAGAGTATAATACCACTACTAATAACAAAACACTGTTAGTAGTATCTGTCCTCTTATTTTGCTATTTTGAATAAAATATCGCTTACCTTACACTAATGAACTGAGCTCTAACACCCGCCATATTTCCTTAATAGCTGAGCCGAATAATTGACTGTTCCACCCAGTTTTTACTCATTTAAAACGTACGCCAAAATTAGTGCTATTAATTTACGAGAGGTTAGCCTGATAAAAGCCAGCTAAATGATATTGAGTTGAGAAATGGAGCGAGTAGTGCGCCGGGAGTAGAGCTATTGTCTATGCACTGAATTGAAATACAGAAATAGATTTAGAATAATAATGAACCTACTTAATATCTGAACAAATTGATATTTAAGTAAAGATAAACTACCTTCATACAAAACAGCGTTCACTTATTGTTAAGTTATAATTGCACGTACTTACCTATCGGTACCTAATACATGATGATGTCATGGCTTGTTCTGCACTATTTTTGATAATTATTACACTTCTGTCCCATTTTATAGCCGGTGATTACCTATTGATGTATTGATATTAATAGACGCAGGTCAGATTTTTTGTATACCTCTAAGGTGGCAGACAAGCATACGGCCCACTAGATGCACTGATGGTCACCACAGCCTATGGACGTTTGCAACAAAGGAGGTGCTACACTCGCGCTGCCAACCCTAACTTGACTTTCTGCAGTTGTAATTTTTTAAAGCCTTTTACTTGACTTTACGGCTATCAAGTTATGGACAGCTAGGACCAACGGCTTGGCATATCTTCCGTAGAACGAAAACGTTCGCAAATAAAATATCACAAATTTTGTCACCTAGCTGAGGACAACAGCGAAGGATACCGAAAGATGCTTTCTATAGTCATCATTATCATGTTACAGAAAAAAAATATTTTTGAAAAATCTTTAAGGTAGCAGCACAAGCTTACGGGACCATCTGATGGAAAGTGGTCATCGTAGCCCTTGGACGTATCCAACACCAGAGGCGCTACACTCACGCTGCCAACAAGCCTGCGCCAGCAAGAACCTTTTAAGATTCCCATACTGTGGGTGTTTTGGCGTATGGGCGCTAACACCAGACTGATCAAGCAGAGAGATGCCAGCGCTTCAATAACAAAATAAATAGATAACGTTTTTGCGTAAGTTCATATGAAATAGAAAGAAAAATCTATTAGATAAATAACGTTTTTGCGTAAGTTCATATGAAATAGAAAGTAAAATCTCTTAGATAAATAACGTTTTTGCGTAAGTTCATTATGAAATAGAAAGAAAAATCTACACTGCAATTTGGTAGAGGCTTGGTTTAGTGGGTAATATGGGCCCTTTGTAGAGTTGGAAGACCTTATCCCTGGAAGAAGTTAAGCAGGCTCCTTCTAGTAGAGCATTTATCTAAAAATTGGTTTCTGTTGTTATAATAATGGTTTTCTACAAATATAGCGTTATAAGTAATAGTACATAGAGCGGCCTTATATATACATTTTCGTAAACAAGCTTTAACTTGGTGTACAAAATTATGTTTTATTCTGTTCTATTCTATAATTTAAGCAACTTGTCTCCAATAATGTACAGCGATAGATTTATTATTAATGCGTAAATATATAATACTTGTACCTGTACTGTTACACGCCCACTTGACAACAGGTTGTTTGTACTCTGCGTGTATCATTAGCATGGCTCTACTCAATTATTTTGTTAAACCTTATTTCCTTAAGAAAACAGTAATAAGTTTACTACCTATTACGTGGGAAAAGATGCAGCTGATGTAATGTGAACTATGCCTTTGTCTACCCCTTCAAGAAAAATTGTGTAATGCTGGGTAATTTATATTCGAGTGAGTGTGCATGACCAAATAATATGGAACATTATGGAATATCAAAATGTAAACAAAGGAGTCTCGAACCAGATTTTAACTAATAATGTTCTTTTAGTAGTTTGGGGTCCGTGACATCTTTTAGTAATTTTCGCTATTCTTTCAGCCATACTACTCTTCTGTAAAACTCAACCTGTCTTATACTTGATTACGTACGCGGCTCCACGTTTATTTCCCGTTCCTGCATCTCATGGAAATATTAGGGGTATAAAAAGTAGCGGGACTATAATGTACCCGTGTAACAAATTCAGCTAGAGCCGTTCAGCCGTTAAAGCATGATTGAATCAAACATTCACACTAACAAATTTACGTTTTACTTAGTAGAATCTCGTGGGCACCTTTGGATAAGCCTTACGTTGTACCATATAACTGCCACTTGTAAGTCAATCTGATACATTGTCCCATATTTTGTATCGATTGACTGCACCCCGCCCGGCCTGTGCGGGTAGGATGGCTACTTAAACTTTAAACCACTCAGATATCGGACCACTCACTTTGTACCGATAATTCGATTTATTCATGCCCTGTTTCAGTACTTCATAATTGATTTACAAAAGCAGCAATAATAAATTTAAATGTGAACCAGAATATCGAGGGACTGATTTTAATATAACACTTTGTACAACTATGAATATATTTTGTACATTAGTATCGGGAATAATATTAGCCAGAGGTCCCAGTTGTATCGTCAATTTTCTGTTTGGAGCCCGGTATTATACTTTGTTTGGCTCATAGAAGCTGAGATTTTGTTTATTTTTTGATATCGTTGGAAGTGACTAATGCACCAACTATCCACGTGTAAACAATAACTTAAGTCAAGTAATTATAATATCAACACCAACCCAAAGTACTTTCCGCCATTAAATTAAAGTAGGACATATTTCTGGGACAAATTGAAATGAAATATAATAATATGTTTCATTTCATCAGTATGTTAACTTCATTGTGGAAAATAGACAAGTAGCTTACTTGTGAAATTCAGTAATTACGAAATTTCATTAGGTACAACAAAACAGTTCCGCTCGAGGCCAGGAAGCTCGGAGTGCTCAGAAGGGCGCGGCGGTACTTTACTGCGGCGCAAGCACTGCTTCTCTATAAGTCGCAAGTGCGTCCGCATATGGAGTACTGCTGTCACCTCTGGGCGGGGGCACCCAAATACTAGCTTCGTCCATTTGACTCGGTGCAAAGGCGAGCTATGAGAGTTGTCAACGATCCCATACTTGCAGGTAGTGTGGAACCTCTTAGTGACAGGAGAGACTTTGCTTCTCTATGTGTGTTCTACCGCCTGTACAACGGTTTGTGCTCTGAAGAATTGTTTGATATGATGCCTACGGCTACATTCTATCATCGCACCGCTCGCCATAGACAGGGTGTTCATCCTCACACGTTGCGTCCTGAGCGCTCGAGCACGGTGAGATCTAATAGAGGCTTTCTTCCGCGTACGCTTAGGTTGTGGAATGATCTCCCTGCTTCGGTTTTCCCGGACGCCTACAGTATGGGGTTCTTCAAAAGGGGACTTAGAAGGTTTTTAAAGTGTCGGCAGCGCGCTTGTGGCGCCTCTGGTGTTGCAAACGTCCATAGGCTGCGGTGACCACCGGTACATCTGGGGGGGCCGTATGCTTGTCTGCCACTCTAGTGGTATAAAAAAAAAAAAAAAAAACAGTGTTGTTAAAGACTGACGTTCTGGCGAGTGGTGTATCACCTATCGTCATATTACACGTAGATACCTTTCATTGTAGGCAATAATCCTATTAAAGACCACCTGTCTTTCTATTTGTCTTTGTCCGTCATGTTTCCACAAAGAAATTACTCTTACTGTTATCTTCGTATGTGGGGGAATTATGTAACGAACTCTCTGCCTTAGTTTCCTGAATGTGAATGAGGTTCCTCAAATGTAGTCTTCAAAGGTTTTTGCAGGTGTCAACAGCGCCAGTGTAGCACCTCTGGGATTGCACAAGTCATTTGGCTGCAGTGAACACTTTCGATCATAAGGGTCGTATTTTAGTAAGTTACCATAATGGTATAAAAGAATTATTCTCTATATAGACATACGAGTAGATTAAGTTTTACAAAAAGTTACAGATTTCGCCCTTATCATTCGTTTTGCTTCACTATCAACAATGTACAGACATTGCCTGTTACAATACTCAAATACTTGGGCGGTAAGAAAACATGAGTAGTATTCTTCAATTGGATCATAAAACTTTGAACGAAACAGCCTGCCGTTACAACAAAATCTCCTGAAAAATTTAAACAAGCTTGATTCTTATTCACAAAGACACCGGCAGTAAAAATGTCTCCCCAAGTAATTCTACACCGTATCAATCACGTTGCAGTAGTAAAATTCGACGTAAAACTTACTTCAAGATACAAGTGCTGGTGTTTCTCGTTCTTTGCTAAATTTACTTCCGAAGCACGTAGCTAGATACTTGCAGTTCTGTTCGACCAATCACTGAGTTGTTTGAGACGAGAATACGCTTAAAATCGTTTTTACATTAAAGTTTTATTATGTTATTTATAGGTGGGTATGGGCATTTTGTCGGTGGTGTGGGTGGTCGTTACTTTTGGTAATAGCGCAGCATAATCTTTTTATCAAAAAGCTGGTTTACTGACCCATCAATTAGAAACTACTAAAAATAGAAGAATGGGGTAGAAGTTAGGAAGGGCTTTATCAAAATTCATCCTCATCCATCGAAGTCACACTTGAGACGGTGAAACCGATCATGGGAGGACTCCCAAGGAAGTACTAGTAGTAAGTATAGCACATGAACATCCATAAGGATTTTTACGCGAAAAGAAAAGGGGATGAAAAAGAGGTGGCAAATTATCTATCTATACTAATTTTATAAAGAGGAAAGATTTGTTTTTTTGTTTGTAACGAATTGGCTCCGGAACTACTGGACCAATTTGAAAAATTCTTTCACTGTTAGGACGCTACACTCTTTGCGGTGAACATAGGCTATATTTTATTCCCGTATTCCTACGGGAACGGGAACTACGCGGGTGAAACCGCGTGACATCCGCTAGTAGTAGATATAACAAAAACACTTTGCTGTTTTGTTTCAATTCAGGAAACATACTCGTACCTTCTTTCAAAATTGTAGCTTTATGGGTGTAAAAAATAATGAATGAAAATTTATATATGAATTTTGAAATAGACGAAGGGGTGAGAGTAGTGGGGTACAATAAGAGTTCAAAGTATGTCACCGTCGAAGCCTGGAGGCACAGCTCGTAAGTTATATTTCTCTAGTAATAGTAACAAGTAAGCTTGCTATGCTTCAGCACTCGGTTGCCATAATTCTATCAAAGCGAATACAGCCATATCTGAAATGGAATTTAGAATTTATAGCTCACTGGTTGAGGTAAAACTCAAATCATTAGCATTTACAATAAGAAATATGAGTAGTTCTACTGAACTTTTTTTACGATTCAACTTTTCTTACGCCTGCTGTAAATTCGAATATAAGTTTTTTTTGTAACACAATATAAAATTGATGAAAAATTTTTAATTAGAACATTAACTCAAGCTTGAAGTGAAGGAAAAATAAATATAGAAGACAAAATAACTAAACAAATCAATCACATCAGCCTATGGCAGTCCATTGCCTGGACGTTGGCCTCTCCCAATTTACGCCACAATACACGGTCCTGCACCTTTACCAGGCCACCACCTTTACCCGCCAGGTCGATCTTATTAGTTCTACGCCTAGTCTCATTTTAGAGTCTATCCCTCAGAGACACCCCATGCTTTCCCCGTTCCATAGATGTGCAACTTTGAAGGCACGGACTAACCCCACTGTAAGTGTCCGCGTCTTGGTACCGTATGTCATCACTGGTAGAATGTGCTGGTTGTAGACTTTTGTTTTCAGGCATTGTGGTATAGGCGAATTGAAAACTCGACGCAGTTTGCTACTTACTTACTTACTAAACAAATAATAACAAACACTAAAATTCCCTGATTTGCAGCACTGAACCAATAAAACTACAGAATTATTACTCTAAGGACTGTTTTAATGTAAAAATATAATGTTAAAGCAGTAGATAAACAGTGTCCGGTGACAGCGATAGCATTGCCCCTATTTCATGGGAAAAGCTACACGCCAAAACTGGGTGTGTACTTCACCTCTGCCTACCCCCTTGTGGACTAAAGCGTTATTATTTTGAAAGTATGTATCAGCGCTTCTGATCAAAAAATTCAATAGACAATATAGTGTTACTGGTTTGCTTGCATTGGCTAGATAACCGCCTATTGCACTGCGATTCAAAAACAATGATGACTTTTTAATTCTCCGAAACGGACAGAGGCGTAATACGCCCACATTATATTTCAGTATTCAGTCTGTCATTTCCGTATAGTAAATGACAGTAACACTTTGCGGGTGATTATTATAATTTAAAAAAAATCCTTTGCCGTCTTTAATCTGACATACAATAATTTACCTTTAAGAAATACTATATTTATACGGTCATTAAAAAATATTCAGTGTAATGTTCACAACTTTGGCATTGAAAACACCTGACAAAGAAGTAATGGATATCGATCACATTTTACAAAGACTTTCTTGTTATAATGATAGACATCTTTCGTCGTTTTCTACAATAACGTGTCCTCACAATGAAACCGATACGAGCATCGTTAACGTAAACAAAGGGACGGGTAAATAGATTTAAAGCTCGATATCTACTAAAGCGAGTTTAAGCTCAGAAGGTATTAGTGAAGATATGGGAACACAATATGTAGAGAAGTTATGTAAAGTTAGTAAACTGTAAGATAATAGTTGTGTGTGGTCTCAACAATTATTCTTGCTCAAATGCCTTTGTCAATTTCAGTTTAGAACAGTGCAGCCGGCCATGAAACTACAAACTGATTCTACATGCTTGTGATAGGTATAATATGATACACATTTGAAAGCTGATGACAACGGAGACCCTTAATGGTACGTAAATAGGAACTTTCACTACGATGTCCAAAACCCAAGACTTTAACTTACGGATAAAATCCTGTAAAACCTTTCTCGAGTAAACTGTTAATAAAAAATTCACAACCTTCTATCAATAGTTAGGTTCCACCACGCATACGGCATTTGTAAAGATGTAGATATATATTAAATGCCGATACATCTCAATACCATCTCTCCATAGAAATCGTCAGAATGTAAAAATGTACAATAAAATTCTACTGTCTGTGATCTTTTGATGAATTGATATTAGATGTTTCGATATGTATATAACTGCCACGTACGGATTACTTTAAGTTAATTAGAATTAGACATGAAACTAATGGTTACAAAAATACCAAATTCGCACTTCAACGTTAATTTTATTTATTTCAAAATTCTTTTCAAGGAGACTACTTTGTTATTGCGGGATTAAACTGTCTTTGTCAGTTTTCAGAACGATCTAATATTAAATTCATTGATAACTTACAAATTAAAAGAAAACTTAACACATTTTCACATTTCTAATTTAAATAATATAAGTACGTACGTCCAAAATGTATCGCTAGTACGCGTTCATAAAATAAGAATAAATTCATTCGGCTAAATTTCAACATCGACTTTCAGTTACAATGAAATTCTCTCCCTATCAGAAACTTACACAAGCTTACAAAAACAATACGCTCCTCGATTACTAAAGTTTGCAATCATTTCGACACAAACAGAAAAGGGTTTCGTTTGCATTAATTAAAGTAATCGTTTGTGTTCTTCACGCGTTTCTGCCCTAATCTAACAGCCAGAACGTGAACCTAACAACTGGTAGATTGTGTTTCTGGCCGTATAATATCTTGTACTCTCCATGAAAGCATTTGTACTAGTCACTATTCAGCTTTGCTAGGCACCAGCAAAGTCATGTGGCGTACAAAATTTAATACTGTGTATTTTGAGAGCGATTTGGGAGCGGTCTGTCTCTCCGTAGATTGATTTATTGGTGCCCGGGGCCTTCGACGCATTCCTATTCCCTGTTAATGGAAATCGTAACGGGGTGTCCTTTTCATTTTCTACAAATGACTACACTCAGCGTTGTAAAAAAGTTGGAAGATCTTTTGCGCCGAAATTTCTTTTTTCATTTAGATACGGATTTGTATCTTCAATTTTGAAATAATCTGGCGGATGATCGACGTTAGATAATATTACGTAGAAAAAGTTATAGCAGGTTTATATATGTAGCAGATGATGGTATTTATCTTTAATCTTAAAATTCGTAATATTAAATGATAAAGAAAGACTATCTGTATTTTCTGTTATGCTTTTTTATTATTATTAGCTTTTTTGAAGGCGGTTGGACAATCCCGAATCTACTGAATTTTTCACGGCGAGTGATCTGAAAATCTGAAAGTGCTCGTAAAGCTGATGGCTGATGGTTTGAAAAGTATTAAAATGATGTCCACGTTCCGGAAAACGAAGACTAAGGAGACCTCCCGCAGGGTGGACGCTTGACCTGATAAAGGTCGAGAAAGCCTGCTAGATGCCGGCAGCACAAGACCGAACACTGCAGCGTTGTAGCGTTTCCTTGGTAGTTCTATGCCCAGCAGTTAGCACAAAATCGGCTGAGATGATGATAATGAAATCTAATACTAAACGATTTCTAAGCTTAGAACTAAGAGTAGCTTATATGATAGTTGTACAAAGTACGTCTTCAATGGTCAATAGCGCTTGCACTATTATAATATTAATGCTATATTTATATTTTTTTCTACAAAGCAAACACAGCCTACTAAATCACTTAAAACGATATTGATTAAGCTTGTCCACAGCAATCGAGAATATAATACAGCGTACTTGTATAAGCAAACAGAATACTTCTAAATGATTTATCGAAGACTCCTTCCATTGTGGCCGGGATCCCTCGCACGAGCTAAATATCAATGACAGTAAGAAAGATTTATTATGTTTCGCAAGAAACACTGTGGAGCAAGTTTCGCTGCAGTTGGCTAACCGATAACTTTGAAACAGGGAGTCAGTAGTTAAGAGCTTTTATTTAATCTATTTTATGTAGTGAGAAATATAAATACTTGTTTTTTATGCGGCTGCCGGGTGTAAAAGAGGTTTGATACAATAATTTCCGTAAGTACAGTAATCAGAAGTCTAATGTTGTTACTGGCGATTAGAAAAGAGTGGCCATGAGATTTTTGCCAGATTCTTTTCTCGCAGGTTACCTTTTGTTTTACAGACGTGAAAGTAAATTTTAATGCATATATACATAATTAATTATAGTCACGCCTTTATCACCAAAATGGTAGGCAGAGACATAGTATACGCCCACATTTTACCACGTAATAGGTGGTGAGCCTATGGCCCTGTTGAAATGGACAGGCGTAGGTTGCGATGACCCACAGTTCAAACTTTTCAAGCCACCCACAAGGCCTTCAACTTGGCTTAACGATTGTCATTTTACTGACAGCCGGTTTCATTTCGACATTTTCGTCTCTACTCAATAAATCGTTTTTCGAAAGTGTAGTTTAGACCCTCGCCTCGGGATGAATTGGAGTGGTAACATTTTGTACTCTTTCCTGTCGCCACATGGAGCTAAAATTTTAATGTAGATCTAATACTGTAATGATCTTGAGGTTCATAAGGGTTACTTTGTGATTTACATGAATAAGAGCTGTCGTGTAGAAGAATTCGTCTATAACTCTTTACAAATCTCGTTTATTTGACCAAGAACTTGCCCATCATCTTCACAATACACTTCTGCAGTAGGTGAACATCAGGTTTCACTACAAACATTCCAATCATGCAGTTACATTGTTGAGTCTATTCTTGACCATGGTCACAACGGCAAAATGTAGGAACTGGTCCTTTTCACACTTTTGTGCGACTAATAGATATAGCAGAAAAATGTAGAAATTAAAAACTACGAGGCGCGCCGTGTACCAACTCGAGGGTGGAGATTTGGAAAATATTTGCAGTTTAATAGCGGCGTTTTCCCTGAAAGAAAACGCATATTAAAATACTTACCTAATTCGAAGCTTATATAATGAGATAGGCATATCCGTTACCCGTAGGCTTATCTTACTCATGTTTGATGACGTATTTCCGTCGACTCACCAGCAGATGGCGCCACCTGTGAACTTATAAATGCAGATGGCGTCCATTTTGTCCTCATTGGCTTTTATTCACCAGGCAGATTTAAAAAGTAAGCTTCGAATTAGGTAAGTATTTTAATATGCGTTTTCTTTCAGGGAAAACGCCGCTATTAAAAGTACTTGACCGTAATTCGAAGCTTATATAATGAGAAATGTTTGTTTTCGCCTGGTGAGTGACGGAAACGCCAATGTGATTCTAATTTATTTTTAGGAAAATAATATTATAGAATGTTGTATGTATGGTATCTAGATTTATAATCTTTACCATCTTGAACAACTTCATATGTAATCTTAAACAGACTAAATAAGGAATCTTATTTAAGGAGTAATAAGTATTCCTTCTATTGACAGGATTAAATAATTGCGAATTATTATTATATTTCATTGGTGGTAGTAGCTGACATTATTACTCGACGATAAAAATTTTTGAAATCCATCGTCAATTACCTCTTGTTAAGGATTAATTTGATCTTACCACCACCACCAATTCTTAGAAGCTGCTGTTGACCGGGTAGTGCCGGGGCTAGAATAGTTGGAGAACCTCTAACAGTCATAAATAAACTATTAGACTGTGTAGTCTCATATCGGTTACTCTGATATCCTAATTTCTATCTAGAATAAAGGATTCAATTGATTAGTCGTAGGTGTTATCTTTGTTTACAATGTTTTCCAACCAGATTGTCTGAAATGAAAATGATCAGTTTCGGACTCTTAATTCGGGCCTAAAAGTAGTACCTATGACGTGAGTTAATACAATCGAGCAAAGTTAGATCGTGGTTGCGGCGACCTAAGCATAAAATCACTATGACGAGAAACCTGAAAAATGTTCTCTGTGTATCAATACTTAGTAATATTGAACTAAGTCATCAATCCCAATATCAATGAATATGTGACTTATCTTTCTTTACATTTTTTAAAGAGATCAACCAAGATATGTTTAACCAAAACATGCGAACTATGTAAAGTTGACTAACGGTTTCTATATTATCAAGAACAGCAACAACAGATTTATGTAACAGAATCGTATTATATAATAACCATGAATAAAATGCAAGTCGGTTAAAACATCTTAAAAGGTAGGTCTCAAGGAGCTCAATAGTAGAAGTTTTTGATTTAATATCTGTTATTTACCTCTTCGCCCCCCCCCCCCACATTTCCACAGATTCTCTATGTGAGGTGGTGGGAGACCTGTCGAGGTGTTTATTAGAAGGAAAGAAATAATGTTTATTAGGTTCTTTTGCAGGTTCTGCAGAACGAATGGAGCTTACAGAGCTCTCGCTTTGAGATCTGCCCTCTATTATTACCTTGTGCCATCGCGGCGCCATAAACACTCCTGTTGACCGATTAAGGTGTGACAGCATCTTGGGTATTAAAAATGGTGGTGGAAGTAATATCCACACATTACAAACAGGCCTATCATGTAGTGTTCTCCATTTCATAATAGGAATATTGTTTGTAGGGAATCTTGCCTTAGTGGTGTTTGAAGCAGGATGCTCACAAAAAATACCCGGAGGAGCTGATACATATGGTATCGGCTCGGAATGCAGTGTATGGTAAAGTCAATTTGATGTCGGACCATTACACGCAAGCGGACGAGTTAAGTTCGTCAAGGCAATTGATTTGGTCTCGTCCCTCTGGGGGGATGAACTACAACTGCTTTGAATGAGTACAGACTGTAACACAGTACCGGTATATGATTTCGAATCATGTGTAAGATTATCAACATCTCTCTTTGATGCAGTGCAATCTTTGTTATTCTAGGCCCTCGAGCCTGTTAGAGAAATGTTTTCTAGCTGGGCTCCCAAGCGAAATCTGACGCGTCCGTGGTAAGAAAGCATCTCGGATGGAAAGCTTGTAAAATTGACGAGAACCGGTAATTGCGGACCCACTATTGGAGTTCCACTTGTTCCACTCCGTGCACTACTATTTTCTTCAGTGGGTTGTCGGTTAGGGGATTGACCGAATGTGACGCCGAGGTAAAGCTACCTCTAGGCACTGCGAAAGGGGTAAAAAATCAAAAACCCACCAAATTTGAATTTTCTTTAAAAGAACTAAGTTTCTTTGATTTGGAATTAAATAAATCTTCCTTTTATGTCTAATATCTTTTCTTTTGGTATTGGACTTTCAGGTAGTTCTATGTCTATCGCATAACGATATGAGAGGTTTCTTTGGGAACCTATTATTGTTTTCTCCCAATTGTCTAACCATCTCTGGGTTTGAAGAGTTTTCAAGGCTATTTGTACGTGTTTGTGAAGAGTAACAGGATTTTGATGCGCAAAATGAGATTTTGTGTAGGTAGACGAGTATTTGAATACTCTTATTCTATAGAAATCGAGGCACCCAGATGGTGAGAAACGAAAATGTTTTGGGTGCGGCTTACCCGAGCGGAAGACAAGAATGTGCTCTGAGAAAGAATAATGTAAACTACATCAGCTTTATCATGAAAATAAGCTTGACTGAGATGTATTTTGCACATCCAATCTCGTGGTTGGAGGAAATCTGGTAAACGGAACATGCTGAAATATAGAATTATTCTGGCTTCACAAAGGCGTACAATGTCCTAAAACTGAATTCTGGGCGGATGACCCATCGCTATTTGAAGTTAGGAAAAGTGGAGAAATCAAACTTGGTGACAAAGGAACTAGTTTTAGAGTGCCTTGAGCATTCATCTTTTGAACCATTGCACAATGTGGTCATTTCAGTTAAAAAGGAAACTTTTCGTTGTATGGATTCTTAAGTATTTAAAGCAATTAGTATTCCACCTTAGTCAAGTTTTCCATAGCATTTTAACATAAAGTGAAAATTTACAACTTTGTCAGGACGGGACTTGAACAGAGTTCGGTGTAAATTTAAATGTGGGAAGGTTATCAGTTTTGAGCAGGATTCGAACCTGCGTCCTCTCGAATACCGTGCAGGACGGATTGGAGTTTCTGGATAAAGGGAATGCGGTACCCTTTTATAAATTTTAAACTTTTTGGTACTCTCGTTCCTTACCAACGTATTTTGTACAGAGTTAACTGACCGACATAGAATGACAGGGTCATATTATTTAGTGTTTCCTTTGCTGGTGTGGGCAGAGGATGTTAGACCTCTCCTCGTCTCTTTGAGAGCCTCGAGCTCGGAAATTTCGTAATTGAAGGGACATCTTTGCATGGTTACTTAGTATGTCATCGTACGCCTGGTTACTATCGTATACCCAATTATTATAGATACACAATATTGTACATACCCCTCGAGGGTGGTAACTGGTTAGTGTTCCCTTTGCTGGTATGGGCAGGGGCAAAGACTTCTATATAAACTGAGGTAGACATGCCCTACGCACCGAGTTTTGAAACCTATAAACTGAGCTAATTAGCAGCGTTGCTCGCACTGTTGTGAGTCAAAATTTCGAAAGTAGGTGCTCGACTTGCAATCGGAGTGCATACGCCTTCTCTTTTACTCTTTTTCTATTCGTATATTGCTATTGTGCGTGGTGACAATTACGTAAAAAATATTTATAAGTGAGTGTAGTCTTATTAAAGTGTGTATTTGAGGATTGCTTTTGAAATCTCGTTTGTTAGAGTACGGCGCGTCTACCTCAGTTTATATAGAAGTCTTTGGGCAGGGGATGTTAAACTTCTCAGTCTCTTTGAGAGCATAAAGCTCAGAAATTTCTTAATTGAAGGGACATTTACTGTCGTATGCCCAATTATTATGGATATTGTACACACCCCTCGAGAGTGGTAACTGTAATACAGGCCTAAAAAGGCTCTTGGTACAATGGAATCTGGACTCCATTCGATGGAGATCTGATCTTGACGCCTGATCCTCTCGAAGGCTGGCGTAATGATTTGGATGAACTTTTTTCGGGGTCATCCTTTTTGGAGATCGAAGACCAAAATGCATGCCTTCCCGAGTGCTGTTGAAAAGGCTTCAGCCTCGAAAATGTATGTGTTTGAAGACGATATTTTATCAAGGTTCATTTTTAAGAATTGGGTTTTTGACAATTCTGAGAATAATATATGAAATCAGATCTATGGCCGCAAGCCATTTGTAATAAATTGATAAAAGATTTATGGAAATCCTATTATTAAAGTAGGTCTTCAATTTTGTCATAAATATTTTCGAAGAAACTTAAGTTTTTCAAAAGATTCTCTTTGTTTAAAAATACAAAAGGTTTTGGCAGCAAAAGCCTTTTGGCAGAAAGAACCTTGTCAGCTTTTTCAAAATGTAGCAGGGATTCGAATTGTCGGATGTCCCCGTTTTTGTTTAGGTTGACGAACCCAGGACTATGATTTTACAATAGTGGGTATCAGCATATTATCTTATCAAGGCAATTTGTCGCCAAAACGTGTCTATCAACCTCTTAGGTTATACTGTGTCTTAGGATCTTGGGTAACCGAAATCTCTTTTAATGCTGTCCCTATATAAAATACGAAGCAAGGATGATTGTTTCTATCATCCTCGTAATTTAACCTCTGATCTGTGAAGAAATTTACACTTGGTCAGGACCAGTGTTAGGTAATAAGAAATAACTCACCTATTTCCATCATCCTTATCTGGTTTAGTGGAAGTCGGCTTCTTTTACTCCACTTACTACAATGCACGTGGCGTCGCGATCGCCCTTATTTGAAGTTCGAGCTAAATGAGCTAGAACTGTAGCTATTTGACGTACCTAATACAGTAACTGGAGCTCAGAGCGCGCTTCTGAAATACTCCACTTGGAATTAGCTCACTTTCTAAGGATGGAAGATTCATTTCTATCAAGAAACCAAACTAAAAGAAATAGTATTATGTTAGGTACCTAAAATTTAAGTACTACTTTCATGGTGAACATTTAGTTATTACTTTGACACACTCGTACGTATTCAGAAACTTGGGATGATTACGATTTTACCCATAATAGGCCATATTTTTACATGTATAGGAACATCTAGTAATTAATGTGCCTTTATGTGGGTAGGTATAGAAATATTTTGAAAATATTTTCTATATTCGGCGGTACTTACGCTGTACATACACGAAGCAAATAATATCTAAAAAAAAAGTATTAGTACCTATGAATACAATCTATAAAATCAGTTTGATATTAGCTGTAACTAAAGATATTAAATGAAAGAAACTGCATCCTCGAAAGGTTTACGTGCTATTTTAAAATAATAGGTTATTTCACGTTATGACGTATCACACTCATATGTGATCGTAAAAATATGAAGTAAAAACATACCTGAGACTTAAACGAACGGTCAAACCGTTAAATATGTCTGTAGGTTCACTTACTTCAATCACAAGTCACTTGTTTTAGATTCACTGTATATTCAAACGAACGGCAAAGCCGTTAAATAATTATTTCTGTAAATTCACTTACTTCATCCCAAGTCACTTTTTATAACTTTACTAGGTATATAACTAGTAACTAGAAAAAATAAATGCACTAGCAGGTGTTCCTGCTATAACCTTTTGCTACGGGAATCAAAACGCCAATGAGGACAAAATGGACGCCATCTGCATTTATAAGTTCACAGGTGGCGCCATCTGCTGGTGAGTCGACGGAAATACGTCATCAAACATGAGTAAGATAAGCCTACGGGTAACGGATATGCCTATCTCATTATATAAGCTTCGAATTACGGTCAAGTACTTTTAATAATGTTTCATACATAAAATAAAATAAAATAATAAATAAATATTCACGGACATTTCACACAACGCTATCTGATCCCAAAGTAAGCTAGGAATAACCTGCTTGTGTTATGGGTATCAGATCGCGGATATTAATACTTATATACTTTTAAATACATACATATTATACATAGAAACACCCAGTCTCTAGAGACAAACATTTATGGGTCACATAAATATTTGTCTCCGGTGGGAATCAAACCCACGACTTCCAGCACCGCAGGCGGTATCACTACCGACTGCGCCACAGAGGCAGACTCAATTATTGCCAAGTTAGTATCATCAAAATATACATAAAGTTTCTACCACATCCAAACTGCCTTTCATGCTTCACACGAGAAACAATAAAATAGCTTTTCTAAGCTATGAGTGGGTACTACACTGGGAATTAAACTGAAGGATTTATTTTTTTACATTTCACCTCATCTAGGTCGTAATATTCTGCAAGGAAAATAATAAACTCATTTGAACCTTGTTACAGGCGAGTAAAGCATTCGTGTTCCATATTGGGTAGGTATCTGAGGAAATTACACCCGATGTTACGGCACCTTTCAATATTTTTCTCACATGTCATTAGTGTAACATGTCGCGAAACGACAATATAAAGAGATTTAGGGAAAGATACTTTATAATAACAAAATGAATATTTACAATGAAATAACAAAGCACTAAATTAAAATAAACCGGCCAAGTGCGAGTTGGACTCGCCCATGAAGGGTTTCGTAGCAGCAAGTAACATAATATAAAATTTCTTATAGTTTGTTGTAACTTTGATTGATGTTTTAACACGTTCGCAGTGGCAGTGATTTTTCTAACCAAAATTGCGGTTTATGACGAATTAAAAAAAAACTACCAGCTCTATTTCGTTCGAACCAATTTTCGTTGGTAGTTTTTATGGCAATGTACATAATATTTTTTTTTTAGATTTATCATTCTCTTAGTTTAGAAGTTAGAGGGGGGGGGGGGGGGGGACACACATTTTTCCACTTTGGAAGTGGCTCTTGCTCAAACTATTCAGTTTAGAAAAAAAATATGTTAAGAACCTCAATAGCATCTTTGAAGACCTATCTATAGATAACCCACACGTATGGGTTTGATGAAAAAAAAAATTTTGAGTTTCAGTTCTGAGTATGGGGACCCCCAAAATTTACTACTTTTTTTCTAGTTTTATATAAGAATCTTAATGCGGTTCACAGAATACATCTAGTTACCAAGTTTCAATAGCATAGGCCTTATAGTTTCGGAGAAAAATGGCTGTGACACACGGACGGACAGACAGACAGACAGACAGACAGACAGACATGACGAATCCATAAGGGTTCCGTTTTTGCCATTTGGCTACGAAACCCTAAAAAGGCACAATATAACAGTCAGCAGCTAGGGTCAGAGCGCGAAAAAATCACAATATCACTGTCAGCAGCTTGGGCCACAGTACGGGTCACAGCAAAGACCACAGCACGGGCCGCAGCAAGGGCCGCAGCAAGAGTCGTAGCAAGGGCCACAGCAAGGATCACAGCCAGGGTCATAGCAAGAGTTACAGCAAGGGCCACAACAAGGGTCACAGCAAGAGCTATAGCAAGGGCCACTACAAGGGCCTCAGCAACGATCACAACAAGGTTCACAGCATGGGCCACAGCAAGCTCAGCAATGGGATCTTCACCCTTAGATTATTTCATAGTAATTCCCTTGAGATGCAAACCTTTCCTGACCTTATTCATTGTCGTTACATAAACTTTTACATGATTAAATAAGGGTTTCTATTGAAAATGGCCACTTTTGAGATGGCCAGGAAAAATCGGAAAAACAAGAAAAGGTTGTATGGTTTTTGACTTTTTTGGACAAGGTAAATTAAGACTTTAATATTCATATAAGTTGCAAAATACGTTGTTAGATGTACGTATTAGTTATTGTGACCACTTTTGAACAGGTGGGCCATATAATTACGTAATAAGCTTTTCCAGAAAGTCCAAGCCAAGCCGACAACCAAAAAGAATACAAAAGCAATTATTTAGGCATTAAAGTTCTAAAACTGGCGTTTCGAAAATCCTTTTCATTCTAGACAGAAAATTCAAAACTTCGTATGCCAAAGCATAAAGAGGTCGAGCAAGAAAGAAAATACGATTAAATTAAATTTCCGTTGGTAAGACGTTACAAAGGGCGGTCGATAACATCAATATCTTAAGCCAGCTTCTTTAAGGTCCGGCGATCGCAGCTTCGACTCTTCTACAGTGAGCCTTTTCATGTAGGTAGTCGTTTAGCTTCAGGGCGCGTTTACACGACAACGAATCGCTTGTTTTTTGTTGCGGAAAATGGCTGTAATTTTGTGTGTATTTCACACGCGAAGCTGTCATGAAATGAATGAAGGGTTGAATGTTTCTGGGATCTTGGGTTTGTTGATCTACTTTTCTTTTTGTTAGGGGCTTTTAGTGAATGTTGCAAAAAATATTTACAAATCAATCCATTAGAATTGTTTGCACAAATTTTGGAAATTGCTTAATTATACTGCGTGTAATTAATTATAAAGTTCTACTCGAGTTGCTACCTTTTTCACTGCCATTATCTTAATGTTTGTTAAGTTACATTAAAAGCTTTCAGTAAAAGTAATTTTGAAAACTAAGTCAGTATTCGGGTTTATCCCTCCTGCTAATGAGTAGAGCTAAAATGATGATATTGTTCAACGTACAGCCGAAATGTCGTTTCAATATTTGACAGCGCTTATTCATGTGAAATTCTACACATCTTGACAAGTGTCCTTAAAAACTATAAGGAAGTTGTCTAATAAATGACTGTGTTAAAGTAAAACCAAAGATAAGACTAATACTACCTTATAAAACTGACTAAACTCTTTTGATTAGCCTTTTAATTTAAATAACCTAGTAGAAATTTTATAGCCATACTCACAGAATATCATTCAATAGAAAAACGCGTAGATCTTGGAATGGCATTTTAACATGGTTGTCACCAAATGCCTACATAAAGAGCGAAGGGTATAACCGTCCGCTTGGTGTACACGTAATCGCTGATATAAGCATTTAGTTTTATCGTCAGTGGACTTAGAGTGTAAGTGTCAATTTACTCGAATCCATACTCATTCCCTAACAATATATCCATTTACGACGAACTTAAACTGTTCTACTTAAAGTCTTTCGTTCCGGTCTTTATATTCGATAGCTCGGTCACATACATTTGTCCGTAAGTCTTTGTCACCCTTCGAATCATGGTTATAAGTGGGACACAGAAAGAAAGATCGCCCACTAATGCCGGACCGAAATGGTGAACATCCGGCCTGCAGTTTTATTACAGCTTTTCAGAAGAATAGTCCATTCAATGTTATGTGTAAATGCCGTAGCGTCTCCTTTTTAGGGTTCCGTAGCCAAATGGCAAAACGGAACCCTTATAGATTAGTCATGTCTGTTTGTCCGTCTGTCTGTCTGTCTGTCCGTCCGTGTGTCACAGCCACTTTTCTCCGAAACTATAAGGCCTATGCTGTTGAAACTTGGTAAGTAGATGTATTCTGTGAACCGTATCAAGATTTTTATATAAAACTAGAAAAAAAGCAGTTAATTTTGGGGGTCCCCATGCTCAGAACTGAAACTCAAATTTTTTTTTTTCCATCAAACCCATACGTGTAAGATATCTATAGATAGATCTTCAAAAATGCTATTGAGGTTTCTAACATAATTTTTTTCTAAAGTGAATAGTTTGCGCAAGAGACACTTCCAAAGTGGAAAAATGTGTCTCTCCCCCCCCCCCCCCTCCTCTAACTTCTAAACTAAGAGAATGATAAATCTAAAAAAAATATATGTACATCATAATTTTCATAATACATAATTCATTTAATGCCATTGCCATAAAATCTACCAACAAGAATTGGTTTGACCGAGATCGAGTTGGTAGTTCTTTTTTAATTAGAAAAATCACTTCCACAGCGAACGTGTTAAAACATCAATATAAGTTACAACGAACTACAAGAACTTTTATATTATGTTACTTGCTGCTACGGAACCCTCATGGGCGAGTCCGACTCGCACTTGGCCGGTTTTTTTGAACGTATTTATCTGTTGAAATTCAAAAAATCGTATTATCCATACTAATATTATAAAGCTGAAGAGTTTGTTTGTTTGTTTGTTTGTTTGTTTGTTTGTTTGTTTGTTTGAACGCTAGGATCTCAGGAACTACTGGTTGGATTTCCAAAATTCTTTTACAGTTTCATAGTCCATTTATCAAGGATGGCTATAGGCTACATAACATCACGCTAAAACGAATAGGAGCGGATCAGCAATCAATAATGTTTTGAAAACGGGGAATATTTTTTACCGTCTGAGAGCTTCCGAGGCGTATGCTGCGTAAATGGTTAAAGTTACGTAAAAATTGAGTACTACCAAATTATTTCTTTTAAAAAGTTCTAGAAAAAAGTCCGCGACAGCATATGTCTATCTTTTAAGGTTCGCTCAAAATAACCTAATTTGTCGATCTCTTAAGGTTCGCTCACGATATTATAAAACTGAAGAGTTTGTTTGTACTAGGATCTCAGAAACTACTGGTTGCATTTCAAAAATTGTTATACAGTTTAATAGTCCATTTATTGAGGATGGCCAATGGCGATTTAACATCACGCTAAGATGAATAGGAGCGGAGCAGCCATGAGTAATGTTTCGAGAACGGGGAAAATTTCTTTCCTTTGAGAGCTTCCATTGCGTACGCTGCATAAATGGTTAAAGTTACGTAAAAATAGTGTACTACAAATTTGTTCCTCCTAAAAAGTTATAAAATAAAGTCCTCGACAGCAAATGCCTATCTTTTAAGGTTCACTTACAATAACCCTCTTTAAAGTATGAGCGACGCGACGGGAGTAAACGTGGTCTGCAGTGGTAGCCAGTCAACTGAACGATAAAAACCGGCCAAGTGCGAGTCGGACTCGCACACGAGGAGTTCCATACCAAAAAACAGATGGGCGGAAGTAAAAGCGACGGGAAACATTACATCACGTTAACACCTCTCTCTTTCTCACTCTCATGTAACGTAAACGAAGTTGCGCGGGTCAGCTAGTCATATTATATACATAAATAATCTATTTAACTATAGATATCGACTGATAAAGATTAGAAATATCCACGAGAATACGAAACTCATTTCGAAGGTCAAAATCGTGCTCACTTCAATAAAATTATGAGCGGTTTACGGTTGGAGTTTTGCAATGATTATGTATACTTAAGACCAATTTTAAGCATCAAAATATGTAGGTCCGAACTAATTCAGTGGGTCAGCAGGGCTCATTTCGTCAAAAATACCCCGTCGTACCCGTGGACCAACTACGTAGCACAAAACCTGTATTGCCTTTTATTATAGTATTAGGTCTAACATCTATGTGAATTGATGGGATCTGGGGCCTGTCCCTTGACAGTGCGGGGATATGCTCAGTATTCGAAATATCACTCTGTAGAATTAGTAACGTAGACTGCGGTCTACAAAATCTTAAGTGACTGAGTGGGGTTCATCCTCGAAAGTTCCCGAGCCCGAAAAGTTCTCGATTGGTCACCGTGCATTTGAGAACGCGAAGGCAGAAGTGACTGCAAGGTGAGCTGATGACCTTATAACCCAGGTATTCGCTGGATGAGGTGAGCACAAGAATATACGTTGCGGTTATCAGGAGAGGCATGTGCTCCACTACTGTCGTCACCCCGCTGACTTGATGACGATGTTTTAAATGAAATGTAATACTGTGATCTTACAATGCATAAAACAAAACTGAATTAAAGGGTTCTTAACTCTCAAAACGAGAAAATAATATCGTCAGTCTTTTCCATCTTTATTGATTTGGTGTAATTAAACTGAGCGCAGAACGAGATGAAAACTTTCTTAATAATGTTTTGGCAATCCAGTAGAAGGTTTCAACGGGTGATTGAAGAGAAAATTTGTTTAAGATTTACTTCTACGTAACAGCTACTCAGTCACCCTCGCTTAGAGTTTTGGATACACCCTGTATTGTCAAAGTTTCGTGGAAGGAAAATTTACGTAGGTATCAAAGTTGAGTGAAAAGTTTTCAATGAAGATGTCGCAATTAATTTTCGATAAAATTTAACTCGTTAACGTTAGAAAATTGCAGTCTTTGAAGGGTTACTAATTGATATGTAAAAGTTTTTTCATTAATAACATGTGTAATCTTCATTATTATGCTTGTTGACTTTCACACAGAATTCATTTACTTGGGTTAGGGTTGTGACAGCTATACTAGAAGAGAAATGAGTTAGGTCTTTATTTTTCTTGTGGAAATTCTCTGGTGTGATTTCTATCAACTGACGCTGAACTCCTATCTGCCTAAGGCCCGTTTCGAGGGACGCACTTGAAAGTATAACCTCAGGGTAAAATGACTTCAATCTATGGGCCATAGAGGTGATGTTGGACTTGCAATGGTTTTGGGTCGATTACCGGTTAATACAAAACTGACGTGAACCCACGCTTGAATAACCCGGAATTGTAAGAGTAGGGAAACACGTGCGAGGGCAGGTGGTCCCAAGCTATTATAGTTCGACAGCTTATTCTATCTTTGCTGAATATTCTATTGTTCAAATAGATCATATTTTAGCAAACGTTAATTGCTAAAATATGATTTCCGTGTCATCGTGATTTGGGAACTAAGTGGGATTATTTAATTTATCGCTCTCTTTTTCACCGCCATAAAAGCATTCAATAAGCAGAAAGGTACTGCAAATCGTAACTGTACTTGGTTTGGTGAATATATTCTAATGTAAAGTTAAAATTAACAGGATCAACTAGAGTCGGGTTTTAGGTCAGTTGGGGAAATGGCACCTGATTTACCCACATATGGCACATTTCAATATTGTCGTGGGTGCCATAAGTGGATTTAAGAATTTATTTAACATATGGCACCTACGGATCAATCGGTAGAGTTCAGTTTTGTGATGTCGGCCCAAAGTTCAATACGTGTAATAAAGTCTGAGGTCATAAATTGTTCCACTAATGACACCTACGAATACCAATGGACGTTGCCATTATGTGGAATACCTTAGGTGTCCTAGATGGCATGCGTCTGAAAAGCAGCCTATAGTACTTCTATGAAAGGTAGGTATGCCCTGGGTTCGAAACAGGACATTACCCGAAGGGCATAAAAATAGAAGAACTCAGAAAACAACTCAGAAATGGTGTATAGAGAGGGAATGCTGCACTTAACGACGTCCAAAGTCGCGTACGTTTCTTCTCATAAAATATTGGTAAAGCTTGTTGGAAAATTTTCTCTTCCTTTTTTTATATAATATAATGATTGTTATATGAATTTCCATGATCCATATCAAAGACACATATACGTATTATATAATATTAGAATATTAGGAAGCGCTCGTGGCCCCGCGGACTCAGTGTTCTGTAAACGATCACTGCAGTAAGCAACTTTCACTATGGCCGGTCCATGGATGGGTGACCATCCATGTGATCACTTTGTGACATTTATTTGAGCGTTTCCGTGCTTCGGAAGGCACGTTAAGCCGTTGGTCCCGGTTGCCAGTAAAATGGCAGTCGTTAAGCTAAGTTGAATGCTTTATTTCAACAGCAGGCAGTCACAACCTGGGCCTGTCCATTTAAACACGGCAATACGACTCACCACCTATTACGTGGGACAAATTATACAAAAAGGTGAAATGTGGGCATATAATATGCCTCTGCCTACCCCTTCGGGGATAAAAGGCGTGACCATATGTATGTATAATATTAGGTAACACTTACTATATACATCACGGCAATCGTAACCACCTATTACGTGGGACATAAAACTATAAGGTAAAATGTGGGTGTATACTATGCTTACCCCTTCGGAGATAAAGGCGTGACTATTATAATTATGTATGTACTAGTTGATACGCGTGGCTTCGTCCGCGTAAAATTTGGTTCTCGTTCCCGCTTTCCGTGGGATCCTTTTCCCGGGATAAAAAGTAGCTAATCTGTTATTCCAGACTATACTCTATCCCTAAACCAAATTTCAGCCAGATCCATTTAGCCGTTAGAGCGTGATTGAGTAACAAACACCCAAATATCCAAACATCTTCACAAACTTTCTCATTTATAATATTAGTAGGATGTATGTAGATATTTGTTATGCCTATTCAATGTTACCTTATGAGCTTCCTTTCGTTTTTGCTGCATATCGTGTTCAACATTTTCATTTCGTTTTCCATATAATACGTTCCTATCTCACGAGATGTTTTCATTTCTTGTTAGCGACAAATTGAACAATATGGAATTGGACAGTTCCTTAGTCGTGTAGTTCCCAGTAGAATAGAGCCAACGGCCATCGCACTTTTGGTCTCGGGGGTATTTAAAGCTCATGAATCTAGGCATTTTTAATAGACGGCGTGCTTTTAGGGTTATGTTCTGAAAAGGAAAAAAAAACCGATAACTTTAACAGAATCACGTCGCTGTCCTCCCTTTAGGTGAAAATATCGAGTTGTATCTTTACTATGGATACGTACAATTCTATAAATATTTATTTAACAACAGGATTAGACAATTTAAGAATGTTAATTTTTCAACACTATGATATAGTCACATTTAGCTCTTATTGGTGAGTTGAACTCCGCTGGCTCTTTCTGTGAGTAGGTCATGCTCGTGAAAGAGATGGCGGGGAGGGAGCGGGAGAGAACTCTCCTACCCAATTTCCGCAGTCTGCGGCGGGGGCACCGCAGACGTGTCTTCGCCCAAGACTATCGGCCTCCATGACCAGGGGCCTGAGGACGGTGAGAGGGCCGCTCACCATCCCAAAGACGCGGGATAGCACCCAAACCCGTCCCCTAGGTGAGGCCGCAGTGGTAGCCGTAGGTCTGCTGAGAGTCCTGGGGTATCCTTCCGAGGGCTTACCCGGTGCTCCCAACCGTAGGCTGTTAGGTAGGATACGTGTGGTTTTTGGTCGGTAGGAGTCCGGCATGGCATAACCAAATTGGAGATTTTACTGACATAAAAAAATAAGCTCTGAATTGCTCGAATCAAATTTCATTACTACTAGTATATCCAGAAAAGGGTTTATAACTTTACATAACAAAATAAAGCAAGTTGTACTTTTACAATACCTGATATTTAAAGCTCCACTCGTATTTGATATTTTATAATAGACCGGTATTTCACAGTACATGATAGTCGTATTACAGAATTAGCTACGACTAGAAAATAATTCATAACCTTTTTTTATCAGTGTAATAAGCTCGCCAAATTAACGTCGCCAGCCTGGGAGAGCCGCCATTGGGGGCCACTCTCACAGTCCGTAAGACTTCTGACAGTGGTCCTCAAGTTGGCGGCACTGTGATGCGCCTCTTCACACTCTGCGTGAAGAACCCGGGAATGTAAGATGAAAGAAACACGTGTACGCGCAGGTAGTTACAGGTTTTTATAGTTCGACAGAGGAACGATCTTTTGAAACGCTCAGTTCTGGCGAAGAGTGGCATCTCTGCCCGGCACGCGTTGTTAGGGATCAGAAAGGTGAGGGTGGGATCAGGTTGAAGAGCTCGTCAGAACATTCGCCGTGATACATTCGGTAGAAGGCAGCCAAGGTTCGAGGCCTCCCGTCACCTCAGGACAACCAATAATTCGGATAGCACGTCTCTACATAGCGCGTCTAGTAAGTACCTCGCGGAGTCATCACAAAGGTACAACAGTAATTTATCTATGACTGGAAAATAAGGTCACTTAAAACGTGTGTATGTGTAATGTAGCTAGCATAACTACTTTATTGATCCTCATAAGAATATTTATATCTAGTAAACCATGACGGTGTTTGATGCGAGTAGCATGAGTACATCAGGAAATCATCCAGTTAAACATAAAAGGAAACTTCAAAGTACTTGCTTTGAGCCACAAATAAACCGCACTACGAGTCGATTGAGATTTTGTACTATTACGTAGTAGGGTTAAGTGGCCTGGTTATGGCAGTCATTTTCAGTAATTTCATAGCCATAAAAACTAAACATGGTTGTCCTTGGTAACCCTTACTACCACAGTATCCATAAAGTTAATACCTAAAACTCAGTCTATATTTTGTAATTAACAAAAATATACAAACTAAATTTGTTATCGTTAAGGATTACAAGTTTAAATCGCTTCAATGTGTACAGGCACAAGAGAAGTTATGCGTCGGCGGGCTTGTGTGTGAGTAAATCACCATTAGTGTGTACATCATTTACAAGCCCAAAAATATTACTTTCCTGCTTCCTCTCGCAAGCCTCTTGTAAAATGTTCAGGTGTGTGTGTACGAACAGCCGTGTCGCGATAGGTCCGGGAGCTTGTTGTAAGTGTGTAGGTGAAACGGTCCGGGCTCGCGTAGCCCCCACCAGTGGCGAGCCGGCCGTAGCGGCACTACGACGCGCCTACGTCGTAGCTATCGCGCTCGCATTGCCCCCCTACCCACATCATCGGACAATAGGACCGGCGACGATTCGTGGCGTTTTGTTATTTTTTGTTAGATGTGAATAAAAGCGACTCTTTGTGATATTCACTCGTAAAAAGTGGAGACAGTATGCTGAAGGGACACTCTTTGTACTCAAAAGAGACTGTTATTAAGGCGGTCCTATATAATTTTTGAGGTATCATTTGTCAAAATGATGCTTACAAATTGGAACAGTTTATTAGTGTTGCGGTAGATTGAGCGGGACGTAAGACGGTCACAACTGGAGTAGTGTGTTAATGAATATACACGGAAAACGAATTTTCTAATATTATTTTCCAAGTGACGCTAGTGTTGGTGTAATTTAATTAATACCAGACAATTATACGGCGAGTGTTGAAATGGAGTTTATATTTCAGTCTACACGAATGCTAATATAAGGTAAATACATAAACAATTAACTTTCTTACCGTTTTACTTGATATTTCTGTGTATATCTTGCATTGTTTTACTTAGTAAAGACTGTTGCCGTACTTAGTCTTACAAAAGTTTTCAGCGGTGAGTTTTATCATGAATAATTTGTAATTTTACTGATCGAGGATGTATTTTCTGATTTCTGAATAAAGGAATGATATAATTATTTTTAAACTTTTGTTTTATAAATAAATAATCTTCTGTAGATACAAGAGTTAATTTTATATTCAAGAAAATCTCATCATAGTATCAGATGAAAACGATACAATTTGAGCTTTTGTTAAATTTCCGATAAACAGTAAGTGCATTTTGCTACTTTTTATTTCATTTAAGCGGTAAACAGCTGGAAATTTCAAACTTTGAATTAATTATTGATACAAAACTAACACTCATATCATAGATTAGAGATATGTAAATGTGTCTGTTTATTTAGCAGAGTAGTAAGTCAAGGATTTGCATAATTTGGTAACAGCTAGGTTTATAGTGTTCCCGTGGGATAACGTAACATAATAATATATCGGCCTATTTTTACGAAATTAGGAGTAGGTAAATACGATAAAATTTCTTTACAATTTAGACATTTAACAGGACGATATGCCTATTTAAACTTGGGATTACACCTATTGAGTTGCATGTGACCCAGGTCTGAGTACTTCCAGCTATATCGTCGGTTAAAAAGTAGCTTATGTCCTTTCCAGGGCTTCGAACTATCCCTATACCAAATTTCATCTCAATCGCTCCAGCCATTTAGGCGTGAAAGCGTAACACGCCTAAATGGCTGGAGCGATTACAGACAGACAGACAAGCAAACAGACAGACAGATAGAGTTACTTTCGCATCTATAATCTACTATATAAAAATAAGTCGGGTTTTCCTTCCTGACGCTATAACTTTAGAACGCACGAACCGATTTCCACGGTTTTGCATTCGTTGGAAAGGTCTCGGGCTCCGTGAGGTTTATAGCAAAGAAAATTCTGCAAAATTTCACATACAGCGCCATCGCGGGCGAAGCTGCGGGCATCAGCTAGTATTATATATAAAGTTAGTGAGTGTAAATGTGAGGATGTCTGGATGTTACACTTTCACGCTCTAATGGCTGAAAGGATTTGGTTGAAATCAATAAAATAATAATAATAAAAACATTGGCTACAGGCAAAGGTTATGTTATTTTTATTCAGCATTACAGTCTGAAACAATACACAGGTTATTTTTACTGTCGAAATATGTCGTCATATGATTCTAGAACGAACGGGAACAGAATTCCACACGAGCAAAGCAGTAGGCTAGGCCATCTACTTAGTAACAAATAATATAAACGTAAGAATTCTTAGTGAAATAGACAGAGTATACTTTGGATATATTCCGGTATTAACATTCAGAGGAGTACCTTAAAAAGTTAACGGTAAGGCTCGAAAGTTTTGACACTCCAAGACACATAACTAAACTTGGAAAAGAACTTAAAAACCTTTCGGATAACTACTAAGTTTAAAGATCTATCTCCAAAACTATTTTATTTTTATGTACTTTTTCAGAAAACTTTTGTTTAGTTTACGCCTGTTTGTAAGTGACTTTAATGTTAGTTTTGTATTATTGTATCAATTTGTATTTTTTTTATAATTTTTTATTAGTTATTGTAACGTTGTGAAGCAACGAATAAATAATCTATTAATTCATATTATTATTACAATTAGTTTGTGTATATTAAAAACTATTTTATAATGAAAATTGTTGAAAGCGCCATCTGCCGACAAATAGTCACATTAAGACTAGCGCGGGTTAACTCGCCAAGTAGGTAAATGACGTAGGGACGATACTAGCCGCCAGCGGCGCTGTTCAATGCTATAAATAGGAGTGCACGCGCAGTTTCGGGAACACATCACAAATTTAAAATATACTATCGCGAAAGTATCAGTGCATCAAGAAAGATCTCTAAAATTAAATATAATTGATTAAATAATTCATCGGTGAATAGGGAGCGAAATTCTCCCTAGGTGAATAATTGTCTAGATTCAAACGACGAGTACCCCATCCTTGGGATCCACCCTTCGGGTTCCACGAAGATTCATCCACCCTCCGGGTTCTAAAGAACCATTCACCCTACGGGTTACATGAAGCTCACCCTCTGGATTTGCGCTCCGGGTCGAGAACACCGTGCCATTCTATATTGTGGACGGCACGGCTACATCAGCGACTGCAGCATCCTTCAGGAGACCCAAGATAAGTCGGAACCCTGCGAAGACCATCGGGAATCGCAAAACCCCTTGCTGCCTGACCACTAACCACGACCCCGAGTTTAATTGATAATATACCATCATTTTAAATTTTAATTCCATCTTCTTATTTCTCTCTTCTCCTTTTTCTGAAAGCCTTCAGCTTTTCATTATGTTTCACTTACAAGGGAGAAAGAATTTACTTTTAAACTCACTAGATGTTCGTCATCAAAGTTTAGAAACGGTATGTTCTTTTAATACAATAACAATATTTTATTGAAAAAGTTAAAGACATCGTATTTGTCTGCCTGAAAGTGGTAAACTTAAAACTGAAGAAGACAGGAAGCTTTGTATGAAAGCGAGCGTGCGAAGCGGGGTCGTGTTGCAAATGTTAAAATTAGTACTTTTGCGAAGACTAGACAGGAAAAAACAACCTGTGATGATTCATATCCTTTATGTTATAGCCATAAATCACCAAAATCCGTTCATAAATTTCGTGAAACAATCTTCACGCCTTTTTCTCCCCCATTTACCCCTTATCAAAAAAGTAAGGTACCCAATCCTCAAAACTTTTAAAGAAATATCTGTTCAGAAGAACGTCTCTTCGTAGATATATCGGAAAATCTATTTTTAACAAAAAGTTTTTGTACTCAGTAGTCAAAGTCACACATTTGCGGTTCTTACTGGTAAATTCTATTCATAATTGAATCGATTATTTGAGAAACCCCATAAGTCATGTTTTTTGGGAAAATGACTTTTATGCGGATATGTGTTCTATGGCAGTAAATACACATTTCAGAGAGAAATCCTCCAAGTAAATGTGATACAAAGGAAATTGTGACAGGCTGAATATTTGGTTTACTTGAGTAACCCCATAAGTCAGTGACAAACGGGGTTTCTCAAATAAATGAGTGGCAACACCAAGCCAGCTGCTGTCGTGTTAGCTGTTACTGTCAGTCAGTGCTTAGATATTTCAGTTCGTAACGGTTTTTATTGCTGATGGGGTGAGTGTTGTTTCCACCCGTTCCCGTTTCAACCCGAAAACTTATAATTATAGACGATTATTTATGTTCCCGATTCCACCCGCTTTTTAATAAAGTCCAGTCAAGTTAGCCTTCTAACCTAACCTATCCGAGTCGGGGTGTTAACCATTTACTTATTATGGTTAACACCTCGACTCGGATAGGTTAGGTTAGAAGGCTAAGGCGGGAGTGAAGCGGAGCGGAGCTCCCGTCTATGCCCGCCTTCCACTGCGAGCGAGTCGGACCCATTACGAACTCCGCTATACTCGTAACGATGATTTTCGATACATGTCATGTCCGCTTTGGTGGAAGGACATGTATGAACATCGTCGTTACGAGTATAGTGGAGTCCGTAATGGGTCCGACTCGCTCGCAGTGGAAGGCGGGCATAGCCTTCGTGGTTATTTTTTTTGTTTGGTCGTTTGCCTTCCACTCACTTGGAAATAATATTTTCGGTAGTTAGACTTGACTGTACTTTATTAAAAAAACGGGTGGAATCGGGAACATAAATAATCGTCATTTTTAATGATAAGTTTTCGGGTTGAAACGGGAACGGGTGGAAACGACACTCACCCTGTTCGAGGTGGTTCATTTTATTTTAACAAGTGCTTGAAAATGGCTGAAAATAGTGAATCAAGCAATAACTGCGATAGTCCGAAGAAGAGGATCAGCTGGTAGACACATACCCAAAGAACAGAAAGTGTCATTCAAGATCAGCCAATATTGCTACTTTCGCCATTCTTACGAAAGTGATGGAGTAGTGGTTGTAAGGGACTTTATTGACGGTCTTGTTGAGCATTCTTTTAAACTTAAGAATGCAAATAAAGAGAGGTTGGTTTTGCCTAGCAATAACGCTTATCCGGAGGGTCAAATACCCGTTAACTAAAAGAAAATGGAAGATCTAAAAAAAATAAAAAACTACTTACCACAGGATAAAGAAAGAAATACATGAATAAATATACCAATGGCCAATCACAGACCTTGAAATAGATGACGATATGGACTAATTATTTAAATAAAACCTTGTCTGAATTATTAATTATCGGGTCAAACCTGTCCTGTGTTTCTTTTTTTTCGTTTATTTAAGAAAACCCTTAAGTCAACGACCTTTAGGCACTATTTATTTCATGATAATATCAATATTATTATAAAAAAAAACAATTTATATAGATATCATTTAAACAATTTAAACTAAATACAAAACACATCCATGTTCATACGATTTTTTTTCACTGCAAGGTTTTTTTCATCTCCTGTAAAGTTAGGGTATGATGACTTATGTGGTTTCTCAAATAATCCATTCAATTATTATATCAATGCCATTTATGTGAGAGGGATAATAATATATGTGGCGCCTCCAATGGTTTTTAGTAGGGCTGTATTACTGGAACTTGGCTGTCTGTCGGTTTGTCTGTCTGTCACGAGGGTCTAACCTTATCTTATGAACCGTGATAGCTAGAGAGCTGAAATTCTCCCACATGATGTATTGCCGTTGCCGCTAACCCTCTCTGCACGCAATTGGCCGGTTTTTTAATTCGTTGAAGAGGCACTCTATCTAGGAAATTTGATGACAATTATTACAAGTTCCATGTAGATGGGGATTCTTAAATATCTTACAGGTTGACTTCGTTGTTCATTTAACATTATCTTAGCAAACTGGTACCTGTGCATAGACTCCAGTAATCAGAATTCAGTAATTTTCCACGAATCTCTTATGACCATCGCTGCGTCTTGCGATCATCAGTAGAGAAACTTTCGGTCCCACAAAAATAGTCATCGAGGAAAACATACACATGACTCTTAATCCCGTGTAATATTGCCACTTCCAATAGTACTAAGAGTAAAGGGTATTTATTATACACTCTGAAAAATTAAGTTATGATCTTAGATATCACTTGGTTTTGGTTTTGATTTGAAATTGCAGTCTAGGTTTGTAGTTAAAGGTGTTTTCAGATTCAATTCAAGAGAGTCTAGGTAATGTCAAACTTCTCAAAAATTGTTGTCTCCAGAGTTTTATTACGTCCGTCAGTAACGTATCAACAAGAAAATGAGGGCACATTTTTGATGACATTCTTAACCAAGAACCCACTGACTTGCAGTTTACCGCAATCGCACTGGTTGGCTTGCGGTGCACTGCATTACGGCCAGCTGTATTGTAGGTTTTGCTCTGAGACAATTCAGCTACAACAGTCTATTTCAATGTTTAAATAACCAGGGTTATTCAAGTTGAAGAACTACATTTAGTAATATTATTTAACTTAGTGAGTTTTTACTCGGACAACAGCGCGAATGTAACACCACACACACAACACACGGTGACCACTTTCTATTTGGGCCGTAAGCTTGTCTGTCACCTTAGTAGTATAAAAAAAGTACGTAGACCTTTAACCGAAAAATTTGGTTATTAAAAAACCATTATTATGATATTGAAATTGACTTCAACTTTCACATAGTCTACTATGTTTTGAACCATTTCAAGAAGAACCAGAAACTTTCTCTCTCTGATTATCAGTTTTAAAGTAGACTGTCTAGCACCTTGTTACTATTTTCTAACTTTGAAGGAGGCTTCTTGTTGCCAACAAGTTCTCAAGCACCGCCTTACAACTACGTAGGAATAACAAACTTCTTATCTTAGGTTTAGGTTTATAAATACAACAGTTGTTTTATTTATTTTACTCTTCTATATTATCTTAGTTGCTTTTAAATCTATACTAATATTATAAAGAGGAAAGATTTGTTTTTTTGTTTGTTTGTAACGAATAGGCTCCGGAACTACTGGACCGATTTGAAAAATTCTTTCACTGTTGGAAAGCTACACTCTTTGCGGTGAACATAGGCTATATTTTATTCCCATATTCCCACGAAACCGCGTGACGTCCGCTAGTGATAAATATACTACAATGGTTGATATATTATCATTCATAATTAACGATATTTCCAGAATAGTGCACGCTGTCCAATTGTCCCATATATGATTTGTTACATGACCAACACCTGCCTTCTGCCACTCAAACTGGGCAATTCGGTTGTTCGTGCCTTGCTTTTGGATAATGAAAAATCCCTATTATAGAGTCATATATTTTTGACATGCAACTTACGAAGACCATAGACACTCGGCAGTGTATCCAGCTTAGTTCAATTGATCCGATGATCGATGATTGAGTCAAAGTTTAATAACAGCCCTGTTCAAGTATGGTACGAAAGAAACGTTTAAACGGGAAATAAAATATATTTTTTCAAATTGAACACTTTCTATAGACTTTGATAAAACGTATAAACGTTCAAAAACAAAAATCAGCTAAATCTATCTCTTATTGAGTTTTAGCGCGTCAAACGAACAGCAATTTTTAAATATTTATAGCACTATAACACCTTATTAAACATCCGTTTATATAATGGCCTCACTACAAAACTCCCCCTTAAGTCTAGTATACACTTGCAACAATTCCCTGTTGTTACACCCAGCGATGTTGTTTGCAGAACTAGCGATACCGCGATTGACTGGTTTCATTGTTTGGTGCGGCGAGCGTAACTCTATTGTGGAGGGAAAATGTCATAGCGCCCGTCCAATCTGAGTATTTGTAGCTATGTAGCGTACGATGTACTGTATTTTTCACTTTTGTGCCAATTCAAGTATATGTGTCAAGAGGACTTTGAACTCAACAGGGGTTTTCTAGTTTTGGGTTCAGAATGTCATGACTATTTTTACTTAGAAATGTGACTGAATATACACCAAAAGTGCACAGTAATATAAAACATAAACATACATACGATACTTCTCGATAAGCAACTTCTTTTACTAGCAATATTAAAAACAAAATTTTCAGTGATTAACATGATTCGTATAACTCATATGCAGAAATCTCGGCGCAGGCGTTGTTATCAAAGAACAAAAGGTCGCAAGATAAAACAACACCGCTGTGTTGCTTACAAAAAAAAATCTAATCACAACTATCCCTAGCAAATCATAAAATAAGACCCTTAATTCTAAATGTTAAGTAGATGCCTTCGGAAAGAGTCAAAAAAATATACCAGTAGTTTCACAGTTAGGTTGAGCACTCTTCCTTGGGTTTCGAAAAAATCGGTTATTTTTGTGGATGTGTCTTGTTTGGTCATATCAATCATCCAATTAGTCTCCCCCAATTCAGGACACAATACAAGTTACTGTGCCTTACACAAACATTATGCCGTGTTGTAAACATTCATAGGCTACGGTAAGTCACCGTAGCCTATGTCGGTGACCACCAGTCCTTCTGGTGGGCCGTATTACCACGGTAGTTGTAAGCATTTATAAAAAAAAAACATTAATTCTATGGGACTTATTCCAGATCAGTCTGTTCATCTGTATCAATCAAATCAGCCTATGGCACTTCACAGCTGGACTAAGCATCTCTCAATTTAAACCACAATACACGGTCCTGCCCCTTATGCATCTAGGACGAGGACATAGACGTTATTTGCAAGTGGAGTCAATCTCACGGAGTGAGGGTAAATCCGAGCAAAACTCAGGCTATAATAATTGGCAGCCAATGGATGGTTTCAAGAATTGACTCGACACTGATTCCAAAAATAACCTGTCATGGAACTTATGTACCTTACAGTAAATCTGTTAAAAATTTGGGCATACATCTAGATGAAAGCTTGTCTTGGGGTACTCAATTACAGGAGCTGAGACGAAAAATATTCGCTGCATCGGGGTTCATGCGCAGATTGAGAAATTTGTTACCAATTACAACCAAAATTGCGCTTGTACAATCACTTCTTCTTCCTTTATTTGATTATGCCGATGCCAGCTATTTAGATCTCACCGTAGACCAACTAAATAAACTTGAGAGACTCCAAAATTATTGCATTAGATTCATATTTGGCTTACGTAAATATGATCGCATCTCTGAATACCGCAAAAGACTCAAGTGGTCACCTATCCGCCTTCGCCGGAATGCTCACATCCTCTCCTTATTATATAGTATCCTTTTTAATCCTGTTACTCCTTTATACCTAAAGAAACGCTTTAGTTTCATGAATGTCACACACTCTAGAAGTTTACGGTCATCGGAGAATTTGACATTAAAAATGCCTGCCCACACCACAAATTTTATGGACAATTCGTTCACTATCCAAGCAGTTCGATTGTGGAATGCGTTGCCAGTGAATATTCGACGTGCACAATCGCTGCACACCTTCAAGGGATTAGTCAGAAACTATTATCTACGTGTCAATGCCTGCATGTAGTCTGCTAGTAGGTCTCCTAAAGTACAATATTATTATATTCTTGTATTTATATATATAAGGTATTAATATAATATATATATATATATGTATTATAAATATTGTTATTGTAGTGTAAGCTATATATATGTATAGGTTAAGTAGTATTATAAATGTTTCATATATTATTATTTGTAACCTTAAGTAATGTACACCAAACTGCCCTAACAAAATCCACATCCTACAGTCTCCATAAAAAAGGTTGCCTGTAAGAGATTGCCTTGTGCGATAAGGCCGCCAATTGTTATGCCAATAAGTGTAATTTTAACTGTTTTGTTCATATGTTATTCCTGGTGTACAATATAGTAGTTTTCGATACAAGTGTGGGATTTCTGTTATTACGACGAGTTTCGACAGATGTTGACCCGAGCCGAAGGCGAGGGTGTACAGTCGGAACGAGTTGAAATAACAATCCCACACGTTGTATTGAACAACTATTTTTAATACAGTTGCGAAGAAATTAAGCAATGTAACAGACCTAATTTTAACATTATTGTATCATTATGTAAACATAGCATTTAGTGTTAGTAATGTTTCCTAGATGTCACCTCACTATTTTCTAAATCGCGCTATCAAGATTCTCCATAAGGGAATGACCTTACCATGTATAATTTTAATTTGGGTGGAATCAAGACTGCCACTCGCAGCGCATCTAAGGGCTACATCCTAATTGGAATAGTCGCTAAGGACACTGCTCGGAGTGACCTCTATGGTTCCTTTTTTGGATGAGAGAACCAATTTTATAAGGGATTGGTTCTGTACTCATTTTATGTACCTATATTATCTTTGACGGAAAATAAACTAGTCAAGCCTTCTCTCCGTGTTTCTTGTGACAACATCCAGCCTCCAACCTCCTGCTACAATCTGGCGACCAACGGTGGGCACGAAAACGTCTGCGGAAATGCAAGATACGTCACAAGATACGGAAGAAAGACTTCAATTTTCGTCAAGAAAACATCTCCACCAACCAAGATGTCGGTTACCTTGTCGGACACCCAGTTTCAAGAACTGCTTGCGAAACTATCTCCTGGACGACAAGAAACGTTTACATCGTGCCGCGCAGAATTCAATGGAACAAAGAATTCGGAAGTTGTAGAAGCGTTCCTGGCAGCAGTAAACATATTTAAAGAAGTGTGGAAGATCAGCGACGCCGACGCTCTTGCGGGTCTTCCCCTCCTGCTTAAGGGTGAGGCTGCGGTATGGTGGCAGGGCATCAAAGGCCACGTGACAACGTGGGAAGACTTCAGGGAACGCCTGCGGTACTCCTTTGCGCCTAAGAAACCGGCTTATATTATTTACCAGCAAATAATGAGCGAGAAACAGGACTTCCATACATCTACAGAAGTATTTATTGCACAAAAACGCGCATTGTTTGCTCAGCTCCCAGCTCCGGAAATACCTGAAGTACATCAACTGCATATGATATACGGTCAACTCAGGAGTCGTATACGGGACCGAATACCACGCAACTCCGTTAGCAGCTACGACGAGCTATTGGAAGAGGCACGCGGGTTAGAGCAAATGTGGGCAGACAACGTTGGAAGAAGTCATGAAGATAAGAAGTCGGGACCAAAACCCAATGAAAGAAAGAAATGCAGCTTCTGTCACTTTCCAGGGCATGACACTGATGATTGCCGCAAGCTAAAAGCCAAACAAAAGGAACTCGGGGTATCTAGTGGCACCCCGGCTTCTGTCACTAAGACTACCCAAGCACCTTCGCCATCCACACCAACAGTGACCTGTTATGGTTGTGGTACACCCGGAGTGGTACGAAGCAATTGCCCGAAGTGTGCAGCCACGAAAAGACAGTCGATCGGCTCAACCGACGTTAGTTTCTGTTCATTTAGCCTGGAAAGGAACATACGAAACCGACCTATAGTGTTAATAGGGATAGGAGGCATCAAAGGGACAGCCTTCATTGACACTTGCGCGAAAACCAGTGTGGCTTCATATACCCTCTATAAGCAGTTGGTAGCGCAAGGCTACAAGTTTCGAGAGGAAAATGTCAACCTCACTCTCGCTGATGGAATCGGAAAAACTCAGCGTGTACTAACTACCTCAGTGCCAGTACAACTGGAAGACCGAGTAATACCAACCACCTTCATCGTATTACCAGAGGCAAGAGACAACCGAACCCTTCTAGGCGTTGGGTTTATCCAAGAGGCTCAAATGATCTTGAACCTGCCACAGTTCACCTGGAAGTTTGTGGACTCAGCTACGTACTACGAAATGTATGAGGAAGATTTCGTTACTTTTGAAGCCAGCGCAAACAGTTGTACAGTAGACCCAGTACCTGACAACATATTACGATCTGCAACGTTGCCATCGCGAGAAGCAACCATGCCCCAAGCTTCAAAGACAGCCGACTACAAGCTGATACCTTTGAGCCTGTCTCCCATCAAAAGAAAGAGACCTCTTTTCGATGGATACTTGCCGTGCTTTGCGGATTTCATGATGCAGGATGCGGAAAGAAATGTAAGAGAAGCGGAAGTACAACTATCCCCACACTCACAACAACTCTTTCCAAATCAAGACGAATCAAATGTTGATACTTATATCTGTAGTTTAGAGATAGATAAGATGCATAGTCCTTCAATAAATAGTTTATTCGTAGAGTACGAAGACATTTTTAATGATAAAAGTACCCCCTCCTCATTAGGAGAATATTGTATTGTTGCCAAAAGCGATATAGCCATTTCGCTGATCCCTGATAGAAAGCCTCCTATAGGGAAACAAGCCGATGATACACAACCATATACTCTGAAAACAGACATAAGTAATTATGCTTTTGGAGCAGCTCTCCTGCAGGGGGAGAGAGAAGAAAAGCATCCTAGGTACCAGCCTGGTGACATGGTTTTAGTTAAGACTAATCCCATCAGCAGAGGACCTCTGGGTATAACTGCAATGTTTGCCCCTCGTCGTGATGGCCCCTATGTCATTGTACATAGACATGGACCAGCTTCGTTTAAAGTAGCTCATCCTACTGAGCCGCAGATTCCAATTGGAGTCTATCATGCAGCTGACTTAACACTATTCAAGAGTGATAGTTCTACTAAACTTCCTGATCCAGTTCAGCCACTAAGGAAAAGAGGACGACCCAGGAAAGCTGCTATAGTTCCAGTGTTGCCTATCAAGGAAAAGAGACGACGAGGTCGACCACGGAAAATCCACCAGTAGCCAGTCCCTCTCGCCGGGACGTCTTCGGGGCCTGAGGGGGAGACTGTAACAGACCTAATTTTAACATTATTGTATCATTATGTAAACATAGCATTTAGTGTTAGTAATGTTTCCTAGATGTCACCTCACTATTTTCTAAATCGCGCTATCAAGATTCTCCATAAGGGAATGACCTTACCATGTATAATTTTAATTTGGGTGGAATCAAGACTGCCACTCGCAGCGCATCTAAGGGCTACATCCTAATTGGAATAGTCGCTAAGGACACTGCTCGGAGTGACCTCTATGGTTCCTTTTTTGGATGAGAGAACCAATTTTATAAGGGATTGGTTCTGTACTCATTTTATGTACCTATATTATCTTTGACGGAAAATAAACTAGTCAAGCCTTCTCTCCGTGTTTCTTGTGACAACATCCAGCCTCCAACCTCCTGCTACAGCAATTTAATAAAATAATAAAAACACAATAAACCTGAATTGTCCAAAATGGCGGCAACCGTAAAAGAATATTATACCTACCTAAGCAGAGACTATGGCAGTGCACTTCATACAGCCAACTTTTTTTATATTTTTAAATTTAATTTGGCCGATACTTATATTAATTTATGGTTAAATTTTAATTAAAATTACTTTTAATCTGATATTGAAACAAGTTAGTATCTTTTTTTGAAATATTTGCATGAATCACAGACATTATTTTGACAGTTGGGAAAGGAAACGCGCACTAGTGCGGGAAAGGTAAAGAAAAAGCACGAGTGTGTAATAGCCCACATCCCGAACGCTAAACGTCCCTGTAATACGCCACTTTTTGAGCAACTGTATTAAAAAAGAGTTTTTTACTTTTACTTTTACTTACTATCTTAAAGGGGTCGTCCCATCCCACGATTATCATGTTTATCTGTATAAAAACCTTGAAATACATATACTTGTGATTACTTAAAAGGTTAATGCTTGATGGATCAGTTCACTTAACAAAAGAGTCTTCATAGATTTATAAAAGATTCATCGTCAACTACCAAAGCGTATAAAATAATACAGTGCAAAACCAAAAGCGCAGTCAACTTAAATAAAATTTACCAAATATTTTATAACTGTACCGGTACTGTAAATTTGTTCAGACTGAGCGTTTTATTTGCAAAGTGGCTTATTTTATTTTATACTGTTCGTTTACTTTAGTGTCCTCGAGTCAATATACATTTAACGGAGCACTTTAAATTTTATATACTTAGGTTGTTCTTGCTTTAAACTAGATATAGTCTTGGTTCTATACGTTTACACGTGGACAGAGAACATAGGTACTGTGTTTAAATGCACACCTTTTCACATTTTAACACCAATGTTTCTTTTTAGCAACAATTAGGTCCAGAAGTCCAGAAGGAGTTACTTGATATGTACTCAAAGAAGTAGTATGGCGAATTGAGTTGTGCATGCTTTACTTCAGTCAAAATGTGACGCACCTTATATTTTTATTCCTGCTTGTGGGATCTTATTTCAACGACCGTAGAAAGCTCTGTTGTGAAGTATTCTCTCTAAATGAGGTTGTGCTTTAAAAATATCTATTCAAGTACCTACGATAACACAACATAATTAAAAAAGAAAGTTGACCTGAACATTTTTAATAAGAATTTTTGTACAAAAATCAAGAAAAGATGACTTCATAACAAAATTTTGTTGAACAGAAATTCACCAACCAATGCCGTGGTCAGGTATAAGCACCTTTTACGTGTTACGCTCCAAAGAATGCGATCATTGTACTCGTCGAACGTCACATCACACTACTTCCTGGCAGTGTTCCGTGAAAAGGGAAAATTGAATTGAGTCTGTGTAGGAGTGCTTCGATTTAGAAAATGTTTTTGTAAAATAAATAACGTGTTTCATTTATTGAAATGAAAAGCAACAGTGCCTATTGAGCCTACCTTGCCTAATGGGCTTCCAGTTCATTAGTGTTAAAAAACCGACCAAGTTCGAGTCGGACTCACCCATAAAGGGTTCCGTAGCAGTAGGGTTCTTACAGAAGCAGGCCCATGACAGCAGCGTGACGTGAGGGATCCCCCCCCCCTATGAAGCGGGATTACACCCGAAAACCCCCAAAGACGCGAAATAGCACCCGAGCCACCCTCTAGGCGAGGCCACAGTGGTAGCCGCAGGTCTGTCTGGAGTCCTGGGGCATCCTCCCGAGGGCTTACCCGGGGCTTCCAACCGTAGGCTGTTGGGCGATACATGGGGGTTTTTAGTCGGTAGGAGTCTGGCATAGCATCCATGATAGAATTTATCTCACGTTAAAAAAAAGCATGTAGTATCTTCCTGACTTAATTTATTTATGGTGACAGGCTTAACATTAGACAAAATGTAAATGGTGAATAATGGGCTTTTAGTATGTCTATAATATATCTACCCATTCGTAGAAAAAGAGTGATTTTACGAGTACAATCGTGTATTACATGCTTGTTATAATAGTTAGAAACTAAAAGGGTTAAATTAATCTGATTCTAACTTCATAGCCTGTTTGCATGCAATTTGTTCAATCACACCAGTTTTATACGCAAGCTCTCATACCAATTTCATTAACCTACATTCTGAATAGGAATTGGTTTTATGAAATATTGAAATGAATATGACAGAGGACGGCAACTATACTAAAATGAATTCAAATGAAATAAACGAATGTTCTAATAAAATTATTGGAGTAGGAAAACGGGGTCGGTTATTAATAAAGATATAATTTCACCCCGTTATGAGTGTGAACGGCCATCCGTTACGCAATTAAAACACACGAAATGGTCTTGAATCCATTGAGATTTGCATACAGATATGTGATTATAGCCAAAATGGTTTTATACTGTGGCTATAACGCGACCGAAAAAATATTATTGTTTGAAATAGGGATGTGGGATTTTATTGCTTTTGAAACTCGATTCGCGGAAATCGTCAAATCCTTTATGGTGTGGTATGTTATAGCATTTTTATGAGAGGTATATTGTAAAACTTGAGTCCGAAGAGAGGGTAAGTGTGCCGCAAGGAAAGATGGCCTTGGGAACCAGCTAGATGCGAGTGACGCAACACCTAACGTTCAGGAGATCTTTGGGGGAGATCGTATGGGCGACCTACGTATTACCGATACGACATTAAGACAATTGGCTTATAAGAAACTTGAAAAGTTTGATCATAATATTTTCAAGAGGGCCAGTTACGTAAAAACTAGTCTTACGTAGGATCTATTTACTGGACAGAAATAGTAAAGCATCACATTATGTGGCAGCATTTTTCCTTGCCTTGAATTTATTAAGAACTAGCTGAGCCCGCAACTTCGTTTACGTCACATAAGGTGTATGAAAGGAAAGGTATTTCTTCATCAGAGTCATCAAGCAGCGTCTGAAACTGCCCTGTTTGCTTAATCATAAAAGAGCTTAATGATTAAGTCTATTTTAAAACAATTCAGTCCACGCCTTCGGCGCGGACTGAATTGTTTGAAAATAGTCTTAATCATTAAGCTCTTTTATGATTAAGCCAACACGCCAGTTTAGGTTCACTCACATTCAAAGAAACCCCTACAATTAAAATTTTCAAAATATCTAATTCTTAAAAGTGTTCTAACTCTTTTATTTCTAAACCGATTTACATAAAACAAACGCTAAATGTTAACTGGAGCAAACCTCAACACAATAAAAAAAACCGCATTGCAATCGGTTGAGCGGTTGCTGAGATTAGCGTGCACAACCGTACAGACAAACAGATATACAGACATACAGACATACAGACAAACAGACAAAAATTCTAAAAATCATTGTTTTGGGTTCTATTGCGTTCATAAAGCCCCCCTATAATATTTTTTCTTATTTATCTTCCATGTACAGACAGCGACCTGTTACGATTTTATTATATGTATTGATTTCATTTGGGAATATGGACCCTTTAGCTTGAAAATAGTAGAGGAAACCTTTCGTGATATTATATTAGATGACCTAAATATAATACATGTGTACGTGTTTCAGTAATATCTGTAGATTTTGGGGAGCACCAGGGTTTCTGTAATATGACCCTATGTATTAGATTTCCATAAAATATTATGTTGGGCCAACATATTTGTTCAAGCTTTTTTTACCGGAGGAAAATTCTACTGGAATGCTATGCCGGACTCCTACCGACTAAAATCCACACGTTGGGAGCCCCAGGTAAGCCCTCGGAAGGATGACTCCTAACAAACCTTGGCTTCCACTGCAGCCTCACCTAGGGGAGTTTGCTCGGTGTTATTACGCTTCTTGAATGGGAGGGTAAATCCCTCGCATCACGCTGTCATCTAGGGCCTGCTTCTGTAAGGGCGGTGAGCTCCTCACCATTCTCAGGTCCCTATTTGTTCAATTGTTCGAGCTGACTAATACATCATGATAAGTTACAGACGTCGGAATTGCTTGTTGGTAAATGTTCTTTTTTCTTTCGTTTTCGTACATACGCAGTACATTGGGAGATTGCGATCATTCACAAGCTTAGACCGTATAACTCTTAAAAATATTACTGGGAGATGAATTAATCCGATAAGTGGTCTGAAGAAGAGGCGTCCGTCCTTGGTCACCAGGGTTAAGGTTATGGTGTTCAGAAACAACAGATAGTTCATTTTACGAGCGTTTGGTGCTCGCGAAATAGCCAATATTATATTTTATAGCCCTACGAATACTATCTTAGTGTCGCATAAGTTATAAGACAACAGTTATTTATGTATTTTAATACATTATGTTTTGTACTGTTCATTTCGTACAAAGTGTAATATGGGTGGTGTGAGGTATTATTGATTTCTATGTGCATTTAGGTCGTCAAAGTGACGCCACCAACCTACCACTTTCACTAACGGAAAGACTATTGAACTGAGGCCCTGAAGTTGACGACCCTAATTATATACTATTTTCCACCGCTTGAAAACGCTTGGTTTGCAGGAAGTTGAAACACGTGTGCTGACAAAGTTCTAAAGTTGTATGGTACAGCAAACAGACTTAGAATTTTGCTTTAGTAGAAATAAGATTATTTTAGAGAGTGTTTTATATACGACTAAAGTGGCAGATAGCATACGGCTTACCAGATGGAATGGTGGTCACCGTTGTATAGGGACATTTGCAACATTGGAAACGCTACACTCGCGCTGTCGTCCTTGTAGAAACTATCTAAGACCCCTTACAAAGAACCCGGCAAACCCGAGGCAGCGAGATCCTTTCACAATCTATGCGTGCCCGGAAGAAAGGATGCCCGGACGCAAAGTGCGAGGATGATGATAAAGGGTTGGGTTAAATAGAAGAGCGCTTCAGAATACGCAAAAATGTAAAAAAATATTTTACTCTCCACCAGCGCTTCAAACCTTTTTGTTTTCAACACATATTGGTATAATAGGTATACAATACATACTACTATCGATATATTCGTAGAGTTCGTCGAACTTATAAAGAATTTGAAAATTAAAATAAAAGAAATAATTAGGTACCTGTAATAGGCCTCCATCATAACTACTATTCAGAATATTTTGTTAGCACACACGCGGTATAATTTCATTAATTGTTGTAAGTTTCAATGTAGGACGTTATTAAAAGCATCCAAGTAATAATTACACGCAAATGAAATTAAATTACCGTCGACCAACTATGTATTTATACCTATACTGAAACTGTAACGGGCTGAAAATCGACTAATAGCAGACTAGATAGCGCCCGTTGCTTCACCCGCGTGACTTTTTTTTTATTTCCGTTCCTAACAATTTATTTTTAACAATCGTTATTCCTAACAATCATCCGTACATCCTCACAAACTTTCGGATTTATAATATTAGTAAGGTTTATACTATTATTATAGTTAACGGGATATTTACCATGTATATTGACTATTTGATAAATACCTTTATAACGGTATTTCCGATTTTCGGCGCTATTGCAAGCGCCATGATCACTGAACCGAGTTCCACCGTGATCAAGGCGCTTGCAACAGCGCCGAAATATCGGATATACTCAATACACTATGTTGATAGTGTTAGTGACCATGAAAGTTTAAATACCAGTAAGATTAATTGTTTTTTCTTGTTCATAAAAATCTGTATACTGACTTGTAAAAAGATTTCTACGGCTAAATCCCCTACAATACGCAAAGGTGTGTACAATCAAATTAAAAAACACCGCAACATTATTATAAGAATAATTTTCAGGATATTTACATAATAAACATGGATTCTTGTTAATTATGTATGCCTTGAGGCTACAAGAAACAGATTTAAATCGCAAGCTCAACGTTTTTAATTATTTCTTTATACAGAATAGCAATACTCCATGCCTTTTTATAAAGATATAAATGTTACTCTTACTTACATTTGCTAAGTAATTACAACCACGGGTGGTCTTTACTAAGTCTGTTACATCCAGAGTCATGAATGAGTCATAAAAGGAAGTATTGACTGAGCTGAAGAGAGAGATGAAGTTGAATATTTATAGTTCACTAGCTGATGCCCGCAGCTTCGCCCGCGATGGCGCTGTATGTGAAATTTTGCTGAATTTTCTTTGTTATAAACCTCACGGAGCCCGAGACCTTTCCAACGAATGCAAAACCGTGGAAATCGGTTCGTGCATTCTAAAGTTATAGCGTCAGGAAGGAAAACCCGACTTATTTTTATATAATAGATTTATAAGACTACAATTAAATAGACGAAACCGCCACAAGAACGCCCAATAGGCTATGGTAGCCATACATCGGGTGGACCGAAGTGAAGCTTTCTGCCACCTTACTAATATAAACAATTCTTAAAAAAAAACAAAATGGAAGATGGCTCAATGAATTTCCATACCACTCCAACCAGCTTTAATCATAAATATACAAAAACCATTCAAAGCACCTCGAGCAGTGATTATCGATCAACTGACCGTACACAAAACCCCCTGCAGACTCGATCGGGCCCTTTTTGTAATCAAAACAGTAATCAAACTGTACAAATTGGAAGACTCCACTCCAGAACTTTATTTGAATTTTAAATATATGTATAGTATGAATAGCAATGCCCCAAATATACTGTATTGATTTTTTAATTTAACGGGGGATTAATAACTAGGGGATTGAGATGTATTTGTTCGTCTATTCAGACATCCCCTTTTATTCAAATTGTGTTTTATTATGCCAACTGTTGTGAAGAACTTTGAGACTTTAAACGATTCTAATTACATTATTGTGAGCTATTGTTCTTGAAATAGCATTTTTATTTCTATAATTCGAAAACCATAATTGATAAATAATGATGTGGAACTCGTTTGTCGTGTATGTGATGTGAAAATAGGATTGGGATGATGCGGTTCATCCGTATACCTGCACTACAACTCAGACATAAAAAGTATACAGAACCAAAAATGAATTAGCAATTTTCGTTTATTAAGCTCTAAAAAATACGAATAGTTCATCCACTGTATTGAGATGACGGTAATATTAGATCTTAAACCATTTGCGTAGCAGCTAAATGATCTAAAAATAAGGTATTTTGATCCCATCATTGATCATTATGATTTTGTTTACTTACTGAAAAAAATAAGTTGACGTTAAGTCTTTAACACAATTTTGTTGGCAGAATTATGACTGACAGCTCCTTATTTAGTGTGAAATGTTTTTAACGTTCACTGACAGAAATTAAGCACATTTTTTTTCAGATTCGGTACACAATTTTACCCGAAACGTGCTTGATTTAATTTTTAAGCATAAATTATTGAGCATCTCAATATAATTTATACAGCATTATCAGTTTTCCGTAACTACATTCACGTGTAGTAGATATCTGATGGCAAATGGTTAAAATAATCGTCATAACAACAACCTTAACCTCTTTTTAAGCTTCATTATAATTATCGACTAAGAGTCGTCCTGATAGCTCCTTCCTACTTTAGCGCCCCTGACATCACAAGGCGGTTTACCACTGTTGACCGAAATTCATTTGATCATTTGACGTGTGACCGAAAAAACATTAGCCCATTCTATTATTGATCAATTGAACAACTGGCCAAAAGAGTTTTTATCGAACAAACATTCGGTATTTTTACTACTGATCGAATGAACGTTTGGCCGAAAAACAGTTGACTAAAGAATATTTTAACAGGGGCTGAATCAAAATGGCTAGGTTAGGTTAGGTTAAAACTGCGACCACAACGCACGAGCCGAGCGAGCGAAGCGAGCGTGCCGCGGCAGCGGCCGGCGAGTGCCAGAACCGAATTCTACTTATTTCGCTTTTGTTTGTTAAAATATTCTTTAGTCAACTGTTTTTCGGCCAAACGTTCATTCGATCAGTAGTAAAAATATCAAATGTTTATTCGATAAAAACTCTTTTGGTCAATTGTTCATTCGATCAGTAGTAGAATGACCTAATGTTTTTTCGGTCACACGTCAAATGATCAAATGAATTTCGGTCAACAGTGGTAAACCCATCACAAGGTCTTTCATTATTTTCGTAACGCAATTTTATATAAAAACCAATTTAAAGCGTATGAGATCCGGCTTAAAATTTCATGGTATCGAGGTTTTTTCAACAAAAGAAACTAGGTAGCGAGATTTTTATCAATAATCGTGGTTTTTGTTTCGAGCATTTTTAATTCATGAACTGAAGAAGAGAACTTACTTGTATTCATAAAGTTAATTCATGAGACCCCACAAGTTTTGTGATCTAGAGCAGTCCATTTAGCGACTTCTAAAGACAAGTCATCTCACTGTTCACCCTACATATTCTACCACTAACGCCCGGTAGGTAACAGGTGACACCGAGAGTATTATAAAATTCTCTGATCCATTATAATTATATTATATCAGTCAGCCTTACTGATTGTAATACCTAGTAGTGCTGCAAATGTCTATAAATAATGATATCGATATATAATATTTTCATCAGATAGGTCCTGCCACGCAGGCAAATTAAACAAAACTAGCCAAGTACGAGTCAGACTCGCGCACAGAGGGTTCCGCGCCAAAAAACGGTAACGGTAAAAAAGAGGGATTAAGGGAGCCCCCCTTAAACTACTCTAAACTAAAAGGCATGGAGCATTGCTATCTATATTATATTATTTATTATATAATTTTTATTATTATTATTATATTATTATTAATAATAATATAAAGAGGAAAGATTTGTTTTTTGTTTTTTGTTTGTAACGAATAGGCTCCAGAACTACTGGACCGATCTGAAAAATTCTTTCACTGTTAGAAAGCTACACTCTATGCGGTGAACATAGGCTATATTTTATTCCAGTATTCCCACGGGAACGGGAACTACGCGGATGACGTGACGTCCGCTAGTTCTGTATAAAGAAATAATTAAAAACGTTGAGCTTACGATTTAAATCTGTTTCTTGTAGCCTCAAATGCCGGATTCTTGTTAATTATGTAAATATGCTGAAAATTAAAGTTATAATAATGTTGCGGTCTTTTTTAATTTGATTGTACACACCTTTGTGTATTGTAAGGGATTTAACCGTAGAAACCTTTTTAACAAGTCAGTATACAGATTTTTATGACCAGAAAAAACTATCAATCTTACTAATATTATAAACTAGATGATGCTCGCGGCTTCGCCCGCCTTTTTTCTGATTTAATATTTCAGCTTACTAGCTATCACGGTTTCTGAGATACAGCCTCGTGACGGACATACAGACAGACGGACGGACCGCGAAGACTCATGAATAGGGTCCCGTTTTCAACCTTTGGGTACGGAAACCTATAAACAAGGCCCACTAGTTAGCTTTCACTCGTTATTGCAAACTTTACTAAGCTTAGCAACGCAATAGGATTGTGTCATCTATTGTTATTTTCGGCTGAACACCAGCACAGAAGGCTACTTACAGTTAACGTAATTCTGTTTAATCCCGAACAAAGTAAGTGCTCCTAATACGGACACTACTTCACGTAGATAATTGCTTGGCGAGCAAACGGATCACTGGATTAAGTCTGCCCTGGCAACGCTGCGCGAACACTGCTTTTAATACATGGATTTACTTCTATATTTTATTTGCTCGGTTTTTTAATAATAAATTGTATGGGATTTCACAGTCACTTTAAATTTTGATAATAATGGTTGATCATTATATAAACGGATTTAATGCTGCCGGGCTTAGTACAGCTGTAGGAACAGTGCTCACAGCAGACTTCTTAAATATACCTCCATGTGAGTCTATTACAAAAAAGAAAATTATAATGTATTTTTTCCTGTAAGCGTAGGCCGTGTCAGACTGTACCATTAACAGATAATAGGATATATGCGTTGACCCGTAATACCTGGGAATATAATTAGAGTGTTCAAATGGCAGTCCGTTATACACGCATACAAATAGTCACGCCTTTATCCCCGAAGGGGTAAACAGAGGTAAAACATACGCCAAAATTTTACCTTATAGATTCATGTCCCACAAACCTATTGCCGTGTTGAAATGGAGTCCGTTATAACACTTTAATTTAATTATATTCCCTAATCTACGTTATGGCTAGCAGTTGTTGAAATTTTCCCCTAGTTTAGGCCGTTTATAAGGACTGTAGTAGTGACAGCACTAGTTTAGCACTAGTTTTTGGTTTGACTGCCTCTGTGGCGCAGTCGGTAGTGATACCGCCTGCGGCGCTGGAGGTCGTGGGTTCGATTCCCACCGGAGACAAATATTTGTGTGACCTATAAATGTTTGTCTCAAGAGTCTGGGTGTTTCTATGTATAATATGTATATGTGTATATGTATATCCGTGGTCTGATACCTATAACACAAGCAGGCTATTCCTAGCTTACTTTGGGATCAGATAGCGTTTTGTGAAATGTCCGTGAATATTTATTTATTTAACTAATTCATTTTTGTGCCGTGCCATCCAAAGCACGGAAACACTTATGAAGGCAAATGTTACAAACGGTTACCCATCTCATCATACCCTAGCGTGAGGCGTGATCCTTGTCATAATGATGCATTGTAACAGTGTTCTGTACGTGAGTTACGAGAGCTTGGGTACCACTATCAAACGTAGTTGCACGAATGTATTAAGAAATATTGTTCAATAATACATGCTAGAATAAATGCTGCCTACCTTCACTGCCGTTTCTACCTGGCATGTATTATTACAATAAATTTTCGTTCCTTTAGAAACAGGATCGTGTACAATTCGTAACTTTATATCGCCCAATAATGTAATAATCCTGTTTATGGAATAGAAATCTCTATATAATGGTTCCCACACGAATCCTTATTTTAAGGATACACGCGATATACCAAAATGTTTCCGTAAAACGTCGCCCATTTCCAGTATTGACATAGATACGAGTAATATACTCTGAGGCCTCAAACTGGATGTCAGCGAGAGCGAGAGCGCGGCGCACAAGAGAGGACGGTGGCACTGCACTCATACACAAGCAAACCGCGCTCGATGCGATTATCAATATATTATTTTTAAACTATCGCGGTTTTTAACACTCAAACCTATTAAATCCGGGACTTGACGCGAATCACTTTTTTACTTACTAATACCGACATTTCGGACACGTTGTAGCTCCCGTGGTCACGATTGGACTGAGGCGAGGATCGATAAAAACCATGTACTAGTAGTTTCTTCTTGTCGAACTACTCTCCTACTCATTACAACGAAGGATAAGGCCGACGACACAGCACTCTAAGTCACGAATTCTACAAGTATAATTGTTATTATATGTCCGAAATTGCCTAATCTCTATAAATCTCTTGGCTCCCAGTTATTGCCGCAATCGCTGGTCGCCCCGCTCGTCGCTGACATGCAATTTGAGGCCTTGAAGGCTGCGTGCCACGAGTGGGTAGCGATGTCGACCCCAAGGGAGGTTTTCTGAAACAAAACTGTGAAAACAAGGAAAGATTTGAAATGATGTTTCTATCACAGTTGCGGAGCTAGTTGGTAAATAACAGATGATGGTATAAAAGCTTTGATAGCCGTGTGGGTCAGACATTATAATATCCTCTTTTTTCCGTTACACATCTTCGGGGTGAGTTTTAGCCCCTCTCTATAAAATAGAGTGCAGAGGGGCTTATGTCGAGACTTTTTCTGGAGTTTGTGACTCTGTCCCATTAAACTAGGTGGCAGACAAGCATACGACCCCACCGGATGTACTGGTGGTCACCGCAGCCTATGGACGTTTGCAACACCAGGGGCGTCACAACCGCGCTGCCGACCCTGTAAAAACTTTCTAAATCCCCTTTTGAAGGCTTACTGTAGGCGTTTGGGAAAACCGAAGCAGGGAGATCATTCCACAACCTAAGCGCAGGCGGAAGAAAGCCTCTATCGGATCTCACCGTGCTCGAGCACTCAGGACGAAACGTGTGAGGATGAACACCTTGTCTGTGGCGAGCATATTAAACAATTCTTCAGAGCACAAACAGTTGTACAGGTGGCACAACACACACAGAGAAGCAAAGTCTCTAAGAGGTTCTCCTGTCACTAAGAGGTTCCACTCCACCTGCAAGTATGGGATCGTTGACAACTCTCATAGCTCACCTTTGCACAGAGTCAAATGGACGAAGCTGGTATCCAGGTGCCCCCGCCCAGACGTGACAGCAGTACTCAATGTGCGCTTATAAAGAAGCAGTGTTTGCGCCGCAGTAAAGTACCGCCGCGCCCTGTGTGTGTTTAGAGCGCGCCTGCGTGTTAGAGAGGGGCAGTCCAAACAGAACGATCTCACGGCTTTCTTGTCTAAAATTATTGCGTAGTGGCATACCTGTGCTATCTAATAATATAAATCAACTAGCTGATGCCCGCAGCTTCGCCCGCGATGGCGCTGTATGTGAAATTTTGCTGAATTTTCTTTGCTATAAACCTCACGGAGCCCGAGACCTTTCCAACGAATGCAAAACCGTGGAAATCGGTTCGTGCGTTCTACAGTTATAGCGTCAGTAAGGAAAACCCGACTTATTTTTATATAATAGATATACTAACTACATAATATAAATACATATACATAAAGCTGACCCGCGCAACTTCGTTTGCGTGATAAATGAACAACCGCTCGACCGATTTTGTGCAAACTTCACATAAACCATCTACTAAACAGTCCGAACAAAGCCTAAACATTTGGTTTGGATAGGTGAGCCCGTACTTGAGTTATAAAATTACAACGAAAAGTGGCATTGATTTTTATATATATAGATGTACATATAGTGTAAGATTTTTTTTATTGCTGTTTCACGGAAAAGGTTGGCTTCTTTTTTCGACATTTCGACCGGTCGTGATTACAGGGTAAAACATATAAGAGGTATGAAACAATAGCGTGAAGGTACCTATTCGGTCAAATCAAATTTCTTTAGAAATATAATTTATGTTACTGATTCATGGCTCAAGTCACCCAGTACATTTAAGCCTTAACCCATTTTGAGTTATTTTCAATCGTTAAAGTTCCATTGCAAGAGGTCTATTAATGTTCTTCTTTATTGGAGAACCTGGATAGTCTGCAGTGAGGATAGATTAGAACTTCCCATGGAAAGTTTCCCATGGGTACAAATAGTATTATGTGTAAACCAGTAAGTTCCCAAGTAAGCCTACCATAAACCTGGGTACATTTTTTTTTAAAAAAAAAAAAAGAACCTATAGACACGAGTATACTTGCATAAAACATACCTTATGCCAGAGTATTTATCTATATATAGCTTAAGCGGGATTTGATCCAATCCATTCGGTCACAATTTCTAGCCTTAAAACATTATTGACTTTAAAATCTGGAATGTCCTAACAATTTTTTTTACAATTCTAAAATAAAAACTCAGGAGTTTTTATTTTAGAATTGTGAAAAACATTGTTAAGGCGTTTCTAGGTTTCAAAGTCAATAACGAATAAAAATAGGCTTATCTGAAATTACTTCGTTGTAAACACTGTTAATCCCTCTTTATACTTTAAAGAGCAAATCTAAAAGCGTATTAATTTAATTCAATTGTTAGTTTTAATTTATTCCACTAACATAATCCTTTGTGTAATCAATTAGACTTTTATTTAATCCCATAACAAGCAACGATGCACTATTAGTACCTTCAAATTCAACGATATTGATGTATCCATTAAGCTGCTTATCCCTGTTCGCAGTTGCTTGCTTTGTTTAAAAGCCCTCGACACCATGTGGCGCAGCAAAAACAGGCCCATCCCTCTAATCCAGGACACACAGCCGGTCAGAATACCCTTCACTCATTTGCATAAATCCTGTCCGTCATAAGACGGGTTGTAAAACTTTAATAAGACTTTTTGATGGTAGCTCTCTCAGATTTAATTGGATTATACAGGATCATAACGATTGGCGGTGGGGCTAAGTGATTTAAATGAAATTACATACCTTTTTAAATTTGTAAGATATTCATGACTTACCCCTTTGGTATTTTTTATAACCAACCTCTCAAGAACAGCCGTTATCTTTTCATTAGATTAATGCAACCCTACGAGAACGTAGTTCATTTTCTTTTAAATCATAATCTTTTTGATTCCAACAGTAGGTAAGCATAAAATAATTTATCACACCGTTTATGAAAACCACACAACCGCCGGGCAGGTTTGCGGTGAACTGAATGGCTACACATCGCTCCAGATTCATCATACCTTAATGTTTATACTGCGTTCTTCCTTGTCGTTGTACGGAATGAGATTGATAATCGTGCTGTAATCGGTGATTTTGGTTTTTTTTGTAGGCATCAAAGTCCCGACCATAATTTCTGTGTTTATCAAGACTGGAAATAAAAAGAAATGCGGTGACTGTCTTGCTGTTTTCCTCCCAATCACTGTAAAATCGTTTGATTCTTGCTAACCTCGTCAAGTTTTGTATGTTTTATCACTTATTTCAGAAAACATTTTAAGCTTGCAGGTTCAAAGTTAATATGTTATACTGTGTAATAAAACCAGATGAGTGTGTCTCTAACTTTATCGAAATTGCTGTTGTTGTAACTTTTATTGCCATCTATACACATATCTAACCCAATCATGTAGATACATAAATATGGCTACAATTGGCTAAAAAGCGACATCACGCCACAAGTTCATCCAATAAATATTCCTAACTGCCGTTTCGTAAGGAAACAAATGCTCGAAAACACAATGATGTCGGCTAACAAAATACAATACTGCTCAAAACAAGTGAAGCGCGTCCAACATATTCTGTTTGTTGTGAAAATTGTACGGTTCATGTTTTTGTCAATGTTCTCCATCTTTCTTTGAATGTTTTTTGTTTGGTAATACCCTTAATCGGTGTTATACTGACTTCCGTAGATACGATAATAGCATATTGACTGACCGGTAAAAGAAATATATTGTTATGTTCATTTCAGTATTTATCGTGTTAGAAATGTTTTGTTGTTGAAAATTCACCTCAAACCACACGAGATCCCCATCAAAACGACTACACTGTTACTTCTATGTTATTTAGCACATTCCTTTCAAAAAACGCTTCTCTTGATGAGCAGTTTGCATTGATAGAACGGTGATCCGTTTAGCATACAAGAATGTAGTAAACAAAGTTACGAAGTTTTATATCTAAGAAAATTCATAACTGAGATGTTTTTCTTCAAGAAAATATAGGACGGGAAACGATGTATTACCGAGGCATTGATAAAGCGCCCTTCGGTAATCCATAATTTCTCAGAAAAATTGTACTCAGGCTTATTTCCACGGTATTAATTCAAATAAATTTCAAAGAAGGACCTTTTTGATAACATTTCCGCATCCCATGCTGGAGATATTACGCAATATACATTTGAAACAAGGAAAATATACGATCCTTTGAGATTACCAACAAAATAATTTCTCTTGAAGTTTTATCTTAGTTCGTAAGGAATAATGTCTACGTTGCGTCGGTCAGTGACGAGGGCAGAATGGAACGAAGTTATCTTTATAGGGGTAGTTCCTTCGCCTATTATACTGATATCACACTTTCAGTTCACGACTTAGTTACTACATGGTTGATCGACAGTTATGAGACGTGTAATATACTTTATATCGAGATTAATAAAGAAGGCATGGCTTGCTCAGGAAGTTCTTGGCGAAAGTTTGCTGATGAAAAATGTCGATCTATTTTTCTCCCGTCTTCGGTGTTATTTGGATCATGTGGTTGGCTGCGCGATTGCGCACCGAAGAGATTATAATAAAGTTAGAACAGTCTGAAGGGTCATTAATTTTGTACAATGTATTAGATGGAGTTTGATGGAAAATGCTTCGAGTGTTTTGTATCCTAGTTTTAATCATTTTCGTGTTCATCCTTTTGTATACAGGGTGAATTTTTCAAAAGGGATTGGATGGCCAAATCTGAAACTATAAGGAATAGCGAAAAATGCTCAAAGGAGTCACGAGCCCGATTTTGATGAAACTTAAAACCTCATCATTAGATTTTTGAAAAACCCATAATCCTAGCTGGGAATCGAATCCATTGATTTTGAAAAAAAAAACACACCCTTTATTATTACACCATACGATAGTGTTGCTATAAAGGATCATATTCTGGGAAGTAATGATATACGGTAAACTACAGGAAAGAGCTCATCTTTAACAAAATACATTTTATTTTTCTTACGTTAACTGATTAATTGTTCAAAATCTTTGCAATACATAGCTGGATTCGAAACCTCAAGGAATAACTAAGGAATATTATTGATTCCGTTGAGAATATTCTCTAAAAAATCATTCTGAGCATAATTTAAAACACGGAATAGTTACGATCTTTTCTGGGATTTCCAACGAAACAAACTATGATACAAAATTTAGGTACATGAAATATGCATTCTATTAAAATTCCAAATGTTCCTTAAATTTGGCGTATATCATTGATTTGCAAAATTTGATCCTTAACAGCGACTCTATCGTATGGTGTAATAATAAAGGGTGTGTTTTTTTTTGCAAAATCAACAAGTTCGATTCCCAGCTAGGATTATGGGGTTTTCAAAAATCTAATGATGAGGTTTTAAGTTCCATCAAAATCGGGCTCGTGACTCCTTTCAGCATTTTTCGCTATTCCTTATAGTTTCGGATTTGGCCATCTAATCCCTTTTCAAAAATTCATCCTGTATATTTCACTATTAAGTTAAGTGTAAAATGTATAACGAAGAAAAAGGGCTTGTGTAAAGCTGTGTGAGATATTATAAATACTTTCCTTTAAATAATTATCATTAGGGATTTCTCACACATAACGTCATCTAATGCAAATTAATCTAATATAAGTTTGTACTATTGGATAATGTCAAGTGCTATATATCTGCATATTTTAAACAAAAATCATTGTAACTTAGAAACAAACATGACGATTACACAAATGTATGTTCCCGCATAAGATTCAAACACAGGACTTCAGCACATTATTACATAAATACATGTGAGTTCTGTTTCTGGGGTGAATCTGAGCATAAAATTATGTATTGTAATGTAAGTTTAGTCAATTATTTTTTTTATTATACGGATTTTACAAACAGTAGCAAATTTATTCATAAAACGCTACCAAATTAAGAGTGGAAAAAAAATTTTCAAAAGGCTCCAAAGAAATTTCTACTTTGCCTAACATACCGTGGCAAATTGGGAATAACAGTTTAGAAGGAACAGTTCGTTAAGAACAAACTGCCAGAGTAAACGATCTCAGTGACAGGACCCAAAATAAAATTTGCTAAGGAAAATCTATTTTTATTAAAATTTTGTACTGCGAAGAAAATCTTTTGAGTAATGACGCATTCTCTTTTATTGTGCAACAAAATATTGTCGATTGCGTTCCCAAATGGAATTGCCGTGTTTCTTACGAATGTCTTTGAATATGAATGTATTGTATAATATAGTGTTACATCTATTTTTATTTATAGTTCTATTTTGCTTATTACCTTCGAAAGTTAAGACCGAAGTACAGTTTCACTAAAGCCATGTGTCATTTAGATTTCTAGCTCTGTATTATTGCATTCTTTATCAGAAGTTTATCTCCTAATATTTTTGACTGATTTTATTAAAGTGTATTAGAATAGATAACCCAGCTTATCGTCCAAAAAATCTTTCTAAATTATGATTTGATTGTTATGAGATGTTGGCATATCTTTCAAGTGACACTTGCATTTTAACGATCCGTAGTAAACGTAAATTCTTCTAATTTAACTATGTCTGTCCAAACTTCTTTTTCTGCTGAGTCTCTTGTATTAAAATGCTTTTTATTTTACGTGGATATAATATAACAATAACAAACACAAGGACAAAGTGGTAAAACAAAACCTAAAATATGATGGTTAAGGGTACCTCCCGTGTACACAACAAAGTGGGGAGGCTATTTTTATGTGCTACATTAATGCCATGGTGAGGTGTCGACCATTTTTCAGAAAAAATGTGGTTGTGCGGAACATTCTTTCAATAATATAAGAGCCGTTTTTGGAACGATGCTTTTCGTGCGAATTGTAAATGACTACCTCGGATTTGATTACCTGGATGGTTCAAATATTTGCTTGATTCACATTTTTTATTTCGGAGTTTGGGTGTTTTCTAATAATATGTGTGTATATGGATATAAATATCTATCAGTCGTCTAGATTCCATAGCACAAGCTTATAAGCCTAATTTGAGTTAGATAAAACATTATGAAACTCAAATTAATAAGCTTGTACACAACAGTGTAAGAATGTCCACAAATATTTATTTAGTTAACGGAGGACATTTTTTTAAAAATAAAATAATCTTTATAATTTTAGTTTTACTGAAAAATCTTAAGATTTACCGCAGTTTTGTCTAAATCACAGAGCAACGCGCGCCTCTACAAGGTCTAAAGTGACATAATACGTCTTATTCCATCTAAAAATAGGTGCTCATAATGTTTTGTGTCTATGTTCAAGTATCACAGAAAACCCAGTAGTACAAATTTTTAATACATAGAACTGTTCGTATTCGTGCTACACGTTATGTCATATACCAGCCTTGATCTAACTAAAATCACACGGTTTTTTTTTTGTCTAACGTGAGGGAAAATCCTCATGGATGTTATGCCGGACTCCTACCGACTAAAAAACCTCACGTCCCGCCCAACAGCCTGTGGTTGGGAGCCCCGGGGGCCCTCGGAAGGATGTCCCAGAACAAAATCACACGGTTTCTACCTATCCATATAGCTAGGGCGGGGCACTCCGAGTAAGTCCTAGGGAGGATGTTCGGTAGGACAGGAATAAAATTTGAATTGCTCTCTACCAAGCTCCTAGATAGGTATATTCGAGGAGCTCGGTAGAGAGCAATTCAAATTTTCATTATAACACAATTTTCTCGTGGACGAAGTCGCGGGCAACAGCTAGTATACAATGAACATAAAAGGAAATTTATTCCAGATAAGTACGGTTTTCAGGTGCTTTTCTAGTTTATAAGTCAGCCAACTGAAAAAATATAAAGTTTTTGACTTAAAAGATACCACTGAAATGAAACTCTAAATTTGTTTTAAATGGCTCATCACGCAATTGGTGACCGTCTTTTATTTTTTGTATAAATCATTTCAGTAGTTTTCTACTCGCCGTAGGTATCTTACTAATATTATAAATGCGAAAGTTTGTGAATGTGGATGTTTGTTACTCTTTCACGCTCTAACGGCTGAACAGATCTTTCTGAAATTTGGAACATTGATAGATTATAGTCGGGAATAACACATAGGCTACTTTTTATCCCGGGAATAAGTTCCCACGGGAAGAATTTTTTGCGGGCGAAGCTGCGGTCATCGGCAAGTATAAAATGCTATATTCAGCAAGATAAATGATAACATTGATAAAACTTGATCATGCTATTGATAAAAAATTGTACCTATGTAATCAGTTCGATATAATATAAGTAGAGTACAATAATAGGATATGGCTGTAGTTTTCACTTTACAACTTATTTGTGCTAAGATTGACCTACTTCGAAGATTTAGCTGAATGCGATAGCCATTTGGCTCTCGAGGTTGAACGTAGAGATATTTAGGACATTTGCATGCCAATACGATCGGAAGCAAATCTAACAATGAAACTTTAGGTTTGTTGTAAGTTTAAAGTCATTAGTTACTCAATGATGAGAGCAGAAACCATCTTAAGTAGACCTATTGAAATAAGCAGTCACGCGAATAACTTTCAACTTTGGCTCGATTTTTTAGGAGAGGTTACGGGTCAAACTATAGTTTTGGTTATTAATAGTCTCTAAGTCAATAATTTTGTGAATTTTCAGTCACACAGTACACTGTTTAGTATTCAAACAGCACACTGCACCGGTGGTCGACGAGCACAACTGGCCTTTATTATACTAACCACTTTTATGAAATAAAATTATATGAACAGCGCTTCAGTGTAAATAGTGCCTTTGTACATTTATGAACGTGTAGTTTTTAATAATGAAGTTTTGTTTTGAACATACTCATGTAATGTTTTAACATGTGGTCATATTTTTGTAACATACACAAACTAGTTACCTACCCTGAATGTGAACGTGTTGTTTAATAATGCAAAGTGATAGAATTTGTGTCTTTGCATATATATTGTACCTAATGAAACGGTAAACATCATTGTTTAAACAACAATGATTCAAATTCAATCTTTAAAATACCACAGAAGTATATCGAATTAAAAGTAAGAAATAAACAGCTGAGCAAAAATTATCACTTGCTTAAAAATAAAAACAAACTATCGATCATAAATAGCATCAAGTATAATCACAAGTTCAATGCACTTACTCTTTTAATTAACTAGCACATAATCAACTCTTCACTTCAAGATGAAGCAAATAAAAAACAGATTAAAAGAGACATCAACAAACCAAGACTTCAACTTAACCAGATTGAACAATTTATACAAACGACAACTATCTTAAAGTCAAGTTTGCAACTCGACTTACTTTTAACGAGGCAAGATGAATATATTTCAAGAATGTACAGACACTTCTCATCTGCGGCTGCTTCTGAATAATGGACCGCATTAATAAACAGGAACGGTTCCCGCAAAGATGAAGTAAGACATAAACGGGTATAATTAATTTCTATAATAAGTATGTATGCCACTGCGACAGAAACTATCACTTTGGATTGAGTAGGATTGTTGTTTGCGACATTTGAAAATGTTTCTTCGCTTACCCATCTCAGCTGTCTTAGTTTATAGGCTATGTATAAAGTTTTATAAACGATGTTGACTGTGCTTAGTGCGTCATAGTGATGAGATCTCGTATGTTCATTATTCAAAATGCCAGTTAGTCTATACTACTAGGCACTGTAAACGCTATCCATTAGCGATGTATAACTATTTATCATTCAGTAACACGTCACTCACAAAGTCAAAGGGAGGACCATTAATTTAGCTTTGGCTTCTATGAATGAGGTCTTCGTTTTCTTGACTATGTGTTAGCTTACTTTCATGCTAAGTTAGTCAGGCGTTGTAGTTATGTTACAAAGTTATTTTGTTTAATACTTTTACTTGGTGTTTCTTCAGCTTTATATTATTGAAAAAAAAGGGGATTATCAAGACGATTTTTCTTACGTGTGAAAATTCATTATGGATGCTATGCCGGACTCTTACCAACTAAAAACCAACACGTTCCTTGCCTACTGCCTACAGTTGGGAGCCCTGGTAAGCCTTTAGAAGGATATCCCCAGAATGCTGGGGTTCAATACTCGGACCATTTTTATTTCTTATATATTTTAATGACCTACCCTTTTACGTGAGGGACAACAACAGGATTGTTTTGTTTGCAGATGATACTTCTTTGATTTTCAAAGTTAAAAGACAAATAGATAACTATGACGATGTCAACAACGCAATCTTGAAAGTGGTTCATTGGTTTAACACTAACAATCTTAGACTGAATGATAATAAAACTAAATGCATAAAATTTACCTTGCCTAATGTAACACAGTCAGAAACCAATGTTCAACTTAATGGTCGGGTGTTGGAACTTGTGGAATCAACGACGTCCCTAGGGTTAACGGTCGATGCTGGTTTAGATTAAGTTCAGCAGCATTTGCTGTACAAAAGATAAGGCACTTGACGGATGTAGATACGGCTAGAATAGTCTATTTCAGTTACTTTCATGTCTTACGTTATTCTACTGTGGGGCAATGCTGCAGACATAGATAAAATTTTTATTTTACTAAAGCGGGCCATAAGAGCTATATATAGATTAGGTCCAAGGGTCTCTCTGCGCGAGAAATTCAAAGAGGTTAAAATTCTTACAGTGGCATCACAATACATTTTTGAGAATCTTATGTACGTACAAAGAAATTTACATAGTTTCGCTAAGTTAAGTGATGGACACAATGTCAACACTAGAAATAAAAGTAACCTTGCTGTTTATCATAGCAGATTGCACAAAATCAGCAATTCTTTCATGGGTAACTGTATACGCTTTTACAACAGGCTACCAGACGAAATTAAAAGTATGTCCCTTAATAAATTTAAAAAGGTTGTAAAAAGAAAATTGTACTGCAGGGGCTACTATACAATTGGTGATTATTTGTTGGATGGAGAAGCCTGGAAATGACCTGCTCTACTGGATTCTCAAAAAATTGTTAAATGCATAGTTTTTAGATTCATTTTGTAAATAGAGCTCTAAAAAGAATAACCCGCTGAGTTTCTTGCCAGTTCTTCTCAGGTGGGTCGCGTTGTGAACTGGTGGTAGATTTTGATTTATATTCTGGACGTTTTACAAGAGCATCTGTAAATGCCTATGTGAAATAAATTTCTTTTTCTTTTCTTTCTTTCTTTCTTTGCTCAACAGTGAATTTTTCATGTCACGCTGTCGTCTGGAAAGGGAAAGGGCTATGCTTGGGGTGTCTCTGAGGGATAGACTCCGAAATGAGATTATCCGACAGAGAACTAAAATGGTCGACATAGCTCGCAGAATAAGAACATTGAATCGTCCTGGGCTGCCGTCGCCGCGCCCGCCCGCTCGGCCACTCTCTACCTCCTCAACTTACAGAGGGACATTCGAGAGTGGTACGATGCGGGCTGTTTTTCAGCTCCTTAGGGAGTACTGGGGGGCCGCCCACCAGGCCCCCCGTGGAGAGTCCTGAAAGAACGGGGCGACCCTTTGCCGGGCCGCAGTGATTTATCTACCGGCCTATCCTACGACCCAATTAAGGTGAGGCGGAAAACCGCGGGGTTTAGTGGGTTGGACAGTTCCTTTCAGAACCGTAAGTCCCACACGAAGTCACCCCACTCCCCCGAAGTGGGGCGGTGAAGTGCCTAAACTTCAGTCCCCGATGATGATGTGGAATACTTTCGCGTGCTTCGCGGCGGAAAACATTCGAAATTATGGGTATCGATATGGCGCACTTTCGCACTAACGTGAGTCGCGTTTCGGTACTTTAGGACTACAGTTCATCGCTATTTTGAACTTCGAAATTCAGTATGACAGTCAAGTGGCAGTGGGCCGGCCATATCTGCAGAAGAACCGACGGCCGATGGAGCAAACGAGTTCTAGAGTGGAGACCGCGTCTCGACAAACGTGGGGTAGGACGTCCACCCGCTAGATGGACCGACGACCTGGTAAAGGGCGCAGGCTGGGACTGGATGCGTAAGGCGCAGGACCATGTATTGTGGCGTAAATTGGGAGAGGCCTACGTCCAGCAGTGGACTGCGATAGGCTCATTTGATTTGATTGAAGACGCTGTCGTCTTGCGCCTTCTACTGTAAGGAGGGTGAGTAGCTCCGCCAATAGTCTAGGGTGAACCCCCCGGCAGTGCCCCTGCCGCAGACTGGAATTCGGGTGGTAGAGTTGTCTCCCCGCTGCCTCTTTCACGAGCATGACCTACTCGCAGAAAGACGCCGTGGTGTCCCACTTACTCCCACTGGAGATCATAGCTCGCACCATGGTTTCCAGCGAGAGAATGTCTACGTCTAGACCTGCCACAAGGACCTGGCGCTGTTGCGCCCACACTGTGTTCTCCACCAACGTATGAAACGCTGTGTCCTCGCTGCGTTCCTTGCAGTGCTGGCACTCAACCGTGGTTTTCCGGAGTATTCGCCATATATATTTACCGAAGCTCCCGTGCCCGGTAAGCATATGTGACAACCGGTAGGAGAGAGCTCCGTGGCTCCTCTCCAGCTACTCGTCCATGACCGGTCTGATCACCCCGAATTGTTGCGTATCTCCTTGGTTACTCAAGTCACACTTTCCATGTCTCAACGGTTTCCTGGTAGAGTTGGGACCGCCGAGCTTCGATTTCTCGAGGCGCAGACCTGCGGAGTTCATCATGGACAAAATCATGACATGTGAACTCTACATTAACATTAACAACTATTATCCTTTATTAGATATTAACATAAGCAATTTTAATCCTTATAGCATAGTTATTAAAACATAACGGCTATAAAAGTTACTAAATTATGGTCGGTAATAACCCTACCCCAATTTGTATAGTTTTATGTCCTTGTTCGTAAAAAAGTAATTTGTGCATTGCAGTAGTAATTTTATAATTAAACCATCAAGTTATAAGCGTGGATTTCTTTTTCATTTAAATTATAATAAACTAGCGGACGTCACTGTTGTTCTAGTTCCCGTGGGAATACGGGACTAAAATGTTAGGCTATGTTGCTCTTAAAACTGACAACCGATAGTGTGGAAAGATCTTCAAGTAGCGACCGTGCATCGGAAAATGCCCTTTTGAGCGAAGTACCTAAATTGCACGATGCTTATGAAGCAAATTGCCTAAATATAGATTAGAATATAGATTAAAAAAAAACTACCAACTCGATCTCGTTCAAACCAATTTTCGTTGGTAGATTTTATAACAATGTATATATTTTTTTTAGATTTATCTTTCTCTTAGTTTAGAAGTTAGAGGGGGGGGGGGGGGACACACATTTTTCCCACTTTGGAAAGGTCTCTTGTGCAAACTATTCACTTCAGAAAAAAAAATGTTAGAAACCTCAATAGCATTTTTGAAGACCTATCTATAGATACTCCACACGTATGGATTTGATGAGAAAAACATTTTTGAGTTGTAGTTCTGAGTATGGGAACCCCCAAAATTAACTGCTTTTTTTCTAGTTTTATATAAAAATCTTGATGCGGTTCACAGAATACATCTACTTACCAAGTTTTAACAGCATACGCCTTATGGTTTCGGAGAAAAGTAGCTGTGACACACAGACGGGCAGACAGTTAGACAGACAGACATGACGAATCTATAAGGGTTCCGTTTTTGCCATTTGGCTACGGAACCCTAAAAATGCCGTGAGCCTGCTGGATAAAGGCGGTGCAAAACCAAACATCATGGTGATATTTGCAGTAAGCCTTTGTCCTAAGGTGGGCCTCTATTCAGCTAATATTATGATGATATTGACTACCGTATCAAATAAATTAACTCCTTATGTTGACAAAATGTCTTAGGTCCATCATCATGAATATTTGGTTTAAAAATTTATTGAAATTTAATAACATTATTAAAATTTTACTACTGCAAACTAGCGAGGACTTATTATCACCGTGTTATGCGTAATAAGACAAGTAGAAGTGATCAGATAAAACAAGGCTTCGCGATTCAATGAAAACATGATACATGATATACAAATATATAATATTTTATAAATAAAGTTGCATAGATGCTCTCAAGCAGATACCAATCTTCATAACAAAGTAGCTTTGAGTTCGTGCCAGAAAAGTTGGGTTGGTGGTCGTGGACTGCGGGCGGGCGGTGGCTGGCGTAAGTAATTCATAGTTCTCAATCTGTTACTTTGAGCACTGAATGTAGGTCAATTAATAAAGCAGTCTGAATCAGTTCCATACCACACAGCGTTCAAAGGATATACTAGATATTCAGAATGGTTAAATAGAGGCTATTATCTTAATACGTTACAACTAAAGAAAATTATAATAAAAATACTTATGAAATATGTAATGGTATTCTATTTTTTGTTTTATAAAAAGGTGCCATTTAATATACAATCAATACACAAAAAATATTTATGATGGTTTTGCCACTTGTCACACCTTTAATTAGTTAAGTGATTCGTCCACAGACGCCACTCAAGCTGAAAGGTGAAATATACAAATCGATTATAAGATCTGTCGTACTTTATGGTATAAAATTTTGAGCCATGAAGGAAGTGGAGGAACATAAGGTGCATGTAGCAGAAATGAGAATGTTAAGGTGATTATGTGTTGTGACTAAAATGAACAAAAAACTAAATGAGTAAACTGTCTGTCTTTGTATGGGTATGTGATGAGAAAAGATGAAAGACATGTAAACAAAAACTAGAGGAAAACCAAAGAAAAGATAAATAAATAAATAAATATTTTTTGGACATTCTCAAGATGGATTGTGTAAAGAATGAGATGACGAGTGATAGGGAAGAATGGGATGGAAGAAGAAGAGGTATTGCGCTGCCCCGAATAAATTGAGATAAAGGAATGACGCTGAAGCACTGCTCCACCTGCGATGTGAAGTTTTCTCCTACCCGTTTTCTACACGAACTTGTATCTAGGCACTCCACATACTGATGGAGTGCACGGCGTGGGCACAACAGCGCCAGGTCCTCGTGGCTGGTCTGGACGTGGACTCTCTTTCGCTGGAGACCATGGTGCAAGCCATGATCTCCAGCGGGAATAAATGGGACTGCGCTGCTCGCATGTCATGCTTGACAGTCGGCGGCGAGGGCGCCGCCGAAGTGTCTTCGCCCAAGACTATCGGCCTCCATGACCGCAGGCTTGGGGAGAAGCAGGCCCTAGACGACAGCGTGACGTTAGAGATTCACGCACACCCCCCTTAAGAAGCGGGAAAACACCCGTAAGCCCCAAAGACGCGGGAGCACTCAAACCCCCCCCCCCTAGGTGAGGCCACGGTGGTTGCCGTAGGTCTGTTGGGAGTCCTGGGGTATCCTTCCGAGGGCTAACCCGGGGCTGATAACCGTAGGCTGTTGGGCAGGATACGCGAGGTTTTTTAGTGGGCAAAAGTCCGGCATGGCATCCATAAGAATTTTTCTCACGAAAAACAAAAAAAGGCAACGAAAAAATTAATTAAAAATAATCTTGAGCTGGTTCTATATTTTATAAAAAGTTTAAAACGTTTAAAACATATACAAACAAACTTACCATTTTTATCTAGATCTATAGAATCCTGAGATGAGATAATCCTGTTGAATAATAAAAGTACTGCTGAGAACACTCACAGGCTTCCTCTGACAGTTATATAACTGTTTAATTTAATTAAAAGGAAATGAAATGAAAATATGTTTTCTCATGCTTTGATAGAATAAAGAAAGCTGTCTTCAGATATCTCATCTACCCAAAATAACACAGCGCTCATTTTTTTCCGTTTAATAATAGGTTACGAAAACAATTAAGTATTTTCCTCCTTATCGATTTCATTATGTATTTTTTTTTTTTTCTTACTTCTGAAGTTTATAATAATATTATCAACCAGTAAGATAAATTTTAATACCACTTTATTATAATCCGAAGATGTAATTTTACATTTTTTAGAGTTCTCATAGGTATAGGTACTGTGTTAAAAGAACAGTAGCCGATAATTTTTGTGATTACCCATCAGTGATTAGTTAAGTGTAACAAATGCGATCAAAAGAACATAAAGAACATCTCATAATTTTGTCAAACATACATCAAATAATAATTGGAATTATACGTACACCGACAGAGCTCAACCAACAATAAATTCGTACTAAATAGACCTAACAAAATAGACGCACTATTCCGTTAGGTCTTTTCAGTATTAATTAATAAAATAATAAAATAAAATAAAATAAAATAAAATTTATTCCCTTTGAAATTTTTAAAAAAATTATTTAGGTTTGTCAAAATTTTTGTGACTCTACCGGGGGTTCGGAAATACTACAGACTGAGAAGAACACCCCAAGAAACTCAGTCTGGTCCCTACTCTTCTAGTATCTTAGTATCTAATACAGTTTTTTTTAATGTAGAAAGGAGCAATTCGTGTCACTGCCAGGCAGCCTTGTCTTCTAGAAAGTCTTTAATGCTATAATAAGCTTTCTGGCACAATTTAAGTTTTATTAGTTTTTTAAATTTATTAACTGACAAACCTGTTATGGCTGTCGGCAATGTATTAAGTGTAGAGTAGAGCAATATTGACTTAAAAGATATCTATCTCTTAATACTATAACCGCCGTATCCGCGGCACCACCCATCCTGCTGTAAACTATCAGACAAGTTATTCAATATTTAATACTTTAACGTAAAGTTTCTTATAAAATAACTGGCTGGCTTGTTTCTCGAAGTAAACCGTTGTTATCTGGCCAATCTGTTGCTGAATATTCCAATTTATGCAAATTAATATATAGGAGACGGACAAGACCAATGTAGCCTGGAGCTAAGCAAGCGGTGACCTAATTGAAGTGGCTCTCTGAAATACGAGTTATGCAGTCATAGCTGTTTTGATCTGTTTTGTGTTAGTTTGTTCTCTATTATGCGGACCAGACATCTTTAGCCTGCATCACAGAGCAACGTGACACCTATATAGGACGCGTTGCTCTATAGCCACCACAGAGAGACCAGTAATTGTAGAATGAACCGAATGCCTACTTTTTCTCGATCTAAATTATATAGTTTTGCTTGGTATTATATAGATAGCGTTAACTACCTTCATGATCTTTATGTTTGTTTAATTTTAAGTAGCTACTACCGGCAGCTTGGCCCGCTTGAAATTTTGTTTCCGTTCCTGCTTCCCATGGGAGCTTATTCCCAAGATAAAAAGCCCATGTTTTATTCCAGACTTTGATCTATCCTTATACCAATCAGAAAATTGAAAGAGTCACAAACATTTACACTTTAAAAAAAAATTGTAAGAAGTAAGGTTTTACACGTAAAAACATAACCGCTAATTGTAGATGTTTAGAATACTTTTGATCTAAGTTGGTTCGGTTTCCTTTAGCATTTTACATTACGGCTAGTCCTAATCTGATGAGGGTTTGTACAAGCATTTCTGTGCTTCGAAAGTCGAAATGTATTGTATTTATTAAATCCGTAAGTACTGGCTGCCAATAACATAGTACTCATTAAGCCAATTCGAGTTGTAGTGCCGGTTTGCATTTTTGTGATTTCAACAGCAGGTTTCTACAGCGGCAACTTGCATCTGTTCATTTCAATGCAGCTATGTATAGGTTTAGTAGCTATTGCATATAATAATATTATGTCTCTACTTATTGTGCATATTAGCCTCATTACGGATTTCAAAGTAATTATCACTTCGACTTACTAACTCACAAGTTGCTCCAAAACCTCAGTTTACCATGTCATTATTTCAGTAGTTTTCTTTCTACAGAAAAGTACGAGTGAACTCCAACCTAGTTATTTTAATTTAATTTTCACCTTTACAGCAAAAGACAGTGACGTGAAAATGAGCTCTAATTACTGTTACCATTATGCGGCCCCGACTACTAAATAAGAAAATATAGGGGAAAGCCGTGGTAACACCTCATTACTCACAACGGCGGTTATTCATCAAAATATTTAATATCTTGGCTATAAAATTTAAGATAGTCCATGCATAGCGCCTTTTAGACCAAACTATGATAAGTTGAACTTGTGCTTTGAGATCTAGATCATTATACAATGCTCTACAGGTATTTTTGTTCCGGGAATCGACCTTGAGATCACATCAATGACAGTCGATATTGTCTCTGTGCCACAAGGCAATATGCTCGGGTATAAGATGTAATAAATAAATTATTTATGTACATAACGTCTTTATTCCTGCAATAAAATAGTAATCTATCAACTACGATACAACACAAAGGAATCAGTTCTACGGAACGGACAAACTAAATAGTGTGCCAAGAGAATTTTCTTTTCTAAATGAAAAAATGGAGCTCAATTTATTTAGCTTTGTCGTAAGGCTGCATTTAAATAGCGCTATTATTTTTTGTCCAGCCCATTCATTAGTCACGATACGTTCACGACGAGGGTTTGTGGTACCTACTTTTTGCTTTCGATCATTATCATCGCTTATTTACTCATTAATTTATCACTGTCCACCAAATTATCTTGTTCGTAGGGATCAATGACCTTAATTTGTAAGTACTGCGCTGTTGGGGTGAATTAACGGTTTCATTATTTTTGTAGAATCATTAGTGGTAGCTTCTCTCTTAAATTTGGTTCTATATATTTAAAACTTTATTTGAAATTGACATCATTGCAGCTTATTTGTTGTATTCAGCAATAAACACGAATCGATATTTATTTTTATAATAATCATAACGAGGAATTCTTGAAGACAAGATGATACAGATTTGAGGACCAGCCTCTTGACTTGTGGTGCTTTGACCATTGAAACGCATAAAATCGACTGCTTGTTAGTTTTTTTGTGCTATATCATTGGTCAGGGAGAGTAGAGATACGCAAGTATATAAAAATACCACAGAGCTAGCTATGCTGGAGGGTTGTGAGTGGGCGCGCGTGGCTGGATCACGATTTGCTCTCCACCCGAAGTAGAGCCTCTTGTGGGGGTAGATATAAACAAGTGCAGGGAACCAATTAGTAGATAGAGCTTACACACAAGCTTTCGTAGACACTTACTTATATTCAAGGACTCCTCGGTACCTCAAAGTTTTATTTTAAGTGTGTCTTTAGTAGATTTTACTTCTAATTCTTCGTCTTCTAATACTACTGCAGGACTTGAAAATTTGAGCAGCTTGGAGATGGTACCTAATTAAAATTTGAAATAGTTTTACTTTCGGCATTATTGAGAACGACTGCCGTCTAACATTCTATATTGACACCTACTTTGTGTAAGGTTTTGGTTGTTGGCGTTCTTTTTCATTAGGTATTAGAAGTAATAGTGATATGGTATTCTTTTTGCATCCTAAAACCCATGGATGTCTCCAAAACTCTTTTCGTACGATTTCTCCATATTTTAACCACAAAACAATAAGGTACAGAATGCAATCTCATGTATGTACCTACGGCTACGCACACTCGCGCACAAACTAGTATCAAAATTACTATGAAAATCCTTTGACCTCATGTCCGTGAAATCCAGTGAGCGTTGTCTATGTGTGCGTAGCACGAGCGTACTTTGTACAGTCAGCTACAGAGAAAAGGATACAGGGCCGCCCTGTGTAAGCATTGACTTTTTTCAAAAACTCTTTCATATATTTTTATGAAATTTGCTATGGTTATTAAATTTGTGTAATTCTATATCTATACATAATCTCATAAAAATATATTTAAGATTTTCCGAGAAAATTCAATCCTTAAAGGGCGGTCCTGTTTACTTTTCTGACATTATTATTTGGTGTACTCTCTGTCAGCAGGAGTAGGCACTGAGCACCTGCATCCGCTTGACTTATGATAAAGGCGTAAACTATAATTATACCTATCAGTAATTATTATAAACCGCATCCAGTAAACTTCATAATCATCGTAACAGGGTCTGCTGAAGTAAATACAAACCGAGTAGCGAATGCAGTTCAAACGTTATCTAACTATGCACATACTGAACCGACGAGCCATCCGATCGGTTTTACATTTCAACGTATTATCTGCATCGCTTATATAATAGAATTGCAAATTTAAACCCTTTATAAGCGCTCTGCATTCGGGAACACAAATTCGCTTTTAAGTTCATTTGCATTTCACTGTCACAGTTTTGGTGACTTCCAATTACCTATCTGTAGTCTTAGTTAAGCCGACTATTTCAGTACAAATATTAACAATTCAATCTAAAAGTACATGGTTTGGCACATTGTGTTTTCTCAAAGACAAAGCGGGAAAATTTTCTCAGTTATCAATGCGACTAGAAGTGACTTGACTTAAAATCCTATGTCCCCTAGATGGGGCAGAGGGCGTCCACAGTGATCTTCCATCGCGTTCGGTCTTGGGCTTCCCGTTTCATCTCACTCCAGGTCTTTCCAACGTTCTTCGCTTCGTCTGCCACTGTGCGCTTCCAAGTTTGTTTGGGACGGCCACGCTTGCGCTTTCATTGAGGGTTCCAATCCAGCGCCTGTTTTGGGATGTGATCGGAACCTCTTCGGAGGGTGTGGCCAATCCAGTTCCACTTGCGACGCTTTTTTTTTTTTTTTTTTTTTTATACCACTAAGGTGGCAGACAAGCATACGGCCCACCAGAAGGACCGGTGGTCACCGCAGCCTATGAACGTTTGCAACACCAGAGGTGCCACACTCGCGCTGCCGACCCTGTAAAAACCTTCTAAGACCCCTTTTGAAGAACCCCATACTGTAGGCGTTTGGGAAAACCGAGGCAGGGAGGTCATTCCACAACCTAAGCGTGCGCGGAAGAAAACACCTATCGGATCTAACCGTGCTGGAACGCACCGGACGCAGAGTGTGAGGATGAACTCCCTGTCTGTGGCGAGCGGTGCGATGATAGAACGTAGCCGTGGGCATCATATCAAACAATTCCTCAGAGCACATACCATTGTACAGGCGGTAGAACACGCATAAGGAGGCAAAGTCTCTCCTGTCGCGAAGAGGTTCCACACCAGCTGTAAGTACAGGATCGTTGACAATTCTTACAGCTCGTCTTTGCACCGAGCCAAATGGACGAAGCTGATATTCAGGTGCTCCCGCCCAGAGGTGACAGCAGTACTCCATATGCGGCCGCACTTGCGACTTATAGAGAAGCAGTGTTTGCGCCGCAGTGAAGTACCGCCGCGCCCTGTTGAGCACACCTAGCTTCTTGGACGCCAGCTTAGCCTTGTCCTCCAAATGACTACGGAACTGAACGTCACTGGAGATGTCAACGCCAAGGATCCCTATACTTTTGGAGATGGAAAGCGATGTGCCCTGAAATTGCGGCGCTACAGTAATTGGGGTTTGCTTAGCGGTGAAAAAACACGCTTGTGTCTTGGAAGGGTTGAACTGGACAAGATTTTGTCCACCCCAATCGGACACTCTAGTAAGAGTAGCCTCGATTTCAGACACAAGCTGTTCACGATTTTCCTCTACTGTGTCCCGAGAGATACCGGGGCGGCCCGTGTAACAAGTGTCCCCCGTACTGTCGTCCGCATAACAATGAATGCCATCAATAGACAACATGTCATTGATATGCAGCAGAAACAGAGTAGGGGACAACACTGAGCCTTGCGGTACTCCAGCGTTTATGGCCATGCAGTCTGAACAGCTGCCGTCAACGACGGCCCTGATGCTTCTACCGGCCAAGAAGCTAGACACCCATCCGCATAATCTCTCAGGTAGTCCATATGAGGGCAATTTCGTAAGTAGACCACGGTGCCAGACCCGGTCAAAGGCTTTAGAGATGTCGAGGCTCACTGCTAGAGCCTCACCCTTACTCTCGATAGCCGCCGCCCATCGGTGTGTTAGGTACACAAGAAGATCGCCCGTCGAGCGACCGTGACGGAAACCGTACTGCCGGTCGCTGAGCAGGTCGTGTTCCTCAAGGTACCCCAGGAGCTGTGTATTAATTACACGCTCCATCACCTTGAATAAAAGGGAGGTGACGGCTATAGGCCTGTAATTGGCCGGGTCGGTCCTGTCACCCTTCTTGGGTACAGGATGTACATACGCGATCTTCCACGACGCCGGGACTTGTTGCATGGAATAGGAAAGTGTGAAAAGACGTGTAAGTACCGGACACAACTCTGGACCACAATGCTTTAGTACCACCGCGGGAATGCCGTCTGGCCCACTCGACTTATGAACGTCCAGGGATTGAAGCTCCCGCCGGACATTCCGCTGTGTAAATTTAACTTCCGGCATGGAAGTGCCACAACTCGGAATGCCCGGCGGTAAAGCACCCCCGTCGCTCATGGTCGAGTTAGAGGCAAAGAGATTACCCAAAAGGTCGGCTTTCTCCTTGGCACTCTGGGCCAAACTACCGTCGGGTTTAAGCAAGGGTGGTAATCCTGACCGACAGAAGTTTCCCTCGGCAGCTTTGGCAAGCGACCAAAATTCACGACTTCCTGAAGGGTAGCCTGCTAGCCGTTCGCCAATTCTGCCGACGAAATCGAACTTGGCCTTGACAATTGCTCTTTTACTGGACCTCGAGGCGGCATTTAATTTGCGTTTTACCTCAGAGATGTTTGGATCTGAATTTGCACGAGCCGTGGTCCAAGCTCTGTAGGCAGATTCTTTCTGCATTAGAGCTTCTCTGCAGAGCCGATTGAACCACGGTCGCTTTTTTGCACCTACAGGGATCCAGCGGTTGGGAATGTAGCATTCCATACCCTCCAAGATCCCCTCAGCGACTGCTATAGCACAAGAATCCAGATCCTCTGAGACAAAACAAAGCCGCCACCACGGGTACGACGCATAGAACTCTCGCAGTCCATCCCAGTCTGCTGACTTGTAGTGCCACACATGTCGCCACTCCTTGGGCCGAGGTGGTTCAGGCCTTGCGAGAGGCACATGCGTCCGAACGACACAGTGGTCCGACGATCCTAGCGGAGCATCCACTGAAACGTTGTATCCGTCCGGACGCGTTGTCAGCAGGAGGTCCAGCAATGCACTATGCTCGTTCTCCCTGTCTGGTATCCTTGTATGGGATTTAACCAGCTGGGAGAACCCATAGGTCAAGGCAAATTCGTGAGCAGCTTTTCCCGCAAAGTCGGTGGTCCGGGAGCCCAACCAGTCAACATGGTGACCGTTGAAATCTCCCAAAATCACTATCTCCGCGGAGGGACACTGCTCAATCACCCTGTCAGTCGACTGCTGCAGGTGGTCATAAAGGCGAACTGTGTCCGTGTTACCGCTGTGAGACCTGTACACGCACGCGTAGATCCGGGTGTGGCCCCCGTGATCCACGCGCGCCCATAACGTAGACAGGTCCCTGTCTTCGAGACTTGTAAGACGGCGACAGCAGACATCATCCCGGACGTACATACACACCCCGGCTTTCCGCCTGAAGTGGTACTCCAGCTTGTAGCCAGGGTACATTAAGTCAGATGCATCTTCCGGGCATGAGATCTGCGTCTCCGTCAAGAAAAAAAGGGTCGGCTTCGCAGTTTCAAGATGGTGGTGGACTCCGTTGATGTTCGCGCGCATGCCTCTGATGTTGCAAAAGTCCACTTGAAGTGTGGACGCCGTTGCCGCTGTGGAAACCCTTTTATTTTTCCTTTTTGCTGCCATGGTTGTTTTTTTTGCCAGCCTGCGGGCGGTCAGCGGTCAACCGTTTCACCGGGTCTCCCTGACCGCCGTACCAATACTCCGCGCCTCTATCCGCCAATGGAGCCAGGTAAGCCTCTGGTCTCACCGTCACCGACACAAAGTCACCCCAATGAGCTCTGGATCCCTGCTAACCGACGGAGAACATAACCCAACCGGAGTCAGGTTACTATTACCGCGGTCTTCTGCAGGGCGGAGGTACTGCCCCAGGCGGGCTGCTCAACGAACGGAGTACCGTTATGCCCTTCCTCCTACTGTGGGCTTTTTCGTTAATCCCTAAGATATTGAATCTTAGGGATCTCATTGAAAAAGCCACTACTGTACCCTCAGGGTGTAACGTTAGCTCCATGAGAAGTAACGCATATCCCCTAAACCCCGAGGGGGAAAATATAATGTATGCTTTATCTGCAGGGCGATCGGGTGTTCGTGGCAGCGCTCCAAGAGCTCTTCGTTGGAGATTTTCTCGGGCCAGTATATGCCGAGAATGCGACGCAAACAGGTGTTAATGAAGACCTGGAGCTGGCACGAGATGATCTTGGTCACCTTCCACGTTTCGCACCCATATAGCAGGACGGATTTGACATTGGCCCGGAATATCTTAATTATGACTCGGCGCGTAAGTTTCCGTGACTGCCACACAGGCCGAAGTTGTGCGAAGGTTGCTCGAGCTTTGGCAATGCGTGAAGTGATGTCATCTTCAGTACCTCCAGATTCTGACACGACACTTCCGAAGTAAGTAAATTTGTGGACGCGCTCCACATCCTCTGCACCAATTCGTAATGGCGTGCTGTTATCCACTCCAGATCGCATTTCTTGGGTCTTCCGAGTGTTAATCTTTAGCCCCGTGATGCCCGCCTCTCTACAGAGGTCGTCCAGCAGTTAGATTGCATGTCACGGTGCGTGTGACTCAGCAGACATAGATCATCGGCATAGTCCAAGTCTTCCAAGACGTTGGATAACCCCCACTGTATCCCGCGTCGCTTATTGTGGTGTGTACGATGCATGATCCCGTCAAGGACAACGAGGAATAAGAGAGGCGAGAGCAAGCAGCCTTGTCGAACACCCGCATTCACCTCAATATCATCCGAGATGAGGCCATTGTGAGTGACCTTACAGGAGTATTTCCTGTAAATGGCCTTCAGCAGGTTGGTTATCTTCGTCGGGACACCAATTTCGGCTAGTCGTGACCAAATATTTGTCCATCTCAAGGTGTCGAAGGCTTTTTCAAAGTCTACAAAGGTAAGGTAAACCTCCCTTTGCCATTCTGATGCCTGTTCAAGGATGATGCGCAATGTGTTTATTTGATCCGTACATGAACGGTTCGGGCGGAAGCCAGCTTGTTCTCTGCGCAAAAGAGGTTCGACGGCCCCCGACAAACGGTCCAAGATAATCTTGCAGAAAACCTTAGACGGTACCGAGAGCAAAGTGATACCTCTCCAATTGCTACACTGGCTTAGGTCCCCTTTCTTAGGCACAGTTATAAGTAACCCTTTATTCCATTCGTCCGGAAGCTCCTCACTCGTCCAGATTTTATTAATTAAAGGTGTCAGGACCTCCACCGCTGCAGTTACGTCGGCTTTTAGCATTTCCGCGGTTATGAGGACAAGACCCGGAGCTTTGCCAGTTTTTAGCGAGAGAACTGCTTTTTCTACCTCGTCGTGTGTAGGTGGATCCACGTTGATATCAAGTTGCCTTGGTGGTAAAGGTGTACCCTGGGATTCATCAGGCGTGGTTGATGCTGTTGTGCGGAAGACCTCCGTAAAGTGTTCACGCCAGCGTTGAAGTTGCCCTTCTGATGTCAAGATTAGCTGTCCCTCTTTGGACTTTAGAGGCTTTTTACATTGACTGCGTTTCCCTGACAAGATTTTTGTGGCCTTGTACAGTTCCCTTAGGTTACCGGAATTGGCAGCGAGCTGGGCGTTATCAGCAATACCATCAGCCCAGACCCTTCTATCTTTCCGCGTGCTGCGATAGATTTTCTTCCGTATCTGACGGTACTGCTGTCTGAGGTCGGCCTGTAATGGCTGTTCATGGGTTCCCAGTAGCCTTAAATGAAGTTCTCTGCGGTCGTTAATGAGCTTCCATGTAGTTTGCGACATCCAGTCTTCGCAATCGTGTGTGATGTGTCCCAAAACAATGGAGCTGGTCTCTGTGTACTAGAAGTAATGTTACTTTATAATTACTTTTGTTTTGTAAGCTTACAGCCACGACAACCAGTTTACACGTTAATCAATGAATTTAGTTGTAAGATTTTTGTGACAATTAAGATGTTCTTTTTAAATTCGATGCTGTCCGATACTAAAAGCTGTATTATCAAAAGGCTTTATTGAAAAATTTGCTTTGACTTTTAACCATCGACTCAACAATATTGAGTTTCTTTCCATTAACGGTTGATTTTAGTTAAGTTTGCACTGTGCGATAGATCTTATTGCTTAAGTTTCTGCTCATTAATTGTATTGTTAATGTTTTAAAGAAAATATTTAATAAATAATAGTAGGGGTATTTTATAATAAAAACTAAATGAATGTGTTTTGAGCTATCTGTATTTAGTCTGAGAGTTTTAAAATTTGAAAATTCACAGTAATTTAGTTTTTATTATAAAATACCCCGAGTTATTAAATAATATCTTTAAAACAGAAATTCTTCCACTTCAAAGTAAAACATTACACAAAAACATTTTTGTAAGCAACTCTTCTTCGTTTAAGATTCAGATATAAACGCACAATATAACTTTTTTACAAAATCTGCTCCAAGTTTAAAACACGATTTGAATTCCTGATTTTCCTAAAGGATTGAAATGAAGGAATTTGGGGAAAATTTACATTTGAACGTTGAAGGGGCTGCGGATTACAAGCGCTTATGAAAATTTGTATTCACGTTATGACGGCAGCGAGCATAAAATTGCTAACACTGTGTCCTATTTCAACATAAATTCTGCCATTGACATTTACATAAGAAAAAATATTCTTATTACTCTGTACACGCTGAAGAAAATATTGAGGATATTGAATATTGAATTGTTTATAACGATGAATTTGCGCCTTCTCATCTTTCCGTTACTGTTGGTTGTGCCGGTGCAACCGCCGCTTCTGCTGAAACCCTTAAACGGCAAAAATATTGTAATCTCTCCGGAGATTATGTGTTTGAGCCGTTTGGGGTCGAGACCTTAGGGCCGTGGGGTCCAAGCGCTCACATATTCTTTCCTTAATTAGTAAAGCGTTTGGTCGATACAACTCGTGACAGAAGGCTGGCTTCTATTTGGGAAAAAGATTAAGCATTGCCATTCAACGTGGCAATGCTGCAAGTCTTCTGGGGACGATGCCACATGAGGACTGCGTTGCGGAGAAATTATATGACGCATTTTAGTTTTTCGTTTATTTTAATGGTAGTTTTAACTTATATTTTTTTTATTATTAGTTTAGTTATATTATTTTGTGAATATTTACTTTATCCAAATCTTGAAATAAATATATATACGATGAATGAAATGAAATGTACTTTTTTGGAACCTGATATCACCGTGCAGCTTTTTTAACACGTAACAACTAACGAATAATGTAGTTTTTGGACGTATCGTTCGGTACCTATTTTTAAATTACAGAAAGATCAATAAATTCAAAATCGTAATCAATTGAGAAAGAAGTATAAGATTTGCAGTTTGAGATTTAGAAAATCGTCCTGTTACGTAGGGATCCTAGAAAAAGTCGTAGTTTGTCGTGGTAAAAGATGACAATATGCTTAATGTTGCTATTTTGACCATTCCAAGATAGAGTACCTTGTAATTTAAACAGTGCAAAGTACAGTGAGATGAGTAGAAAAACAGACCCAGGGCTTCGCAACAACGTCTCGCACCCGGAAGTAGTGTTTGGATGGTGATGACTTGAAATGAAAATTAAACTGGTTGACAACAAAGGTTTATGAGTGTGAATAATTGAGCTAAATATTTTAAAAGTTAATATAAATAAATATTTATACTCTATTCTTAACACAAAATTACAAAACCTAAGCTACATTTATGCTGAATCGCACTCAGCCAGCTACGTAAGTGGGGCAATACATTTTGTGACCTTACCCGCATATGAAGCTGATAAATTCTTTACCACACCTGTAAGTGCTAGACCGGATATAGATAAAGAAATTTAATATAGTCGGTTGATTTATGGCATACTATATAGTAAAGTAGCAAAGTGTTTTCTCGCATTTTACCTTTCCGATAGTATTAATATAGTCTTAAGGGTTGTCAAGCTTCTTACGCTAATGCATTTTAGCTTTTTGCATAAGACAGTGTTTCCATACTTAAGAAGGATACGTTAATTTTTAAATATGGATAAATAATTGGTTTCGAGTAGGATTCGAACCTGCGTCTTCTGCAAACCGTGCAGACGCCTTATCCACCCGGCCACCGGCACCTACTCGAAACCAATATATTTTCCATATTTTAAAAATTTATGATCTGTGTTTATGATCAATTGCTTTTCAAAAATAATCTTAAGGATACGTTAAAACTATAGTTTTTGCTATAATTACCATAAGAGTTGTAAAGCCAGCTACACTTGACAATTTTCAGAATAGCACTTGACCACAATCTGGGTCTATCCGTTTAAATAATAATTATGGTAAAAGACTCACTAATGTGGCTACAAACACACCTGATGAAATGTGGACGTGTAGTAACCTACCCCATTAGGGAAATTCATGTTGAAAGTTCTAGAAGTTTAAGTCGGAACAACAACAATTTTATTGTTACAATCGCTTAAACATTAAAATACATGCAGCAAAAACACCTAAACATCACAATAACATGCTATTTTGAATTCTTATTACGTAAAAGCAATCAGGGTTGGCCAACACGCCAGAACTTACGTCAAAAGCTTTGTATTGATTACCATAAAAATTTCTTTACTATTATTTTAATGAGTCACCATGAAAGAAAAAGCGTTTTGAGTAATATTGGAATCAGTTTATGTAGTATAATACTAGTACCAGTACAAATTCTATGGGAGCTCGTAGCTCGTAAAATTTGAGGTATCGTACCATCACTCGAGATCATTTATTTTTCGGGATAAAAAAGTTTTTTACCTTGCTCGCTCGAGATGCAATCAATTTTGCCGTGCGCTGCGTATTATAATTATTAAAAATATCAAGACCAAGCTGTCTGTATGGAACTTAAACCATTTAGCTATTGGACTTTGCTCTACGTGACCCACCGTCTAAGCTAGGGAACAAAAATATCCTAGACTTATGAATAATTTGCTATATTTCATTTTTGTTTCTTAAATAAACAGTTTTTTGGTAGATAGCAATACCCAAGGTACCATCATCTAAATGAGTGGTGTTTTTTTAATGAGCTTAGTGGATTTTAGTTTATTTATATTTTGCCGTTTTTTGGTACGGTGCCTTCTGCGAGTGAATCCGATTCGCACTTGACACATTTTTTATATAAATAAAAAAGAAACAACCATCAAGCCATAATGGGGACCTCAAATAAAAGATAATTATAAAACCTTTCATCTCTAACTACCATAAGTTGATTAGACAATTTTATTGAAAAGGCTTCTATCACGTGGATATTGTAGAGTCCCAGAGGACAATCAAATGGTGTACCTCGACATTCTTATTGTTGATGTTAAGTTTCTATTATGAATAATTTGACTAAAACGCCATCTATTAGCAGTTCTTGGAAACGTCAAGAATTTTTCTTCTTTACCTTGTGGGTGAATATAGGAGGGTGACGGGACGACGGTGTCAATCTGAGAGATGTCAGTTGTCTACGTCTTTTAGCCCATCTCTGTAAAATAGAGTGCAGCTGTTCAAAGTTTGAAATAAAACAAAAATGACAACTTCAATCGGATTACACTTTCACAATAAACGTGTTATAGAGGGGCAGTTCGGTGAGAACGATCTCACGGCTTCTTGTTCTTAATCTTACTAATATTATAAATGCGAAAGTTTGTGAGTGTGGATGTTTGTTACTCTTTCACGCTCGAACCGCTGAACGGATCTGGCTGTAATTTGGAACAGGGATGCAGTATAGTCTGGAATAACACATAGGCTTCTTTTTATCCCGGGAATAAGTTCCCACGGGAAGAACAAATTTTACGCGGGCGAAGCTGCGGACATCAGCTAGTAGATAGATAAATGAGAAAGAAGAAGACTTGAGACTGGCGTATCGCCATTTTTTTACAGATTTTATTTGTATCTATTTTCCTACGGGAGATTGCCAGAATCGTTTATAAACGAAGGGCCAATCATTAAGAGAAGAATAAGATAGACAAATTTGGGACGCGAGCGTAAATTATTTATTTATAATTGATCCCCTCATTGGACTTGAGTCTGGCGTATCGCCATTCTTTTGCTGATTTTATTTGGATCTTTTTTCAAACTGGAGATTGGCGAATGATAAACGGAGGGCCATTTAATTAAAAAGAGAAGAAAAAGATCCTCTTATCAAATCTTCTTTAAAATCTATTTTCATCATACATACAACTGAGTGAACAATCTTGGTGACAGGCATCTCTGTTGGTGAGCAGTCATCTTTCTGTATCGAAATGTTTTTGCAGTACCTGTTTAATGATTGCCTCTGTGGCGCAGTCGGAAGTGATACCGCCTGCGGCGCTGGAGGTCGTGGGTTCGATTCCCATCGGAGACAAATATATGTGTGACCCATAAATGTTTGTCTCAAGAGTCTGGGTGTTTCTATGTATAATATGTATGTATTTAAAAGTATATAAGTATTAATATCCGTGGTCTGATACCCATAACACAAGCAGGTTGTTCCTAGCTTACTTTGGGATCAGATAGCGTGTGTGAAATGTCCGTGAATATTTATTATTTATTTATTTAATGATTGTAAGAAAGCCATTTTATTTTGAAGTATCATAGGTTACCTATGATACTTCAAAATAAAATGGCTTTTTAATGGCGAAAGAATTTTAAATTTGGTTTAGTGCACATAGACATGCAAATAAATCAAGCACACTGAAGCAACTTCCATTCATGTTTGACGTGATTGACGGTTGCAGGGCATGGTCGTGTCGGGAGCCCATAAAGCCGGGTCCACTGCTTATTGTTTTTAAATTCTTTCGTTTTTTTGTCGTATTATATTGTTTGTAGTAATCGTAAGGTCTGTCAATTGCATTTTGTGGGTGCAATGTTTATGGGTAAAGAGCTGTACTGAAGTTTTGCAATAAACATTTATTTATTATTTATTTTATTTATTAGTATGCAAAGTTTCGAGCTTATCAATTAAGTACTATTATTATTTTATGTGACGCGGTTTCAAAACCCAATACAAAATGCAAACAGTTCCTCTTTATAGAAGTAGTATTGATTAAACTAGATACAGGCGAGGCTCACTCATAGCCCTTATGATTTACAATCTGTAACTCTTTGCAATAATAACATACATAATATACTAAACAGATAGATTTCCCCTTGTGTTTTTTTTACAATACTAATATGAGGCAATTTTCTTGTTACAGGTACTAACATGAAGAATCAACATCAATAATATGAAAGTTGTGACAAATATCGCGTCCACATGATATATTTGGACGTGAGACATTAACAAACATGTTCCACTCAAAATATTGCCAAGTATTCACCGGCAGCAGAACTTTTTTATTCATGATAGTGCTACTGTGTTTAAAACTTTGTAGTCCTCAGGACTTAAACGAAGAGTTTGTGAATGAAGATACTATAGAAACATTGACTGAGAAAAGTATGGTTGTGTCAGTGAAAAAGTTAAAATTTCCAAGGAACGTTGGTACTGCAACGCCCTGTAGGATGAGTGAGTTATTGTGTGATACGGGACAGTGTATTTCGCTGGACAAGTATTGTAACGGAGAGGACGATTGTGGAGATAAAAGCGACGAGCCCAAGTCTTGTACACGTAAGTTTTAACTTATCATTTAACTTCTACTACTTGTGTAGGATGTTTATAGTATTTTTATGAATATTGAAGTGCAGGCAAACATAGAGACCTAATTATATAAAACGACTTTAAAAAGGAGGAATTTGTATTCGTCCTGAATATGTTTTGCATTTTATCAAAACTGCTGATCCGATTTATATACATTTGAAAGATATGCTAAAATAGTGATTTGAACATTTGAAGAAGAAGAAAATCCATGATCTTAATCAGAAATTTCCTTTTGCATTCGATGAAAAAAACTACGTCTTTCATTAAATGTAATGATCAGCGGGGAGCGGCATCGACGATCTTCCTGGCGGAATAATTGCTTTGTGGTCCGGAGTGGACCAAGAGGATCATGCCAGTAAGGGAGTGGGTGTCTTGCTCTCCTCCCGTTTGGCCTCTGGAGTGAAAGATTATGGATTGGTAGGCCCAAGACTCCTGTGGGTACGTATAAAACTGGGGATCACGAGAGTTTTTTTGGTCGCAGCCTATGCTCCCGTCAGCTCGGCTAATCCCCAAGTGCTCGCGGAGTTCTGGGAATCCGTTAGGGACGTCCTCGATTTGGCTGACGGGAATGAAAAGTTGATCTTGTGTGGTGATTTGAATGGATGGGTGGGGACCAAGCGAGATGGCTTCGATGCTGTCCTTGGTCCGTATGGAGATAAGAGATCGAATGATGCTGGTAAGTCAATCTTAGACGTATGCTTGGAACGAGACCTCCTTGTGGCGAACAGTTTATTCCGTCACAAAGATATCCACACGTATACATGGAGACGGAAGGAAGAAAAAAGTGTGATTGATTTGATTTTGATAGACAATCGTCTTCGACAGGCTTTATGGGATACAAGAGCCTACAGAGGCCCCACTCTTGAAACTGATCACTACCTGGTGGTAAGCCGGTTTGTTGGTCTTTTCAAGAAGTGGAGGCACTGGCGAGTGCGTGTCCCTTTCGGAGACTATGAAAGGATAAAGAGTGAAAAACTGGAAGATGAAAGCGTAAGGAGTATGTATGTTGGCTTAGTCAGTGAAAGGCTTGCAAACGCGAGCCTTTCCGACTTAGATGTGGATGAATGCTGGAATATTATGAAAGAAAGTATAGTGGATAGTGCAAAAGAAGCATGTGGGAGTGCAAAGAGACATGAACATTCGAAAGGTGATGCCTGGTGGGATGCAGAAGTTCAATCCTGCGTAGCAAGAAAGAAGAAAGCGTGGTTGGATTATGTCTCATCTTTGCAACTGAATGACAGTATGAAAGACACGAAGAAAGAAATTTACCGCCTCTGCAAGAATGAAGCCAAAGCTTTAGTGAAAGAGAAGCGTGAAAGGATAAATATGATTGCGGAAGAGAAGCTGACGAGGAACTTCGAGACGAATACCAAACTCTTTTGGAGGGAGGTCAAGAAGTCTCGGAGCTGTTCGTCAGTTTCCAGAATGGATAAGATAAAGAGTAAAGCTGGGGACATTCTTGCGGACCCCTTAGAGGTGTTAGAGCGGTGGAATGAGTACTTTGGAGAAATGTATGAATATCTCCCGGATGCGGGCACTGCGAGGGAGGCGATAACTGATCTTGCGGTGCAAGCATCAAGCGGAGATATTACTTTGGAAGAGATTGAATGGTCGATACGAAGCTTGAAAAATGGAAAGTCTGCGGGAATTGATAGGATATCTGCTGAAATGATCAAATTAGGTGGTCCTTGCGTCCGGGACGCCTTCTGGTCATTGAGCAATCTATGCTGGAAGACTGGAAGGGTCCCAATGGACTGGAGGCGTGCTATCGTCGTGCCCTTGTATAAAGGCAAGGGCTCACGTATGGAGTGCGCCAACTATAGGGCCATCAGTTTGATCAGTATAGCAGCTAAAGTGTATGGCAAAATTATTGAAAGGAGAATGAGGGTGGAATCTGACGGATTACTGTGGGAGGCGCAGGGTGGTTTCCGAAATGGAAGGGGATGTATGGACCAAGTTTTCTCGCTCCGCAACATTGTAGAGAAGCAGCTGGCTGTAGGCCGGAAGGTTTTCTGCGGTTTTGTGGACATGGAGAAAGCATTTGACAGAGTTGTACGGAAGGATCTCTGGGATATATTGCCAGGATACGGGATTGATGGTGCGCTGCTTCGTGCTGTGCAGTCTACATATGTGGGATGTACGGCATGTGTGCGGGTGGGCGGCAGCCTGTCTCCCTGGTTTGACGTCAACATTGGCGTCAGACAGGGTTGCGTGCTGTCGGCTCTGCTGTTTGTCCTGTACCTGGACGATTGTCTTAAGAGAGTAAGATCGATGAATGTTGGATTGCGAATGGGTGACTTACTTGTGAACTGTTTGCTGTATGCAGATGATGCCGTGCTCATAGCCGAATCGCCATCAGAACTACAGTCACTAGTCACAACGATGAAAGATGATTGTCTAATGAGAGGCTTACATTTGAACGCGACTAAAACGAAAGTGATGGTATTCGAAAGAGAAGAGGACAGAACGAATGCCAGGATAACTGTAAATGATGTAGTGCTGGAACAGGTGGATGAGTTTGTATATCTTGGATGTGCATTTAGCAGGGATGGACGGTACACCGCTGATGTAGAAAAGAGGGTAACTGCGGGAAATAGTGTGAATGGAGCGTTAGGCAAACTTTTAGGTACCAAGGCCTTAAGTCAAAAGGCCCAGCTCGCAGTACACAATGCGGTGCTGATACCTACGCTAACGTATGGAAGCGAGAGTTGGGTATGGCAGGAAACGCATGAAAGTAGAATAAACGCGGTCGAGATGCGCGCGCTACGCAAAATCTGCGGAGTAACGCTCGCAGATCGCGTTCGGAATGAAGATGTAAGAAAGAGAGTTGGTCTGAAAGAGAGTGTCGGTGTTAAAGTAAGGAAGGGCATGCTACGATGGTTCGGGCATGTGGAACGAATGGGAGATGAAAGAATGACAAAACAGATATACAACGCGAAAGTGGATGGACGTAGGAGTCGGGGAAGGCCACGACACACCTACCACGACCAAATTAATCATGTGTTAGTGGAGGGTGGTGTCAAGAGCCGTAGGAACCGACGTGCATGCATGAAAAGAAAAATGAAAGTTGAAGAGGCGAGTGAGGTGTGTATGGACCGTGCCGTGTGGCGCTCGGTTCTTTCTGCCTACCCCGCAAGGGATTTGGCGTGAAGATAGTATAGTATAGTATAGTAATGATCAGCCGTGGGTCTGTTGGGAGTTCTGGTACATCTTTCCGAGGGCTGACCCGGGGCTTCCAAGCGTAGGCTATTGGGCGTTAGGTGAGGTTTTTTAGTCAGTAGGCGTCTGGCATATCATCCATGAAGGATTTTTACCTCATGTTAAAAAAAATGTAATAATCATATTTCACTGAGTGAGGCTGGTGTCAAATCGTCATCCAACCCTCAACTTAGATGTGCATCAGTTGCAAAAATGGGGCTGGGTCAGTTAAAGCAATACAAATAGAAAAAAAAACTGAAAACAATAAGTAGGTACGTTAACCTCAAGTTTTTAAAATAAAAATAACATTTATAAATCGTTTCAAACTCATTTTAGGTCATTCAAACACATTTTTAATATTACTCCCCTTCACGGTTTGCTGACATCTGTCACAAAAGAAAAGGTAGCAAAGAAGTCTATGAACTGTGGGCCACGCAGCAAGTGTATAAAGTAATCGCCGTCGCCCGCTCATCGCTGACATCCAGTTTGAGGCCTAACCATAGATTTAGAATTTTTCGCTACTCTCAAGGCCTAACACATTTGACACGCGCATAATAACATGGCTAAAAAACTATTAATATTTTATGGAATAAAATTTATTGGATAAATTCAGTATACACAAACCCTAGAAGAGGAATTCGTCCTTTTATGATTTATTTTACGTTACTACGATGTTGCCAGACTGAAAATTAATGAACTAAAATAGAAAACTGTCTGTATTCCTTGTACATACATAAGATGAGACTTAATGATTTTATCTCTCTCTAGAAGACACCATATTTGCGTAAAGTAAGATAACATAGTACAAGCAATAATGTCTCATTAGTTACATTTTGAGAATCATTTACAAACAAACGGAAAGAAAATACGGGTAAACCAGTGTTATTTGGGACTTGCAGGGTTACTTAGGAGATATCATATTGTTATTTTCAATTGGCAATATTTTGTTTTCTGTAAAACGTAGTAAAAAAATCTTTTATCTGACAACACAATATACTTCCTTCAATCCACAATTTGACGCTTGGGGGTGTGTGCACGTGTCGTAGAAAATAAACCGGCCAAGTGCGAGTTGGACTCGCCCATGAAGGGTTTCGTAGCAGCAAGTAACATAATATAAAAGTTCTTATAGTTCGTTGTAACTTTGATTGATGTTTTAACACGTTCGCAGTGGTAGTGATTTATCTAACCGAACATTGCGGTTTATGACGTATTAAAAAAAAACTACCAGCTCTATCTCGTTCAAACCAATTTAGTTGGTAGTTTTTATGGCAATGTACATCATATATTTTTTTTAGATTTATCACTCTCTTAGTTTAGAAGTTAGAGGGGGGGGGGGGGGGGGAGGGGCACTCATTTTTCGACTTTGGAAGTCAATCTTGCGCAAACTACTCACTTTAGAAAAAAAATATGTTGAAAACCTCAACAGCATTTTGGAAGATCTATCTATAGATACTCCACACGTATAGGTTTGATGAAATAAAAAATTTTAAGTTTCAGTTCTGAGTATGGGGACCCCCAAAATTTACTGCTTTTTTTCTAGTGTTATATAAGAATCTTAATGCGGTTTACAGAATACATCTAGTTACCAAGTTTCAATAGCATAGGCCGTATAGTTTCGGAGAAAAGTGGCTGTGACACACGGACGAACTGACAGACAGACAGACATGACGAATCTATAAGGGTTCCGTTTTTGCCATTTGGCTACGAAACCCTAAAAACGAGTTTCGAGTGTGTTACACATTTTAATACCTATTATTATAACCTATTATTTTCTTCGGGGGAACGCCGGCCAAGTTTGAGCGGACATTCCGACCGCCTGTTTCGCTGCCTATTTCGTCCATTTCCCCAGATTTATAAAGTTTAATATCATTCTTTATAATTAACATAAAGTTATTATTACTGTACAAAACAAGCAATGAATGAACCACAGCTTAATTATCAAAGAACACGCACAATCCACTGAACTAAACTTGGCTCACCACCGCCATTTTTATGGCCACTACTGCTACGTCGCATGGCAATGAAGTGGCTGTGTCAGCGATGAACAGGCCTGGCCCCTTTAGCTTTTATGTTATATTCATCTGCGAAGTTATGCGAGTACTATGCCAAAACACATACAATATTTCGTAGTTCATAGATTTACGTAATCGTTAAATGATATTATTATAACGTGCCTCAGTGGTAAGAGTATGTGATACAGTGCCGGATAGTAAAAATTATTCTGGGATTTGCAAAAGCGTTGTTTTAAAGCATGGTTTATATGTTTTATACACATCTGTATATTAAACATATAAACCATGCATAATAGTTGATTTAGCAACCTGATAAGATGATGATAGATCGCATAGTACAAGTTATTATAAGTTTTATGTGAGAATGTCCAAAGAAATATCATTTACATAGAATTATTAAATACATAGCAATACGATGGGAAACAAAAAAAAAATGAAATTGATCAATCGGCCTGCATGGTTTATATGTTTTATACACATCTGTATATAAAACATATAAACCATGCATATTAGTTGATTTAGCAACCTGATAAGATGATGATAGATCCCATAGGACAAGTTATTATAAGTTTTATGTGAGAATGTCCCAAGAAATATCCTTTTATTTATAACTAGCTGACCCGCGCAACTTCGTTTGCGCCACATAAGAGAGAGTATGACCTGTTCCCTTCACATTTACTCCCGTCACGTTGCGTTTACTCCCGTAGCGTCTCGTCGTTAATATTCAATACTACGTGAGAGAGAGAGAGAGAAAGGTTTCTCGTCGCGTATATTCCCGTCGCCTTATTTTCAAGAACAATTTCGTTTATGAAAGAGGTATCCCGTGGCATTATTGTAGAAAAAAAATGATTGCCATTAAAATGGTTATTGTTCACCAACCCAAAGATAGACATGCTATCGTGCAATTTTTTTAGAACTTTTTTTAAGAGAAACAATTTTGTAGTATATATTTTTACATAGCTATAAATATTTACGCAGCACACGCAACGAAGCTCTCAAAAGGAATAACTTTTCCCCCGTTTTTGAAACATTTACTACTGTTGCTAACTAGTAAATGTTTCACTGCTCCGCTCCTATTCGTTGTAGCGTGATGCTATATAGCCTATGACACTCCACAATAACGTAGCTTTCTATTGGTGAAAGAATTTTTAAAATCGGTTCAGTAGATCCCGAGATTACCCCTTACAATTTAACAAAGACACAAACTTTACTTCTTTATAATATTAGTATAGATTATTAAAAACATTGCAATACGATTGGTAACAAAAAAAAATGAAATTTATCAATCGGCCTATCTATTTAACCTATCGCAGTTCTCTGTCCATTTAGGTTTCTCCCAGTTTCCTACAGGCTGGTACAGGGTTTATCCTAAATTTTTTTACTCTGAAGATGGCACAGCAGGTGCACCACTTGCTGCTTGATCGGCTTATACTCCTGCACTAATTAAAAATCTAGAACACTTTCTAGCGCTATTGTTATTATTATCTGTGGCGTGATGTAAATTATCTCATTGTATCCAATATTTCACCTCAATATTGTACACATAGAATTCGATTCAGTAACAACTGAATACAATTTTTGTACAACAGCATTCGCTACTTTTAGGAAACATAACAAATTCATGCGAAGTACCTACGTCTGAACTGTCTTAATCTACTTTTTTCACTTAACAAAATAGTGTTCATTTCTCTCTCGTAAAATACGCTTTTGTTCAGAAAATATCTGCAACGATAATTGTCTTATATAAATAGATCTCAAAGATGTTCACAAAGGGGATGGAAAGAACTAGATTACAATGAGTTTGTTCTTTCTCTCAAGGGAATCTGCTGTCTTATTGAGCCACAGAAATGAGTTAATACTTCTTATAACTTCATTGGATGTAGACTATGTAGAGGCTCTCCTTGATTATATTGGGTCTGCGGGGGCATATTTGATTTTGTTCTATTTAGTTCTACTTCTTTCTTATGGACTAGAGTAGCTATGTAGTTGCAGTTATAATTATTTAAAATCCTTTGTTCATTCTGAACCATGACTTTAGGTGTCCTCAGCGATGGCATAGTATAACCACACATTTTTATATTTTGATCATAGTTACTTTAGTTTTGAAATAGAACAGAGTTTATAATAAATAAATTTTGGTATAATTTTGGTTTCGTTGTAGAATTACCGTATTTATAATATTGTTCGGTTCCTTTAGTAGGTACGTATGGGTCTGAAAATATTGAAATAGATCTAAGATCAGTTGCTAAATACAGGACATAACAGGCTGTCTCGTAGACAGCAAAGATGGATAACAGTTACAGTTTTATTTGTAAACTCCTTGTCGTGTTCATTCATATTTACAATATATTAATTGTGTTGTGGAGCTTTAAACATTTGAAATAATAGTATTCATTCATACGGCGTTATATAGTTCGTATAGCGCGTCAGTGTAACGAAATCGCCAGGGATAATCCAGCCTTCGATATCTTTGTACCTAAATTGAATTTGTTTGTTAGAGCGGTAAAGCAACTTCTAAATCAACTGTAGTTTTGAAGTCCATCCTGTCTAATGTGTCAAAATTGTAAACTATTTTTATATGTGTTATTGTGAGAAACTCCTTCATTTTAATTCATTTGTACACGCGTTCTTGTGGAATGCAACCTAGGCTCTAATCCTACTGCTTTGTATTATTAGATATATTTTTTATTGGTTGTAATCTGTTACGTGTGATAAATAAATAAAATAAAAATAAAAAATACGTACATAAACAGTCATAGTCAATTCCTTATTTCCGAAAAGGTGCGCAAAGGCATTTAGTAGACTATGCTACTCCGTCATTCATCGTGGTAAGCATATTGCCGTGTTGGAATGGACAGTCGCAGATTTGTACCAGCCGCTGCTGAAATTATACGAGCCCCTCATAAGCCCTTTTATTTGATTTAACGATTGCCATGTCAATGGCGGCCGGCATCACTCAGCTCGATGTACATTCTGAAGCACGAAGAAAACATGCAAACAAACAATCAAATCTTTTCTCTTTATAATATTAGTATTGATAATAATAATAGAGGCATTTACTTATTAAGGGCTATGAAATACTTATAGCTTTCATTATTACACTGTTATTTGTATTACATTACGTTAATTGAATTAGTAGCCAATTACAAGTACAAGTTCTCACATATAGCGATACATTCCATAACAATGGTGAGCAAAGTATATTATAGCTATACAGCACCTTAGTAATGTACACCTAAAAGCGAAATGTAATTATTACTTCATATAAGTAAGTTTATACACAAAACTATGTTGTCCCAAATAAGTTTAGGTTCAACATCCTACTGGCCACAGTCATATTTACCGAAAATTGATCCATCTCATACTACTTACTATTCTCATTAACACTTCTACTCACGCACACATAATATTATGTAGGTATTTCATCCATAATTTTCTAGGACATTTGGTATTTTGGTACTCAGAAAAACGACGTCAGCCGTCTGATGGAAAGTCATAGCAACGTTTAGCGGGTCGAAGGTAACACTGGGGACTATTGCACGCTGTCAATAGTCCCCAGTGTTACCTTCGACCGTCTTTAGGTTGACGGCCCAATAATGTGATTTTTCATAAACCGCTTGAATAACCGAGGTTATAAGAGGAGAGAAGTGAGTGCGCTCACAGTGTTCCAGGTTTCTTTGGTTCCTTAGAGAAACTATATTTTCAATCGCGTGACTATAGTAAAAATTGCCTGCACTGGAGAGGGTGGAATAATTAAGGTCCAGAACTCTTTAGAACACTTGCAGTTGCATGTAGCCAAGGAACAATATTGCAATTAGACTTTTCTTAATTCTAAAATCAGGCTGAATCGATTATTCCATGCTCACTCAAATAAATTTGCTCTCAGAGGTCACGGCAGTCAATGTCATTATAAATTACTTTTACTAAGAACAATAAACGCTATCGTTCGTCGATTTATGGGTGGAAATAAAATTCCTAGATGGTGACAAATAATTTTCTGATCAATATAAAATCCAGTCCAACCCTGCAGTCCAATTTTACAGCTTTTTAAAATATTTTTAGAAGTACAGTTTTATAAGCATGTTCCTAATAATGCTAAGGTCATCTGATGACATAGCTCAAAAAGTTTTATCTGACAATCAAACCAATTATCACAGTCCAAAGCTAAAAAAGTGCGATTATGGGGAAGCCCTCATACTTTGTAAGGACTGAGTACTCTATCCTACTAATTCTCTTAATATTATAAACTAGCTGAGCCCGCAACTTCGTTTACGTCACATAAGGTGTATGAAAGGAAAGGTATTTCTTCATCAGAGTCATCAAGCAGCGTCTGAAACTGCCCTGTTTGCTTAATCATAAAAGAGCTTAATGATTAAGTCTATTTTAAAACAATTCAGTCCACGCCTTCGGCGCGGACTGAATTGTTTGAAAATAGTCTTAATCATTAAGCTCTTTTATGATTAAGCCAACACGCCAGTTTAGGTTCACTCACATTCAAAGAAACCCCTACAATTAAAATTTTCAAAATATCTAATTCTTAAAAGTGTTCTAACTCTTTTATTTCTAAACCGATTTACATAAAACAAACGCTAAATGTTAACTGGAGCAAACCTCAACACAATAAAAAAAACCGCATTGCAATCGGTTGAGCGGTTGCTGAGATTAGCGTGCACAACCGTACAGACAAACAGATATACAGACATACAGACATACAGACATACAGACAAACAGACAAAAATTCTAAAAATCATTGTTTTGGGTTCTATTGCGTTCATAAAGCCCCCCTATAATATTTTTTCTTATTTATCTTCCATGTACAGACAGCGACCTGTTACGATTTTATTATATGTATTGATGTGGGAGTATGTGAAGATGTTTGGATGTTTGTTACTCAATTACGCTCTAACGGCTGAACGGATCGGGCTGATTTGTGGTACCGGAGTAGATTATAGTCTGGAATAATACATAGGCTACTTTTCATCCCGGGAATATGTTCCCATGGGAAGCGGGAATGGGATGCAAATTCTGCGCAAATGGAGCCGCGAGCAACAGCAATTACCTATGTAAATATTTCTTAAAGATAAAATAATATGAAATATCTGATTACACATAATTTATCTCAACAATTCCCTAATATAAAACTGTACGCTAAATATACACAAGAGCTTCCCTAACAACCTTACGAATTATTCATATAAACACCGTGAAATTTTAAATAGCATCCAGTCAAAGTCTGAGGCGCACAATAAACCTTCTTTAATTACAGCGGCCGCTGAAACGAGCTTTTGCTTTTATCGTACCCACGTAGGTGGTCATTAAGCCAAAATATAGCTACAATTAACCAAAAAAACCCACGTTTAATAAGGTGTTAAGTTCACTGTAGCGGTGTTTACAAAATGGACTATCATTAGTCACGAACCCTGTGTGAGATGGCCGTGTGTCTCAGTGGAATAATAAAGAAAGGTAGCTAAATGGGGGTAATAGAACCGCGTTTAGTGAATAGTAAAACTATTATGTTGTTGCTATTCTGAAACTAAAGTAGTTGACAGTGCTTGTGGCCCCACGAACTTGTTAGTAACATTAGCTATGGTCGGTCCTGGGATCGGTGAACACTAATTGTATCACGGCGAGTGTTCTGAAGAGCTCTTCAACCTGATCCCACCATCTTCATCCCGATCCAGAACAACGCGTGCCGGGCAGAGGTGCCACTCATACACAGTGGAGAGAATCGCTAGAAGTGAGCTTTTCAAAAAATCGTTCCTCTGTCGAACTATAAAAACCTGGAACGACCTGCCCGCCACGTGTTTCCCCGATCTAACAATCCCGGGTTCATCACAGGGCCGCCAACTTGAGGACCACTGTAAGAAGTCTTACGGACTGTGAGAGTGGCCCCCAATCGCTAGATGCGCCACCAATCGCTAGAACTGAAGTCTGAAATAAATGAATTGAATTATGCCAAATTCTAGGCCTTATGGGCTGAAAAATGTTGACAGTGTATCGTCACTACCTGCTCCTATCAATTTTAACACATCAATAGGCTCAACGCCTATTAGGTATGTGGGACTAATACCTAACTATAAGGTGAAAATGTAGGCTTATACAATGCTTCTGCCCCTTTGGGGATAAATTTCGTACTTAATCATATTATGTGTACCTATGTATGAAAGTGAGTTATATAATATTAGAGGTAGGTATAGTGGTCTCTATTTCCTCACTTTTTTTGTTTTTATAAGATCTATTCACATCAAGCCAAAAGAGGCCAAATTTTAAAAAAAATGTTTCTAATAAAGCGAGGAATATTGCATAAGTATTTGCCTGACGTCTTGACCAGGTTTCTCTGGTATAAGGCTGACTACGATCATGTTTTATTAGTTGGTATAAAATAAGCAGTTAACGTGTGAGTGCGAGTAATTGAATCAATCAATCAAGTCAAATTATGGCAGTTCACAACTGAACGTAGACCTCTTCAAAATAACGCCACGATACTTCTGAAACAGTCTGCCCTTGTAACCTTTTTCGGGTAGTAGGTACGAGTAACTATTTCAGTTATAATTCATAAATTAAAATGACAGACTATGTGTAAAACCAATACTTAGCCACTCAGCACAAAAAAACATAAATGTGAGATTTTTCACGGATTCGTTTAAAAGCAAAGCACACCTGAGTCCCTGTTTCAAAATGTGACCCATTTGTATGTGACTAAACCTGGTATTACCTAGCGCGTTCAACCATCGCACTTGTACAATAATACATACAAAGGAAGGAAAATGCAAACAGTAAAGTTAAACACTGCAACTGAGTACCTAGGCAGGTACTTAAAGTTATGAATGATCACGTTCGTAATAATGTACCTATATCTATTTTTTTTTGTAGATAAGAACATAAAGTATATCATGGGGAACAATATTACTTACATTTGCGCTGCGTAAACAATAAACTGTCTTTATTCATAGCCAGCTCTTCATCGTGATCTCGTATGCGTAAAGTGTCTTCTCACGCAGATTCAAAATAAATCCAGGGGTTGCCAAGCACTCCTAGTTTCAAACAAATTCTTTCAGTTCCTTTTGAGTTATCGTAATATATATACACAACAGAAAGACTGGCAAAGACTATCAATTATTCAATGTACAGAAGTCATTCTGTAAGTTTTGTTAAAAGTATTCTTGTATTTACAAAATAATATTGAAGCACTCGTGGCCCCGTGGACTCAGTGTTCTGTAAACGATCACTGCAGTAAGCAACTTTCACTACGGCCGGTCCATGGATGGGTGACCATCCATGTGATCACTTTGTGACATTTATTTGAGCGTTTCCGTGCTTCGGAAGGCACGTTAAGCCGTTGGTCCCGGTTGCCAGTAAAATGGCAGTCGTTAAGCCAAGTTGAAGGCTTTATTTCAACAGCAGGCAGTCACAACCTGCGCCTGTCCATTTAAACACGGCAATACGGCTCACAACGTATTACGTGGGACAAATTATAAAAAGGTGAAATGTGGGTATATAATATGCCTCTGCCTACCCCTTCGGGGATAAAGGCGTGATAATAAACCTAAACCTAAACAAAATAATATTTAAATATTGTGAAAAAAACCTTTTCATTAGTCTCATTTCTGTTTACTACAAAGAAAAATACCTTGCTACTTATGAAGATCATATTTTCACATATTCAATAGTTGGTCGGGAAAATAAAATTGACTGTTATACTTGCAAGATAGACGAAAAAGGTGACTATATTATGAAAATCATCTTCATCATTCGAAATATAATCTAATTTCGTTATGGGCAGAAATATGGATTATTCATTGAATTTAATATGTATAAACCATTTCTATGGAGATTATGGTTATAGCCAGTATTATTACGATAACATGATTATCATGTCGAAGTAAGCAGAAAAAGAGTTACATCTTTATTCATGCGTAAACAATTCAGGACAATTCTCATATAAGAAGAAAAATAGATGCCTACGTAAAATTATTATTGTATTTTGTGAATTGCGGAATAAAAGGAACCTTTGATATTTTCCAATTCCTTCAAAATCCATTCGTTTGCGACATTCCAACATAACATTTTCAAGCGCAAACTATGTGCACCTATACTAATAGAGGTCACGGTAGTGGCCATAGTCTGTCGGAAAAGTCTTGGAACATCCTTCCGAGATTTTACCAGGGACTCTCGGCCGTAGGCAGTTGTAGGTTAACGTGTGGTTTTGTTTTTTGGCGTAGAATCTATGATGGAGTGCCACTCGCAAAGAGAAACCCAAACCAAATTAATTACACACATTTATTTTTAATGTAATCGAATGATTTATTAGATTATATAATCCGTAAACCTTCACAAAGCAAAAATTTGAACTAAATCAAAGCAACTAAAACAAAATCAGTAGGAAAACTGATAGTTGATGGAGCAAACGAGTTCTTGAGTTGAGACTGCGACTTACTAAACGTGGTGTAGGATGAGACCTCTCCAGCTGAACCGACGAGCTGAAGAAAAGGTGGCAGGGAGTGACTGAATGCGGAATGCGCAGGTCCGTGCTGTAATTTGGCAAAGGTCTACGTCCATCAGCGGACTGCCATAGGGCAATTTGATTGAACTAAAATAATTTCAACGTAATATTGTCCGACCCAAGTCTCAATAAAAGTTGGCCAATTAGCGATCCAGAACTGAAAGTACAGCAACTGTCAAGAAGGTATGACGTCTCATCTTACTCGTTAATCTTGAAACATCAAACGTGGCAACTTAGTTTGAAAGGAATGTAACTAAAATAGAGTAGTACCTACAGTATCATTTTACTTAATTAAGCGGTGAACTCGTTTTGATATTTCACGAAAACAAAGCACACATTAATGAAAACAATGTTGTTTAGGGGAACGAAATGTTTGTCTTATGCTGTGTAATACGCTGTCAGGACAGACAAAAGGTTCTTTTTTTTTTCTAAAAAGATCGTAAAAATATGGGCGCAGTCCATTGTGAGCGGCGCTTATTCACAATCTTTTTCCTTCTCATTTCCCTATTTTTGTGTTGAAAGGATTAACAATAGTACAGGTACGAACCGGTCTGTTTTAAAATGACTTGCATAAATTTACGCCACGTTTTGTTTTTCTTTATGTTACGTAACTATGCCTTTAAATGGGAAGTTTTTACATGACCGAAATTCGGGTCAAACTCTTTTTAGTGAATTCTTATGAGCCATTGCTTTTATGAATTAATTTTAGTTAAAACGGGAATGGGTTTTCAGCTAAGTACTTACTTATAAATTTTTTTAGGGTTCCGTAGTAAGAAAGAACTTTGCCATTATCCGTCCCATGTCTGTGTGTCTTCCCGAAAATATAGTTTAAATATATGTTTTTGAATTAAATACGGGGGGAAAATGAAGGAGAAAAGGGGTGAAGATTACTGTCGCGTTATTTATGAACGGATCTTGATGATTTTTGGCTGTAACAGAAAGGATATGATATATTCTATGAAAATGGGCATTTTTTTCTCATCAATCCAAAGGAAGAATAATAACTAGTATTCTTCCACTGGATGGATACAACAATATTCCATGCAATATTTATTTATTTATTTAATGGTCCTTTGCTGGATCTACGTAATTTGTATTGGAAATACCTAGTGTATTATATAATTAGAAGCTTTACTAAAATATTTTAGTACTTCAAGTTTTAGAGTTCATATTTTTACTAGAGTCGAGTATGTGTTTTCACGCAGGGCAATATATATAAGCAGGCAATATATATTTAAATGTGAAATTATTGAGACTTGTAGGCTGTACAAGTGTATAAGCTAATGAGTTATAGTTAACTCTCAGGTATCATACGACTTTTAAACAGTTTAAAACTATCCAAAAAAAATCATAATTTGTTAACACGACTAAACTAACCCTTATTTTTCTTCCATAGCATGCAACAGGACTTACATGGGCGACGTCGGTCGTACATACGAATTAGAAGTGAGGCGCCCTCGTGAGGACCACCTCCCATTCCTCTGCCATCTCAACTTCACAGCTCTGGGAGGAAACTACGGAGACATTATACAGGTATTTAGACGCTACGTGATCTGTACTACAAGTAGTCAACCCTTGTCAGATGGATGTGATTGTAATCTGAAGTAGGCTTTTATCTTGGAGCATAGTGACGTCAGGATGGTTTTAAATTAGATTATTATATTCTTGAATGACACAGGAATTTAAAGTTTAAGATTAAACTACGGAATGCGTTAACTAAGTTTTCTCACTCTACTCTTTATCTGATGTAAATAATACTATTTTAGCAGCGATGCTTCTATAGTAAAGATAATTACAAGTACCATTAGCCCTTCTCCTAGTTAGCATAGTTTCTGAAAGTTTGACTGCGAAAGTCATCAAAGAGCAGGTCCTAGTAGATATGAAATATCTCTAAATCGTGTTGGACTAGTATGTCTCAATGTAAGCATACCAACAAACCCTATATTCTTTGTGGGAAAAATAAAAAGATACTGGAAATAAAAGGGACATAATTACTGTTTTTAACACCCTGATATGATATGAAATTCTATTTTACTTGTTATTGGAACCGTAAAAGAACTCTAATATGTAAAAAAATATTATTCCCTCATTTTGGTACTTAATAGAGATATAATTAGGTACTATGCTATAGTAAAAATGCATGTTGTTTTGACGCAATCATAATTATATATCGTCTTTCATAAGTTTGACCGCTGCAGGCTGAACGATTTCACATTGTTTTTTCTGTATTAAACCATCATTTATCAAGCCTCTGATATGACAGCCTGACTAGTAGATAAATTACACTGGATGCAGGTGACTAAAGAGTATAGGCTAATAAAGTTGGAAAGGCCGAAGCGGTTGTGCCATCTGTTTTATATTGAGGCACAACAAAGTTGAAAATAATATCTATGTCCCTTAATTAGTTTTTGAATAATATGTGAAAGTGGGCCCGATTTGTTTTCACTGCTATCTTGCGTAGTGAGCATAATGATTGCACAGCTTTTACATCTATACAATACAAGTATAGATGGTGTAATTATATTCACAATCTTTTTATTTTGTTCCAGTTAACATTCGACACATTCACAGTCGGGAAATTTGTGTCGTTCACATCCGACGGATGTCCAGACGGCCACATGACCATAGTAGAGCGAAGTCCATCACCTCCTACGGGGCAATGGTGCGGCTCTGCGTGGGGATACACTGTATACTTCAGTGAATCAGACTCAATAAATATGACTTTAAGATTAGACAGACTGAGTCAACAGGTAAATATAATTTTATAGAGCTTATTAGGATTTCAAGTTGGCATTGTATTGGTGTAAGCTAAAAAAATCTGTAAGTTACTTCGCTCCTTTTTTCTTGATCCTTCAAACATAGCTTGTAGTAGGTAATAAGAATTAAAGCATGGGGCCCGTATACCCTGGTCCACAAGGAGCCTTGATGGTTAGTCTTTATTTTCAACATTGTTTTGTTGCAAAGAATCACAAAATATGATTTCAGACTACGCTATATTATAAAAGCTTATAGTATCTAGTTCATTACACTGCAATATCGCGCAACAAACGATCAATCAACAAACAATCCTGTTTCGCCATACCTACTGTTTATACCACAATAGTACGGCGTAGTCTGAAATCAGCTTATGGTGTTGTGTGAACAGAGACATTTATAAACAGAATAACATTTACGCTCAGGTTGGTGCACTGAAGCGTAAATTAGAGATTACGTGTGACGAGTACAACTGTGTATGCTTACGTACCTTTGCAATTGACAGATATAGGTATTATCTTTTCACTAACATGCATCATGAGCACCCAAAAATTCAGGGTGTAGATGTAGGTACATGAATCATGGGGTTGCTTCAATACTACATCTGTGTTATAGACAAAGTCTAGTATAATCTGGTCATATAGGTACCTAAACATCCAAATCTAGTATAGGTATTTGTTATTTTATTGAAGCCCCAAGAGGCAATATACTTAAATTCAACCATCAGTTATAGTCATAGAATCTAATCTACACTTGCCAAACGTATCTCTTATTCATGGATACTTCACTATTGTAAGGCTGGATTCGATATCAAGTAAAAACCGTAGCTAATCCTTTCGAATCGCCAGGCGATGGGTACTGAATATAGTTTTAAGGCAAAAATGGTTGAATATAAAACATGAGTAGGTACTTTTGCATTATAGTACACAGCAGAAATTCGTAAACTATAGCTATGAGCAAAGTTTAAAGAAATGTGAATCGGGATAACTAAAGGGCTGTCGACTGACAGGCTACTGTCACAAGTATTTCTGTTTGTGCAAAGGGTCGAGACGAGCATTAGGCAGGCGATATCATTTTGACAAGCTAAATCTATGCTAATATTATAAAGACGAAAGATGTGATTGTTTGTTTGTTTGCTTGCATCGAATAGGCTCCGAAACTGCTGAACTGAATTAAAAAAACTCTCTCAAAATAGCTCTTTCAAGAAAGTTACACATTCCCTGGGTAACATAGGCTATATTTTATTCCCGTATTTCCACGGGAACGGGAGCTATGCGAGTAAAACCGTGTGACGTCAACTAGTATTTAATTACAGACAACTGGAGATATGGTTTAACATACAATTTGCCAACACAGCAAAACGCCCGTATTTAATTAGACTTTTTGCTCTCAGCAAAGTTAATCCGTATAAATGAACAACAGTATTTATCTTCATTAAGACTCACTTACTAAACATCCCTTTGTGTTGTAGTGACGTGATGTAACTAACTACATGTTTTCGCCTATGACTCGACTAATATTTCACTTCACCCCGCTTTTAACGGTTCGTTGGCTTTCCTTTATCTTCTGCCAGCATCCGTATTATGTGCACCAAGGGTTGAAGTTTCGATCAATTAATTAGGCGACGATTACGGACACCCTCGGGACCGCAGAATAAAGATACCTACCGATTACGATAATGTTATTAGGGCTTAATTCCTTAATTTAATAATAGGAATTTCGTTCGTTATTTTATACATTTTAGATGGCTCCCAACGTTTTGTAAATGCGATCCAATTTGTCTCTCAATAATAAATGTCGCTTGAAGAGGATTCCTTGAATAAAATTTAAATTAAATTTTGCTGTTTTTGGATCTAAGTACTAAAGATCTGAGTAATTATATTTGTGATTTTATTACGAAACCGCTTGTCTTTAAGTTTTAATATATTTTAAGGCACTCGCGACGTTGCCATTAACATCAATTTGGAGTTTGTTTTCTCAAATTGCTGTCCCCGTTATGTAAAACACAGCGGTTATACTACTTCAAAGTATATGAATTTCGACTTCAGAAACCAATAAAGCCGAGTGAAAGCGAAGAAACAGAGTCCTCAAGTATTTTTACTTCATTTCTAACAAACAGTTATGACTACGACGCCTACATGAATATTTTAAATTCCACGCCCATTACTATACTATTGAATATAAAAAGTAGCTTGGTATTTATTTCTATCTACTATTACTTTATTATTTATATTAGCAGGAGAGCTGGATATTATTCATGTAATTTAAAACCTAACCATTAACAACTTTCACAGGGCGTGGGATATAATTTCGACTTCAAATTGGCTTACAAGTTCCTTCGCCACAGTGAAGCGAGATTACGGTACGGGAACGCGACAATAGGTGCGTGGCGGGGTGAAAGGGTACAAGGAACGTATTGCGACAGAATACTGAGCGATTGCGACCTTCGAGCTTGCCGCATACAGTCGCCAAACTTTCCTGGCGTTTATCCCCGCAACGCAACCTGCACATACCGTATCGAACATACGAAGGTAAGCCAAGATTTGAATTGTATTCATGCATAACATTTACAATACTTTATTTTCTTGAAAAGTGGTGCGTTTTATTGTAGGTAAAGTGTCACAGAAAATATTGAAGGTGTGTGTGACGTGCAAACGATAATAAAGGAGGGTTAGTTATGGCATAAAAACATACGAGTCAATACAAATACACAATACCTTTACATAAACATAAAGCTTAATGTAGTCTACTTATAAACGTACATAATTATCTACAGAAGGTACCTAGACATACTAGTCGATAAAAGCTTTTTGGATTTCTACTGCTCCTGAATACGAAATAAACATTACCTAACAAGAGACTGATCCATTCCAACACAGGCCCAAGATTAAGTGAGACAATAATGTTTTTCTACAACTGCTCTCTTTTTATAAACAACTTGTTTTCTAAAACAAAAAGTCCGACTAAATTTCAATTACTTTTAAGTAAATTCATCTTGTGTACGCTTCTACGTAAAAGGACAATTACTACGCTTCAAAGTGAAAAACGTGAGAACACTAAAATGAAAACCACTGTTCGTGATTATGTTTAGAAAATAACGCGCGCGGGTTGAGATATGTGGGCATCAATTATGGTTGTTCGTATTAATATTTTATTTAAAATTCACACCGAACTCCGCAGTGCTTACCCCGGAAATATAAATAATAAATGGCAAAATGTGTTAGGGTTAGGAATACTTTTTGATACGAAAATATACTTTATTTTATTTTAAAAGTATGTTATAGAATATTTTTTTTGCAGATACCAGCTGATAAACATGTTTTATTAGCAGTTAGACAGACGAACAGTCACAAAATACATATCAAAGACCAAATAGTCAAGTACGATAGAAGTCAACGTGTTCTAAAGTAAGTATTCTGTAATGTGCCTATTAAACATTTTCAAATAACTGTCAACGTTACCAATACTAACCTATCCAAATTTCAAAAGGATTTGGGACCAGTGCAACGTTGTTCAAGATTATCTAACAGTATGGGATGGAGCTACCCGCGATTCACCTGTGTTGGTACGCCTTTGTGGAGGAGATGCCGTGCCCGATATTGTCAGCCGAGGTCCCAATATGTTACTGGAGTTTCACACGTCACCGTACGATAATCCTTTTCACCCGGTCCCATTGAGCTACCTGCCTGGATTTGAGCTTGAAGTACAGGTGAGATTTTCGGATTGTAAATATTAGACGCCAAGGAATATTTATAGAATATGCATGATATGTATTACTTTGTATGTATTACGATCCGATGTATAAAATAAACTATATTTTAATTTTCTGTTCACATTTCGTTCTCATCAAAATGTAACGGCATGCCTAAATGCAAGTTAAGATTGCGTTCAAAAAATTTATGATAAGCTTCATTCTCAATTGAAAAGACTTATATTGAAGGCCCCAAGATTATGCCTTTACTGACTTAGCTTGAAAAGCCCATAGTTTAAGTAGTAGTAATAGTAGCGAAACAGTTGATCTATCTAATTCTACTGAAGTGATTTCAATACACTAGAGAATTGATCGTATCGAATTATATACAAAAGTTCTATCTGAAATGTACTGTATATTTGGTTCAGGTGCTCTACGTGGACAAAGATTCACATTCGTACGTGCGCTCCGATGGACGATGTCGTTTTGTATTGCGCTCCTCGGACAAAACAAGTGGAGTATTGAGGAATCCGAGACATTCTCTACCCCCAAATACATCATGTGTCTACTATTTCCAGGTTTGTGGACATAATACCTATTTCAATTGTATTCATAAAAATATGTAGCAGATTTTGCAATGTTTTTAGCGACAATGTAATAGGTTCATAAGATATTACTAATTTATATTATAAACTTCAAATCTTGAATTTGACTTTTAAAATAGTATTATAAAAGTCGAATGCAAGATTTAATGTTGAAAAAGACAGGGCGGTGATCCTCGGCATACTGGTAAAACGTCATCAGACTCACAAATAGAAACTGCCATGTTTATTTAAAAGATGAGACAAAAATATTTCTACTTCAAACTTTCGTCTTTGCTTCAAAGTTGTACGAGCGAGAATCGATACCCTGAACCAAACTAATTAAACAATAAACGGAAATTTACTGGTGAAAATTATTTTTTTCATTATTTTGAAACGACAAAACTTGGGACACAAGACCTAATCCGCAGTAAATTTTCCTCTATGCTTATTTTTGTATACCACTAAGATGGCGACAAGCATACGGTCCAGCAGTTGGACTGGTGGTTACTGTGCTTTTAAGTTATATGATTGAAAATAGGCAGCTTGTCATAATTTATAAAAACTGCATATTTATGCTCGAAAATCCTATGATTTCAAAGCAAATCGTGTAGGTACTGGTTTTATATCTTTTGATTTCCTCTAGGGTCGAGCTAATGAAATAGTGTGGGTGTCATTCGTGAAATACCACTCAGCAGGAACGGAACCAGCCGGTTTCGATCAACAAAAGGATTGTTCATCTCAGTTAACTATATGGGATGGTGCTGCACCGGATGCTGATCTCGATAGGAAGGTAAGTTTACCTAAAATAATATGTTAAAACGAAATGTCGTTGTAAAATAATCCTTGGTCCATTTTCTGCATTATCATAGTGTTCATACGACAACATTTATAATTTACTATGTAAATGTTAAGCAAACTTTGTTTACATCACACTCAGCACCACGAATTATTACAAAGATCAGTTTGGTTTCCAAGCCGGCAAAGGAACTGGAGAACTTTTGTCAAAGTTTACAGATGAAGTCAATTTCTTTTTAAATGATAGAAAGCATGTACTAGTTCTATTTGTAGACTTTTCTCGTGCATTTGACACACTAGACCACAGGCTGTTAATTAGCAAACTAGAGAGATGTGGAATACGGGGCCCACTACTTTCTTGGTGTAAAAGTTACCTCCAAAATCGAAAATATACTGTAAAGGTGAATAATACGTATAGCGAGTACATAAAAGTCACAGAGGGCACGGCACAAGGATCTGTGTTGGGACCTCTTCACTTCCTGTCATACATAAATGATTTAGCAAACTGTGTCAAAATGTGCTCGTGCTACCAGTTTGCAGACGATACCTGTCTCGTGGTAGCAGATAAAAACGTGCAAAGGGCTTCAGAGCGTCTGCAATCGGACTTCAACACACTCTTAGAGTGGTGCCATGATGCGGGTCTGGTGATAAATGCTGAAAAAACTAAATTGATGCATATAAAATCACCTTATCTAGATCAATCTCAATTAAATGAAATAGTTGCGCACAACCATCGCTGCCTACACACTACATACAAACACCAGTGTAATTGTACAAAAATTCAATTAGTGACTAAACATACTTACCTTGGGCTAATCATCGATAGCAAGCTAAATTGGGGCAACCATATAGAACACGTATGTGATAAACTGAGACAGTTCCTAGCCAATATCACCCTGCTCAAAGATCGAATTCCCTTTAAAATCAAAATGATGTTGTACAATTCGCTGGCTGAGTCGTACATACAGTATGGACTGAGCAGCTATGGCCGCACATATAATACTTACATAAATAAAATATTCAACCTACAACGAAAAATTCTCAGGAATATTGTTTCTACCAAAATCAAACAACAATTTTATCATGACGACAGTGGATTATTTAAACATTGCAAAATTCTTCCTGTTCTAACACAATTTGAATACACACTACTAAAAGAAAACTTCTTTAAAAGTAAATACAATAAAACACAGACACACGCTGTATATACACGGGCAGCTGCTCGGAATCTTTTGTACGAAACCAGCCGATCCGCCACGAACAATATTTACGGTGAAAGAACAACCGACTACATGGTTCCAAGATTTATTAATCGTCTACCCACAACAGTGAGAGATGTTATTACTGCAACTAACTTAAAACAAAAATTGAACTTTTACTTTAAAAACAAAATCCTTTAAAACAAGGTCAAAACCAAGTATTTTAAATGTATATGTATTTAGTGTATTATGTATTATTCTGTTTCTTCGTAGGTTATTATTCTTAATTTTGTTATCAAATATATTTCTATGTTTGTATCGATCGAGAGTTACAGCATACAAAACAAACCTTTGTGGTTTATGGAATGCTGACTTAATTTGTATTCTTTGTATGATATTTGAACAGTAAAATAAATTAAAAAAAAAAAAAAAAAGAATAATATGAATATATTGAATGAAAAAAAAAGTGCTTAAAAGAACATTACACTATCTATAATCAAAACATAGCGTGTTATGAATACCTTATTTTTATAATAACTTTACCAATGAATAGTAATAATTATTGAAAATGGTATTTACAAGTGTGGTAGCTTTTTTGATTCGACAGTGAAATTATGTAAGGTTTCAATTAAAAGGTATTCGTCGTATTAATGATTCGGTTTTCGGCCATATATTTTTCAAACATCACATGGATGGTATCATCTTTATCATTAAAATTCTATTGAAAAATAATTTCTTTAAACTTTTCATTAAACCTACAGTAAAATTACTTCTTATCTATTGTAACCATAATAATATGAAAATCATTCACAATTTGCTGACTATTTCTTATACGTACTCGAGATTAGCTTTCTCTAGGAAAATATAAATACAAAGAACGTGATAGATACACACAATCCGCCTGACTTATCCACTGCAGTGCAATTTAATCTGTAATATTCTTGGATCTTAAATTTTCCTGGTACACTGAGAAGTACACAAAACAGACTGTTCATTCCTTTGCGTTATGCTGTGTTTTTTTTTAATATTTTTTTTATAAATATGTACATTTGAATATAGTGTTAATATATTGCATGAAATTGAATGGTTGATTAAAATTTCCAAAACAGTCGTGTATGCGTTAGTAAATTAAGCTGGCAACTTTTTATTTATTTAAAAACTAATTGGTCTTTTAAGAATCTCAGCCAAGAAATACATTACTCATACATTCAATTTCTTTCACGCTCTGACACTTGTATAGTCCAATCCTGCCCGATCTGGCAATAATGTAAACATGTCATGTTTTGACAATCGTTGTCTAAGACAGATGAGTAGAAAAATATAGTATGACAAATCATTGAATTTTTAACTATCCTGAGTAGGTATTTTAAATGAAAATAAACTATCATAAAGAAGTTATTTGGTGTCGAAATGATTGTAAGAACACTGTATGACTCCTGGATACTGGAATATAATCAGGGTGAATACTCAATTGTAAGTATCTATGGATATAGGTATAGGATCAAATGTGTTTGTTTACATTTTTGCGCAAAGCTATTGAAATACAGTATAATCGTAATAGGTATATTATTTGCCATCCTAATATCACACAAACATTTTTTATTTAATTTTGTACTCGTATATAACAACATGAACCCGCAAGTCCAATGATTAGGGTCACACCTGCTCTCCCCGTTAGATGTCGAACAAGGCACAATAAAGTGGTCGGATGAACGGCGAGTGTCCCTTAATACATTGGGATCGAAAATGACTGAGAAAGTTTTACAGTAAATTGTACTTTTTGCTTAATACACAATCTTGTATTTTCGAGGAGGTAGACAGAGGTAAAATAAACACGCAGTCTTGATAGCATTGTTACGATTACTCTTGTATAGTCAGCAGAATGTACTATACAATATATCTTCTTCTTCTATATATATAAAAATGTTGTGTGCGTTTGTGTATCTATTAAAAACTCAAAATTTACTGAATCGATTGAGCTCAAAATTGGACACGATATACAATAGGATTCAGAGATGGTTTTAGGCTACTTTATACACTTTTATCATAACAGCAATAAGAATAAAATAGCTTTAAAAAGTGATATTACCAATAGATGGCGTTGGTCGTTTTTTTTTTTAATTATATTCTGCCAGCTTCAGTAAAAAATATTATATACAACCTATTTAGAAGGTACCTACCAGATTGATGTTTTTTAAGAGAAGTTTGATTGCGGTACGCACCTAATAAAGAGGTCAGATTTGTTTTGCATGTTATTTTTGAACTTTTTGGACATTCGGAATTTTGGAGTTTTGGACTTTAGACTTTTGGAATTTTGGAGTATTGGAGTGTTGGAGTGTTGGAGTTATGGAGTTATGGAGTTTTGGACTTTTGGACTTTTAGAATTTTAGACTTTTAGACTTTGGAGTAACTCCAAAAGTACAAAAGTCCAAAAGGCCATAACTGTTATGGCCTTTTGGACTTTTGTACTTTTGGAGTTTTTGAGTTTTGGAGTTTTGGAGTTTTGGAGTTTTGGAGTTTTAGAGTTTTGGAGTTTTGGAGTTTTGGAGTTTCGGAGTTTTGTAGTTTTGGAATTTTGAAGTTTTAGAGTTTTGGAGTTTTAGAGTTTGGAGTTTGGAGTTTTGGAGTTTTGGAGTTTTGGAGTTTTGCAGTTTTGGAGTTTTGGAGTTTTGGAGTTTTGTAGTTTTGGAGTTTTGGAGTTTTGGAGTTTTGGAGTTTTGGAGTTTTGGAGTTTTGGAGTTTTGGAGTTTTGGAGTTTTGGAGTTTTGGAGTTTTGGAGTTTTGGAGTTTTGGAGTTTTGGAGTTTTGGAGTTTTGGAGTTTTGGAGTTTTGGAGTTTCGGAGTTTTGTAGTTTTGGAGTTTTGAAGTTTTAGAGTTTTGGAGTTTTAGAGTTTGGAGTTTGGAGTTTTGGAGTTTTGGAGTTTTGGAGTTTTGGAGTTTTGGAGTTTTGGAGTTTTGGAGTTTTGGAGTTTTGGAGTTTTGGAGTTTTGGAGTTTTGGAGTTTCGGAGTTTTGGAGTTTTGTAGTTTTGGAGTTTTGAAGTTTTAGAGTTTTGGAGTTTTAGAGTTTGGAGTTTGGAGTTTTGGAGTTTTGGAGTTTTGGAGTTTTGGAGTTTTGGAGTTTTGGAGTTTTGGAGTTTTGGAGTTTTGGAGTTTCAGAGTTTTGGAGTTTTGTAGTTTTGGAGTTTTGAAGTTTTAGAGTTTTGGAGTTTTAGAGTTTGGAGTTTTGAAGTTTTGGAGTTTTTGAGTTTTGGAGTTTTGGAGTTTTGGAGTTTTGGAGTTTTGGAGTTTTGGAGTTTTGGAGTTTTGGAGTTTTGGAGTTTTGGAGTTTTGGAGTTTTGGAGTTTTGGAGATTTGGAGTTTTGGAGTTTCGGAGTTTTGGAGTTTTGGAGTTTTGGAGTTTTGGAGTATTGGAGTTTTGGAGTTTTGGAGTTTTGGAGTTTTGGAGTTTTGGAGTTTTGGAGTTTTGGAGTTTTGGAGATTTGGAGATTTGGAGATTTGGAGTTTTGGAGATTTGGAGTTTTGGAGTTTTGGAGTTTTGGAGTTTTGGACTTTTATACTTTTGGAGTTTTGGACTCTTGGAATTTTGGAGTTTTGGACTTTTAGACTTTTAGACTTTGTAGTTTTGGACTTTTGGACTTTGGATTTTTGGACCTTTGGACTATTGGACTTTTGGACTTTTGGACTTTTTGACTTTTTGACTTTGGACTTTTGGACTACTAACTCCTATATATATTTCATGATATTTCTTTCGAAAAATAAGGTCATGAAGAAGTATCACTTCTTACGTGTGTACAATAGTAGGTACACGCACACATTTTTTTTTTATGTACCCATCATTTAGTTTGTTACTCATTTCTCATAGGTACATAAAACCACCATAAAAAAGTCACAGCGAAGCGTGGCAGGGTACCGCTAGTTAGATATAAATATTCGTTGTCCGAAACCATTTACGAGCAGTATATTCCTAAATTACTTTGGTATCAGATGACGCTGTGTATAAAAATGTTCGTGATTTTGTAAATAAATATATTTACAAAGTCAAAATGTTTATTATTTTCTTCTTGTTAATATTATAATTACTTATAATTTGCGTAACAAAATATTCAAAATCCAAATCACTCATGCGTAATTCCTTAGCAAAGCCACTAAACAATTTCGTACACAAACATTTTCCGAGATATTTTGAGCATTCGAAGCAACTTCGCCCTTACACAGTAATGAGTAGGATATTTATCTTACTAATTAGCATTGCGGGGGTTTGATATATATATTCGAGGCAAGGACAAACATTACATTTAAAGCAATAATTGCAGGTTACAGTCGTTACAGTCGAGTTAAGAAATTACTGTAATTTATTATGCCACATTATCTACAAGTAGAATAATTATAATTAACCTCATTTTATCCTTTGTTATGGGTTTAGTTTTACAACTGTAAGTTATTTGAATAAACTACTGTTGAGCTTGATAATATCGAAATATTAACTGGAAATAGTTTCCAGTTAATATTTCGATAGCTATCAGGTACGTAGTGAGTTTTAAAGTAAAACTAGATTTTCATCAAAGTCTTTTGTTAGTAAAGTTTCGCTATTGTAGTGATACTCATAATAAATCAATGTGTCACAAACATAATAATATACTTAAAGAAGAAAATGTATGAAAGATAAGAATTTAAAGTAGGAATTAAAGTGATTAAATTTTGTCCTGGGACATCCTTCCTAGGGCTTACCAGGGGCTCCCAACCGTAGGCAGCAGTAGGGAACGTGTGGCTTTAGTGGGGAGTCCGACATAGCATCCATGAAAGGCATGAAAGTAAGGCCTGGGGTTATGTTGCCGAGACTGTACCCGGGACTCCCGGCCGTACCGACAGATGAGTACCGTGTGATTTTATACGGTAGTAGTCGCGCATAGCATCTATGAGAAAGACCTGAAAGTGGCATTGTATTTAACTATGTACCTAAATACACTCGAGAGCAATGAATCCGGGTCACTTAAAGAATGTTAAAAATCTCGGAAACTAAAAATGATAGGTTAATGCAATAAATTGTATTTAATAGACAATGTAATACTCCTTAAATGAAAGTAAAAAAAATATGAGTCACCATACATTTTATTAACACAAAATTACATAAAGAAAAAACTGCCGATCTCTCCTTAAAACAAAAATAGGAAACATGAAATTTTTGAACTTTATTACGATTTTCTTGAATTTTAATACTTCGTATTGCCTCCTCGTGCTTCCATTACTGCGTTTACGCGGTTTGGCATGCTGTACACCAAGTTCCTTATACGATTTTGGGGAATATTCTCCCATTCCTCTGTGAGAGCAATTTTGAGCTCACGAAGCGTGATTGGGGGAGGGTTTCGTTGTTTTACGCATCTGCCTAGCTCGTCCCAAGCATGCTCGATCGGGTTGATATCCGGGCTGCGCGCTGGCCACTCCATACGAGTAATGTTCATCTCTTGAAGGTAGTCATTCACAATCCTACCTGTATGAGGTCGGGCATTGTCATGCATAAATATAGCATCCTCACCTAAATTGACCATAAATGGACCAACGTGATCATTGAGGATTTCTTCCACATATCTTACGCTAGTTAAAGAGCCGTTTTCTATGATCACCAGCTCTGTGCGACTTTCAGAAGAAATTCCGGCCCACACAAGTACAGACCCACCACCGTAGGCTACTTTTTCTTCGATGCATGCTTGCTTGAATCTTTCCCCTGGTCTTCGATACACTCTGTGTCTTCCATCGTGCTTGTAGAGCATAAATTTTGATTCGTCGGAGAACATAACTTTTGACCAATCTTCAATACTCCAATTTACGTGGCTCTGGGCATACCTTAGTCTCGAAATACGATGCCCACGCTCCAGTTTAGGGCCGTTTGCAGGTCTAAGGGGTTTTAAGTTAGATTCAGCAAGCCGACGTCTTACTGTCCATGCACTTGGGTTACTTCCTCCGAGGCGTCGAAACTGATTGGTGAGTTCAGTTCCTGTGAGAAAGCGATTTCGAAGCATGGTGTTCACCAAGTATCGGTCTTCTCGTGCTGTGGTACACCTGGTTCTGCCCGTTCCTGGTCTGCGTAGGTTAGAACCAGTTTCTTCGTAACGTCGGAGAACTCTTTGTACTGTTGACAGCGACACACCGACAGTCCTGGCTGTATCGCGCTGACTCCGGCCGGTTTCCAGCATTGTAAGTATTCTGGTGCATTCTTCAGGCGTAAGCGACATAATTTCAGCTTGATTAATGAATATAGAGCACTATCAACATGGTTTATGTACCCACATAAATGACAGATTACAAACAAAAGCAACACCAAATGCTGTAATTTCGTAGTTCCATCTTCGAAAGTGGCCCTTTTTCAAATTTGATTTTTTTATGATATAACTTTACAATAACTAAGAAGTTTTAATACCTTCATTTAAGGAGTATTACATTGTCTATTAAATACAATTTATTGCATTAACCTAGCATTTTTAGTTTCCGAGATTTTTAGGATTCTTTAAGTGACCCGGATTCATTGCTCTCGAGTGTAGTATACACGTTTCCCGAGCGTCTGTGTGTCTGTAGTTAGTACCTACCGTACTTTTGGTGTTGCAAATATTCAAATAATATGATAAAACAAATTTTCAGTAAATAATCACACATTTATTCCTTGCGTAACCGAATCAGAATACACCGTGGTCATACGTATACAATTTTGTAGTACAAGCATTTAAATGCTAACGACAACCACTAACATGTATCGTAATGAAATGTGGATTAAGTTTAGCGTGTATGCTGTTAAAGTTTCGCAGTGCGCATGACTAATGCGATGATACAAGTACAAAACGATAGAATTGGGTGGTATTCGTACCGCCTTTATCCGTGCCATTTCACTTTGCCAACTACCTACCTCCCTACTTGACGTCGGCAGCCAAACATTAATTTTCTTTAATGTGTCTGAGCACTTTTACCGAGTTCCTCCAACTGCAGTGCGGTGTTTCGTTTCATTCATCCAAGATTCTTCAGTTTGCATTAAGAATGGATAAGCGGTTCTAGTTCAAGTTATTTGGTTTTTGTTGGCACTTTAATCAGAAAAGTTTGTTCGCTCTCAGATACAGAATGTAAATAGTAGGTATTGCGGGGTTGAATGAATAATTTATTGGGAGCGTTGCAGCTACATTTTAGTTTGAAAATTTATATTAATTTTCTATAATTTATTAATTGATTTAGAATCTTCATGCTTGCAAAATAATTCAATAACAAAATTTTGCGTATGCACGGTAGCCGCAATACAACTCGTATGTCATACAAGTAATTTCTACATTACTACAGTTAGACTAAATACTTACGATGCGTTTTATGAATTCAATATTCCGTAGTTTTGTCTATGCAGGCTGTAACTTAAATTTTACTCTTCACAGTAATAATATACAAATTTACCTAATATCTTTAAGGCATAGGTGAAATTTTGTTCTATTCAAGTATACTTTTCTTTGGTTCAACATCTTCCTGGTTAAATACTTCCAATTAAAGCCGAGTATAATCATGAATTTTATTTTTGTTTTGAACAGTTGGATATGAGCGACAAGAAATCCCGGCTTGGAATGTTTTGTCGAGAGGAATCACCGAGGTTGTGTGATCATGCGCTTCTGTCTAATGCGACTAGAGCTACGAGGCCATGTGCTCCCTCCGAGAGCTACATCACGACTGGCAACGCACTTACTATTTTACAGGTAAAGTAAACATCTATGTTGTATTTTTTTAAAATGTGTTCTGTGTCCTTATAGAACTAATTTTACCAAAGAGCAAGAGAAAATATTTCAAGTAAATTTATTTTACAGGAACAAATGCGGTCATGTTTCACACCTGTTTTTGTCGAAATACTTATCTAGTATTATATTAGTCCAGTTTTTATCGATTCAAAAAGCGTTTAGTCTAATTTACATAATTACATAATTCTTCTTTTTCAAGCCACTTTTCAAAAAACATAGTTAAATAGTTGTAAATATAGTCATGTCTGTATCTCCGAAGCAGAAACATACTATACGCCCACTTTTCACCAGTTGTATTTTTCTACCATGAAGCAATTTATATTGCTGTATAATGCCTATGAATGTAGGTCTGAAAAGGGGAAATGTTTTACAAAATGAAGTAATGTCATAATAATGATGGGCATACAAGCAAACTAAGAGCTAAACTCACATAATTACAGCTGCAAATATTTATCTACCGATTTCAGCACGTACGTAGCGATGTCAGTAGCAGCGTGAAATTTTTAGCTAACATGTACCACGAGCGTTGCATTGGCAGTTGACCTAGCAATGAATTTGAGAGCAGACGCTGAGAATATTAGATGTTTGGCATCGGATGTGCCGGAAACATTCTTATTTAGATCAATATTCAGCATTTATTATTCTTATTTTTATAATTCATTATTGTGGTTTTTTAAACTTTGTACTTGTGTGAAACGTTCATAGGTGTTTCAAAAATATTGGCGACCACATTTATATTATAACAATTTTTTTAATGAAACAAATTGGTAGAATAAGATCAAAAGCAAAACTACAAATTATTGATAAAGATATTTAAACTTTCATAAGTCACAAACGTTAAGAGTTAACTGGGATTTCAATGCTTACTTAGCTTGCAACACTGCCGAAATTTGAAAAAAAAAATAACCAAAACATGGTAAATATCCCGTTACGAGTAACTCAAGTACTAAGGACAAAAATCGATTGAAAATAAATGTGTCTACTGGTAATGTTGTTCAGTATTGATCTCATTTTCTGACATTCAAAGCAGCAAGCCACAAGGGACTACGTCAGTCTATTGTTTCCTTTTCTCTCCACCCCATATCCTTTCAGCTCTATTCCCATGGCTTGTTGTAACATTTATGGGTTTGTGAAACATTCATAGCGGCTACGATAGATAAGTCACGCGTTCAGTCTCCGTTGCATTTGCCATACTGAATAATGCAACGAAACGTACTACTTTCCGGCTTTTAGAATGATGAAATGCAGTTTTCTGCTGTCGCACGTACAAAATCATAGTAAAATATGAATTTGAGGAATTATGAAACGACAAGTGATGGTAGACCTTTTCATAATTAAATATCAGTTCCGTAGAAAATTCAATATGATCATCGCGTATTTGATTAGAAGAAATCCAAATTAACGCTTGTAAAATCTCCAAAAACACAAATCTTGAATTTAGACTAGGTACGCAAACTCTAAATTACTGCGACACAGCTAATAATTTAAACCAATAGGAATAGTACATACCTACCGTGATTGTTTTAAAAGGAATTGACACATAATATGTACAAAGGTGCTATTGGATAAGCGTCCCTCGACCCGATTGCTCAGTGTTGTGTAAATGATCACTGCGTTAAAAGCATCTTACGCTATGGTCAGTCCTGTTAAGGGGAACTATTTGTATCATTTCCATATAATATGAACGTTTTCGTGCTTCATAAGGCACGTCAACCTCTGTTTTCGGATGTCAGAGTATGGTAGTCGTTTATTGAAGTTCAAGGCCTATTATAAGGTTTAAAAAATCATGGCATGTAAATCCCCCCGGTCATACCTATATCGATACTCCTCAACACGGCGATTTGCCTACCACCTTTTATGTGGAACAAAACATTAGTATGTACAAAATTATTTATTGTTAACATGATATGTCGCAGCCTATCATTTTGGAAATATGATATGCTAAAATATGGTATGCTTTGAGTCATTAGCATTCTATACATACTGTACTTATTTTGAGTAGAATACGGTCTAGTACTTGCTAGTTAGAATAGAGAACCTTTCGTAAGTAATAATAATAATAATAATAATAAACCCCTCGTGGACAGTCGTTAGCTTTTCATGGGATTAACGCGACCCTATGAGGGCATAGTAGAAATGCTTTTTGAGTCATCCACCTTTTGAGATCAATAAAATATGTCTCACAAGGTTCTAGAAAAGCACACATCCGCAGGGCAGCTTGTGGCGAGCTGAATGTGCGTGGCTACACATCGGTCCCGATTCCTCAGAGCTTTGTTGCGCTTCTCGACCAGTTAGCATTTAATGGGCTAACGGGAGACCGTACTCCCGGAAGTGCAGCAAATCTCAACTCTGGCTTGCCTTAATTGGCCGGTCAGAGGGAGGAAGCCAGAGCTTTTTGCTCGGGGGTGGAAGTGTCATTTTCAAGGGCATAACTACGGGGAAACCCGCTCCGGGTCTGACCCGCGATGGCGAAACCGGCGCCGCACCGCTCGACACCCCTAGCCGCTCACACCGGTGTTGCCCTCTGTCGCCTCACAGGCTTACCTGCTTATGGCGATTGTATAGGAGTCCCATCTAGTGAGTTGGCGAGTCACCGTCTGCCAAAGTTTTAATGTAATAATATATTGAAATGGCAGACGCCGTCTTCATCCATAGCCTAAGTTAACCAGACCATTTAACACCCATCACAATAGCCCATTACGTAGTTAGCATATATTTTACAATAGTTAGCTCCCATTGCAGATGGTCCATTACTCTTCTTCTACATAAGGCGGGTGTGGATTGTTTGCAGTGGGGGTCCCATTTCCTACTAGATTAAAAGTCTCAAAGGGCCTCTGCATGTTGGACCTGTGTCCCCATGTAAGCCTACCAAAAGGCCGGGTTTCTTCGTAAGAAAAAAAAAAGAAGATACCCGTGTTAATGAGAAACATAATAATAAATATTGTTGGACATTCTCACACAACATCATCTAGCCCAAACTAAGCTATAAAGCTTGTGCTATGGGATCTAGACGACTGATATACATACTTATATATAAAACTTAAGTAACTTGATAAACTTACTAGTCAAGAACTGCTTTATTATTCAATATTAAATTCTACGAAGGAAGAACTGAAGCAAGTTTCTTACTAAACATTTGAAGTTTTGCTATACCATTATACTTGTGTGTTGTGACTAGCCTTGGTGATACACTACGTAGTCTCAAAATAGAAATATCGTTTGAAGTAAATAAATGTAAAAGAAATTATTGAAGCAAGGTCACTGCTATTGGAAGTTGAATATTTTACTATTCAACTTCCAAAAGCAGTGACCGTGACAGGCCTGAGTATGTATGAAGATGAGAATATGCTTTACCGATTGTTTATTTTAGCAATTTATAATAAAACTTTAAATTGCTAAAATAAGCAATCGGTTTTAATTTATATTTCGTGTAAGAAATGATTAATATGAGATTTGTTCGTAAGATTTGGTAATTGTTGCAGGAACTGCGGCAAGGATCAGCGCTTTACCCCGTATCATTTGTCCTTCGCTACGAATTTGTAGATGTCAGTGAACAAGGACAGCCATTAGTGGACTCTCAGTCTGCTTGTGATAGAGTTTTCAAATCTGCTCAGACCTACTCCGGCAGATTTCAGGCACCACGAGCTATTTTTTACTATGGAAGAGGTGGTGCTCAAAACCTTACTTGCATTCTAAGGTATAAACTCAATAATAATGTCTCTTGTATACATTATAGCGTAAATGTAAGAATATTATCATGTTATTCACTTATGATAATATTTCAGATTCGAAGCAAAACAAGGAGAAAGAATTCAATTGACCTTCACGAGCACTTACTTTGGAAATAAATATTGTAGTACGCACAAAGACTCTCGCACAAGTCGTTGGAAATGCGATAGGCCTGTGAAAAGAACCTTTGGCGGTGAAGGACTTGCTCAAATTATTATAACAGAATATCCTTGGGAGGGTGTGCCCATACAAAAAGATTGTATTTGTACAAACAGATCAGAACCATTAAACATACATACACTTACGGCACCGATAATAGAAGTTAATTTTACTGTGACTATGATGAATATTACTGAAGATTATGATGACTTTGCTTTTGAAGGAGAGTATAAATTTATTCCAACAGGGCCTGGTGATGAGACTGTATGTTCCTCCGGATGGGGAAAAAGACGGCTCCGAGGAAGCAGTGGTGAAATTAGATTATTTGATAAACGACAAGTACCCCATGTGCCAGAAATCGTGGGCGACAGACATGTTATATCAGAAAGTGTACGAGCTGAAGTAGCATGCGTTCATAGACCTTGGCTCATTGAACCTGGAGGTGATGAAGTAACTCCAGTGCAAGGCAGATATTTATATGTTAAAATACCAGGCTACATTATGACGTCTTCATCACCATTTTGCCCTACAACAAATCGAATATTCATTTACGAAGCTCATGACACATCAAAATCGAGGGAAGTATGTCCTGATGAGACACATGTTATTGAATTGTTTTCCCCAGGATGGAAATCTTCTCAAACTTCTTTGGAAACATCTCTGAAAACCCATGCTCGTAGCTACGTAATTGACTTTTTACAACATGAACAGGCTGATTACTCGATAAAATGGATAGAACTTATGAAAAAACCTTCGTTTGAACGCGATTCAGATTCCCCAAATATTGTACCAATACCAGTATCTTTGGAATGTCGTTACAGGTAATTTTTTTTATAACTTTAAACTATCAACGAATAATCTGATTAATTTTTATATTCCTTTGATTTAATCGTTGTTTTTTTTTTGTTTAGCTGCCCGGAGTTGAACGCATGTATTCCCATTGCTCTTTGGTGTGATGGAAGTCCACACTGCCCATCAAGTTACGACGAAGATGACTCCAATTGCTCATTTAGGATTTCATTGCCTCCACCTTACGTAGCAGCTGTTGGTGGAGTTGGTCTTCTCGTATGCGCCATCGCTATTGCTCTATGCGCGTGCCGCAAAAGGCGAAGAAAAGACAAAGAATTCAAAGCGAGACTAGATGGTGCTCTACCCCCAGAAGAAAGACCTTTTGATCGCGCCAAAGCTAACGGTGTCCCAGAATCAGCGCGTCAATATGCAACAGTGCAAAAGTACGCAACGATAGATAAATACAGTTTAAGTCAAAAATACAGTGCAGGGTTAAACGACGCTCGTTATTATGACGAGGTTGCGCAGAGAGACAAGCTCGCAGACACAAGGTATGCTAGCTTAGGGCGAGGTAGTCGAAGTATGCGAGTTGAAAATTCAAGAGGAAATGGTTCCCGACGAGCAATGCCAGATTTGGGATATCCTGAATTAAAAGATGGTTTTTGTTGACCCTCTCCTGACGTTATAGAAACTACGGTTTAACATTGTTAGATGTTAAAGTTTAACGAAGTTTCCTTTTTGTTGATATTAGATTGAAGACTGAATTCGGCAAAAGTGCCTCCTCTAACATTTTGATCTATAGAAATTCAGATTTGATTGTGCTGTACGTAGTACAATATTAGCTTTTATCATAATTATGTGTAATAAACACACATGCTTTTATTGTTAGGTAATTTATTTTTACCAAAAGTATGTATTTTGTAAATAAACTAGGAATTCACTATTCATAAGTTCAGATAGCAGGCGTTTGATATAAGTTCATTGGTATTTCCTAATATTATACTTTGCATGAATTACACAGTATTTTTACTCTCATCAAATAACATATCTAAATGTACATAAAACGCTTGACAATACGATTTTAAGATACACACTAAAATTTCTTTAAAATTAATACTATGCGAGTGGTTAGTGACTCATGCAATATTAATAACCTGAATTTAAATGTCATCCTGATAACTATTATTGCACATCTTGCCTTACGACTTTTAAATTGTACTTAGTTTTTTATATTGAAATAAATATTGCCCTAATATTAAAAGCAAAATTAAAATCATCCATCGTTTACTGTTGTATTACAACTACACAAATACCGTGCGTAGGTTATTTATTAAAATCAAAATTAAAAAAGAAAGATACACTAAAGATTTCCATTTTATTTTCTTTAGTTGAAAATGGCAAATTATAATATTTTTATCTTGTTTGTAGGTACTATACACCCTCTAATTGTAATGACACTAGGAATAAAATGAAAAATGTGATATAGGTTGTAAAAATGTAAGTAAGCGTTAACAAAATATATAACTTAACCCTACAAGGCTCAATTTTTTTTTATTGGCTGATTAAATTATATGTGATGTGGTTAGTGTTTAGAAGTTGGGGAAAAGCAATGAAAATTATGAAAATCAAATATTTTAGAAAAAAATCGAAATTTTATTTCGGTTCCACATGTGGTACACTGAGCCTTCACTCTATTTTTTGGTAATCAATTAGAACATTTTAGAAATAGTTTAGCTTATGAATTAGCTCGTATGTGTGCCTGTGAGTGTATGTGTTTTTTTTTATATTTAGCTCGCCAAAATGATGCCGCCGCCTGATTGAAAGTCACAGCGACATCTAGCAATTGGGGGCTACTGTCATAGTCTGTAAGACTATAGCCAGTGGTCCTCAAGTTGGCGGCCCTATGATGTGCCTCTTCACACTCCGCTTGAAGAACCCAGGAGTGTAAGAGGAGGGAATACGTGCGCTGGTAGGTCGTTCCAGATTCTTATGGTACGACAGAGAAACAATCTTTAGAATCGTTCAGTTCTGGCGAAGACTCTCTCCACTGTGTGAGAGTGGCATCTCTGTCCAGCACGCGTTGTTCGGAATCGGAAAGGACAGGGCGGGATTAGGTTGAAGAGTTCTGCAGAACACTCACCGTGATAGATACGGTAGAATGCAGCCAAGGATGCAATAGTTCTTCGCTGCGCCAATGGCTCCAGACTCTCCGACACCTCCGGGCAGTTGATAATGCGAATAGCACGCCGCTGCATAGAGTCCAGCGCATCAAGCAAGTACCTCGCGGAGTCGTTCCAAAGGTGAGAGCAGAATTCGACGCAAGGACGAATCTCTCAAGGGAGAGCATGTCATTGATATGCAGAAGAAAGAGGGTAGGGGACAACACAGATCCATGTGGTACCCCGGCATTAACCTGCATAAAACACCAAGCCTGACCGACACAACGGACCCGTATCTGTCGTCCGTACAGGAAGCTGTCCATCCAGCTGCACAATCGGGGCGGTAGCTCATATGCCAGTAGCTTGGAAAGAAACGACGCATGTCATACTCTAGCGAAGGCTTTCGCAATATCGAGGCTTATAGCCAACGACTCGCCGTGCCTCTCCATAGCCTCACCCCAAACATGCGTCACGTACGCCAGGAGGTCACCGGTAAATTGTTTTGGCCTAAAGCCATATTGCCGATCATTGAGTAGCGAGTGGTCCTCGAGGTAACGCATGAGCTGTTCGTTGATGATCAGCTCAAATATTTTACAGGTAAGTGAGGTGACGGCTACGGGGCTATAGTTGGCAGGATCTGACCGATCCCCTTGGTATATCCTCACTACCCGAGGGTATACCAATATAATCTTGGATTGAATGGTCATGTAACAATCTACGTGACATTGTCTGAAAAAAAAACGAAGAATTCATAAGCACATTTGTGGTCCATATACATACATGAGAATGAGAGCTAAAGCTCACGGTACCATATGTGGTACAACCATAAAAATACAATTTTTCTATACAAATACTAAAAGAATGAAAAAATATTGCTTACCTTGGTTCAATAAAGACTTATCACGTATCGAAATATTTTTTCCGGTTGAAAATTATTTTATTTATAATTTTTTAAGAATTTTTAAAACCACGCAAACAGCCAATGTGACACTTTACCTCAAACTCTGCACTTTTGCTGACCGCACGGCAAAAGTAACGACATCTATGCGAGATGTCTTATCTTATATTGTTACTACTCTTGTAGTGTATCTATAAATAATCAACAGATATCACTACGAGTATTGGTTAAGTCTGTAGGAAGGATAAAAGTGGTTGTACCGTATGTGGCACTGGGTGCTCTGTAGGGTTAAAATAAGTAATGTCTTTGTGTATAAATAGTAACTGAGGTTAAGGTTAATTAACCCCATATTGACTGTAAATAAATTATAGGATAAGATTTTTAAAGTCTGTAATAATTTCCAGGTAAAAGGAGAATAATAAAACTCATTTCTAAAAATAGCTTGCTTAATTTTATTTCTTTCTCAAACAACATCACAGTATTGCACATTGAAGAAACCAATATTCTGTCCCTTCTTGCCTGAAAAGTGACATAATCACGTCATAATATTTTCAAATCTATTTCTTCATAAGTTTTAAGAGATGATGGAGTTCTCACTTACAGAAATAAGCTCTCTAACAAACTGCATATCTTTTATCGCAAGAATTTTAGTCACCTAAAGTAGTCGTCGTAGTAGCCAATTCTTGTATGAAATTCATACACTGTATATGGCTAGTATGGTAGCAATGCTAGCAGTCCAAAATTATCAGTATCAAAGGATCATTAGGGCCGCAAAGCATAAATATCACATGACTCAAACCAGCCTTACCAGCTAGAAGTGTACCTACTCGTACTGACGAATGGACTAGGCTACTGGCAAGGAAAAGGAAAATTTGAAACAAACCCTGTGTAAGTATAACACACACATAAATAGACAAGCCTTTATTGCCGAAGGCATGCATAGTAGGTATATATTTAGTTTTATATTAGGCGGTGAGCCTTGCCATATTGGAATGGACAGACAGGTTGTGGCGACCTGATGTTAAAGTTATTCAAGCCGCTTATAAGATTTTTAACTTGGCTTAACGCCGGCCTGTTACTGGCAACCAGGACCAACCATCAAGGCCTCCACCGAATCACGAAAACTCAAAAATAAAAATGAAAACTGACTCATCTAAGAACACATAGCAAACGATGCTTACTGCAATGATCACAGAATACTGACTGTGGCTGCTTTTAAAACACTTTTAAAAAGCTAAATGATGAGGAATGGTAAGTTCAAGGACAATAAACATAGAATTTTTTACCACATAAAAGAATGATAAATATATAAGAAAACTTTGAAATGAAAACGCTTCATCCTCTTATATAATTAGGTATTTGGAAACGTAGATAAATATTGAGGGAAGTAAAATGGGGCATCATTAATATTTGATCAATAATGAGCCATTTTACGGTACGCTACTTTTCCCATTCCCTTTGAGAATTCGGTGAGGGGTTTCAAAGGGAATGGCAGAATTGAATTTTGTTGGTTATCTAGTTTTCATTCGAGCACTGTTAATGTAAAAGGCAGAATAATGTATTAAGCGCTAGCTGCTGAGTCATAATTTTACTTTTAAGTTATTCATAAATACAGTTTTCGCCTGCCTGCAAAGAAATGTAGTCTACGATCATCTCAACATTGCAATCTAAATTCATCAAAAACTCTGTCAGAACACCGAAAGCAATAATATGTTGATTAATTGTGGTTTTGTGGTCTTTAACGCGTATTATTGAAACTTTGCTTCCGAATATTCCGTATAATAATATTGCAGTCACTACTAGGGCTAAAAGACCTGAGGACTACAATGTGCACACGTCGTATGTAATTAGAAAACCTCAAAATAACTAATGTCTGTTGACTTTGTGGAGCGGACATTATTAAAGAACAGTGGGGATGCGACATCATTATACTGACACTGTTTGGCTGCAGATACAAAAATGTAAAAAACTTGAATGAGCCGCCGGAAATATTACATGGAATTACTAGTTTTCAATACAAACATAACCATCAAACGCTGAAAACATTCATCATATTACAGAAAGCCGTAAAGCCTTCAAAGGCCATTAACTAAACAATGGCTTAACCAACGGCTAGAAAACCAAAGTCATGGTTGAATAGTAGTCGTATAATATACATTAATGTACGTATACGTATACAAACGTATAAATGTATACAACGGTAGCCGTAACTTTTGGTAAAATTTAGAACTGATCGAAAATTATTTTTTTTTTACAATCAGGTAAAAACTATGGATGGATAAGATTTTTGACATAGTAAGCGAAAGAAATTAATCAGGAGGCCTGTCTGAAAAAATGACAAAAAAATGCTAATGAAATCGTTTCTTGTTGACACAAGAATACGATAGTGATATCCAAAAATATATTTTTAATCTACAATATGTGTATCAAATTATAGTTTTGACATAAAATGTACATCATGTGTAAAACGATCATAGAATCAGCCCCAAATCACTAGATTAATGCATTTTATAATAATAATTTGTTTACCTCGGACCATAATATTTTAATCCATTTATGTTAGTAATACAAGAATAAAACTTTACATTGTCACTTATGCTTTTTGGGACTTCTATTTTTATTAACAGGAAGATAAAAGAATGCCAATATCTGAAGAAAACATGCACCTATAATTTGCATTGTTTCGATATTGAATAAGTGTTTATTATTACAACAGAAACAGGCAGTAAATTACTACTATTTTTTTTATTTTAAGATGCGTGCTTTGTATGGTTAAGGTCGTTAGCCATATGCAATGCCTTAAATCAAATTTCGGAATTTTCCGCTCCAAAAGACTCCACTTATACCTAGCTTATTCCGGAGCATGTGACACGATTTTCAACATGCTCGCTGGTTCTCAACTCTACACAAATCATCTTCTCTTATCCGATTTCACAGTCAAAATAATACTACCTTTTCAGCCACATTTTTTACCCCAATAATTGGGAATACCATTTTGTCGTAAACATAATAGAGAAAAGTGTCATCGGCAGCTTTACGACATAAAATAAAAAAGTCATAAGAGGTTTACAGCCGAACATAAGCCTCGCCAAAGGCTTTTGCTGTAAGCAGGCATTAAATAACAATTCTCTACATTTGTTAGTAGGTATTTTTTCCCAGCCACATTCACAACTCCAAAGTCCACAAATCGCTTTAATCGGTTTAGTTTTTTTTTGGGAGATATTGATATTATAGATATTGTCATGAGATGTTTACAGCCGAACATATGCCTCGCCAAAGGATTTTGCTGTAGGCAGGCATTAAATAACAATTCTCTAGGTACATATGTTAGTAGGTATTTTTTCCCAGTCACATTCACAACTCCAAAGTCCACGGATCGTTTTAATCGGTTAAGTTTTTTTTTGGGAGATATTGATATTATAGATATTGTCGACCAAATCTGTCTTTTCAATCGCTAGAAAAGAACTTTCACACGAGCTGAATAAGAGAATTGAAAATAAGGTTGACTTGTGACGGGCAGTTTTGAATCTGGTTTAATTAAATCTAAATATATTTAACTCAAAGGTGACTGACTGACTGACATAGTGATCTATCAACGCACAGCCCAAACCTCTAAACGGATCGGGCTGAAATTTGGCATGCAGGTAGATGTTATGACGTGGGCACCCGCTAAGAAAGGATTTTGAACAATTCTACCCCCAAGGAGATAAAATACGATAAGTGGGAAAAGAACAAATTTTACGCGGGCAAAGCTGTGGGCATCAGCTAGTTAATTCATAAGCTTGGTTCAACCACGAATGAATGAAGTTAATTAATTATTCGGTGTACTTACTTCTTATTATAATAAAGAATAATATACTATTTGAATAAAGTTAGTCGTATAAATACCGGCCAAGTGCCAGTCAGACTTTCGCACGGACGGTTTCGTACCAATAATTGCACGATTGATGTGTAATTTTTTTTTTGCAAATTTTAATATTTATCGTTATAGCGACAACATAATAATGTGAAAATTTCAGATCTATAGCTATCGCGGTTCCTGAAACACAGCCTCGTGATAGACAGACGTATTATGGCGAAGTTTCAGAACTGGGTTAAATGTGTACGGTACCCTAAAAATTATATTAAATACAGACTCTCTCTCTGTGATAAAACCGCCATGTTCACAATTATAATAAACAGAAAAATGTTGATGAATACAAGCAAAATGAGTATTCTTCAAGCTTATAAAATCTCGGTAAAGAAAACTTAAAATATATAAACCGCAATAAGAAATAAACCCTCTGTTTCACAACAAAAGAACAAAGTAAAAGTCTTTTTATGACAGTGAATTATTTTTATTTTAGCATACAAAAAATGTGACACATCTTGCTCCATTGGGGTCGTGACGTAAATATTAGACTCCTAATGTTCATTCTTATTGTTGTAAATCTTACATAAATTATAGCCTTGTATAAATACTTATTACCTTATTGTTTTGTATCACACAATAAAGCATACAAATATTTTGATCGATGAAGACAAAATAATGAATAGAGGAACTAAAATTTGTCAAAGTTTACTTTTTAGGGTTCCGTACGCAAAGGGTAAGGAATGGGACCCTATTCATTAGACTTCGCTGTCCGTCTGTCTGTCTGTCTGTCTGTCTGTCTGTCTGTCTGTCTGTCTGTCTGTCCATCAGGAGGCTGTATCTCATGAACGGTGATAGCTAGAGACTTGAAATTTTCACAGATTTGTGTTTTTGTTGCCGCTATAACAATAAATACTAAAAACAAAAACATAATAATATTAAAGGGCGGCTCCCATACAACAAACGTGTTTTTTCACAATTTCATCTTATATATTAAGTAATAAGGTATCCTCCTCAATTTAAATACGTTAGTTGGCTTAAACATATAATCAAGATTATTTCTTCCCTTTACACCATGCAAATTAAATGAATACTTTAGGAGGTATAGCAAAGTCAAATATTGCGGAAGGAAATTAATTTCATGTCGCAATGATTGAACATTAAACGGGTCACATACTAATTTATTTTTCGACTTTCATCGTAAATATTTTTTCTTTAAAAACTTAACATCGCTTCCAGTAGATTACTTTATGTAATTATAATATTTCAAAGATATCAATTTCCTAGGAAATAGAAAACAAAGAATGGGCTCTTTGTTTTCTATTTCTCATTTTTTCCAGTTTATACAATTTACGTACAAACGTACAAACACACAATTCAATTACATGTTGTAGACTTATCGTGTTAATAATGTCATCATTCAAATGTCATCAACATTCTGAAAAAGAAATTAATCTTAGAGAAATACATACTGTACCCACCGTAGAGGATCTTTAAGAGATAACAGGATAGTAAACAACATAGAGCAACACGAACTGTCTAAGGCGCGCGTTGCTCTGTGGTTAACAAACACCATAGAGCACTACTTGTTTTATAATATGTAGTGATATTATGATATAAAGGCAACCAGTAGGCGTTTGAAATACTCACAGAATATCGAGCAGTCTATTTACATAAAAAATAAATCTAATTAAAACAAAATGGACATTTACTGGGACATCTTTCCTAGGGCTATTCCGGAGCTCCCAACCGTAGGCTGTTAGGCGTTACGTGAGGTTTTTTAGTCGGTAGGAGTCCGGAAGAGCATCTATGAGGGATTTTCCCTCAAGTCAAATAAAAAAAAATAAAAAAGGGGGGCTCCCATGCAACAAATAAGCCTTTTTGTTGTTTTTTGGTTCGGAACCCTCCGTGCGCGAGTCCGACTCGCACTTGGCCGGTTTTTTTATTACTAATTTCGAAATGTCCTTGTGAGGTACTACTGCTGCTACATAAATAATAAAACTCTTTGAAAATACAGCGCAGAAATCGTAGTGATTATTTTTGATCTTCTTGTCATTGAAATAACTTACCTAATGATTTTCCTGGAGCTGATAAAAAACTCCGAAGAATTTTCCTGCCTGTTCATACCACAAAATACAAATAGCTATTCATTACGCAGGGCGAAAAGTATTTTTTGGATATTAATGAAATCTGTTACCAGAAAAATATATTTCTAGAGTTACCGAGACAAAGAAAATTGTGTTTGTTTCTTGTACATTTGAAACCCAGTGGTAAGGCTTAAAGTTGTATACCTGGACCATTCACTTCACTTTGGTTGCATACTAGAATGATCAAGCAAAGGTACTCGAATTTTAATGTAAATACATACCACATACCATCAGTCAAGTAATGAATTTCTGCACGCAGGTTTCCGTACCAAAAATCAGCAAAAATAATTACGTTTATTGTATGGGAGCCCTTGTTAATTATTTTCATTCTGTGTATTTGTCTTGTTAATTGTTTTCTATTCTGTCTAGGTTATACAGAAATACATATCGGTGTAACTGTCTAGCTCTCACGGTTCATGAAATACTGTCTTGCAACAGAATGACGGATAGCGAAGTCTCAGTAAACAATTTCAAACCCTTTGGGTACAAAACCTAAAAATTACAACCTTACATAAAAAGTGCCTCTTGCAGCACCAGAAACATAGAAAGCAGGTACCAAACGTCACTAATTTGTATTTGTCTCGTACAGTAATTAGATTATAGGCTCAGGCTGCATTAGCCCGTCCACTTCGTTGGCGTAACGAGCTACGCGCAAACTAAATTATCTGATGAACTAATTAAAGCTCGGCTCGAAACTGTACTTCGGCAACAACAAGTGTAATCCCTGGGACGCTCCAATACTGTGTTCGAATCATTGCTTTATTTTCGTGGATCTATTGAGTTCGTTTTTGAAGTTTTTGATGATATTCGTAGTAATCAATGTTGCGTTTTAAAATTTGGACCATTGAACAGACTTTATGTAACAATTAAAATAAAAGATTAACTCTGATTTATTTAATAAAGACTTGTTTAGAAAATAGAGGACACCAGGTGGATAGGATTCAATCAAATGCAAATCAATTATACATCACTGTTGGACGTCGATTATACAGCCTTTTTCAATTGCATTTTACGGAGGATAATTGAGGTAAAGTAAATTAATAAACAAGTGTAATCCCTGGGACGCTCCAATACTGTGTTCGAATCATTGCTTTATTTTCGTGGATCTATTGAGTTCGTTTTTGAAGTTTTTGGTGTTATTCGTAGTAATCAATGTTGCGTTTCAAAATTTGGACCATTGAACAGACTTTATGTAACAATTACAATAAAATATTAACTATCTGATTTATTTAAAAAAGACTTGTTTAGAAAGTGGAGGCCACCAGGTAGATAGGATTCAATCAAATGCAAATCAATTATACATCACTGTTGGACGTCGATTATACAGCATTTTTCAATTGCATTTTGGGAGGATAATTGAGGTGGGTGACCACGCTAGCTAGACTAGTTGATACCAGGTTTACGCGAAATACGCGAAATTACTTATATTCACCAACATTTCATACACGTTGCAGCTTCCGTGGTTACGGTTGAACTGAAGCAAGGATCGGAAAATATCATGTAGTTACTTTTTGTCGAACTACCCTCCGTTATCATTACAAAGAAGAATATGGTCGGCGACACACCATGCTCACTACGTCAGTTATAGTTATAAGTATGAGTGTTAAAATAACACCACGTTTTATTTTAGAGTGCTCTTCGTCATGACATTCTCTACTAGGCAGCAGGTGCACTACTTGTTGGTGGGGCTGGTTTGAGTTCCGAAAATCTCAATAGCACACCATTTCACCCGTCCATGGCGGGAAGAAAGAATGATTATAAAAATCACTGTGTAGTAACTGCCGATTCCATTTACTATGACTAAGTTCCAGGGCTCCTTGACCATTTTCCAGTACGTACGTTGAAATAGTAACTTTATAATCCTAGATAAGTACGTTGATGCAAATTATTACTGTCTTACTACACAATTTGTGAAGAAGTTAGTACCTATTGAATCAAAATTTTTATACTACGAGTACAGTTGGTGTTCACAAAAAAAAATGTTTGTTGACAAAAAATTCATAAATCAGTGAACAAAACGCACAAAGTTTCATGAAAATAGGCTTTGAAGTTCGATCAGTCGAAGAGAATCAACAAACACACAAGAAAATTAGACCATTTTGATATAGATAAAAAAGCTTCGCCTGTCCATAAAAACCATTCTATTCACATAAACTACAATAGAGACGTAATTCACCAATCGATCAGTAGCTCACAGGAAAATGGGTCATTCTCTCGGGAGTTCCTGCGATTGACAGCCACGTGCACCACAGTATGAAAAGTTGGAACAAAGTCTTTGTTGCTGCCTCTGGAGAAACCCTTTTTCATCCTTTAAAACACCTGTTTGGGAAAAACGTTGTTTATATTTTTATTGAAAAAGGAATTTGTACAACTGTGGATAAGAGGTACCTACTAAAATTGGGGTTTCAATGGTTGAAAATTATGTGAATTGTGTACGAAGCATAGATATTTTTCCGTTGTACTTGCTCCATTTGAGAAAATTTAGACAAACAGGCTTTTTTGGAAAAGCCCTATAAAATATTAAAACTAAACTGCTCCAGTGGTTGAGCAAGCCCTCTTTTGTTCCGGTTCTGCACTTTAGGACGCTTATATTGCACTGTGGTTCATTCGCCATTCTTCTTATTTTGCCCTAAACTAAACTCCCTTCTTCACCACATCTGCTACTGTATATGCACATTAATTAACTTCACTGTGCACAATGGAGGGCACAAATTGGGAGGGCACAGGTTCAGTGCACGCCTTAGTAACGGAGGGCTCCCGAACGTTGCTCCCCTGGCTCACCAACTGCTCCTCCACCTCAACTACACCACACGATAACAATTGAGAACCGCACTCCTGACTACGCTCGGGTGACCTTTCGACTACCTCCTTTTCGTCAAGATTATTTGACTGCCTCTGTGGCGCAGTCGGCAGTGATACCGCCTGCGGCGCTGGAGGTCGTGAGTTTGATTCCCACCGGAGACAAATATTTCTGTGACACATAAATGTTTGTCTCAAGAGTCTGGGTGTTTCTGTGTATAATATGTATGTATTAAAGAAAACCCAGTAAAGCCAAAAAAGTATATAAGTATTAATATCCATGGTCTATTACCCCAAAATACAAGCAGGTTAATTCCTAGCTTACTTTGGGATCAGATAGCGTTGTGTGAAATGTCCGTGAATATTTATTTATTTTATTTATTTATTTATTTATATTGATAACTAGCTGATCCCGCAACTTCGTTTACGACACATAAGGTGTATGAAAGGAGAGGTAAATCTTCATAGACTCATCAAGCAGCGTGTGAAACTGCCCTGTTTGCTTAATCATAAGAGCCGTAGATTAGATTTACGCGTTTTTAGATTCATAGGTCTATTTATGATTATTTAAAGTGATATGACTTTTTTATTTATAAACTGATTGACATGAAATAAACACTAAATGTTAAGTGGAGCAAACTTCAACACAATAAAGAAAACTGCATTGCAATAGGTTAAGCGGTTACTGAGATTAGCGTGCACAAACGTACAGACAAGCAGATAATTATACAGATATACAGATATACAGACAAAAATTCTAAAAATAATTGTTTTGGGTTCTATTGCGTTAAAAAAGCCCCCCTAATATATTTTTTCTCATTTATCTTCCATGTACAGACAGCGACCTGTTACGATTTTATTATATGTATGATGATATGATGATGATGATATGATTAAACATTGTTTAATTGATGATTACACATTTTTGTTTTAGTTAACACTGTACTTTAGAATGCTGAAACCTATCTCTGTAACTGGTAGGTATAATATATTATAGTGGTTACAACGTGTAAATACGCTTTTCTTCTCAATCCAAATAAAAATAAACAATCCATATTCTCAGCACAGGTGCACTTTTCAAATGGAATGGGGGAACACAATTGATTGTATAGGGCCGTTTTCCATTTAGATATGGAAATTTCAACAATGTGTATGACAACTCAGTAAGCCTCGTTACTGAAAAGTATTTTACCAACAATGAATTTGTACCTGAATTTTTGCTCTTTACAAGAAATATTCTGTAAATAAATAATAAACTTCACGTAGCTCGTAGCTCTTAATGATGGCGGCATAACTTATTTGAATTAATGATTTTTGTTAATGATATAACTTTATACATAAAAATTTGCACAGTGCTGTGGGATAATAATAATAGTAATTGTTATTACATAAATATTGATGAAACGGTTTTGAATATGAGACGCCTTGTAATGTAAACTTATTATAGCACTGAGAATTTTCATAATAAAAAAGAAGATACCCGGGATAAAAAGATTATATTTTTATGACTAACACCCACGACATCATCAGCATCACCAGTAAGAAACCAAAACGGAAATGTTTTGAGTCGAAATGAGAATTGTGTCATCGGAGCGGATTCTAAGTCACTATTTTAATGTGATGTTTTGAGCAGATCTACGGTGGCAGACAAGCACACGGCCAGAACACAAACTTATGTCTTGGTATTGAATCAACTAAGTGTTTGCTAACGAACGCGAACACGAGTGACCGACCTTGTAAAACCGTTAAGATCCCTTTTGAGGAACCCCGTACTGTAGGCGTTTGGGGAAACCGAGGCAAGGAGGAAAATCATTCCGCAAGCTGAACGTGCGCGGGAGAAAGACCCTATCGGATCTTACGCTCCGGACGCAAGGCAAGAGGATGAACACAATGTCTGTGGCGAGCGGATAGAACGTAGCCGTGGGTCTCAAGCAATTCTCCTGAGCACAAGCCATTGTACAGGCGGTAGAACACGCACAAGGAGGCAAAATCTCTCCTGTCGCAAAGAGGTTCCACACCACCTACAATCATAGGATCGTTGACAACTCTCACGACTTGCTTTTGCACCGAGTCGAATTGGAAAAGCTGATATTCAGGTGCCCCCGCCCAGAGGTGGCAGAAGTACTTCATATGCAGCCGCCCTTGCTACTTATAAAGAAGCAGTGTTTACGCCACAATAAAGTACCACCAAGCCCTGTTGACCACACCGAGCTTCTTGGACGCCACGAAGCCTAGTCGCCATGAAGGCCTAGTCCTTGTCCTCGAAATAACTACGGAAGTGAGAACGTCACTGGAGATTTCAACACCAAGGATACCTATATTTTCTGAAATAAGGAGCGATGAGCCCTGGAATTGTGGCGCTTCAGTAAATGGCGTTTTCTTTGCGGTAAATATACTTACTTGTTAGGATAACCATTATCTCTCCATCTCAGAAACAATCCTATAAAATCTTAAATTTTTTTGCGTTCTGGGTTTTTCGGAAAAGCATGTTCATTATTCAATTCAACTCTGTTATTTACAATTTTATAAAATGCTTGCTCCTTCAGTAATAAGATGGAATTCTAATCAACTAAGTGTTTTTGTTTCTTATTATAGGTACTCATTGTATATTTATACAATATACTCGGACTTGATCTATAAAGACTGTCTAGAGAGATACTTGTAGAAATAAAATTATTTGATCAAACTAATTTAATTTTATATACCTACTTACCCAGCTAGTTAACTCTCGAAAATTAGTTATCGTCAGATAAGAGAAAAAGCTTGAAAAAAAAATGAAATAAAGAAGAGGTAGAATTTCTTCATCCTAATCATAGGAAGCGTGTGAAACTGCCCTGTTTGCTTAATCATAAAATAGCTAAAAGATTAAGTCTATTCTAAAATTCAACGCACCATTTGAGAATGACCCATACATTGAAAGGAACCTCTTGAATTGTACGTTTACGATTACTGAACTACAAAACTAGTCTAGTCTAGTCTAGTGGCGCAGTCGGTAGTGATACCGCCTGCGTCGCTGGAGGTCGTGGGTTCGATTCCCACCGGAGACAAATATTTGTGTGAACCATAAATGTTTGTCTCAAGAGTCTGGGTGCTTCTATGTGTAATATGTGTGCATTTAAAAAAGTATATAAGTATTAATATACGTGGTCTGATACCCATAACACAAGCAGGTTATTCCTAGCTTACTTTGGGATCAGATAGGGTTGTGTGAAATGTCCGTTAATATTTATTTCTTTATTTTAAAAAAATCCTTAATATTGAAACTTGTATGAAATATTCCTTGTAGTATATTACCTTTCTAACACCAAACAAACGGACATTTATCTACAAAATATCTTTCATGTACATATTGTACAGATTCTTGACCCTCTACAGTTTTATTATATGTTGGTACCTATTGATAAATTAGATACGGTGCGACCTTTGGCAATTATTATGATAAAGTTTTATTATAGAAAATAGATAAAATCCAGTACTTCGATCGATTTGTGTTAAATTTTACTAAAATAATAGGTACTTTAACAGATTTGCACAAAGCCATAATATTACTGCTATGTGCACTTAAAGGTCATAATTAAACGTATCATTCGATTGAATGAACAATATTTCTCTTTGATGTTGCTGTTAAATGAATATACCGGCAGGGCTCCTATTATTTCGTTAATTACAAGCATTACGGAATGCAATGTGGTCAGTTAATTTCCATCCAACTCATATTATGTTTTGAACATACTGTTGTAAATTTCACGGGGTTAATGTATACATAATGAGTAAGGCCACTGTAGTGTTGTGGTCTCTGTGCATAACATTATGACACTTTATGCTAGAGTAGCTGCTGTGATACAGGCTGTTATGAATTTATTAAAGCATTTTCAGTACTGTACATTATAATTATCATGTTACTTTTTTTTCATTATGTAACTTTATTAGTTCTTGTGTGCTAGAAGAAATTATGATTTTCGAAATAACAAAAAGAAACAGTAAATGATATATTATAATAGTAGATAATTATTTTTGTAACTGTTTCGGTTTGTTGTCGGTGTATTTGACACTGGTGGAATCGAAGCCTGAGGCTTGGTATGGATGTATGCATCTGGTACGAGCAGAAACTACAATTTGTATGTAATATTTCAATTTATTGGAGTTTTCGATTTCAAACAAGTTGAATATTAATTTGTTTGAAAAAAACAATCATTAAATATAGGCATAATTTTAAATAAATGACACATCTTTTCATATTGAAGATAAAAGTAATAATATCGACGCTTGACATAGTCTTCATAGTGTTTCATATACTGCAGATATAACCATTCTGACTGACAAGATCTTCGGGGGTAATATAAACGTACCTATTCGTGTACATGTAAAATATGTTTAACATCGGTATAATTTCAAATTAACCTTTACGTGAGAGAGATAAGTAAAGTTTCGGTATAGAAGCAATTTCAGTTCAGTTTATCGTACGCACTTTTGAAGTAATTTAAATGAATGGGCTAATAGTTAGATAGATTTATTTCTTCCCAGTGTGCTTACCCATGGCTCCCGGCTACGGTAGGCCAACGGTAGCAGCAGTGATAGGTGTAGTTTTTGTCGGTAAGAGTCCACACGTAAAAAAAGTTTTGTATCGAGATGGAATCCTCCCGGCTGACGAAAACTTCATATTCGTGTACATGTAGAATATGTTTAACATGTCCATTATTTCAAATTAACATTTACGTGAGAGAAATAAGTAAAAGTTTAAGGTAAAGCAGCAATTTCAATTATACTTTAATTTAAAATGAATATTCTATAGTTAGTTAGATTCAGAAGCGCATTGGCCCTGCGGTACAATGTTCTGTAAACGATCACTACAGTAAGCAACATTACTATGGCTAGTCCTTGAATGGGTGATCACCACGTGACCATTTGGTGACTTTTTATTTGCCAGCGTTTCCGTGTTTCGGAAAGCACGTTAAGCCGTTTGTCCCGGTAGCCAGTAAAATGACAGGCGTTAAGCCAAGTTGAAGGCCAACAGCGGGCAGTCACAAATACGGATCACTTCCGTGGTGTCTGTTGGGCAAAATCTAAAAAGTGAAATGTGGGCATATAATATGCCTCTGCCTCTACACTTTCGGGGATAAAAGACGTGACCATACTACCCGTTCGCTCTAACTTTGCCGCTAGCGTAGAGGCGTATACCCGAATTGTTAATTAGACGAAGTAAATTGACAGTAGGTAGCTAATGTCACTTCGTCGTAGAAAATACGCAACATTGTATGAAGAAGTGACATTAGTTGCTGTCAATTTACTTCGTCTTATTAAAAATTCGACTTTAGTATGGAGCCGAGCGGCAAAGTTATAGCGAACGAGCAGTACGTATGTAAGTAGCTAAATTTATTAGCTTTAATCTAAACGTTCGACAAAGCGTGTGCGTATTGTCCAATCCGATCTTGCTGATTTAGTAAATCGGTTTAAACTCGTCGATTTTGATTGTTAGCGTTGCATGAGATCAAAGTGAAATGAGACGACATTAAAGTCAATGATATTTTGTAGTGAAAATTAATCCCGAACGCGGATGGTTGTACATCGATAGATTGTTCATATACTTACTTAGGAAGAAATATAAGCTAAATAATACATTTTACAATAAGCGTTTATTCATTATGAATATAATTCATAACCAATAAACTCTGTATGAGGGCCACCCACGATGATTTTTTACTGTATCTACTATTTAATCAAGGTGTTTCGTTTGACTTTAGCTAAAAGATAGATATTTGCGACAAATGTAAAATATGAATTAATAGGTAGTAAGAAAACAATGCCGATTTATTTAATTACATTACAATATAATAAGTATTCATGTAATATATTGAACGCAACGTGTAGCGCGACATAGCTGAGCTCTTAAATTAATGTTGTTACACAAAGAACTTACATTTTATACCCGCATATATCGTCACAATAGAACTTATTAATTGATTAAAATTCTTAAGCAACAATACGTCTACCCTCTTCACGTATATTACTGTGAGGAGGACAACATTTAGAACAATAACAAATTAACTTCATAATAAATGCACGTGTGACGTAAGGAACGTCCTCTCTACCCCAACATTATCACTAAAAGCACTTAGTATGCCCACAAAAGTTACCAAACCGTGCCAATACCGTGAAATTCATTTCACGTATACTCCAAAGAAATGTCAAACGCTTAGTAAACGAGTCTTCAAATGCTGTAAGAGGGTCGATCAAACCCCTCGACAGTTCTATCCAGTAATCCGTTAAAGGCGAAGGGTCACTTTCCAATTATGTAATTGTCTACTTGAATATACATACATAGGTTCTTTATGTCGAAGTAAATATACATGATGTGGGTTTTTTAATACAGAATTTAGCAGTCATATTAATATTTAGGTTAGGATGAATTAAAGTTCATCTGTAAATAGATTACCTCTCATAGGATGGTAAAGAGGTCGTGTAGGAGAACCTCTTTACCCTCACTAAGGTTAGGTTTGCTAACTTTCAGATGATTTTGCCTTGAAGCTCTAGACTTTTCCAAAACAATAACAAATTACTATCTAGACGCGCTTGACGCTATGCAGAGACGTGCAATCCGAATTATTGCTTGTCCTGAGGTGACGGGAGGCCTCAAACCGTTAGCACAGTGAAGAACCACAGCGTCTTTGGCTGCCTTCTACCGAATATTTCACGGCGAATGCTCTGAAGAGCTCTTGAACCTGATCCCACCCTCTCCTTCCCGATTTAAAACAACGCGTGCCGGGCAAAGACGCCACTCATACACAGTGGAGAGGAACTTCGCCAGACCTGAGCGTTTCGAAAGATCATTCCTCTATCGAACTATAAAAACCAGGAACGACCTACCCGCACACAATTTTCCCTCATCTTACAATCCCGGGTTCTTCAAGCGGGGCGTGAAGAGGCACATCACAGGGTCGCCAACTTGAGTACCACTGTCAGAAGTCTTACGGACTGTGAGAGTAGCCCCCAATCGCTAGATGCGCCACGGCTTTCCATCAGGCTGGCGCCGTCAACTTGGCGAGCTTAATATAAAAAAAAATACAGAACAATCTTTATAGAACCAACTTTAATTTAGAAAACTAGAAACGAAACCTACCTACCTACCTAACCTACCTAAGCAAAAGTTGTACGCTCATGCAACTGAATACAATACTTAACTATATGAAAATACGTATAACACCAGTAAAGTTTTAAATGCTTTTAAGAGACGGTTTGGGCTTTAAGCCCGGTCTATACTAACGATAACTTCTCGTGCAAGTGAATTAGTTTGATTGGGAAGAGTTAAAGCAATATTCTCATTATGAAACTAGTTTTTATTAGTTATGTAATAAATCAATCTAAATTAGAGAATTTTTTTAATTTATCATCACATAAAACCAAGATCATTTAGGTCTTGCTTCGAAACTCAGAAACCGCTGTTGGGGTACACGTTTAGTACAAGGTTTCACAACTATCCTAAACATAACATAATTTACGCAACGTTTCAGGGATGGTTTAAATTGCAACTGAAAACCACAAGGAACTAAGCATGTCAAGTTACTACTGACCGTGTATATAAGTCGCACTAGTTTTATCATTAGCAGTTCCGTAAAACCCACAGAGGTTTACTCCATCGACATAACTTTCCACTCGACATTACAGTTGAAATATCGATGAGGGTCTCCTAAAATATTGAAAACGTTAAAAGCAAAGAATGGTTCTTGCTATACTTGTTTGAAAGTAGAGTTACACCTTGATTTATCGGTCTTGAATCCCCCATCCGACGGCCGAACAACTTTGCTAATTAAGAGAAAGATTAATTTCCCTTTTCCCTTAAACAATTGCCTTTAAAAGTTATAACATTTGAAAAGATTTTTTTTCTGGTTATGAAAAAATGTATACCCCTGTTTGGCCAATGTATTTTTGTTAATACAGCGGTTATGGAAGAAATTCCTAATGAAATCAAATAGATGTTTGATACTGATGATGATGCAATCCAGTAATTACTAACTGTTTTGTGATCAAGACCAGCTTATTCACTAAAACGTTTCCGTTTCTCGGAGTTTTTTTGCATCTTTATTCTGAGAGTAAGTATTTCTTTTCTACTTCATGCCTCTCTGTTTTGTTAAAATTCTATTAACATTGGGTCTTTTAAATACTATGATCCCCCATCTTTGCTAATATTTCAATCAAGTGCATATAAAGAACAGTCTGAGAACGTTTAAGACCTAGGTCAACTTACCTCAATTGAAAAGAAGCCTGATTATATAATTTTACAATATGATAGTAGTTTATTCTAACACTTACTACGATATAGTTCAAAGTGTAGCTAGTTGCAAGTTGATAGAATTGTTAGTAAAGTCTGTAAAAATGTACACACATTGAACTAGGTATTATTAATATGGGGCCCTTTTCTTTCAATAGCGCTCTAATACTAAAACGCGGGTATTTGATCCCTAATGACACAATAGAGCTATACTAACACGCTATAAACTCATTTACTGCTGAATGCCTAATCTTAGCTTCTCATTTATGAACAGCGAGGAACTTGCTACATTGTATGTAATTATTAATATAGGCTTAGGGGGCTGTAATGTACCACAAAGCTCGCGTTCTATGCGACATCCCTTGTAACTTTGATTGCTTACTTATAGCTAGTGATTTGGGTATAATGGGGGAGATAGTAATGATTATGTGCCTATTTAAAAAACACTTCTTATCATTCATTGTGATTTTCGAGCTTTTTTCACGTAAATTTTTTCTATTTTCTTCCCATCAGGGCTTGCGTCCATAACTTTTGAACACGGTAAGTTATACGATAGGAGCTTTCTTTCATGCTTTGCTTGTGAATTGATCTACCTGACTCGGTTTACCCAAACGCCTACAGTATTGAGCTCTTCAAAAGGGGTCTTACAAGGTTCTTGCAGGTGAAGTGCCTTTGGTTTTGCATAGGATCATAGGCTACGGTGACTACATTCCATCAGGTGGGCTGTAAGTATGACTTCCACCTTAGTAGTATAAAAATGGCTGGCCCTATTTTACCCTTTGTCTATAGAACCCTAATAATGAATTGCAACTTAATTCAAGTAGTCAATAATAATAATATCCTTGAAACTTTACTACTAAAATCCGACATTGGCTAAATAAGGCAAATAACAATCTAAGTTTAATCCAAAATACTTATTGAAGGTCAGGAACTCGGTGGAATATAATGAGGGAAGTACTCTTCAGAGCAATAATGTCAGAAGACTTGGGAGTTCGAGAACACTTTTGTTGTATTTACACAACAATTCAATGGGACTTAGAGAGAGCACTAAGCTACATTCAAAAGAAATAATGGCTTTTGTATCTCAAATGCTAACATCTTAGAACAAAAATTAGATTTTTAAGAATTTACATTGCGATTCTTTTGTAACTGGATTTATTCAATTGACTTGGACTTGTTATCTAATATTTTAAGGTATGCGATACATTTTGTTTGTTGTCGTTGGACTTGTTGGTACTTACATTTATAAGTTTTACGTCCTCGTTTATAAATCAATGAGTCATTTTTTTAGCTATCGTTTTTTTGCGCTATGACCGTGTGAGTCAGTCGGCATGCATGTTATGTAGCAAAAAATCCTAAATCTATGTGTGTCCTGTATACTTATATCTAATGGCTATCGCACTACTTGCAGGCACCGTTGGAAATTGGAACCATGGAAAATTAAGCTTAGCGCTTAATTTTCCATCACATTTTTTACCAAATTGGTATTTATTCTAAAGCAATAAGGTAGTCACTCATTATCGTAAGAGTCAAAAAGTATGGCAGAAAACTTAATCAAGAATCCATCGTTAGATAGGGATTTACAACTCAAACATTCTTTCGCAATTATCCAAGGAACTTTCGGGAATAAAAAAGTACATAACATTAAATGAGGAAGAGGGATGTAAGCTCTCGTCACATAAATATTCAGTAATTACCACCATTAATGTCTTGAGTACAGACGCGTCCGTGGATACGCGCAATGTATTCCGTTGTGTGTATCCAAACATAAATTACCCCGAGGGTATTTCAACAGCACTCGGCGCATGGCAGCCTCGCCAGCCTCCAGCTAACATGCATCAGTCATCACAGGACCACGACAGGTGCAACCGTGTCGCACCGGCGAGTGAAAAGGTACAGCCTAGCGTTGTTACTAAATAAAGTACCGTGCAAAATTTCGTTCGTTGTTTGTCCTATTATGTGTATTAGCTTCAAAATACACACTGTTTTTAATTATTCATTGCTAATTTTCACCCATAAAGGGGGGTAAATATTACAGGTGATCAAAATTTATAAAAGTATACCATTGGTTGGAAAAGGCAGTGCACACAGCTAGTAAAACATAAAACGCTACTGAAATATTGAATATCCTTCTTTTCAAGAAATTTCCAAGGGCATTTTGGTCACATAATATGTGTCTAATTGTATTATGCGCATAAAATATCCATCGATTCGTCCGGGGCCCACCCCACGTACGCATATCGAATTCGAATCAACATCAACCTGAATTGATGAAGTTTCGATGTGGTTATATCTTGATGTTGTCCTAATGATATAAACTTAAATATTTGTAAAGATATTTGTAACGTTGGAAAGAAAGTAATTCTCTTCAATCCTTTGCAAAACATAATGCTATTCAAATTCTCATTTCATACATAGAATCGCAAAATTTTACTACATTACTGACGGCTATACATTTTTGGTATTATCCCCTAAAATTTCCCCGATTCCGTTGGCTTTGAAGCGGCTAGTTAAAAGGGCAGTGGAACAGTTTTGTGTATTGACATCAAAGAGGGTGTGCAACAAACGTTTGTTATGCAAATAGGATGGCTGTTAGGTTGAAGGACCACTAATCCTAGTTGTTGTTGCTGAGAGTTAATTTTAAAATGTTTTAGATGTAGGTACCTATGCTTTATGAATAACGCCAGAGGTATTTTTTATACTAGGTGGATAAAGTGTGTTTATTTTGCGTGTAGTATTGCAGAAAAAGTAACCAAATCCATGCTTAGACTAGCAGTTTGTCAATTATTTTATCATATAATGATCATAATAAAATGACTATAACTATGACATTATGTAAATCTGAATTATACATTACTACTCGTATTTTATAGACTTGTGTAAATTATGTACTAACGTAACTAACAACTTTAAAGTTACAAACGACACAGAACGAGAGAACAAACAAGTATCTACTTACTCTACTTACAAAATTACATCAAACGAAGTTTGATATGTTAAAGGAATTGAAGATTGACGTGAAGGTAATAATAGATGTTTTGGTCCGTTCCACAAACGCTCACTCGAGATCACGTAACGTTTTCATAGCACTGGAAAATTTGAAATATATTACCTGAGACCGTTGCATTGTTGAGAATAGGGATTGAGTAGAGACTATTATTACTTAAGTACATCAATTTATTTATTCAATAAACAATATTTTGCTACGTAAATTGAATGTAAGACTAAGGCAGATTCAATACAAAATAATGTATTATTTTAAGTACCTAATTTATTGTTCCTACACCATTAGAATGACATTGTGATAAATCAAAAGATATGAGAAAGCTACAATTACATCAGTGCGCCAATTATTGGTTTAAAACCTAGGGCGGAGCAAGACCTTGTTTAACTGCAAGGTCAATAATTATCATTCGACTATTTTGCCAGCATTCTTGAAAACAACTGCCATCCGACCTTCTTAACTCTTAACTTTTACCTTAGTCATAGATCATTCGTCATGCAGCAGTAAATGGTTTATGTTACACATCGTAAAGTATCACTCTTCGAAAGCATAAGTATTAAGTACCTACTCACCAACACTGAAGAATAAGTACCGTGGCATCTACAGACGCATAAGGCCACTCAAGACGGACGAACAACGTGCCCACAGCGAATTCCCGTTGAATTTACCGCTGATGACACGGCTCGCCATTACCTACCGGGACTGGCGAGCAATTTTGTATTTCGTTGCAATATCGTGCTGGTTGTCACACGAAGTGATAGATTATCTTGTTCAATAATACTTGAATTTCGAGAGAAAAGGCGTCTGCCTTTTATGTTTTGTGATAGCTTCACTTGTGTGTTATAATTTTGTTAGTCTACATTTTACAATAGGTAACCGTGACGTTTTAAATCAATATTTGGGTACCTCTCAAATTATCAAAATATAATATCGAAAATATTAAACTTTTACGCTAATAAAATTCACAGAATGCTATCCAATCAAATATCTAGCTTTAAATGATATACCAAACCAGTTTACGTTTCCGCTATAACCCAAACCGAAACAACCATAACTCACTCATTCTCCACGCTCTGTGTTTTATCGAATTTACACGTTTCCAAAATCCAATCGGCGAGTGTTGAACGAAAAATGTCACTGCAAAATAGGACTTCATAATACAAGTGGTACGAGGCCCAGACAATATGCTGACGTTGTAACAGCGGTACACTTAGAACTCGATTTTCACAATTTTAGATGTCTGAGAAAATTTATAAGTAAGCTGCTACAATTGGTTTATATCGACAGATAATACGAGTATAGTTTTGATAATATTCCTTAGTTTACTTGCATTTTTATGTCTGCCTTTTCATGTTGAAATAGGTAGGTACCTACTTAACATTTGATATAAAATGTTTTCCATACTTTTCTTTTTATTATTAACTTGATTGAACCATGATCTTTCAAATCAGTCTTTGACAATCGTAATACTCTGGGGGACGTAAGCTTCTAAAGAACATTTGGGGAGGATTTGTTAAAGTATTATTCCTTGAATGTGTTGCTCAATTTGATAATTACCTACACCGCATACCGCATTGATAAAAATATAATCCCAAAACTAGCTATTACTAAGATAGCACCTACAAACAAGTTCTTCAAATCTACGTAGTTATCGACCTGAATATACTATCGATTGTATTCTACTCCAAAATTATATTGAACAAAAGATAATAATTATAATTTAAAAATAACTTATCCTCGTGTTAAGTTGATTAATCAAGATTTCCTCGTACAAAAATAAATCATTGACAAATGTGCACACACATGAGTACAGTGCCCCATTACATTCAGATCACATATTACGAAATAATCAATGCACGCAGACATGTCTGAACGACTTGTTATGTGCATTGCGGAGCTCTGAACAGACAAGCCCATCGGGGGCCTGACAGAACAGGTCAGGGCGCACAGTGGTGCAGGTAGTACGGGAATGCGGAAAATATTATTTCTAACTGAAAATACGTTGCATATAACTATAAAACTTCATTAAAATTATAACACTAATGTATCAGTGTAATAATATACATAAATATATTATAGTAAATTCGGGGCGGTAAAAATATTTTTAGCATGGTACATTAAATGGTTTTACATGATAAAATATAATATATTAATATAAATATTCCAATTAATTGCGTTACGAAAGACACGATACAGTATTTAAGCAGAATTATAAATAAATATTAATTAATTACATAATAAATACAGATAAAAAGGTTAATAGATAAGTGCTATCCACTAATAAAACTTAGGCGTCATCATGAAGTGGATAGTTTTTTTTATGAGGTACTGCACGTAAACTGTTGATAAGGGGATCTGAGGTAAGTATTAAATCTTCGTTACAGGATATACCAGAACATTTTCTTGAATGACCTAACCTGTAATTACGGAAGTATTTGTTACGTGCTTTTTGAGCTTCCTCAGATAACATTCCAATGGGTAAGACAGCAGCACTTATTATTTGTTTGCCATGCATTAAGACTTTGTGCACTGTATTTGGCATATTATACCAGCTGTACAAGCTAACATATAGCTCGGCAGTTTCATAACAATAGGTGATTAATAATTATTAGTGATTATAATGATTAATATATTGCACTTTCCCCCCTTAAGAACGGCTTTAGATAATGACCTGGAATTTCCAAGGTCGCAGATAGTCGCAGCTAAAATTGATGGATATATGATCTATAGGGTCTAATGAATGTCTTAAAGTGTATCAATGTCTAACGGTCGGTAACGGAGATTAGTTATAGCCTCATAATTCAAAACAAATGGTTTCAAATTACCTACTTCATTAAAAGTGTGATGACAACTAAATACTCATTATATCATATAATATTAATACGTTTTATTTAATTACACACAATAGAGCTACGATTAAACAAAGAATAAAAGCAAAGTACACTAATATTTCTGTTTTGTTCATACTTGAAACAACACAATTTATTGGATGAAATTTGTTAATTGTCGATCACCCACCTTTTTTACATCATAAAATTTAAATGTCTCACAATGTAGTCGTATGTTTTGTATAACTTGTTTTTAATAGGATTCTAGTATATGTGTACCAAATTGTAGACGTTTTAAACAAAGTTAAAAAAAAGACTTTTTTCCGCCCCTGCACCAATGTGGGGCGTGCCGAACGTTGATTGCATTTATTCTATGATGTGGGCTCACTGGACTTGTCCAAAGATGAATGGGGTAGACATCACGGCGTGCCCTAGACATATCGTTTGCTCGTAATCTATTCCCTTGTTAATAGATTCCTTACCTTTGTCTAGCGAGTAGGTGCCTACATTTTTCTAAAAATGGTTAGTGGTCAGTTTGGTACTCTGTCGTTTGGTAAGTTATAAATCTGTTAATAATGCATTCTCACAAGCCCTTTTCTCCAGAAGGGAAGAACAGGTACAATATCCACGTGTATAAGCTCAGATAAACATTAGATGGACTTACTTTTACGTAATGACGTAATATATTAGATAAAGTAGTCAGTAATCAATTAAGTTTACATCGTAATTAAAAAAGAGCTTGTATTTGATTTATATTAAAGCTTTTTTGAGTACTTAAAACATAGTTTTTTGTTTCTTTCTAACAAAGCTTCTTAATTTCTACATTTTCGTTGAAATTAAACTTCCCACTAACGTAACTTTACACTGTATTGCTCAAGACAATACGGAAACAAAATGTCTTCACATAATTCTAGTAAAACTTTAAAATCCCTAGAGTGCCATCTGTTTAAAACTATAAACTACAAGAATTAGAAGTAATTTGTCATACTCTCTATGTAGGGAAGCTCTACGCGTTGCCCCCTGGGAACGCAAGCAGCAATATCTCTTTTCACTGCGGGGCGGCATATTACGACTTATATTCTATTGAGGCGGGATTGGTACATTTGATTGAGAGCTGTCTAGTCAACGGACGTGCGTCGCATGACGAATGCATGCGTCCTCGGCTATAATTACTGTCACGGAGGGGTTAGAGGTCACCAGTTTCGAGGGTGCCTAATTACAGCTTCTACTGAGACTTAGCTTAGAGGTTTGCCCATTAGTTCCACTCCCGATCAGAGGAGATCTAGTTTTAGATCGTCTCGCTTTGCCGGCTTACTTAACTTTGGCCAATACTGCAGCTCGCCGGAGGCAAGTTGCTAAGGGGGTAAGGGGGTACTCTGTTCCCTTCAGGGCTCATAGTCTCATGGAAAGTCGTCCTGCTGTCCCCGTAGCAGAGCGTTAACGGTGCAAATTCATTCGACCACATTCGTTAAAAAGAAAAAGCTATCTTCGTAACTAAAACCCTTGTGGCGACAATGTATTATTCTCAGACAGTAACACATAGCACTCGTAAGTATTACCTGCTTTAAACTAATCTCTGATATTATATCGTATGTAATCCTCGTCATTAAACTACAGTTTCGTGGACCGGTGATATTCCGTGTGACCGAGCACACTGGATTGTAGATGACACAATGTGCTATCTGCTAAACCGTTATAGACCAGGAGCTTGTGACCTGAAATGAATTTAAAATTATACTTTAGTTATGATTGATACTATTTAACGGAATAATGATCAGATGGTTAATATTACTATTTTAGTAGTAATTCAGTTAGTAGTTATGTGTGATAAATAGGTACGATTGACTTGGGTCTAGATGTATTTTCACTATCAAAAATGTTCATTTTACAAACTAAGCTATGACAAAAGATAAGAAAGTACCCATGCAAACAGCATTGCTGTTTTCAATTAAAACTACAGCATTCTAATACATAATGATGAGAGTAGGTAAACCAGTCATCAGCCGACGTAATTTTTAGAAAAGTATCATAAGCATTTACTTTTAGCTAAGTTCACCAATATTTGTAGGAGTCTCCTGAACAACGACTGAATTTAAATGCATTAACTCGGTCAAAAGTGATACAGATGGAACTATTATAATATGCTAAGTAATTTCAACTGTTTTGTTTATTGTTTGATAGACGTGCTGAGACCAGATTAATTTGATACCTCATAAAATGTAGTTTTAATTTATTCACTAAATCTATTTTGGGTCAAATTTATTTAGCTTTATTAATAGTCTCAGTGGCGCATTGGTAATGTTTGTGATTGATAATCTTAGGTCACGAACTCAAATCCCAGGATGGATTAACTATAATACTAGTTGTGTAAAATAATGAAAGTCACCACCCAAGTTCTTAGAATTTGTCGCATTTCCTAACAACTTGCTGAACTGACTGGGTAATTACTGTATTTTTAAATTCATACCTATATGAGAAAAAAGCAAAATACATCTCCCTTCATACTTAGAAGTTAGAATAAAATATTGGCATCTTTTGTCCCATGTAATAACACAACGTCCTACAAAGATCATTGAACATTAACCTGCCTATTTTTACTAAATAACCAAAAGATTTTCGTTCTTTGTAAAGAAAATAAACAGTTAATTCTTAGTACACAAAAAATCCATTCCACTTTGCCAAGTTCAGAAAAGTTAAATTTAAAATCAACTGCCGACATCCCCCAACCCAAATTAAATTATATTTGCCGCCATGAAAAAAGAGAAAGTGTTTTTTCTTTTGATCTTAGAAAATATTGGCTCCAATGTTTTGGACAAACATAATTTTGCATAAACCTATTTTGTGTCTAATATACTCCATTTATTATAATTTAATTTTTAGACTATTTCGTACTGTTCAGTTATGACATTGGGTGGAACTTTTTACACAAGTTGAATAAAACTTCTTATACCATTTTTAACGTTAGCATAGATGTTAATGGATATAAACAAGAAGCTGTGAGATGGTCTTACCCGACTGCCTCTCTCTAAAACGTTTATTCAAAGAGAATATAATCACTACGTTTTATTTATTGTGAAAGTTCAATCCGATTGACGTTGTCATTTTTGTTTTATTTCAAACTTTGAACAGATGATCCTCATAAACTAGTCACGTAGTTTAATGCTTCAGAGTCACAGACTACAGACATAAGTGTCACCATAAGCCCTTCTGCACTCTATTTTACAGAGAGGGGCTAAAATGGATAATTAAAAAAACACCAATTCATATTTTTTCCTAAAATTAAGGGTACTTCAAATTTTACTCAGGTACTTAAAATTTTTAACTTGTAATGATTTGGAAAACGTGTAGGTGGTTTTCTCCGAACTTCAACAGTACGAGGTTCTTTAAAAGAAGTCTTAGAAGATTATTTCAGGGTCTGAAGCGTGAATGCTGCAACCCTGGTGGTGGAAACGTTGGTAGTGCTAATGCAATAACGTATAAATTACTAATGAAAGTTTTATAAAACTTGGTATAGGTATTAAAATCAGAAAAAAAAATTGATTTTATTTGATGTGCTTTGAGTGGTCAGTGTACAACTCTATATGCCCCCTCGTAGCATATTGGAGATCTGCGTAAGACGCGTAGCAGCTACGACAACCGCCATCGGCTCGCCTTAAGGCCGTTTGTAGAGCCAACGACATTGACCATACAAAACACGCGTCCTGCAAGCTAGGAAATGTAGTATTTTATAGCTTATTCAGTTGTAATAAGCTGATACTAATACTTATTCAAAATCGAAGAAAACCAAATTATAGGTATAATATTTTCTTCATTATGGTTGCATATTTATTTCTTTCGCGTTGATAAAACTGAAGCCATAAAATGCATTCATCTAAAAATTTTGGGCTGATTTTATGATCGTTTTACCTATTGTGTATAATTCACATACTATATTCAACAAAAGCTATTTTGACACACATTTTGTAGATATTTTTTTTAGCCTTTTTGTGAATGCCAGGTGTATAAGTAAATATTGTGACGGACGTAGATAGGTGATTATATTTTTCGAAAATCTGAGTGATCTGCAAATTAAGAATTTATACTAGACTAGACTTCTAACGCTACGATGGGTCTATTTTATATGTTGCCTCAACTAAATTCACATTATCCTGTAGATAAACCATTAAATTTGAAAACTTTGAGCTTTAATCTGAAGCCTTAACTACCCAATCAACAGTCGGAGGAGTAGTAAACGTCTTAGTTTTTTAATTGGTGCCTATAATCTGAGTTTTAAAGCATCTTAAAGCCATTTTAGACATTTGATAACATTTTTATCTTATGTTATCATATTATTATTACATCAAACTATGTCTTTAAACTAATAAGCGCAATCTGCACATAATCGGAAATATATGATTTTGAAGGTATAAGTTGAAACGAATCTCTTGAAGGATCTCTCTCTTTAAAACACTCACATGATCTTTTGTACATTTTTTTGTTATACGTTTCGTACAAACTTTATTCAAATGCCAAACTTTCCCTTTTTTATCATTTTATATAACTGTCAACCACAAAGGACTGATTATTGTGTAATGTTTGATTTCTGGACACAATGACTTCCATTTTTTGTAACCGCCTTTAGAGAATTTTCTGATTCCTTAAAAAATATCTTTTCAAACAAGAATTAAAAAACCTCTTGCAAAATAATCGCTTTAAAACTATACAACATTCCTCACACGTTGTGTCCTGAGCGCTCGAGCACTGTCCGTCCGATATAAGCTTTCTTCCGCGTACGCTTAGGTTGTGGAATGATCTCCCTGCTTGGGTTTTCCCAAACGCCTACACTATGGGGTTCTTCAAAAGGTGACTTAGAAGGTTTTTACAGGCAGCGCGATTGTGGCGCCTCTGGTGTTGTAAATGTCCAAAGGCTGCGGTGACCTTCGGTACATCTGGTGGGGCCGTATGCTAGTCTTCCACTCTAGTGGTATAAAAAAAAGATACAAACGTAATTCTCAACGCGGGCTACTGGGAGGAACTTACAAAAAAAACAGGGCCTTTCTATTTTCCATATGAACCACAACAGTGTTACAAAATACATACCTACTATACTACCACAGTATCTAACAGGTTTCAATGCTGACTTTCTGTTATCGATTTTGATTTCCGTCATCAATCACGCTATCCCACATAAAAATGCCTACAATTAATAATTAATACGACGACCGAACACGTGAAGAAAGTTCTTTCCTGTCAATTATTTCGGTAGGTGCCTTTGAAAATTTAGTAGTCATCAAAGGTTCAAAGAGGGAATCATAAATTTCGGGGTGGTACTTTCGTGATTTCATTCGCATTCCCCTTAGACACGGGGCAAATACGATAAATTATGCCCATCAATAATACGGCTAGTACTGTGTCAACGAATTTCAGTACAGTCACAATATTCATAACCATTTTTTATAGATTTATATAGAACTAGCTGACCCGCGCAACTTCGTTTGCGTAAGAGAGAGAGAAATAGAAAGGTCCCCCGTCGTCGCTGCTATTCTTATCGCCTGGTTTTCTGTCGCGTGTATTCCCGTTGTATTATTTTGGCACTACTTGGATTATCATTAAAATGGTTATTGAAAAGGAACCTAATTCGAAGCACTATCAGTGGGGTTACGGGATATTTTACTTTCCCGTGACTCTACTGGATGCCAAGGGAAATATAGGTCGACATGCAGCAGCGCCACTGGTGTTGCAAACGTTCGCTATGCGAATTAGTCCACTACTGTAACCAACCATCAACCAGGAAGCGCTCGTGGCACCGCGGACTCAGTTTTCTGTAAACGATCACTGCAGTAAGCAACTTTCACTATGGCCGGTCCATGGATGGGTGACCATCCATGTGATCACTTTGTGACATTTATTTGAGCGTTTCCGTGCTTCGGAAGGCACGTTAAGCCGCTGGTCCCGGTTGCCAGTAAAATGGCAGTCGTTAAGCTAAGTTGAAGGCTTTATTTCAACAGCAGGCAGTCACAACCTGCGCCTGTCCATTTAAAGACGGCAATACGGCTCACCGCCTATTACGTGGGACAAATTATACAAAGGTGGAATGTGGGCATATAATATGCCTCTGCCTACCCCTTCGGGGATAAAGGCGTGACCGTATGTATGTATGTAGTAACCAACCATTAGGTGGACCGTAAGCTTGTCTGCCATCTTAGTAGTATAAAAAACTGGCCAAGTGCGAAGCGGACTCGCGCACAGAGGAAATAAATAAGAATAAAGTAGGTATAGATAGGAATAAAGTCCCTAAAGAGTTCCTTTCCGAACAACGGTTGGCCGGTTTAGTTGGTCGGAGTGGAAAGACAGAGGGTTCCGTACCAAAAAAACAGCAAAGCATCACGTTTGTTGGATTGGAGCCCCCTTAATCCCCCCCCCCCCCTTTTCTGACATTAGTATTTGTTGTCATAGTGGCTACAGAAATATATCATCTGAAAATTTCAGCTCTCTAGATATCACGATTCCTGAGATACAACCTCGTGACGGACAGATAGACAGACGGACAGCGAAGTCTCATAAATAGGGTCCCGTTTAAGGGCACGAACCCTAAAAATCGTTTCTTTGTGCGCAACTATACTATTAATCTAATTTCAAGGTTCTTGATCTCGGGTATCTAAGTCAGTTTTTATTTTTATATCAATCAAATCAGCATATACGCTCCTGGACATAGGCCCCTCCTAATTTACGTCCTGCGCCTTCAGCATCCAGCCTGCGACCCCTTCTAAGTCCTCGGTACATCTAGCGGGTGGACCAAGTCGCGTTGCCCGCTTTGGAACTCGTTTGGTCCATCTGCCGTCGTCTGTCGTCTTCTGTGGCCAGCCCGCGGCACTTTACAGTACTGTTTTTATATGTATAGATATAATTCTGTCTAAATCAAAATACGTACGTACGTATTGAGCGAAGTAAATATTTATTTTTGTTAAACTTGATACCTAATGTCTTTGTTAATTGGTTTAGAGAGCATTCTCTGCTTTTGCTAAGGAATTGATATCTGAACTTCTTTCTTTCTCGTATTTATGGATTGTGTAGGTCTTCAGACTTTCGAGGCTGAGGCAACCCGTACTAATACAGTTTCTCCTATTGTGACCAGACATTTACTGTAGATTTCATCTGCTAAATGTTCATCTATAACGCCTCTAATAGTTTGTATTATCCCTGTATAAAATAAGAAAGTAAGCGAAGACGGTAATAAATACTCTGTGTTAATCGGAACGGTGTACGGACCTAGAACTTCTTTCATAATTCCTAGCCAGATATGTACAGGTTTTCCTTCTCACAAATGTATTTTTGACTTACAAATATGAAGGCAATTCCGCATACTGAAGGGCAAAATCAATAAAATATGCAGTTTTAATATAATTATTATTAGATTATTTTGACTTTTATCAAAAATTGCGACTATTTTTTTTAAATCGAATTGAGCTGTCGAACATGACAATGTGTTAAAAAAAAAATAAAAAAAGTACCGACTACGGAGTATTAATATGAACTATGAGGCTAATCTCCCCTAAAATATTTTTCAACCCCATTTTAACCATGTTAAAAGAAAAATTTCAATAAAATACAAAACACGTCCCCTATCAATTCAGTTAAAGATGTTTTATGCCAAATTTGAAGAAGATCGGACCAAGGAATCACGTTGTCCCATACAAACTTTGCAACCCTTGTTTACCCCCTTAGGAGTTGAATTTTCAAAAATCCCTTCTTATTGCTCGCCTACGTGACATAAGGAGCATTTGTGCGAAATTTCATGGTTCTAGACCCAGCGGTTTAGGCTGTGCGTTGATCGTCAGTCAGTCAGTTCTTGTTTTTATATATATAGATACCAAATGGTGGAGTAGTTGCGGCATCTTATTTAGGATATTATGTAATGTAGATAATTACTAGTGATTAGATAGGAGCGGCCGTAACATCACTTTGTGACCTACACGAGTAAAGATATTTTGATTTGATTGAGACTTCGCCTCTCTGCGTTTAAAGAAAGCGGTACATATGTTTCTGGTGATGAGTACAGTAGATTGCTATACTCTGAAGTCGTAAATTCCGGGAGGGCCGGGCCAACCAAACGAACGTCAATAGCCATGTTTACAAGTACTCTCTAATAAAACTCAAAGTAGAGTCTACTAACAGTAGACGCAAGTCAAGCGAGTTAAAAACCATATCAACGTTTTTTGTGGGGTAACTAGAATTTCAGTTTTAACGCAGAGATCAAAATAATTAATAATCTTACCTCCATTAAAGGTATTTATCTTTATGTGAAATCAGTTAAAGTTAGACAGCAAATTTACATGAATGTCATAATAAATATCAACTTTACATAATCGACATTCACGTTGGCAACCTAAAAAGGGTATGTTTATTTCCGTACCCAGAATTAGTTTTCTGTTTTATTACACGCTACCACAAATAAACCTGCCGATGTTAAATAAGACCCACTCGTCCCTTATAACGGGAAGGAAGCTAACTTTACCTGAGGGAAAACCTCTATGTTTAACGAGAAAACTGGTCGTGGATTGATTTGAAATTTCAAGTGTACCCCTTTTCAGAGTTCAATCGAAATAACCACAAACATTCCAATTCTATTTCCGATTCTCGTCACACAGCCCCCATCACGTAGAGGTTCGGAACGAAGGACTGAACTTAGGAGAGACATTTTCTGTGCGTATTCACAAAGAATAGGTACGTGTATATCGAAAGTAAACTGTGATTGTATATAATTTTATAGATCAAGTGATTGATGGGGTTGTAATATTAGTTTGAGGGAAAATTATTAGTAATATAAGTGTGTTTTAAACGGTTTCAATGCTGTGCAGGTGTAATCAATCAATACTCAATACATATAATAAAATCGTAACAGGTCGCTGTCTGTACATGGAAGATAAATAAGAAAAAATATTATAGGGGGGCTTTATGAACGCAATAGAACCCAAAACAATGATTTTTAGAATTTTTGTCTGTTTGTCTGTATGTCTGTATGTCTGTATGTCTGTATATCTGTTTGTCTGTACGGTTGTGCACGCTAATCTCAGTAACCGCTCAACCGATTGCAATGCGGTTTTTTTTATTGTGTTGAGGTTTGCTCCAGTTAACATTTAGCGTTTGTTTTATGTAAATCGGTTTAGAAATAAAAGAGTTATAACAATTTTAAGAATCAGATATTTTGAAAATTTTAATTGTAGGGGTTTCTTTGAATGTGAGTGAACCTAAACTGGCGTGTTGGCTTAATCATAAAAGAGCTTAATGATTAAGACTATTTTTAAACAATTCAGTCCGCGCCGAAGGCGTGGACTGAATTGTTTTAAAATAGACTTAATCATTAAGCTCTTTTATGATTAAGCAAACAGGGCAGTTTCAGATGCTGCTTGATGACTCTGATGAAGAAATACCTTTCCTTTCATACACCTTATGTGACGTAAACGAAGTTGCGGGCTCAGCTAGTTTTCAATATAATAATACAGTGTGTCGAAAAAAATACTTTTATCGATAGGTATCAATAAGAACTCATTTCCGTACTAGGTAGTACTAAAAATGAATTCATTGTAGGTAGGTATGTTTCCGTTTATCTGTCTAAAACTTTACTGATAAATCATGAAAGAATCCCCGAGATTTTCCCCTACAACAATAAATTAAAACTGCCAATAAAATAGTTAGATAACTAATGTGAGGGTTTCCATGTTATTAAACATTTCACGCATCAAGACCTTATGCAGAAAGTGGAATCAAAATAAATGCTTATCGTATTCCGTATCACATAGAATCAATTTAAGAACTTCTACTTCAGGTCAAAGAATATTTATGAAGACAACTTAAATAAATTAAGTGTATGTCTCGGCTAATACAACAAAGCCTTCTATCAATAACATACTAGACATGCTGTTGCCCGCGACTTCATACGCGTGAAAATTATGTTAAAATGCCAATTTGATTGCTCTCTGCTTAGCCCCTAAGATATGTAGCGTGATAATGTATAGCCTATTTGAAGACACTACCCCTAGTTAATATTTGTGCAAAATTTGAATAAAATCTATCGAGTACTTTTCCAGATCCTTCCGGACATAGCAAAGCAAACAGACAAACAGACTAACAGACGAACTATATTTTCGGCTTCGGTATCTTATGTAGAACACCCAGCGAGTATTGTTTTTTAAATATTTTCAATGTACAGTTTTGACTTTTCTATCATTTTATTATAGGTATAGATATGTATAGATATCGTGTCGAACGCAAAAAAGTGGCACCATCATAAATCGGCTCGCGGTTGACCGGGCCCGTTTCTTTAGTTTAGTTCGGTCCAAGCTCTGCTAATGTAAAAACGCAATGCGCATTTTAAACATGCTTAAATAACTATCGAAAGTACAAAGTTTGGGATGAAATTTACTTATAAGTCTCGTCATATTTTAATCGTTAAACAAATAAATGATGTCAATATTTTAATATAATTACAAATTCTAAAGTAGGCAAGGTTATAAATTTTGGGACAAAAGGTTGGCGTCAATAATATTTGAACCAATTGTTAGTACAAATAATATCAAAGATAATCGGTAAACATTGTCGAAAGCAAAAATAAAAAATCATTCATATCCGTTTATTTTGTAAAACCACGAATTCTTAAATTTAAAACATGATTTTCCAACTATCAACGTTGATAATCCCAATCTCCATCAAAGAAACAGGAACGACCCTTAAAGAAAATCTGCCAGCAAAAGAGCGGCGCCGTGCAAAAATAATGCATGTTTCGGCAGATTTCCGTATTCACATAATGCATTTTGAGACGGCGCTTTTCTCGATGTTTGCCTCCCCCTCTTATTTTTCGTGTGCTAAATGTAATAGTTCTGCATCGATACACTATTGTGAATAGCCTCGTAAATAACACTTTAGTTTTAGAGATTATTAGTCGGGGGGTTACCCAGATGCACGGTAGCAAGTGATTACAAGAGTATCGCATGCGTATCAAAGTGAAGTACATGCACAATTATGAGTTTAACGACGATTAATATTGTAGAAACCACACAACGCTTGAGAAATTAAAAAAAATATGATATTTCTTTTTAATTTGATTAATACTATGATTCTTTGGCCGTTGAATTGGACAGTAATTCGTTATAAAATATACCTAGCTATAGGCACTTTTTCTTCAATATTAAATTTAACGTTCATTCCTCTCTGCAGTTTTTAAGGGGTAGGTAAAATATTTCACTTCTCGTATTATATAATAGATTCTATTTCCGCAGGTATATTAGAATGACCTCCTTCAGAATGATATTGCTTATTTATTTAATGGGACAAAAATACGCATCCACACAGTGAATAAATCTATTTTTAGTATGAAAGAGACCCGTACATACAATGCTTATTATTTAAGTGAGTTACGACATAAATAGTTTAGTATATTTGAAAACACAACAATAAACACCTGAGTCCTTGTAGCGACAGCAGCATCATACAAAGCGGGCAAGTAAATGCCATAACTAATATCCTTCAAAAAATATTCTTCTTTTCAAATTAGGGGCGCAAACAAATTTAATGCTGCTAGTAAGGTGGTGCGGTAATGTACGCCGGCCCCTTAAAGTTTTCATTCTCTTGTGGCTCGACAACTAAGCATTACCGAAATTGCGTCATATTTCTTTATGCATCACATACTTACTGCTGCCAAGGAATAGGTAGAAATATATTGCAGCTTTGTGGACTGTAAATACCATTTTCATATCATTGATAAGGGTGGAAAACAAGGATATAATGTATTATTATCGTGGCTATCTCTAGTTTCGCGGAAAGATCCCTAATAACAGAAAACATTGCATGTTTATATCTACTCAGTAGACTCTGCACCCTAATGTAGTATAAAATCTGGATTTTTATCAGAGTTTGTTTCTTATTTTGTTTCTTCAAAATGGTTTTTAATTGCTATTTTTATCATTATGACTCTCCTCAGATCCCCACCACCAGCTAAGTTCTGCTGGGCCTGGAAAAATCTCGTCAGTCGGATACTAAGCCAAAGTAAAACAAAAAACGGCAGCAGCAGTAGCAGATAAAATGTAGACTATGAGTAATATTTAGAAAAGAATAGGATAGTATAATGCTATATTGTACACTAATTAACATTTGCATGAATAAGGAATCCCACCAAAAACATCCCTGTTGAAAAGGTTTTCGTGCAGTACGTAACGCTTGATTAACTGTATAATTAAATTTATTACTTTGTTTTTTTTTGGAAATTTTGGAAATTGGAAATATGAGTGATGCACTCACATTGTGTGATTCGTTAGGTCCGATGATCTATAACCGAGATTTTCAGGACCCAAGTCAGCCTGCCCTTTCTTTTTTTTACGAGTAACCGGCTAAAACTGTCTCTTTTTATGGCTCTGGTCTCAGATTTAGAAGCTCTAACTTTGGAGCACTGGGTCTATTACACTTACTTAAAATCGGCTATTTTACCTTTTTACAAAACATTAACTGAATACATATATGTAAACGTTTATTTGCCGTAGGGAAACTAAGGGCCTTCGAGTGGAAAATAAAGGCTTTTATTATCTTGCCAAATGCTCATTTATGCCGTTTATTTGCTTGTAAATGTTCAGCAGTTGATGAGAGTGTGTGAACACCTCGCCAACGTGTCCATAATTAAGATTACTATTAACAGGCATGTTGTTCAATAAGGAAAGGAATATATTTCTGAAACACCCACATTTTAAACTTCTACATTTTGTTTGTCTGATGAATTGAATTTATGTATTGTAATCTGAGTTTATAACTAAGATTACAATACAAAACAGGGCACGAAAGAAATAGATGACATACCTGTTACGAATTTCAGTATGAAAAAATCTTCGATTGGCCTTTATTTCCATTTGCTTGGACTCTATGATATTAGGTCCGTATTGCAGTTTCAATAAGTGATCTATGTTTGATTCTCATATTAGTTACGCCAGTAATAACAAAATGTCACAAATGCTAATCCTAGATGACACGAGATTCGCATTACGCTACATTCAAAGTATGTGATGAGACGTTTAATCATAATGTGGAATCGAGAGTTGTGTGTGTGTTAATATACGTCATGCATATTCGTGTTAGTAAATGTAAGTGGGGCGAAGATAATGAGGTGAGCTTCAAGTATCTGGCGAGGTAGGAAATTATTGTAACTTTTTGAGATGAAATATGTATTTAGTACATTCACACATTGGTTCGAGCCAGAAAATTGGACTTAGTCGTGTTATAAGTAAATGGGGAGAGATGGATTTTAAATTTTGGGCTCAGAACTTTCAACATAAAAATATTTGTTTAAATACCTACAATATTTGGAGAGATCCATTATAAATTACCTTGCATAATTAGAATTGTGGACTGCGTCATGGATAACAGATCTTTAATAATATTACAAAAGGAAAGTTAGAAAATTTGCTACCGACTGGGACATAGACACTGAAAACATTTTTTTTCCAATTTAGCAACTGAGTAGCATTAGACATAAGTATTTGAAATAGAAAAAGGTGTAGTTGAATATTATAAAATGAAATCTAGAGAGGTTAAGAGGACTGGTAAAATTTATATTGCGATTTCGTTCAAATATTTCAATAACAAATTATAATTATACTATGTACTTGCATCATAAGAGTTATTTTCAAATACTAAATAAGTTGTTATGAAAAAACTGAAGGAAAAAAATGAATATTACACAATATTTAATTGTAAAGCGGAAATGACAACTTTTTCAGACGGGACTTGAACCAGTAACCTTTGCCTAAAGAAGCTAGAGCTACGGAACCGTACCCAAACAAGTTGAAATTCTTCACCATAATTGTCAGCGTCATCTTTTTTTAACGTGAGGGCTGATCCTCATGGATGCTATGCCGGACTCCTACCGACGAAAAAACCTCACGTAACGCCCAACAGCCTATGGTTGGGAGCCGCGGGTAAGCCCTCGGAAGGATGTCCCAGGACTCCCAACAGACCCACGGCCGCCACTGCGGCCTCGCCGAGGGGTTGGTCCGGGTGCTATCCCGCGTCTTTGGGGGGTTTCGGGTGTGACCCCGCTTCTATGGAGGGGCGTGCGTGAATCTCTCACGTCACGCTGCCGTCATGGGCCTGCTTCTGTAAGGACGGCGAGCAGCCCTCATGTCAGCGCCCTTTGAGAGTATTAGCATAGTCTAAAGATATTTTTTCTCTCTATACTGTGTATTAGGCATTGATTAGCCTTAATACCCAGTCTGCGTACTTTGCATTCAGAAGTTGTCAAAGAATTGTCTTGTGCTGTTAGAGCGCCATTACCTATTATAGTCTGCCGAATGTTAACCTTACGAAGATATTTTCTGATACTGATCTGAACAATAAAAATCATCACCAATTGTCTCAATCTCCTAATTAAACTAGTCTCTGAACAATGTTATACATTAGAATAACTCATTACTTTCACTGCCGTAGAAGTATTTCACGTATTCGTCACATACGCCTGTACTAATAAATTCCAAGTTATAAAATTACTCTGAACATATAGGGTTATTTTGAAAGTTAAATTAGTACCATGTTAACAAAATAGCTGAGACAAAATGTACGTCTACTAATTGAGTAATTCCTTTAAGACATTCGTTAAGATTATCAACTAGGGCCTCCTCCCGAGGGGTGGAACTTTGCAAAGTACTTAGCACTTCTCTTCTGAATACGTGTGATACGAGAATGTCTACGTTGCGGTAGAATGAGACGTTACACATTCATGTACGAAAACAACATAGGTGCGTATTCAGAAAGATATATTATTTGCAAATGAAATATTTTGCGGAATAATCTGTATATAAACTTTCATGACTTTTTTGAACTTGATGGTGATAGAATAGGCTACAAACAATATTTATCCAGTTTATCCCATGGGTGTTATATGAGACAACCTGTGATCAGGCAGGTGGTAGGTATGACAAAGAAATACACGAAAGGAAAACTCCAAATCAAACATCGTATCAACTTATTTAACCCTTGTCTGTGGTCTCTCTAAATTTTTGGTATTTTAAACGTATCTGAAACACCTCAAATTGGGAGAGACCATTCCACTTCTAAACATTTAAGAATTGCACTGTGATAGCTATATTTGAGAGCCTCATTTTCAATACAACAATTTTTCTTCACCCAAACATCATGATAAAACGCCTCGTGAATTTATCATAATGTAAAGAGTAAAAACAACAAGTCAGTAAATTAAAATGTTAGAGATAGTACTAACAAGTTTAGAGCACAATCCGTTCACTTAATCTCCATTTTCCGTAGTTGGGTGCTAGTTACGGAGTTATTTCGTAACTTCCAGTAACCAACACAATGACGTAAGGGGCGTCGCTTTGAACTCACTTCCGTTTTCTGCGTGGCTGTTATTAGACAGACGCTTTGCTCAATTTCTAAGCTATTTCACAGGATGGTAGTTTTGCATAACTTAAATATAGTTTTTGAATATTGTAAATGAGTGAAAGCATAATAATAATTTTACATTTTATAACTATGTTATTGGTCAGCCCTAAAAAGGGAAAAAAATAAATAAGAAAAGGCCCAATACGTACCTAATGCAATACAAATGAAAATACGACATAGTTTTGTTAATATTAGCTACAAAAATCGTAACCCTTAAGCTGCCAGCTTAAGGGTTACGATTTTTATATTATTTCTATACACACATATTTTACGACGTGAAAATAGAAAAGCTTCACAAGTTTACAAAAGCGTTAATGTTTTGCAGTAGCCCGTATATTGTTAAAGTAAAGTGTTTTACAATTACAGCTACGGAACCCTACAAAGCATGCGGCAAATCTTATCATTTTTTTTCTCAAATTAATGCTAATGATAACACAGTGTACCACTGTGTGAAATATTGAATGCGGATAGAACCGAAATAATACAGGATATAGTAATTAAAACATGTTCGTCCCCACATGTTACAATAACAACCAAACAATGGATAATTTTCATCAGCATATTTTACCATAGTTGAAAATTGCCTAAATAAAAAGCTACTCATACCACGGATCTAAAAAAGTGTGAAGTGACCATGACCTGTCGTGAAAAGGCGTATGAATATGGCAGCCACTTTCAACTGCCTCGTTGGTCTCGAGGTCGTAATGTGCGACTGCGGATCATCAGTGCGTAGCTTCGATTCCCAGCAGAAACAAAAAATTGTATGTTCGAAAAAAGTTTGTGTCGAGAGTCTGCGTGTTTCTTTATATGTGATAAGTATGTATTTCAATGTACATAAGTATTAAAATATTTGTGGTCTAATTCCTTTATAACACAAACATGCTTTTCCTAGCTTGTGTTATATACTACTTTAGGATCAGATAGCGTTGTGTGAATAAATCCGTGAACATTTTTTTACTTTTGTGAGTGTACAGTCGATTATACTCTAGAATAACACATAGGTTATCTCGGGAAAAACTTCCCGTGTGACGTGGAAAGGGAAACAAAATTTCACTCAGGCGAAAAAATAGATGAAAGCTATAAAAATGTAAATCTCCGTCCGCACATTTTTAGGGTTCATGACTTGCATCATTTAATTCGCTGAAAATCTCATCACATACTGAACAGTGATATCAGTTGCAACCAAAACTATTAATCTCAATGATACGAGTATTTACTCTGTAATTGCCTACATGTAAGTGTTTATATTAATCACGATTGATAGCTTATTGCTATGTGGGATGTGGGTGTGATACATGGCTCTGACTTTACTCTAAAAGATAAATAAGGTAGCGAAGACATAAAACTAGTTTTAATGCTGTACCAGTAGTTCAGCTTTTATAATGTTGTTCCATCAAAAGCCTTTGCTTTTTCTTCTTAACCATGGGTTCAAGATTCTAATTACAGCTCATAGCCACAAACTGCGCCTGTATTTTTCCACACATCAATTGATTCACCACCTATATCGTTTGATAAAATACAAAGGGTGAAATGAGAGCGTATCATATACCACTACATATACCTTTAGCGGATAAGGTTTATTTATGTATAATGTAATGTAAGTTATAAATGTATATTACAGTATAATTTATAATGCGTACGCGATATGCGATATCAAACAGCCTTCGGAACTTAGTTTACGCTCCACATCTTGCTAAGCACTGTTTAAGAAAGGCCGGGAGGTATCAGGTAGAGAAATTTAGGGGAACTACGGTATCATTAATCCCTAGAGACGATGTTGTTAACGATGACCCACTTTATCCTTATTTCTTAAGGGCACCAGTTCCCAGCACGATTAGTGCGTTAGATATCGAACAGAATATTAAGTATTCGTTATGATGTTGTCTTTAGAAGTTTTGCTATTAAAGCTTCTGGTTGTGATTAGAGAAGGATTAGGTTAGTAATTTATGGATATCAGGTAATGAGGAGGGTTATACAACCTGAAAACCGATTATTGGCACATAAACGCGGGACTTTTACTTTGGCAATAGAATGGAAAATGCTTTATTGAACACTAATTAACATTTACATGAATATGAAATACAGGTTATATATTATGAAAATTATTAGATGATCACAAAAGTTACGTAAATAAAATTTGTCTTATGTATAAATGGGACTAGTATTATTTATTTAATACTATATTTACTTTAATTTAGCTGAAACTTATACCAAGACTGTAAAGAAAGTAATTGAAATGAACAGTGATACTTTGAGAATGGTCAACATTATACTTTACTTGTTATGGCTTATAGGAACAACTTAGTAGCCATGAACCCATCCATGGTAATAAATAAAAAAAGAGTTCCCTTGACCTTTTATAGATAGTGGTCAGAAAATCAATATAACATCGAATCAAAAAACCGAAAAAAATATCCAAATAACACCGAAAACAGTCTTGTTTTTTGTATTGTAGCGATGATTTTGTTAAGACCCACTGCAATTACTTTTCTAAATTCACAAAAAACAGTAGTACAAAATTCTCATACCCATTGTTAGAGCAAAAGTTCTACATTTCAAAAATTCTCGATACAACAGCAGGAAAGAAATATAAATATTTATTGTACAGGTAGTATAAACCGCGGGAGGATATTGGAGGATAAATTGATTGTTCAGGGTCGGTTTTCCATTTAGATATGGAAATTTCCGGGATTGTGTACGAAAATCTTCGATTTGCCTTTTTTTTTCTTCAACAAATCACTCTCGGAGTGGGTTCTGTGGTTAGACGGGTTCCAATCTCGGTAATTTATACAGGTGTATTAAATTATTTGTATGAAAATTTTGTATTAATATGATGTAATAATATGAATATAAATAATATAATATAATATATATAATATAATATAATATGAAAACTTTAGTAATTCTATCAAAATGGAGTTTGGTGTGGACAAATGTGCAGTCATGCATATCAAGCGAGGGAAGATAGTGGAATCAGATGGTATTCAGCTCTCTGATTCCATTCATCTGACGTCATTCCTCGTAACTGATACCTGTAAGTACTTGGGTATATCGCAGGCTTTGTGCATCAATGAAGCTGACATGAAACATTCATTACGAGAACGTTTCTTTGGTCGCCTGAAAAAAGTACTAAACAGTCTTTTGTCAGGTGGCAGCAAGGTGCGCGCTTATAATGGATGGGTCATGCCACTTCTGATGTACTCCTTTGGTATACTCAAGTGGACTCAAACCGAATTGGAAGCTTTGGACCGGAGAGTACGTACATTGTTAACGGCATACCGTATGCATCATCCACGTTCATCTCTGATGAGGCTGTACATCCCACGAAGATGTGGAGGACGAGGCTTTTTAAACGCTAAAACCCTTCATAACCGCGAGGTGTACAGCCTTAGACAGTATTTTCTTGATATGAATGTGGATATGCATCGTGATGTAGTTGCGGTGGACGCTGGTCTCACCCCACTTGGTTTGGCTAAAGAGAGCTGGCACAGGCATACAGTGCTTAGCCTCGGTGACCGTCAGAGGGTATGGCAGAGTAAAGAGCTTCACGGTAGGTTCTATCAGGCCTTACATGGGTCTGATGTGGACTTTTTAGCTTCCGTGGCCTGGTTACGTTTCGGCGATCTCTTCGGAGAAACCGAAGGTTTTGTCAATCAATAAGGCACAATCAAGTAGCCAGGATTATTCACCAACAGCTTGCTCTGAAATACCATCTGGTGGACGCAGAGGTTCCGTACTAAAGGGTGTTTTTTTTCGAGGTATAGAACTTAGAAATGGAATAAAACGAAAGTGATTGTTTTTATTGATATGGAAATGACTTTATTCGAAAGGAAATCTTCTGGCATTATAATTTAAATATGATTTCTGGCATATAACCGCCATGGCTGGCTCGGACGTAGTCTAATCTAGAGGTCCAATTTTCGATGACTTTCCCAACATTTGTGGCCGTATAGCGACAATATCGCGCCGAATGTTATCCTCCAAGTGGTCAATCGTTTCGGGCTTATCGGCGTAGACGAGCGACTTCACATATCTCCACAGAAAATAGTCAAGTGGCGTAAAATCGCACGACTCTGGAGGCCAATCCACGTGTCCAAAACGTGAAACTATGCAGTAACCAAACGTTTCCTTCAATAAATCAATTGTGGCACGAGCTATGTAACATGTTGCGCCGTCTTGTTGAAACCACTACTCCTGCACATCATGGTTGTTCAATTGATGAACGAAAAAGTCAGTAATCTTCGCTCTATAGCAGTCACGATTGACTGTAACATTCTGGTCAGCATCGTTTCTAAAGAAGTACGGACCAATTATTCCACCAGCCTATAAAGCACACCACACAGTCAGTTTTACTGGATGTAACGGTGTCTCAACATACACTTGAGGATCATCATCACCCCAAATATGGCAGTTTTGTTTATTGATGTATCCATTCAACCAAAAGTGAGCTGCACCGCTAAAGAAAATTCGCTTATGAAAATCACGATACGCATTTCGGACAGAACCATGATTTTCAGAATAAATTTGCACAATTTGGAAGCATTGTTCAGGCTTCAGTCTATTTATGTTAAAATGCCAAACCATACTAAACATAAATCACTTTACAGCTGACAAAAATACCGCCGGTTAAAACAGCTAGGCCAACTTAAAGTTCTATACCTCTAAAAAAAACACCCGTTATAAGTATGTTGCTGAGCCAGTTCTTGAAGATGGTCCTATCACATTGTACTGGGACCGGTCTATCATCACAGACAGGACTGTTGTTGCAAACAAACCTGATATTGTGGTGATAGACAGGTCCGAGCGCAAGGTAATGATTGTCGATATCACAATCCCTCATGATGGCAATCTCGTGAAAGCTGAAAAGATAAGGAAATTAAATATTTGGACTTAGCTCGCGAGATTGTCGACATGTGGGAGGTGGACTCGGCAATCATTGTCCCGATAGTTGTCTCAGTAAACGGACTTATAGCCAAGAGCCTCGACCAACATCTTAAGAGGCTCTCGTTAGGTAGCTGGGTCAAGGGCCAGATGCAGAAAGCAGTACTCCTCGATACGGCACGTATTGTGAGGAGGTTTCTGTCTCTGGAGTCCTAACCACCGGTATCTTGGTCCCTGTATCCGATGCCGGTGGGTTGCTGTTTTATATATTTTTAAATAGATTTTAATTTTGTATAAATTTATTTAAAAATGTATCAAATATGTGTATTAAATGTTAATAAAGGAAATGAATAATTTGATGAACATAGATTTAGAATTTTTCGCTACTATATATATATGTATAGTCACGCCTATTTCCCTGAAGCGGTAGGCAGCAGTGGAGGCATTTTATATGCTCACAATTCACCTTTTTAGAAATTTGTCCTACGCAATAGGTGGTGAGCCGTGTTGCCGTGTTGATATGGACCGACGCAGGTTGTGACTGCCTGCTACTACTGACTATGGTTTCAACTTTTGAAATTCCTTTATAATTTCTAAAATCTATAAAGTTTATTGTGGGTACAGTCAACGTCAAAAATATAAAAGAGCTCTTAGCTAGTAGTCTCGAGTAACACGGAATTAGAACTGTTTTCTGCAATTTGTAAAAAAAAATGTGAAGGCTTTTTTTAATCTTAGCTTATGCTTCACTACTTTCCATGTGTACAGGTATATTATATATTTGCATGATAGATACAGTTTATGGAAAGATAAGTCTTTTATATTCCTTCATTAATTTCTGGTTGATGGTGAAAATTTCCCTTCAAAGTCAAATCTAACCAGTATATATTAATATAGCAAAATCATTAGTTATTATAGAATGAACAGTATTTTATTACAGTTAAAACGAAATAGTTAATTCGTTTCTAAAAAAGGTATTAACGAAATTGTTTCCGTGAACAGTGCAGCAATGTATTATTTAGGTAATAAGTCCTTATGTAATAATTCGAAATCGCACAATATGTCTGATAATATTCATGAGTTCACTTCATAACTTGTTAATGCCCCGCAGCTTAGCCTGCCACATTCGCTTTGATAGTTTATTCCAAAAAAAAGTTCTTAGTTAAGATATAGCTTACATATGCTATCATAACTATCACTATTATGATTTTGTTAAAATTACTTTCTTCATTACCGTGTAAAAATTCGATACATTTTTTTATGTCGTTTCGTGTTTAAACCGACAAATACGTTTGTGGTGAATTTAGTAATATTTTTTCTTGGTACTATCTATAGTCCTATATTCCAGTCAACATATATGATTTAGCGTCAATAAGCAAACAAAAATACATACATACAAATAGCTTAACATAGTCACGAAACATGTAGTGACTAAACTCCCCATTTATTAATAAGCTTTTATTAGGTCGTCGTGTCTGTAACTAACAATGTAATAGAATCTAAGGATACTAATTTAACCATCTTCCAAGAATCGTAGCGTCTAGAAAATTGGCAGATGTATGTAGTTCTAATGACAATACAATAATATGGTACTGTCAAACTGATATGATGATGGAGCCAGAAGATTGGCACAGAAAACAAGTGGAATCTAAGGTAGCTAATTTAACCAGCTTCCAAGGATCGTAGCGTCATGAAAATTGGCAGCTGTATGTAGTTCTGATGACAATACAATAATATGGTACTATCAAACTGATATGAGGATGAAGCCGGAAGATAGGCACTGAAACTTCGATGGAAAAAGTGGAATCTAAGGTAGCTAATTTAACCAGCTTCTAAGGATCGTAGCGTCATGAAAATTAGCAGCTGTATATAGTTCTGGTGACAATACAATAATATGGTACTGTCGAACTGACATGATGATGGAGTCGGAAGATAGGCACAGAAAACAAGTGGAATCTAAGGTAGCTAATTTAACCAGCTTCCAAGGATCGTAGCGTCATGAAAATTGGCAGCTGTATGTAGTTCTGATGACAATACAATACTATGGTACTATCAAACTGATCTGATGATGGGGCCGGAAGGTATGCACTGGAACTTCATGATGAAATATCGTATTATATCTGTTTTTGGATTCGTCACAAAAGTCTTGTACTGAACTTTGACGAGGCTTAGGTTTCAAGGTTATAACAAACCTTTTTTTAATTGACTTGTAAAACAATGCAATGGAATCTCAGGTAACTAATTTAGGCATCTTCTAAGGATCGTAGCGTCATGAAAATTTGCAGATGTTTGTAGTTCTGACAACAATACAATAAAATGGTGCTGTCAAACTGATCTGATGATGGAGTCGTAAAGATATGAACTGTGACTTCATGATTGAACATCGTATCATAGCTGTGTTTGGATTTGTTAGAAAAGTCGTGTAATGAACTTAGACCACGATTAGGGTTTAAGGTTATAACAAACCTGTTATATTTTGAATTTAATATTGAGTGTAAATATTGACATAGGTACCTGCAGAAACTGTATATGTATTAGAGTAATAATGACATATTTTCACATTAGTCGAACTCAGAGAAAACACCATGTAATACAGAAATCCCTTCTAATATTATAAATGCGAAAGTAACTCTGTCTGTCTGTCTATTACGTTTTCACGCCTGAATCACTGAACCGATGTTGATGAAATTAGTTATAAAGATAGTTTGAGTTTAAGGGAAGGACATAGGCTACTTTTTAACTGACTGCACCAAAGGAGGGTAATGATTTTATGATATAACGACTTCTACGCGGATGAAGCCGCAGGGAACAGCTAGTTAAGGTATAAATGTTGTGACTAAAAAGTATAAAATAAATAAATGGTTTAAAAACCCTAGAAAAATACGCTTTTATAATGCACGAAAAAACCAAAAATAAATTATGGATTGTTCAAGTTGCCTCTATTTCTGGGCTAAAGTGTAAACTATGTGCTTTTAGTTATAATTTAGTTTGAAGCGCTCGTGGCCCCGCGGACTCAGTGTTCTGTAAACGATCACTGCAGTAAGCAACAATTACTATGGCCGGATATGGATGGGTGACCACCACGTGGACCACTTTGTGACATTTATTGACGAGCGTTTCCGTGCTTCGGAAGGCACGATAAGCCGTTGGTCCCGGTTGTCAGTAAAATGACAGTCGTTAAGCCAAGTTGAAGGCCTTATGGGCGGCTTGAAAAATTTCAACTGTGGGTCGTCACAACCTGCGTCCAGGTCGGCAGCGCGTCTGGTGCGCCTCTGGTGTTGCAAACGTCTATAGGCTACGGTAATCAACCTTCCGGTGGGCCGTAAGCTTGTCTGCCAACTAAGTAGTATAATAAAAAAATTTGATTGTAAAAGCGTGGGGCGCTAGAACAAGAAAGACTTTTTTGTAAGCATATTCCTAATAATACTAATCCTTATATAATAAAAATCCTGGCGAAAGCTGCATGAGGCCGGACAAGAGCATAACGTTTATGCTGCCAAAGGGAACAACGCCTCTTCTTTCAGGCAATTAAGTAGCTACATGAAAGGAATACGTTAAAAGTGGCAAAATGTAAAGTTCTTGTTCGAGAACGAGATATCTTTGGTTACCGTTAAAAACCCGCTTGGGGATATATGCGTTTGTATTCCTATTACGTGATTACTACATATTGTACTAAATATCTCGGAATGCCGATACTTTAAGGAACTACCTATGAATTATCTACTAGAGATCTGTAACGGTAATAGGTTTGCTCCTATTACGCGGGCGTCACGAAAAAGTGGCAAAAGTGGGTGTTGAAAATGCGTAGACGTGATTAACTACTTTACTTTTTAAGTAAGTATGTTATGCATTTCAATTAAAGCCTATCATCGTTAACACATTTCCGAAATTTTAAATTATATTAATAATAGCATAAGTCACAATAGACATATAAAAGCGTGACAGTGTAAATTACTAGTTTAAAAACACGAGAAAAACACGCTTTTATAAATGTGACCTTATCCTTAATCTGACAAGACATCATGCAGCTTCCGCCAGGAAAGTCTTTCCTGTTCCAGCGCCCCACGCTTTTGAAATCAAATATTATAACTAAAAGCACATGGTTTACACTTTAGCCCAGAAATAGAGGCAACTTGAACGATCCATAATTTATTTTTGGTTTTTTCGTGCATTATAAAAGCGTATTTTTCTAGAATTTTTTTAAACCATTTATTTATAAAGTCTAGGTGTAAATCGAACAAATTTAATCAATGTTCTTTGTTCCAACATTTTGTTTTTATTTATTTGGTTCCAGCTTTTCACTTTATTCATTTTCGTTGGACAACAGAATTCTTTTAGTAGGTCAACGTTGCCTCTCGCTCCGAATGAATCTGGTTCATTGAATTCCCAAGCGCATGGTGAAATCAAACGTGCCTTATTTAAATACTATATTTCTGCCTTCCTCACAATACTAAGTAGAAGTTCAAACTTAATCAGTTCCGTCATCTTTCACTGATTCTATCTGAAACGGTCAACTTTGTTACCCTAGATATATTCTTCCGAGGGCTACCACGGGGCTCTCGACCGACAGTGGTAGGGAGGGCACATGTGTGGTTTAGTCGGTAAGAGTCCGGCATAGCCCCCACAAAGATTTTGATACGAAAAAAAAAGTTATCCTATCACATGAATACGTGGCCGTAGAATCATTAGCATTACTCTACCCAAATGAATTATGTATAAACACAGGTACCGTATTATATTGACAAGGCCTGCATTAATCAACCCAAGTTAAACTGTTCTGTGGACATTAGAATTTGATATTTCACCAAAATATCACCCTAAACAAACATATGGGTCTAAACAATATGAATTATTCAGTCAATAGATGACGGGACTTGAACAACACGGTTGACTGTGTCAAAATTATAATTATTTCACTAATAAGACCCAAGCTACACCTTGAAACGAATTCATTGTCCCTCTGGTTAGGCAAATTTGGTTTTGAATTTTATCACCAATTGTCAATATTAACAAGTTGCTTAGTGGTTTAATACAAACAGCTATTTATATTATTGAAGACAATATTATAATTTCTGCCTCAGTCAGAAAAGAAATAAATACCGAAATTGCAAAGTTTGAACTTATTATCGCGACGAATATTGCTGTGCCATTGAATTGCTTCATATTTTAAAATACTCGTTGTATCCTAAACACGACCTGTTCAAATCTAACCAGATCCTTTATGTTGACTAAATGAATTTATGTCCTGTGATGCCAAAAACTAGATATGAGCCTGCTATAAAGCCAAGAATCAATCAAAAATCTCGAAGTGAGTAACCTCCTAGTTTATTTATCAAGCACAGAATTTCCAGATACGAGGTTTAATAGGCTTTCCTGTGTAATCTAAATCTTGGTTCCAATTAATTCCATCAAATTTTCATCAAGGTTGAATTGGTATCAGAAATTTATTACAACTAATTAATTTCCTCCAATGCAAACAGTTTAGTATTAGTTCGGCTAAGCGAATTATTATACCAAACTTATTAGAAATCATATTATATTTCTTGGTGTTTATTATTGTTTTGCTTAATATTATAAACTGAGTTTATTGCTATAAATACGGTTTGCTTCGTTATAAATATGCCTTTTTCTATAAGTCTGAAAGCAGGTGTTTCCTAGACCTGGTGGCATAACAAAGCAATAAATAAATATATAATATTTTGCGGATATTTTCACACAGTGAATGTTACTGCATCAGAAACTGCGAGAGCCAACGATCTAGGACCACTCTCTCTTATAACTTACGGTAATATATTCGTACATACTAGCAGAGTGTTAAGTATGGAAGGAGCAGCGTTGGTCGAATTGATGTGCCCTGAAAGAAACAGACTTCACTAGAGTGCTGTGACTAGTTGCTGCGTCTGTCTCATTATGCAAAAAGGAGACTCGGCCATAAACAACACTATACCGACCATAACCACAAAATTAAACCCAATGAAACCATAGACGCGATTTTGTTTATTAAATGTTGAGGTAAGAAACCGTCCGCGGTAACCGCAAATGCGGCCTCAGCCTTAAGTCTGATAATACTCATCCTGCCATTGGCTGCAGTGAGGTGAAATCAAGCGGGTGCCGTCTATTTGGTAGAAACTTGATACTCCGAAACCTATTTGGGATAACTCACTTCGCAGAAACTTCTTTAATCGATCATTTATTAGGCATAAAAAATATTTGACATAAATATTTTTAGGCATAATGTGCTTATGACCGAATTTAGAATGGCATACATTTAAGATAGTAGAATTTTATTTGGCTTAATTACCTTTGGCATAGTTAAAATTTTGTATAACTTCATTTAGCATAACGTTCATTTAAGCTGATCGCACATTTGTCATCACCGTACGCGCCGCATTTCCTGATAGCCTCGCCTCGCACATACGCGCCGTACGCGCCGCACGCGCCGTACGCGCCGTAAGCAAATCTTCGGTATTGCCAACTATTTTTGCAGTTTCTTTTACCTCTGGTGTGAACAAACACACGTGTGCGAAACGGTACAGTAAGTGGTATTGTGACAGTAAGCTATGGAATAAATTGTTGTCATAGCTTGCTTATTGGCGGAGGGAGAATAAAATGAAAGGAATAAATATTTCTTTTAAAAATACAAATCGCTAGTTTATGAAAGATCAAATAAAGTTCCGTTTTTTTAAATTAATTTTCTTAGAAATATTAAGAAATTTCTCTTTGCATTTTCCTGATCCCGCCGTATCCCAGTAGTTCCGTTGCGTAGTTCCATGATGGAACTACTGGGATTTTTTTATCCCAGTAGTTCCATGGAACAGTTATCTTATTTTGTTGTGCCCCAGTAGTTCCATTACACGAATAAAAGTACAGTTAAGTAGTGCATTAATTATCATATAGACAGCAAATGGAGATCGAAAAAACAAATTAAGATCGGCATAACAAATGAAGATCGGCGAAACAAATGAAGATCGACAAAACAAATGACGGTCGGATAAAGTAATGACGATCGGCAAAACAAATGACGGTCGGATAAACAAATGACGAACAGCAAAACAAATGACTTTCGGATAAATAAATGACGACCGGCAAAACGAATGACGGTTGGTAAAACAAATGACGATCGTAGAAACATTTGCAGATCAATAAAACAAAAGACTATAAGCATAATTATTATGCATGATATTATGCATGCTCATAAGGTTGAAATTTGCTTGCACCATTTTTTTGTAATTTAGATGCTATAACCCTTCAAAAAAATTAGTGCAAGCAATTCTCGACCTTAATGACTTTTCTCTAAAAATGTGCTTTTAGGCGTTTATAGGCCTCACTGATCACGAATACCTATATAAAAAATAAATAGATATTATGCATGCTCATAAGGTTGAAATTTGCTTGCACCTTTTTTTTGTAATCTAAATGCTATAACCATTCAAAAAAATTGGTGCAAGCAATTCGCGACCTTATGAACATGAATAATATTTATTAAATTTTTACATATTCGTGATACGTGAAGTCTATAAACGCCTAAAAGCACGATTTGAGAAAAAAACCATTAAAGTCGAGATTTGCTTGCACCTATTTTTTTGAATGGCAATCACATCTAGATTACAAAATATGGCTGCAAGTATTTTTTGATCTTATCAAATTGCTTAAAGTCTTTTGTTTTATTGATCTGCATATGTTTTTTCGACCGCACGTCGCGTCGTGTGTTTTGCCGATCGTCATTTGTTTATCCGACCGTCATTTGTTTGGCCGATTGTCATTTGTTTATACGGCCGTCATTTGTTTTTTCGATTTTCATTTTGTTTTGTCGATCTTTATTTGTTTTGTCGATCTTCATTTGTTTATCCGACCGTCATTTGTTTGGTGATCTTCAATTGTTTTGCCGATCTACATTTCTTTATTCGAGCGTCATTTGTTTTGTTGATCTTCATTTGCAAATAAAAATAGAATATTAAAGGATTTCAACATTGCAAATAAATGGGTGAATGTTATTGTGATTGTAACTGTACCAGAACTATTGAGATTAATTTTCTCGTGCATAAAAATTAGTTGTTCCATAGAACTACTGGGACAAAAAAATCCCAGTAGTTCCATCATGGAACCACGCAATGGAATCTCAGTATAAAAGTCCGTGTGCATGTATTATGTATTGTCCGGTTTGAACATTATTTCCGTATAGATACGGGCAAATACGTATATATGGCAACACTAAGCATGCATGCGGCCAAATCGAGCACCAGCACGCGCCGTACGCGCCGCATTATGACGTCATCAGAATGTTATTCGGATGCCTGCCGCATTTCACGAAAAGCGCCGCGTACGGTGCGGGTGTAATGTGCGAGGTTCCATACAATTTCATACAACGAATTCTAAAATGCGGCGCGTACGGCGCGTGCGGCGCGTACGGTGCTGACAAATGTGCGAGCAGCCTTAGAGTACAGATTTTCGCAGCGTTTCATTTCCCATAAGAATCTTTAGCAAATTTACATTTCGCATTTTAATCACTTCGTTAAATATTCATTTGGCAACTTTTTACTTGCTCAATTTTTATTTAGTCAAATATACATTTACCAAATGATTTGTTTCGCAAAAAAATATATTCCAAAAGTAACATCCCGACTCGAGAGTACCCCGACTTGGATAGGTTAGGTTAAGGCGGGAGCGAAGCGGAGCGGAGCTCCCGCCTTAGCCTTCGTGGTTATTTTTTTTAATGCAATGAATTCAGACTTTTAAGTAAATCATATGATATGTAATATTTTGGGTTTAAATAGTTATGGAAAAGAAATATATACCAAAAGATGAATCTGGTTTTGAACTTTCTGCGATGTGATGATTATACATTGTGATTATTATGGATATAAAAATTATGCGTACAGATGATTCTGATTTACAAATTTATGGGTTTCAATGTATGCTAAATGAGTTTATGCCAAACGATATTCTGCGAAAAGAGGTTTATGCTATTAGTTGTTATGCAATATAAAATTATTACTTAAAATGTTCTAAATGAGGTGTACCCAAATCAAGCGGGTGTTCCATGTGTAAAAAGGCTGATGTCGATGTAGCGAGATAATTGTAATTCAGCCGAACGCCGAAATTTTGTAATTCAAAATATTTACAACGATTGCATCGAAAACTATTCAACAAGCATCAAAGTACTGCAAATTTCATTTAATTATTTTTTAATTTATAAAGTGTAGATGCCGTTTAACTATAAATAAAATAATACTTTAATTAAACGTTAATATTCAAATGTTGAAAGCGTCATCTTATCTTGGGGTTTGACCTGAATTTAAAACTATTTTAACTAAGCTTTATGAATAATTTTTGCCTCGCTCCATACATCCCAGAAAGCGGATTAGCTACAGAACAACTCCCAAAGACGCCGGATAGTATTCGAACCTCTCACCATTCAGTGGCGGATACAGGGTAGGGGCGCGGGGTGCGCGCGCCCCCCCCTTGGGTGGCTCACACACGGCGCACGCGTCGTTCGGCCGCGCCGCGTCAGGCTACCTATACTGAATCAGTCGATAAGTAAATAAATAAATAAAATAAATATTCACGGACATCTCACACAACGCTATCTGATCCCAAAGTAAGCTAGGAATAACCTTGTAGCATTTATTTTCTGTAGATGCAGCATTTAGCGTGTGAAAGCACCCTAATCGATCTATCGTTTTTTTAATCGGTTGTCTGTGGTGACATTTCTGCTGTCAGAATGACAGGATGTCATAAGATCGGTGACGAATCGTTTTTGAGATGGAATTCGAGACGATTCCACGTTGGAGAGGGGATAAAGCCCTACTATAAAGTTCCAAGCCTTTTCTTACTATCCTCGAAGCAGCAAGGAATTTTGGAACAACTCTGAGTAGCACACCTCAATTTTTCTTTAGAGGTTATAAGTTCAAACCTGAGGACTTGCTAAGAAATTTAACTTGGTTTTACCTATTCTCCTCGGAAGGAATTGGACTCGTTGATAACCGATACCCAGATTCTGGTAAGTTTCAATTAACTATTTGCAAAGCGGGTCGATTTTCGTCTGTCGCGCGGTCAGTGTCTTAATTTGTCGTTTCTTTCATGACAGGGTTTTTTAGTACGGGGAAAGGTTAGTCAGCCACTAGTCTAAACCACACCCGAAACACGTGGACCACACAAGCGAGGTATTACGAGAGAAGCCTGCCAACTTCACCTCGACTTGACAGCGTACGGGGTCGCGTTCGGCTCGACTCAAAGGCCAGTACCTGTCTTCTTACTTATACGTGTAGCCTAGCCGCCTAACTTACTTCCTCACCTCTAGTACCTGCTTATGCGGAAATAATTTAGTGCTGTACTCTAGTACCTAAACCTATACTATTTTTTTAGTATTACTGTTCTTATGTATGTCTGTGCTTTTCTATCTCATTGTCTCTGTAGTGAACTGTGTGTTATATAAATACATGTGTGTACACCCTACCTGGCTGTTTTCGTGAGAGCCCTAGCCTACCCTTGCACGCACACTGGAATCTCTGTAGTAAGGCGCCCTGGGAAAGAGTTCTCTGCATAGCTACCTCGCGCTAGTTGGTGAGAAACACTGAACATCACTGTGTTATAACCTGCTTGTGTTATGGGTATCAGACCACGGATATTAATACTTATATACTTTTAAATACATACATATTATACATAGAAACACCCAGACTCTTGAGACAAACATTTATGGGTCACACAAATATTTGTCTCCGGTGGGAATCGAACCCACGACCTCCAGCGCCGCAGGCGGTATCACTACCGACTGCGCCACAAAGGCAGTCAATAATACGGTGTCTGTAAGTATCTGCCAGAGGATGAACGAAAAACGATTGACGAAACAGATTAATGAAGCGAGAGTGAACGGACAACCCGGTAGATGTCGACCTAGACATACGTATGCCCATCAAATCGGAAGACATACTGAAGAAACGACATGTCAAGCAACAGTACCCGAAACCGGCGAGCATGTATGAAAACAATTATTAAAGTAGAAGGAGCGAAAGAAGTTGCCAGGGTGGCATTCTACTGTAGCATTGGACACAGCAGGTGATCTCTGTCGGGTGCACCAAAGTTCACCCAAATTTTCAACTCCTCTTCAACTCAACTTCAACAACGGATAATTGGAAATCCGAAAATGTTCTTTCTAACATTTTTCATCTAATTCCATTTTTCAACAATCACAATTCCTAACTACGAGAACTCTGTCTCTAATGTTCATAATTTCGAAGCATTCAGCTTCATAATGTCAGCAGTAATAAACATCTATTATACTTCTATTGATTTTCCTATATTTTTTCAACATAACCATCTTTTACACTATTATTCAAAGTCATATCTTTTTTGTTTAGATTTATTTTTATTCATAATAATCAGTATTATACACATTAATTTTGTGTAACCGTTATTAAGACATTTTTTTCGGGCTTTTACTATTTTAATTTGGTAAATGCTAGGTTTTACCACTGACATCTAGTAAAAGTTGGGAATAAAACAAATATTTATTCTTATTGAAAACAAGTCGACCCCTCCGTGCAATAACTCGGTAAAATGCTGTTATGCGGTTTATGCTGTTATGTCAGATTCGGCATCTACACACTGGAATACACCTTGTCAATTTTTTGCAGATTTTTCCTATTGGTATTTAAAAAGATATAACTAAAAACACTTTTATTGGTGTAAATTTAGAAACAAAAAATATGTAGGCAATATACTTGCAATAGGTGTATACAAAAAATATAAAATAAACGTTTCTCAGTAAGTCGCACTTACCGAGTTATTGTCGTAAATAAATTTCTCGAGTATTTTGTATAAGTAAATGCTGAGTTTTTGCTGGGCCAGCTTAAATATTCTTATTCCTTAATATAATCTAACAAGGTTGTTGAAGTATAGAATTTTTTCATAAATGTACGCAACAGTTTAATCGATCAAAATGTTTTAAATAACAATACCTAGCTCTGTACTGGATATTATCGATCTTTGTCTTACCGCGCAAAGATTGCAGTGTGCACTTGTCTCTTTCTTTTTCTCATTGTTAAACAGTAATAAACATAATTATATGCCACTCGCCAAGCACATGTAATAGTCTATCAGCGCAGTTTACATTTTTTTGAAATACTTAGCTCGCCAAATTGGCGTCGCCACCAGCCTGATGGAAAGCCGTGGCGCATTTAGCGATTGGGGGCCACTCTTGCAGTCTGTAAACATCTGACAGTGGTCCTCAAAACTCTGGCGGCACTGTGATGTGCCTCTTCACGATCCTCTTAAAGAACCCGGGATTGTAAGATGAGGGCAACACGTGTGCGGGCAGGTCGTTCCAGATTTTTATAGTTCGAAAGAGGAACGATCTTTTAAAACGCTCAGTTCTGGCGAAGATTTATATATATGGCGAATACCACCCTTTCTGAAACCATGACCCATTCTGATACCATGAATGAAAGTATTTCTGGAGATTAATAAATAAAATTAAACTGAACTAAATAATAACTCAAGATTTGATTCTATTAGATTATTTGGAAAACAACACAATGTCATGTAAGTTTTAAATTGAAACGTCAAATTCGATTCTGTTTTCAATAAAATATTACATAAATATTTTTTTTATATACCACTAAGGTGGCAGACAAGCATACGGCCCACTAGAAGGACCGGTGGTCACCGCAGCCTATGAACGTTTGCAACACCAGAGGCGCCACTCTCGCGCCGCCGACCCTGTAAAAACCTTCTAAGACCCCTTTTGAAGAACCCCATACTGTAGGCGTTTGGGAAAACCGAGGCATGGAGATCATTCCTCAACCTAAGCGTGCGCGGAAGAAAACCCCTATCGGTCTAACCGTGCTGGAACGCTCCGGACGTAGAGTGTGAGAATGAACTCTCCTTGTCTGTGGCGAGCAGTGCGATGATATAACGTAGCCGTGGGCATCATATCAAACAATTCCTCAGAGCAAACCATTGTACAGGCGGTAGAATACACATAAGGAGGCAAAGTCTCTCCTGTCGCGAAGAGGTTCCACACCACCTGCAAGCATAGGATCGTTGACAACTCTCACAGCTCGCCTTTGCACCGAGTCAAATGGACGAAGCTGATATTCTGTTGCCTCCGCCCAGAGGTGACAGCAGTACTCCATGTGCGGCCGCACTTGCGACTTACAGAAGCAGTGTTTGCGCTGCAGTAAAGTACCGACTGAGCACACCGAGCTTCTTGGACGCCAGCTTAGCCTTGTCCTCCACATGACTCCGGAATTGAACTCTCTGGAGATGTCAACGCCAAGGATCCCAATGCTTTCACAGATAGTGAGAGATGTGCCCTAGAATTGTGGCGCTACAGTAAATGGGGTTTTCTTAGCACTGAATATACACGCTTGTGAAGGATTAAACTGGACAAGATTTTGTCCACCCCAATCGGGCACTCTAGTAAGAGTAGCCTCGATTTCGGACACAAGCTATTCACGACTTTCTTCCACTGTGACCCGAGAGATACCGGGGCGGCCCGTGTAACATGTGTCCCCCGTACCGTCGTCTGCATAACAATGAATGCCGTCAATAGACAACATGTCATTGATATGCAGCAGAAACAGAGTACACGGGGACAACACTGAGCCTTGTGGTACTCCAGCGTTGATGGCCATGCAGTCAGAACAGCTGCCGTCGATGACGGCCCTGATGCTACTACCGGCCAGAAAGCTGGACACCCATCCGCATAACCTCTCGGGTAGTTCATAGAATGGCAATTTCGTAAAAAGACTACGGTGCCAGACCCGGTCAAAGGCTTTAGAGATGTCGAGGCTTACTGCTAGAGCCTCGCCCTTACTCTCGATAGCCACCGCCCATAAAATAATAGTATTGTTTCTCTTTTTTCTGCATTCCTTCTGTTACAGTTACAGTTACTGTTATTCAAAACTTCCTTGTTGTAAATGCACACGACTGTGTCTCTCTGGCACTAAAATTGACCAAGATTTCTGCTCGACGGATGTAAATACAACTCAGGCCCTTTTCAAGAAGACTTGAGTCGTATTTTCCGGTGGGTTAGCTTCTTTTCTTCCACGTCGGTCCTCTCGGCTGTAGTACGGGCAGAGTTACTGACGTGTAGAGTGCTTTTATATGAATAAAACTGAATTCTTTCATGGGATAGCATTTCATTTTTAAGCAGGAAAAAAAGAGTTGGGTACTAGAGCACCCCGGCAATATTCTGCAATATACTGGGTGTCTGACCATCACAGAGAACCCGTATACATCGTCTGTGCAGGAAATTGAATATCCAGCTGTACAATTGAGGCGGTAGATCAATTGCCAAGGCTCGGAAGCTATTTCTGAAGAAAAATTGTTAAATTTAAGTTTATAAAGCTCAAAGTTGATTTCAGCATTTGATTTATTACTTTATTGTTATTAATACATATTCTCAATATATTTGAGCATCAAATTTCAATCTATGCCTCATAAAATACTCTAAAACAATAAAGATATTACAACTTTTCTGCATTTCTACCTTCGAATACGCAACTTAAATGCTTAATAAACAAAGCGGCACTGAGCGGTAACAACATATTGTTATTAAAACTTTTAAGTGCAATAACAATGTTACTTATCAATACCATTTATAAAAATGTATTGATAGTACCACAATAAGTCCGTAAAGATATGTTACGTATCATTCCTGCGATACAAAATTATGCTATAAAGGTCCATTATAATATGTTACGAAAAATTATATTTGATACATTTACTGCAATAACCCCGTAAGCAATGTAGTGTAATATTTGATTTTGAAAATTTTTGGTAACATTTGTTTTAGTAAATTACTAGGTTTTGAACACAAGAAAGTTCCCATTAATGGTACAGCTACAATAAACAAAAAAATAGCTTTCATTTGATACCTCAATGACTTGAATAGTCCCTCTCACTAAAAAGTTATTTGATAAAATCAGTAAATCTTTTTTCCTGAACAATTTTGATTTTACGATTACCGAGTTATTGTACGGAGGGGTCGAAGTAAATTATCTTCATAAACTTGCTTTGGTGATCACACCCCGCAATCCGATTAGGATAGGTTAGTTTAGAAGGCTAAGGCGGGAGCGTAGCGGAGCTCCCGCATTAGCCTTCGTGGTTATTTTTTTTATTACCACCTAAACAAAACCACGCCAAATACGAATTAGACGATTAACATAGACACAAACATGAATCGAATTAAGGTACGTGTTCAAACATCAAACAATCGATTGCGCCTACTTATAACATGCCTTTTTCAACATTTACCGTGGATTTAATGTTAAGTAGCTTGTACCGTGGCTTTAAAGTATGTTCAAATTAAAACTATAAATACCTTCTTCTACCCACATAATATATTTTTTATTACATTGGGTAAATGTTTCTTTCCAAGCATGAGTGACATTATGGTAATTATGTTCAGGGATAAAAGCGTTATGATAAAAAACAGTAGGAGTTTTAATAATTATATTTGCAGATATAAGTTTTAGTTACAATTTTTGGAAACACTTGTGTTATGAACATCGCCAGTAGCCCTACTAATAGTATGAATGAAAAACTTTAGGATGAAAAATTTTAGGACGAGTGATCATTAGGCTTAGAAATCATTAGGAAGAACAATTTCGGGAAAAGAACTTTAAGTGAGCCAATATGAAGCCGTCTCTGTCTACCCCACCGGGAAAGAGGCGTGACTGTATTTATGTATGTTGAATACGATGTCATGCATAATACGTCATTTTCCCCACATTTCTTTATGCTTAACACGAAACCCCTGATACTGCTAACTACCGCTCAGCATGGATATCATGCATCGCACCGCTCGACACAGACAGGGAGTTCATCCTCACACTCTACGTCCGAAGCGTTCGAGCACGGATAGATCCGATAGGAGCTTTCTTCCGCGCACGCTTAGGTTGTGGAATTATCACCCTGCCTCGGTTTTCCCAAGCGCCTATGGTATGGAGTTCTTCAAAAGGGGTCTTAGAAGGTTTTTATAGGGTCGGCAGCGCGAGTGTGGCACCTCTGGTGTCGCAAACGTTCATAGACTGCGGTGACCACCGGTGCTTCTGGTAGGCCGTATGCTTGTCTGTCACCTTAGTGGTATAAAATAAAAAGGATCACATACCTACTCGATAACCAATAGAATTTCAGACACCATTTACCAAGAGAGACTGTACCTTGGAATCATGCGGAGCATGGCCCCATACGGGACTCCCATATGGATGGATTTCCGCAATGCGGCAAGATTATATAGCCCGCAGATGGCGATAGCCGTCAGGGTGATTTGAGGTAAACGCACGATCTCCGTAGAGGTGGCATATCTACTAGCCGGGACCTGGAAGCGAGGGCCCTAGCGCCAATACTTAAATGGCGCAAGGGAAATCATAGAGGCTTGGAAAGTGCGACTTGAGCAACTAGGGTAGGGAAACAAGAATATCGGCCTTCATGCCCGGGGCCTGAGGAGGGGGAGGGGGAGACTAGACTCAAAATTATATTTTGCGCCCCCCCTTGTGTGTTTTCTGTATCCGCCACTGTCACCATTCACTGATAATCCCCAAATGTTTGTTTAGAAATTTGTTAATTTTCTATAAATATTTTTTTAACAGTAGTTAGACTACTGTTAAAAATATATTTATAGAAAATTGACAAACTTCTAAACAAACATTCTGTAGCACAAGTTTATATTGGCTTAATATTACGTCCTGGGGTATCCTTCCGAGGGCTTACCCGGGGCTTTTAACCGTAGACAGGATACGCGAGGTTTTATAGTCGGTAGGAGTCCGGCATAGCATCCAAAAGAATTTTCCCTCACGTAATAAAACAACAAAAACCTTAATATGAGTAAATGGCATTTATATATAATGGCGATTTAAGGGGGATCTCCATCGGGAATATTCTTCAAATCGCAATTATTGTTCTCCATTCAGACGGGTATGCAAGGAGTCGGTAATGATCATCGAGTGAAAAACTCAATTATTATTATTATTATGATGATTACCTATAGGTAAACCCTGTTAGTTTAAATATTAGCATAATCCAAATAATATAATTTTGTTAATACATTCATTCTATACTTAAATATACGTCTATAGGCTACGGTTACCAACCTTCCGGTGGGCCGTAAGCTTGTCTGCCACCTAAGTAGTATAAAAAAAAAAAAAAAACTTTTTTAAACTTTTATGGGTACGTTCATCTCTTGGCATAGTATTCAGATCCATTAAATGGACAGAAACGAAACATTTAGGCTTTTCCGAATTTGTTAAATCGTTCAAAAATTTCTTTTTATTGGATTTCAATATTACTTATTTCTAGATATTAAACGAATGACTATTGAAAATTGTTTTATTGTAATGGCTTGGTCAGATTTATTTCAATCGCTTTATAGCATTGTCTCACGGTTGCAAAGAAAAAACTATGGAAGGAGTCAGATTTAATACAATCCTACTTTATAAATGTGTAAGCTTTTAAATGGTTATGATGTGTATGAACTTAATACGCTTTAACGACTGGATCTGGCTGAAACTTGATACAGAGATTTTGGTGCTGAGGTTATAGACTGCAATAACATAATGGTTACTTTTTATACCGGGATTTTCACGATTTCCACGTAGGCAAAGCCGTTATTATCATCTAGCGTCCTATAGACACAGAGAACAATCAACAAGCAAAGGTTGACAAAGTTATCGACTTCACTGGTCAGAGTAATCAGAGTCCAACAAACATTAACGTTTAATGGCATATCCGGATCACTGGAAATATACACATGTCCATCTCCATGCATTAGAAAATACCAAGATCCTATAACTGGTATAATCTTCTTTGTCTTTATAATTGGTAGGTACTACGTTTGCACTCTTGGCATAATAAGTACCTAAATATCGCGGTGCCAAGTAAATTTTGCCACCATAAAACTGACATATTATGCAAAGTATATTATAATGTGCAGCCAAATAGGAAATTTATTTTGGTATCATGTTTCCCGCGTAAATAAGAAGTGCAGGAGTAAGGGAGTGGTTGTGTGACAAGATAGCTGCGACGCATCCGCGCTGATAGTTCCGCCGCCATCCCCGTGGAGCGGCCGTGCATTACTGAAATTCTTTATTTTTCACATTTTCGAAGATACATACGGGCGTCTGAAACGCTGGGTTCGAAACTTAAAAATACGTGAGACTTAAATATAATAATACTAGCGGTACCCTGCCACGCTTCGCTGTGACTTTCTTATGGTGGTTTTATGTACCTATGAGAAATGAGTAACAAACCAAAGGATGGATACATTACAAAAATATTAATGTTGAGCAAAAACAAAATTATAAATCTTTCTGAAAATCTAATTAACATCCAAATCAATAGAAGCTTCACTTGAAAAAAAAATCTTTTTTGTGATCAATGTTCAGTTTTTAAAACATCGTGCCGCTTCAAAAAAATAAATTCACTCTAATAATATTTCCCTAACGCGCCGAAACTCTAACTTCAAAAATTACATGTAAAACATATCTGACCTCTTTATTAGGTAAGTACTCTTTTATTATTCTGAATGCAAGGAGGCCGCAATCAAACTTCTCTTAAAGAACAGCAATCTGGTAGGTAATAGGTTGTTTATAATATTTTGTTCTGAAGCTGGCAGAATATAATTTAAAAAAAATACGACCAGCGCCATCTATTGGTAAAATCACTTGTTAAAGATGTTTAATTCTTATTGCTGTTATAATAAAAGTGTATAAAGTAGCCTAAAACCGTCTCTGAATCCTATTGTATATCGTGTCCAATTTTGAGCCCAGTCGATTCAGTAAATTTTGAGTTTTAAATAAGTACTTAAACGCACACAACATTTTTATATATATAGATTATTGATCAACGATAAATACAAGGTGGTGTCTTAAACGAGATGATTGAATTACATAATTTTCTGTATTTTCATATTACAAGATTTTAAAAATATTGATACAGATTTAGAGGAAGAAACAGATACAAAGGACAAGAAGACAAATGTTCACTATAAAGACAATAGATAATAACGTTTTATTTATTTCATTAGGGTTTCAGAACTCGAGCGTTCACATTGAAACCACGTCTAAAACGTTCGTTTGCTTACAATTTGTGAATAAATCATTGTGCTCGGAACAACAAGATAGTGCGTGTTGCTTTGGCAAATTTATTTTTATATTTTACAGACTTTGAATACAAGCAGCACTTGGGAATAATTTTCTTGGAAAATGTAAAGTAGTGCAGTTTTGCATACAAAACGATTAAATTTGTTGGACATATTTGATGCTGTTAAGATATAAGTATGGTGGTAAAATACGACTCGTTAAATTATGCTCTTTGTGCAAAAGTATTCAACGACAGACAAACAAAATGTTCAGTTCGTTTGATAACTTATTCTTTACTTTTTAGGGTAAGAGTTTATTTGATAGAGTGAGAATATTAGTAGGTAAATAAGGGAGTGAACACAATTTACCTCTGCATGTTGCTCTGCAAGTATTATAATATGTTCACACTAAATAGCATTGTCAACTAGCATAAACTAATAGCAACGTACACATGGTAAATATATTCTATCGATATCCTATCAATCTAAATAAAATACATATGTATTTATTTATTTAGTAGTAACGGACGTTTTTACACAACGCTTTCTGATCCCAAAGTAAGCTAGGAATAACCTGCTTATGTTATGGGTATCAGACCACGAATATTAATACTTATATACTTTTAATACATACATTATAATACATAGAAACACCCAGACTCTTGAGACAAACATTTATGGGTCACACAAATATTTGTTTCCGGTGGGAATCGGACCAACGACCTCCAGCGCCGCAGGCGGTATCTCTACCGACTGCGCCACAGAGGCAGTCAAATATATTAAAAGTGGTACAATTTGTACCTGCGGTTACAATACAGATAAGTACATAGTAAACACATGTGTAATTTACCCAAGCACAAGCTTATAGCTTAGTTTGGGCTAGAGGATGTTGTGTGAGAATGTCCAACAATAAATGTATAGTACATGCACTAAATCTACATAAATATTTTAATAAAGTGTCTGCGTTAACATTGCGTAAGTAATTCTATTACAAAATTTTACCCAAATCGGTCTAGTCATTTAAAAGACTAAAGCATTACCTGCAGAAGAACACAAAAATATGATTCATAAGAAAAATCATGTTAACATCATGTGAATAAAAAAATAACGATTTCAAATGCACGCTCAGTGCCTACTCTGTTTGTAGCATGTGGGGACACACGCCATGATGACATCATCGGCTGATGCAATCCGATTACCGAGTTGCATGTATTAAGAGCGTGGCGGTGCCCCGGCAGTCAATTCCTTCCCTTGGTCCGAACAGGACATGTAAACGGTTTTCGTGTCGAAATACACTCGGTTCACTAACTTCAGTAGTATTCATTCATGACCTTCGATTCATTCTGTACGAGCACTTACGATCACGCAACAGACTTCGCAGCAGTAAGTATAGCAGCAAGGCCGGTACGTGGTGAGCAGCCCAGCCTCCACTAACCTTCTCCTGCCTGCACGTAGACAGTCTCTACAAATGGTGACCCCGAGTCGAAAAAAAAGTGCCGAAAATTGAACACTACTCCCCGAGTCGAAAAAAAGTGCCGAAAATTGAACACTACTCCCCGAGTCGAAAAAAAGTGCCGAAAATTGAACACTACTCCCCGAGTCGAGAATAAGTGCCGAAAATTTAAAAGTGCGAAAAATAAGTGACCTTGACCGAACAGTGATACAATAGTGACTCTTTAGAATCAGTGAACCGTGAATCAGGACATTCGGCCGGAATTGACTCCCTGCAAAGCCGTCGCGTGCAGGTTAGTTTAGACTTTTCGTGTAGTGAATCATTTAGTGAACCGGTGGTACGAACTTTATTACTTCACCATGGCGAACGCTTCTAAAAAGGAAGAACTACAAGCCACACAAACTGTAACAGATTTAGCAGTGATTTCCGTTTCCGCAAAGATTCCAGAATTTTGGAAGGACATGCCTAAATTATGGTTCGCTCAATTCGACTCAATTATGGATCCGCAAAAACAAGGTGACACGGCTAAATTCAACATGGTAGTCGCGAAACTAAGTAGAGATGCCTTACAACAGGTATACGACTTAATTATTACGCCGCCGGAGAAAAATAAATATGAAGCTATCAGAGACCGCTTGACAACCGCTTACGAAGAAAGTGCTGAGAGACAGTTCAACAAATTACTTTCGGAAATGGATTTAGGGACTCAACGTCCATCGCAGTTGCTAAGGAGAATGTCAGAACTGGCTACAAATACTCAAGTATCCACAGAAGCATTGAGACGCCTATGGATATCTAGATTACCTTGCACAGTAAAGGCAGTTTTATCGGTCGCTCACGAAACAAAGTTAGACGAACTCGCCGCACTAGCCGACAAAATCGTTGAGAATTTGGGTTCCAACGAAGTTTCAGCAGTAACTTCAGTGCCTTCAACATCAACTTCAAAATCACCCGATCTACAGAATCAATTAGAACGTATGACTCAAGAAATCAAGAATTTACGTGTCGAAATAAATGAGATAAGAGGACGTAAATGGCAGCGTGGTAGACGTTTTTACACGGACAGATCGCGATCACGCTCTTCAGGTCCACGTACACCTGGAAACTCCAACTGGCTCTGCAAATATCACTTCAAATTCAGGCATCACGCTAGAAACTGTGAGAAACCATGCAATTGGAAGCATACCGAGCCACCACGTCAAAACCCAGGACACAAGGATTACAAGGCGGAAAACTAGCAAGCATGCAGTCGAATCCGGTGGGCGACTGCATAGACACCCAAGGTAACCACCGTCTATGTATAAGGGATAGAAAAACTAGAACACGTTTTCTTGTGGACACTGGCGCCAACGTCTCCGTCTTACCGGTGAGTCAATATAAATGTGAACGTACAGTCAGTGATTATAAACTTTTTGCAGCTAATAATACCGAAATCAAAAGTTACGGTATAAAAACATTAGAATTAAACATAGGATTGCGTAGAGCCTTGAAATGGACATTTATAATTTGCGATGTTAAACAAGCTATTATAGGTGCAGATTTCCTAGAATATTATAAACTAGTAGTAGACTTATATAATAAGAAAATAACTGACAGTGTAACTAGCTTATGTGTAATAGGGTCCATCGTACAACTCATGCAACCCTCATTAAAAAGTATCCAAAATGACAATCCCTATCGAGATATCTTAGAAGAATATTCTAGTATTACTAAGCCCATAGTTTATAAAGAACCATCTCATTCCGTATATCACCATATCATCACAACCGGTGCCCCGGTATGTGCGCGTCCAAGGCCACTACCCCCGGACCGGTACAAGAAGGTCAAAGCCGAATTCTTGAAAATGCAGGAGTTAGGTATATGCAGACCAGGGAATGGCGAATGGTCTAGTCCGCTACATGTAGTCCCGAAAAAAGACGGACACTTACGACTATGTGGCGATTACAGAGCGCTGAACGCTATCACCAAGCCTGATCGTTACCCAGTGCCCAGGCTTCAGGATTTTACTTACATGTTACATAATAAGAAAGTTTTTACTAGATTAGACTTAAATAGAGCTTATCATAACATAGCTGTAGCAGCAGAAGACATAGAGAAGACCGGCATTTGCACTCCTTTTGCCCTGATGGAATTTCCCAGAATGAGCTTCGGTCTCCGTAACGCCTCTCAAACTTTTCAAAGGTTTATGGACCAGCAAGTCCTCAAAGGTTTAGAGCAGATTGAAAATACGAACGGAAAAGGTGAGTCCGCACTCTTTTGTTACATAGATGACATACTCGTAGCGTCAGAAACTGAAGCAGGTAACAAAGAACATATTAGGAAATTATTTAACGTATTTAATAAATTAGGAATTACTATAAATATTAATAAATGTTCATTTGGTCAGTCGAACGTCGAATTTTTAGGTTATCTAGTGTCGGAAAAAGGTATCAGCCCGTTGCCGGATGTAGAGACTGTCTACGTGCAGGCAGGAGAAGGTTAGTGGAGGCTGGGCTGCTCACCACGTACCGGCCTTGCTGCTATACTTACTGCTGCGAAGTCTGTTGCGTGATCGTAAGTGCTCGTACAGAATGAATCGAAGGTCATGAATGAATACTACTGAAGTTAGTGAACCGAGTGTATTTCGACACGAAAACCGTTTACATGTCCTGTTCGGACCAAGGGAAGGAATTGACTGCCGGGGCACCGCCACGCTCTTAATACATGCAACTCGGTAATCGGATTGCATCAGCCGATGATGTCATCATGGCGTGTGTCCCCACAGACATCCCCTTCTTACAAAAAATTTTTGAAAACTTAAAATACTTTCATAACTTACATTATTTAAAGTTACAAGTTAGAGTGCAGAAGGCACACAGGAATGCGCTGCGTTTGCACATTATGTCGCCTCGGCAAACGATGAGTGACGTAATATTAGTTATCAAGTTACGAGTCACACAGTTGATACTGTGTTTAATTAAAATGACTTGTTACAATGTTCTTTATACAAATAAAGGTGGCAAACACTCTTATGGTAACTGCTATTGAAGCGTACGATTACAGCATCCCACATCTAAAATAAATTTGCAGATACAGATTACTGATAGTTTTAGCATAATAATGATTGATATAACATTGTAAATATTTTCAGAAATTACCTTTATACATTTTGCTGTTCCTGACAATTTTGTATCTGTTGAACAGTCCTTTTCATTTCTTTATGTACCCAATTTTTAGTTCTGGTGCGACATGCACCGCAACATCTATATGCTATGAATAGTAGGAGTATTGTAACAATCACAATAGTTATGGTGCCATAAATTTTCATGTAATTTTCTACCATACTGGTACTGGCTTGATTTGCACCGTTTTGGGCAATAATGATCTCTTCTTGCTTACTATAAGTTTTACCCATTTTGAATATAATTTTGAAATATGACAGAAAAATCGTGTTACTTTGACTATACTCTGTACTCTTTTGAGTTATGAGACTAATTAGTGACAATTTTGATGTAAATTTAATGATGAGTCGATTATAAGTATTGCTTTAGTTAATTAGCAATAAAGGTATGACAACCTACTTTTTGGTTGTGATTTCGACATTTCACGATTTGCAACAAGAGCTTGATTTCTATACTAGTAATAATACAGGATATTCTTGCTGGTTATTGTTATGAGAAGTTTTAAGGTAATATAATTATAATGTTCGGTAAGTATATCTAATTATAGATTAAATCTAGTAAGTATATAACAACTAATTATAGATTAAATCTGACAGGCTGCTTAACTATTCTGCCTGTTCTAGTTGTGCGACAATTTGGCATTGATTGAGATATTTTACTCTGTTGACAATTTTCAGTAAGGCTATGGTCACTAGTTACACGGTTTGTACTTTTAGATACATCTACACATGCTTCTGCCTCTTTTAATATGTAGGCTGGTTTCAACCTATCAATGGATACATAAATGTTTCTACTTGGCAAACTTATTTGAAATATCTTATCAGTTCTACTTATGACGCGGTAAGGACCTTCATAGGTAGGGGTCAGGGATTTTTTTACCATCTCGTTTCGCATAAACACATGAGTACAAGATGAGAGTCAAAGTGGCGGGTGTACCATTGCGAATCATGTTGTACCACGTACCAGAAAAATGTACCTAAAATGTACTGAATTGTACCTAGGTCTAAAAAATGTGTACCCGATTCAGAACGAAATTATTTCGGAACTAAAATACACCCGCCATATTGACATCAATACGGCGGGTGTACTATAATATTTTATTACTTAGCCATTATTCATAAGATATAATTACACCAAAAAATTGTACCTAAAAAGTACCTTAAGAAAAAAAAAACACACCCTTTATCCGTTGGGTAGTTTCTGAGAAATAAAACGGCTTTGTCTTCACCGAGCCCGGTATCAGATTGAATTGTCCACGGATCACGTGGAGTTGTATCCACTGGTACCTGGATCCGTTTCACTCAAAAAATATATTAATATTATTAGCCACCGATCACGGTATCCGTGGCTACATGAAATAGTGTTTATTATGATTCGAAACCGATCCCTCACATACATACATACATACATATACTCACGCCTTTATCCCCAAAGGGGTAGGCAGAGGCCTATACCGGCCCACATTTCACCGTGTACAATTCGGTCCCACGTGACAGGTGGTGAGCCCATCGCCGTGTTGAAATGGACCGCCGCTGTCAGAGCCTCGTCCGTTGTTCAGCAGGTGCACGAGCTTGCACGTGAGGTTGACTTGGGCCCGATGGTGTTGGTAGGGCCCCACTACACCCTTTAGCATTAGCGTTTGTGGTTATTTTTTTTATAACCACCTTAACAAAACCACTCCAAATTCTAATTAAGTATAATACAGATTGTTCTGAATAAAATATACATCAAACTTACCAAGTGATTGGTGGTAACTTAGGTGGTTATAAAAAAAATAACCAAGGAGGTTAATGCGGGAGCTCCGCCATTGATCACAGAATAGATTTTTTTTCAAGTGAAGCTTTTATTGATTTGGATGTTAATTGGATTTTCAGAAAAAATTATAATTTTGGTTACGGCTCAACATTTTTTTTTTGTAATGTACCCATCCTTTGGTTTGTTACTCATTTCTCAGAGGTACATAAAACCACCATAAAAAAGTCACAGCAAAGCGTGGCAGGGTACCTACCGCTAGTATTAATATACTTTTTGAGTGAAACGGATCCCGGTATCAGTGAATACAAACTCGACGTGATCCATGGACAATTCAATCTGATACCGGGCTCGGTCACCACCGAGCCGGCTTTGAGGAGACTTTTATTTCTCAGAAACTATCCAACGGATCGAGATTGTTTTTTTTTTACTTAAGGTACTTTTTAGGTACAATTTTTTGGTGTTATTATATTTTATGAATAATGGTTAAGTAATAAAATATTATAGTACACCCGCCGTATTGATGTCAATATGGCGGGTGTATTTTAGTTCCGAAATAATTTCGTTCTGAATCGGGTACACATTTTTTAGACCTAGGTACAATTTAGTACATTTTAGGTACATTTTTTTGGTAAGTGGTACAACATGATTCGCAATGGTACACCCGCGACTTTGACTCTCATAGTACAAGTGTTTAAATCCTTACTTACGAATATTTTTCAAGAATCACTTGCAGATCTCGAATGTGGTTGTAATGCACTGATAGTCTTTCGTAACTTATCTATATACTCATAATGACTGCTAACCTGTTCTTTTTGGTGGAAAAAATCTGACGGTAATCTTAGTGATTGTCCGTAGATCATTTCTGCGGCACTAACTTGTGTATCAGTTCTCAGAGCACTTCTTAATCCTAGCATAACTATAGGTAATTCGTCTGTCCAGTCTGTATTGTCAATCATGCGTGCTGCTAATGCGTTTTTTAGCGAGCGATGCCATCTCTCTATTCGACCATTGCTCTGTGGATGGTATGCGGTTGTATGAATTTTATGAATACCTAAAATTTTCATTAATGAGCTAAAAAGATCACTTTCAAACTGTCTGCCCTGGTCTGTGGTAATTCTCAGCGGGCAACCGAATCTACTAATCCAAAATTTGAATATAACTTTTGAGACCGTGTCAGCTGAAATGTCTGAAACTGGGATTGCTTCTGGCCAACGCGTGAAACGGTCTATAATAGTTATACAATATCGATAACCTTGACGTGATGTCGGTAAAGGACCTATTATGTCCGTATGTATATGTTCGAATCTAGTACACTTGGGAAATTCGCCTAAACCTGATATAGTGTGTCTACTTATTTTAACTTTTTGGCAAGGTATGCATGCTTTGGCCCATGTTGTATTGTCTTTGTTCATTCCAGGCCAAAAGAATTTTTTACATATTAGTTTTCTAGTTGAACGAATACCTGGGTGACTTAAATTGTGAATACTGTCAAAAGCTACTTTTCTGAAATTTTTAGGCAAATAAGGTCTGGCATTTTTAGTTGAGACTTCGCAATATATTTGTTTATCTGAATATGGTACTACTATGTGCTTGAATTCGAGCTTACTGTTTGATAAGGTTGTAACTAAATGCTCCTCGTCCTGTGCGCGAGCTATTTCGTCGAAATCTAGGCTTGCGAGACAAGCTATAGACTCAACACGCGATAACGCATCCGCTACTGTGTTATCGGAGCCGTTGATATGCTGGATGTCGCTGGTAAATTCACTAATGTACATAAGCTGCCTAATTCTACGCGGAGTTTCTTTATCTTTACAAATTTTTGTGAAGGCATATATTAAAGGTTTGTGATCTGTAAATATTGTTAGTTGTCGCCCTTCGAGCATATTTCTAAAATGTAACATAGACATGTATATAGCGCTAAGCTCTTTATCGTATGTACTGTATTTTTGTTGAGTATCAGACAGTTTCTTTGAGAAATATCCTAATGGATACCATTTGCCGTGTACTTTTTGTTGTAGTACAGCACCTACGCAAGTATCAGAGGCGTCAGTCATCAATGCTAACGGTACTTCCTCCCTGGGGTGAGACAATGTAGTAGCGCTTTTTAGGCTGTCTTTACACTGCTCAAAAGCTTGAAGGCTTCTCTCGTCCCAGACGATTTGTGTTTTGTCCTTTCTCTTGGAATTATGCAAAAATTTATTAAGTAATGCCTGGTATGATGCTGCATGTGGAAGATGCGACCTATAAAAATTTATGATACCTAAGAATCTGCGTAATTGCTCTACGGTTTCTGGTCGTTTATAGTCGGCAATAGCCTTAACCTTGTCCGGTGTAGAGACTGTCTACGTGCAGGCAGGAGAAGGTTAGTGGAGGCTGGGCTGCTCACCACGTACCGGCCTTGCTGCTATACTTACTGCTGCGAAGTCTGTTGCGTGATCGTAAGTGCTCGTACAGAATGAATCGAAGGTCATGAATGAATACTACTGAAGTTAGTGAACCGAGTGTATTTCGACACGAAAACCGTTTACATGTCCTGTTCGGACCAAGGGAAGGAATTGACTGCCGGGGCACCGCCACGCTCTTAATACATGCAACTCGGTAATCGGATTGCATCAGCCGATGATGTCATCATGGCGTGTGTCCCCACAGACATCCCCTTCTTACAAAAAATTTTTGAAAACTTAAAATACTTTCATAACTTACATTATTTAAAGTTACAAGTTAGAGTGCAGAAGGCACACAGGAATGCGCTGCGTTTGCACATTATGTCGCCTCGGCAAACGATGAGTGACGTAATATTAGTTATCAAGTTACGAGTCACACAGTTGATACTGTGTTTAATTAAAATGACTTGTTACAATGTTCTTTATACAAATAAAGGTGGCAAACAATCTTATGGTAACTGCTATTGAAGCGTACGATTACAGCATCCCACATCTAAAATAAATTTGCAGATACAGATTACTGATAGTTTTAGCATAATAATGATTGATATAACATTGTAAATATTTTCAGAAATTACCTTTATACATTTTGCTGTTCCTGACAATTTTGTATCTGTTGAACAGTCCTTTTCATTTCTTTATGTACCCAATTTTTCACGTCGGGGTCACCAATTGTAGGGTTTCGATGGTGGGTTGTGGTGAATAAGTACTCTAAGACTTACGTTTAAAATATATAATTTTGTCTGGTACCAGTAACACTAAACAAAACAAAATACTATACGATATTATAATATGACCTAACCCATAGCGTGCGGGGAGACGACTGCTGCGCCCAGCGAGTGTTTGTGCCTCGTTACATAAAACTAACGCGTCAGCAGTGTCCCTACAGTACTCCCCCCAAATTTTTACAACAAAAAATTTATAACTTTAAAACATTTCAGTACATGAAGTTCACGATAATTACATTCACATAAACAATTATTAGGTACAAAGAATAAAACTAAACGTTCTCGTCGTACATTGCAAAACACATAGAGTATCATGTTACTTGAGCCGTCGAGCGGTTCCAAGAAAGTTGAATCGACATATTGTACAATCACTGTTCCTATGTTGAACTATAACAATAATTGAATGAAGTCTTAATCAAATCATTAGGCTACCTGTGTACGGGTGCAACACTTTAAAAATACTATCAAAATTCACGAGTTAACACGCACTTCACAATCTTGCCATTTGTTCTTCATAAGATGCTGTTGACGCGTTCTGTATGAAGAAACAATTTGCTACTGTCTATTGAGTGTCTGCCAACGAAATTCACCAATATTTCACAATGAGCAATGGACCGAATTCTTCTGGATGCTGTAGGTTGCGCTATCCAACACTAAAGCGGTATGTTTCGTCGCGTTCACGTGTGATGCACCATTACGTCGCGTGCACTGTGCTAAAGAGTGCCACCGACGTGTCCTCCAGCCATCCATGTTTCTCCTCGGGTATGCTGCAACTCTCATCTTGATGCGGAATGTCTCACGCTTTCAAGTAGTAACGCCTGATGCCTCGTCCCGGAAATTCCATGTCGCTCGTATTCTGTCTTCTATGGTCTGCTTTGGCCGCTATATAAATTTGCTAACAAAACAACCATGTTGAGTAGTAATGAATGTTCTTGCAGACAGATCCTCATGCAATAATTTTTTTTCACGATCATCTTGGGTTAGGTCACTTGTCCTGTTGGTCACGGCGAACAGGACGAGTCGTCTCCCATGGACTCACCTCCAGGTGCATTTCTGGCTGCCACGCGTCGTATCCGTCGGTCACGTTGCTGCGATATTCGATAACAACGCGTGCTTTCGTGCCACCAAATACCAGTAGGCTCCGTGTCCATTTCGGGGTCACCAATTGTAGAGACTGTCTACGTGCAGGCAGGAGAAGGTTAGTGGAGGCTGGGCTGCTCACCACGTACCGGTCTTGCTGCTATACTTACTGCTGCGAAGTCTGTTGCGTGATCGTAAGTGCTCGTACAGAATGAATCGAAGGTCATGAATGAATACTACTGAAGTTAGTGAACCGAGTGTATTTCGACACGAAAACCGTTTACATGTCCTGTTCGGACCAAGGGAAGGAATTGACTGCCGGGGCACCGCCACGCTCTTAATACATGCAACTCGGTAATCGGATTGCATCAGCCGATGATGTCATCATGGCGTGTGTCCCCACATAGCACATAATTAGAAACAATCGTTTCAAGCACGTTATGACGCAGGTTTCATCACAACCTAAGTACCGAGGGGTTTTGTGTTTCTACTCACTGATTGAACGTTTTGCGAGCGTCCATGTTTATAGCTACAATTTCCTTATTACAGTTACCAGTCAATAATAGATATACTGGGTTCTATGCAATGTATATTAAGTAGTGGATGCAAAATGTGAGCTCATCGTGAATATTGTCGGATACAGTATAAGTAAGAGTAGCCTTCCTTGTTTATTTGTTTATTAGTAGTAGTAAGCAGTCATGCCTGCAGAGGCAAAGTATTCACAAACCCTGTACTATTCTATTTCGGTACTACATTAAAGGTAGTGCGCCTATCGTGGTCGTATTAAAATAGACAAGAGACGTGGCTACTACAAGCACTCATCCATTTCTAAACTGACCTTGGTACACGATGCTCAACGCTGTAATTGTTTACAGAACATTGAGCAAGCCAAGCTTGTACCACGAACGATCGGTATAGTTCACATAAACAACAAATACACGTAGGCTTAAAATAGAGGATCTTATTTTTTCTATATAATATACCAATAAATGGCCCATTATCTTTTATTTATCGTTGAATTCTCAGATTTCAGAAAAATAAACCCTTGCCTAAATTTTAGTTTGACGGGTACGAAAAACGTCATGACGATTTATCTAGTAATTGTCCGGTTTTTAAAATAAACGTTGGTAGTTTTTCTTTTCAGGCAATCAGCCTAAAATATAGCCTTGATTGGATCACTTTATATTAGGAGACACCCAAGTGCTAGCATTAGCAGCCATAGCTAATCTCATTGGCCACACTATATGCCAACACTCTTTACGACGACGATGGCTATCCGCTCCTATACAGGAGGTCACCAACCACTAGTCTCGGTCAAAAAACTCTGGCAACGGTGTCACGCCTGAAAATGTGGCGGTAGCGCGCAACTGTCACTGGGGACCGCGGTCGGCCGTACGTTTGTTACCCATAATATTCTGCCATTATTATAATGATAGGTGCAAAATGCTTTGATGTTTTACAACAAGGTATGGAGAGAAATCTAAAATTGTATGGTGTATGTGTAAATCTTCTCTCACCCTATACCTACCTCAAAAATGGTTCATTAACGTCTGACTTATCTCAATGGCGACTTCTTTTCTGTCCTATTTTATGATAAGAACTTAAAAAATATATTACACAAACTCTTTGAAGAACAAAAATTGTGTTCTTATTATAAAGAACAATAAAATTCCAAACAAACATAAAAATCTTCCATCAGAGAAACTTAAAAGCAGACTCAGTGCAAATACTTTGAGGTTTAAAGCTTACTCAAACTGGAAAGTTAGGCAAATGACACCGAAGGGACAAGAATATTTTGCAATCTACTCACAAACCGAGATGGGATGCATTTCTGAAGTTTTTCCTAAAGAAAGTTGGTATCAAACGAGTGGCGTTTCGTTGCCTCCGCCTGATAGCTCAAGCAAGACAATAGATACCAGAATAGTTGAAATGTTAACTTTTGTTCTTGCAGTTGACAAGCTGCCTTTTCAGAGAGCATTTCTCGTATTCTTAAGCCGCTGTTTTTACCGAGAATAAATAAGCTTCAGTGAGATGTTGACTCGACTTAACGACTGAGTTAAATATTTATACCGGTGCAAGGTCCACAGCACTGTACAAGAACATATTTGTAAAGTGAGTATTCATAAAACCAGTTCCATACTGAGAAAGCTTCTTCCTTAAAGCGTGAGATAGTGGGAGAACCTTTTACTGGTGTTCAATTATAATTTTTAATATCCATATACTCTGAGTTTTTATTCTTTTATGTCCAAACTTCGTGTAATAATTACATGGAGACTCTCAGTTGTTTATTTGATAGGCGAATCGAAAAGTCGAGTCAAAAAGCGAATTAAATTATAATAAAAATATATTTCAGAAAAATACTTTTGTACATAGTTGTAAAATATAGACCTTACGTTTACAATGGTATTAAAAATAGATTGTACGCATAGTTATTACATATTACGCATAAATATAAATATAAATTGAAATAATTCTGACTTTATAAAGCGTATATTTCTGTTATACTCGTACTAATTTTTTTTACACTAAAGTCAGAATTGTTTCAGTTGGCTTTTTGTTATTCCACAAAACCCCTAATCGGAATAAGGACTATTCTTGTAGTTTAAGACATACCTGAGCCCATCCTTTGTTGCTTGATTTAGTAACAGACTGACATAATTTATCATGTACTGTACTGTCATGTACCAATCTCCAGGGATATTCATTCTTACAAGGTTAGGCTCGGCTATAATATTTCATACCTAACAATTTTTGAAGCGCTCGTGGCCCCGCGGACTCAGTGTTCTGTAAACGATCACTGCAGTAAGCAACTTTCACTATGGCCGGTCCATGGATGGGTGACCATCCATGTGATCACTTTGTGACATTTATTTGAGCGTTTCCGTGCTTCGGAAGGCACGTTAAGCCGTTGGTCCCGGTTGCCAGTAAAATGGCAGTCGTTAAGCTAAGTTGAAGGCTTTATTGCAACAGCAGGCAGTCACAACCTGCGCCTGTCCATTTAAACACGGCAATACGGCTCACCACCTATTACGTGGGACAAATTATACAAAAAGGTGAAATGTGGGCATATAATATGCCTCTGCCTACCCCTTCGGGGATAAAGGCGTGACCATATACACATAACAATTTTTTGTAACTTGACGTTTTGACTAGATGCACAGATTCCATATTGGTTATCGGTACATCAATAGGATCTCAATCATATTGTGCAAATATAATTGTCCCGGTAAACTTGGTAGGTACCATCTCTGTAGAACTTAACTCCTATAATAGGGCACAATCCTATTGCCAGTGCGGGGCACTATGAACGATTCTATCGGCTTTATACGTATGCTAGATAACTGAATAACAACATTATAATTATTATTTTGATATTGCTATTCAGTAACATTCATAACTAATATTATGTGTAAATCTTCTCTCACCCTATACCTCACCCTGGGACATCCTTCCGAGGGCTTACCCGGGACTCCCGGCCGTAGACAGTTGTAGGGCATCGTGTGGTTTTAGTCGGTAGGAGTCCGGCATAGCATCCATGTAGGATTTCCACACGTAAAAATAAAAACCCTATACCTCAAAAAAGATTCAATAATTATGTAACGTCTGACACAAATCAATGGCGAATTCTTCTGTTTTGAGCGAAATACCTAAATTGCACGATATTTTCTATCCTGCTTTAAGATAAGAGCTTATGAAACACAAACTCTTTGAAGAAAAAATTGTATTCTTGTTATAAAGAACAATAAAATTCCAAACAAACAAAAAAATCTTCCGTCAGAGAAATTTAAAAACATACTCAGTGCAAATACTTTGAGGTTTAAAGCTTACTCAAACTGGAAAGTTAAGCAGATGACACCGCGGGGACAAGAATATTTTGCAATCTACTCACAAACCAAGATGGAATGCTTTTCTAAAGTTTTTCCTAAAGAAAGTTGGTACTAAACGAGTTTCGTTTCGTTGCCTCCGCCTGATAGCTTAAGCAAGACACTATCAATGATAGGGAAATTATCGTAAGGGTTGAATTAACTTAGGTAAGTACTTCTCCTGTTAAAAATTAATTAATACGGGTTTAAACATCCCTCAAAACATAAAATAAAATGAAGCAACACGTTCGCTACTTAGATGGAAAAGAGAGTAAACTTTACTCGATACTGTTACATGTATTTCATTCAATATTTATTGGTTTAGACGATCTATATTCTAAGTTTCTTTGGCGAATATTATAAATCGAAGGCTACCTAAATATTTTGTAACTAAATGGAATATGATGATGCGTACCATGGACAAAGAAATACGGATGTAGGATCACACTATCACAATGAAATCGGAAATATCATAATCAAAAAGGAAATAAAATTGGAATTCAGAAAATTAGATTGGAAATCAGAAGCACCTCTACAGGAAGTTCTCAAGTCAGAGCATTGTAAAATTAAGTCTTTAAATAACAGAGACTATGTTATTGTATTAGGTGGTATGTATGACAAGTCACCCTATAATTTTCAAATTTGTTTAACAAATTTTTTGTATAATATAACTAATAATACTAATGTAATAATTTGTGAAGTACCATTCAATAATTTTTTAAATGAATCCAAATTAAACTATGAGATAAAACTATTATGCTCCAGGTTTTCCAATGTGTCTTATATTGATATGGGGTATAGTATGAGGATCCCACATCGTGGTGCACTCCCACGGATTGTGGCAGGATATTTGTTAAAAGAGGTATTAAGAATTGACTATTTACACCGGTATAATGACTATTTATTTTGCATGAAAAGTGTATCTTATAAACCTGTACATTCAAGTCGCTCTGTAGGTACACAAACAGACTTTCAGGTTACATGTGTTCAGACTGATTGTAGTTCGGGTGAAAACATTGTTGGTAGTCAGCACAGTAATTTTTTTCGTAGCTAAGTATCTGAACATACTGCATCAAAATATTGACGGTTTGAATAGTAAGTCAGATTTACTCACCACGGCACTTGAAACACTGAGAAAGGATCGAAAACACGTTGGAGTGCTGTGCGTCACCGAGCATAACCTAAAAAATGCTGATAGTAAGCTTATGAATATCCCAAACTATAGGCTGGGCTCTATTTTCTGTAGAAAGGCACGCAGAGGTGGTTCATGTGTATTTGTGCATAATTCATTGTTGTTTAGTCCCCTAAAAGACATTAGTAGCTTTTGTATAGAAAATATTATTGAATGTTCTGGTATTGAACTATCAGACCATAAACTCAACATAATATGTGTGTACAGACCCCCAAGAACAAATGTAGAGGATCTGAACACGTTTTTTGTAACATTCAATACATTACTAGGACGCTTTGTTAATTCCAAAAGAAAAATAATAGTTTGTGGTGACTTTAATATCAACATACTTGAAAAAAGTCGTGACTCTAGGCAGTTTGAAGATATGTTGAAATGTAATGGACTTAGAATTGCCTTCAGAGAACCTACACGATTAGCAAGTGGACGCTGCCTTGATAATTTTCTCTATAATTCACGCAGTCATGGGCATGAAATCTTTGAGTTTGCACTCTCTGATCATACTGCCCAATTTTTTCAAATTCCTGTTAATCAATTACATGAACTTAAGTACTGGTACATTGAGAGGCGTAACTATCATGAAGATAACATTGTTAAATTTACAGATTGTATTAACGGGCTTAGCTTTCAAGAAATATTTGAAAGCCAAGATCCCAATAAATCATTTACATTATTCTATGAAAACTTTAGACTCATTTATGACCGCTACTTTCCTTTAGTAAAAATAAAAATTCATACAAACACAAAACCAAAGTGGATAACAAAGGGTATCAAACTTTGCTGCAGAAGAAAGAGAGCATTACTGTGGCAATATCGTAAAAATCGAACTGATCATAGTAAAAAAAGGTACACAGAATTAAAATCAAGATTAGACCAAATAATAAAGCTTACCCAGAAAGCTCATAATAGAGACTTCATCAACAAATCTAAAAATAAATGTAAAGCAACTTGGACAATAATAAAAAAGAATAAGTTAAATGTTCCCAGAGATAATATTGAATATCTAGTTGTAAATAATAATATTATCAGGGAACCTAAAAAATTAGCGAATGTTTTTAATGACCACTTTATAAATCAGGTATCAAAGATAAATTCGAACTCGTTGCAAAGCCACTCTAGCGTTAACCTACATTCCTTGTTCATGCCCCCATCGCTGCCTAATGATATAAATAAAATTATTATGAATCTTAAACCAACAAACAGTACTGGCTATGATGGGATATCTGTTCATATTCTGAAACGAGTTTCAATGAAACTTTCATATGTACTGAGCCACATTATAAACTTATGTATATGTCATGGTGTTTTCCCTGCAGAACTAAAACTAACAGTGATAAAACCACTTTTTAAAAAAGATAACAAACATGATATAAGTTGCTATAGACCAATTGCTTTGGTTCCTGTCATATCGAAAGTATTTGAGAAAGTTATCCATGAGTGCTTGTATAATTATTTTGAAAGTAAACATTTATTAGTGGATGAACAAGCTGGATTTAGAAAAAAGAAAGATATAAATATTGCTATTTTTAAATTCCTTAGGTCAATAATGACTGAAATAGATAAGCAAAATCTAGCTTGCGCTTTATATATGGATTTATCTAAGGCCTTTGACTGTGTGGATCACATGATTCTACTAAACAAACTATATGCATATGGTATTAGAGGAAACACACATGAACTGATAAAATCCTATCTGACTAACAGAATGCAGTTAACTAATATCTCTAGGTTATGTCCACTTAAAAAAACAGTTATGAATTATTATTCAGAGCAACAAACTGTTGTAGCCGGTGTTCCACAGGGCAGTGTACTGGGGCCGCTGCTATTCATAATCTATATCAATGACTTTCCTAAAGCTGTCCTGCCTCATAAAACTGTGCTTTTTGCTGATGATAGCACTATACTCTTTAAAGGTAACAATAAACAAGATGTTGAACGTGACATAAGTAACACTTTGTGCAGTACTATAGGTTGGTTAACCGCAAATAACTTAATGGTTAATATTCAAAAGACTAATGTTATGACTTTTAAAAATAGAGTTGATATATTAGACAAAATAAGTGTGCAATTTAATGAAACTGATATTAAACAAGTACAAATGACAAGATTTTTAGGTATAACTATTGACGAAAGTCTGAACTGGAAGAGCCACATTGAAGGTTTATGCTCGAGGATTAATCAGCACTCATATGCTCTTTATATGCTTTCTAAAACATCACACACATCTACTGTCTTAACCGCATACCATGGTTATGTATCGTCAATTCTGAGATATGGTATACTTTTCTGGGGTAATAGTACAGATGTAGAATATGTATTTAAAGCGCAAAAGAAATGTATACGAGCTATTTGTAAAATAAAACAAACTGAAAGTTGTCGACCATTTTTCATTAGACTGAATATTTTGACTTTACCGTGTATTTATATTTTAGAAACTACATTGTTTGTGAAAAAGCATCTAGAGATGTTTGAAAAACTGAAAAGCAGCAGGCATAATTTAAAAATTCGAACAACTCCACATTCTACAGCATATCTTAGTAAAAGCATTTTCTGTATGGCCCCTAGGATATATAACCATTTGCCAAAAACTATCCTAGAAGACTCTAACCACAAAAGTGTCAAAAGAACACTGCAGCAAATGCTTTTGCAGAAATGTTATTACTCTGTTGAAGAATATTTGAAGGATAAATTCCAAAATGGGTCACAATTTTAGAAAAATGTAATCTATGAATTAATGTTGTGTTCTTTCGAGTATCTAATCAAATCTAATGCACTTAATAAAAATGAAATTCTATCCAATATTGAAAATGTAGGTTAATTGTGACAGCCTGAGATTTATGTACACTGACATTTTATTATTTTGATTTATGAACTTGCATGACTGTAAAGTAAATATTGACATTTTGGTAATTCTTTGACATTTATATACAAAATTGACATTATGAATCTTTAAATGAGCCCAACGTTAAATTGTATTTAATTTTATTATGCTGAATGTTGCATGCCGCAAGGTTAAATATGGTGATACTATACATAACTGTAACTCACAACATCTTGTATACCTGTATTTGCAATGAAATAAATAAATAAATAAATAAATAAATAAATAAATAAAATAAAAAAATATAAAACGAAAAGAAATCGGGATTCACCCCCAGGAAATAAAATAAAAAAATATAAAACGAAAAGAAATCGGGCCCTTCCGTCCGGCGGGTCGGCCTCAGTCTCACCACACGGTTATAGATGAAGCTAGCCCCTACGCCTTGTCACTCACTGCTGCAGCAAATGTCGCTCCGTCTTCACGTCTTCCCTCCAATTCCCAAATATGGCAGCGCACAAAAGAGAAAGAAGTGTCACAGCGGCCGCTGCAACCAGTCCCGGAAACGTTCCGTTTGAGGTGGAGTTCGCTAACATCCGCGGACTCCATGCCAACCTCAACGTCGTCCATCACCATCTCGAGACGGCACGGCCAGCTGTGATGTTCCTAACGGAGACGCAAATACTCCGCCCTGCCGATCAGTCGTACCTTAGTTACCCCGGCTATATCATCGAAGAACTATTTTGAGAAAAAGCTGGGGTGTGCGCGTTTGTTAGGGCGGATGTTTGCTGTCGCCGGCTGCGCTGCCTTGAGGACCCTTCCCTCTCCGTCCTTTGGCTGCACGTAGATCACGGCTCCATGAGTCAGATCTACGTGTGTGTCTATCGATCCCACTCAGGGACAGCTGGGATAACAAGGCTGTTTCAGCACCTCAGCGAGGGGGCTGACGACGCGCAGGTGCGGTTCCCGAACGCTGAATTGTTTTTTCTGGGGGACTTCAACGGTCACCACACTGAGTGGCTGGGGTCCCGCGTGACCGATCCAGCGGGACGGGCCGCCCACGCGTTTGCTCTCTCACATGGTCTGACCCAAGTGGTGCGCGGGATTACGCGCATACCGGACAGGTCAGACCATGAACCCTCCCTGCTGGACTTACTGCTGACGAGTCCGATAAATCAAGGTGTAACTCTACTTTCTAACAAGTATAGCAAGAACCATTCTTTGCTTTTAACGTTTTCAATATTTTAAGAGACCCTCATCGATATTTCAACTCTAATGTCGAGTGGAAAGTTATGTAGACGGAGTAAACCTCTGTAGGTTTTACTAAAGTGCTAATGATAAAACTTGTGCGACTTATATACTCGGTCAGTAGTAACTTGACATGCTTAGTTTCTTGTGGAGTTCCAATTTAAACCATCCTTGAAACGTTGTGTAAATTATGTTTAGGATAGTTGTGAAACCTTGTACTAAACGTGTACCCCAACAGCGGTTTCTAAGTTTCGAAGCAAGACCTAAAATGATCTTTGTTTTATGTGATGATAAATTTAAAAAATCCTCTATTTTAAATTGATTTATTACATAACTAATAAAAACTAATTTCATAATGAGAATATTGCGTTAACTCTTCCCAATCAAACTAATTCACTTGCAGAAGTTATCGTTAGTATAGACCGCGCTTGAAGCTCCAACCGTCTTTTAAAAGCATTTGAAAACTATGCTTGCGATATAGTTACTTTCTTATAGTTATTTAAGTATTTTTTTTAGGTATATGAACGTAAAACTTCTGCTTAGTAGCAACTAAAGACTAAGCAGAAGTTTTAATATTAGTTGTTATAATGCAGCCAAGGATGGTATGGTTCTTCGCTGTGCTAACGTTTTGAGGCCTCCCATCACCTCAGGACAAGCAATAATTTGGATTCCACGTCTCTCCATAGCGTCAAGCGCGTCTAGAAAGTAATTTGTTATTGTTTTGGAAAAGTCTAGAGCTTCAAGGCAAAATCATCTGAAAGTTAGCAAACCTAACCTTAGTGAGGGTAAAGAGGTCGTGTAGGTTCTCCTACACGACCTTTACCATCCTATGAGAGGTAATCTATTCACAGATTAACTTCAATTCATCCAACCCTAAATATTATTATGACTGCTAAATTATGTATCAAAACCCAGCGATATTTAGTTCGACATTTTTGTTTTTTTATATTCTGCTCGCCAAATTGACCTCGCCACCAGCCTAATGGAAAACCGTGGCGCATTTAGCGACTGGGGGCCACTTCTTACGGTGGTCCTCAAGTTGGTGGCCCTGTGATGTGCCTCTTCACGATCCTCTTAAAGAACCCGGGATTGTAAGATGAGGGAAACACGTGTGCGAAGATCAATCAATCAAAAAGTTCGTGACGATATATGCTGGTATAAAATGTAAGTTATTTGTGTAACAACATTAATTTAAGAGCTCGGCTATGTCGCGCTACACGTTGCGTTCAATAATATTTACATAAATGCTTATTGTGTTGTAATGTAATTTAAAAAAAACGGCTTTGTTTTCTTATTATCTATTAATTAATATTTTACATTTATCACAAATATCTTTCTTTTGGCTAAAGTTTAAACGAAACACCTTGGTTGTATAGTAGATACATTAAAAAAACATCGTGGGTATCCCTCATACTATAATTCATAACCAATAAACGCTTATTGTAAAATGTATTATTTAGGTTATATTACTTCCTAAGTATATAAACAAACTATCAATATACAACCATACGCGTTCGGGATTAATTCTCACTACAACATATCATTGACTTTAATGTCGTCTCAATTCACTTTGATCTCATTCAACACTAACAATCAAATTCGACGATTTTAAGCCGATTTACTAAATAAGCAGGATCTGCTACGACATCACACACACACTTTGCCGAGTGTTTGGATTAGAGCTAATAAATTCTTACGACGTGCATACATACGAATGGTCATGTCTTTATCCCTGAAGGAGTAGGCTTTGCCCCACAGTGATCGCCTGCTGTTGACCTTCAACTTGGCTTAACGACTGCCATTTTACTACCAACCAATGGCCAACGTTCCAAGCCGGGGTAAATGTTGCTTACTGTAGTGATCGTTTACAGAACACTGTACCGCAGGGACACCGCGCTTGTGATTCTAACTAACTATAGCATATTCATTTAAAATTAAATTGGGTACTTCAAAAGTGCTTGCGATAACTGAACTGAAATTGCTTCTACATATACCGAAAACTTCGAATATCTCTCTCACGTAACGGTGAATTTGAAATAATGGCGATGTTAAACATATTCTACACTAGCTGATGCCCAAAGATTCGCCCGCGTAAAATTTGTTACCGTCCCCGCTTCCCGTATTTTATCCACTTGGGGGCAAAATTTATCAAAATCCTTTCTTAGCGGATGCCTAGGTTATAACATCTACCTGCATGAAAAATTCAGCCCGATCCGTCCACTGATTTGGGCTGTGCGTTGATAGATCACTATATCAATCAGTCAGTCAGTCACCATTGAATTATATATATTTAGATGTACACGAATATGTAAGTTTATGCTACCCCGAAGTTCTGGTCAGCCCTACCGGCTGACCAGAACTTCGGGATTCTATCTCGATACAAACTTTTTTTCGTATGGAAATCAAACGTTTTTTACGTGTGAATACCTCATAGATGCGATGCCAGGCTCTTACCGACTTAAACCACGCGTTTCCCTACCACTTCCTTCAGCTGGGAGCCACGGGTAAGCCCTGGTAAGAATAAATCTATCTAACTATAGCTCATCCATTTAAATTACTTCAAAAGTGCGTGCGATAACTGAACTGAAATTGCTTCTATACCAAAAACTTCGACTTATCTCTCTCACGTAAAGGTTAATTTGAAAGAAGAAAGGAAGGAGAAGGAAGAAAGAAGAAAGGAAGTGTGAAATGTCCGTGAATATTTATTTATTTATAAAAAAAAAAAATATACCGATGTTAAACATATTTTGCAAATACACGAATATGTAAGTTCTTGTTACCCCTGAAGTTCTCGTCAGTTGGAAGGGTTCGATCTGCAGTATATGAAATACTATGTAGACTATGTAAAGCGTAGATTTTATTATTTTGATCTTCAATATGAAAAATATGCGATTTATTTAAAATTCTGACCGTATTTAATTCATTTGTTTGAAATTTGAAACTCCAATAATTTGAAATTATTATCTACAAATTGTTTCTGCTCGTACCAGTTGCATCCTACATCCATCCATCATCAATAAGCAACATACGGAACATAAGCAGAGGAAGGGTCCGGTACAGAAAGGTCTGCCTTAGGATACTGGCACGTTACAATTTAAGGTCCAAAGGGTTTAAAAATATATTTGCAGTGTAATGTTTTTTTATTTAAAAGTAATGATTTGTTTGTTTTACTTGCCACTAGCAAAAAATACATTATTACTGTTGAAAAACAAGGGGACAGCGCAGTGGAATTTATCAAACTGTAAAATTAGAAAAATCTGTGATCTTCATTACTAAGCAAGTAACAATCTTGGTTATCGTTACTCACACCCTGTTCTTTTATAAACGCATGATATAATTAAATTATCCAGTTCGATATTCGAGGCAAAGTATTTTATGAATAATGAAAAGACAAGATTGCTACACAAAGCTTTTAGATCTCAGTTGTAGTAAGCCTTTCATCATGTATAGCAGAAACTTAAGAGACATTTATGTTTGAAAGCTTAATATCTTCATAAAAGTACCCGGGAAAGTAGCGTAAACGTAGAATAGGGACTACAGATGTTTACTACACACCTGGGAAATTAATTACAAAAATATATTTGGCGTTTTAACCCCAGACTCCCGCAGCGGTATGCTTCCTCGACTTTGTAAGAACTGACGCAATATATTTGCTGTATTGCGTTAGTTTTACTAAATGGATTTTTAATGTATGGCTCCTAACAGAATTTCAGCTCCAAACTTTTAAGCCTATCAATAACATTTAAACTCGGAGGTTATCAAACATGGTGGGAGATGCTCATAAATTCGGAAAGGCCTTTTTGCTGTAATGCCTTTCATATTTCTTCCGAAGCACACTGCGGGTGCCGTTCAAATAAATTACGGCCATCAATAAAAATCTCAGCGAGCAGATCCTACGACTAATTTAATTTATATTCCATCAAAATCGTATTCATCAAATATCGAAGCTTTTTATATGATGTTCAAATTTTAAACGTTAGATGGTATCTTTATTCATCTGTATCTTATGATTTATATTTCTACCTGAACACTGAGACGTAATAATGTAACCATTATGACTGCTCATGAGTAGAAATGCGTCGACTAACACGTAGCTACCTATGCAATAACTGTCGTAGTATCTGTTATGTAGACATATCATATAAAATTACATGATATGTCTACATAAAGTTCAATGTGTTTTCGTTCTAAATGCTCTGTTAACTTTAGAGAGAGCCCTTTTTGGGTTGTTGGTTTCCTTCACTACACGTTATGCCAAAGATAGTAACAGCCTGCTGACGTTACAATAATATGGCGTAAAATTATCATTTCTGAAAGGTACAGCTATTTCATTACTCGAACGATGTAAACCATGCAAATCGTCACATATTAAAGACAGGGATCAAGGAAACTAGTTGTTATTGGTTAGTTAGAAATGAAATCGGGATACAATTACAGTTTCGTGAAACTGTAATTGTTTTTTTTTTTTTTTTTATATTCAGCTCGCCAAATTGACGTCGCCACGATGGATAGCCGTGGCGCATCTTGCGATTGGGGGCCACTTTTTACAGCGGTCCTCAAGTTGGCGGCCCTGTGATGTGCTTCTTCACGCTCCTCTTAATGAACCCGGGGTTGTAAGATGAGGGAAACACGTGTGCGGGCAGGTCGTTCCAAGTTTTTATAGTTCGACAGAGGAACGATCTTTTGAAACGCTCGGTTCTGGCGAAGATTCTCTCCACTGTGTATGAGTGGCATCTCTGCCCGGCACGCGTTGTTCGAGATCGGAAAGGTGATGGTGGGATCAGATTGAAGAGCTCTTCAGAACATTCGCCGTGATACATTCGGTAGAAGGCAGCCAAGGACGCTACGGTTCTTTGCTGCGCCAACGGTTCGAGGTCTCCCGTCACCTCAGGACAACCAATTATTCGGACAGCACGTCTCTGCATGGCGTCAAGTGCGTCCAACAAGTACCTCGCGGAGTCATCCCAGAGGTGAGAACAGTACTCGACGCAGGGACGAATCTGCGTCTTGTACAGCAAACATCTCTGATGTGGCGTGAAGTACCGTCTCACCTTATTTAGGACTCCGAGTTTCCGCGAGGCCAGCCCAATACAACTCTCTATGTAGTTTTTGTGATTGAGCTCACGCCGGACGTCTATTCCGAGAATCTCCAGGTTGTCCTTTAGTGGAACCGTAATGTTCTGAAGAGAGGGTAGGGGTAGGAATGGGGACTTCTTAGCTGTAAACGCACACGCCTGCGTTTTTCTGGCATTGAACTCGACCAGGTTGTCTGAACCCCATTGGGCAATGCGACCCAGGTCCCGGTCGAGATCCGCCACGAGTTGCCGTCTCTTTTCGTCCACGTCACAACGCCCCTCCGCTGGGCGGCCAGAATAGCTCCCATGCAGAGTACTGTCATCCGCATAACAATGAATGCACCCAAGGGACAGCATGTCATTGATATGCAGAAGAAAGAGAGTTGGGGACAATACCGATCCCTGTGGTACCGCGGCATTTACCTGCAAAAAGTAGGAAGCCTGACCATCACAAAGGACCCGCATACGTCGCCCGTGCAGGAAGCTGGCCAACCAGCGGCATAACTGAGGCGATAAACCATATGCCGGCAGCTTGGAAAGAAGCGACGCATGCCATACCCTATCAAAGGCTTTAGCGATGTCTAGGCCAATAGCCAGAGATTCGCCGTGCCTCTCCATAGCCTCACCCCAGGTGTGCGTTACGTACGCTAGGAGGTCACCCGTTGATCGGTTCGGCCTAAAGCCATATTGGCGATCGTTAATTAACGAGTGATCCTCCAGATAGCGCATGAGCTGTTTGTTGATGATTAGCTCGAACACCTTGCAGATGACGGTGGTTACGGCTATGGGTCGATAGTTGGCCGGGTCCGACCGATCCCCTTTCTTGGGGATCGGCTGGACGTTCGCCTCCTTCCAAGCCTCCGGCACTTCTCCCGAGGAATAGGAAAGGCGATACAGGCGTGTTAGCGTTGGAGATAATTCAGCTGCACAATTCTTCAGCACCACTGCCGGAATGCCATCAGGACCACTGGCTTTCCGCGTGTCGAGTGACTGTAGCACCGCTCGCACATCGCCACTGCCGGATTTTAATATCCGGCATCGTGGTTCCACAGTTGGCGATAGTGGGAGGTTGCTTGCCACAGTCATCAACCCGGGAATTAGCCGCAAAGAGATTTTTTTTTTTTTTTTTTTTTTTTTTTGCCGAATGAGGAAACTTGTATTGATAAGACGTTCAACGTACACAAAATTGAGAATTTAAGATAGATATCATAATCAATGTAAATTTTTATTATTTTTAGCAATTTGCTAAATTATTATCTTAAAGTGGCGTCATTTTAATAGGTACCTGGTACCTACCTAACACTTGACGTCTATCAGATTTATCGTTATTATGAGAACGATGAATGAGAAAGTGAATGAATCGATACGAACTTGAAAGATATGTGAATTTAAAAAATCATCAGGTGACGAATCCCTGTCCCATTATTATTTTTTCTTTCGTAAATTTAAGGAGCAAAATAGGTACACAATTTGCCTGTAAAATTATTGTGAAATTGAATTGTGAAATGCTACCTATTAAAATGACTTCACTTTAAGTTGTTAACAATTTCCGCCTGACATTATTTTTGTCTTTTAGCCACAAGAAATAGCTGAATTACGATTAAATTTGCAACGAATGCAATCTGAATTCCGATGTAAATGTATGATTATAATTGTACTCAGTAGAGTAATACAAATTGCCACTAATATTCAGATAATGTTTAAAATAAAAAATAGAACCAATACATATGTGTTGTCTTATTTTATTTATCTTTAGCTTATTTCGTACAGAAGGCTTTTTATAACATGAGAAAAATCCTACAATCCTACATACAAAGATTGGCCAGCATTTCCGCTTTCTCTTGGGCCTTGTGAGCCAGTGATCCGTCAGGATAGCGTAGCGGCGGCAGCGAGGGCTTGCAAAAGTTGGCCTGCACGGCTTTGGCCAGTTGCCAGTATCCACGGCTGCCCGTCGGATGAGACGTGAGCTCCTGACCAAGCCGCGTGACGCGCTGGGCGTCCGCTCTCTTGAAGGCCCTCTTACTGGACCTAGTGGCTCTGTTGTACGCTGCCTTGAGTTGGGCCACATTCGGGTCGCGCACAGCCCGAGCCCTGATCCAGGCGCGGTAAGCCGTCTGTTTTTGTTGAACAGCTACGGCGCACTCACGCCCGAACCAGGGGCGGGCTTTGCGGATGCTGGCAACATCAGTGTATGGAATATAGTATTCCATACCTAAAGCTATCTCACCAGCAACCGCAGAGGCGCTTTCCGATGAAGCCCTCCCTGCAAAGCAGCGCTGACTCCACGGGACGGCTGCAAAGTATTCTCGTAGTCCGTCCCAGTCTGCTGACGAGTAGTGCCACAGTCGCCGCGTCACCTCTACTGCCCTTGCAGGAGATGACACCTGCAGGCTGGCACACACAACACAGTGGTCGGATGTACCCAGTGGGGCGCTAACCGACAGACTGATCCCCCATCCGACGGCCGACCAACTTTGCTAATTAAGAGAAAGATTAATTTCCCTTTTCCCTTAAACAATTTCCTTTAAAAGTTATAACATTAGAAATTTTTTTCTGGTGGCAAAAAAATTATATACCTGTTTAACCAATGTTATTTTATTCAAGTAAAGGTTAATACAGCGTTCATGATTTTCATTCAGCACTTGTGACTTTAATGTTCTGGAATAGAAATTTATTGAAAAGCGTACTAATAGAAGGGAAAATCCAACCTGAGATTTAAGGAAAAAATTCCTAATGAAATCCAGTTGATGTTTGATACTGATGATGATACAATCCAATCATTACTAACAGTTTAGTGATCAAGAATAGGCTATTAACTATAACGTTTTCGTTTCTTGGATTTTTTTATTCTGAGAGTATGTATAGGTATTTTTTTTTTACTACTTCATGCCGCTCTGTTTCAGAAATAACGAGCCACAACATTGTCGAAAGCAAAAATAATAAATCATTCATGTCCGTTTATTTTGTAAAACCATAAATTCTTAAATTTAAAACATGATTTTCCAGCTATCAACGTTGATAATCCCAATCTCTATCTAAGAAACAGGAACGACCCTTAAAGAAAATCTGCCAGCAAAAGAGCGGCGGCGTGCAAATTTAATAATGCATGTTTTGGCAGATTTCCGTATTCACATAATGCATTTTGAGACGGCCATTTTCTCGATGTTTGCCTTCCCCTCTTATTTTTCGTGTGCTAAATGTATTAGTTCTGCATCGATACACTATTGTGAATAGCCTCGTAAATGACACTTTAGTTTTAGAGATATTGGTCGGGGGTTACCCAGATGCACAGTAGCAAGTGATTACAAGAGTATCACATGCGTATCAAAGTGAAGTGCATGCACAATCACGAGTGTATCGACGATTAATATTGTAGAAACCACACAACGCTTGAGAAATAATAAAAAAATGATATTTCTTTTTAATTTGATTAATACTATGATTCGTTGGCCAGTGAATTGGACAGTAATCTATATTAATATATCAGGTAATGAGGAGGGTTATACAACCTGAAAACTTTGTCTTATGTATAAATAGGACTAGTAGTATTTATTTAATACTGTATTTACTTTGATTTAGCTGAAACTTACACCTAGACTATACAGAAAGTAATTGAAATTAAAAGTAATACTTTGAGAATGGTCAATATTATACTTTACTTGTTTAGGGTTTTTAGGAACAACTTAGTAGCCATGAACCCATCTTTGGTAATAAATAAAAAAAGAGTTCTCTTGATCTTTTGTAGATAGTGGTCAGAAAATCACTTTTATGTGCTTTTAGAACCGATATATCCAAATAACACCGAAAATAGTCTTGTATTTATTGTAGCAATGATTTTGTTAAAACCCACTGCAATTACTTTTCCAAATTCACAAAAAACTGAAATACAAAAATCTCATACCCATTGTTAGAGCAAAAGTTCTACATTTCAAAAATTCTCGAAACAACAGCAGGAAAGAAATATAAATATTTATTGTACAGGTAGTATAAACCACTGGAGGATATTGCAGGATAAATTGATTGTTCAGAGTCGGTTTTCCATTTAGATATGGAAATTTCCGGGATTGTGTACGAAAATCTTCGATTTGCCTTTTTTTTTTCAACAAATCACTCTCGGAGTGGGTTCTGTGGTTAGACGGGTTCCAATCTCGGTAATTTATACAGATGTTCCTATAATTTTGGATGAAAATTTTGTAATAATATGATAAAGTGATTGAAAACTTTAAGGTTGGACCATAGATTTAGATTTTTTCGCTACTATGGTTTCATGTATAGTCACGCCTTTTTTTCTGAAGTGGCAGGCAGTAGTGGAGGCAATTTATATGCCCACATTTCACCTTTTTAGAAATATCCTACGCAATAGGTGGTGAGCCGTGTTGCCGTGTTGCTATGGCTATGGTTCCACTTTTTAAATTCCTTTATAATTTCTGAAATCTAAAAAGTTTATTATGGGTCAAAAATATGAAAGCGCTCTTAGCTAGTAGTGTTCCATACACGATCACTGCGCAAGCATCCAACGATATGGTTACTACATCCAACTATGATGAGTAATCGTTGGGACCATTTATGTTTGTGAACGTTTCCTATAATATATGCCTTAATGTACCTATGTCAAGATCGAATATCCCACTCGTCAGTTACATGGTAGTCGTTGGGTCTAGTTAAAAGTCTAAGTAGCCTGAAATATTTCAACATCAACAGTCACAACCTGTGCCTGTACTGTTTTGAGACAAAAATACCAGAAGTGAAATGTAGGCATAATTTTATTATATCTCTACTTACCCTTCGGTGAACATGGTGTTACTTTGTGTATGTGCCATGGATAAATTTTTAAAATTGTTAAAAATCTCCTGCATACCGACGACCGACAATGACGAAAAGAACTTAGCTCTATAAGTAAACGGATGAACTGATTTTGGAAACAACTTTTGAATGATTTTAACTGAAAAAACGAAATCTATGTTTAAAAAAACTGCATCCAAAGGTTCTCGGTTAAAGCGCAACTGCAAATTTGACAGTAAAATTTACCCACGTTTTCATATTATTGACAGAAATACACCCGTACTTCCACTCCGACCAACTAAACGGATCAACTCAAACGGATCAACTATTTTTATTCCCAACGGTACAACTTTTTTAGTTGGTCCGATAGGAATAAAACGGATCAACTATTTTCTTCTCAACTGAACAACTTGCTAGTTGGTTCGATAGGAATATTTTAATTATTAAAAAATTGTTACCAACTACACAACTTTAAAAAAATCATCTGGTTTTCTTTCTTAACTGAACAAATTTTAGTAACCACGTGTCACGGGAAATTTTGCAATGAAAAACGAAGATCAGTAAAACAAATTAGAAATCGGTAAATCAAATGAAAATTGGTTAAACATAGGAAGATGGGCAAAAATATGAAGAACGGTAAAACAAATGAAGATCTAGAAAATAAATGAAGATCGAGAAAACAAATGAAGATCGAGAAAACAAATGAAGATAAATAAAACAAATGAAGATCAATAAAACAAACAAATGAAGATCGACTAAATAAAATTAATGAAGATTGACAAAACAAATGAAGATCGACAAAACAAATGAAGATCGACATAACAAATGAAGATCGACAAAACAAATGAAGATCGACAAAACAAGTGAAGACCGATCTTTAAAAGATCAATAAAACAAAAGACTATCGGCAAGTTGATACAGTCGAACGTTGCTTGCATTCATTTTTAACCGACTTCAAAAAAAGGAGGTTTTCAAATCGACGGATTTTTTTGTTTGTTACCTCATAACTTTTAAATGGGTGGACCGATTTCGATTTTTTTTTCTTTGAATGTTGTCACTCGCCGTTTGGTTCCATTACAAGGAAACCAGGATTTGATGATGGTATCCCAGAAAATTAAAATTTAAAAAATTGTGGCACTCGTGGCACTCGCGCCCATATGACACCGTGATTCGATGAGCCAAAGGGCGCATCCGCTAAGACAGTATATCCGCGTAGTATAGGCGCGTAGTCAGCAGAAGGTCCAGCAACGAACTCTTCTCGTTCTCCCGGTCTGGCATCCTCGTGTGCGACTTGACCAGTGTTCGTGAGCAGTTCTCCCCGCAACGTCAGTTTTCCGAGAACCTAACCAGTCAGCGTGGTGATTGAAGTCCCGCACAATCACTATCTCTACGGAGAGATACTGCTCAATGACTTTGTCGGTCAATTTTTGCAGGTGGTCGAAGAGGCGGACAGTGTCCGCGTCACCGCTATGAGACCTGTAAATGCACGCGTTGATCCGGGTGTGACCCCCGTGATCCACGCGCTCCCATAATGTTGACAGGTCCCTATCTTCCAGGCCTTTGAGACGGCGACAGCAGATATCGTCCCGTACGAACATGCATACCTCGGCTTGAGCCTTGAAGTTAGCCTCAAGCTTATAGCCGGGCGCCATCAAGTACGATGTATCGTCCGGGCATGAAAAATCTTCGTCTCCGTCAGGAAAAACTAATTTGGCTTTTTAAGTGCTTGTGGATTTCGTTTATGTTGGAGTGCATTCCTCTGACGTTGCATAAGTCCACATGAAGCGTGGACGTCGACGAAGCCGCTCTGGATACCTTTCATTTTCCTTGCCATGATTTTGTTAAATAAGACGGGATATAAGAAGGTAAGGGGTGCCTAGGTACCGGTGGCGCAAGAGACTAAGCGAGACTCATGTTTTTCAAAGGCAGGTACAGGTAGTGCGGTGTATTGGCACGGCGTACGGAAGGGCCCGTGGTCCCCCCCTGATTCAATGGTCGCGTCCACTCCGGTAACCTCCTCCGGCACGACCACAGGGACTTTTCACAGGCTGGTGCCTCAGATCAGCCTCCTGGGGCGGAGATTAAGTAATCCCCAGGTTCGGGTCCCGTACAGCCCATTGAGCTCTGGAACCCTGCTCACCGACGGAGAACATAACCCAGCACAGAGCCAGGTTACTATTACCACGGTCTTCAGCAGGGCTGAGGTAGGTACTGCCCCAGGCGAGTTGCTCAAAGAACGGGATGCCGTTATACCCTTCCTCCTAATGTAGGCTCTTTTGTCCGAAGACCCCTAAGATATTGGATCTTAGGAGTCATATTGAATAAGCCAGATTCATTGTGTAATTTATTTTAAATAGGTGCCTACGTTAATTGACTTGAATATAATAATGAAGACAAATTTTTGTCCTTTACACCATGCAAATTAAATGAATTTGTGATCACCATGTGATAAAGCAAAATCACAAAATCAAAATAATGCGTGGCACCCAAGTGTCGCCATGATTGAACCGGGTTGCCACTTGCCTGTATTAACTTTGGTTGGTTTAACGTAACTAGTTGATATTAATAGATAAACTATGGAAATAATATGCCTACTTATTATTAACGCATCATCTAGAAAGTAAATACCCTTCCTACTCCTACTTCCATGAAACCGCAAAAAAAGACAAATTTTATGTCATTAGTAGGTATTTGCACGTACTAAATATTTTTTTCACTTCTTATGCTCGTAAAGTTCTTGTTTATGCTGGGTGTATGCGGACTAAAACAAAATTTTATGCTCTAGTGCCTAAAGTTCTTTTTCTTCTTCTAAAACAATATGGCCATACTAGACCGTAGAGACGGTACCATGAAGATCGTGTTACTCTATGAACCAAACATAATAAAATGCTATTAAATAACTTGTTTTTTTTTTGACATTTAATTTGTACTTTCTGTGTTCTATATAAATTAAGAAACATTAAAAATCAGATAGTATTATGAGTGAAAAAATATTATAAAACGAACTTATGATTAGGCAGTATAGGTCTCGTTACCCATGCCTAATGCTTCATGTAGAATGATTAAAAAAAACTATTACATTGAATGTACAAAATTGTTCAAATGTTACTTTTAATTTTAATTAAAGACTTTTATTTACAATATCACTGTTTCATTTCCTTGCAATCGAAGTGAAAAGCAGAGTGTATAACTCGATCATAAAACCCATTTTATCCTCGACTTAATACCCTCGCCTTTGGCTCGGGCGGATAAACGTCTCGTATAAAATGGCTTCTTTTATGCACTTGTAGTACAATCTACTATTCTACTTTCATCGTCAATATATTTCTTTAAAAAGTGAACGACACTTACAGTTATAGATTACTAAAAGGGAGGTGTAATATTTCATAAAATGGTTTTTTTTTTTCAAATAAAAAAAGTAAGAACTCTTACTTTTTTTATTTGAAAATTATTTATGATTATTCTTCAATTTAAGAAATTTACGTACAAACACCGGCGCGTTACGATTTTATTACCTACATGTTTGTAGTAGACGTAACGTTTATAAATGACATCATTCAAATGTCATCAAAATGTTGAAAAAAAAATGGTGAACAAAGAGTTCATAAGCTCTTTTGAAAATTCGTACTGTACCTTACAGGATCGTTAAGAGGATAACTGGATAGTAAACAACCACTACAGAGCGATACGCAAACTACTGCAACTAGAGGGTTTCGTCCGCGTGTAGACGTGTTGCTCTGTGACAACTACCACATTTACTAATCATGGGCACGACAAACACGTTCAGCTGGAGCTAGAGATCCCGAGATAGTACGGCGAAGTAGCCTGTAAATCGTGCCGTATCCCTAAACTGGGAAATGAACGCAAAGAAGGCAAGGCCGCTGCAGAATGGGGAGAAGGCGAGGAGAGCGCACCGGACAGATAACACGCAAGTACGGCGTGTAAATAAGCCAAGAGGCTGGTAAGACTATGGGTTGGTGAAGGGGACTATACCACATTTACTATGACTCAATTATTTTCGACGTGTGGTATACCTAATGCTAAATACCATCACAAAGAACTAGCGGCGCTGCATAGAAACTAACATAATCTAAGCCCTATCTCCTCCGCAAAACGCTTCGCCTATAAACTCCTGCAACCAGAAGTCCATCCCGAAATGCCCCACATTCTAGCAGCTTTCCACTGCCGTGCTGCTGACAAGGCCGTATGTATGACTGAGGTACCAGCTTCCTGCACGGTTGATGAGTCCGCACGTCCAGCATCATCTAGGTACCATAAATAGGTATACCGTAAAAGACAAAGTGCCAAATCAGGTTTACGTTATGTAAAACTATCAGTGTCAGTTATACTGACAGTCTCAAACATTGTTTGTTTATGTAGTCTTGTCTGACGATCTATGTATTATTGTAATGCATTTATTGTAAATTTCCTACAAATTAACGAAAATTGTTACATTTATTACGATGTTAGCAAACCATTTTAGATATCAGGATGAAAGATGGAAGCGGTGAATATCTCCAGGTGCTACAATGGATTTCAAGTGCTCGTGTAGTTCTTTGATCAGCACAATCGTCGTGATTTCCTTCTGCATTTGAGGTAGGTATGGCATGAAAAGCAATATTTTACGGCGTGATCTCGCGGATTCTGCTAAAACTATTATTTTTGGTCTACTATGACCTGCAGTGAGGCCCGCTTATAAAAATATTTTCAGTTAAATTAAGTTCTGCTGCATATGCAGTTAAAACAATTAAACGGATTACTGATGTTGAAATGGCTAGAATAGACTACTTCAGTGATTTCCATAACGTTATATCATTCTTCAGAAGATACCCACAGAACATAATTATTTTTACCACAAAAGAAAGCTTCAAGAACTTTATACCATCCTGGTCCCAGAGTAAGAGCCACAACCATCGAAGTTTATTGGCCATGTCATGAATCTTCTTATTTTATAACCTAGCAATACCAAAATGTAATAACTTGTATTAGCTAATATATAGTTTTTACAAGTCACCTAAATACTGTACCTACTTAAAGCGTGAAATAAAGATCAACAATTATCTTAACTTGTCCTTCTTATTTACACACTACCACCTAATTTACTAACACAGCCAAGGAATGTACATCTCATCATCAGTTTACGGTTTGCAGTTTGCAGCTACAACAAAAGGACCACAATAAAATAGAATTCAAGCTTGGACAGACAATATCCTTTTATTATAAACTAGCTGACGCGTACAACTACATTTGCCTAACGTGGGAGAAAGAAAGAGAGAGCTGTGTTACTCATATTTAAGTAATATAATATTTCCCGTCGAATTGACTTCCGTCGCGTTCAACTGTATCTCGAATATTAGGTATACTGGTTTTTTCGTTTGTTTGACATCTTGCATATATGTTGCGATATCAACGGTAATATTTAATAATCGTAGTAATATTAGGTTCTTATTTAAACATTTATTAAGTGCAGAATGTAAAGACTCTAGATTTCTAGAAAATTATTCATTCGATGGCGGAGGCCGAAAACGCTGCTTTTTTACCTTTTGGCGATCCCAGTTTCCGCCAAAGACTCAGTGTGTATTGGTAAGTGTTTATGCGGTCCACACATAAATAGGATCAAGTGTGAGTGAGGGGACAAGGTAAAAGAGAAATAGGTAAAATCTGATGTTATTGTGAAACTTTTAAAATAAATGTCCTACAATACGCCTTAAATTTGCAATTTTTTGATCAATGCTGTCATGTTCCGGTTCCAATTGAATGTTTTGCCAACCTGCCACTATTAATTCTTTAGGTAAAAGCGTGCTCGTAGCCTCGGTGTTCTGTAACGATATCACTGCATTAAGCAACTTTCGCTATGGCCATTCCTCGGATGGGTGACCACCCATGTGACCACTTTATGACATTTGTTGTGACAAATGTTGTGGAATAGTACAAGTGCCGTTATTCAATATGTGCAGCAGGTCCCACCAAGTGCTCTCAATCAAAAGTATGAATAATTTGTGACATTTATTTGAGCGTTTTCGTGCTTCGGAAGGCACGTTAAGAACGTCCAGGTTGCCAGTAAATTGGCAGTCGTTAAGCGACGTTGAAGACTTTTAGGCGGCTTGAAAAAATTCAACAGCAAGCAGTCACAACCTGCGCCTGTCCATCTCAACACGGCAATACGGGTACGCCACCTATTACGTGGAACAAATTCTAAAAAGGTGAAATATGGACATATAATATATGTATGCCTCTGCCTACCCTTTGGGAATAAAAGGCGTGACCATGTGTATGTATGTATGTAAAAGTGGTAAAGTTGCACTGACTTCCATAATTCTTATTCAAATATATACCTAATCAAATCACAATCAATTTCGGAGCCTGTTCGATGCAAACAAAAAATCAAGTGTTCTATCTAAACCACAGAGATCAGAAAAAAGATCTTTTCTGATACTCGTATCAGTGATCTAAACACTTTATTGTTTGTTTGCATCGCATAGACTCCGAAACTAGAATCTATTCCATACAAACAATTAAGTATGTAGATATGTAGAGGGGGAGAATCTAATTCTCGCCCCTCTAGTTTTAACAGAAAGACGGACAGGGAAGTCCTCGCCATCACCACTAATGAAACAAATTGTCAGACCACAAGGAAACAGGCACATTTGAATCCCACAATAACCCTCTCTTTACACGGAACCATACTTTAATGAAAAAGGTCCAATACCTACTCACAACAATAGACAATCTACGGTTGAATTAGCAGCAGCTTTCGACGTTAGCGTCAAAACAATATTGGTCCATTTGCGTAAAATTGGCAAGGTAAAAAAGCTTGACAAATGAGTGCTCCATTGCTCAACAGACACACAAATGAAGGAATTCTCAACCGCATTGTTACTTGCGATGAAAAATGGATTCTGTTTGATAACTGCAAGCGCTCAGCAAGTTGGTTGGATCCTGGTTCAGCACCTAAAAAATGCCCTAAAAGAAAACTTACCCCTAGAAAAGTGATGGTCACTGTTTGGTGGTCTAGCGCCGGTGTGAGGTATTACAGCTTTTTACGAAACGGGGTGAGCATTGCTACAAATGTGTACCTACTGTGAAGAACTGAACACAATGATGGAGAAGCTGGCACATCTCCAACCAGTATTGGTCAATCGCTCGTCTCCACTGCTCCTGCACCTCTTCTTACCCACCACACTACCAAGCCACACTACCGGTAGTGTCGCTAGTGTCGGTAGTGCCGCTGTGTCGAAGGGCTCCTGCACGACAATGCGCGACCTCATACTGCACAGCAGACGGTCTCTAAGTTGCAAGAACTGGGGTTGGAAGCTCTCCGTCAACCGCGATACCTGGTGAGTATCGCCGACCTTGCGCCTACAGACTACTACTTTTCCAGAATTTGTATAACTTCTTGGCGGCAAAGAAATTCAATACCCGAGAGGCGGTACAAAGTGCCTTTGAAGAATTTGTAGGCTCCCGTGCAGCTGATGTCTTTAAGAAGGGCATCAATAAACTGCCGCTGCTTTGGCAAAGATGCATTGATTGCATGGGTGATTACTTCGATTAATGCAAATAAAAAATACATGAAAAAAAATCGTTTAATTCTTTTTTCATAGATAACTGCATAATTTCTTAGGTAAAGACCTAATATAAATCAATACAATATTCCTATCAAGCAACTATAAGAAGTATGTATAGGTGAAAAAGAAAATCGTTGATCCGTTTCAGTTGGTATTGCAGTTGGTCCGAGTGGAACATTTTTTCATAAATTAACATCTGTCATCAACCAGTTGGTCCGATAGGAATAAAGTCCCTTATTGAGTTCCATTCCGAACAACGGTTGGTCGGTTTAGTTGGTCGGAGTGGAATACACCTATCAAAATTGTATTTATAGTCGGTTCTTAAGCGTAATGTGTCCAGTGCTCGTAATAAAATCGTATAAAATTTACATCCGACTCCAAGAGAGCTATTATTCAAAGATACGTGACCCTTCTAAGATCATAATATTATAAGGGTCGGTTAGCTATACTTCATAAGCCGTGACTTCGAAATTATATCTGTTATTATGTTAAATACAGGAAACATGATTGTAGTCAATGGTATTATTCTCCTGTATACGGTACTTGGATTTTCGATAAAAGACATAAGTAATGTTGAAATAAATTTCATTATCCTGATTAATAAAGAAGATTTTTTTTATCAAAGAAGAAACAGTCTGAAAGTGGTTACCAATCTTCTAGCAGCCTCTAAATTACGACATTATTAACCAACCACAACATTTTTAATAAACTCATTTCAAACTTATCAGACTTAATGAGTTAGTGAGTTCACTACATCCACTATAAAATAAGTTGCTAAGCTTCATAAATCCTCCAATTCTGAACTAACCATCTCCATCAAGCTGCATTCTAACGAAAAATAAACTGTTCCAAAATCCAGCTGTGATATCACAGACCATGTTTAAATTATTATAACTGGTATTGTTACATTGAAAGTTTGCAAAATAAATAAATAGATCCACCTACAACTCTGTTAATATATTATTAACACAGTTTTATTTTATTACAGACTAGCTGATGCCCGCAGCTTCGCCTGCGTGAAATTTTGTTCCTAGACTATAACATATCTCTGTAGGCACCAAATTTCAGCTAGATCCGTGCAGCCGTTACAGCGTGAAAGAGTAACAAACATCCACACTCACAAAGATTCGCATTTATAATAATACCTAGTTAGATTTCTGATTAACAAATTCATAACGCAAAATAATATGAGCTAAGTAAATTTATTTATTAAATACATTTCTTAATTCAATGGCTAAACTATTACTTGACACAACTTCTCTTCTAAGCCATTGACATCGTAACTTATTTCCTTCTTCAGGTAGTCCCAGCCTACGACGTTTGGACAAACCGAACTACTGTAGGCTTTGTCCTCCTAATACAGGTGGTCCAACCAAGACCTAGTAACGTAATAACAATGTAAATTTCGTCAGCTGAGCGTTAATGTTCATTGTAATGGCTCTTTTCAGTCCTCTCGAATGTAGTCTACGTAGAGGCCATTCCCGAATTTTACAAAGACTGAGTCTGTTTCCTGACAGAATGCAGTCGGCACTACGTAGAATAAAGTTCATGCCTTCCATGACCAGTCGCTTAGGGCTCCTGACAAACTTTGTCGTAAGGATTGAGCGTAGATGGTAACATGCAGTGAATACTACCTGAAGCGTGGTCTTTCATTTTTCTGGCTAGCCATCTTAGAATTTTCTTCTTCTTTTCACAAATGTATTTTTGTCACACAAAATTTTAATAAATTAGCAATAATACTTCCATAAAGCATATTTGGTTAATATTATACCAATATAGCGCTTTTTATTTAACTTTATAGCTTTGTAGTAAAATCATCTGTTTGAAGTTTGAAGTAAAACATAAATGAAAACGTCAATTGTATTGAACTTTCACAAATTATGCGTCAAAATAAAAAGTAATTTAAGTATAAAATAAGAGTATTTAAGGAGTATTGATATCAACTCCGGAGAAAATCACTCCCAAAATAATTTACATTCCCTTTTTAGCTCGTTATAGTGTAAATTTCAATAAAATACGAAACACGTCTTCCATCAATTATGTTGGTAATGCTATATGCCAAATTTTAAGTAGATCGGACCAAGGAATCACGTTGTCCCATACAAACTTTACCCTCTTTTTTTATACCTTTGGAGGTGGAATTTGCAAAAATGTTAAAATTATTTTTTTCAAATTATAACAAACAACGCTTATGCTTAGTTTCATCATCGTACCATTAACTGTTTAAGCAATAATTGATAATAACTTTGGGTAAGTTTGGTTTGAATTCTATATACTTTTCCGGGATAAAAAGTACCCAGTGTTGGACCCAGGCTATTAAAGAATAATTATACCAAGTTTCATCGTAATCGAACCGGTAGTTTTTGCGTGATGCCTGAACAAACAGACAGACAGACAGACAGACAGACAGACAGACAAAAATTTTTTTAATCACATTTTTGGGTTCGGTGTCGGTCTAGTAACACCCCCTGCTATTTATTTTTTTGATATTTTGAATGTACAGAATTTTCACTTCTACAGATTTATTATAAGTATAGATATATATTTTATAACAGAGTATATTATTTACAAAGTTTGTAAAATAAATAAATACATCCACCTACAACACTGTTACTATATTATTAACAGAGTTGTCGGTGGATGTATTTATTTATTTTATAAACTTTTAATGTAACAATATCAGTTATAATAGGTTAAACACGAACATTAGTCGAAAATTTCTAAATTTTTATACCTCTTAGTCCCGAAAATGTATTTCATTTTCTTCAATTCTCAGTAATTTATATAAAGTCGCTTATTTAAAAGCTAACATCGAAGCAATCTGAAGTAGGTCTGGTATTGAATTATAAACGAGTTTCGAAGAAAAATAATTACTTACAGCAGGAGTAGCTACTTGCGTTTAATTATTTACGAACGATTGAATTGGAAACCTCGTAATACTACTCCAGGAAAGAATCTTTCAACAAGAACCAATTAGTTGGAGTAGGTGCTGCCAATACATTCAGGTGATCAATAAAATATTAACCTGTCAGCCCGCAAAGACATTGATGAATATAAATTATTCATTAATAGTAAATACTGTTTCGATATGTTTGATACACAGCAAAATTATACCTGCACCTCTGTTACAATAATACAAGCGCTTTCAATCAGATATTTCATTAAACTACGAGTATTTATGAATATTATTTTGAACTGAATACCTAGCCCCAATACACGGGCTGTATAGAGTGTCGCCTTGATGGTCAAGAAATCTGCTTTTGGTTATCCACTTGGATAAATAACCGAACTAGATATTAGATAGTCATAAAAAAAACCAAGGGGTTAGGTACCTATCTAACTTCTTGATTTCCTTCGACTACCAGGCAAAACTAGAACCGCTGTTCTTCAATTTATCTCAGTGCGGGTTCAGACTCAGCTCCAGAACCGCCTTGCACAATACATTAGTTGTAGGGCTCTTAGTTACAGTGAGACCTGGAAGCGTTTTAACTAGAAGACGAAGGAAAATCCCTAGTAGCAAACAGCCGCAGCAAATATTGCAGAGCTGATGCGTTTCTGACGGCTAGAGTGTTTTGCATCAACTAGGACACTATACAGGACAGGTCTCACAATCCCCGAACCACCTCTCAAGTTATCATTATTATGGTATCTCCGCTTACTGAAGTTTGAATATGTTATGTTAATATCAACACGTTGAACCCATTTATAAGTAATTAACTGATAGATTTAAGAAGCACTCAACAATTGTATAATACATTTTAAGAAATCACAATTCTAATTTCTACTTTCAGTAAACAATTGGTTCACAAGATAAAAAATAGCTTCCATAGCGTTCTATGTAAAAACACTAATATAAGGAAATTGAAAATCGATCGGTGCTTCCTCTTTTGTGCTAACAATAACACTTTAGAGGAAAATCTAATTCCTGCTCGAGCAAATTTTACACCGAAGTTCAAATAGCGAGTGTCTTTATCAGGTGAATAGTAAATGTATACAAAGACTGCATCACATATCAAGATTGCTTAGATTAACTATATTTAGTAATTTTGTTACTGTACTTATTTTGATTAGTTAGAAATGAAAATGAGTAAAGTCATAGTCGCAGATTTCCAACAGATTTATGTTCAGTACGTTTATTTTCTACCCTTTTTGGATCGGGATGTAAAATAGGTTCATTAAACTCATAAACTAAATCTTTTAAACCTTTACATTGTGTTGGATTCAGATTCGATGTTTGATTGCTTAGATCTTTTAAATTACTTGAACGGAACAGAAAAATCAAGTTAGCGTAAAATTGTGCGTGTTAGTCAGTCTTATTATACATTTCTTAAGAAAATAATATTATAATGTTCTTCAAAAGCGATGAAGAAAAGATGTAGTAAACACACAAGATAATTTAGGAGATTATAATATGTCACCGTACATAGTGTAAGTCAATTTTAGACTATGTTTCGCGTACGAGTCAAAGTACAAAAGTTATAAGATTGCTTTACGAGTGTGTTCTAGCAACATTAATTTTACAGTCTTGTCAAGTTGCTTTAGTTACTGCAATTGTGCTGGCTTTACGACTCTTCTAGTGATGGCTAGTTATGTTCGAGCATTCTTACATACATAGTTATACTAATCAAGCTCTCACATATCAGGGAGCATCATTGCCAAATTTTTTGACTGACTGAAATAAAAAAGTACAACAAAGGATTAATAATTTTTAATTTTTGATGTTTAAGAATTTATAATTGTAAGGATGCCAGTTGAGTCTCTTAACCAATAAATATTATCTAATAATACTCACGATTATACGGCATGACACCTGGTTCTTTGAATATAGGTCTGTGCAAAAATCCATCATAATATAAACCCGCTAATGGTCTGAATTCATTTGACGTCTCTAACCTTGTCATTGAAGAGAAATTATTCCATCTATCTATCATCTTGTGTTGGCGGCAGAAGCGATTCATTTGTATGGGTGTTTGTCGTAATTGACAACTTCTCAACCTCAGTATTGTTATATAAGGCAGCTGGATAGAGTTTTATTGGCCCGACAGTCGCATTTTCTGATGAATATCCAGTATTGTTCTTTGAATCTGAAAGTGCTGATTGCGTTATATTTTCTTTAGTAATATTAATATTGGCATTTTGACTAACATTCTTGTACTCTTCATACAAAAGAGCTGATAAATTGGAAGGGAAACTATTACTTTTATAGTCGAAAGAATTTAGTGTACTAAGATGGAATGGTTGAGATTTCGTAGTTGAAAAGAAGTTTGTTGAAAATTTTTGAGAAGTATTTTGTGCTGTGTCATATTCTATTTTAGTATTGATTTCAGTTGTAAAAATAGTTTCCTTTCCTTTAAATTGTTCTAATTCCGTTCTTTTATCATTTTCTCTATATGACACTTTTTAGGGTTTCGTAGCCAAATGGCAAAAACGGAACCCTTATAGATTCGTCATGTCTGTCTGTCTGTCTGTCTGTCTGTCTGTCTGTCTGTCTGTCCGTCCGTGTGTCACAGCCATTTTTCTCCGAAACCATAAGGCCTATGCCATTGAAACTTGGTAACTAGATGTATTCTGTGAACCGCATTAAGATTCTTATATAAAACTAGAAAAAAAGTAGTAAAATTTGGGGGTCCCCATACTCAGAACTGAAACTCAAAATTTTTTTTTTCATCACAGCCATACGTTTGGGGTATCTATAGATAGGTCTTCAAAAATGCTATTGAGGTTCCTAACATTATTTTTTTCTAAAATGAATAGTTTGCGCAAGAGACACTTCCAAAGTGGAAAAATGTGTGTCCCCCCCCTCTAACTTCTAAACTAAGAGAATGATAAATCTAAAAAAAAAATATGATGTACATTGCCATAAAAACTACCAACGAAAATTGGTTCGAACGAGATAGAGCTAGTAGTTTTTTTTTAATACGTCATAAACCGCAATTTTCGGTTAGAAAAATCACTACCACTGCGAACGTGTTAAAACATCAATCAAAGTTACAACGAACTATAAGAACTTTTATATTATGTTACTTACTGCTACGAAACCCTTCATGGGCGAGTCCAACTCGCACTTGGCCGGTTTATTTATTTGAGTTGATACTATTCTCTGATTTGAATTCACTTTGCACTGTATCATTTTCAGCATAACTGGCAGCATTATTACTGCGATATTCACTATTGCTTTTTTCGTCTACATTTTCATTGTGACCTAAGATAGATGATTTATTTAAATTCGAAAGTATAAAATATCCCGAAACCTTCAGATCTTGTTCTGCACGTATCATATAACTGGGCATCCTTTTCCATTTCGTTTGTTTTATTGATTCACCTTAAAAGAAATAAAAAATATTTTGCACATTTTTCCATACAGAAAATAAGATTTTTAACATTATGTTTAGTATTTATTATGTTTAGTATAAAATTAACTTACATGAAAATTGATCGTAAAATATCACATACAGTAAAAAATAAGCACCGAACTGCATTATGAGTACAACAATGGACTAATGTGTCATTTATCATTTCAAGCACTAGAACCAGCACTTTCTCTCTCAAAACTGATAACAATATGGTAGGTATATTTAAAAATATCAGAATAATTACTATTCTTGTCACATTGTGTAATGAGCGGTAGGGCCCTCGTATCTCTATCTTGTTAAAATTTGGTTATATTTGAATAAATAAACAGTATTAAGTAGTCGTAAGCCAAGTTTAAGGCCTTTATAGTCTGCTTCAAAAATGTCAAGAGCGGGCAGTCACAACCTGTACCTGCCCTAATCAACACGGAAATACGGCTCACTACCTATACATGGGAGGAAATCTAAAGGTGAAATGTGAAAAAAATCAAAAGACGTGACGTGTAATAGAAAAAAAAACCTCGTGCGTGTAATAACCTTTACCCGCGATTGAAGTAAAACTTCTTTGCCACTGACGGCATCAAATATTATATTAATATCATTCATTTCAATTTTGAATAGCGGAAACTATGTTTCCGCTATTTAAAATTCAAATAGCGTTACTTTCGTCCGAAAAAAATCTGAGTTACTGCGCCTAAAGAAGTTTTACTTCAAAATCTCTAATTTTATACACTATCATATTAATAAGTATATTTATTTATAATCGACATGGAAAATTTCATATCACAATAATAGTATTATAAATAAAAAAATATATTGTAACAAAAAACTCATTTCTCTACTTAAATTGTTGGCATTTCATCGGTTTTCATAAAATTCAGTTTTATAGAACTCTTTTGCGTATACTATACGCTAAGTGAAATCGAAAATAAACAAAAGCCGCGTCAGAATGCGGGCTCATCATGCACTGTCGTTCCGTTCATATGTTGTTTTGTGTATAATCTGTTTCGCAATATTTTTGTCAGTTGACATACAGGCGTCATAAACAGCCATCCTGAGTTTGCAATAAAAAACATTGATTTCACCCGGCACATTTTATTAAAGTGAATATTCCTTTAGGCGCGTTGAGCGGTCTTTGGTGGTGGAATTAATAATGGGTTTGTCGCGATTTATGGTTTGTGCAGTTTCATTTCTGTTGGACTGTCTTTTTGTGTGTTGATAATCCCTGCTTTGTAAAAGTGAGTAAAACCTATTCAGGCAATAAGGTAGCTATGGGCATTAAACATAAATAAAATTATCCAGCACAGTAGGTACCTAGTCAGGGTATCTAACGATTCTATACATTTGTTTTAATTCTATACACTTTTAAAATTATTTTGTAGATACCAATAATATCTCGCGAAATGTTTCACCCGTGTAGATCCTATTACCATTGGAGTATGGGAATAAAATATAGCCTATATATACTAGGGATTAGGGATAGTGTTCCTACTCAACAGTGAAAGATATTTTTTAATTAGTTTAGTTGTTTTGGAGCCTATTCAATGCATACAAATAAACAAACTAACAATCAAATCTTTCATCTTTAAAATATTATTATGGAAAAGTATCTGCACAGTATTATAGTCAGATTTGAGAATATTATGAATTATCATTTCATTGTAATAATATTCACAAGACAGAAAGTTACAAAGTAATCATATCAAAGGGACTGTCAGTCTACAGTACAATATGTTTATATTACAAAGGATTTCATAAAATGCGTCGGCAGCTGCTGCTTTCATGACGTCAGCATCAGCAAAATCTCCGACTTGATTAACTTTCATACGTACAAATCAGTTTTCTTTTGACACTCCATAAAATAACTACCTACTTACCAAAGTTCGTAGAAAATAATTTTAGTGATATCTTAGTGACAAACGGTTAGAGAACATAATATATGTATTAGGATAACAAAATTTACTAAACTAAGCTACTATACTACACAACAATAATTTCTGATAGGTACCTATTAGATGTAACACCGTTAGAGCTATTTTCAAACAACATCACTAATACTAAGAACGTGTTACTTGACTATTCATACAGAATACCTATGAGCGCCTGTAACCTGTTTTCGACATAGTTGTCCAATTTAAGTCAAATATCTAAACTTGATATGTCGCCTCAACTATCATCAAGATGGAAACTAGGTATTTACCTGCTTCTATTCTGTTGTGAGAACAAAGACATATGAGCGACGTTACTCCGAAATTTCGTTACAATACCACCTAAATATCTGAATAGAATACTGAAGTTAAATAGCGTCTTACAGAAAGATATTGAAACGATTTGTTACGCGATAATTGACGAGCTTTATAGTTGAAGCTATATATAGCGGCAAGACCAAATAATTCCGAAAGGGCGTACTTCTATAATAAAATGGTTCTGAAAGACAGCGGTAGACTTCCTGACATACACAGACAACCTACATATTATTATTTGTTTGACGAATTAAAAATCTGTATGTATGGTTATATTTTTATTAATATATTACAAATCCGACATTATTACAAAATACTATACTTTATAAAACTAAAAAAGGTTGATTTATTACCTTGTGAAAATATAATTTCTTTTTCCGATAGTAGTCAATGCCGTATAGTTTTCACGATGCTATTTTAAACTTCTATTTACGTTAGGTAGTCTAAAATCTATAGTGCTCAATTTATTATTAATTAAATTTATTATTACAACCCGGATAGAAACGAGCACCCACTCTACAGACGTTAAGAGGCTTATGTGGAGTATATTATAATTTGATGTCAATCACGGTAGGGTTCTGATATACCGCGGAATACGCTACTACGCTACATTTGAATTTAGAGAGTTGAAATTGTCTAGCAATTTAAAGTTATACGTCTAACTCAACAGTCGATTTTCAGTAATTTTAAAACATATCTATTGATGCTTAAATATGTGGTTAGCTTTCAGATCATTCGATTTGTGAAAGAATATTATTTTCACAAAAAAAGAATAAGTATCTATCTTAAGCTTTTAAGCATTGAACTATTCTGTAACTTTAAAGTAAAAACATCAGTTCAAGGTACATATCTTCCATTCTTTAAGTCATGAAAAACTCTATACATTATACCTCTAAACATTTATATACATTTTATCATTCTCACAATTAACCCGGAAAGAGATGTTGACTTGAAGAGGAAACTTTGATTCAGATACCTACGATAAGAATGAGCGACCATCTTGCGAAGAGCATCCGTCCATAGACCAACAATATATACCATACCATAATATGGTATGGATATAACAACATGGTACTCTGCGAGTCCTCAAACTCTTTTAAGAGAATCTGACAACTACCGGTCAGGGTTGGCTCGTTTAACATTGAATTTGTCCATGAAGTTCATGAAGTATGTAGGTACACTATACATTTTACTGTGATGTAGGGCTTTTTTATTAATTGCCTAGTATGCGACGGCGTTTTCATTTCTATTTCCTTCACCTACTAATTAAAAGCTTTATTTTAGACTGTTCAAAAATATTAATTTTTATTGGATTTTCACTTTCTAACTGTACCTATCTGAAGTTGTAGCTTAATTTCCCCTGTTATTAAGCTTTTTATTTTCACAGTTGGAATTAAAAATGAGATTTTTATGTGGTATATATCGTCTGTTTTATTTCCTGAGCATGACAACGTCTGAAAATCACAATTTCTATTCAACATAACTCCATCTTTTCTACACTACGAACTTACATAAAGAGCCCACTCGGTCCTTGGGGTACCTTTCCGGGTTTTTCATTTTGAGCTTCAAATACGACGTAGCGGTCGGGTCCTAACTATAGTTTGAATCTGATGGCAAAGCGGCTGCTTCGTTTTATTTCGATCGAACCACAAAAGGGTTAAGGTTTTCAACGTCCGACTGTGCAGTTTTTCGCAATTGGAAACTGTCCAGTTTACGAGGGTACTTTCAGCTAAAAGACACATCAAGGTGTGGTATAAAATAGGAGTAACTTGATGTTTCAATTTAGTGCTCGCTTTTCTGTTTTAAATATAGGGTAGGTTTTTATAATTGGGAGTCACGGGACATCCTTCCTGAGGGCTTACCCGGGGCTCCCAACCATAGGCTGTTAGGCGTGGCGTGAGGTTTTTTAGTCGGTAAGAGTCCGGCATGACATCCTATGAGGATTTTCCCTCACGTTAAACAAAAAAAAAAAAAAAAAAAAAAGGGTAGGTTTTTATAATTATCAACTTCAGAAACTTCTTAATCCTATAAGTAGGTACCTAAATTCTGATACGTGCACGCCTATGAAGTCTAAAAATTGTCAGAATCTACTTTCATGTACTTTCTAATTTACAAGTTTAACTATAGGAAAGCGATCATCACACCAAAAGAAAAACGATCTGATTTATATTTTTTGACAAAATAATTTAAAGGAAATCACCTGCCAGCATCTCCGTCGTACACTTAAATAGTAGTTAAGGGGCGGTTATTGCGCACAAGTAGGCATTTGGCGCTCCCCTCGCCCCGGGCGCAAGACACACCGCGCGCCGGCAGCGGCAGTCAACTCTCATGCCACAGTATACAGTAGAGTAGAAAAAAACAGCATGCTAACTTTGTTTGACGTAGTAAATGCATCTAACTTAATTGAGTGTAGTGATTTATTCGAGTTTCCTAAATAAATAAGTTAATTAAATATATATTATACTATTATTTTTAAGCTAAAGAGTTTGTTTGTTTGTTTAGTTGTTTGAACTCTAGAGTCTAAGAGACTGCTAGTTGAATTTCAAAAGTTCCTTAACAGAATGTCCATTTTTGAAAAATACCAAAATATATAACATCACGCTAAGGCGAATAAGAGCTGAGCAGCAACGAAACATTTTTCGAAAACTAGGATATTTCATTTCTTTTGAGAGTTTCCGTTGCGTAAGTTTGCTAGATGGTTACAGTTGCGTAAAAAATGTAAATTACATTATGACTGGTCATAAAAATTTCTAAAGTTTTCTAAACTTGGTATGCTACGGCGGCCATATTGGATTGCAAAATTAGTACGTGATTCGTACTCAGCATACCAAAAAACCTTTTAAACGATACCCATCATAAAATTTTGTGATTATGGCGCAGCGGCCATATTGGATTGCAAAATTATCACGTGATTCGTACTCAGCATACTAAAAAACCCCTTAAACGATACCCATCATGAAATTTTGTGATTACGGCGTGGCGGCCATTTTGAATTGCAAAATTATCACGTGATTCGTACTCAGCATAGCAAAAAACCCCTTAATCGATACCCATCATGAAATTTAGTGATTACGGCGCGGTGGCCATATTGGATTACAGAATTATCACGTATTCGTACTCAGCATAACAAAAAACCCCTTAAACTATACCCATCATGAAATTTTGTGATTACGGAGCGGCTGCCATCTTGTATTGCAAAATTAGTACGTGATTCGTACTCAGCATACCAAAAAACCCCTTAAACTATACCCATCATGAAATTTTGTGATTACGGAGCGGCGGCCATCTTGTATTGCAAAATTAGTACGTGATTCGTACTCAGCATACCAAAAAACCCCTTAAACGATACCCATCATGAAATTTTGTGATTACGGCGTGGCCGCCATGTTGGATTGCGAAATTATCACGTAATTCGTAGACATTTTAATGCATTAGGTAGCTGGTTACCATGTCGTGAAAACACTTAAAAAGTAAAAGATCACCACATTTTTACCATTAGTCGCGTATGTATTTGTAACGGTTAATCTAATTACATTTTGCCCATTACTGATATTTTTATACTGTGGCGCGATTTCAACGTAATTTGGCATAATAATTACGAAATAGTTGCGAAAAAAACTGACACAGGTCCTGCCTCCACAAGCGCCAGGGCGAGACTGATCGGCCGTCAGCGGCCCAATTCTATTGCCTTTGGTAGATATTCGTACATAATAACTATGTAAATAGTTGTTTATAGAAAAACGCTCGGAAAATGTGTATAAAAACTTAATACCTTTAATTGAGTGCAAAAAAAATATATAAAATGTTAATAGTTTAGCCACAGTTTTGAAAAAACTTTTCTGAGAGAGTCAACTTTGGGATTTTTTTCTATCTAGTGAAATTTATTGGATCGTGTAACGGGCTCGGAATATGTTTAGCTTATATCCTTAACTATTATATATATATTTTTCAGATTTAAAAACCCTTTACTTTTTGACTAGGATTGTTTCAAAAAACTCAAAATCTGACCCACGCGGCCTTAAATGACGCTGTTTAGTAAAAAAAAACGAGTAAAGTATATTTTTTGCAATATAAGAGCGACGTGCACAAAATAAAACAAACACAAGTAAAAAAAAAACAATACATAACCTCGATGAAGCATCCGAAGTTCCTCGCTTCGCCAGTTCGTCTCATAAAGTAAAGAAGTCGTCCGCTGCAGACGATCAGCGAAAGTAATCTTCGCAAACATTCTACCTCCGGGCGGGAAACAATTTTCGCTGATGTATTTTTTTGAGCGGCTTGCGTGCTCCAACATTATTCTCGAGTAACGCGGAATTAGAACTTTTTTCTGCAATTTGTAAAAAGGTTTTTTTTTAATCTTAGCGTATGATTCACTACTTTCCATGTGTACAGTTTTATATACTCGTATTTGCATGGTAGATAAAATTTGCGAAAAGATAAGTATTTAGTATTCTTTCATTATTTTCAGGATGATGGTAAAAAATCCCTTCAAAGTCAAATCTAACAAGTGTATAGCGAAATGATTAGTTATTATAGAATGAACAATATTTTACCTACAGTTTACACGAAATAGTTAATTCGTTTGTGAATACTTAAAGAAATTACTTCCGTGAACAGTGCAGCATTTTATTATTTAGGTAATAATTACTTATGTAATAATTTTGAAATCGCACAATATGTCTGAAAATTATTCATGAGTTCACTTCATAACTTGTTAATGCCCCGCAGCTTACCCTGCCACATTCGCTTTGATAGTTTATTCCAAAAAAATGTTCTTAGTTAAGTTATAGCCTATGCTATCATAACTATCACTGTAATGATTTTGTTAAAATTACTTTCGTCATTACCGTGTATAAATTCAATACAATTTTTTATGTCGTTTAGTATTTATTTTTTTCTTGGTACTATCTATAGTCCTATATTCCCGACATAATTTAGCGTCAATAAGCAAATAAAAATACATACATACAAATAGCTTAACATAGTCACGTAACATGTAGTGACTAAACTCCTCATTTATAAAGTCTAGGTGTAAATCGAACAAATTTAATCAATGTTCTTCGTTCCAATATTTAGTTCGTATTTATTTGGTTCCAGCTTTTCACTTTATTAATTTTCGTTGGACAACAGAATTCTTTTAGTAGGTCAACGTTGCCGCTCGTTCCGAATGAATCTGGTTCATTGATTTCCCAAGAGCATGGTGAAACCAAACGTGCCTTATTTAAATACTGAATTATTGTCTTCCTCACAATACTAAGTAGAAGTTCAAACTTGATCAGGTTCCGTCATCTTTCACTGATTCTATCTGAAACAGTCAACTTAGTTACCCTAGACATATCCTTCCGAGTGCTACCCCGGGGCTCTCGACCATTGACAGTGGTAGGGCACATATGGTTTAGTCAGTAAGAGTCCGGCATAGCCCCTACAAAGATTTTGACACGAAAAAAAACGTTACCCTATCACATGATTACGTAGCCGTAGAATCATTAGCATTACTTTACCCAAATGAATTATGTACAAACTCAGGTACTGTATTATATTGACAAGGCCTGCATTAATCAACCCAAGTTAAATTGTTCTGTTGACATTAGAATTTAATATTTCACCAAAATATCACCCTAAACAAACATATGGGTCTAAACAATATGAATTATTCAGTCAATAGATGACGGGACTTGAACAACACGGTTGACTGTGTCAAAATTATAATTATTTCACTAATAAGACCCAAGCTACACCTTGAAACGAATTCATTGTCCCTCTGGTTAGGCAACATTTGGTTTTGAATTTCATCACCAATTGTCAATATTAACAAGTTGCTTAGTGGTTTAATACAAACAGCTATTTATAATATTGAAGACAATTTCATAATTTCTGCCTCAGTCAGAAAATAAATAAATACCGAAATTGCAAAGTTTGAACTCATTATCGCGATGAATATTGCTGTGCCATTGAATTGCTTCACATTTTAAAATACGCGTTGTATCATAAACAAGGCCTGTTAAAATCTAACCAGATCCTTTATTTTGACTAAATGAATTTAAGTCCTGTGATGCCAAAAACTAGATATCAGCTTGCTATGAGGCCAACAATCGAAGAAAAGTTTATTTATGAAGCACAGAATTTCCAGATACGAGGTTTAATAGGCTTTCCAGTGTAATCTGAATCTTGGTTCCAATTAATTCCATCAATTTTTCATCAAGGTTGAATGGGTATTAGAAATTTATTAAGAACAACTAATTAATTTCCATTAATGCAAACAGTCTAGATCGGCTAAGCGGATTATTATACTAAACTTATTAGAAATCAGACTAGGTATTTTTCTTGATGTTTATTATTATTTTTTTGCTTTTTTTAACGTGTGGTAAATCCGTCATGGATGCTATGCCAGACTTCTACCGACTGAAAAACCTCAGGTAACGCCCAACAGCCTACAGTTGGGAGCCCCCGGTAAGCCCTCGGAAGGATGTCCCAGAACTCAACTTATTGTTTTGTTTAATATTATTATAAGTATACACAGAGATTATTGTTATATTCGGTTCGCTTCGTTATAAATCCGCAAAAAAGACCCCATTCACTGTGGCGCCACAATTTCAGAGCACATCTCTCACCATCTCTGAAAGTATAGGGATCCTTGGTGTTGACATCTCCAGTGATGTGCAGTTCCGCAGTCACTTGGAGGGCAAGGCCAAGCTGGCGTCCAGGAAGCTCGGAGTGCTCAGAAGGGCGCGGCGATACTTTACTGCGGCGCAAGCGCTGCTTCTCTATAAGTCGCAAGTGCGTCCGCATATGGAGTACTGCTGTCACCTCTGGGCGGGGGCACCCGAATACCAGCTTCGTCCATTTGACTCGGTGCAAAGGCGAGCTATGAGAGTTGTCAGCGATCCCATACTTGCAGGTGGTGTGGAACCTCTTAGTGACAGGAGAGACTTTGCTTCTCTGTGTGTGTTCTACCGCCTGTACAACGGTTTGTGCTCTGAAGAATTGTTTGATATGATGCCTACGGCTACATTCTATCATCGCACCGCTCGCCATAGACAGGGTGTTCATCCTCACACGTTGCGTCCTGAGCGCTCGAGCACGGTGAGATCTAATAGAGGCTTTCTTCCACGTACGCTTAGGTTGTGGAATGATCTCCCTGCTTCGGTTTTCCCAAACACCTACAGTATGGGGTTCTTCAAAAGGGGACTTAGAAGGTTTTTAAAGAGTCGGCAGCGCGATTGTGGCGCCTCTGGTGTTGCAAACGTCCATAGGCTGCGGTGACCACCGGTACATCTGGTGGGGCCGTATGCTTGTCTGCCACTCTAGTGGTATAAAAAAAAAAAAAAAAAAAAAAAAAAAAAAAATATGCCTTTCTTCTATATGCTGAAAGCAGGTTTTTCCAGGACCTGGTGGCATAACAAAGCAATAAATAAATACATAATATTTTGTGAATATTTTCACACAACGAACGTAACAGCATCAGAAACGGCGAGCACCAACGATCTAGGACCACTACCTGCTGGGTTTGCTTCTAACTTACGGTAATAGATATACTAGCAGAGTGTTCAGTATGGAAGGAGCAGCGTTGTTCGAGTTGATGGGCCCTAGTTGCTGCGTCTGTCTCATTAAACAAAAAGGAGACACAACCAATAGACAATAGGCAGGTGTAATAGATGGCCTGATATATCCATCTGCCCTAGCTGGAGGTGGGGTGAAGTCAAGTAGGTGTGTAAAAAAGCTGAAGTCGATATAGAGATATAATTGTAATTCAGCCATATTATAAAATATTTACAATCTACCTCGAAAACTATTCAACATGCAACGAAATACTGCAAATTTCATTTAACTATTTTAAATTATTAGGTGTAGATGCAGTTTGACTATAAATAAAATAAAAAAGTTGAAAGCGCCGACTTAGAGTTTGAGCTGAATTTAAAACTAATTTAACTAAGCTTTATGAATATTTTGCCTCGCTCCTGACGTCCCAGAAAGCGGATTAGCTACATAACAACCCCCAAAGACGCCGGATAGTATCCGAACCCCTCACCAGTACCATTCACTGGTAATCCCCAAATGTTTGTTTAGAAGTTTGACAATTTTCTATAAATATTTTTTTATCAGTTGTGTAACTACTGTTTAATAGTCTAACTACTGTTTAATAGACTTTAACAGTAGTTAGACTACTGTTAAAAAATATTTATAGAAAATTGTCAAACTTCTAAACAAACATTCTATAGCACAAGTTTATATTAGCTTAATATGACGTCCTAGGGTATCCTTCCGGGGGCTTACCCGGGGCTTTTAACCGTAGGCTGTTAGGCAGGATACGTGAGCTTTTATAGTCGGTAGGAAGCATAACATAAATAAATAAATTGATTATTGATTATATAATGGCGATTTAAGGGGAATCTCAATCCGGGAATATTCTTAAAATCGCAATTATTGTTCTCCATTCAGACGGGTATGCGAGGAGTCGGTAATGATCATCGATTAGTGAAAACTCAATTATTATTATGTTTACCTAAAGATAATGCCTGTTAGTTCAAATATTAGCATAATCCAAATAATATAATTTTGTTAATACATTCATTCCTTTTGAAACTTTTATGGGTATCGTTCATCTTTTTGCATAGTATTCAAATCATTTAAATGGACAGAAACGAAACCTTTAGGCTTTTCCGAATCTGTTGAATCGTTCATAAATTTCTTTTTATTGGATTTCAATATTCGAGTAATTTCGGGTAATATGGCCTGGTCGGTCAATATGGCCTACTACGATTTCTCTGAACTGAATGAACACTTGCGACCGCTTGACTCGGCAAACCAACGCACCCCTTCCCCTCACTTCCTCAATCAACTCGCGCGAGACGAAGTGTGCATGTGTGTCCCGTGCGGGCGCTCGATCGAAAATTACGTAAAGTGATCTTATTTATTGGTAAGTTTTACTCATTACATTTCTTGAAATTGTAGTTATTTTTACATTGGTACTACACAGGTTTGTAGATTAGCTATTCTTATGTAGTATTGTGATAGATTTTAAACATATTTCTTGCTCATTTTCAGGCTAGACTTTTACCTAATAGAAACGGTCCCGCGGCCAATATGGCTCACCAGATAAATGGCTAATATGGCACCAGGCCATATTGTCCCCATAATTTTATATTGTTTCTGTTATGTTTTTCTTTTTTAGATAATGGCTCCGCGGAAACCACATTCGCAAACTAAATGACAAATTTGCTCCGCAAAGTAACACAAAATTTATTAGTTACTATTATATTTCTGGAGGGCAATATAGCTCACCTGATTTGTGGCTAATATGGCCCAGGCCATATTGCCCTTCCATTGTTAAAATTTGACAATTGTTGAAGGTTCAGATTTTGTTTTTTGTAAATTATTTCTTTATGTTGATTGTTTTGAAATTCTAATTATTTATTCTTTATTAGTTCTAAGACTGAATTGTAAAATAAAAACTGATCGATCTCAAAAAAGAATTGATTTATTCCCAAAAAGGCTTATGGCGTGCCATATTACCCGAACTTACTCTACTTATTTCTAGATATTAAACGAATGACTATTGAAAATTGTTTAATGTAATGGCTTGGTCAGATTTATTTCTATCGCTTTATAGCATTGTCTCACGGTTGCAAAGAAAAAACTATGGAAGGAGTCAGATTTAATACAATCCTACTTTATAAATGTAAAAGCTTTTAAATGGTTATGATGTGTATGAACTTAATACGCTTTAACGAATGGATCTGGCTGAAACTTGATACAGAGATTTTGGTGCTGAGGTTGTAGACTGCAATAGCATGATGTTACTTTTTATACCGGGATTCATTGTAAGCGAGTACGGGAACCAATTCCCACGTAGGCAAAGCCGTTATCATCATCTAGCGTCCTATAGACACAGAGAACAAACAATAAGCAAAGGTTGCCAAAGTTATCGACTTTACTGGTCAGAGTGATCAGAGTCCAACAAACATTAACTTTCAATGGCATATCCGAATCACTGGAAATATACACATGTCCATCTCCATGCATTAGAAAATACCAAGATCTCAAAACTGGTTTAATCTTTTTTGCCTTTATAATTGGTAGGTACTACTTTTCCGCTCTCGGTATAATAAGTAATTAAATATCGCGGTGCCAAGCAAATTTTGCCACCATAAAACTGACATATTATTCAATGTAATATTATTATAATGTGCAGCTAAATAGGAAATTTATTTTGGTATCATGTTTCCCTCGTAAATAAGAAGTGCAAGAGTAAGGGAGTGGTTGTGTGACAAGATAGCTGCGACACATCCGCTCTGATAGTTCCGCCGCCATCCCCGTGGAGCGGCCGTGCATTACTGAAATTCTTTTTATTTCACATTTTCGAAAATACGTACGGGCGTCTGAAACGCTGGGTACAAAACTTAAAAATACGTGAGACTTATCCGTAGATATAGAGAATATAATATTATTTTTGATCAACTATAAATACAAGGTGGTTTCTTAAACGAGATGATTGAATTACATAATTTTCTGTATTTACTATATTACAATATTTTAATAATATTGATACAGATTTAGAGGAAGAAACGGATACAAAGGACAAGAAGACAAAGGTTCACTTTGAAGACAATAGACAATAACTTTTTATTTATTTCAATAAGGTTTCAGAACTCGAGCGTTCACATTGAAACCACGTCTGAAACGTTCGTTTGCTTACAATTTGTGAATAAATCAGTGTGTTCGGAACAACAAGATAGTGCGTGTTGTTTTGGCAAATTTATTTTTATATTTTACAGACTTTGAATATGTACAAGCAATTATATACAAGGACTGCGATGCGGAGAAATTTTATGACGCATTTTAGTTTCGTAGTTTTCCTTTGTTTATTTTTATATTAGAATAGTTTAATTTATTCTGTAAATATTTAGTTTAATTTTATTTTATTAACGTATTAAATGATGCCTATTCTAGCAATTCTTGGGAATAATTTTCTTAGAAAATGTAAAGTAGTGCAGTTTTGCATAAAAAGATTAAATTTGTTGGACATATTTGATGCTGTTAAGATAAAACTGTGTTTTTTTAACATGAGGGAAAATCCATCATGGATGCCATGCCGGACTCCAACCGACTAAAAAACCTCACGTAACGCCCAACAGCCTACGGTTGAGAGCTCCGGGTAAGCCCTCGGAACGATGTCCCAGGACTATTAACAGACCTACGGTAATAATGGTAATATCCTGCGTCTTTGGGGGGTTTTTCGGGTGCGATCCCGCTTCTTAGGGGGGGCGTATAGTCTTCGGCGAAGACACGTCGGCGGCGCCCTGGTCGCCGACTTAGGAACTCGGGTGGGAAAGTTCTCTCCCGCTCCCGCCGCCTCTTTCACGAGCATGAACGTGCTCGCAGAAAGAGGCGCTCTTGGTGCAAACGGAATAGTATTCAACGGCAGACAGACGAAATGTTCGCTCGTTTGAGAATAAAAGTAGGAAAATAAAGGCGTGACCACAATTTACCTTTCCATGTTCCTCTGCAAGCATTATAATGGCAAATTATTAATGCGGCGACTAACAACTTATTAGGCGACTAACTACATGGTTCCAAAAAAAATAACTTGGCAGTGATAAAATATTTTAGCAACAATTATATTATAATAAGTTACAAAACGTAAGATTTATAAAAACTAAATAACGGCTGCCACTATAAGATAGCAAATATATTAAACAGGAAAAATGAAATAATATGGTAAGTATTAAATATAATGACTTGGCAGCTAATATTAACAGTGGGATATCAAACATTGTATTATTAGCAACAATTAGCTTCCATATAAAAATACACTTTCGGGTAGTGATTTGCAAGCAGCTATATAAATTAAAACGGGTCCAAATATTAAGTATTAAGATTTCAGAATTTTTATTTGTAGAATCGTAAAATATGGAAAAAGGCGACAAATGCGTTGGTTGCATAAAAGCAGAGTAGTGGCCGCGGCGTGGGAGGTGGAGCAAAAGCATAATTTTCATTTCATCGAATATTTGCGATAACAACATTTGCGCTATTGATCAAAAAGTATAATGCTCATTTCATGAATGTTCAGTTGGTATAACTGGTATTTAATTGGTATTAAATTGGTATGTAGAAGGCCAGGGTTAGGTTAGGTAAGAACTGTGACCACAACAAGCAAGAGGCGAGCGAGCAAAGCAAACGTGCCGTGGTAGCGGCCGCCGAGTGCCAGACTAAAAACAAAATTTAAAAAAAGAACAATGAAACCACCATAAATATTAATAAATAGCTCAAACTTGTACATGAATGATTAAAACAGAAAAATATGATTGGAGTTCTTTTGCATTTTCTGAGAAAATTTACCATTGTGATGTACATTTATTTTTTCATCATCAGAAAGAAGAGATTTTCAGTAACAAAAAGCCCACCAATTTTTTAAAATATCTGATATTTTGACGGGTGATTTTTCAATTGAAAGTTTAAATGCTTTTGCGATATTAAGTCAATAAAAGGAAAAAAAATAAACATTTTGGATCAAAAAAATTACAGTGCATTAGGAACATAAAAAGAAAGGTTTCTGCCAAATTTCATGAAAAAACACACATTTTTGTAAAAGAAAAACATCAAAAACTCAAAATTTGGGGTTTTTGAGTTTTTGACATACTTTTTGAGGTTATGTCAAAAAAGTGTAAATTCAAAAGATGTAGATTTTTTTATTTCCTTCAACTTTGCCATTAAACATTTTTAAAATAGGACTTGTAGTTTTGTTGGAAATCGAGAAAACCCCTTTTCTGCCCTTAAAACCCCCGTTTTTTCACTTCTCGATTTCAGGTCGCTCGTAAATTTTTTTTCTTGTTATTTTTGTCACATTTTCTTCCTTTTGCAATAGGTTTCATTCTACTATTATTATTTTTTTATATTTTAAAAGCTATCTGCACTGGTCTAATTGACAATGAAAGGAAACTAATTATTACTAAACCAAATAATAATAATAGTATAGACCAATAATACTTTTTGCATGCCGCAATTTGCTTTATTTAGACCTTATAAAATGTCGCAAAGAGTATGTTTTTTATTACCATGTGCGTATTTTATTATCTTCTCCGTTAATTTTATAAACAACCTCATTGTCGGCGCACCTCGCCTCCCAACAGCTGACCGCAGGGAGCGGGGCTGAGGCGGGGGGCGCAACCAGGGGCGCGCGCGCCGGCCGGCCGCGCGGCCGCCCTTCACTTCGCTCCACGACACGCTCGCCCTCGGGCATTTCTTAGTTCTCAATCATTATTGTAAATTATATTTTATGGCATTAAAGCCCATGTAATACAGTCCACATAAGTTTTATTCAGAAGTTCCCTAAAGGCCGCTTCATCTTTTGGTCCTTCTACCGTTAATTAGTATACCTACGACAGTAACGTCGTAAAATTTAATGTTAACTTCGTCGTCGGACACCGTCATTGAAAAAAAGTGACGTCTGGAATTTACCACGGCCACGAAGATTGAAGACAGAGAAGTCGTTCCCGAAGGCGTACACCAACTTGGAAGGAGCTGAAGTCATTTTCTGGGAGTATAAGTATTTATCTGAGTGAGTTCGTTCCAATTAGATATTTTATCCCGCTTTCTTTCTTGCCGAAATAATCGTTTTCCCTTATAAAATTTCATTGATTGAGCAAGTACATTATTCCCTTCACAAATACTTAATTTAAATATTAGTGCATTCATTACGTAGTAATTTCACTTCGATAGTTAAATTCGTGGGAACATCTGTGCGCACGCGCAGTCGCCGTCCTTGAACGAGACAGGTTTTATCGTCGGTGCAGTATACCTAGGTACCTACCCACTTGCATCGGTACGGTGGCTATTGTTTGCGCACAGCTGCATTCTAGTTTTTTCTATAGGTACGAAGATCCGTTATCTTATCTTATATTTTTTCTTTTGGTTTACTATAGAGCATGACGGACATTAAGTCTTTAATAAAAAAACGTAGTTCGGTGAAATGTAAGCTCACAATTTATAGCAACTATGTAAATTTAATTAATAGTAGTGCAAAAATATCCGAGCTGCAAAGATTAGACCTGCAGGAGCGTTTTAATAAATTCGAAACCTTACATGCCGATTTTGACGATTTACAGACAGACATCGAATTGCTTGCCGACGATGCCGAGACTGCCTTCACGGAGCGTGAGGAGTTCGACCGCCAGTTCTTCAGCCTGGTGGCCCTCACGCGCAGCCTGCTCGGCTCTTCGGACATCGGTGCCAGTTCTGTGGCAGGCTTCAAGGATGCAAGCTCAGGTGCACATGTTTCTAACAGCTTTGTTCGTTTGCCGAAAATTGATTTGCCTCACTTTGATGGTAGCTACCAATGCTGGCTTGAATTTCGAGATACCTTTTCGTCATTAATTCATGATAACGCGAGCATCAGTGACATCAACAAGTTCCACTACCTGCGTGCTTCCCTTCAGGGAACCGCAGCGTCACTCATTAAAAATATTACTTTTAAAAGCGATCATTACAAGATTGCATGGGACTTGTTATGTGAACGATACAACAATGAGTACCTACTTGTGAGTAACCATTTACAGGCTTTGTTGTATGATGTCAAGCCAATGACTAAGGAATCGAGTGCCTCCATTAGAGACATAGTAGATACAATCAACAAAAATGTTAGGGCACTAACAAATTTAAATAGGCCCACTCAACATTGGGATGATATAATCATTTTTGCTATGGTGAAAAAATTAGATTTAGTTACTAGTCGTGAATGGGAGGTTTACAGGAACAATGACATCGTAGGTTACCCAACTACTTCACAATTTTGTTCCTTTTTAAATAAGAAAGCTGATTGGTTCGAATCTATAGAATCTAATATTAATGTAAATTCCTTTCAGGATAACGCCATTATTGCTTTGAACAATAGTCATTTAAATTCAAATAAAAAAGATATTAAAAGTAGCTCAGATAAAAAATCTTATGGTAAAAATTTTAAAAGTTATGAATGTCCGCTTTGCTCCCAAGCACATACTTTATACAAATGCGAATCTTTTAGAAGCTTATCAATTGAAAATCGCATTCAAAAGGCAAAAGATTTTAATGTTTGTCTTAACTGCTTACGCATTGGACATACTGCTAAGCACTGCAAGTTTTCACGCTGCAAGTACTGTAAGGCCAAACATAACACTCTTTTATGCCAACCCATGCAAAAACTTAATCCTTTGCCTTCTGCTAATCTTTCTACACTGCCTTCTGTATCACAACCTTCTAATGTTGTGCTTTCGGCAAATTCTATGCAGCTTGCTACTTCTGCGCATGTATTCCTGTCCACAGCATTGGTGAACGTGACCAGCTCGACGGGTAAGAAGTACACTGCACGTCTACTGCTGGACAACGGCAGCACGGCGAACTTTATCACGCAGGACTTAGCGGATACACTGGGTTTGTCACAACGCGGTACGAACACCAAGGTAACGGGTATAAATAATCATATTTCCACCAGTACACAGTCTTGTCGCCTCTCCATAGGGTCTTTATGCTGTGCCTTCACTGTAGAAATAGATTGCCACGTTCTACCTGAGATAACGAAGGTCTTGCCATCTTCGTTCGTACCCATTCATCATGTCCCTATTCCTTCAGGTCTAACTTTAGCGGACCCGAACTTCAACGTTCCGTCGGCCGTCGATATCCTGGTAGGGGCTGAAGTATTCTGGAATGTCATAGGTACAAACACGATAGACTTAGGGAAAAATCTACCCAAACTATGTGAGACCAAATTCGGATGGCTTGTATCCGGTAGCATCTTACGTCAATCACGATTTCTTTCCTCTGCTTCTACTCACTTTTGCCATCATTCCAACGTCACTCCTGACTTAACTCAATTTTGGGAGCTTGACAACGTTTCACCTAAACATTCACACTCTCTTGAGGAGAGAAAATGTGAACAGATTTTCGAACAAACCACTGTCCGTAATGACGATGGTGCGTTTGTCGTTAAAATGCCATTGAAGGAGGATACAAGTTCTCTAGGACAATCCTATATAAATGCTAGGAATCGTTTTTTGTCCCTAGAGCGACGGTTTCAGCGTGATCCCTCCTTTCAAAGCAAATATTATGATTTTATGCGAGAGTACCTACGCTTAGGTCATATGACTTTAGACACTGACTGTACTCCTTCACCAGAAAATTCCATGACAAAATATTTTATTCCACATCATGGAGTCATTCGGAATTCCAGTACCACTACTCAACTACGCGTAGTCTTCGACGCATCAGCCCCTACTAGTACGGGAGTGTCTCTCAACGACATTCAGATGGTCGGTCCGGTAGTGCAAGACGATCTGTTTTCTATTTTAACACGTTTTCGTCAGCATAGATACGTGGTCTCAGGTGACGTGGAAAAAATGTACAGGGCCATTCAGTTAAGTCCAGACCAACGTTCTCTTCAAAACATAGTTTTCCGTTTTGATCCCTCAGAACCTCTTCAAATTTACATTTTAAATACAATTACATACGGTATTGCGTCTGCCGCCTATTTAGCCACCAAGTGCTTGGTGAGTCTGGCTGATAACATTGAGGATAGTCGTGCACAGTGCGCTATGCGGCGTGACTTTTACGTCGACGACTATCTCAGTGGCGGGAGCACCATATCCGAAACTGTAGAAGTCACTAAAATTGTTAAATCGGTTCTATCTTCAGCTAAATTTAATTTACGTAAATGGCGATCAAATAATTTGGAAATTTTAAATCAAATAAAATGTAATAATAGTAGTAATGAGTCAGATAATATTTTACATTTTTCTGAGCAGGGTCTTGTTTCCTCACAGTCTAAAACCTTAGGTCTTAACTGGGTCTGTGACTCTGACTCACTTACTTACACAATAAACATTACGTCTGCCAACAAAGTTACTAAACGTCATATCCTCTCTGTTATCAGTCAGATTTTCGACCCATTGGGCCTCGTAGGTCCATGCGTTGTCGAAGCTAAAATTCTAATGCAGCGACTTTGGCTGCATAAATACGACTGGGACGACGCAGTATCGCTTGAGGTAAGTAATGCATGGTCTATATTTGAGAGTACAATTACATCTTTAAATTATTTAAAAATTCCTCGTTGGGTTTTGCTTGAAAACTCTGTTACACACGAAGTACACGTCTTTACGGATGCATCTGAAAAGGCATACGGTGCTTGTGTGTACATTCGATCGTGTAACAGTGTTGGGGCCACTGGTGTACAACTTCTAGTCTCTAGAAATCGCATAGCACTCATAAAACCTACGACAATCCCGAGGCTTGAACTTTGTGGAGCTTTGTTAGGCGCAAGGCTGTGTACTAAGGTTCAGGAATCTCTCACCATACCCATCCACAAGTGTAGATTCTGGTGTGACTCCACTATAGTTTTGGGCTGGCTTTCTACTCCTTCTAATCAGCTAAAGCCTTTCGTCAGAAACAGAGTCCACGAGATACAGGAGAGCACATGTGGTCATACCTGGAGCTACGTACCGTCGAAGGACAACCCGGCGGATCTTGTTTCACGTGGCCTTCGCGCTGACATTATTAGGGACACACCACTCTGGTGGTCTGGGCCGTCCTTTCTGTTGCTTAGTGAATGTGAGTGGCCCAAAATGCCAAGCACAGCGAAACACGATTTGCCGGAAGTAGTGACTCATTTTATTGACGATACGAGTAACAACGATAACTTGCATAGTATTCTTCACACAGACGTAACCTCTCATTCATCTATCATTCATCATTTATTACTAAGATATTCTAGCCTAACGAAAATTCAAAGAATATTTACTTATATGCAAAGATTTATTTACAACTTAAAAAACAAAAGTGGTAAATCGTGTGGCAATCTTTCATTATTAGAGCTAGAAAATTCATTAAATTTAATTATTCATTTCTCACAACTTGAAATGTTCCCTGAGGAATATAAACTTTTAAAAAATAATCAAAAATTGCCACGCAAAAGTAGATTACTTCCTTTAACGCCTTTCATTGATGATCATGACCTCATCCGCGTGGGCGGAAGGCTTGATAACTCCCCCTATGATTTTAATGTGAGGCACCCTATTCTTTTATGTAGTAAGCACATACTTACTAAGCTTATTTTTCACATGCAACATTTAAAGCTTGTACATGCCGGACCACAGTTGTTACTGTCGCATATCCGACAGACTTATTGGCCGCTAGGTGGTAGGAATTTATCTAGGTTTGTCGTGAATAAATGTCTTAGGTGTTTCAGACATAAGGCTCAAAATGTACAGCCTATAATGGGTCAACTGCCATCCTCGCGAACTAATCTCGAATTTCCTTTTTTGAATAGTTACGTTGACTACGCCGGGCCAGTATTGGTAGCCGACCGCAGAGGGCGTGGCTGCAAACTAACAAAGGCTTATATGTGCATCTTTGTTTGCTCGGCAGTGAAAGCTGTACACTTGGAGCTTGTCACAGACCTCACCACTGAGGCTTATATGGCCGCTCTTAATCGCTTCGTGGCGCGTCGAGGCAAGCCCCGAAGCATCACGTCCGATAACGGGACGAACTTTGTAGGCGCGTCTAACACAATGTACAATTTTCTTAAATCATCGAATGTTGCATCTGAATTGGCGCACGACGGTATTGAATTTATTTTCACGCCCGGTTATAGCCCCCATTTTAATTCACTGGCTGAAAGTGCCGTGAAGTCTTTTAAACATCATTTAAAAGGATTACTTGATCTCACTCATTTCACCTTTGAAGAGATGTGTACTTGTCTCACTCAAATAGAAGCGGTGTTGAACTCACGCCCGCTTACACCCCTCTCTTCTGACCCTAACGATTTCTCGGCACTGACTCCTTCTCACTTCCTAATTGGACGACCACTTTTATCGGTACCGTGCTCCCAGGTGACCGATGCCAACATCACGCGACTGGATCGCTGGAAGAGGATCCAGTACATCAGGCAGCATTTCTGGGGACGATTTCATAATGAATATACTTCTCTGCTACAGGCCAAGTCAAAGTGGTATCATTCCAGAGGGGAGCTAAAGCCAGGGTCCCTGGTCCTTATCAAGGACAAGACGTCGCCACCACTGCTCTGGTCCCTGGGTCGGGTCACTAAGACCTATCCCGGCGTCGACGGAGTCACGAGGGTGGCCGAAATCAAGACCAAGAAGGGCACCATCCGTCGCGGTTTCAACTCCATCTGCCCACTTCCAGAAGATTGAAGAGTCTTCAACCCGGGGAGTATGTCGGCGCACCTCGCCTCCCAACAGCTGACCGCAGGGAGCGGGGCTGAGGCGGGGGGCGCAACCAGGGGCGCGCGCGCCGGCCGGCCGCGCGGCCGCCCTTCACTTCGCTCCACGACACGCTCGCCCTCGGGCATTTCTTAGTTCTCAATCATTATTGTAAATTATATTTTATGGCATTAAAGCCCATGTAATACAGTCCACATAAGTTTCACCGCTTCACTCATTGTATAATATATAAAAGCCTATTTTCTACTTTATATTCGCCGCCAAGTTGTCGCCTAACAATAAATTCAGTTGCTTTTCCAAAAAATCACTGCCAATTTAAATTTAAATAAAGCTTAGATCTCAGTATAAAGCTGCTACTTTATACTTAAAATGCTATTTCACTGTAGCTGCCATCCCATTATTTTTCTTACCCGTTTTAATCATTTTTAAAACCCTAAATAAGATTAGTTTGTCGCCGCGTTAAATACATGCCATTATTAATATGTTCACACTAAATAGCATTGTCAACTAGCACAAACTAATAGCAACGTAGACATGATAGATAATATTCTATCGATATACTATCAACCTATTAAAAGTGATTTAGGCGCAAGTGTGCCTGCGGTGGTTATAGGTACATATACCTACAACACATATAAGTACATAGTAAACGCACATGTAATTTATCGTACATGCACTAAATCTACATAATTCTTTTAAGAAAGTGTCTGCATTAACAGTGTGATTTACAAACACACTTAAGCTAATTTCTATAAGAAAATTTTACCCAAATCGGTCAAGCCATTTAACAGACTAAAGAGTATTACCTACAGAAGTACTTAAAATATGATTCATAAGAAATATCATGTTCACATCATGTGAATACGAAAAATAAAGATTTCAAATGCACGCTCCAGTGTTGCGTGAGATCACGTATTAAGCGCACGCATCGTATAGCTTTCGTTATCACTAAAAGTTTTAAAAAGTACCCACTTTTTTTTATGCAAATGTTTACCGATAATGGATGACGGGAAGACTGATGTTGATGTGGTTAGTGGAAGTGATCTATTAGATGAGGAAATAGTGAATAGAAGTGAGCAACAAGTGATGTCATGTACAGTGGAGAAGAGTAATAGTACGCAGCGATGCTCTGAAAAACGAGTGCGAGAGGATAGCGAGGAAATTATTGAAGAGGAGAATGGTTTTATAACTGTTAGAAGGGGGAACAAAAAAATTGCAAGACAGTAGTGGAATATTGGGCATTCTGTCCCACTTTAAGTTCGCATCGTCGCTATCGCTCCTTGCTCACGTGGGACAGATCGCCCAATATTCCACATTTTAAAAATGTAACCTAACCTAACATAATTATAAAAAATAATTTAAAAAATAAAATTTGCTGAAGCTCCCTCCATGTTCATTACTTACCATTTATAACCCACAACGTTTTCTGTATCCAGTTGGGTTCGACTACTTGTAGTTATAAATATTTATGTTATAAATTCATCTTTTCATTATGAGTCCATCAGTATTGCATAGCAAACATGAAATTCTTTAAACAAAGACAATCGTTACAGGTCAATACAATCTGTGACGATTTGACAAAAAACAAATTACGTCATGGAGAATTATTGCCGAATACTGTACGTTGCATCATTTGTGGACCATCAAATTGTGGAAAAACTAATTTATTAATTGGTCTTCTATTGCATGAAAATGGCTTGACATTTAAAAATGTTTATGTATATTCTAAAACTCTACATCAACCAAAGTACATCTTTTTAGAAAAGGTTTTACAACGAGTACCAGGTATCACTCTTCATAAATATCAGACAAATGATGACGTTTTAAAAGTTTCAGATGCAAAACCAAATTCTGTGATTATTTTTGATGATGTAGCATGTGAAAATCAAAGTAATATGCGTGATTATTTTGTCATGGGAAGACATAAATTGATTGATAGTTTTTATTTAAATCAAACTTATACCAAAATACCTAAACAACTTGTAAGAGATAATGCTAACCTAATTGTGCTTTTTAAGCAAGATGAAGTTAATTTGAAACATGTTTATGAAGAACATGTTAACACCGATATGACATGGTTGAAATTTCGAGAAATGTGTTCCTTAATATGGAAAGAACCTTTTGATTATGTGGTAATTAATAAAGATTGTTCTAAAAACAATGGTTGCTATAGAAAAACGTTTGACACATTTGTATTATTGGATGAAATTTGAATATTTAAGTAGACTGCAGTCTGTTTATTGTTATTCTTTAATTGATTCTTATTCGATTACCACCTATTTTACATAATGGATAAATCATTGAAAAAACAAATTGTTGATGCGACACAAGCTGTCAAGAAAAAAATACGTAAAATGAAGGATTTGTAAGATAATAATAAGCATGCTCTTGATACAGTTTTTAAACCTGTCACAGAATCTCTCAATTTAATAGCCAACACTAATAACCACTTAGCTCTAACAAAAAAGGAGGAAAAAGTAGAACCCAAAGAACCGCAAGACCAAGATATGAAAGAAACAGATGATAGCAGTATTGCTAGTAACGAATCGGAACCCGCATCGGACTCTTCATTTCAGTCATTAGTCGGTACTAATCCAGATGCATCATCTTGGTCGTTATCTTCACAAGTACTATCAGATGTTCCATTTGGTATAAGAAATGAACGTGGAAAGCTAATGTTGGGTTCCTCTAACATAACTATTGGGGATAAAGTTATTACTGTAGCCGGACACAAATACGAAAATACACCTGGGTTGCGAGAGTTACTGTTAAAAAAAGACATTGATCTGAGCTTGGTTAATGACTGTGACAAGCAAAATTATAAGACAATGTTACTTGTAACGAATGCACATCGTCGTGATTTCGATTCAAAAAAACCAATTAAAAGTAATAAAGGACAAAAATATTTGCAAGTTATTAAACCACTTTTCGATCAAGAAAGTAGAAGTCCAAGTTGTAGACAGAAAGTAGGAAAAGGATTACCTTCAACAAAAATGTGGAAAAAAAACACAGATTTTGTATATTGGGATGATCCCAATGAATTGGTTGATAGATTAAAGTTATTAATTGCTTCTCGAGATGCCGGTAACACAGGACTAGACAATGAAATAATATCTATCATTGAAGAACTACGTGAAAGCAAAATCATTAAATAAATAGCTCTACTAATGTTATATGTGTGTCATTTTACTATATACCGTTCAACATAATACACCTTTAATATGAATGTAGACAAATTTGGACATTATATTCATAAGCGAATGCGGATATCAGAAATACTTGATTTTAATGATAACGCATTAATAAAATCTGATTATGGAGATTATGACTTGAAGACATCGAGGCTAAAAGGTGTTAAACCTCCTCAAGACGCAGATGATGCAGTAAATAAAGCATATGTAGATGAATTGAAAGGTGTAATAATCCATAACTTACGAAAATTGCAAAGTTCTATTCCAAATAGTGTTCAAAACCACATAGAGAAAGCTTTAAAAACAATAATGTCTGAGATAGACACTCATTTGGAAAGCAAATTTTACACAAGAAAAGCAGTTGATAAACTAGTTCAAGACGCAATTCACTCTATATTAAAAGATCGAAAAACATAGCCCTTAAAGTTTGTTAAAATGACGAAACAACAAATCGTCAATGAAATACATAAAGCAGCACGAAAAAAATTTCCTCGACGATCTGTAATTTTAAAAGGTATTGATGATTTGTGGCAAGCAGATTTAGCTGATATGCAAAACCTAAAAACCTTTAATAAAGGATATAACTATATTTTAATAGTTATCGACTGCTTCTCCAAGTACGTTTGGGTGGAACCATTAAAAACTAAATCCAAACATGATGTCTCTCTTGCATTTGAAAAAATACTTTCTTCTAATCACAGGATACCAAATCATCTGCAAACTGATATGGGTACTGAGTTCTATAATTCTACATTTCAAAAGCTTTTACAGAACTTTAATATTAATCACTACTCTACATTTTCAACCAAAAAGGCTTCAATTGTAGAACGAGTTATTAAAACTATTAAAAATAAATTGTACAAATACTTTAGCTTGAACGGACACTATAAGTGGATAGATGGTGGCTTGAACGGTATTGTGAAGACATATAATAACACAAAACATCGTACTATTAAATTTGCACCTGTTAATGTCAATAAGTTTAATGAAACTAACATTAAAAATAATATTACGAATTCCATGATAAAGGTAGTCCAAAAATGTCGTCCAAAGTTTAAAATTGGTGACAAAGTTCGAATTAGCAAGTACAAACATATATTTGAAAAAGGATACACTCCTAACTGGTCAACAGAATTATTTACTATAAAAAAGATAAATAGCACTGTACCAATAACATATCGCATCGAAGATAATCAAAAACAAGTCATATTAGGAACTTTTTACGAACAAGAGCTTCAAAAGTCGTCCTGTCCTGGTGTCTATTTGATAGAAAAGGTATTAAAAAAGAAAGGAAACAAACTGTTTGTAAAATGGTTGGGTTTAAATAACAAAGAGAATAGTTGGATTGATAAGACTGCAATAGTGGAATGAGTTAATTATATAAGTGATATGTAATTTTAAAGTATATTCATTATTCTTTGGACGATGCAAGGTGGTGGACTAATGAACAATATCATTAATCATTTACCATTCGAACTACACATACCTGGTTATAACTATTGTGGACCAGGAACAAAGCTTTCGAAACGATTACTACGTGGTGATAAAGGTGTAAATAAGTTAGACGAAGCTTGTATGCATCACGATATTGCATACGCAAACTACACAGACTTCTTACGTCTTATAGATATGGCTAAGCAAAGACTTAAAGCAAAAGATGCTCGAACAGGGGAAAAGATTAGTTCGTGGATAGTAAACAAAGTTATGAAAGCTAAATTGAAGTCTGGTGCTGGTGTTAAGACCTTTAATAACTTTGTTAAAAAAATAAAAAGGAAAATCAAAAAACTCTCACCTAAAGATGATAAGTCATTAATAAATATAGCTTATATGGTTGCCCGAAAATTAGTTCCATGCATTCCAAAAGTTCGAGTACCTCGAATGATACCTATACCAAAAACTGGAGGCATTCTACCTTTAATCCCAATTTTTGCTGGTTTATCTGCTTTAGGAGCATTAGCTGGTGGTGCAGCTGGTATTGCAAAAACTGTGAATGATTATAAACACGGTCAGAAAAAATTACAAGAAATTGAACGTCATAATAAAACTATGGAGGCTATAGCAATAGGTAAAGGTCTATACATTAAACCGCATAAGCAAGGTCAGGGATTGTTTATAAATCCATCAAAAAACTAATTGATCAGCTACCTAATCGCGCTTTAACTAATATCGATATTCAGAAGTATGGTCATTGTATTCCACATTTTCGAGGAGTTTATATGAAGGATCAGTTACCAAAAACACCTAAACGAATTGAATGTGCTATAGTTAACCTAGATAATTCGAGAAATGATGGAACGCATTGGGTAGCTTATGTTAAAATAAACAATTATTGTGAATATTTTGATAGCTATGGTGATTTAAAACCGCCAAGAGAATTAATGCTATATTTTAAGAACTGTGATGTTCATTATAACTATGATAGATATCAAAAATTTAACACAATAGTTTGTGGACATATGTGTTTAAGTTATTTGCAAACTTTTTGGATTAAATACTATAAATCTTTATTATAATTATAATACTTTAAATAAAAATACTATAAATCTTATACCACTCTTTCATTTCCATCATTTGCAAAATGTCACACACCTTATCGATAACTGGAAACTCATCGGTATTATCTACCTATTATCCAGACACATTGCCATTAGCTGAGGAGTATGAATGTGCATTATTACATTTCTCCACATATAATTCTATTCCAAATTTTGATAATACAAACAATAAATTATACTATGGTTCTAAAAATGTTATTGAGATACCTGAAGGAACTTATGAATTACAAGATATTAGTGACTATTTAAAAACTGAGATAAAAGATGCATCTATAAAACTCAATTGTAATAACAACACCTTAAAAACTGTGTTATTTTGCACATCAACTATAGATTTTACTAAAGAAGATACATTTGGAAGTTTATTGGGATTTAAAAAGCAGATCTTAGAAGCAAATAAATATCATGTATCAGAGTTTCCAGTAAACATTTTGCCAACGACTGTCATAAGGATTGAATGTGACATAGTTAGCGGTTCCTATATAAACGGCCAATCCAGTCACATCTTACACGAATTTGCACTTAATGTTCCACCTGGATACAGGATTATAGAAATTCCGAAAAACGCAATCTACTTTCCAATAAATCAAACCAATATAAGCTGCATACAGATAAGGTTGTTGGATATAAATAATAACTTAATAAATTTGCGAGGTGAAGAAGTGCAGTTGTATCTACATATCAGAAGAAAACAATGATAGATTATAATAAATATGTGGTACATCCAACTAAAAATAACAGTTCTACTAAAACTATCAAACCAATAAGAGCTCGGTCCAAAAGGGTTATAAAATTGAATAACAATAATAAAGCATTTCTTAAAGCGATCGGTTTGTTGAAATGAATATACTAGATGTTTTGTCCACTCCTGCATACAACAACGCTGTGGAAGGAATTGAATTTCACTCTTACAAGCCTTACGTAACAAGTTTCAATAGAAGCGATGAAATCAGGATACCTATTAATCAACAAGACTTGTATATATTACCATCAGCAAGCACTTTGTTTTTGGAAGGAACTGTTGTTGTAAATAAGGCTGGAAATTCGAAGGAAAGAGTCAGTAGCGTTCATTTCACAAACAATAGTCTACTTTACTTGTTTCAAGATATAAGGTATGAGATAAATGGAGTGGAAATAGATAAAATAAAAAACGCTGGTATAACTACCACAATGAAATCATTAATATCAATGAACGAAAACGAGGCTAAAGCATCTAATGCTTGGGGATGGAATATCGAAGGCATAAATAGTGCAAATGGGGGAAGCTTTTCTGCTTCTATACCCCTCTGTAACATTCTTGGTTTTGCAGAAGATTTCAAGAAAGTAGTGATAAACAGCAAACATGAATTAATATTGTTACGAAGTAATACTAATCTGAACGCCCTAAAACTTAACGATGGTGAAACTGTAGAAGATATTATTATAAATAAAATAATATGGCGTGTACCACATGTCAAAGTGTCCGATAGGGAAAAAATAAATATGTTAAAACTGTTAGAAAAAGATCGACCACTCCAGATGATATTTAGGAATTGGGATTTATATGAATATCCAGCTTTACCAAAAACTACTAAGCATACTTGGTCCATAAAAACATCGTCGCAAATAGAGAAACCAAGATTTGTTATTATTGGTCTGCAAACAAATAGAAAAAATAATTCTAAATTGGATATGTCTAAGTTTGATCACTGTGATGTTCGTGATGTTAGAGTATACCTAAATTCAACCTACTTCCCGTATGAAAATTTGAATTCAAGTTTCTCGAATAATCGAATTGCTTTAATATATGAACAATATACTAGATTTCAACAGTCGTATTATGGACGTCGCGCCGAGCCGTTATTAAATGAGAAACAATTTAAAAACATTGCTCCGTTATTTGTAGTAGATTGTTCTAGACAACCAGATAATCTTAAATCAGGTCCTGTTGTGGATGTTAGAGTGGAAATTGAAAGTGATATTGATATACCAGATCAAACTTCAGCATATTGTCGTTCAATATAAGACAATATGCTGAAGTTTGATCTGGTATAGAAGCAGAAAAGCTTCCCCCATTTGCACTATTTATGCCTTCGATATTCCATCCCCAAGCATTAGATGCTTTAGCCTCGTTTTCGTTCATTGATATTAATGATTTCATTGTGGTAGTTATACCAGCGTTTTTTATTTTATCTATTTCCACTCCATTTATCTCATACCTTATATCTTGAAACAAGTATAGTAGACTATTGTTTGTGAAATGAACGCTACTGACTCTTTCCTTCGAATTTCCAGCCTTATTTACAACAACAGTTCCTTCCAAAAACAAAGTGCTTGCTGATGGTAATATATACAAGTCTTGTTGATTAATAGGTATCCTGATTTCATCGCTTCTATTGAAACTTGTTACGTAAGGCTTGTAAGAGTGAAATTCAATTCCTTCCACAGCGTTGTTGTATGCAGGAGTGGACAAAACATCTAGTATATTCATTTCAACAAACCGATCGCTTTAAGAAATGCTTTATTATTGTTATTCAATTTTATAACCCTTTTGGACCGAGCTCTTATTGGTTTGATAGTTTTAGTAGAACTGTTATTTTTAGTTGGATGTACCACATATTTATTATAATCTATCATTGTTTTCTTCTGATATGTAGATACAACTGCACTTCTTCACCTCGCAAATTTATTAAGTTATTATTTATATCCAACAACCTTATCTGTATGCAGCTTATATTGGTTTGATTTATTGGAAAGTAGATTGCGTTTTTCGGAATTTCTATAATCCTGTATCCAGGTGGAACATTAAGTGCAAATTCGTGTAAGATGTGACTGGATTGGCCGTTTATATAGGAACCGCTAACTATGTCACATTCAATCCTTATGACAGTCGTTGGCAAAATGTTTACTGGAAACTCTGATACATGATATTTATTTGCTTCTAAGATCTGCTTTTTAAATCCCAATAAACTTCCAAATGTATCTTCTTTAGTAAAATCTATAGTTGATGTGCAAAATAACACAGTTTTTAAGGTGTTGTTATTACAATTGAGTTTTATAGATGCATCTTTTATCTCAGTTTTTAAATAGTCACTAATATCTTGTAATTCATAAGTTCCTTCAGGTATCTCAATAACATTTTTAGAACCATAGTATAATTTATTGTTTGTATTATCAAAATTTGGAATAGAATTATATGTGGAGAAATGTAATAATGCACATTCATACTCCTCAGCTAATGGCAACGTGTCTGGATAATAGGTAGATAATACCGATGAGTTTCCAGTTATCGATAAGGTGAGTGACATCTTGCAAATGATGGAAATGAAAGAGTGGTATAAGATTTATAGTATTTTTATTTAAAGTATTATAATTATAATAAAGATTTATAGTATTTAATCCAAAAAGTTTGCAAATAACTTAAACACATATGTCCACAAACTATTGTGTTAAATTTTTGATATCTATCATAGTTATAATGAACATCACAGTTCTTAAAATATAGCATTAATTCTCTTGGCGGTTTTAAATCACCATAGCTATCAAAATATTCACAATAATTGTTTATTTTAACATAAGCTACCCAATGCGTTCCATCATTTCTCGAATTATCTAGGTTAACTATAGCACATTCAATTCGTTTAGGTGTTTTTGGTAACTGATCCTTCATATAAACTCCTCGAAAATGTGGAATACAATGACCATACTTCTGAATATCGATATTAGTTAAAGCGCGATTAGGTAGCTGATCAATTAGTTTTTTGATGGATTTATAAACAATCCCTGACCTTGCTTATGCGGTTTAATGTATAGACCTTTACCTATTGCTATAGCCTCCATAGTTTTATTATGACGTTCAATTTCTTGTAATTTTTTCTGACCGTGTTTATAATCATTCACAGTTTTTGCAATACCAGCTGCACCACCAGCTAATGCTCCTAAAGCAGATAAACCAGCAAAAATTGGGATTAAAGGTAGAATGCCTCCAGTTTTTGGTATAGGTATCATTCGAGGTACTCGAACTTTTGGAATGCATGGAACTAATTTTCGGGCAACCATATAAGCTATATTTATTAATGACTTATCATCTTTAGGTGAGAGTTTTTTGATTTTCCTTTTTATTTTTTTAACAAAGTTATTAAAGGTCTTAACACCAGCACCAGACTTCAATTTAGCTTTCATAACTTTGTTTACTATCCACGAACTAATCTTTTCCCCTGTTCGAGCATCTTTTGCTTTAAGTCTTTGCTTAGCCATATCTATAAGACGTAAGAAGTCTGTGTAGTTTGCGTATGCAATATCGTGATGCATACAAGCTTCGTCTAACTTATTTACACCTTTATCACCACGTAGTAATCGTTTCGAAAGCTTTGTTCCTGGTCCACAATAGTTATAACCAGGTATGTGTAGTTCGAATGGTAAATGATTAATGATATTGTTCATTAGTCCACCACCTTGCATCGTCCAAAGAATAATGAATATACTTTAAAATTACATATCACTTATATAATTAACTCATTCCACTATTGCAGTCTTATCAATCCAACTATTCTCTTTGTTATTTAAACCCAACCATTTTACAAACAGTTTGTTTCCTTTCTTTTTTAATACCTTTTCTATCAAATAGACACCAGGACAGGACGACTTTTGAAGCTCTTGTTCGTAAAAAGTTCCTAATATGACTTGTTTTTGATTATCTTCGATGCGATATGTTATTGGTACAGTGCTATTTATCTTTTTTATAGTAAATAATTCTGTTGACCAGTTAGGAGTGTATCCTTTTTCAAATATATGTTTGTACTTGCTAATTCGAACTTTGTCACCAATTTTAAACTTTGGACGACATTTTTGGACTACCTTTATCATGGAATTCGTAATATTATTTTTAATGTTAGTTTCATTAAACTTATTGACATTAACAGGTGCAAATTTAATAGTACGATGTTTTGTGTTATTATATGTCTTCACAATACCGTTCAAGCCACCATCTATCCACTTATAGTGTCCGTTCAAGCTAAAGTATTTGTACAATTTATTTTTAATAGTTTTAATAACTCGTTCTACAATTGAAGCCTTTTTGGTTGAAAATGTAGAGTAGTGATTAATATTAAAGTTCTGTAAAAGCTTTTGAAATGTAGAATTATAGAACTCAGTACCCATATCAGTTTGCAGATGATTTGGTATCCTGTGATTAGAAGAAAGTATTTTTTCAAATGCAAGAGAGACATCATGTTTGGATTTAGTTTTTAATGGTTCCACCCAAACGTACTTGGAGAAGCAGTCGATAACTATTAAAATATAGTTATATCCTTTATTAAAGGTTTTTAGGTTTTGCATATCAGCTAAATCTGCTTGCCACAAATCATCAATACCTTTTAAAATTACAGATCGTCGAGGAAAATTTTTTCGTGCTGCTTTATGTATTTCATTGACGATTTGTTGTTTCGTCATTTTAACAAACTTTAAGGGCTATGTTTTTCAATCTTTTAATATAGATTGAATTGCGTCTTGAACTAGTTTATCAACTGCTTTTCTTGTGTAAAATTTGCTTTCCAAATGAGTGTCTATCTCAGACATTATTGTTTTTAAAGCTTTCTCTATGTGGTTTTGAACACTATTTGGAATAGAAATTTGCAATTTTCGTAAGTCATGGATTATTACACCTTTCAATTCATCTACATATGCTTTATTTACTGCATCATCTGCGTCTTGAGGAGGTTTAACACCTTTTAGCCTCGATGTCTTCAAGTCATAATCTCCATAATCAGATTTTATTAATGCGTTATCATTAAAATCAAGTATTTCTGATATCCGCATTCGCTTATGAATATAATGTCCAAATTTGTCTACATTCATATTAAAGGTGTATTATGTTGAACGGTATATAGTAAAATGACACACATATAACATTAGTAGAGCTATTTATTTAATGATTTTGCTTTCACGTAGTTCTTCAATGATAGATATTATTTAATTGTCTAGTCCTGTGTTACCGGCATCTCGAGAAGCAATTAATAACTTTAATCTATCAACCAATTCATTGGGATCATCCCAATATACAAAATCTGTGTTTTTTTTCCACATTTTTGTTGAAGGTAATCCTTTTCCTACTTTCTGTCTACAACTTGGACTTCTACTTTCTTGATCGAAAAGTGGTTTAATAACTTGCAAATATTTTTGTCCTTTATTACTTTTAATTGGTTTTTTTGAATCGAAATCACGACGATGTGCATTCGTTACAAGTAACATTGTCTTATAATTTTGCTTGTCACAGTCATTAACCAAGCTCAGATCAATGTCTTTTTTTAACAGTAACTCTCGCAACCCAGGTGTATTTTCGTATTTGTGTCCGGCTACAGTAATAACTTTATCCCCAATAGTTATGTTAGAGGAACCCAACATTAGCTTTCCACGTTCATTTCTTATACCAAATGGAACATCTGATAGTACTTGTGAAGATAACGACCAAGATGATGCATCTGGATTAGTACCGACTAATGACTGAAATGAAGAGTCCGATGCGGGTTCCGATTCGTTACTAGCAATACTGCTATCATCTGTTTCTTTCATATCTTGGTCTTGCGGTTCTTTGGGTTCTACTTTTTCCTCCTTTTTTGTTAGAGCTAAGTGGTTATTAGTGTTGGCTATTAAATTGAGAGATTCTGTGACAGGTTTAAAAACTGTATCAAGAGCATGCTTATTATTATCTTCAAAATCCTTCATTTTACGTATTTTTTTCTTGACAGCTTGTGTCGCATCAACAATTTGTTTTTTCAATGATTTATCCATTATGTAAAATAGGTGGTAATCGAATAAGAATCAATTAAAGAATAACAATAAACAGACTGCAGTCTACTTAAATATTCAAATTTCATCCAATAATACAAATGTGTCAAACGTTTTTCTATAGCAACCATTGTTTTTAGAACAATCTTTATTAATTACCACATAATCAAAAGGTTCTTTCCATATTAAGGAACACATTTCTCGAAATTTCAACCATGTCATATCGGTGTTAACATGTTCTTCATAAACATGTTTCAAATTAACTTCATCTTGCTTAAAAAGCACAATTAGGTTAGCATTATCTCTTACAAGTTGTTTAGGTATTTTGGTATAAGTTTGATTTAAATAAAAACTATCAATCAATTTATGTCTTCCCATGGCAAAATAATCACGCATATTACTTTGATTTTCACATGCTACATCATCAAAAATAATCACAGAATTTGGTTTTGCATCTGAAACTTTTAAAACGTCATCATTTGTCTGATATTTATGAAGAGTGATACCTGGTACTCGTTGTAAAACCTTTTCTAAAAAGATGTACTTTGGTTGATGTAGAGTTTTAGAATATACATAAACATTTTTAAATGTCAAGCCATTTTCATGCAATAGAAGACCAATTAATAAATTAGTTTTTCCACAATTTGATGGTCCACAAATGATGCAACGTACAGTATTCGGCAATAATTCTCCATGACGTAATTTGTTTTTTGTCAAATCGTCACAGATTGTATTGACCTGTAACGATTGTCTTTGTTTAAAGAATTTCATGTTTGCTATGCAATACTGATGGACTCATAATGAAAAGATGAATTTATAACATAAATATTTATAACTACAAGTAGTCGAACCCAACTGGATACAGAAAACGTTGTGGGTTATAAATGGTAAGTAATGAACATGGAGGGAGCTTCAGCAAATTTTATTTTTTAAATTATTTTTTATAATTATGTTAGGTTAGGTTACATTTTTAAAATGTGGAATATTGGGCGATCTGTCCCACGTGAGCAAGGAGCGATAGCGACGATGCGAACTTAAAGTGGGACAGAATGCCCAATATTCCACTACTCAAGACGATCCTCTTGGAGATATGATAGCAGTTTGAACAGTGAAAGAAGCTTACAATCGGCAAATAATGTTGTTTGTATTACGGGAAAGGAGGTTAAATTACCGAAACAGTTCGGCCTTGCGAAACTATTAAGTGCAGAAAAGATACAAAATATAAAAAAAATTCAATACAAAAATGCATACAGAGCCCTTCTAGAGTTTGAAAATAAAGAAAATGCCAAGAAGTTGGTGGAGTGTCAAAAGTTCCTTAGTCTGGGCTATAGATGTCAATTTGTCGATGAAGTTAATCTGACATTGGAGTTGTCAAGCAAATAGACCTTGAAATTGATCTAGAAGAAATTCAACAAAGTTTAGAATGCGATTACGATATAATCTCTGTGAGAAGACTAAAACGGCTAAATATGACAAAAGAATGGGTGGACAGCGAAACTGTGCGACTGTGTTTTAAAAGTTCCACCTTACCTCCGTACGTAGCAATGTATGGTTGCAGGTTCAAGGTGGAACCCTTCAAGTTTCCGGTGACCCAATGTTCTGGATGCTGGCGTTTCGGACACCTTATAAAAACTTGCCCATCAAAAATAATACGCTGCCCGAAATGTGGGGAGAACCATAGTAACTGCGAGACTACCGATTTCAAATGTATTAATTGCAAAGGGCCACATATGGCATTAGATAAATCTTGCCCCATCTTCTATAAAGAGAAAACAGTAAGAAGTATTATGTGTGACAAGAACTACACGTACAGAAAAGCTCTCTCCACATATTTGGAGGAAAAAAAGATGCGCAACCAACAGCATTCTATGATCAAAAACGAACACAGTAGCACATGTAATATTATTATAAGAAACGAAAGGGAAACTTATAAGGATGTATTAGTGACCGATAAACAAACCTTAAGCATGGAGGATATGGGAGAACAAAGCATGGAAGAATCTATGAGCTCTGTAATTCTGGGTAAGCGACCTAAAAAACAAATTAATAAGAAAAAGAAAGAAAAGCCACATCTAAACCATAATCTTACAAGTGAGCGGGCTGGTAAACCATCAACCTCACAAGAAAATATTGAAAGTAAAGAAGAACCCGTTAAGAACAAAGTCGATTTCAAGAAGTTGATATATAAATTAAAAAAGTCTGGCAGTCTGACGGTAATTTTGAAGTGAAAGTAAAATTAATTTTTAGTTTTATTATTGAAGAATGTTTTCATTTTATTTGGTACATAGTCAAGGAGACAGATGTTTGTAACAAACTAATTTCTATTTTCCAAAATGGCTTGTTTACATAGAGACATTAATTTAAACTTATTGCAGTGGAATGCACAAAGCTTGTCACCTAAAATAGTAGAGGTTAGTTGTTTGTTATCTCAGGAGAAGGCACACATTGCACTAATAAGTGAAACCTGGTTAAAAGAGGAGGTATGTATTAACTTTAATCGATATAATATATATAGACGAGATAGAGGGGACTCATATGGTGGAATTGCTTTGCTCACACACTATTCATTGAGTGTTCAAGAGGTACATATTAATCTAAATAATCCAGGTATAGAATTACTGTGTGTAAAGTTAAATAACTGTCGTTACATCCAGCATATCATTCTTTTATACTGTCCTAGTTCTGTAAGTACTACTCAATCAGATTGGGATACAATATTTTCTATGTTCCCTAAGAATTGTTTGATTGCCGGTGATTTCAATGGCCACCATACCAATTGGTCGTACAAGAATAATACAAGAGGTAAACAAATTTTTGACTCGGCTCTTGAGTTTGGTTTTACTTCTCTCAATAATGGACAGCCCACTAGGCTTAAATTAGTTAATGGTGTATTACAACGCTCTTCACCTGATATTACATTTGCATCTGTAGATATAGCTATTAATTTCAACTGGTGTGTGATGAATGAAAATTTGGGTAGTGATCACTTGTTTATTAAAGTTAAAATTACCTATAATAATGTGTTTCATAGTACTAAAAAACGTAATTTCAAATTGGCTGACTGGAAACTCTATGGGGATCAGCTTGTAAACTGCTTTTCTTCACCTAATGTGATAGGTGATAATGTACAGGCCTTATATGACTATTTTACCTACCATATAAATAGGGCAGCGGATGTTAGTATTCCCATAATTAAAATATGTAATAACCCAAGCAGTAAATTCAAAGCAAAAGGTTATTGGAACCCGGATATCTCTAAATTAATAGGTGAACGGAGACTAGCACTGAGCAAGTTTAGGAGAAATTCAACACCTTCAAATCTCGCATTGCTTAAGGAAAGAACGCTGAAGGCTAGGCAGGCTATAAGAAACGCTAAAATAAATGATTACAGAAATTTCTGTGATAGTATTGATTATGGGGTATCTGCCTCTAATATGTGGCATCGCTTACGTTGGGTAAAAGGTTACAAAAGAACAAGGACTGATGTCCCACAGGAACTGTTGGGTGAGATGATGAGGGACCTTGCACCAGATTATACAATTCCAGTAATGCCAATGTTTTATTCCAGGAATGCTTATTTAGAATCTGAATTCACACTAGAGGAAATGTGTCAATGCCTAAAGAAAAAAGATACTGCTCCTGGTGATGATAAAATTACATACTCCATGATTTCAAATTTACCATCAGATGGTAAGTTATACTTACTCAAGATATATAACTCCATTTTAAAATCAGGTTTCCCCCCTCCCAATGGCGGGACATCAGAATCATACCCATTCCAAAGGCAGGTCCTGGTGTAAATAATAATAAATTAAGACCTATTTCTTTGATGGCCTGCACTTGTAAGATTTTCCATGCTATGATAGCCAAAAGACTTGAATGGTATGTGGAAAAGAATCACATTTTGTCACCTTATGCGACTGGTTTTCGGCGAGGGCAATCTAGTCTTGACTGCTTAACTCGTTTAGTGACCCAAATACAAATAGGCTTTACAAATAGCGACCCAACCCTGGCTTGTTTCCTGGACATTAAAAGCGCATATAATAACATTTTTATAGAAAAACTATTGTGCACCCTGGATAGTCTAGATATAGGTAGAAGTATATGTTATTATCTATGGAACTTTCTTAGTGAGCGCCATCTGAAAGTCACTAACGAATTTGCTGAATGTAGTGAGATAACCAGATATACAAGAAAAGGCTTAGCTCAAGGTGACCCCATCTCACCACTGCTCTTTCAAACAAATCATAAATGTGTGTATATGCCAATATGCAGATGATTTTGTTATATATACAACTTTCAAAAATATTCTAGAGGGTCAAAATAAAATTCAAAATGCATTGGAAATTTTTATTAATATTTTAGACTAATTAGGACTAGAATTATCTATTAGCAAATCAAAATACTGTGTGTTTAGTAGAGGATTTAGAAGACAACAGCGGGTGCAAATTTTTATAAATAGTTGTGAACTTGTTGCAGTTCAATCGTACAAATATTTGGGAGTTTGGCTAGACGAAACGCTGCGGTGGGGTAAACACATCAATGAAGTCATCGAAAAGTGTCAGAAACTCGTCAACAGTAGTTAGACTACTGTTAAAAAATATTTATAGAAAATTGTCAAACTTCTAAACAAACATTCTATAGCACAAGTTTATATTAGCTTAATATGACGTCCTAGGGTATCCTTCCGGGGGCTTACCCGGGGCTTTTAACCGTAGGCTGTTAGGCAGGATACGTGAGCTTTTATAGTCGGTAGGAAGCATAACATAAATAAATAAATTGATTATTGATTATATAATGGCGATTTAAGGGGAATCTCAATCCGGGAATATTCTAAAAATCGCAATTATTGTTCTCCATTCAGACGGGTATGCGAGGAGTCGGTAATGATCATCGATTAGTGAAAACTCAATTATTATTATGTTTACCTAAAGATAATGCCTGTTAGTTCAAATATTAGCATAATCCAAATAATTTAATTTTGTTAATACATTCATTCCTTTTGAAACTTTTATGGGTATCGTTCATCTTTTTGCATAGTATTCAAATCATTTAAATGGACAGAAACGAAACCTTTAGGCTTTTCCGAATCTGTTGAATCGTTCATAAATTTCTTTTTATTGGATTTCAATATTAGAGTAATTTCGGGTAACATGGCCTGGTCGGTCAATATGGCCTACTACGATTTCTCTGAACTGAATGAACACTTGCGACCGCTTGACTCGGCAAACCAACGCACCCCTTCCCCTCACTTCCTCAGTCAACTCGCGCGAGACGAAGTGTGCATGTGTGTCCCGTGCGGGCGCTCGATCGAAAATTATGTAAAGTGATCTTATTTATTGGTAAGTTTTACTCATTACATTTCTTGAAATTGTAGTTATTTTTACATTGGTACTACACAGGTTTGTAGATTAGCTATTCTTATGTAGTATTGTGATAGATTTTAAACATATTTCTTGCTCATTTTCAGGCTAGACTTTTACCTATTAAAAACGGTCCCGCGGCCAATATGGCTCACCAGATAAATGGCTAATATGGCACCAGGCCATATTATCCCCATAATTTTATATTGTTTCTGTTATGTTTTTCTTTTTTAGATAATGGCTCCGCGGAAACCACATTCGCAAACTAAATGACAAATTTGCTCCGCAAAGTAACACAAAATTTATTAGTTACTATTATATTTCTGGAGGGCAATATAGCTCACCTGATTTGTGGCTAATATGGCCCAGGCCATATTGCCCTTCCATTGTTAAAATTTGACAATTGTTGAAGGTTCAGATTTTGTTTTTTGTAAATTATTTCTTTATGTTGATTGTTTTGAAATTCTAATTATTTATTCTTTATTAGTTCTAAGACTGAATTGTAAAATAAAAACTGATCGATCTCAAAAAAGAATTGATTTATTCCCAAAAAGGCTTATGGCGTGCCATATTACCCGAACTTACTCTACTTATTTCTAGATATTAAACGAATGACTATTGAAAATTGTTTAATGTAATGGCTTGGTCAGATTTATTTCTATCGCTTTATAGCATTGTCTCACGGTTGCAAAGAAAAAACTATGGAAGGAGTCAGATTTAATACAATCCTACTTTATAAATGTAAAAGCTTTTAAATGGTTATGATGTGTATGAACTTAATACGCTTTAACGAATGGATCTGGCTGAAACTTGATACAGAGATTTTGGTGCTGAGGTTGTAGACTGCAATAGCATGATGTTACTTTTTATACCGGGATTCATTGTAAGCGAGTACGGGAACCAATTCCCACGTAGGCAAAGCCGTTATCATCATCTAGCGTCCTATAGACACAGAGAACAAACAATAAGCAAAGGTTGCCAAAGTTATCGACTTTACTGGTCAGAGTGATCAGAGTCCAACAAACATTAACTTTCAATGGCATATCCGAATCACTGGAAATATACACATGTCCATCTCCATGCATTAGAAAATACCAAGATCTCAAAACTGGTTTAATCTTTTTTGCCTTTATAATTGGTAGGTACTACTTTTCCGCTCTCGGTATAATAAGTAATTAAATATCGCGGTGCCAAGCAAATTTTGCCACCATAAAACTGACATATTATTCAATGTAATATTATTATAATGTGCAGCTAAATAGGAAATTTATTTTGGTATCATGTTTCCCTCGTAAATAAGAAGTGCAAGAGTAAGGGAGTGGTTGTGTGACAAGATAGCTGCGACACATCCGCTCTGATAGTTCCGCCGCCATCCCCGTGGAGCGGCCGTGCATTACTGAAATTCTTTTTATTTCACATTTTCGAAAATACGTACGGGCGTCTGAAACGCTGGGTACAAAACTTAAAAATACGTGAGACTTATCCGTAGATATAGAGAATATAATATTATTTTTGATCAACTATAAATACAAGGTGGTTTCTTAAACGAGATGATTGAATTACATAATTTTCTGTATTTACTATATTACAATATTTTAATAATATTGATACAGATTTAGAGGAAGAAACGGATACAAAGGACAAGAAGACAAAGGTTCACTTTGAAGACAATAGACAATAACTTTTTATTTATTTCAATAAGGTTTCAGAACTCGAGCGTTCACATTGAAACCACGTCTGAAACGTTCGTTTGCTTACAATTTGTGAATAAATCAGTGTGTTCGGAACAACAAGATAGTGCGTGTTGTTTTGGCAAATTTATTTTTATATTTTACAGACTTTGAATATGTACAAGCAATTATATACAAGGACTGCGATGCGGAGAAATTTTATGACGCATTTTAGTTTCGTAGTTTTCCTTTGTTAATTTTTATATTAGATTAGTTTAATTTATTCTGTAAATATTTAGTTTAATTTTATTTTATTAACGTATTAAATGATGCCTATTCTAGCAATTCTTGGGAATAATTTTCTTAGAAAATGTAAAGTAGTGCAGTTTTGCATAAAAAGATTAAATTTGTTGGACATATTTGATGCTGTTAAGATAAAACTGTGTTTTTTTAACATGAGGGAAAATCCATCATGGATGCCATGCCGGACTCCAACCGACTAAAAAACCTCACGTAACGCCCAACAGCCTACGGTTGAGAGCTCCGGGTAAGCCCTCGGAACGATGTCCCAGGACTATTAACAGACCTACGGTAATAATGGTAATATCCTGCGTCTTTGGGGGGTTTTTCGGGTGCGATCCCGCTTCTTAGGGGGGGCGTATAGTCTTCGGCGAAGACACGTCGGCGGCGCCCTGGTCGCCGACTTAGGAACTCGGGTGGGAAAGTTCTCTCCCGCTCCCGCCGCCTCTTTCACGAGCATGAACGTGCTCGCAGAAAGAGGCGCTCTTGGTGCAAACGGAATAGTATTCAACGGCAGACAGACGAAATGTTCGCTCGTTTGAGAATAAAAGTAGGAAAATAAAGGCGTGACCACAATTTACCTTTCCATGTTCCTCTGCAAGCATTATAATGGCAAATTATTAATGCGGCGACTAACAACTTATTAGGCGACTAACTACATGGTTCCAAAAAAAATAACTTGGCAGTGATAAAATATTTTAGCAACAATTATATTATAATAAGTTACAAAACGTAAGATTTATAAAAACTAAATAACGGCTGCCACTATAAGATAGCAAATATATTAAACAGGAAAAATGAAATAATATGGTAAGTATTAAATATAATGACTTGGCAGCTAATATTAACAGTGGGATATCAAACATTGTATTATTAGCAACAATTAGCTTCCATATAAAAATACACTTTCGGGTAGTGATTTGCAAGCAGCTATATAAATTAAAACGGGTCCAAATATTAAGTATTAAGATTTCAGAATTTTTATTTGTAGAATCGTAAAATATGGAAAAAGGCGACAAATGCGTTGGTTGCATAAAAGCAGAGCAGTGGCCGCGGCGTGGGAGGTGGAGCAAAAGCATAATTTTCATTTCATCGAATATTTGCGATAACAACATTTGCGCTATTGATCAAAAAGTATAATGCTCATTTCATGAATGTTCAGTTGGTATAACTGGTATTTAATTGGTATTAAATTGGTATGTAGAAGGCCAGGATTAGGTTAGGTAAGAACTGTGACCACAACAAGCAAGAGGCGAGCGAGCAAAGCAAACGTGCCGTGGTAGCGGCCGCCGAGTGCCAGACTAAAAACAAAATTTAAAAAAAGAACAATGAAACCACCATAAACATTAATAAATAGCTCAAACTTGTACATGAATGATTAAAACAGAAAAATATGATTGGAGTTCTTTTGCATTTTCTGAGAAAATTTACCATTGTGATGTACATTTATTTTTTCATCATCAGAAAGAAGAGATTTTCAGTAACAAAAAGCCCACCAATTTTTTAAAATATCTGATATTTTGACGGGTGATTTTTCAAATGAAAGTTTAAATGCTTTTGCGATATTAAGTCAATAAAAGGAGAAAAAATAAACATTTTGGATCAAAAAAATTACAGTGCATTAGGAACATAAAAAGAAAGGTTTTTTTTTTTTTTTTTTTTTTTGACGCGGGGTACGCATTTACGCGCCTTCATCCCAGCTTCGGGGGCAGCTGGGATGGTGTGTGGGACTCCCAGCCCGGTCCGGAATGGACCGTCCTACCCACTTAACCCCGCGGTGTTCCTCCTCACCCTTTAGCCGGGTCGAGGGTTATAAAAGGATTATTCACGTCGACCCGGCTAGGGGCGCCCCGTTAATTCGGGGCTCTCCTCGGGGGAGCCAGATGGGCGGCTCCCCAAAGCTCCCTAAGGAGCTGAAAATACCACGCCTGCACCGCTCTCGAGCGCCCCTCTGTAAAAGAGGAGACAGAGAGCGGCTGGCGCAGGCGTGCGCTAATGGGCACCCCCAGAACACGGAGAAGGTGCCCACCGCCATGTGACCGTTGGTGGGCGGGGTCCCCCGACCTTACGCCCACGGTCAAGAAACAATCGGGGGCGCGCAGTGACTCCTTACCGCGGCGCCCCCGAACTGCACGGCAGAGCGGGAGCATTATCTGTTACTCCCGCTCTCCCGCACAGTGCACCTCCCGCTTTGCCGCCATCACCTCGTCAATGAGCGAGGCGATAGCGGCCCAGCACCACTGTTGCCGCCGGTCGCGCCGCTAGCCACGGTCGGCAGCCCGAACTGCATGGCAGGGCGGGAGCATTTACCCAAACTCCCGCCCCCCACGCAGTGCCTCTCCCACTTTGCCGCCATCGTCTTGCCAGCAAAAGTGGCGAAGCGACGGCGACCCAGCATTGCTGCTGCCGGCCGTGAACAACGGCACGGCCGGCAGCAACACACACCACCAAGCAACCCTCAGGTGGGTTGCTCCCGCCTCGGCCGGAATTAGCCAGAGTAGCACAACTCCCCCACAGAGGAAGGGGAGTGGTCGCTACTCCGTTGCCCAGGATGCACCACGAGGAGGATCCGAACCGTTGGGGTCCTTAAGATGTTAGTAGGACCCCGCATCCCTGTGCACCCTGGATAGTCTAGATATAGGTAGAAGTATATGTTATTATCTATGGAACTTTCTTAGTGAGCGCCATCTGAAAGTCACTAACGAATTTGCTGAATGTAGTGAGATAACCAGATATACAAGAAAAGGCTTAGCTCAAGGTGACCCCATCTCACCACTGCTCTTTAATATAGCAAATCATAAATGTGTGTATATGCCAATATGCAGATGATTTTGTTATATATACAACTTTCAAAAATATTCTAGAGGGTCAAAATAAAATTCAAAATGCATTGGAAATTTTTATTAATATTTTAGATGAATTAGGACTAGAATTATCTATTAGCAAATCAAAATACTGTGTGTTTAGTAGAGGATTTAGAAGACAACAGCGGGTGCAAATTTTTATAAATAGTTGTGAACTTGTTGCAGTTCAATCTTACAAATATTTGGGAGTTTGGCTAGACGAAACGCTGCGGTGGGGTAAACACATCAATGAAGTCATCGAAAAGTGTCAGAAACTCGTCAACTTACTTAAAATTCTTACTGGCTCCTCATGGGGTGTTCATCAAATTCATCTACGTAGGCTATATATTGCACTTATTAGAAGTAGGTTAGACTATGGAAGCTTCTTATACGACAATAGCGCAAATTCAAATGTATACAAATTGGTTAAAGTGCAAAATCAAGCCCTGAGGGTTGTAGGGGGTTTCATTAGAAGTACTCCAATTCACGTGATGGAATGCGAGCTTTGTGTACCTCCACTGCATTTAAGGCGACGATGGTTAGCCGTTAAATATTGTTTAAAGGCGCGATCAATAACTGATAATATAACAACCAAGCTGCTGTTGGAACTTGGCACTCTTACACACACCAGGTATTGGACAAACAAGAAACTTCCCTTACTTGTTAGTGTCTTTGAAGAAGTCGGAGAGGAAAGTATAAAATCATCGTCAATTCTAGAAATGTTTGCTCTTGATATTTGGTTGACTAAGATTCCTGTTCAAAACATAATAAGAGACCATTTAGATTCAATTAAGGCTCCTAAAAAAACATACGACTATAATTTGGTAAAACCGGAAATACTTAAAGAACTATGGGAAAAATATGACGACTATTATACTATTTTCACTGATGGGTCTAAGAGTGTTAATGGAAGCGGCGCTGCTTACTATGATCCTTTGGAACAGGATAATGAGTTGAATAATTGTTTTAAAATAAGTAATCCCATGTCAATCATGTCCGTGGAGCTCCTTGCAGTTTCAGAAGCACTAACTTATATTCAAAGTACTGGTTATAGGAAAACTGTAATTTATGTAGACAGTAAATGCGCACTGCAACATTTGGCTCGTTGCGCCTCTGGTTGCAGAGGCACATCGATAGCCTATGCTGTATTGGCACAAATTCACACCTTAATGAACAATGGGTTTGATCTGAAGCTGCAATGGGTTCCCTCACATATAGGTATAAAGGGGAATCAGGAGGCTGACCGTTTGGCAAAGTTTGGAATTAGTGGGGGGAAAGAGATTAAGATGGAAAGTAATTACATAGAACTATTACCTAAATATAAAAATAAATGTCGAGTGCTATGGAAAGAATATTTCAACGAAAGATCGAAGGATAAAGGTATTTGGTACAAAACTATAGTGTCGGAGCCTCCTCATGTACCCTGGTTTTTACATACTAAATTAAGTAGGAAACTGAATGTGATCGCCCACAGACTGAGGTCTGGACATATTCCACTCAACAAGTTTGGGTTCTTAATGAAAAAAACTGAGTCACCAAACTGTGAGGTTTGTGGTACTGTGGAAGATGTTCTACACTTGCTGGTGGAGTGTGCTAGATATCGGTCTGACAGAGAGGAGCTATTTAAGGAACTAAACTTAAACTTGTATGATGTAGGAATCCTACAACAAATTTTGTGTACACCAAACTCTGAAGCTGCATGTAGTATATATAAATTCACTATGTTGAGATTTTAGGATTGCCATGTATAAATATGTGTAACATTATCTAAATAAGGTACAATGGGACTGGCATATACGGTTGTATAAAAGTCCCAAAAAAAAATAAAGAGGAAAAAAAAAAAAAGTGCGCGCTCAGTGTCTACTCTGTTTGTAGCACATAATTAGAAACAATCGTTTCAAGCACGTTATGACGCGGGTTTCATCACAACCTAAGTAGCAAGGGGTTTTGTGTTTCTACTCACTGATTGAACGTTTTGCGAACGTCCATGTTTATAGCTACAATTTCCTTATTACAGTTACCAGTCAACAATAGATTTACTGGGTTCTATGCAATGTACATTAAGTAGTGGATGCAAAATGTGAGCTCGTCGTGAATAATGTCGGATACAGTATATATTATGTAAGACTAGCCTTCCTTGTTTATTTGTTTATTAGTAGTAGTAAGCTGTCATGACTGCAGAGGCAAAGTATTCACAAACCCTGTACTATTCTATTTCGGTACTACATTAAAGGTAGTGGGCCTATCGTGGTCGTATTAAAATAGACAAGAGACGTGTCAACTACAAGCACTCATCCATTTCTAAACTGACCTTGGTACGTGCTCAACGCAGTAATTGTTTACAGAACACTGAGCAAGCCAAGCTTGTACCACGAGCGATCGGTATAGTTCACATCAACAACAAATTCACGTAGGCTTAAAATAAAGGATCTTGTTTTTCCTCTGTATTATCCCAATAAATAGGCCATTATCTTTTATTTTTCGTTGAATTCTCAGATCCCAGAAAAATTAGCCCTTGCCTATATTTTAGTTTGGCGCGTACGACAAAAATATCATGACGATTTATCCTGTAATAGTCGTGTTATCAAAATAAACGTTGGTACCTAATTGTTTTTGTTTTTTAGGTTATCAGCCTACAGCAAGCTTTGATTGAATCACTTTATTTAAGGAGACTCCCAAGTGTATAATCGGCCAGAGCACTCGGTTAAGATGATGAAGTTGGCTACGATCTCCTACACAGGTGGTTACCAACCACTAGTCTCGGTCACAAAATACAGGCAACAGTTTCACGCTTCAAAATGTGGCGGTAGCGCGCAACTGACACTGGTGACTGTGGTGGACTCTACGTTTAAGTTACCAATAATATTCTGCCCGCTGTCAACCTGCCCCGATGTTTTATTGAAGTTATGGGAAGAAATTTAAAATTGTATGGTGTATGTGCAAGTCTTCTCTCATCCAATGCCTCAAAAATGGTTCAATAATTATGTAACGTCTGACACAACTCAATGGCAACTCCTTTCCTGTCCTGCTTTATAATAAGAACTTATGAAATATATTCCACAAAATCTTAGAAGAAAAAATTGAGTGTCTTTATTATAAAGAACAACTTTTTTTGGGCGGTAGGTGTGGAAAAAGTTAAGAAGTCACTCTGCTTTTAAATATTTAAATAATTAAAAATTCTATATTTTCTGAACTTATTCTACCATTTTGTAGTGTAATACATAAAATAAGTCAGTACTTACATTTGTGAAAGTGTTAATGTGACCTGACACCAACCACACACACCACCTGCCAGCACAATTCACTTAAGTTCATAAGGTACACTGTTTTGGTCACTATGTCGCAACTAGCAGATATTGAAAGTGCACAGAACAGGCTTGAGGAATCATTTTCAAAGAAGATGGCTGAACTAGCAGCACTGCTACAGGCTGGTGGACCTGCTAAGGATACAGTTGCGAAGGTGGCAGAAGAGTTCCGGACTTTTAGGGAACTCATGTTTTTGTCCTTCCATCTAGACCTTTGAAAATGCTGTAAAGCGAAACCGGTCAGGTTTATAATAATAAATATTGTGGAATAGTACAAGTGTCGTTTTCAATATAAGTCATGATTTCCATGCTCAGCCTGCTAAGAAGGCAGATCGCCGAGTGTGCAAGGTCATTAGATGTAATGGAAACACGGCACAGGCGCAAGTCACTTATTTTCATGGGAGTGGCTGAAGCGGAGAATGAGAACTGCACCACTGCTATTCTTGATGTGGTTCAGAAGAAGTTGGCGCTGAATAGCATTGTTGCTGCTGATATCGCATACAGTCATAGGTTGGGAGATCCTGGCGATCATCCCCGTCCAGTCTTGGTGAGGTTTTCTGAACTTCATATAAGATCAAGCATATGGCGCTGTAAGACTAAACTCAAAGGCTCTTCAGTATCAGTCAAGGAAAATTTGACAAAAGCTCGGCAGGCAGTCTTCAGCAAAGCCAGGCAACATTTTGGTGTACGGGCATGCTGGACACAGGACGGTGTTATTGTTCTCAACATTGGGGGCAGCCGTCACAAGATAACATCCATAGATGAGCTTAGTTCTTTGACTGTTAAGCATCCCAAGGTGGTTGTTGAGCGGGGTGCCATTCCATCGAAGAGTGAAGCAGTTAGTGCAGATAACGCAAAGGCAAGATTGCGAAAGAACTGAAACTTTATGGTGGTGCTTCGTTTAGCGGTCCGGTTTGCATATTTTGTTATGTTTTAAAGTATTCAATTTCAATCAAGACTGTTATGGTCATGTAATATTTAACTGTCTATATCTATACTAACTGTTGTGTAACAGTCATATCACTCATCATATCACTAAATTACTTCTTTTACCCACAACTTAATAATTTATCTTGGTTTGTTTTGTTTACAAATTAGCCGCATTAGTTTGACTGATGTGACATTGACATTTGTGACGTATATCAAAATCTGACCGCAGCATCAAATTAGTGAACCGTTTCGTTCAAGTATTCTTTATTCGTGTAAAAACTTTTGCGTTCCGTTGCAGCGTTTTTTGTAAATAATATTGGTTTTCATTTTGTTCTAGAAATCTTTATAATACACTCGAGAGCAATGAATCCGGGTCACTTAAAGAATGTTAAAAATCTCGGAAACTAAAAATGATAGGTTAATGCAATAAATTGTATTTAATAGACAATGTAATACTCCTTAAATGAAAGTAAAAAAAATATGAGTCACCATACATTTTATTAACACAAAATTACATAAAGAAAAAACTGCAGATCTCTCCTAAAAACAAAAATAGGAAACATGAAATTTTTGAACTTTATTACGATTTTCTTGAATTTTAATACTTCGTATTGCCTCCTCGTGCTTCTATTACTGCGTTTACGCGGTTTGGCATGCTGTACACCAAGTTCCTTATACGATTTTGGGGAATATTCTCCCATTCCTCTGTGAGAGCAATTTTGAGCTCACGAAGCGTGATTGGGGGAGGGTTTCGTTGTTTTACGCATCTGCCTAGCTCGTCCCAAGCATGCTCGATCGGGTTGATATCCGGGCTGCGCGCTGGCCACTCCATACGAGTAATGTTCATCTCTTGAAGGTAGTCATTCACAATCCTACCTGTATGAGGTCGGGCATTGTCATGCATAAATATAGCATCCTCACCTAAATTGACCATAAATGGACCAACGTGATCATTGAGGATTTCTTCCACATTTCTTACGCTAGTTAAAGAGCCGTTTTCTATGATCACCAGCTCTGTGCGACTTTCAGAAGAAATTCCGGCCCACACAAGTACAGACCCACCACCGTAGGCTACTTTTTCTTCGATGCATGCTTGCTTGAATCTTTCCCCTGGTCTTCGATACACTCTGTGTCTTCCATCGTGCTTGTAGAGCATAAATTTTGATTCGTCGGAGAACATAACTTTTGACCAATCTTCAATACTCCAATTTACGTGGCTCTGGGCATACCTTAGTCTCGAAATACGATGCCCACGCTCCAGTTTAGGGCCGTTTGCAGGTCTAAGGGGTTTTAAGTTAGATTCAGCAAGCCGACGTCTTACTGTCCATGCACTTGGGTTACTTCCTCCGAGGCGTCGAAACTGATTGGTGAGTTCAGTTCCTGTGAGAAAGCGATTTCGAAGCATGGTGTTCACCAAGTATCGGTCTTCTCGTGCTGTGGTACACCTGGTTCTGCCCGTTCCTGGTCTGCGTAGGTTAGAACCAGTTTCTTCGTAACGTCGGAGAACTCTTTGTACTGTTGACAGCGACACACCGACAGTCCTGGCTGTATCGCGCTGACTCCGGCCGGTTTCCAGCATTGTAAGTATTCTGGTGCATTCTTCAGGCGTAAGCGACATAATTTCAGCTTGATTAATGAATATAGAGCACTATCAACATGGTTTATGTACCCACATAAATGACAGATTACAAACAAAAGCAACACCAAATGCTGTAATTTCGTAGTTCCATCTTCGAAAGTGGCCCTTTTTCAAATTTGATTTTTTTATGATATAACTTTACAATAACTAAGAAGTTTTAATACCTTCATTTAAGGAGTATTACATTGTCTATTAAATACAATTTATTGCATTAACCTAGCATTTTTAGTTTCCGAGATTTTTAGGATTCTTTAAGTGACCCGGATTCATTGCTCTCGAGTGTAGTATATGTTAAACTTAATTTCTCTGTTACAGTATTGTGAATGTTTGCTGGCGGGTGGTGCAGAGAGTGAGACTTATATCAACTGCGTGTAAATATTGTATTGGTACTTTTATCGTACGTATTGTTATTATATTTTTTTTTATTTATTAATTATTTATTCGGTATTTAAATACTTATTATATTTATATTATTTATTATTTTAAACTACATGACTGACTTATTTGCAGATAATGATTCTTTCCACTCTGCTTACGATACACCGTCTGAGAATGACAGCTTTTGCTCAATTACAGACAACCCGGGATTTATTTTAGTTAGAAACGACAGGATCGGGAAGGAGCGAGGTGGGGTTGCAATATACCTTCGTAGTGATCTACCTTTCAAAATAGTTGCCTCATCTCCTCCACAATACTCCGCTTCTGCGGAGTTCCTCTTCCTTGAGGTTTGGGTCAAAGGTATTAGAACTATTCTTGGCGTTGTTTATAGTCCCCCTTGTGTTGCTCCTAACAGAATTTCAGCTCCAAACATTTAAGCCTATCAATAACATTTTGGAAACGTCTCCCCATTTAAACTCGGAGGTTATCAAACATGGCGGGAGATGCTCATAAATTCGGAAAGGCCTTTTTGCTGTAATGCCTTTCATATTTCTTCCGAAGCACACTGCGGGTGCCGTTCAAATAAATTACGGCCATCAATAAAAATCTCAGCGAGAAGATCCTAAGACTTATTTAATTTATATTCCATCAAAATCGTATTCATCAAATATTGAAGCTTTTTATGTGATGTTCAAATTTTTAAATGTTAGATGGTATCTTTATTTATCTGCAATTTATGATTTTTATTTCTATCTGAACACTGAGACGTAATAATGTAACCATTATGACTGCTCATGAGTAGAAATACGTCGACCAACACGTAGCTACCTATGCAATAACTGTCGTAGTATCTGTTATGTAGACATATCATATAAAATTACATGATATGTCTACATAACAGTCCAATGTATTAGTTCTATGTAATAGTTAGTGTATTCGTTCTAAATGCTCTGTTAACTTTAGAAAGAGCCCTTTTTGGGTTGTTGGTCTCCTTCACTACACGTTATGCCAAAGATAGGAAAGTAAAATTGACATTTCTGAAAGGTGTATCTATATCAATGGAATTTAACTGAAAGATAAGTTCTTTACTCGAACGATGTAAACCATGCAAATCCTCACATATTAAAGACAGGGATCAAGGAAACTGGTTGTAATTGGTTAGTTGTTAAAGAAATGAAATCGGGTTACAATTACAGTTTCGTGAAACTGTAAATGTATCCCGATTTCATTTCTTTTATATATTTTTTTTATTTCCTTTTTGATTATGATATTTCCGATTTCATTGTAATAGTGTGATCCTCCATCCGTATTTCTTTGTCCATGGTACGCATCATCATATTCCATTTAGTTGCACAATATTTAGGTAGCCTTCGATTTATAATATTCGCCAAAGAAAATTAGAACATAGATCGTCTAACCCAATAAATATTTTATGAAATACGTGAAACAGTATTGAGTAAAATTTACTCCCTTTTCCATCTAAGTAGCGAACGTGTTGCTTCATTTTATCTTATGTTATGAGGGATGTTTAAATCCGTATTAATTAATTTTCAACAGGGGAAATACCTACCTTAGTTAATTCAACCCTAACGATAATTTCCCTATCATTGATAGTTGGTTATAAATGTTACTGAATTTCAATATCAAAATAATAATTATAATGTTGTTATTCAGTTGTCTAGCATACGTATGAAGCCAAAATATTCGTTCATAGTGCCCCGCACTGGCAATAGGATTATGCCCTATTATATAGGAGTTAGGTTCTACAGAGATGGTACCAAGTTTACCAGGACAATTATATTTGCACAATATGATTGAGATCCTATTGATGTACCGATGACCAATATGGAACCTGTGCATCTGGTGAAAACGTCAAGTTACAAAAAAATTGTTAGGTATGAAATATTATAGCCGCGCTTAACCTTGTAAGAATGAATAATTATACCTGGAGATTAGCATATGACAGCTAAATAATTAGGATGGATAAATTATATCAGTCTGTTACTAAAACAAGCAACAAAGGATGGGCTCAAGTAGGTCTTAAACTTCAAGAATAGTCCTTATTAGTGGTTTTGTGGAATAACAAAAAGCCAAATGAAACAATTCTGACTTTAGTGCAAAATATGTAGTACGAGTATAACAGAAAAATACTCTCTTTAAAGTCAGCATTATTTCAATTCGCTTTTTGACTCGACTTTTCGATTCGTCTATCAGAGAAATAACTGAGAGTCTCCATGTAATTATCACACGAAGTTTGGACATAAAAGAATAAATACTCAGAGTCTATGGATATTAAAAATTAGAATTGAACCCCAATAAAAGGTTCTCCCACTATCTCACGCTATAAGTAAGAAGCTTTCCCAGTATGGAACTTGTTTTATAAATACTCACTTTACAAATATGTTCTTGTACAGTGCTGTGGACCTTGCACTGGTATAAATATTTAACTGAGTCGTTAAGTGGAGTCAACATCTCACTGAAGCTTATTTATTCTCGGTAAATACAGCGTCTTAAGAATACGAGAAATGCTCTCTGAAAAGGCAGCTTGTCAACTGCAAGAACAAAAGTTAACATTTCAACTATTCTGGTATCTATTGTCTTGCTTGAGCTATCAGGCGGAGGCAACGAAACGCCACCCGTTTGGTACCAACTTTCTTTAGGAAAAACTTCAGAAAAGCATCCCATCTCGGTTTGTGAGTAGATTGCAAAATATTCTTGTCCCCGCCGTGTCATTTGCCTAACTTTCCAGTTTGAGTAAGCTTTAAACCTCAAAGACTGAGTATGCTTTTAAGTTTCTCTGATGGAAGATTTTTATGTTTGTTTGGAATTTTATTGTTTTTTTTTTTATTTTATTTTTATTTAAAACTTTTTGCACAAATACATGTACAAAGGCGGACTTAATGCCAATGGCATTCTCTACCAGTCAACCTTTGGGTGATGCAGAGATAAGATAAAGCAGGTGCTAAAAGTATAAAGACGAAAGGTTTGTATAAAATGGTACAAATAAATACAAGGAAGAAATATTAAGAATTTACTTACTAATTACATAAATATAATATACTACAAAGATTATATATGTATGTAGATACTTATATAAATGAATATAGATAAATATTTATATGTAAATACAATATAATAAATAGATATTATCATACATAATGTGAATAAATAAATACAAACATGAAAATCCTTACCAATAAAATAATATTCTGCTTAAGGGACCCTATATAGTTGACGTACTCGGTTTCTGAACGAGAGACGGTTCGTCAAAGTCCTGACTTCGAGAGGAAGGGCGTTCCAGAGAAGAATAGATCGCACTAGAAAAGAGGAATGGACAAGATTTGAAGTGTGAGTTGGACAGTGCAGTAGAAGATTATTAGAGGAGCGTAAATTTTTGTTATGATTAGAGCCAAGTAGATGAAGATGAGATTTTAAGTAAGTAGGGGCATCGGGAGATTTTAAGAGTGAAAAAAGTAAACAGACGGCTCGCAGACTGCGCCGCCGTCTAATAGGTAACCAACCCAACTCATCACGAAAAGCCGAAACGTGGTCATACTTCCTAAGATTGTAGACGAATCGAATGCAATTATTGAGAAGTCGGTCGAGTTTATTGAGCAGATCTGCATTCAGGTCGAGATAGCACACATCACCATAGTCGAAAATCGGAAAAATTAAAGTCTGCATAAGCATTGTCTTGGTTTTGACTGGTAGAAAATTTTTGAGTCGATAAAGAGCCCGAAGTGTTCCAGTCACCCTTTGGCTAACGTTAGTGACCTGAACCCGCCAACTCAAGGTTGAGTCAATGTGTAAGCCCAGATTTTTAACACTGACAGTTACTGGAATAACTTTTGAGTTAAAAGTTATCGATGGAAGAGTCACATCTTTCAACTTGTTGATCATATAGTTAGTGCCAATTATAATACTCTGGCATTTGTCAGGGTTAACGGCCAGCCCAAACTTATCACACCACCTACCTATCAGCCCCAAATCACACACAATCTATCGCCTCTGGGATGTTATCCACAGAGGCTTGGCTATATAATTGCAGGTCATCAGCATACAAGTGATACGCACACTGAAGATCGGTGGTTAAGAGGTTGATAAATATCGAAAAAAGAAGAGGAGATAGTATGCCGCCTTGAGGGACCCCAGAGTCAAGATTGCACCAACTCGAAGACATCTCATTGACACAAACTGACTGCTGGCGACCCTGAAGATATGAAGAAAACTAATCCAGCTCGTCAGAAGAGATCTTAATGTGGGCAAGGATGGATAAAAGTATGTCGTGGTTAATGCAATTAAACGCATTTGAGAAGTCAAGCAAGACCATCACTGTGGCCTTACCTTTCTCCATCCCAACCCCAATGTCACCCGTTACTTTAAGGAGTGCGGTCGTCGTGCTATGTCCTGGTCTGAATCCTGATTGTAAGGGGCTAAGTATTGAATTCCTGTGGACAAAGTTGGACATCTGTCTATGTACGCACGCTTCCAGCACTTTCGATAAAGAAGGAAGGATTGAAATTGAACGAAAATGGTTTGGTCTTCCAAACCATTTTCGTTCAATTTCAATCTTAGGAAGTATGACCACGTTTCGGCTTTTCGTGATGAGTTGGGTTGGTTACCTATTAGACGGCGGCGCAGTCTGCGAGCCGTCTGTTTACTTTTTTCACTCTTAAAATCTCCCGATGCCCCTACTTACTTAAAATCTCATCTTCATCTACTTGGCTCTAATCATAACAAAAATTTACGCTCCTCTAATAATCTTCTACTGCACTGTCCAACTCACACTTCAAATCTTGTCCATTCCTCTTTTCTAGTGCGATCTATTCTTCTCTGGAACGCCCTTCCTCTCGAAGTCAGGACTTTGACGAACCGTCTCTCGTTCAGAAACCGAGTACGTCAACTCTATAGGGTCCCTTAAGCAGAATATTATTTTATTGGTAAGGATTTTCATGTTTGTATTTATTTATTCACATTATGTATGATAATATCTATTTATTATATTGTATTTACATATAAATATTTATCTATATTCATTTATATAAGTATCTACATACATATATAATCTTTGTAGTATATTATATTTATGTAATTAGTAAGTCAATTCTTAATATTTCTTCCTTGTATTTATTTGTACCATTTTATACAAACCTTTCGTCTTTATACTTTTAGCACCTGCTTTATCTTATCTCTGCATCACCCAAAGGTTGACTGGTAGAGAATGCCATTGGCATTAAGTCCGCCTTTGTACATGTATTTGTGCAAAAAGTTTTAAATAAAAATAAAATAAAAAAAAACAATAAAATTCCAAACAAACATAAAAACTTCCATCAGAGAAACTTAAAAGCATACTCAGTCTTTGAGGTTTAAAGCTTACTCAAACTGGAAAGTTAGGCAAATGACACGGCGGGGACAAGAATATTTTGCAATCTACTCACAAACCGAGATGGGATGCTTTTCTGAAGTTTTTCCTAAAGAAAGTTGGTACCAAACGAGTGGCGTTTCGTTGCCTCCGCCTGATAGCTCAAGCAAGACAATAGATACCAGAATAGTTGAAATGTTAACTTTTGTTCTTGCAGTTGACAAGCTGCCTTTTCAGAGAGCATTTCTCGTATTCTTAAGACGCTGTATTTACCGAGAATAAATAAGCTTCAGTGAGATGTTGACTCCACTTAACGACTCAGTTAAATATTTATACCAGTGCAAGGTCCACAGCACTGTACAAGAACATTTTTGTAAAGTGAGTATTTATAAAACAAGTTCCATACTGGGAAAGCTTCTTACTTATAGCGTGAGATAGTGGGAGAACCTTTTATTGGGGTTCAATTCTATTTTTTAATATCCATAGACTCTGAGTATTTATTCTTTTATGTCCAAACTTCGTGTGATAATTACATGGAGACTCTCAGTTATTTCTCTGATAGACGAATCGAAAAGTCGAGTCAAAAAGCGAATTGAAATAATGCTGACTTTAAAGAGAGTATTTTTCTGTTATACTCGTACTACATATTTTGCACTAAAGTCAGAATTGTTTCATTTGGCTTTTTGTTATTCCACAAAACCACTAATAAGGACTATTCTTGAAGTTTAAGACCTACTTGAGCCCATCCTTTGTTGCTTGTTTTAGTAACAGACTGACATAATTTATCCATCCTAATTATTTAGCTGTCATATGCTAATCTCCAGGTATAATTATTCATTCTTACAAGGTTAAGCGCGGCTATAATATTTCATACCTAACAATTTTTTTGTAACTTGACGTTTTCACCAGATGCACAGGTTCCATATTGGTCATCGGTACATCAATAGGATCTCAATCATATTGTGCAAATATAATTGTCCTGGTAAACTTGGTACCATCTCTGTAGAACCTAACTCCTATATAATAGGGCATAATCCTATTGCCAGTGCGGGGCACTATGAACGAATATTTTGGCTTCATACGTATGCTAGACAACTGAATAACAACATTATAATTATTATTTTGATATTGAAATTCAGTAACATTTATAACCAACTATCAATGATAGGGAAATTATCGTTAGGGTTGAATTAACTAAGGTAGGTATTTCCCCTGTTGAAAATTAATTAATACGGATTTAAACATCCCTCATAACATAAGATAAAATGAAGCAACACGTTCGCTACTTAGATGGAAAAGGGAGTAAATTTTACTCAATACTGTTTCACGTATTTCATAAAATATTTATTGGGTTAGACGATCTATGTTCTAATTTTCTTTGGCGAATATTATAAATCGAAGGCTACCTAAATATTGTGCAACTAAATGGAATATGATGATGCGTACCATGGACAAAGAAATACGGATGGAGGATCACACTATTACAATGAAATCGGTTAATATCATAATCAAAAAGGAAATAAAAAAAATATATAAAAGAAATAAAATCGGGATACATTTACAGTTTCACGAAACTGTAATTGTAACCCGATTTCATTTCTTTAACAACTAACCAATTACAACCAGTTTCCTGGATCCCTGTCTTTAATATGTGAGGATTTGCATGGTTTACATCGTTCGAGTAAAGAACTTATCTTTCAGTTAAATTCCATTGATATAGATACACCTTTCAGAAATGTCAATTTTACTTTCCTATCTTTGGCATAACGTGTAGTGAAGGAGACCAACAACCCAAAAAGGGCTCTTTCTAAAGTTAACAGAGCATTTAGAACGAATACACTAACTATTACATAGAACTAATACATTGGACTGTTATGTAGACATATCATGTAATTTTATATGATATGTCTACATAACAGATACTACGACAGTTATTGCATAGGTAGCTACGTGTTGGTCGACGTATTTCTACTCATGAGCAGTCATAATGGTTACATTATTACGTCTCAGTGTTCAGATAGAAATAAAAATCATAAATTGCAGATAAATAAAGATACCATCTAACATTTAAAAATTTGAACATCACATAAAAAGCTTCAATATTTGATGAATACGATTTTGATGGAATATAAATTAAATAAGTCTTAGGATCTTCTCGCTGAGATTTTTATTGATGGCCGTAATTTATTTGAACGGCACCCGCAGTGTGCTTCGGAAGAAATATGAAAGGCATTACAGCAAAAAGGCCTTTCCGAATTTATGAGCATCTCCCGCCATGTTTGATAACCTCCGAGTTTAAATGGGGAGACGTTTCCAAAATGTTATTGATAGGCTTAAATGTTTGGAGCTGAAATTCTGTTAGGAGCGATACATTAAAAATCAATTCAGTAAAACTAACGCGATACATCAAATATATTGCGTCAGTTCTTACAAAGTCGAGAAAGCATACCGCTGCGAGAGTCTGGGGTTAAAACACCACATATATTTTTGTAATTAATTTGCCAGGTGTGTAGTAAACATTAGCTGTAGAGAACCCTATTCTACGTTTACGCTACTTTCCCGAGCACTTTTATGAAGATATTAAGCTTTCAAACATAAATGTCTCTCCAGTTTCTGCTATACATGATGAAAGGTTTACTACAACTGAGAACTAAAAGCTTTGTGTAGCAATCTTGGTTTTTCATTAGTCATAAAAGACTTTGCCTCGAATATTTAACTGGATAATTTAATTATACTCGTATCATGCGCTTATAAAAGAACAAGGTGTGAGTAACGAAAACCAAGATTGTTGCTTGCTTTGTTATGAAGATCTCTTCTAATTTACAGTTTGGTATATTCCACTGCGCTGTCTCCTTGTTTTTCGACAGTACCTTATAATGTATTTTTGCTAGTGGCAAGTAAAACAAACAAATCATTACTTTTGAATAAAAAAAACATTAGGTACACTGCAAATATATTTTTAAACCCTTTGGACCTTAAATTGTAACGTGCATCTTCGTGTATATGCAAAATATGTTTAACATCGGTATTTTCTTTTTAATAAATAAATAAATAAATATTCACGGACATTTCACACTTCCTTTCTTCTTTCTTCCTTCTCCTTCCTTTCTTCTTTCAAATTAACCTTTACGTGAGAGAGATAAATTGAAGTTTTGGGCATCAGCTAGTGTAGAATATGTTTAACATCGCCATTATTTCAAATTTACCTTTACGTGAGAGAGATAAATCGAGGTTTTTGGTATAGAAGCAATTTCAGTTCAGTTAACGCAAGCACTTTTGAAGTACCCAATTTAATTTTAAATGAATAATTATGCTATAGTTCCTCCTTCCCTCCGGACCCCTGCGAGGTGCAGACGTGTTGTGAATTACCGAGTTTCTAATTATTTAAAAAATATATTATAAAATAAGTAAAATAAAATCAGTGCAGTACCAGAACCTCATAACAACTACAAGCTTATTAGATTCTACAAGTCAACGTCATCGTGTCACCGCTCATTGTATACTACGGCCTGCGCACACAAACATAAAACTACAGCATTGTCAAGTAAGGCTTAATAATGTTGTTATGTGTATGAAAGGGATAATGCAACTTCCAACACTCAAAAATAAAGGACAAATATATTGCATTACTTCAATTGTAAGTGATAATAACACGGGTCAACTTAGAGTGGTGGCTACAAAAAGTGTATGAAATCGTCGATCGGTGACCAGAGAATTGACCCCCGCGTCTCATATTACTTTTTTACTCCTTTGGCAATCTGCTGGCCTAGTACTTTTCGGCGCATTATCGAGTGCTTCGTGCTGCACCGTCACACATAATTATATTCACGCCCTGCTGACATTGGGGTAGCCAGAGACCACAAATATCTGATTTGGACACATTGTCTTCCTTCTTATAAAGATCAATAAGAAAACAAACATGCCGTTGCGCCACTCACCGAAACAGCAACCCCTTACCCCCACTACTGAAGCCTTGTCACTAGTGGCTCAACAAACTTACGATTCAGATACTCAATCCGAACGGTGTGGTAAATTTAATACCAACGTACGCTCGAAAAGAAGGCGAGACCAGGAGGACGACATAAAAGACCTGAGAACTGAAATGAGGGGGCTCTTTACAAAGTTATCGTCTTCAGTGGAACAACAATTCGAGACCATCAAACAACAAAATATTGAACTGCAAAAAAGTGTCCAATTTATGGCTGAGAAATACGACGAAGTACTTAACAAAATTCAACAATTAGAAAAGGAAAAATTAGAAGACGGGCACAAGATTCAAATTTTGGAAGATAAAGTGGAGTACTTGGAACGCAAAATAAAGAGTACGGGTCTGGAACTTCGTAATGTCACAAGGATCTCGGAAAACGACAAAAAACCGGAATCGAAACAGGAGATGTGTATTTTGGTAAAAAAGGTGGCAAAGTCTGCAAGATGAACAAATTAAAGATGTATACAGAAACAACTCGAACCGAGACCATATCAAGCCACTTTTAGTGGAATTTAACAGTGTTATAATAAAAGAAAACATTTTGCAATCTGTCAAATCCTTCAATAACAACAAACCGAAGGAGGAAAAATTAAATACGAAACATCTCGGTATCGCTGGAGCACTGAGACCAGTTTTCGTATCAGAAACACTGACTCCCAAGACGCAGAAATTGTTCTTCATGGCCAGAGAATTTTCCAGGGAGAATGGGTATACCTTTTGTTGGGTTTCTAAAGGATCGGTATATCTCCGTAAATCTGAAGGGCAACCTCAAATCCGTATAAATTCTGAAGCGGAATTACACAAAATAAAAAACATTATGTGACTAGATTTTACTTACCTTAATTATTGCATGTTACTTAAATTAATTCTTTTTAGATGTATATGTTTTTTATATTTTAAAGTTTTATTTAGTGTCTTGATTTATAACAAATATTCTAAGATAAGTAACACATCACTCCACTTCTTCAAACTACACAATACAACCAAATATATTCAATTGCTTGCCAAACTACCAAACACTACTACACGTACGCCTACTAACACGACTTCGAACTCGTTGCAAAAACACCTCATACTATACTTAAGCATACAACCTTATATCAGTATACTCACGCCTGTAGAACTCAGAGTGGGTAGTCAGGAAAGCGTAGTGTACCTTTCCTTTGCCATAGACTCAAATGCTAATAACGTATTTATGCGCCAAAGAACTATGAACACCTATAATTTTTATGTCTACATTCAATCCCCTGTGTGAAACTATGAGAGCTATCGATGACTTACAGGTATCCAGTTCATACTATTGTGACCCTGAGGAATGCCATTCTTTTCTGGATGGCACAGTGGACAGTCTAAACATAATGACCCAAAATATTTGTAGTATATCAGCCAATATACCAGGCCTACTTACCTTATTATCTAGAATCAACCAGACGCAGGATCTGATAGTGCTTACCGAATGTTGGCTCTCCACAAACCCTTATATCCCACCATTGGAGGGTTACAGTAGCTATCATAGTACAAACTGGATCAACCAAAATGACGGAGTGGTGATCTATGTTCGTAACACTATCTCTAATCTTAGAGTTTTTGAACCGGCATTCCAGGATGCCAGCTGTGTTGCTGTAACGATAGATGAAAATACGTGCATTTTGGGCATTTATCGACCACCTTGTTTTTCAGACCCAACCAATTTTCTCGCGTCCTTAGATACCTTTCTGGAAAATAACACATACACAAATATTGTACTGATAGGTGACATGAACATAAACATTGTAGAGGGCGCTGGGGATGCGAAGGCTAATGATTACTTGTGTCTAACTGCTGGTCACGGTCTTTTCCCGGCTCACAACAAGGTTACCCGTTTCACGACATGCCTGGATCATGTAATGCTAAAAACCAAACACAAAAGCACAGTATTAATACTCGAATCTACTTTGACTGATCATAGAGGAGTTATACTGTCACTAGCAAAGCGTCTCCATAAAAATTCACCCAACAAAACTTACACAAAAATCGACCCTCTCCTTCTCAAACAACATATAACCTCTATGGATTACTCGGAATTGTATCATACCTCTGACGTAAATAACGCTTGTGCATATTTTACGAACTCACTAGCATCGGCTGTTCGTATTAGCTCTACTACCCGTGTACTGCCATCCCGTCTGCGAATCCATAAGCCTTGGATTACCCCTGGGCTACTGAGGTGTATGAGAAATAGAGACCGTATGTACAAAAAGCTTAAAAGGTCCCCAAATGATGAGATACTCCGACTGACATTTAAAAGATATCGTAACTATTGCAACAACTTGCTTAAGAACATCAAAAGGCAATATGAAAAAGAACTGATAACAAATAGTAGTTATAATACAAAAAATCTTTGGAAGGCAATTAAACGTATAACAAACACATCTAAGGAGACTACTACGGCTAAAGAATTATTGTTGAATAATAATAGCCCTGACATCAGTATCAACAACATAAACAAATATTTTGTTAACGTTGGCAAAAATCTAGCCGAAAACGTTGTAGCCCAAGCTAATATTGTAAATAGTCACCAATCCAATACCAATCCTTCAACAGGTAAGTCGTTTGTTTTTCTCGAAACCGATGAAGCTGAAGTGGAGCAACTGATTATGTCATTACGATCTGACTGTGCTATTGGTATTGATGGAATTCCTTCGTATGTTATAAAACAATTTAGATATATACTCATTCCACCTCTCACATACATATTAAATTTAAGTATTAACTCCGGAGTTTTTCCAAATCTCTTCAAAAAGGCTCTTGTCCATCCCATACACAAAAAAGGAGACAAACATAATGTACAAAATTACAGACCTATATCTGTGCTACCTGCTCTCTCAAAAATATTAGAACGCATTATGAATAAGAGACTCAAAGATTTTCTTGAAGCGAATCACCTTCTATCTGAGAGACAGTATGGTTTTCGTAATTCTAGATCAACAGATGACGCTGTTCTGGAGCTTACAAATAGTATAGTTGAAGCACTGGATAAAAAGGAAAAGTGTCTAGCCATCTTCCTCGACTTAACTAAGGCATTCGACACCGTCTCTGTCCCAGGGCTCTGCAACAAGCTAGAAAAACTAGGCGTCCGGGGAAATCAACTAAACCTGTTTCAGAGTTACCTGACAAATCGAACCCAGTGCACTAAAGTGGGTGAACACTTAAGCCAGGAGCTACCTGTGCTCTACGGTGTTCCACAGGGTAGCATTCTTGGGCCTACGCTGTTCCTGGTGTACGTAAATGACATGTGCAAGCTTGACCTAGAACATGGTGAAATTATTGCCTTTGCTGACGATACGGCGTTAATTTTTAAATCCCAAACCTGGGATGAAGTGTATCAGGTGGCACAACTAGGTTTCAATAAAATAACACAATGGCTAACCACAAACGGACTTACCTTGAACATTGAAAAAACTGCAACAATGGCTTACAAAATAAGAAACTCAGCGGAAGATCCAACACAAGGCTTAAGCATTTTTGTACACAACCAGGAAGACTGCAGTGGTGATTGCAGTTGCCCAGCTATAGCAAAGACATCTACCACTCGCTATCTAGGTGTCATACTAGATGACAACCTTTCGTTCCACCCTCATATCGAAAAGTTGTGTGGCAGAATACGTAAATTAATTTATGTATTCAAACATTTGAGACATGCTGCCGATGCTAATACTATAAAAATGGTATACTACGCGCTATGCCAATCCATACTGTGTTATTGCATAACCTCTTGGGGAGGGGCAGCAAAGAACTGCTTTATTGATCTTGAGCGAGCACAAAGAGCAGTCCTTAAAGTCTGCACACGTAAACCCTATCGCTTTCCTACGAAAACCCTGTATGAGTACTGTGAGGTACTTACGGTTCGCCAAATCTTTATTCTTCAAATAACATTAAGGCAACACACCAACCATACAGCAGAACACTCCTTAACAACACAACACACACAGACACGCAGCATCCGTAGACACAAAATTCCCGTAACTAAAACTTACAGAACCGCTTTTGCTCAAAGGTTCTACCCCTTTCTTGGACGCTATTTATACAATAAGCTTAGCAAAAATCCTATAGTTTATAGTAAAACTAAGCACGAGTGTAAGAAAATACTTACCAACTATCTAGAAAACCTCTCTTATGAGGAAACTGAAGCACTCCTGCATCCTCCAGTATGAAACACACATAATATTTATATCGACAAGGCACCCTCATACACAGATACACAAACACGCGTAAACTCACGAATTTCACATACACATACACGCACCCACAAACCCGCACGCACACATACTCACTCACACGCAAACTACACTTAACACGTATCAAATAATTTTGTTGTACTTGAATAAGGTTCTAAACTGTAACATTGCACTGCGCAGGGCAGATTGTCAATTTGTATTGACTGTATAATAAAACTGTGTAGATGGAGGGCAGCTGATGCTTATACCACAGGTTTTCCTTTTTTAAGCATCAGCAGTAATTCATATAACGATATTTTAAGATGTAACAGTTATGTAGCCCATACTATTTGTAATTTACTTGAATACATAAACGATTACGATTACGAGTTAGTTAGAATCAAAAGCGCGGTGGCCCTGAAGTACAGTGTTCTATAAACGATCACTTCAGTAAGAAACATCTACTATGACCAGTCCTTGACCACCACGTGACTACTTTGTAACTTTTATTTGGGTGCGTTTCCGTGCTTGAAACGTTAGGCCATTGGTTGGTAGTAAAATGACAGTCGTTAAGCCAAGTTGAAGGTCAACAGCAGGCGGTCACAATACGGCTTACTAACGTTGTGCCCGTGGGGCAAAGCCTTACTCCTTCAGGGATAAAGACATGACCATTTGTATGTATGCACGTAGTTAGAAATTATTAGCTCCAAACATTCGGCAAAGCGTGTGTGTGTTGTCGTAGCAGATCCTGCTTATATAGTAAATCGGCTTAAAATCGTCGAATTTGATTGTTAGCGTTGAATGAGATTAAAGTGAAATGAGACGACATTAAAGTCAATGATATTTTGTAGTGAGAATTAATCCCGAACGCGTATGGTTGTATATCGATAGTTTGTTCATATACTTACTTAGCAAGTGATATAACCCAAATAATACATTTTACAATAAGCGTTTAAAAGCGTTTTGGTTATGAAAATTATATTATGAGGGCCACCCACGATGTTTTTTTACTGTACCTACTATATAACCAAGGCGTTTCGTTTAACTTTTGCCGAAAGATAGATATTGGCGGTAAATGTAAAATTTACATTACAACATAATGGGCATTCATGTAATATTATTGAACGCGACGTGTAGCGCGACATAGCTTAGCTCTTAAATTAATGTTGTTATACAAAGAACTTGCATTTTATACCCGCTTATATCGTCACAATAGAATTCATTGATTAATTGAAATTCTTAAGCAACAATACTTCTACCCTCTTCACGTATATTACTGTGAGGAGGACAACATATTACATTTAGCAAATTAACTCCATAATAAATGCAAAGGTGACGTGGGGAACGTCCTGCCTACCCCAACATAATCACTAAAAGCACTTAGTATGCCCACAAAAGTTACCAAACCGTGCCAATACCGTGCAATTCATTTCACGTATAGTCCAAAGAAATGTCAAACGCTTTGAAAACGAGTCTTCAAATGCTGTAAGAGGGTAGATCGAACCCCTTGACAGTTCTAACCAGTAATCCGTTAAAGGCGAAGGGTCACTTTCCAATTATGTAATTGTCTTCTTGAATATACATACATAGGTTATTTATGTCGAACTAAATATCGCTGGGTTTTAATACAGAATTTAGCAGTCATAATAATATTTAGGGTTGGATGAATTGAAGTTGATCTGTGAATAGATTACCTGTCATAGGATTGTAAAGGTCGTAAAGGAGAACCTACACGACCTCTTTACCCTCACTAAGGTTAGGTTTGCTAATTTTCAGATGATTTTGCCTTGAAGCTCAAGCCTTCTCCAAAACAATAACAAATTACTTTCTAGACGCGCTTGATGCTATGCAGAGACGTGCAATCCAAATTATTGCTTTTACTGAAGTGACGGGAGGCCTCAAACCGTTAGCACAGCGAAGAACCATAGCGTCCTTGGCTGCCTACTACCGAATATTTCACGGCAAATGCTCTAAAGTGCTCTTAAACCTAATTCCACCCTCTCCTAGTTACGATTTCGAAGAACGCGTGCCGGGCAGAGACCCCATTCGCTGAGGCTACGCACACATAGACAACTCATTCACAGACAGCTACACACACAACGCATACACAGTGGAGAGGAACTTCGCCAAAACTAAACGTTTCAAAAGATCGTTCGTCTGTCGAACTTGACCAGCCTGCACGCGAGTTTACCTCATTTTACAATCTCGGATTCTTCAAGCGGAGCGTGAAGAGGCACATCGCAGGGCCGCCAACTTCAGGACCACTGTCAGATGTCTTACGGATTGTGAGAATGGCCCGCAATCGTTAGATGCGCCACGGCTTTCCATCAGGCTGGCGCCGTCAACTTGTCGAGCTTAATATAAAAACAAACAGAATAAACTTTATAGAACCAACTTCAATTTAGAAAACTAGAAACAGAAAATTACCTTCGTCCTTGACTCGACTTATTATCTATTGATTATATCTCGAACGACTTCCACCCTTATGGTCAAAGCTAATGGTTTATTATTTTCACTTACAAGGTTGTTTCAAATTACATTTAGAAGGTTTGGGTCATTAAGATACATCAGATTAGAAAACCTTAATAAGACTAAGCAGAAGTTTTACGTTCATGTAACTGAAAACAATACTTAAATAACTATAAGAAAGTAACTATATCGCAAGCATAGTTTTCAAATGCTTTTAAAAGACGGTTGGAGCTTTAAGCCCGGTCTATACTAACGATAACTTCTCGTGCAAGTAAATTAGTTTGATTGGAGGAGTTAAAGCAATACTCTTATCATGAAATTAGTCTTTATTAGTTAAAAGATGTAAGAAATCAATCTATAACACAGGAATTTTTAAATTTATCACCACATAAAACCAAGATCATTTCAGGTCTTGCTTCGAAACCTAGAAACCACTGATGGGGTACACGTTTAGTACAAGGCCTCACGACTATCCTAAACATAATTTACACAACGTTTCAAGGATGGTTTAAATTGGAACTCAAAACCACAAGAAACTAAGCATGTCAAGTTACTACTGACCGTGTATATAAGTCGCACAAGTTTTATCATTAGCACTTCCGTAAAACCCACAGAGGTTTACTCCGTCGACATAACTTTCCACTCGACATTACAGTTGAAATATCGATGAGGGTCTCCTAAAATATTGAAAACGTTAAAAGCAAAGAATGGTTCTTGCTATACTTGTTAGAAAGTAGAGTTACACCTTGATTTATCGGTCTTGAATCCCCCATCCGACGGCCGACCAACTTTGCTAATTAAGAGAAAGATTAATTTCCCTTTTTCCTTAAGCAATTTCCTTTTAAAGTTATAACATTTGAATTTTTTTTCTGGTGGAAAAAATATATTTACCTGTTTAACCAATGTTATTTTATTCAAGTAAATACTGCGTTAATGATTTTCATTCCGCACTTGTGACTTTAATGTTCTGGAATAGATTTTTTTTGAAAAGCGTACCTACTTATACGCTTATTAATACAAGGAAAAAATTCCTAATGAAATCGAATTGACGTTTCGATGCCTCCAAGAAAGAAACACTCCTCTAACTTCAAATTCATAGGTTTACACGAGAAGCATGTGAACAAAAAAACTCGATAAAATCTTTATTAATGCAGATATATTCATGATTTTTTGTATGTTACTAACTGATTTACTCTTGCTTCAAACCCCATTTATAGTATATTGTAAATCCTTTTAATTTTAAAGTTAGCCCCAGTTAGCGGATTGTAACAGGAAAAAATCTAGTTCAAGATTAGGATACATTCCACTAACTCATAGTTGGAGGAATATATGAGGGAATATTAGATAATACAGAATAATAAATAAAATCCTTGAAAGAATAAAATACACATATTAGTTACGTCTAAAATCGAATTTGTAACTTATTTACAGTTTTTTAACCAATATTTTCTGCCAATAAAACCAATTTATATCAATTTATGTTAGTTGGAGTTTTGTAGTTGGGATAACAAGAAAATGTTACGCCGTGTAACAAACTGCTAATAATCATGTAGTGGATTGTAACTCATAAAGTGTACGGACTTAACGTTTTGTATTAGTAGATAACAACGAAAACCTTAGAATTTTATATAATACTTTTAATTTTTATTTTATAGATGTATGTACATAAATGGAAACAAAGTTTACTGTAAACATATTTATTTATTTTAATTATTAAAAATTTCTTAATATGTGTGAGTGACGGAAGGCATTCTCCCTAGGGTGGTGTCGACTTTGTGATGAAAAAGGACCTCGTTAGCATCGTTGTGGAGATCAGCAGTGTTTCGCCTTAGTATACTAAGTCTTACCAACAGGTACTTCCTGAAGGGGATCCAGGTGTATGCCCCAACCGTAAAGCCAAGACTCACTACAATGTTGTGATGGGGGGCTTTAATGCCATAGTGGGAGTACTAAACGCGACAAAATGAAAATCAGCCTCTTTGCAGTGGGGCAACAAATTAATTTTCGACTGTATGACTTAAAATCTTCTTCATACTGTCTTTAACTATAACCCTAATCTACGTAATAATCCAAATCTGTCACTAGTACTTCTATGTTTTAGTTATAATAAGAAAATTAGGTAAATATTGAACTATACATTAACTTTAAAAAACGCTACAAATCAAAATTATCTCACGTTAATTATCTGACAGGTGTCAAGCCGTACAAAACGGTGCGTAACATGCTGAGTTCGTTCAAATATTAATGCTTTAAGCGGCTTGACTCTCTTCACCACTACTAGATACAACTTGATACTTAGTTGAAGACGCTAAGAGAGCTATGCGGATTAGATTCCTTTTTTAACATTATAAGTAAAGTATAGTAGTTCTATTAACACCTATTCACAATTTTTATGTTTTTGTATTTAAGCTATTTTGGCAGTTAGCTCTATTCTCCACCATAAAAACAACATTTTTCTATGCATGTGGCATATTTAGTTCATTTTGAGTAAAATTGTGGCTTGACTCTCTTCACCACCAAAGCGACGATAAACAAACGAGCGCGCGCGGGCGGCGTGAACCCCTCGCGCGTCTTCCCAACAACCGTAGTTGGTGGAATATACCTCGCGGGCCGGCGCCGCCCGTGCGCTCAGCATACGCTCCGCTATATTGAGGTAGTGGCATGATTGCTGGAAGTACATATACTTAGAGTTTTGTAAATCTTAAAACTTTTTTGTTTCTCATGATATTTTTATAAAAATTGGGGGGCTTAATCCTTAGATAATATTAAAGCAAATTAGGTAAAAAACGAAAATTTCAAAATTTTGAGTTAGAGGAGTGTTCCTTGGAGGCATCGGTTTGGTATGATACAATCCAGTCATTACTAACTGTTTAGTGATCAAGAATAGGCTATTAACTATAACGTTTCCGTTTCTCGGATTTTTTTTGCATCTTTATTCTGAGAGTATGTATAGGTATTTTTTATTTTTTTCTACTTCATGCCGCTCTGTTTCAGAAATAACGAGCCACTACTTTGTTAAAATTCTATTAACATTGGGTCTATTAAATACTATGATCCCCATCTTTGCTAATATTTCAAACAAGTGCATATAAAGAACAGTCTGAGAACGTTTAAGACCTAGGTCAACTTACCTCAATTGAAAAGAAGCCTGATTATATAATTTTACAATATGATAGTAGTTTATTCTAACACTTACTACGATATAATATAAAAAATCGGTTACACTCGTAACTCGCTCCACAGACCTGGACCCCAATTAGAAAAAAACATTACGTATGTGAATTTTTAGGATTTAAAATTATAAATAACAAACCTTTTAAAGCAAAAAAGTGATAAATATAAAGGTTAACTACGGAAAATAAGTTGTAAGTAATATTAAAAGCATACACAAGACGACGACGAAATGAAAAGCGATTAATGTCAGAAGCCATAGAAAAAAGTATTTCAGTACAAAATTGTTAAAAAGTAAGTCAAAATAGCTGCGAATTTACGGTTACTAGTGAAAAGTGATCCTTTAACTTCATGAAAACGAACAAGAACTGTAAAAACTTATGAAAAATATTCTGTTAAAATTCCAATTTTTCAAACTTACAATTTGTTAATTTGAGAGTAGGGTAGGTACCATAGCCATACCAAGTGAAAAATTAATTAAATTTTGTATTTATTTGCATTTAACTTTGTTATCAGACTATCATTCATTGCAAAATTGATATAAATTGAATAAACATTTTAAATAGATTGTGTATTGAACTGCTTAATTGGTTTTCAAATACAATTGAATCTACATAAGTACTTAATACTTATACAAATAAAGAATTTTGTTCATATATTCCCTTTGTTTGAGTAGGTAAATATTGTAAAGTATTATAAATTACTTGTCCATTACTCTAAGTGACACTACATTCTTCACTGATATAAATTATTTTCAAAGGGCAATATAAATAAAAATGATGACCCGCAGTGCTGTAACCCGTGACTTGCAACAAAAGTTCAATCTCACCATTAAGGAACTTGAAATTTGCAAAAATCTCAATAAGCAGTTGTTGGAAGAACGGGACGACAGTGAAAAAGAAATATTAAATGTCATTGAGAAAAATACCCAACTCAAACAAGAGTTGGCTGAGCTACATTCACAGGTAATGGAGCTCACACTACAGCGGAATCATCTTCAGGAAACGGTGGTAGGTCTGGAAGAGTGCAGCAACACCCATGAGAGAGCCTTAAAGCGTATCAGCATTCTGGAATGTGAGCTAAGTGATGTTCATAACTCCATCACTCACAGGGAGACTCTCAAATCAGCTGATCAGGTTGCCCTCTCCCACAGTCTGTATGATGAGCTGATGAGTGTAAAGTCAGATCGTATTAATCTTGACCAGCCCATGACCTCAGATATTATAGATCTCTCGACACCCGATACTTCTAATAATATTACTTTAGCATCTAACAACACCATTAGATTAGTTAGTACTAGCAGGAATAAATTAAAAAAATATATAAAGCTCAATAAATTTATTGTTAAATCACAGAAACAAATCAAAAAGTTTAAAATAGGTGCGAATAAATATCTTAGGACTTGTAAATCAAATTATCAGCTACAACAAGTAGTAGAAACTAGTAGAAAACAATTAACCATTCAAACAGAGCAGTATGAGACTGATATACTTCAATTGCAGTCAGAAATCATACATTTAAATAAGTCTTTAGAGTCAATAACATTAAAGTACAAAATATCACAAAAAGAAATTGGAGAGTATATTGAGGCACTAAATAGCTTGGTTGAGTCTTGTCACAGCAATGAACAAAGGTTCCATTCACTTGAGAAATTATATAATCAATCACCAGCCTGTGAAGAATCTCTGCCACATTCTTCCTTGCCCATAACATCCCAGACTGAGTCAACGCTTCCAGGGGTTCACTTAGCGGGCAGTATGGATGAACATGCTGAACATGCTATACAATTAAACTTAACTTCCTCTGCTGACCCTGTAACAAAGGTTTCAGAAATTGTAAATACTGGAAAGATAGTTGTATATTGTGATGAAATCGGCCAGAACTTAGGTTACCACTTAGTTCAACATATGAGTAGTTCAGTCATAATTAATTCATTTCCTGGGGCCACCTACTCTCAAATAGTTAGTAAAGTATTGACTAGTACACACTGCCCACAATCAACAATAGTTATATTTATTGGCAGGAGAGACTATGTAAATATAAACACTATTAATAATTTCCATGAAAAGTTGTCAAAATTGTCAGTCAAACAGGTAATAATGTCTACATTACCATATAGTAAATCTTTCTCACGTAATGAGAACAATACTCGATACAAAATAAACAGAAAATTATACAAGTTGACTAATAATAGTAGAAATTTTGAATTATTCGACTGTAATCTTGTATTACGTGAATCTTTTTTGACTATAAATAGATACTTACTATCTAAGTTCTTAAGACGACAGGTAGCGATATTGCTATCAAATTTTTTATTGAATCAAGCCAAACTTTTGGCTTCTAATAAAACTGCTCATATTGAGTATAATTTTAATAATAGTGTTGACATATTATGTTGGGAAGGCGTCCCAAACAAGTCAAAAAACTAGGTTATAAGACAACAGATAAAAAATCTGGCCATGGCTACAGGTCTTTTGAGACCATTGAGCCTACCACAAATAATTTTTTAAAAAGTAATAATTCTGAGTGCTGTAATAACAATATATCTAGTAGTTCAAACATAGCACACAATAGTATTGAAGTCTTATCCAACAAGCAGACAAATATCCAGAATAGTAAGACAACAAAATGTTTCTCTGGCAAGCTAACACCTTGTTATACTAAAAATAAAGAAATTATAAAATGTATTAACCTGGTCCATCAAAACATTCAAGGTTTGGATGGGAAGGAGCTGGAATTGGAATTGTTTATGAATTCCAGCAGTATTGACATTGTATGTTTAAATGAGCACTGGCTAAGAAGCCATGAATTCACTTACAGCTTTAATAATCATAAGGTTGCAAGCTCGTTCAACAGGAAAAATTATATACGAGGAGGCTCGTCAATATTGGTTAGTAAATTATTAAAATTTAAGGATAGATGTGATGTTGTTAGTCTATCCGTTGAACGGGTTGTAGAAATTTCATGTGTTGAATTGGAGCGATTCATTGTATTAAATATGTATAAACCTCCGTGCGCCCCTTTTGATGTTTCTTTGGAGATTATGGAGTGCGCTCTAAATAAAGTTTATAATAGCCATAAAACTGTTATTGTATGTGGAGACCTTAACATAGATATTTTGGTGAAAACTTCAGAAAGTTTGGACCTTCTGAATCTATTTAAATCATTTAATTTATATAACAATTTTATGGAACCAACCAGAATAACGGCCACAACTGCAAAATGCATTGATAACATATATAGTAGTGAGAAATCCATACATAAATCTATTATCAAAAAAGTTCGCTCAGATCACACAGGGCAGTTTGTCTCATTCTGCATTTCTGAAAAAGTCCAAAAGAGACAAGTAAATATGATAACATTCAGTGAAAGCCGTATACAAAATTTCAAATGTAATATTACACAAAAGGTACAGTTGTTGCCCTATCACGGTAGTTCGAATCACTTGTATAACTCATTAGTCAACTTGATTAATGGTGAGTTCAGTGCAATTTTCACACCTAAGCGCCGATCTTTTAATAAACGTTTCTCCATGAGTGAGTGGGCAACTCCTGGAATTTATAAAAGCCGAAACAAACTGTATGAACTATATGAAGAGAAGTCCTATAACCACAATCCGCAATTTCAAGAATTTGTAAAAAAATATTCAAAAACATTCAGACAAGCCTGTCTTAGAGCGAAATCTATTTATTTAAAAAATAAAATCAAATGTTCAAATAATATTATTAAAGAAACTTGGAATGTCATAAACATTGAAACTGGTAAATCTAAAATACGTTGTAATGATTTTCATTTAAAAATAGATAATTTTGATATTGAAGAGGACTTGGAAGTTGCGACTGAATTTGAAAAATATTTTTCTAACATTCCAGTTTCTATTACCAGAAGTCTCTCTTCTTGCTCTGCTTCTGCCGAACAAATTCTAAAACTTGGCGTAGACGAATGCGGCACAGACTTTGAATTCTCAGCTGTCAGTCCTATAGATGTATTAAAAACTTTTAAAGAAATTAATATGAAAACCACTAAAGATTTATGGGGTCTATCTGTCAAAACTGTTGCTCATATTATAACTGTAATAGCCCCGCATCTGGCAACTGTGTTCAATAGCTGTGTCGAGACTGGTGTGTTTCCTGACTTGATGAAACATAGTAAAGTCATACCTTTATTTAAGGCGGGAAATAGTGAGGATCCCTCGAACTTTCGACCTGTTTCCATATTACCTACACTCAGTAAAATTTTTGAAAAGCTAATGCTTAAACAGTTGCTCAGTCACTTTAATAAACATAATTTACTACACAGGAAACAGTTCGGGTTCACAAAGGGTTGTTCAACAGTGGATGCGGGAGTTGCTTTACTTAAGAGTATTTACACGGCTTGGGAGGATTCGCAGGATGCACTGGGTGTGTTTTGCGATTTGTCTAAGGCCTTCGATTGTGTTCACCACGAAACTCTGGTCAAAAAGTTGCGCCACTATGGTGTCAGGAATAGAGCTCTCGACCTCATGACTTCTTATTTGAGCAATAGAATTCAGAGGGTTGAAGTAAACGGTATACGATCTCCAGGGACCCCAGTTGTAATGGGTGTCCCGCAGGGTTCAATCCTTGGTCCATTTCTCTTTTTAATATACATAAATGATTTACCTTATTATGTTAGGGATGAACATGAGATTGTTCTGTTCGCGGATGATACTTCTCTGACATTTAAAATTAATAGACAGTTAATGGATTATGACGATGTTAACAGTGCACTTTCAAAAGTTGTTTATTGGTTTAGCGTTAATAACCTTCTTTTAAATGATAAAAAAACTAAAGTAATAAAGTTTTCGACACCTAATGTGAGACAGGTGGCGACCAATGTACAACTGAATGGATCCGGGCTGGACTCTGTGGAGACTACAGTATTTTTAGGCATTACAATTGACTCCAAGTTGCACTGGGGCCCGCATATAGAAAAATTGTCAGGTAAATTAAGTTCTGCTGCATATGCAGTTAAAACAATTAGACGGCTCACTGATGTTGAAATGGCTAGAATAGTCTATTTCAGTTATTTCCATAGTGTTATGTCATACGGAATTCTTCTCTGGGGAGATTCAGCGGACATCAATAACATATTTATATTACAAAAGAGAGCTGTGAGAGCAATATACCAGCTAGGTCCTAGAGCTTCTCTAAGAGAAAAATTCAAAGAAATTAATATTCTAACTGTTATATCACAATACATATATGAAAATTTAATTTATGTGCATAAAAATAAGGACCAATTTCTAAAAAAATGTGATATACACAATGTAAATACCAGGCATAAAGATAATCTTGTTTTACATGCTACTCGTCTACACAGTATAAGCAGTTCTTTTGTCGGACAATGTATAAAGTTTTATAATAAACTTCCCAAAGAAACTAGATTATTGTCAATAAACAAATTCAAAGCTACCATTAAAGCCAAATTATGTAGCAAGGCATATTATACAATTCAAGACTATATAGATGATAAAAATGCGTGGGTTTAAGGCGCTCCAAGTCAACACACAAAAAAAAATAATTATGTACCTACCTAGACGAATTTTGTTTAAAAAAGGATATTGCTTAATGAAAACTCGCGTGTACAAATCTCATCACACAAATCATTCAACAATTACACCTCTGTAGTTGTTGAATGATTTGTAATTACCTACTGGATGTTAAAAGAGTGGCTGGAGTTTTATTGCCAGGTTCTTTTTTTCTCCAGCTCTACCTATTGCTTTGCGAATCTGGCAGTAAATGTAAATGTAGAAGCAATCATTTGGACGTTCATAAGCGTTACATTGTGACCTATATGAATAAAGATTTTTTTCATTTCATTTTCATTTCATATAGTTCAAAGTGTAGCTAGTTGCAAGTTGATAGAATTGTTAGTAAAGTCTGTAAAAATGTACACACATTGAACTAGGTATTATTAATATGGGGCCCTTTTCTTTCAATAGCGCTCTATTACTAAAACGCGGGTCTTTGATCCCTAATGACACAATAGAGCTATACTAACACGCTATAAACTCATTTACTGCTGACTGCCTAATCTTAGCTTCCAGTATATTTAGTTTCTCTTTTATGAACAGCGAGGAACTTGCTACATTGTATGTAATTATTAATATAGGCTTAGGGGGTTGTAATGTACCACAAAGCTCGCGTTCTATGCGACATCCCTTGTAACTTTGATTGCTTACTTATAGCTAGTGATTTGGGTATAATGGGGCGGATAGTAAGGATTATGTGCTTATTTAAAAAACACTTATCATTTATTGTGATTTTCGAGCTTTTTTCACGTGTACTTTTTCTATTTTCATCTCCCCGAACACGGTAAGTTACACGAAAGGGGCTTTCTTTCGTGCACGCTTAGCTTGTGGATTGAACTCTCTGACTCGGTATACCAAAACGCCTACAGTATGGAGTTCTTCAAAAGGGGTGTTACAAGGTTCTTGCAGGTGTAGCGCCTTTGGTGTTGCAAAAGATCATAGGCTACGATGACCATATTCCATCAGGTAGGCTGTAAGTATGCCTTCCACCTTAGTAGTATAAAAAATGGCTGGTCCTAACATAAGTGACTATTTTTACCCTTTGTCTATAGAACCCTAATAATGAAATGTAACTTTATTCAAGTAGTCAATAATAATAATATCCTTGAAACTTTACCACTAAAATTCGACATTGGTTAAATAAGGCAAATAACAATCCAAGTTTAATCCAAAATACTTATTGAAGGTCAGGAACTCGGTGGAATATAATGAGGGAAGTACTCTTCAGAGCATGTCTGAAGACTTGGGAGTTCGAGAACGCTTTTGTTGTATACACAACAATTCAATGGGACTTAGAGATAGCACTAAGCTACATTCAAAAGAAATAATGGCTTTTGTATCCAAATGCTAACATCTTAGAACAAAAATTAGATTTTGAAGAATTTACATTGCGATTCTTCTGTAACTGGATTTATTCAATTGACTTGGACTCGTAATCTAATATTTTAAGGTATGCGATACTTTTTTGTTTATGGTCGTTGGACTTGTTGGTACGTACATTTATAAATTTTACGTCCTCGTTTATAAATCAAAGAGTCATTTTTTTAGCTATCGTTTTTTGCGCTATGACCGTGTGAGTCAGTCGGCATTCATGTTATAGTATGGTTTTGAAATGAGTGTTGTTATGTGAATCAGTCAGTCCTTATAATGCAGCCCTGTATACTTATCCAATGGCCACCGCACTACTTGCAGGCACCGTTGGAAATTGGAACAATACTAAGCTGATTTTTCAATCACATTTTTAACCAAATTGGTATTTATTCCAAAGCAATAAGGTAGTCACTCATTATCGTAAGAGTCAAAAAGTATGGCAGAAAACTTAATCAAGAATCCATCGTTGGATCGGAATTTACAATTCAAACATTCTTTCAACTAACTCTCACAATTATCGAAGGAACTTTTGGGAATAAAAAAGTACATAACATTCAATGAGGAAGACGGATGTAAGCTCTCGTCACATAAATATTCAGTAATTACCACCATCAATGTCTTGAGTACAGACGCGTCCGCGGATACGCTCAATGTATTCCGTTGTGTGTATCCAAACATAAATTACCCCGAGGGTATTTCAACAGCACTCGGTGCATAGCAACCTCTCCAGCCTTCAGCTAACATGCATCAGTCATCACAGGACCACGACAGGTGCAGACTTGTCGAAACGGCGAGTGAAACGGTACAGACTAGCTTTGTCACTACATAAAGTAGGTACCGTGCAAAATTTCGTTCGTTTTTCGTCATATTACGTGTATTAGCTTCAAAATACACACTGTTTTTTAAAATTATTCATCGCTAATTTCCACCCATAAAGGGGGGTAAACAATACAGGTGGTCAAAATTTATAGAAGTATACCATTGGTTAGAGAAAGCACAGCTAGTAAAACATAAAACGCTACTGAAATGTTGAATGTCCTTCTTTCCAAGAAATTTCCAAGGGCATTTTGGTCACATATGTGTCTAATTGTATTATGCGCATAAAATATCCATCGATTCGTACGGGGCCCATCCCACGTACGCATATCGAATTCGAATCAACATCGACCTGTAATGATGAAGTTTTGATGTGGTTATATCTTGATGTTCTCATAATGTTATAAACTTGAATACCTATTTGTAAAGATATTTGTAATGTCGGAAAGAAAGTAATTCTCTTCAATCCTTTGCAAAACATAATGCTATTCAAATTCTCGATTCATATTTAGATTTACGCAAAATTTTACTACATTGCTGACGGCTATACATTTGTGGTATTATCCCCTGAAATTACATTATTGAACCCGATTCCATTGGCTTTGAAGCGGCTAGTTAAAAGGGCAGTGGAACAGTTTTGTGTATTGACATCAAAGAGGGTTGGCAATAAACGTTTGTTATGCAAATAGTATGGCTGTTAGGTTGAAGGACCACTAATCCTAGTTGTTGTTGCTGAGAGTACCTAAATTTTAAAATGTTTTAGTTGTATATTTTATGAGTAACACCAGAGGTATGTTTTTATATTTGGTCGACAAAGTGTGTTTATTTTGCTTTAGCTTGTGCATTCTTGCACTAATCTTTTACAGTTTGAATTCGAAATTATACAACATGTTACGCAATGACGGAATTACGCAAAAAAATTAACCAAGTCCATGCTTAGACTAGCAGTTTGTCAATTATTTTATCACTATAATGACCATAATAATATGACTATAACTATGACATATGTAAATCTGAATTATACATTACTACACGTATTTTATAGACTTGTGTAAATTATGCACTAACGTAACTAACAACTTTAAAGTTACAAACGAAGAGTACGGAACGAGAGAACAAACAAGTATCTACTTACTCTACTTACAAGATTACATCAAACGAAGTTGGATATGTTAAAGGAATTGAAGCTGGACGTGAAGGTAATAATAGATGTTTTGGTCCGTTCCACAAACGCTCACTCGAGATCACGTAACGTTTTCATAGCACTGGAAAATTTGAAATATATTACCTGAGACCGTTGCATTGTTGAGAATAGGGATGGAGTAGAGACTATTATTACTTAAGTACATCAATTTATTTATTCAATAAACAATATTTTGCTACGTAAATTGAATGTAAGACTAAGGCAGATTCAATACAAAATAATGTATTATTTTAAGTAATTTATTGTTCCTACACCATTAGAATGACATTGTGATAAATCAAAAGATATGAGAAAGCTACAATTACATCAGTGCGCCAATTATTGGTTTAAAGGTCAATAATTATCATTCGAATATATTGCCGACATTCTTGAAAACAACTGCCATCCGACCTTCTTAACTCTTAACTTTTACCTTAGTCATAGATCATTCGTCATGCAGCAGTAAATGGTTTATGTTACACATCGTGAAGTATCACTCTTCGAAAGCATAAGTAATAAGTACCTACTCACCAACACTGAAGAATAAGTACCACCGCATCTACAGACGCATAAGGCCACTCAAGACGGGCGAACAACGTGTCCACAGCGAATTCTCGTTGAATTTACCGCTGATGACACAGCTCGCCATTACCTACCGAGACTGGCGAGCAATTTTGTATTTCGTTGCAATATCGTGCTGGTTGTCACACGAAGTGATAGATTATCTAGTTCAATGATACTTGTATTTCGAGGGAAAAGGCGTCTGCCTTTTATATTTTGTGATAGCTTCGGTTGTGTGTTATAATTTTGAGAGTCTACATTTACAAAAGGTAACCGTGACGTTTTAAATAAATATTTGGGAACCTATCAATTATTAAAATATAATATCGAAAATATTAAACTTTTACGCTAACAAAATTCAGAGAATGCTATCTAATCAAATATCAAGCTGAAAATGATATACCAAACCAGCTTACGTTTCCGCTATTGTGTACCCCAATTCGAAACAGCCATAACTCATTCATTCTCCACGCTCTGTGTTTTATCGAATTTACACGTTTCAAAAATCCAATCGGCTAGTGTTGAACGAAAAATGTCACTGCAAAATAGGACTTCATAATACAAGTGTGTGCAAGTCGTGTGACTTTGAAAAATTTTACTATCAAATCAGTCTTTGACAATCATAATACTCCGGGGGACGTAAGCCTCTAAAGAGCGAGGCCGCAGTGGCGGCCGTAGGTCTGTTGGGAGTCACGGGAAATCCTTCCTGAGGGCTTACCCGGGGCTCTCAACTATAGGCTGCTGGGCGTTGCGTGAGGTTTTTTAGTCGGTAAGAGTCCGGCATAGCATCCTACGAGGAGTTTCCCTCCCAATAAAAAAAAAAGCCTCTAAAGAACATTTGGGGAGGATTTGTTAAAGTATTATTTCTTGAATGTGTTGCTCAATTTGATAATTACCTATACCGCAGTGATAATAACATAATCACAAAACTAGCTACTACTAAGTTAGCACCCACAAACAGGTTCTTCAAATCTACGTAGTAATTGACCTGAATATACTATCGACTATACTATCGATTGTATTATACTCCAAAAATATGTTGAACGAAAGATAATACATAATTATAATTTAAGAATACTTATCCTCGTGTAAAATTGACTCATCAAGATTTCCTCGTAGAAAAAGAAATCTACTAAATGTGCACATACACGAGTAAAGTATACCATTACATTCATATTACAATTCACATATTACGAAATAATCAATGCACGCAGACATGTCTGAACGACTTGTTATGTGCATTGCGGAGCTCTGACCAGACAAGCCCATCGGGGGCTTGACAGAACATGCCAGGGCGTGCCGAACGTTGATTGCATTTATTCTATGATGTGGGCTCACTGGACTTGTCTAAAGATGAATGGGGTAGACATCACGGCGTGCCCTAGACAAATCGTTTGCTCGTAATCTATTCCCTTGTTAATAGATTCCTTATTCCTTTGTCTAGCATGTACCTACGTTTATCTAAAAATGGTTAGTGGTCAGTTTGGCATTCTGACGTTTGGTAAGTTATAAACCTGTTGCATGCTCACATGCCTTTTTTTTAGAAGAAGTTACAATACCTACGTGTATATAAAACTCACATTAACATTGATAATTTAATTAGATGGACCTATTTTATATTTAATTATGTTAATAAATTAATTATACATACCTAGTAATTAAGAAAAGCTTGTGTTTGATTTTATTTAAAAGTTTTTTTTTTGAGTATTTAAAATACATTTTATAACTTTATTTTTTAACTTTATTTTTTATTTATTTTTCTTTCACAAAGGCTATAAACTATGTCTAATACAAGATACAAAATGTGATACCTTTGTGAGAGACTGGTATCTGTACTAGGAAGACCCTGTCAGACAGATTACCAGAATCCCCACTTACAAAATGATCTTCATTAGCAGTACATATAACTACTATAATCTTTGTACTAGAAGTACCAGAAACAATTTCTGACAAAAATAAATATAATGAAAAATCATGCGTGAGATAAAATAAAGTTGAAACATGATGTGTGTGTGTGTGTGTGTGTGTGTGTGTGTGTGTGTGTGTGTGTGTGTGTGTGTGTGTGTGAGTGTGTGTGTGTGTGTGTGTGTATAAGTGATTGAACGATCATTCATACCTATTTTTATAATGCGCTTTGCAACAGGTTCTCAGTTTTATTATAATCAAATTTTTGTAACCATTCATAAATGATTTGCTTGCACTTTTTTCCAGGATAGGAGTATATCTCAATGGCGGAGTTTACTCTATTGTATAAGTATCCACCCAAGAAACAGAACATTTTACGTGACAAAGCAGTTCTATACAAAACTGGCGGGCATACTCGGATTTTTCTGCGTTTTTTAGTATGTATATGCGGTGTGTAGCCAATTTCGGAGTGTTTTTTTAGTACTGCGTGGAAAATGTACAGCTGTCGAACCGTCAGCACCTCGCAATCTCCATATAACTGACTTGTGGGGTAACGAAAGGGAAGAAAATGAGCAACCTTTAAAACAGCTCTTTGGGCTCGTTCAACAGGAAGCATTAGCGTCTTTGCCGCTCCACCCCAGACTGTGATGCAGTATGTGATGAGAGACTGACATAGGGCAAGATAGGTGTTTCTAAGAATATTTCTATTGACTACTTTTCTGAGGTTGCTGAAAATGTATATAAGCTTACGTATCCTTGTGGCTAGAAGGGTTAAGTGGAGTTTAAAGCTAAGGTTTTTATCTAGGATGACTCCGAGGTATTTGGTGTCATCCTTACATTGTAGTTTAGGGCAAGTACAGTCATTATTCAGACCTAGGCAAGAGTGAGCAATGATTTCGTGGCAAGACAATTCAGGGGAAGGAGAAGGGGATAGGGACATTGGTATGTAATTTGTTTTGTCGACATTTAGGAAGAGTGCGTTTTTGGAAAGCCACTTAGCAACGATATCCATACCAGTTTGTGCATTGTTGAATGTTTGTTCCCAGTCTGGAGCACTGAAAATCAAGACTGTATCGTCTGCATAGGTTACAATTTTTCCGTTTTCAAGTTGGAGTTCACACAGGTCATTGATGAAAATAAGGAAGAGTGTTGGACCAAGAATACTTCCTTGCGGGACGCCACAACGAACCTCCAGATCGTCACTTATCATGTCATCAATTTTAACCCGTTGATAACGCCCTGTGAGATAGCTCTTGAAGAGCTCATACTGAGTGCCTCTTATTCCAAGGTTCTCCAATTTTCGTAGAAGTAGTGGTGCAGAAACCGTGTCAAAAGCCTTTGCTAAGTCCAGAAATATAGCTAATACCTTTTTCTTGTCCTCCAATTTACAAACAATATGATTTGTTACCTCGTGAATGACATCATTTGTAGATTTGTGCTTGCGAAAACCATACTGAGCTTTGGATAGCATATTTCCTGCTTCCAAATAATTCACTAATCTATTGTTAATGAGTCTCTCTAGGATTTTGGAAAAGGCTGGCAGTATCGATATTGGCCTGTAGTTATTGACACAGTCTCTGGCACCACTCTTATGTATGGGATGAATAATGGATTGCTTGAAAGCTGAGGGGAAAATGCCTGCGCCAATTGATAAATTGCAGACATGGGTAAGTGGTGCTGCAATAATGTTCCCGTATTTTTTTATAAGACCGCTTGAAACGTCATCATGTCCAGCCGCACAGTCATTTTTTAGGTCAGTAATTAGGGACCGGATTTCGCTGTCGTCTGTAGGCAGAAGCACGAATGACTGCAACGGCGGTACTCTGGACTTCGGTAATGTAAACGTAGAGATATTTTTGTCTGCTGTATCTGCTAACTTTTGTCCTATGTCAACAAAAAATTTGTTTACATTATTTATTGACTGAAGTGGGTCCGTGGAAGAAATCAACTCCATAGCTGGTCTTTTTATTTTTACAGTGCCTGTTACGTTTTTTATCGCCTCCCATAGTTTTTTATTATTATGTTGAGCGTTTGTGAACGTTGCCCTATCATAATCACGTTTAAGTTTTTTTAGGAGATTGTTGCAAAAATTTCTATAATTTATGTAAATTATCTTATCATTATCACTTTGAGAAACTCTAAATTTTGCATGCCACTTATCCCTGTTTTTTATGCACCTTAGTAAGCCGGTTGTAATCCAGGGCTTTAAAATTCGTTGTCGCCTCGTATTCTTTTGTGATTTAGAGCCGTTTTTAATCATTTCTCTTATGGAGTTCACCAAAAATTCGGCTGCTAAATTTGCATCGACTATTGAATAAATAGGGTTAAAATCAAAGTTATCGAACAATGCACCCAATTTATCGTGATCTATGCGGTGGACGACCTTCGTGATTTTCGGTTGTATCTTGGAACTTTTAAGGCTAAAAATAAGACTATAGTGATCAGTTACCGTTGTAGGGGCGACGATACATTTCATGTGTTGTTTTGATTTCACTACTATGTGGTCCAAGCAGGTAAGATGGTGTGTTGGGATGCAAAACGTTGGCAACATGCTATGTGAAGCAAGGATGTTGAGATATCTATCCGCTATAACTGGTTGTTTGGTTGTAGGTGCTATATCAATATTGATATCCCCGGTGAGAATCAAATTTTTAAATGATGATAAGCTACTTAAAAGCTCCCCGAGTGTATTTAAAAATTGGTGCACGTCACTTTGACCTGGCGGACGGTAAACAGCTAGAATAGCCGTATTTGTGTCAAGCTTTATCATTAAACAGTTGGCAGTTAAGCTTTGTGGTTCCGTTATTATATAATTATGTGTAGTCTTATAGTAAACCGCTACACCCTCATTTTGGGTCCAGTTATTGAGGGTATGAACGTAACTGTAACCGTCAATAACAGGCATCGAGTGCGTGCACGGCAACCAACATTCCGTAAAAACCAGAATATCCCAATCCACCCCGGTTGTTCCCAAGACAGTAATTAAATCATCAATATTTTTCTGAATGCTTCTGATATTTTGCACGAATACATTTAGCGAACAATTATCATTATAAATAAACCTCTTACATTCATCCGTGTTGCAGGTTGATAGTTCGGCCAAAGTTAGTGCATCTAATTCTTTGTTTATTATATTAAAGTTGAATTTTATTAGTGAATAACATATTTAGAATGGGCCTGAATAATAGGGGTCTGTCATTGCATGACAGCAGGTTAATAGGAAAAGTATAGCAGATAGCTTGTTCTGGGTTAAAAATTACAAAAAGAAAATGAAATGTGCTAGAAACCATGCATTGTGCTATGTTGAATGTCTGAAAAACAATAATAATGTGCTGTTTATGTTGTAAATTTATTATATGCGACTTGTTTGAATGAGAGTATAGAACCTGTTTTCTAATAACTATGTATGGAGAGTAAATAGAAGTTTGTGTACTGACTTGTGGTCTTTGTGTGACTTTAGTGCGTGAGATGAAGTGCTGAAATAGTGAAAATCTTGATAACGTGTTGGTTTTATGTGTTTTTTGTAAATTGATGAACATCTTCCTCATAATAGGACGAATAGAATTATTATATATTAGGTTATAATGTGAGGATATCTCTGCTGTAGTGAGTGTATAATAATTAAACTTTCGTTCACGTGTCAAACTGAAAAAGTGGTATCTAAAGTGTATGAGTTTGAGTCTAGCATGAACTAAGATTGTTTGAAGTTTGTGATTATCTTCTCGCTGAGAGTACCAGTACGTTACTATGAAACAAAATTTGATAGAATATAAACAATTCATAATCCTACTCGGTAGTTTACCATTTACCAAAACAAAACTTTTAGACAACTCTTTGTTAAAAATGTTAACTCTAATTTTTAAGCAATTTATGGATACATGCAGTTGATTTAATATAAATGGAGTCCGTGCCCTCACGTTCTCTGATATAAATTTTACCATTATAGGTCCAGCAAAACCTATACTTATTTGTTTTACAAAACTGACGGGCTTCATGAAACAATTGTCGCACGCTTCCAGGAAGGTGTTCTGCAACGTATACCGGGATCAATGGACCAGCGACTCCTATGTGTCCCGTATTTAGTTTTTCGGATAGTGGTAGTCCCTTATTAAAAGAGCGTGTGGCATTCAGTATTTGGGCTTTTAATGGAACACTGTGAAGTTCTGCGATTATGGGCCTATTTGTCCCCTTTTTTCCAGGAAGTCTGTAAACATCGCGGAGCTCAGATGGTTGTATTTGGGTCTGTATTGCCTTACACGTCTTGACAACAAGGGATGACAGATCGTTATTCGTTTCTTTATCACTCTGGGGTACATTCCTAATTTCAATAATAGATGAACGCGAATAACGCTCCAGGTCATAGACCCTCTTCTCGAGCTCCGAAATGTATTGCTTTTGCTCATTTTTTTCCTTTTCCAGATTTTCTACAGATAATCTCATCTTCTCGTAGCCACTGCTCATAAAGTCCAAGGCCTTTTCAATCTCGAGGTTGGTTTTTTGTATATCAGTATTTTGTTTTTTTACCTCTAAGATATCGGACTTAATTTTGTTTAAGATAGATTCTTGATCAGCCTTCCAGGATACGAGCATCTTCATTATTTTATCCTCGAACAACTCCAGCTCGTTCACCGGAGAAAAATCAGGACATAGTCGCTTGTTTCTCGCGGTAATGTGGCTGGAGTCTGATCCGGTATATGTATGCGGTTCCGGAGTACAGAGTGTGTCCGTTTTCTCATGTTCATTCTCATGTTCCGCTGTCGGAGGAGGGGTACGCACTGTTTTCGGCATGACTCAGCTTAGAGAACTTCCAACAGAGATTTAAAAACAGCTCAGGTACTCTGCCCGAACAGGTAAACAAAATCGATATTTTATGTTTCTTTCTAACAAAGTTTATTCATTTCTACATTTTCGTCGAAATGAAACTTATCACTAGCGTAACTTTACACTGTATTGCTCAAGACAATACGGAAACAAAATGTCTTGACATAATTCTGGTAAAACTTTAAAATCCTTAGAGTGCCATCTGTTTCAAACTATAAACTACAAGAATTAGAAGTAATTTGTCATACTTTCTATGTAGGGAAGCTCAACGCGTTGCCCCCTGGGAACGCAAGCAGCAATATCACTTCTCACTGCGGGGCGGCATATTACGGCTACTATTCTATTGAGGCGGGAATGGTACATTTGATTGAGAGCTGTCAAGTCAACGGACGTGCGTCCCATGACGAATGCATGCGTCCTCGGCTAGAATTACTGTCGCGGAGAGGTTAGAGGTCACCAGTTTCGAAGGTGCCTAATTTCAGCGTCTACTGAAGCTAAGCTTAGAGGTTTGCCCATTGGTCCCACTCCCGATCAGAGGAGATCTCGTTTTAAATCGTCTCGCTTTGCCGACTGACTTAACATTGGCCTATACTGCAGCTCGCCGGAGGTAAGGCTGGGCGTCGTGCTTGTTAAGGGGGTACTCTGTTCCCTACAGGGCTCATAGTCTCATGGAAAGTCGGCCTGCTGTCCCCGTAGCAGAGTGTAAACTGTGCAAATTCATTCGACCACGTTCGTTAAAAAGAAAAAGCTATCTGCGTAACTAAAACCCTTGTAGCGACAATGTATTATTCTCAGACAGTAACACATAGCACTCGTAGATATTACCTGCTTTAAACTAATCTCTGATATATCGTATGTAATCCTCGTCATTAAACTACGGTTCCGTGGACCGGTGATATTCCGTGTGATCGAGCACATTGGATTGTAGATGACACAATGTGCTAACTGCTAAACCGTTATAGACCAGGAGCTTGTGACCTGAAAAGAATCTAAAATTATACTTTAGATTTGATTGATCCTAATGAACGGAATAATGATCAGATGTTTAATATTAGTTTTTTCTTAGTAATTTAGTTAGTATTTATGTGTGATAAATAGATACGGTTGACTTGGGTCTAGATGTATTTTCACTATCAAAAATGATCATTTAGTACTTTCTTATCTTTTGTGAGAGCTTAGTATCTAACTAAGCTCTCTCAAAAGATAAGAAAGTATCTATTCAAACAGCATTGCTGTTTTCAATTAAAACTACAGCATTCTAATACATCATGATGACAGTAGGTAAACCAGTCATCAGCCTACGTTATTTTTAGAAAAGTATCGTAAGCATTTACTTTTAGCTAAGTTCACCATTATTTGTAGGCTGCTCTTGAACTACGACTGAATTTGAATGCATTAACTCGGTCAAAAGTGATACAGATGGATTATATATGCTAAGTAATTTCAACTGTTTTGTTTATTGTTTGATAGACGTGCTGAGACCAGATTAATTTGATACCTCATAAAATGTAATTTTAATTTATTCACTAAATCTATTTTGGGTCAAATTTATTTAGCTTTATTTATAGTCTCAGTGGCGCATTGGTAATGTTTGTGATTGATAATCTAAGGTCTCGAACTCAAATCCCGGGATGGATTAACTATTATACTAGTTGTGTAAAATAATGAAAGTCACCACCCAAGTTGCAAGCAAAATACCTCTCCCTTCATACTTTGAAGTTTGAATAAAATATTGGCATCTATTGTCCCATGTAATTACACAACGTCCTACAAAAATCATTGAACATTAGCCTGCCTATTTTTACTAAATAACCAAAACATTTTCGTACTTTGCAAAGAAAATAAACAGTTAATTCTTAGTACACAAAAAATCCATTCCACTTTGCCAAGTTCAGAAAAGTTAAATTTAAAATCAACTGCCGACATCCCTCCACCCTAATTAAATTATATTTGCCGCCATGAAAAATGAGAAAGTGTTTTTTCTTTTGATCTTAGAAAATATTGGCTCCAATGTTTTGGACAAACATTAATTTTGCGTAAAGCTATTTAGTGTCTAATATACTCCATTTATTATAATTTAATTTTTAGACTATTTCGTACTGTTCATTTATGACATTGGGCGGAACTTTTTACACAAGTTTAATAAAACTTCTTATACCATTTTTAGGGTTTCGTAGCCAAATGGCAAAAACGGAACCCTTATAGATTCGTCATGTCTGTCTGTCTGTCCGTCTAGATGGCCGTCCGTGTGTCACAGTCACTTTTCTCCGAAACTATAAGGACTACGCTTTTGAAACTTGGTAACTAGATGTATTAAGTGAACCGCATTAAGATTCTTATATAAAACTAGAAAAAAAGCATTAAAGTTTGGGGATACTCAGAACTGAAACTCAATTTTTTTTTCATCAAGCTCATACGTGTGGGCTATCTATAGATAGGTCTTTAAGGCTGCTCGCACATTTGTCAGCACCGTACGCGCCGCACGCGCCGTACGCGCCGCATTTTAGAATTCGTTGTATGAAATTGTATGGAACCTCGCACATTACACCCGCACCGTACGCGCCGCATTTCGGAAAATGCGGTAGGCATCCGAATAACATTCTGATGACGTCATAATGCGGCGCGTACGGCGCGTGCTGATGCTCGGTGTAGCCGCATGCATGCTCAGTGTTGCCATATATACGTATTTGCCCGTATCTATACGGAAATAATGTTCAAACCGGACAATACATAATACATGCACACGGATTTTTATAGTGAGCGATTACAATCACAATAACATTCTCCCATTTATTAGCAATGTTGAAATCCTTTAATATTCTATTTTTATTTGCAAATGAAGATCGATAAAACAAATGACGTTCGATTACATAAAAGAAAATCGACAAAACAAATGACGGCCGGATAAACAAATGACGATCGGCAAAACAAATGACGGTCGGATAAACAAATTACGATCGGCAAAACAAATGACGGTCGAAGAAACATATGCAGATCAATGAACCAAAAGACTGTAAGCAATTTGATAAGATTAAAAAATACTTGCAGCCTTATTTTGTAATATAGATGTGATTGCCATTCAAAAAAATTGGTGCAAGCAAATCTCGACCTTAATGACTTTTATCTTAAAATGTGCATTTAAGCGTTTATAGACATCACTGATCACGAATATGTAAAATTTAAATAAATATTATTCATGTTCATAAGGTCAAGAATTGCTTGCACCTATTTTTATGAATGGTTATAGCATCTAGCTTACAAAAATAGGGTTCAAGCAATAGAAGCAACGTTCCTGAAATTTATAACTATTTACTTAACTGTTATCACTAACCTTCCAAATTAATGTATAAATGCAACGAACTTTCTTCTGAAGTCGGTTGCCAGCCATTTTCAGCCTAGCCATTAACCCCATCATTCAAAATTTAAAGTCAAAATTTAACGTCTGGTATTTAGATGACGGGACTCTTGGAGGTGATGCAGTTTCTGTTCTGTCAGATCTAATAGAAATTAAAAATAAATTTCATTTAATTGGTTTGGAATTAAATTTTAATAAGTGTGAATTATATATTCATAATAATCACATCAATTCGGAACTCGTTGAAAAATTCAATTCCCTATGTCCGAATATTAAAATTGTTCAGAGAGAATCTTTACCTCCTAGGGTCCCCTATATTTGAAGATGCTATTCCCGAATTAATAGCACAAAAAATTTCAAAATTTGAATCCAATGTAGATCGGCTACATTCTATTAGTTCACATTACGCAATCACAATTCTGAAATTTTGTATGTTTGTCCCCAAATTTATTTATTTGCTTCGCTGTTGTCCTTTTTGGAAACATCAAAGTCATTTATTTTCTATTGATTTGCTAATCAAATCTTCTTTGGAATCAATTCTCAATATACAACTGAGCGAACAATCTTGGTCCCAGGCATCTCTTCCCATTAAATATAGTGGGCTAGGGATCCGCAAAATTTCTAGTGTGGCTTTACCAGCCTTTTTGTCATCTGTGCATGCCACGTCGAATCTCGTAGGTAAAATTCTGACGAATTGTCTTACAGACTATGAGACGACTGGCCTTACAGATGCCAAGAATGCTTGGCTAATGGCTTGTCCGGGACAAAATTTACCCACCCATCCAAATTTACAACGGAGCTGGGACGACGCTATGTCAAAATTAACCTTTGACTCTTTTTTAAATGCTAGCTTAGGCCCGGATCGGGCCAGATTATTAGCGCTCAGTAGAAAGGAATCCGGTGATTGGTTGAAAGCTTTCCCTACAGCCAACACCGGAACTTTTTTGGAACCGGACATTCTAAGAATTTCAGTTGGTTTGAGACTTGGCGTCACGCTTTGCGCTCCACATCGATGCCCCTGCGGTTTTAACGTTGACACTTTGGGGCATCATGGTCTTTCATGTTTAAAGAGCGCAGGCCGCTTCTCACGCCACGCTGCGCTGAATGACATCATCCGCCGTGCTCTTGCCACCGCCAATGTGCCTGCGCTCTTAGAGCCAAACGGCGTTTTCAGGGACGATGGCAAGAGACCGGATGGTATAACTTTGATACCGTGGGGAGATGGGTCGGGTCCTGGTGTGGGATGCAACTTGTGTTGACACTCTAGCCCCGTCCCATCTTCCTAAAACAAAATTAAAAGCCAGTGCAGCAGCGGAAGCGGCTGAAAATATTAAAATTAATAAATATAAGGGTCTCGACTCATCGTATCGTTTTTGTCCAGTCGGTGTCGAGACCCTAGGTCCATGGGGTCCCAATACGCAAAAGTTTTTCAAGAATTTGAAAAAGCGCCTTGTGGAGTCAACTGGTGACCCAAGGGCTGGCAGTTTTCTCGCTCAACGAATAGGCATTGCTATTCAAAGGGGGAATGCTGCTAGTCTTTTGGGCACAATGCCACGGGGGCCTTATTTAGGTTTAGTTTAGATAGTAATAATGTAAATATAGATATGTAATAATTATGTTTCTCTGTAATTTTTAACAATAAATGTATATTTTTGACATTATCAACTTGCTTGTAGTATTTTGTTTTAGTGATCTGCATTTGTTTTTTCGATCGTCATTAGTGTTTATCCGACCGTCATTTGTACTGTCGATCTTCATTTGTTTCGCCGATCTTCATTTGTTTTGCCGATCTTGACCTATTATTATAAAGACAAGCCATAACGTGCACAATCTGCGTTGTCTACATTTTGCGAGTTGTTTACATTTTGTACATTTTGCTTTATGTACATTCTGCGTTTTGTACATTTTGCTTGTGGTCCTCATTTTACGTTATGTACATTCTGTTCCGAAGGGATCTTCCCCTCATAGCCCACTGTCACAATACCACTCACTGTACCGTTTCACACCAGAGGTAAAAGAAACTGCTATAGTTGGCAATACCAAAGATTTGCCTACGGCGCGTACGGCGCGTATGTGCGAGGCTATCAGGAAATGCGGCGCGTACGGTGCTGACAAATGTGCGATCAGCCTAAAAATACTATTGAGGTTCCTAAAATCATTTTTTTCTAAAGTGAATAGTTTGAGCAAGAGACACTTCCAAAGTGGAAAAATGTGTCCCCCCCCCCCACTCTAACTTCTAAACTAAGAGAATGATAAATCTAAAAAAAATATATGATGTACATTGCTATAAAAACTACCAACGAAAATTGGTTTGACCGAGATAGAGCTAGTAGTTTTTTTTTAATACGTCATAAACCGCAATCTTCGGTTACAAAAATCACTACCACTGCGAACGTGTTAAAACATCAATCCAAGTTACAACGAACTATAAGAACTTTTCTATTATGTTACTTGCTGCAACGAAACCCTTCACGGGTGAGTCCAACTCGCACTTGGCCGGTTTTTACCGTTAGCAAAGATGTTAATGGATATAAACAAGAAGCTGTGAGACGGTCTCACCCGACTGCCCGTCTCTAAAACGTTTATTCAAAGAGAATATAATGACTACGTTTTATTTATTGTGAAAGTGCAATCCGATTGACGTTGTCATTTTTGTTTTATTTCAAACTGTGAACAGATGATCCTCATAACCTAGTGACGTAGTTTAATGCTACAGAGTCACAGACTACAGACATAAGTCTCGCCATAAGCCCTTCTGCACTCTATTTTACAGAGAGGGGCTAAAATGGATAATTAAAAAAACACCAATTCATATTTTTTTCCTCAAATTAAAGAGACTTCAAATTTTACTTGATAACGTGTAGGTGGTTTTCTCCGAACTTCAACAGCACGAGGTTCTTTAAAAGAAGCCTTGAAGATTATTTCAGGGTTTGAAGCGTGAATGCTGCAACCCTGGTGTTGCAAACGTTGGTAGTGCTAATGCAATAACGTATACATTACTCATGAAAATTGTATAAAATTGGTGTAGGTATTAAAATTATAAAAAAAAATATTTTATTTGATGTGCTATGTGTGGTCAGTGTACTACTCTATATGCCCCCTCGTAGCATATTGGAGATCTGCGTAGGACGCGTAGCAGCTACGACAACCGCCATCGGTTCGCCTTAAGGCCGTTTGTAGAGCCAACGACATTCACCATACAAAACACGCGCCCTGCAAGCTAGGAAATGTAGTATTTTATAGCTTATTCAGTTGTAATCTCGTAAGCTGATACTAATACTTATTCAAAATCGAAGAAAACCAAATTATAGGTATAATATTTTCTTCATTATGGTTGCATATTTAGTTCTTTCGCGGTGACCAAAACTGAAGCGACAAAATGCATTAATCTAAAAATTTTGGGCTGATTTTATGATCGTTTTACACATTGTGTATAATACATACAATTTACAACAAAAGCTATTTTGACAAACACCTTGTAGATATTTTTTTAGCCTTTTTGAGAATGCCGTATGGTAAAACCATTCAGGTGTATAAGTAAATATTGTGACGGACGTAGTTCATGCTAAGTGATTATATTTTTTGAAAATCTGAAAGATCTGCAAATTAAGAATTTATACTAGACTAGACTTCTAACGATGAGTCTATTTTATAAGTTTCCTCAACTAAATACACTTTATCCTGTAGATAAACCATTAAATTTGAAAACTTTGAGCTTTAATCTAAAGCCTAAACTACCCAATCAACAATCGGAGGGGATAATCTAAATTGAGCAAACAAAATCTGCCGAATTGTTGTTTTACTAGTAATAATTTCACGTCTAGAGCTGTTGCCAAGAGTTTGGCAACGTGGGAGCATTTATCTCGCTGTCACGCCGTTATAACTAACTGTCATCTTGATCAAATCTATCGTTGCTGACGTAGGTTTACTGGAAATGCTGCAGCGTTTTCGTAGCAATTAAACGTCGCCATCTACTTATGTACAAATGATTTTCAGAGTAGTAAACGTCTTGGTGTTCTATTTGGTACCTATAATCTGAGTTTTAAAACATCTTAAAGCAATTTTAGACATTTGATAACATTTTTTTATCATTATATGTTATCATATTTATATTACATCAAACTATGTTTTTAACCAATAAGCGCAATCTACACATATTCGAAAATATATATAATCTTGAAGGAATAAGTTGAAAGGAATCCCTTGAAGGATCTCTCTCTTTAAAACACTCACATCATCTTTTGTACATTTTTTGTTATACGTTTCGTACGAATTTTATTTAAATGCCTAAACTTTCCCTTTTTTTTATCATTTTATATAACTGTCAAACACAAAGGAATCCGATCGCTAGGTCATTAGAGGCTTCATTACACGTTTCGAAGAATTCCACATCACATTAATATCATTATACAAATATGAAAAAAAAATACAGCAATAACACGCTCCAAGAGACGTGTTCAGTAAGCTTAAGATCTCTTCTTCACATATCCCTACTCCCTTCTAATATTATAAATGCGAAAGTAACTTTGTCTGTCTATCTGCCTGTTAAGCTTTTACCCCTAAACTGCTGACGCGATTTGAATGAAATCTCGTACCTATAGAGATAGTTTGAGTGCCTGGAAGGGACATAGGCTACTTTTTAAGCGACTACGCTACGCAAAAAGGGTAATCGATCAAAAAATAAGTGTAATAAGTGTTTATCATTGGCTGACACCATCGCGTCGTGTGTACTTAATTTCGGGTAATGTTTATGCTATAACTTGTTATATAATATTGCAAATTGTTGTTCACCACTTTCACTCTCTATAGTCACAGTAATTTCACTTTCTTTATTTTATTTTCCAAACACCGACGACAAAGAAACAATAATTTTTGTTTATTCTGCTATCATGTCACTGTCTCTTGTAAATCGCTTGTCATTACTGTCAATTAGTTTATTAATTTTCAACCATCTTGGAATCGGCAAAGGCAATTGGACGGATACAGCCTAGTCTTATAATCATGTCAATAATGTTCTCATTACGTCAAAACCCTGAATACGAATTTATTTATTTTCTTTTTCTTGTTTATAATAATGTATTAATTTGTATTTGCACTCAGCTGGTAGGTGAACCGGACTGTGAACCTAACCCTTTCATTTTATATTATTTTGTTATACTTATATATAATTAATATTTATTCTATTATTTGATTTATTTTATTTATTTATTATTATTATTATTTATATTATTATTTTTATTTTTACAAATTGCTATAGATTATGTCAGAATCGGAAGGCAATGATGACAGTTTTCATATTTGCTCAACACGTACACTAAATAATAGCGCAGTGGTTACTCCTTCACTTGCAGAAGTGCTCGAATCGCATTTCTCTGATGTGCCTCATAACTTCAATGTTTTGCATATAAATGCCCAGAGTATTTCCGCCCATTTTCCTGGTATGCTGGCTAACCTGAACAATAAACATATCCATGCAATTTTTGTATCAGAGACTTGGTTGACACCAGATTTGCCTTCTCTTCCTGTCACTTTGCCAGGATACCACCTAATAAGGAATGATCGCTCGATGGGCCGTGGTGGCGGTGTTGGTATTTATTTAAAATCGCATATCCCTTACAATATTTTACGGGTATCAGCGCAGCCACCGCCGTCAAATTCGGGCGAGTATATTTTTATTGAAGTAGAACTCAATCACACTAAGGCACTTCTTGGTGTTTACTACAGCCCCTCCTACCGAGTGGATTATTTCTCTTCCTTCGAACTTTTGCTGGAAAACCTAGTGCCATCTTATCGACACACTATAATACTAGGAGACTTTAATACTTGTCTTGTTAAGAATGACTCCCTTTCTCTGTCTCGATCTGTCAAGCTATGGAATATTTTGGAAGCTTGTAATCTTTCTGTTCTTCCTTTGGATACTACCCACCATTTTCCTGACTGTGCTCCTTCCCTTCTAGACATCATTATAGTTTCATCTCCTGAGCTTGTAGTAAAACACGGCCAATGCACAGCTGATATCTTTTCCTTTCATGACCTTATTTTTCTCTCTTATAAAGCTCGCCCCCCAAGGCAAAGTCTAAGGTGTTAATGCAGCGTAACTTCAGTCGGATGAATGGTGAAAAACTTAGAGAAGATGCAAGTAGCATAGATTGGGCTTCGTTGTACAATTGTGTTCTAGTTGACGACAAGGTTCGATTTTTAACTAACAAATTGGTCAGCCTCTACGATATTCACGCACCTGTCCGTCCAGTAAAAATTAAACATCCTCCATCGCCGTGGCTCACTAATGAAATAAAAGATTTAATTAATAAAAAAGGTCGAGCTAAAACAAAATATAAATATCAACCCACCGAATATAACCGCGAAAGCTATGTTAGGATACGAAATCTCTGCAATAAGGTGTGTAGGAACGCACAACGCCAGCACATTCAAATATCCATAGAAAACGGAGATCCAGCTAAAATCTGGAAATTTCTAAGAACCTTGGGAGTTGGTAAGTCGAAACAAGAAGTTAATTCTAGGAATATTGACCTCGACGCTTTAAATAAGCATTTCTCAAATACATCGAGTTTTGACGCTAGTACCAAAACTAATACTATTACTCGCCTTTCACAGCTACCAACTCCTGAATATCAATCTTTTAATTTTAATCAATTCACCGCTTGTGATGTTAAGAAGAGCATAATATCTATAGCGTCTAATGCTGTTGGTAATGACTGTATTAGCCGCAGGATGATCCTTCCGATTCTAGATGTCTTACTACTAATTATCTGTAATATTCTGAACCATTCCATTTCCAGTGGCATTTTTCCATCGATGTGGAAAGAAGCCCAAATTATACCTTTACCTAAAAAATCTAGTCCTTCGTGTTTCTCTCATTACCGTCCTATCTCTATCTTACCGTTTCTATCTAAAGTCCTTGAGCGCCTTGTTCACACTCAACTTAACTCCTTTCTCAACAAAAACTGTCTTCTAAATTCCTACCAATCGGGTTTCCGCCCGGGGCATAGCACTGTTACTGCCCTTGTTAATATTACAGATGACATCAGAATGGGAATGGAGAGTGGAAAGCTTACATTGCTGACGTTACTGGATTTCAGTAATGCTTTTGGTACTGTGGATTTCCGCATTCTGCTTGAGATTCTACGCTCTATTAACATATCTCCGCCAGTGATTGATTGGTTTCGCAGTTACCTGACTGGACGCCGGCAACGTATTTGTATTGATGACTCGGTTTCTTCTTGGAACAATATCTCGGTTGGTGTACCGCAGGGTGGCGTTTTATCTCCTCTCTTGTTCGCAATATTTATTAATTCCATCACAAAGCAACTAGTTTCATCCTACCACCTTTATGCAGATGATTTACAAATTTACTCACAGGCTGCACTCAGTCACATACATGAGGTTTTTAGCGCGACCAATAGTGATTTGGAACAAATATGTGCATGGAGTAATAGCTACGGTTTGCAGGTGAATCCAACAAAAACTCAGGTAATTCTTATAGGTAGTAACTGGATGATATCTCGAGTTCCCTGGCCTCAGTTACCACAAATTACCTTCAATGGCATGCCGTTACCTGTCAGTGATACAGTGAAAAACCTAGGTATATATATCGATAGTACTCTGTCCTGGGGGCCTCAGCTACAGGAAGTCAATCGCAAATTGTTTGCCTCGGCAGGCTCTTTGCGAAGATTGCGTGACCTTCTCCCGATACCGACGAAGATTTCGCTTGCACAATCACTACTACTTCCCATATTAGACTATGCCGATGCCAGCTACCTTGATCTCACGCAGGAGCAACTAGATAAGCTTGAGCGCCTTCAAAACTTCTGTATAAGGTTTATATTTGGTTTACGCAAATATGACCACGTTTCTGAATACCGCAATCAACTCAAGTGGCTCCCAATTCGCTTTCGACGAAATGCTCATATTCTTTCTTTGCTCTATACTATTTTATTTAACCCACTAGCTCCTTCCTACCTCAAGGGACGCTTTGAGTTCCAGTGTGATACTCATTCCAGATTCCTGAGGTCTTCAAAAAACTTGCGATTGCATATGCCAGCACATTCAACAAAATTTGCCAATAAATCTTTTACTGTTGAAGCAGTACGGCTGTGGAATACACTACCGGTCCATATCAGGCGTGCACAAACGTTGGGCGCATTTAAGGTAAGGGTGAAGGAGTACTATCTTTCAATTTAAACCACCGGTATACTGAGTTTTTGGGCGTATAATATAAGTGTAGGAAGTGTAATAACATATGTATAGTTGTATCTCTGTACGTATATATGTATTTAAGTATGTATATTTTTGTATTTATGTGTGTATATGTGTAGGTATGTATGTATTTATGTAGGTATATATTGATCGATTTTATTTTATTTTAGTTTGCTAATAAGTATTATGTGACACCAAACCTGAAACCCCATTATTAAAGTATAACACAGTCCAGTCCATCTAAAGGTTGCCTGGCAGAAATTGCTTCTAGCAATAAGGCCGCCCATTGTACCGTAGAATACCTCCTATATTTTGTTAATATTTATAAGCTTTGGTGTACAATAAAGAATATATTATTATTATTCCTCTTTATTCATTTTAAAATCATATAAATTTACATTTTTAAATATACATAATTATAAAAAAGGTACATTTAAAAATATAAAAAATAGTATCCCACCGGCATCGGGTACAGGGACCAAGCTACCGGTGGTCAGGGCTCCAGAGACAGGAATCGCCTCACAATACGTGCCGTGCTCAATAAAACCGCCTTTTGCATCAAGCCCTTGACCCAACTGCCTAACGCGAGCCTCTTAAGGTGTTGATCGAGGCTCTTGGCAATCAGACCGTGTGCTGATACGACTATCGGAACAATAATCGCTGAATCCACATCCCACATGTCGACAACCTCGTGAGCCAAGTCCAAATATTTCAATTGTTTGTCTTTTTCTGCTTTTACGAGATTCTCGTCATGTGGTACAGTAATATCAACGATTATTGCGAGGCGCTCTGATCGATCTATTACCACTATATCAGGCTTATTGGCTACAATAGTCCTGTCAGTGATAATAGACCGATCCCAGTACAACGTGACACGACCATTCTCTAGAACTGGGTCGGGCACATACTTGTAATACGGTACCTCTGAATCTACAAGTTTATATTTAAGTGCAAGTTGCTGATGGACTATCCTGGCCACTTGGTTGTGTCTATGCAAATACTCGCCGTTGGCAAGACGAGAACAACCAGAAATAATATGTCTGAGAGATTCACCCGGTAGGTGACATGCCCGACAAATGTCAACCGTACCATCTCTCAAAATATATTTCCGATAATTATTCGTCATAACAACTTCGTCTGTAATCGCACAAACAAAACCTTCGGTTTCGCCGAACAAATCACCGAAACGTAGCCAGGATACAGATGCTGTTAAATCTACATCGGGTCTGTGTAAGGCCCGATAAAATCGTCCATGCAGTTCTTTGCTCTGCCATATCTCCTTGCGATCATTGGTAGTTAGTATTACTGGTTTGTGCCAGTTCTCTTTGGCAAGTGCAAGTGGGGTCAGTCCGTTATCTATTGCTGCCACATCCCGATGCACACCCACGTCAGCATGAAGGAAATATTCCCTAAGGTTGTATACCTCACGATTGTGTAAAGTCTTGGCATTTAAAAAGCCGCGACCTCCACACTTTCGTGGGATATACAACCTCATTACAGACGAACGTGGGTGATGCATGCGGTTTATGGTCAACAGAGAACGGACTTTCCTATCCAGGGCGTCTAATTCAGTCTGAGTCCATCTAAGTATGCCGAAGGAATAGATTAAGAGTGGCATGGCCCAACCGTTGATAGCCCGCACCTTGTTACCGCCCGATAAAAGACTTTTAAGTACCTTTTTCAGGCGGCCAAAGAAACGGTCCATCAACGTTTGTTTCACGCCTACCTCTGTAATACCTAATGCCTGCGACATACCTAGATATTTATAGGTTTCAGTCGCGGAAAGGGATCTAAGTTTTGTGAAATCTGAAAGTTGTACTCCTTCAGATTCTACAATCCGTCCCTTCTTTACATGCATGACTGCACATTTATCTACACCAAATTCCATTTTGATAGAATTACTGAAAGCTTCTGTGACTTTTAGTAACTCTATCAAGTGGGAATCGGTGGAGGCAAATAATTTTAAGTCATCCATGTACAGAAGGTGGGAAACAACTTGACCTCCTCTACGAAACTGATAACCAAGCCCTGAACCCTCCAGTAAAGTACTGAGAGGATTCAGTGCCAAGCAAAACCATAATGGACTCAGACTGTCACCCTGAAATATACCCCTCTTGATCTTGACAGGCTCGCCATTACCAAGAACCTGACGACATCCTGGATAAACAAGAGCCGTTGTCCATTGCCCCATGCATGCCTTTAAGAAGGTGCTAAGAGTTGCATCAACTTTATACAACTCCAGCACCCTCAACAGCCATGTATGGGGCACTGAATCATAGGCTTTCTTGTAATCAATCCAGCATGTCGCCAGGTTTCTCCGGTTACGACGAACCTGCTGATTAATGGCCATGTCAAGAATAAGGAGTTCTTTAGTACCACGTGACCCGCTTCTACATCCATTTTGAGAGTTGGACATTATAGAATTATTTTCAATGTGTGTTGATAATTTAACTCTCAAAATAGATGTGAGAAGCTTATAGACCGTTGGTAAACAAGTTATCGGTCTATAATTTTTAGGGTCCGTAGTACTACCGGATTTGTAGAGGAGGTGTGTAATACCCGTGGTCATAAAAGTTGGAAGCAACCCAGACTCAAGTGATGATTGAAAGCAGGATGCCAAGCAAGCATGTGAGCTACGGAACCATTTCAGCCAAAAATTGTGCAGTCCGTCCGGCCCAGTTGATTTCCAATTGGGCAACGAACGAACCGCACTGGCTATGTCCCTTGGTGTTATAAGGACTGGTTCCATAGTCTGTATAGACTCACACGAAAGCTTGACATCCCGCATCCAGTCACACTCTGTATGGCTAACAGGCGCCGACCAAATGCCTCGCCAAAATGTATTTGTGGTTTCAGCATCAGGCAGGCACATGTCAGTCACACATGAATCGGGTTGCTCCCATCTTCTATACACCCATCTCTCATCCTTTTGGAACGAGCGATTCTGAGTATAGCGGTCCACTCTCTTTTTATAGCGCCGTATACGGCTTGCCCACGCATAAATTTTCTGCTTCAGAAAATCAATACGTTCCGTGACCCGTACAGAATAATCGCGAGGGCTAATATCAGTCCCCGCGAATGCACGAGTCGTTATTTTAACGCAGATATCAAAATCTTTGAAAATCTTTCCTCCAGTAATTATGTTTTATGTGAAATCAGTTAAAGTTAAACGCCAATTTACGTGAATATTATCTTAATAAATATCAACTTTACATAATCGACATTCACGTCGGCATGCTTAAAAAGGGAATGTTTATTTCCGTACCCCGAATTAGTTTTCTGTTTTATTACACGCTACCACAAATAAACCTGCCGATGTTAAATAAGACCCACTCGTCCTTTATAACAGGAAGGAAGCTAACTTTACCTGAGGGAAAACCTCTATGTTTAACGAGAAAACTGGTCGTGGATTGATTTGAAATTTCAAGTGAACCCTTTTTCAGAGTTCAATCGAAATAACCACAAACATTCCAATTCTATTTCCGATTCTCGTCACACAGCCCCCATCACGTAGAGGTTCGGAACGAAGGACTGAACTTAGGAGATACATTTTCTGTGCGTATTCACAAAGAATACGTGTATATCGAAAGCAAGCTGTGATTGTATATAATTTTATAGAGCAAGTGATTGATGGGGCTGTAATATTAGTTTGAGGTAAAATTATTAGTAATATAAGTGTGTTTTAAACGGTTTCAATGCTGTGCAGGTGTAATTTTCAATATAATAATACAGTGTGTCGAAAAAAATACTTTTATTGATAGGTATCAATAAGAATTTATTTCCGTACTTGGTAGTACTAAAAATGAATTCATTGTAGGTAGGTATGTTTCCGTTTATCTTTCTAAAACTTTACTGATAAATCATGAAAGAATCCCGAGATTTTTCCCCTACAACAATAAATTAAAACTGCCAATAAAATAGTTAGATAACTAATGCGAGGGTTTCCATGTTATTAAACATTTCACGCATCAAGATCTTACGCAGAAAGGGAAATCAATATAGATGCTTTTTGTATTCCGTATCACGTAGAATCAATTTAAGAACTTCTACATCGGGTCAAAGCATATTTATAAGGATAACTTAGATTTACAGAGACTGCTTGCATTCTTCACCGCAGAGTGTAGTTAGGGCAATGTCAACGGGGATCTCACTTTAATAGTAATCGATGTCCTAATACATTGTCTATCAGTAGTAGTCCTTTAAATAAATAGAAACACGTTATATTTATTTTGACGTTAGTTAACGCATAATGAGCAGATAATAAAAGAAAAAATTTTTTTCAGCTGCAGCATTTACAGATAATTATTTTACCTATGGGAATACAACCCTAATTGTGTGAATTTTTGATATATAAGTTTAAACGTAATAAAAAAATATAAATCTATGGTTTATCCGCACACTATAATTACTACTTAATAATATAGACCCAAAATATTGTGCTGATAAAGTTGTTACTATTCCTAAAAAGGTGGACTTTATTTGTATAATTCTAGTACAAAAACTTATCCGGCACTTAACCGGTTTTTTTGTTTCATATGTTCACGTATTATTAGTCAGTGGTTGCAGGCAGAGTTCCCGTTGGAATTAAAAAACGAATTCAAAATAAAAAAAACTAAAATAAATAGTTAAATAAAATAGTTTTTTTTATCACGAAATATTTACGAGTGTAAGATCTGCTATAGCGGATAAGGTCGGAATTAGCTCGTGAAAAAAGAATTTTACTTCTGAGGCAAATTCATGTAACATTTACCTCCGTCCGAGGGTAATGTTTAATATAGCGTCCTTTGCTATATTTTTTAAACAATAGTACAGTTTGACGTAAACTTTTATTTCTATGAATACTGTATTCACATATTTAGATATTGCGTTAAACAATCTTCAGTTCACAAACAAACAATATTAGTGATGCATTCACATTGTTTGATTTGTTAGGCCCAATGATGTACATCCGAGATTTTCAGGACCCAAGTCAGCCTGTCCTTTCTTTTTTTTTCCGGAACGTTGTGCCAGATTTACACCTGCTAAAACTTTCATCTGCTTACAGTCGGTAGTCCCGGGTGCGTCTTTATAAGGCCAGGGCTCCTGAAATAGACTTTGATACCCTCTCGGCCTTTCTTCATAAGTCAGCCAGCCTTGCCTGCAAGTAGTTCTACACCTACTGACTAACGGACTACTTCATTGCGAGGGGAAAGAAGCATGTTTGTGCTGACTATACTTTACTTTATCACTGCAACTCATCATTATTCCAATTTAAACTACCACAACCAAGGAAAAATAAATAGGTATCAAATTTTATTATTATAAGTTGAACAGCTACCAACTAATTTATTAAAATTAATAACAATTCCATCAGCATAAATTTTCATTATTATATTCCTACTTTAAAATGTACTTATCAAAGTACAAAACAACCAAGGAATACTTCATTTTGTATTTCCACTCGCCTCGGAATAATTTACAAACTCATTTAATTTTGTGTTGTTTGTAATCCCACAGTAAATTCTTTCAAGGCCGTTATTTCAATCTGAGGAAACTCAGGAGAAACATAGATTAGTGATGATTTACGAGACTAGAAGTATAAGGCTTTATCTTTATTAATAGATAAATATGAGTTCCCAGTTTTTTACTCAGGAATATATTATGACAAGGTTAATTAGGATTATTTTAATGGTAAACAGTTAGCATATTGTCCATTACTCCTTAGTCTTAGATTAAGAAGCTTTAACTTTGGAGCACTGGGTCTATTACACTTACTTAAAATCGGCTTGTGTAGCTCAAAACAACCAATAATTTACCAAAAAGCTACCTGCGCTAGTAAGGCATAATACGGGCATAATCAACTAGTTGGTGGTATGGTAGAAAAAAGTCTTAGCACGCCTCTATGTCTTTTTTACCTTCTTACAAAACATTTGCTGAATACATAATATTTAAACCTTTATTTGCCGTAGGGAAACTAAGGGCCTTCGAGTGGAAAATAAAGGCTTTTATTATCTTGCCAAATGCTCATTTATCGTCGCTGTGCTTGCAAAAGTCGCTATGTGTTTTTAACCTACTTTTCAGGAGGAAGTAAAAACCGATTAACTCAAAATGTAATTGTGATAGAGAAAGTAAATAATTTTATTATAATGTAAATATTATATTTACGTGGTGGAAGATGACTTTTAGAAAGATAACGTTAAAAACGAAAATACAAAAAAATATATACTGTGAATCTGACACATAGCTAAAATTGTTTGGGTCACAAATATCGCCATGTGTTGTTGAGCACATATCGGGAACAACTTAAACATAATTTACGTTGTTTAATTACACATAGCTGTTAAATAAAAGGTGTCAATTGAAAATAATATAAAATTTTTGTTAGAAACTATGGCAAACATGGCGTTCTCTGCCATAAAACTCTGCTGCCTTGATGTGTGAGAATGTGTTGTACGCAATAAAGGCGGCAATAGACTGGTCGGCGTAGAAGAAGCACTGGTTGTCGGTGATTCCAGAACGATCTCCGTTTCTCTGGGCTGGCTACGACTAAAAAACCTCACGTAACGCCCAAGAGCCTACGGTTGGGAGCCCGGGTAAGTCCTCGAAAGGATGTCCCTGGACTCCCAACAGACCTACGGCTACAACAGCGGCCTCGCCTAAGAGGGGTTCGGGTGCTATCCCGCGTCATTGGGGGTTTTTTCGGACGATGAACAGCCCGCTCACAGTCCTCAGGCCCCTGGTCATGGAGGCCGATAGTCTTGAGCGAAGATACGTCAGCGGCGCCTTCGCCAAAAACTGCAGAACTCGGGTGGGAGGGTTCTCTAACGTTCCCTACCCACCGCCTCGTTCATGAGAAAGCCTGCTCGCAGAAAGAGGCATCGCAGTCCCACTTACTCCCACTGGAGATCATGGCTCGCACTATGGTCTCCAGAGAGAGTGTTCACGTCCAGATCTGCCTCGAGGTGGTTACCACCCTAGAAGGACGTGGTTTCCACGACGACCGCGGCAAGAGGTCACCGCAGCTTGGCAACCAGGGCTGGTCAGGGTGCCTGGGATTTCCTTTCGATGGTGCACCAAAATCTCTGGCTACATATAGCCGGAAAGGAGACTACGAAAAGGCGTGCTGTCCCAATTATTCACCTCTACCAACTCCTTTATAGCAACCAAAGATTATTGCTATTTTTTAAGAAACCCGGGTAGGTATGCAAATGTACGCTGAAAAGGAATGAGGGCTCGGATTTTTGAGCATGAAATTGTAGACTGAAACTTGAAAGGGTATAAGAGAAAATCAGGCTTAAGTAAAGAAGATTGGGATTTTATGGGGTATTAAAAAATAGGCAGGATTCAAGAGACAGGTTCTCGTGGCAGGTCTGGGCGTGGACATTCTCTCGCTAGAGACTATGGTGTGAGCCATCATCTCCAGCGGGATCAATTAGGACGCCGTCGCGTCTTTCTGTCAGCAGGTCATGCTAGTGAAAGAGGCGGCGGGGAGGTAGTAGGAGATGACACTTCTGCCCGAAGTCCGCAGTCAGCGACAAGGGGCCGTAGACTTGTCTTCGTCTAAGACTATCGGCCTCCGTGACTGGAGGCCTAAGGACGACAGGGAGCTGCCCACCGTCCTTACAGAAGCAGGACCAAGAAAACCGCGAGACGTGAGAATTTAACGCATGGCACACGCCCTAAGAAGAGGGACAACATCCGAACAACCCGTAAGAAAGCGCGGTTGTTCCCCATCCAGCACCGCACCCGCACGTTTAGGCCGCAGTGGTAGCCAGGGTCTGTCGGGAATCCTGCGACATCCTTTAGAGGGCTTACCCGGAGCTCTTGGCCGTAGTTAGGGCAGGACAACGTATGGTTTTAGTCGGTAAGAGTTCGGCATGTCGATGAGAGATTTCCATAAGTATATAAATATATATTTTTAAGATCAAAAACCTATGCCACAAATAAAAAGTTTTGAAGTCTTTCAAGTTCATTTAGGAGCACTTGGGTGGCCTTTAAATATATAAGCAACCGTTGAATTAGCTAGTAATGGGCTGAATGAGAGCCTGGGACATCTTAGTTCTGAATAATAAGTTCTAAATGAATTTCAGAGCATTTAAGGTAAAGGCATGTGACCTTCGGGGATCGATGCACTATCCAATCGGACCCAGTTACCAACACGTTCTAATTCCTTATTCATGTTGGATAAGCCGGATCTGAATCCACGAACATGCTATACCTGTAGGTCGTCAGCATAGATATTTAAATTGCAAAATGCTACGTAGACTCGAGGCAGAGTTTATGAAAATGGAGAATAAAGGAGAAGAGGGAACACCACTGTAATGTACGCCAGCAACGAGTTGCAATCAGACTCAAAACATTTTCATATAAGCGCACACACTGACAAACACCCCCAAAGAAAGGAATCAACCCAAGAAATTAGCATTTCGAAATTGACAGAATAAAATGCGCTGCTGAAGTCTAGTAATACTAACAATTAAGGCTAGTACGATCTTTTCCGTAGCATTGCGAGTGTCAACTGTTTTAATGAGGGCAGAAATAAGATTATGCCCAGCGCAGAACTCCGGTTGTAAGGGACTAAGACTGCTGTTTGAAGACAGAAAAAAGAATACCTACTTGCCGATCGCCAATACACTCGGACGACTTTGGAGAAATAACTCCCAAAAGTGTAGAATAGTAACAGGTAAAAATCATATTGCTATAGAGAATTGCATTGGTACTTGTTAGAGGATTCAGGAAAGCTACTAAAGAAAAGAACTAGGGTAACTTAAAAAAAAAGAAGAATTGAAAGGATCGTCCTCCAGCAAAATACTGCCATTGCTGAGAAAGTAGAAGAAGTCCAAACCTCATTTATTGAAAAGCAAAATGTGAAATCTGTATGCAGGTCTAGCCTTGAGAGCCTGAGAGAGAGATGTGGAGCGTTTCCAACGATGCAAGAGAATGTACCTAATAATATTCTTAGATATTACACGAGCAACTAGCTACACCACTCTCTTTGCTTGTTGAGTGATGTAATTCAGCCTGTATCATTTGATTCAAGCACCTACCTGTACTTTTTTACACTTTGCTGAAGTATTCTAGCTTCAAAACTGCCTTATAATTTCAATACATTCCTGAAAGGATCGATGTCATAAATATCCAAAATAACTGGCAAATTTCATAGAAAAAGATAGCTATGTGACACTTGATTTGTGCAATGCGCGAAGATTTAGGTTAAAACTTGTACGCCAATATCGCTATGTACCCGTAAACACATAGCGGGCGCAATTCCGCGCATTTTACCATATTTTGGTTAAGGTGAACTTTTTAGCTATGTGATTTGAAGCACATAATTATTTTGAGGGCGCAAAAAAGTATTGATTTCACATAGCTATTTTTTGAAACTCAGTTAATATTAGGTTTTTTAAAGATTCGGTTTTAGCACCTTGTGCGCCTTGAAATAAGGAACTAAATGGCATCAAAATCCAAAATTCGAAAAAAATCACATAGCGACTTTTGCAGGCGCAGCGACGTTATGCCGTTTATTTGCTTGTAAATGTTCAGCAGTTGATGAGAGTGTGTGAACATCTCGCCAACGTGTCCATAATTAAGATTATTATTAACAGGCATGTTGTTCAATAAGGAAAGGAACATATTTCTGAAAAACCCACATTTTAAACTTCTACGTTATGTTTGTCTGATGAACTGAATTATAAACTCAGATTACAATACACAGCAGGGCACGAAAGAAATAGATGACATACCTGTTACGGATTTCAGTATGAAAAAATCTTTGATTGGCCTTTATTTCCATTTGCTTTGACTCTATGATATTAGGTCCGTATTGCAGTTTCAATAAGTGATCTATGTTTGATTCTCATATTAGTTACGCCAGAAATAACAAAATGTCACAAATGCTGATACTAAATGTCACGAGATTCGCATTACGCTACATTCAAAGTATGTGATGAGACGTTTAATCATAATGTGGAATTGAGAGTTGTATGTGTGTTAATATACGTCATACATATTAGTGTTTGTAAATGTAAGTGGGGCGAAGATAATGAGGGGAGCTTCAAGTATCTGGCGAGGTAGGAAATTATTGTAACTTCTTGAGATAAAAATGTATTTAGTACATTCACAAATTGGTTCGAGCCAGAAAATTGGACTTAGTCGTGTTATAAGTAAATGGGGAAAGGTGGATTTTAAATTTTGGGCTGAGAACTTTCAACATAAAAATATTTGTTTAAATACCTACAATATTTGGAGAGATCCGTTATAAATTACCTTGCATAATTAGAATTGTGGACTGCATCATAGGTAACGGCTCTTTAATAATATTACAAAACGAAAGTTAGAAAATTAGCTACCGGTTGGGACCTAGACACTGAAAACATTTTTTCTTCCAATTTAGGGAAATTGAGTTTTTGAATATTATAAAATGAAATCTAGAGAGGTTAAGAGGACTGGTAAAGTTTATATTGCGATTTCGTTCAAATAGTTCAATAACAAATTATAATTATACTTTGTACTTGCATAATAAGAATTATTTTCAAATACTAAATCATTTGTCATGAAAAAATCTGAAGAAAGTACATGAATATTACACAATATTTTATTGTGAAGCGGAAAATGACAACTTTTTTCAGACGGGACTTGAACCAGTAACCTTTATCTAAAGCAGGGCTCTTCCAATAGAGCTACGGAACTGTACCCAAACAAGTTGAAATTCTTCACCATAATGTCAGCACCATTTTTTTTTAAAGTGAGGGCAAATCCTCGTGTCGTCGACTAAAAAACTTCACGTAACGCCCAAAAGCCTACGGTTGGGATCCCCGGGTAAGCCCTCGGAAGGATGTCCCAGGACTCCCAACAGACCCACGGCCGCCACTGCGGCCTCGCCTGGTTTGGGTGCTATCCCGCGTCTTTGTAGGGTTTCGGGTGTGACCCCGCTTCTAAGGGGGGGGTGCGTGAATCCCTCACGTCACGGTGCCGTCATGGGCCTGCTTCTGTAAGGACGGTGACCAGCCCTCATGTCAGCGTCCTTTGAGAGTAAAAGCATAGTCCAATGATCATTTTTCTCTCTATACTGTGGTATTAGGCACTGATTAGCCCTAATACCCAGTCTGCGTACTTTGCATTCAGAAGTTGTCAAAGAATTGTCTTGTGCTGTTATAGCCATTACTTTTAGTCTGCCAAATGTAAACCTTACGAAGATATTTTCTGATACTGATCTGAACTATAAAAATCATCACCAATTATCTCAATCTCCTAATTAAACTAGTCTCTGAACAATGTTATACATTAGGATAACTCATTACTCTCACTACCGTCGTACAAGCATTTTACGTTTTCGTCACATGCGCCTGTACTAATAAATTCCAAGTTATAAAATTACTCAGAACATATAGGGTTTTTTTGGAAGTTAAATTAGTAACATCATAACAAAATAGGTGAGACAAAATGTACGTCTACTAATTGAGTAATTCCTTTATGACATTCGTTAAGATTATCAACTAGGGCCTCCTCCCGAGGGGTGAAACTTTGCAAAGTACTTAGCACTTCTCTTCTGAATACGTGTGATACGAGAGTGTCTACGTTGCGGTAGAATGAGACGTTACACATTCATGTACGAAAACAGCATAGGTGGGTATTTAGAAAGATAGATTATTTGCAAATGAAATAGTTTGCGGAATAATCTGTATTTAAACTTTCATGACTTTTTTGAACTTGATGGTGATAGAATAGGCTACAAACAATATTTATCCAGTTTATCCCATGGGTGTTATATGAGATCTCTATCTGTGATCAGGCAGGTGGTAGGGACGACAAAGAAATACACAAAAGGAAAACTCCAAATCAAACATTGTATCAACTTATTTAACCCTTGTCTGTGGTCTCTCTAATCTTTTGATATTTTAAAGGTATATGAAACACCACAAATTGGGGGAGACCATTCCACTTCTAAATGTATAAGAATGGCACTGTGATCGGTATATTACATACATACATATACTCACGCCTTTATCCCCGAAGGGGTAGGCAGAGGCCTATACCGGCCCACATTTCACCGTGTACAATTCGGTCCCACGTAACAGGTGGTGAGCCCATCGCCGTGTTGAAATGGACCGCCGACGTCAGAGCCTCGTCCGTTGTTCAGCAGGTGCACGAGCTTGCACATGAGGTTGACTTGGGCCCGGAGGTGTTGGTAGGGCCCCACTACAAACATCGGTATATTTAATAGCCTCATTTTTGATGCAACGATTACTCTTTACTCAAATTTCATGATAAAACAACTCGTGAATTATCATAGGTAATGTAAAGAATAAAAACAACAAGTCAGTAAATTAAAATGTTAAAGATAGTACTAACAAATTTACAGCACAATTCGTTCACTTAATCTACATTTTCCGTAGTTGGGTGCTAGTTACGGAGTTATTTCGTAACCTCCAGTAACCTACACAATGACGTAAGGGGCGTCTCGCTTTGAACTCACTTCCGTTTTCTGCGTGGCTGTTATTAGACAGACGCTTTGCTCAATTTCTATGCTATTTCACAGGATAGTAGTTATGCATAACTTGAATATAGTTTTTGAATTTTGTAAATGAGTGAAAGCATAATAATTTTACATTTTATAACTGTGTTTTTGGTCAGCCCTAAAAAGAGAAAAAAATAAATTAGGAAAGGCCGAATAAGTACCTAATGCAATACAAATGAAAATACGACATAGTTTTGTTAATATTAGCTACAACTGGAAACACTTTTCTCTGAAAAGAATTTCACAAAAGTGCTTGCCTCCTGCCAGTTACGATTTTTATATTACTTCCAAACACTCACATTTTACGAAGTAAAAATAGAAAAGCTTCACAAGGTTATAAAAGCGTTAATTTTTTGTAGTAGCCCGTATATTGTTAAAGTAAAAGTTTTACAATTACAGCTACGGAACCCTACAAAGCGTGCGGCAAATCTTGTACTTGGCATTTTTTTTTTCTCATATTAATACTAATGATAAAACAGTGTACCACTGTGTGAAATATTGAGCGCAGACGGAACCGAAACAATACACCTAATAATAATAAACCTGTTCGTCCTCACAAGTTACAATAACAACCAAACAATGAATAATTTTCGTCAGCATAATTTTACCAAAGTTGAAAAAAGTTGCCTAAATAAAAATCTAGTTGTAACACGGATCTAAAAAAAGTATGAAGTCACCTCGACTTATCGTGAAAAAGCGTATGAATATGGCAGCCACTTTCAACTGCCTCGTCGTACATTTTGTTGAAGTATAGTTCTTGACTGCTAAGCTTACTAATATTATGAATGTGAAAGTTTGTGAGTGTGGATGTGTAGATGTGCGAATGTTTGTTACCCTTTCACGCTCTAACGGCTAAACGGATCTAGCTGAAATTTAGTACAGCAATAGATTATACGCTGGAATAACACATAGGTTATCCCGGGAATAACTTGCCGTGTGACGTGCAAAGGGAAACAAAATTTCACTCGGGCGAAATAATAGATTCAAGCTATAAAAATATAAATCTCCGTCCGCACATTTTTAGGGTTCATGACTTGCATTATTTAATTCGCTAAAAATCTCATCACATACTGAACAGTGATATCAGTTGCAACCAAAACTATTAATCTCAATGATACGAGTATTTACTCTGTAATTGCCTACATGTAAGTGTTTATATTAAACACGATTGATAGCTTATTGCTATGTGAGATGTGGGTGTGATACATGGCTCTGACTTTACTCTAAAAGATAAATAAGGTAGCGAAGACATATAACTAGTTTTAATGTTGTACCAGTAGTTCAGCTTTTATAATGTTTTCCCATCAATCTCTATGTTTATATAATTTCTGGTGTCTATGTTTACATTGTGATTAATAATAATTGTATAGTTTGATTAAAGTAAATTAAGTGGAATATTTCGTGGAAAGCTATAATAAAAGACATACCTATATTGTTATCCAGTGCCATATATTCGTGAACATTTAAATAAATCTAAAGTCATAATATGTACAGTAACAGTGACTAAGATCTACCCTATAACAACAAAAAAAAAACAATAAAAACTTTAAAGTACAATAACATTATTAATTTTGTATCCCTGTGTGTAGGCCAGTGAATTGCGATTGAAACTTTCAGTGAGCTAATCAGGGATTGTGATTTTAGTGGCCTGAAACAAACTTTTTTACCAAAAGTGACGACAACGCCATCTGTTGTCCAGTAGGCGAACTATTCGTGTTATTATTTTAGAATATTTTTATTATCCGACTTGAAATATTTGAGAATATGGCTGGCAAGTGTTCAACATGCGGGAAATTTCTCTCCATGAAGGGAGGTGCAGCATGTAAGTGCAGAAATAGAACCAAGGTCAACAAAGATATCACACAGGTGGCTCCTTTGACGGGTGACGTTGGTGTGGATACGCCCCCCAGTCAGCTGGATTCTTCAGTGTATGCAGGTGGTTCGGGCGTGTCGGTCGGGGGCCGGGCCACCTATCCGTCGCCTGGACTTGACATAGCGCACGAAATGCAGCTCCTGAGGGCAGAAATTCGGTCTATGAAGGATGACCTGACGTTGGAGCTGAGGGAGTTTAGACTGGAGGTGGCCGACCTTCGACAGTCCTTGGCAACGTGTAGGAAGAAGGTTGATTCTCTGGAGAGTCGCTTAGCTCTGATCGAGAATCGTCAGAGGGACCCTCAACCAGCACATGAACTGGAACATGCAGTAAACAGCTTGAGACTGGAAATTAACGATAGAGAGCAAGATCTTCTGCTCTCTGACGTGGAGATATCAAATCTCCCAGAGTGTGCTGGGGAAAATGTAGTCCACACGGTGGAGCTACTGGCAAGGAGGATCGGGGTAACCCTGGACAAGACCGACATCGTGTATGCCGAGCGAGTGGGACCCCGGACGGAGCGGACCCATGGAGAGGACGGCGCGGGCGCGGCCAGGGGCAGGCGCATTGTGGTGCGGCTGGCGCGGCGCGGGCTGCGCGACGAGCTGCTGAAGAGCGCGCGGGTGAGGCGCGGCGCCACAACCGCTGACCTGGATGGCTTTGAGGGGCCCCCGCGCCGCTTTTATTTCAATGAGAGGTTGACCAGGACCAACAAGCAGCTGTTTTTCCTGATACGACAGACTGCCACACAATCGGGTTGGAAGTATGCTTGGACAAAGCGGGGTAGAATTTTGACAAAAGAAGCTGATGGCAAGCGAACCCACGCTATTCGTTCGGAAGAGGATCTGGGGCGTGTTTTTGGCAAAATTATTGTTAATACAACAAAAGATTAAGTTTAACTTATCTATCGCTATTCCAATACAGTTATTTTATTATGTTACTAAGTACTCTTTTGTGGCAATGAATATGATATTTATTAACATTGATATTAAAAAGAAGGGATCTGTGGCAGAATACATACAAATATATATTTACAGTATTTACATAGGAAGGTTTGTGGGTTGTGTTGTTTATTTTTGTATTGTGAAAACAGATTTTCAGAGAAATTACAATATTTACATAGGTTTTGATTTGAAATATTCTAAATATACAGAGATATTGATGTATAATATGTACAGGTTTTACATGCATGTTACTTATACTTGCTATTACTTAATTGTGGAATATCCAACGTCTACCGACTTGGTATTATATAAGGTGTGCAGATTTACACATAACATGTTACATTGTCTTTATAATTATTGTAACTATAACAGACAACAAATGGCAGTATTGGGTGGGGTGGTATGCGACTGTCCGGGTTGTGAATCTGATAGTGAGATTGTGCACATTTTTGGGTATGTTTTGGTGTTGGTTATGCCAGGTATTGGTTCAAGTATTGCGAAGGGATTCCTTTACTTATTGTATTATACAACTTTGATTTTTTTTATTGTATCAGTGGTATTGAATAATGAAATAATTATGCACAACCATAAGCCTGAAAGATTTTTTGATGTTTTGTTTGGTGCACCACTGGGTTATACTTGCGTTCAAATGTTTAAAAAAAATTATCATGCTAACTTTTTTAACATATGTATTGTAGACATAAGATATGGGTTTTCAATTATTATTTATAGTGATTAACAAAAATAAATATTTAAAATTTGGACTTTTTAATGCTGGTTCACTTAGAACTAGGCAGGATGAGTTTTTAATAGCTATGAGCCACCATTCAGTTGACATAATGGCCATCAATGAGACCTGGCTAAAGTTGGGAGAGGATGGCAGAGCTCCATTAGTGCCGGGTTACAAATTGAGGCATACTCCAAGACCCACAGAGGTAAAGGATAGAATTGGTGGAGGAGTCGGGTTTTATATAAGAAATGGGGTCACTGTTAGGACCAGAAGTCACCCTGTGGATTCACAGGTAGAGGAGTATTGGTTGTCCTTGACTACTTATGGCAGAAAAATTATTGTTGGCACTGCATATAGACCACCCTGGCTGGGTGTGGATAGGTTCATAGACAGTTTGACGGATAGTGTTTGTGCAATGGCACCCTATGATAATATCATCATACTGGGTGATTTTAACATAAATATGTTGATCCAGTGTGCGACAAACACAAGCAAACTTCTACAATTTTTGCAATATACTAATATGCATCAGGTTGTAAATGCACCAACACATTTTTCTGATGATAAGAGCACTCTTATCGATGTAATTTGTACAGACATGAATGTTTATAATGTCACAGTTACCCATGTCCCAGAACTGGGTAAAAACGCAGTTGTAACTTGTGAGTCCACTTTAAAAAAAGTTAAGGGCCGAATGCCAGAGCGCATTAGGTATTTTTACCACCTCACCTCACCGCGGGCGATACCCCCGTAGCATGCGATCGACATGAACTCATTTGACCCCAAGCACTTTGTTTGGACGTTGCCAGTTGGTGCAATTGGACGTTGACAGTTGGTGCAGCGTGTATTTCATGCCGCACTTTTTGTACCACCAAATAAATTACAACAGAAGTATAAGTTTATCAAACCTTTATAAGACATTTCATTTAGAAAGTGCCTGTTAGCAGGTATATTCAAAATGGGGTTGTAAGAAACCTTTCCTTATTTTTAACCGACTTCAAAAAAGGAGGAGGTTCTAAATTCGTCTGTATGTTTTTATGTATGTTCACTGATATTTCCGGTAATTATAGACGGATTTAATTCTTTTTTCTTTTCTTCAATCAGGTTTACTTCTGAGGTAGTCCCATTTTTACCAGGTCTTGACGCCGTGACAGACGTTGTGCAAGGAACACGTTGTCCAAAGCTGTCGCTGGGCGACTGTCGCCGTGTCGCCGCGACAATAGCGCGACAGACGCGAAGACTCCCCTTGCTTGTCTCGGAGTCGCGGCGACATGTCGCCTAGTGTGCGGAGCTTAGAACAAAATGTATGTAATTTGGCGCCCACAGCTTGTCGCCGTGACAAGACGCCTAGTGTGCGCCCACTGTTAATGTACTACAATTTAATGAAGGTCAGAAGTCGATCTGATGATGGAACCGAAAGACAGTCGAGGGAATTATTTAACGATTTACAGCACGTACCTTGTGTTTGGGCTTGATTGATTTGTATTGATAAGAACTTTACACCTAGATAGATATACTTTTCGGTCCACCCGTCACTTAAAATGATGATCAAAAAATTTTTAGTAATAAATAGAACTGACTTCAAAAAAATCCTGAAAAATAAAATTTACATAGCACAAAGTAATAATATGTATTTTGATTTATCAGATTGTATTCAATATGATATTGAAGTTGGTGCCATTAATAATACCTACCTCAACCTATGGGTTTACTAGGCGCCGACTTCAATATGATATTGAATAAAATATGAAAAATCAAAATACATTTATCTTTGTGCAAAGTAAATTTAATTTTTCAGGATTTGTTTGAAGTCGGTTCTATTTTTTACTACTTTTTTTTTATCATCATTTTAATTGTGAGACGAGCCGAGAAAAGATAATAAGAAAAAAAGCCGTCAATAATTTATGAAATCAATTCGAGCAGTCTTCGAAGAGGTAAGCATAGGTATAACATAAGTAGCAAAAAATAATAGTATGCATCTTGTGAGTAAAATAATGCGTTTATTTATTTTACATTATAATATGAATAAGACAAGTAACACGCACGCCGCATGTCAGCTTAGACCTGTGTTACAAAATACAACCAATGATAGATGGCGCTGACACCAACATAGTCAATTTGAAGTCAATTTTAAGTCTATTTGAAGACCCTACCCCTAGTTAATATTTGTGCAAAATTTTAATCAAAAATATTGAGTACTTTTCGAGATCCTTCCGGACAAAGCAAATTAACAGACAAACAGACGACAAACAGACAAAAAAATTCTAACTACATTTTCGACTTCGGTATCCTGTGTAGAACCCCCCGCGAGTATTTTTTAAATATGTTTAATGTACAGTTTTGACTTTAGATCTTTTTATTATATGTATATAGACTAGGAACTTAGGTTGCCTAGAAAGTTTTCAAAAACCTATTCTTAGTCTCCCGCAGGCTGGATCCCGCAGGTGGCCCCTTCCGAGGTCCGTGGAAGCACAAGGGATATAAACCCTTGTTTGCAAAAATAAATAATTGAATTGAGTACTTAAACCAGAAAAATAATAAATATTTATGGGGGACTTCCATACAACAAACGTGATTTTTTTTGCCTTTTTTTATTAATAACAGCAACAAGTACACACTTGAAATGAACGCCGCAGACGTGTCTTTGCCCAAGACTATCGGTCTCCATAACCAGGGGCCTGAAGACGGTGAGGGGGCTGCTCACCGTCCTTACAGAAGCAGGCCCATGACGGCAGCGTGACGTGAGGGATTTATGCATACCCCCTTCAGAAGCGGGATCACATCCGAAACACCCAAAGACGCAGGATTGCACCCGAACCTACCCCTAGGCGAGGCCGCAGTTTCGGCCGTAGGTCTGTTGGGAGTCCTAGGACATCCTTCCGAGGGCTTACCCTGGGCTCCCAACCATAGGCTGTTGAGCGTAACGTGAGGTTTTTAGTCGGTAGGAGTCCGGCATAGCATCCATGAGGATTTTCTCTCACGTTAAAAAGAAAAAAAAAAAGGGTTTATAACCCTTGCTTACAAAAAATAAAGCTGTTACAAAGTTGAATGAAAAAGGTACATGTCCTCAAAGTCTCGCTCTCGTATGTCAATTCGGTGAATCAGCTTATTGATAGAAATATTGGCATGCAAAATTCAATATTTATTTTGTTGTTATGGCGGCAGAAACACATTATCTGTGAAAATTTCAGATCTCTAGCTATGTCCATTCATGAGCTACAGCCTCGTGAAGGAAAGACAGAAATATAGACAGACGGACAGACAAACAGACAGACTGACCGACAGACAGACTGACCGATAGACAGACAGACGGACAGCGAAGTCTCATGAATAGGGTCCCGTTTTTTTACCTTTGGGTACCTACGGAACCATAAAAATTATCCACTTTTTCATACATTCATATTTACTAAGAAAGTAACGATTATTACACTCAAAATTAAAGTATGAAAGTACCTACGAGTGCTAGGTACTTACGATTCACGTGTATCTTTTTTTGCAAATGAACCACCGTTCAATCTCGGATTCGATGAGCTGAAAAAAAAAGACTTTGAGGGTACACTACAACGAAACGGCTAGACTACAACGAAAAATAAAACTACACGTTTATTCTTTTATGTCGTTAGTGGGTAGGTACTACTGTTATAATTTATACAGTGTAGCAATAACAACGTGAATCTACTATTATAGTCTAAGCGTCAAACATTATATTATTTACTACCCGTTCGCGCTAAGGTTGCCGCTGGCGGATAGGATGGTGTACAGGCGTAGTATGGGAGGCGAAAGGCAAACTTAGAGCGAACGGGCAATACGTTGATTGTTCAGGCATAGTAAAAAGAGAATATTTTATACCTAGTAGTTACTGTGGTTTAGGTAAATACTATCCCTCTTCTTATCGTAAGGTCCCAAGCAACTTTGGGGCACCGAGTTCATTTCTCACAGTCATTCATTACCATAAACAGCCGTGATCTAACTTACTTGGCCTTTGCTAAATGACACCTACCTGTACCTACGTAGAAGAGGACTGGAATGGGAGATCTCTAAGCCTATATGAGTACGTTTAGCTACTGTACTGCCTCTTCAGCAGGTAGCAAAATAATGGCAGCTGTTGGCTTCAGTCGCTTCGCTCAGCATCAACCTTATATTTTATCATGCCCGTCAGTGAATTATTTGGTTGTGTATTTTTATAAATATAATAAAGATAAAACAATACTTGTAGGAACTTACCATACTTGCCGTCGTAGTAGCCGCAATTGACATCTGGGCATTTTATTTCTCTTGGCTTTTTTTTACCCATATTCACTGAGTACCTAGTCACTAATCACTATATTACACGATATTTATTTATTTATACACAATAACGTACTTATCCTAATATTAACAAATAAAAACAAAATAATATTTACAGATTTCTGCAACTACTTCTAGTTAAAACGATCGATTCGCGCAAACGTGGCGGGTCACGGATGACAGAGCGATACAGGTCCTACCCAGAACAGCCCTGTCAGGTGTATGAAGTGATTGAAGTGTACGCTATATGCCTAATTGTTCTAGATTCTACACTTTTTATCATTGTTTTAAAATCTGAGGTGTTTAAAAAATAAATAATAGCATGAATATTGTTTATAAGATCAATATCTTTAATATAGACATGTGTTTATATAAAATAAACAAGTATATTTTGCGCAATAACAACATTCATCTTAAAAATTTTTGCACATTTCCAGTTTTTCGAGAACGATTTTTATCATATTAAGTTTTATTAATCGTGTTTTAAAAATTAAAGGAAGCAAGAGCATCTATTAAACTATAGTAATACATTTTGATCAGATCAAATCAAAGAATATTTCCTAGTATAAAGATCGCTTCAAAATGGGTCGATTTTGGTCGATTTCGGAAATACTAGCCTTAAGGAGAAACCCAGGTGGGTTATATACAGACCATTTGGAGACATCTTGCCGGAACTTTTTAATACTGACATCGAATTGATACCTTGGCACCACATGCTTTCACAGGTTACTGTTGATGACATGGTGGAGGCTTTGTCTACCTGGATTGTACATCTATTTGACATGCATGCCCCTGTGAAGCAAAAGATGTTCAGGACCAAGAATACTCCATGGATTACTGATAATGTTAAATTGCTTTTCCGTTTGCGAGACAAAGCGAGGCTTATTTATCAGAATACTAAACTGGAGTCAAGGAAGAAATACTACTTAGAGCTAAAGCATCAAGCTGTGGTGGCGTTGCGTAATGAGAAGTCTGTGTATTTCTCAAAATATATTAATGGACATATTAATAACCCTAAAATTATGTGGAAGAATTTGAAAACTCAGGTACTCCACTCACATAAGGATTCTTGTTTGCCAAGTCACTTCAACAACCCAGATACCATCAACAAAGCCTTCCTGGATGTGCCAGGGGAGTGTGTAGTGAGTTTGTCTAAATTAACATTCTATGAACATCATAGACATAACCCTAGTGTGAATTTTGAACTCAGACCTGTAGACCAATCAACAATTAAAATAAAAAAAAATACTGAATAACATTAGGACACAGGCACAGGGTATTGACAAAATCAGTGCACAGATGTTGACACTCACACTCCCTAACTCACTTATGGCAATCACCCAAGTAATCAACACATCGATCACTACACACACATACCCGAAGCTGTGGAAGTGCTCTGTGGTTCGGCCTTTACCGAAAACTAGCCACCCGAACTCCATTAAAGACCTCCGGCCCATAAGCATTCTTCCATGCTTGTCTAAGGTGTTGGAAAGGGTTGTGCATATGCAAGTCATGGAGTACCTAGAGCAAAATAGCATTCTCCCTGATAAACAGTCCGGTTTTAGGAAGGGGTGCAGTACGGCTATGGCCTTATGTGATGTGGTTGGAAACATCTTGGAAGCTAGGGATCGCGGAGAGGGAACAGCTCTGGTCCTATTGGACTATTCCCGCGCTTTTGATTCCCTGGATATTTCACTATTATTATCCAAGTTGACTTACTATGGGTTTACATCAAATACTGTCAGGTGGTTTGATAGTTACCTTACAAATCGATCACAATATGTTGAAATACAAAGTGAGGATGGAACAGTGATGTCATCAACCCCCCTAAGGGTGACCAGAGGGGTGCCGCAGGGATCCATCTTAGGTCCACTTTTGTTTCTCTTATATACAGCAGACATCACAGGTTCCTTTCAACACAGTCAGTTCCATATGTATGCAGACGATACGCAATTATATCTGTCTTTTAAGCCTGATGACACACTTACAGCTGTGTCCAAAATAAATGAGGACCTGGAAAGAATTGTTCAATGGTCAAAGGAACACTCACTCATTTTAAATCCCATAAAGTCAAAATTTTTGGTATTAGGCAGTAAGAAGCAGATTCAGACTATCTTGCAACATGACCCAGTGATAGTCATGAGTGGTCAGAGAGTGGCGAGGGTTGAAGAGACCACCAACCTGGGTCTTGTGATGGACCCTCAGCTACAATTTGAAGGACATGTAAGTAAAATTGTCAAAAATTGTTTCTATAGATTAAAACTTCTCTATAACATGCGGGACTATTTAGGGACAGCACTTAGAAAGCAACTGGTAGACAGTCTTATACTATCTAGATTTAATTACTGCGATATAGTATATGGTCCATGCTTGTTGGCTAAGACTAAGAATCTTGTGCAACGCATACAAAATGCTTGTGCTCGGTACTGTTTCCAGATACCAAGACGGCAACATGTAACACCTTATATTAATAGTAATAATATATTGAAGATGGACGCCAGAAGAAGATTACATTTAGCCACTATGCTCTTTGACTTATTAAAATGTAAAAAGCCTGACTACCTGTATAAAAAAAATTGTTTTAGGAAAAGTCACTATCCTTACTCTATGAGGTCCACCACTTATACTATATCAGTGCCCAGGCTTTCCGTGGGAGTCTGGAGTACGCAGCGATGCGAATCTGGAATGATCTGCCTCCACCTATTAGGGACCTGAAATCCAGATACACATTTAAAGTAAAGTACAAAGGATTGCTATTGATATATCAAAAGATTTTGTGATAGTTTTTGCGTTTGGGTTAGGGTGGTTTTTGTATAACTATCAGTTGTCTGGATCCCACAATGCAGGCTTGATTTGGCAGTACTTGGTGTTCTGGGGGTTACTGGAAATAGTAAGAGATAATATTCACACAGGGCTGTCTGGTCCTGGGGTGTGCGAGGAATGGCCTGCTTGTGCTGTGGTTGTTGCGCCACGGGTATTATCCCTTAAATACTTTTAAATAAATACTTGTCATGCATGAAAGCACCTAGCTTCAGGGAACGGGCATTCCTGGATTACACAAATTTTTGCCTCCGGTGGGAATCTACCTCATAACCTCATTGTCCACAGTCACACAGTTCAATCTCTAGATCAATGAGGCAGTCAAGGGAGGCATATATGGGTTGTTTATGTTTATTTATATATAATATTATGATAATAATGTGTAGTATAAATCATTGGTATACCTTAAGGATTGTCCCCACAGCCAGATCGTTTCGGAATCGCCTCTCTGTGATGTTTAGGGCATCTCATGGCTATTCATTGTCAACAGTATTAGAGGTGATACTGGTCCTCTGGTGGAGCTACACTTGTGACCCTGCAATGGAAGGAGTGAGTTAGCAATATTCCAAATAGTGATAGAAGTCAAACCATGGCATGATGAAATCGTGCACGATACTTTGTAAGGATTTTTTTTTCCCTACTTACCCCTTGGCGTTTAAAGTATTCTCTTTCTCTTTTAGGTATAAGTTTCTAGTTTATAATTGAGTGGGTATGTTTCACTGTATTGATTAATGGAACGATATTGCCGGAAGGCGTCAGGTGACACGTAAGGTTGGCACTGAAAATCAGTACTGGGATGGCTGATACCCATCTCAGTTTATGCTGAGTGTCCATCCCTACTTGCTGGCACAGCGTACATAATAAATATTAATTAATTAATTAAGTTTTGTAAAATGTATGTAGGTACACTATAATGAAAAATAAGCACGTGTAGCCACGTATTAACGACACGTAACCAACATCGTGTAGTTGTCATTGTCAAGTCTTAATGACGTTGACGCGTGCGCATGTGTCATGCTCGACGGCGGACATAAAATCATCGTTTTTTTTTTTTTTTTTTTTAGTGCCACGAATAATTTAACTTAAACCGCTGCCTGAGCAGATTATAGTTGATGTTATTTATAAATTATTGTTAAGTACTGATTACCTATGATGTTTTGTAAATTGTATGTGCGTTGTGGTCCGCAATAAATACTTTCTTTCTTATCAAATATAAATGTATATTACACTATAATTTATAATGCGTACGCAATATGCGATATCAAACAGCCTTCGGAATTTAGTTTACGCTCCACATCTTGCTAAGCACTGTTTAAGAAAGGCCTGAAGGTATCAGGTAGAGAAATTTAGGGGAACTACGGTATCATTAATCCCTAGAGATGATGTTGTTAACGATGACCCACTTTATCCTTATTTATTAAGGGCACCAGTTCCCAGCACGATTAGTACGTTAGATACAGAATATTAAGTATTCGTTATGATGTTGTCTTCAGAAGTTTTGCTATTAAAGCTTCTGGTTGTGATTAGAGAAGGATTAGGTTAGTAATTTATGGATATCAGGTAATGAGGAGGGTTATACAACCTGAAAACCGATCAATGGCACTTAAACGCGGGACTTTTACTTTGACAATAGAATAGAATATGCTTTATTGTACACTAATTAACATTTATATGAATATGAAATACAGGTTATAAATTGACAATGATGAGATGATCACAAAATGTTACGTAAATAAAATTTGCCTTATGTATAAATGGGACTAGTATTATTTATTTAATACTATATTCACTTTGATTTTGTTAAAACTTACACCAAGACTATACAGAAAGTAATTGAAATTAGAAGTGATACTTTGAGAATGGTCAACATTATACTTGTTATGGCTTATAGGAACAACTTAGTAGCCATGAACCCATCTTTGGTAATAAATAAAAAAAGAGTTCTCTTGGCCTTTTGTAGATAGAGGTCAGAAAATCACATCTATGTGCATTTAGAACCGATATATCCAAATAACACCGAAAATAGTCTTGTTTTTATTGTAGCGATGATTTTGTTTAAACCCACTGCAATTACTTTTCCAAATTCACAAAAAACAGAAGTACAAAAATCTCATAGCCATTGTTAGAGCAAAAGTTCTACATTTTAAAAATTTTCGATGCAAAGAAAGGAAAGAAATATAAATATTTATTGTACAGGTAGTATAAACCGCTCGAGGATATTGGAGGATAAATTGATTGTTCAGGGTCGGTTTTCCATTTAGATATGGAAATTCCGGGATTGTGTACGAAAATCTTCGATTTGCCTTTTTTTTTTCAACAAATCACTCTCGGAGTGGGTTCTGTGGTTAGACGGGTTCCAATCTCGGTAATTTATACAGATGTTCCTATAATTTTTGTATGAAAATTTGATAAAGTGATTGAAAACTTTAAGGTTGGACCATAGATTTAGAATTTTTCGCTACTATGGTTTCATGTATGGTCACGCTTTTTTCCCTGAAGTAGTAGGCAGCAGTGGCGGCATTTTATATGCCCACAATTCACCTTTTTAGGAATTTGTCCTACGCAATAGGTGGTAAGCCGTGTTGCCGTGTTGATATGGACGCGACACGACGCAGGTTGTGACTGCCTGCTACTACTGACTGGTTTCATGGTTTCAACCTTTGAAATTCCTTTATAATTACTAAAATCTATAAAGTTTATTGTGGGTACAGTCAACGTCAAAAATATGAAAGCGCTCTTAGCTAGTAGTGTTCTATACACGATCACTGCGCAGGCATCCAACGATATGGTTACCTATGATGAGTAATCGTTGGGACCATTTATGTTTGTGAACGTTTCCTATAATATATGCCTTAATGTACCTATGTCAAGATCAAATATCCCACTCGTCAGTTACATGGTAGTCGTTGGGTCTAGTTAAAGGCCTAAGTAGCCTGAAATATTTCAACATCAACAGTCACAACCTGTGCCTGTACTGCTTTGAGTCAAAAATACCAGAAGTGAAATGTAGGCATAATTTTATTATACCTATCTCTACTTACCCTTCGGTGAACATGGTGTTACTTTGTGTTTGTGCCATGGATAAAATTGTTAAAAATCTCCTGCCTACCGACGACCGACAATGACGAAAAGAACTTAGCTCTATAAGTAAACGGAACCCTAAAAACGGAATCTATGTTTAAAAAACTGCATCCAAAGGTTCTCGGTTTAAGCGCAACTGAAAATTTGACAGTAAAACTAACTCACGTTTTCATATTCGTAAAAGAAATACACCTATCAACATTGTACCTATTTATAGTCGGTTCTTAAGCGTTATGTGTCCAGTGCTCGTAATAAAATCGTATAAAATTTACATCCGACTCCAAGAGAGCTATTATCCAAAGATACGTGACCCTTCTAAGATCATAATATTATAAGGGTCGGTTTTCAACGCAAGCTGAGCGGGCATATTAATAAATCCGCTTTTCTTACCTGTGGAAATCCCACACGATGCTATGTCGGACTTTCACCGACTAAAACCACACGATGCATTACAACTGTCTACGGCCGAGAGACCGGCAGGCTGATTACGTATAAAACAGCGATCAGCGATAATCGCGCAATCATTGCGCAATCATCGCACGATTTATCGCTGGTGGCGGAAAAAATGGTATTATGTTAAATTCTATAGCGAATCGTTCGCTAATCGCTACGTCGCACTTATCACTACGAAACTAGCGCCATAAACAATTACGTGGCGATCACTGAAAACTGGGAACTGTCACATCTGTTGGGCATTTCATTAGTGTATGTGTGTGCTGAGAGACCACTTTTATTTTTTCGGATTTTTGCAGTTTAACTAACAATAGTGCGTAGTAAAATTTGCGAAAATATTTGTAAAGCTTAGTGATCGGTTAGAAAGCGCGTCCGAACACGTGCTCGCAGCACTATTGTTAGTTAAACTGCAAAAATCCGCAAAAAATGAAAGTGGTCTCTCAGTACACACATACACTAATAAAATATCGAAATCGCTGCCTGGAGGTTGTCAAAAACGATACGTAATACGAAATTATCGCCAGATCGCTGCCGCAGTATAGCACAAATGCAGTATTTAATTTACTGATTGTCCTACAGAGGCAGCACCGTCGCTAGTTGGCTATGGCAAAACGATCGTTGATACGTAATACGAAACAGTCAACAAACAGCGATTATCGCGCGATTTCCGCGAGATTATCGCTGTCGCTTGCCTATTGTAAGATACGTAATAAGCCTGCCGGGTAAGCACTCGAAAGAATATACCAGTTTATTGAATTCGCTTGTGTACCTGTACCATGGACATGTATCTAATTACTTATATGTGTCCTTGCTGAGAGCTGAATGTTTAATTTTCTTAGTTTTCTCTCTGAACTCACACCAGTAAACTGTAGTTACATTATTAACCAACCACAACATCTATACCTATAATAAAACGGTAAAGTGAAGGCTAGATGACATTCATATATAATTCTTCAGGTAGGCAAACGCTAGCTCGAATTTTAATCGATAAGTGCCATCTCTTGATCATTTTTTGTACTGAAATCTTAAAATTATTTTTTTATATTCATGATTAATTATGTATTTATTTACACAAGCATGTGCACAAAAAATAATAATAATTTATACGATTGCTTGGATGTATAATAAACTATAAAAAAACATCAATTAGGTACTACTTATGTCTTATCTATCCATCTATCTTTAAATATTAATAAAATGATAGAAAATACAAAACTGTACATTAAATATTTAAAACAGAAGCTTGCTGGATGTACTCGACAGATTTTAACGAAAATTGATACAAATTATTCTTTATACTCCTGGGCAGGTTATAGTGTACTTTTCATCACGCTAAATCAATAGGAGCAGAGTAGTGAAGGTAAATTTTGGGAAAACGGGAGAAATTATTCCATTTTTTAAGCTTCCGTCGCGTGTGCAGCCTTAATGGTTAAAGTTACATAGAAATCATGTATGACGGAAATACATATTCGTATTCTACATAAAATTGTCTAAAAAATATCCTATGTCTATCTTTTATGGTTGACTCACAATATAACTAGTCCGGTACGAGAAAGTTATCAAGTTCCTATAATTCTAAAGTTGGTTTTTTTTTTACAGTGTGTGAGGTAGGTATATATAATGCTACTGTAGCGTTTTCTAACAGATCTGAGGTCGGGGCTAGGTATAGTTTAGGTATTTGTACGTCAATTCTATAACTGAAAGGATATTGAATTAGAGATAAAAATCTTTGCGCTATGGTGTTAAGCTAATAATTGCCGATATATATTTACATTTTCTAACAATTTCACCCACGGGTTTACCCGTAAATTACAAGAAATGATTTTTAGGGCCTAGCTCAGTGACAAAAATATTACAGTCTATAAAACAAACGTATTGTAACGTGGAATTCATAAATAAATGCACGAAACGAAATTCTAACAAATTACTCCACATACTTTTTTGTTTTCATTAATCTTATCTTTTATAATCGATTACTGCTTAAATAAAATATTAGAGATATTAGAGTTTGTTGCTACTGTTCCTTAAATATCTAACAAGAATAATACAAAAAATTCTAACACATTAGTCAGTGAAATAAAAAATAAAAAGAGTTTTCTATAAAATATTATCCCCGCAGTCTGCGCGGGTAGGGAGGGGGTTCGCAGTGCCAGTCGCTAGGATCAAGTATAACCCAGTCGTATCGTCTAAGTAGGTATCGTATTGTTGCGCGCCGCCCGTTTTGTTGTCACGCCGCACACCGTTACAATTTTGTACACTTTGTTAGTAGAATTTAAAAAATATGCGATGAAACTATTATAAAAACCAGTAAAATTTTATGCAAACTATTTATATAATAAATTGTTTGTTATTTGTTTGTTTTAATAATGACGTTGCAGTGGTGTAACTAATTAACTGCTAGGCGCAGCTTGTGGCGCAGCGGTCAGGTGACCACAAATATTTTAACTTTCTAGTAATAAAACAGTCAAGTGCGACTGGGACTCACGCACTAAGGGTTCCGTACAAAATTGACCACTTTAAAAACTATTACTATCTATCGCACTGGAAAACTGACATCAACGGTATCTTCCCATTCGCCTACCTACACATAGATTGCTACCAGGTGGCAATTGGGAATAAAATTCCCATTTGCCATCAAGTGCGTATTGGGAATTTATTGCCCCCACTTTAAATCTGCGTTGCTGTTTGATTTTCCGATTTTCCTTTCCACTTGAGACGGTCATTATGCGTGAAAAATAGGTTTTATGATAACAGAAGATACTTACCTGGTTAAACTTTTTTGCGGCGTGGTGTTTTATATTTAACAGTCCAGTCTTGATTCTTTCGAATTATTATTATAATAAACAATTTTTTAAAACTAGTTGTCATCTGACTATGCTATGCTTGGGAAAATTTCAGGGATAACTTGTCTACTAATGCCGAAATTGGACTACTCCTAGTATCAAGTATCTCTTAAGTATAGTGTCTCTTAGCCCGACTTTATTTTACTGTTGAGACGCTGGAAAGGCAAACTGCATTAACAGCCAATTTGGTCGAATATGAGTTATATATATCGTTAGAATCGCCTGATTTTTCTCTTTCGAATGGTCTAGGTAACGATTTAATCTGAGCACTTTGGTGGTCGTTCAGACACCGGTGATTTTCGATATTTTAGTATATTTTTGTGTTTTAAATCCACTCAATTTTTGATTTTGGTTCATAAAGCGCCCATGACAGCAGCTAAATACTGATAAGTCATTTAGCCTGCACATGATTTAAAAAATCATTATTTTAAAACATTTAGCCATTCCATTTTTAGAAATTTTCACGGCATAAAACATTTTAGTGGTTGGTAATTATTATAGAATTTCAAAATAAGTCAATTTACTGGTCAATAATTTTTAGTTCATTGTCGTATAAAGCCTTTTACCTTCCTTCTAATTGTAAAAATTAGGACGTTAAACCAATTTTGTCGATGGCCCTTACTAATAAATTGGTCGATAACACAATTTTACCTGAATTTATTTTGATGTGTTTAGAGCACATAAGCTACTCTGCTTAATGCAAAATTCATTTTATTAGTGTGATAAAACCACAAAAAAAGAAAGACAAATATAAAACACTGGAGGTTAGACTATACGTCAAGGTCGTCGTTTGCAGTTAGACCGCGGCTGTTAGCTAAGAGCCAAACGTTCTGTGGGTACTTCAGCCACCTATACGGTATAAAACTGGGAGACTACACCCATTGTCACTAGTCATAATTGACTAGTGACAACGGGTGTCATCTTCCACGATTACAACGAATGCTAATTTCTGGACATTTGCGAAGGCGAATATCTGCAGCCGATATTTGCACAAATGCGAAAACCTACTTATTGAATTCCAAATTTGCGTCACATCACTTCACACGTTACAAAAATTGATTAAATTATAAAAGTATATTTATTAGTATTGCAGCTAACGGGATATTTTCCATGTGTTATTGAGAATATTTGATATTTCGGCATATGGTCAGTATGTGCATCTTTATCACAAACGGTCCACTGAATCTGTTCATAAATACCATAGATGTGTTCAAAGAAAAATAACAAACAATATAAAGATAAGAAGAAATAAACACATTCAAAGACGAATACAGAAATGAAAGTAGATTGCGGACGTTCTTCGTGGGGCTAAAAAGCAGCCACACGCAGCAAGACCTATAAGACGTTTTTAAGGTTAACATCTGCAAACATAGCGTAGCGTCTTACGATCTGGTTAATATAAAAAACCGCAATCATTAAAGTAGAACACCTACGATGCAATATCCAGTCTTTCTAGCCCTGCAAAACAGCCGGACCAAATGGCGCAAGGAGGCGCTGGAGCGGGGCCACAGGCCGGCGTCTCGAGAAATCGAGGCTCAGCGGTCCCAGCTCCACCAGGAATCCATGGAGACCTGGAAGGTGCGACTTGAGCAACCGAAGGGGGATTCGCCGCAATCGCGGCGGTCAGACCGGTCATGGACAAGTTGCTGGAGAAGAGCCATGGTGCTCTCTCCTGCCGGTTGTCACAGATACTTACCGGCCACCGGAGCTTCGGTAAGTATCTGTGGCGAATACACCGAAAAACCACGGCCGAGTGCCAGCACTGCAAGGAGCGCAGCGAGGACACAGCGCTTTACACAATGGTGGAATGCACGGTGTGGGCGCAATAGCGCCAGGTCCTCGTGGCAGGTCTGGACGTGGACACTCTCTTGCTGGAGACGATGGTACGAGCCATGATCTCCAGCGGGAGTAAGTGGGACTGCGCTGCCTCTTTGCTTGCTCACCGTCCTTACAGAAGCAGGCCCTAGACGACAGCGTGATGTGAGGGATTCATGCACGCCGCCAAAGATGCGGGATAGCACTCAAACCCCCCGCCCCCTAAATGAGGCCGCAGTGGTAGCCGTAGATTTGTTGGAAGTCCTGGGGTATCCTTTCGAGGGCTTACCCGGGGCTCCCAACCGTAGGCTGTTAGGCATAATACCAAAGCAGTTCGCGTTAGGGTACTTCTTTGACGTCAAGGAATCTTCAATTCTCCGGTATTAATAGAAACTACCCTGGCGACGACGTGCTCTGGGTTCTTGCAGGTGGTGGCAAGTAAACAGCTGGTTTCTTGGTGAACTTGTAATAACGGTTACTTTGTACAAAATCACAGACGTAGGTATAGGTAAGTAGATATAGGTGCGCGTGTTGAGATGACGGTGTTTAATGACGTAGTGATTGACGGCCGCACAGCTGTTGCTCGGTGAGCGGGGCGCGTGGACCCCCCGCGTCTTGGATGCCCCTGCGTCGTCCTGCTGGCGACGATATGTCTCCGACAACCCTAAACTGCGAAAAAAGTGACAAAGACATAAAAATGGGTGAAACAGAAAATGCTGAGACACCGGCTGATGGAGTCAGAGATGGCAGCCGTAACTTGCACGATACACGTGAGTAAGAGAGGATACCTATCGCTACTTATGTGATGTCTGGTAATAAGATGAATAATAATAAAATTAAGAGGATGCTCATAATAATATACACATAGGTATATTCCGACTTTGGGGAACTCTTTGTTCTCTCTGAAGAAGGCTCTGGCACAATGTGTAAAGCAAAGAGACGAACCTAAATTAAGATAATGCAAAGCAGTGCTGAACCAGTGAGACTGAACAACAACGCTCTGGAAGTGGTCCAAATAATAAAAGAAATGGTGTCAATGTGTGAAATCACCGCAATCACTGAGAGCGCGCAAATAATTTACTACCAAACAAACTCGGGAAAGGCAACCATATACAGCGACAGTGAAGTGGCATTGAAATTTAAGTAAGAAAATAATAACATCAGCAATCGTGAAGGAATATAGAAAGTCACTTGACATGTTGGAGGAAAAGACCGAAGTATGCGTACATAGATTGGGTACCTGGAACCTAGGGAATTTCGGGTGACGAAACAGTAGATAATCTAGCCCCAGAGGGACCAGATGAATGCTTGGTTGAACCTAAGACTGAACTTCCCATCGCTCATAAAATCACCAAGGGCGTTATCAGCAGGAGCATAATGACAACGAGAAGTTTAATCTTAGATTGAGATTTTCAACGGAAATGAGATAGTCAAAGCTAACAAGAGGAAATATGAGGCTAGTTAACGAGATAATTACAGGACATTGTAGCCTGAATAGTACTTGACAGTACTGGTTAAGAGTGATGGATTACCCCTCACGACCGATATGCTCCTGCTGGAGACCAGTCTCAACTTATGGCTGAGTATAAAATAATTTCAATTAGCAGATCTAAGATTATGGGTACGACAAGAAACAACCAAGAAAATTTCCAGTATCTGGATGGGTCAGATAGTACGATCCTGTTAATAAACGAGAATTTGACCAGACGCCGTGAAAACTACTGGAATACTCATACTCATCTTTAGGGGAAGTCTGGGGAAACCGATTGTGTGGTGTTACACGCACAAAATAAAGCTTTTCCATTTTAATAACAGGGATTCATTTCAGAATCGTGTAGTTTTATTTTTATGATAATCCATAAAGTTACGCTCCTTATTTTTAAGAAAAATCAGTATAAAAATATAATGTAATTTGAAGATTATTTTACCGATCACTTCCATAAGTCATTCATATTGGGAGATAATACTAAAAGTCTAGGAGTGACTTAACTTTTAATGCCGGATAAGATAATCTGGCTGTCATCGTTTGACTTGATTCAGCCCGATAAAACATTTTACTTTGATGTGAAATTAGAATATAAAACATTTATCTAGTTCGTTTTATACAGCTATTTGATCATTCAAACGTCTTTAGCGAACCGCAATGAGGATGTTACAGTAACTTAAGTCATTTTTACCTTAGCAAAATTATGTTGTGCATTGTATTATCTCCAATATATTAGGAAGGAGGATACTTACATTTTTTTATTTATATACATTTCATAGTAAACGTTATTTTATAATAACCAGTCTGATTTACAATGGGATTACTCAAGTGGTTAATTAGTTATGAATTTTTTTGCAAAATATGAAACTTTAAATGCCTCTCCTGAACAATTCATATAATGGTCGTTATTGCAATTAGCCTTTCCAGCGTCGATATCGCTACTATACTACCCGTTCGCTCTAACTTTGCCGTTGGCGTAGAGGCGAATACCCGAATTGTGAATTAGACGAAGTAAATGGACAGTAGCTAATGTCACTTCGTCATAGAAAATACGCAACATTGTATGAAGAAGTGACATTAGTTGCTGTCAATTTACTTCGTCTAATTAAAAATTCGACTTTAGTATGGAGCCGAGCGGCAAAGTTAGAGCGAACGAGCAGTACGTGCCAATTTGAAGAACTGACATCGTAAAAGAATTAGTAAACAATAGACTAACATTATCATTTCATTGTGCAGTCTCAAGTGGAATCGGAATCGATCGATCGAATAATAATAACCGACGAGAGACCGTCGACTGCGCATGCGTACCACGGCTGCGCGCCGCCGCGTCGATGTCTCTCGCGCCGTTTTGAATTATGTTCGCGCCAATTTAAAGTTTTTGTTATTATATTACATATTTCTTGACGTATGTGTTAGAATTTTTTGTATTATTCTTGTTAGATATTTAAGGAACAGTAGCGACAAACTCTAATATCTCTAATATTTTATTTAAGTAGTAATCGATTATAAAAGATAAGATTAATGAAAACAAAAAAGTATGTGGAGTAATTTGTTAGAATTTAGTTTCGTGCATTTATTTATGAATTCCACGTTACAATACGTTTGTTTTATAGACTGTAATATTTTTGTCACTGAGCTAGGCCCTAAAAATCATTTCTTGTAATTTACGGGTAAACCCGTGGGTGAAATTGTTAGAAAATGTAAATATATATCGGCAATTATTAGCTTAACACCATAGCGCAAAGATTTTTATCTCTAATTCAATATCCTTTCAGTTATAGAATTGACGTACAAATACCTAAACTATACCTAGCCCCGACCTCAGATCTGTTAGAAAACGCTACAGTAGCATTATATATACCTACCTCACACACTGTAAAAAAAAAACCAACTTTAGAATTATAGGAACTTTTGAACCTTAAAACACTTAGTTTTACTGGACTAAACGTGTAACTCCTGATAGCTTAGCAGTTCGGAGCATTCTGATTATATTTGTTTACGCTTACGTTTATAATACTCTCACTCATCCCTAATTTAAAAAAAAAAACATTATTACCTATTCAATAAAAAAAGAATCATAGAAATCGGTATAGAAACACCAAACTTATATAAGCCATCGATCGCACCGTCGCACGTGAATACTGAATCATGCTATAAGGACTATTTTTGAGATTATTATTACATCTTATTACATACAGTGCGAGGACCAACATCATTTTGTAGATTTGAGAAAAGTAGACGATGTTGTTATTGACATTCCGATTATTCTGCTCCGAAATTTAAGACCACCACAACTTTGCAATGGAACTCGGCTTAAAGTAACCCAGTTGCAACAAAATCTAATCGATGCTCAAATTTTAACAGGTTGCGGTGCAGGAGAAACCATCTTTATTCCCAGAAATCCCATAATACCAAATAATTGTCCATTCCAATTTAAAAGAACGCAATTCCCAGTATCGGTGTTATGCAATGACAATAAATAAGGCTCAAGGGCAGACTTTTCGTGTTGCTGGAGTAGATCTCGGTGTCAGTTGTTTTTCACATGGTCAGTTATGTCTCTCTTTCCCGGGTTAGCAGTTCTAGAAATCTTTATGTTCACGTGCCGGACGGGTCAACTTTAAACGTAGTTTACCAGGAAGCTTTGCGCTGAAGTATTTTCATTATATATGTACTTAAGCCTCATGTGAAAGTGATCTAAACAATATTACCAACACATTAACATAATAACATACAAGGAGTTACACGCTGATGGTCTCGGGGTACAGCTATTAATAATAATATTCTGCGGTTCCTTATTGCGATATTTTTTAACAGTATTGTGGATTGACATAATGATTATATTTCCCTTCTAAAATACGAAAGTTAATCTGTCTCTCACTTCAAAACCACTGAACCCTGAGGAAGGACATATGTTACTTTTTTACGAAAAACGACGAAAACGCGGATGAAGTCGCGGGCAAAAGCTAGTTTTTAATAAACTCATTTCAAACTTATCGGACTTAATGAGGTAGTGAGTTCACTACATCCACTATGAAATAAGTTGCTAAGCTTCATAAATCCTCCAATTCCGAACTAACCATCTCTATCAAGCTGCTTTCTAACGAAAAATAAAATGTTCCAAAATCCAGCTGTGATATCACAGACCATGTTTAAACTATTATAACTGGTATTGTTATATTGAAAGTTTGCAAAATAAAGAAATAAATCCACCTACAACTCTGTTAATATATTATTAACACAGTTTTATTTTATTACAGATATATATTTTATAACAGAGTATAATATTTACAAAGTTTGTAAAATAAATAAATACATCCACCTACAACTCTGTTAATATATTATTAACAGAGTTGTAGGTGGATGTATTTATTTATTTTACAAACTTTCAATGTAACAATATCAGTTATAATAGGTTAAACACGGACATAACATTAGTCGAAAACTTCTAAATTTGTATACCTCTTAGTCCCGAAAATGTATTTCATTTCCTTCAATTCTCAGTACTTTATATAAAGTCGCTTATTTAAAAGCTAACATCGAAGCAATCTGAAGTAGGTCTGGTATTGAATTATAAACGAATTTCAAAGAAAAATAATTACTTACAGCAGGAGTAGCTACTTGCGTTTAATTATTTACGAACGATTGAATTGGAAACCTCGTAATACCGCTCCAGGAAAGAACCTTTCAACAAGAACCAATTAGTTGGAGTAGGTGCTGCCAATACATTCAGGTGATCAATAAAATATTAACCCGTCAGCCCGCAAAGACATTGATGAATATAAATTATTCATTAATAGTAAATACTGTTTCGATATGTTTGATACACAGCAAAATTATACCTGCACCTCTGTCATAATAATACAAGCGCTTTCAATCAGATATTTCATTAAACTACGAGTATTTATGAATATTATTTTGAACTGAATACCTAGCCCCAATACACGGGCTGTATAGAGTGTCGCCTTGATGGTCACGAGATCTGCTTTTGGTTATCCACTTGGATACATAACCGAACTAGATAATAGATAGTCATAAATAAATAATTATTTTTTTTTAATTTCGAGCAACCACACTCATATTTTGTTAGTAAAATATTACATAAAGGAATCCAAGGGGTTAGGTACCTATCTAACTTCTTGATTTCCTTTGACTACCAGGCAAAACTAGAACCGCTGTTCTTCAATTTATCTCAGTGCGGGTTCAGACTCCGCTCCATCGCCGCCTCGCACAATACATTAGTTGTAGGGCCCTTAGTTACAGTGAGACCTGGAAGCGTTTTAACTTTCTAGTTAGTCTTCGAAGACGAAGAAAAATCCCTAGTGGCAAACAGCCGCAGCAAATATTGCAGAGCTGATGCGTTCCTGACGGCTAGATTGTTTTGCATCAACTAGGACATTATACAGGACAGGTCTCACAATACCAGAACCACCTCTCAAGTTATAATTATTTTGGTATCTCCGCTTACTGGAGTTTGAATATGTTATGTTAATATCAACACGTTAAATCCATTTATAAGTAATTAATTGATAGATTTAAGAAGCACTCAACAATTTTATAATACACTAGCTGACCCGCGCAACTTCGTTTGCGGATAAATCAAGAACCGCTCGATCGATTTTGTGCAAACTTCACATAAACCATCTACTAAATAGTCCGAACAAAGCCTAAACATTTGGTTTGGAAAGGTGAGCCCTATCTCGAGTTATAAAATTACAACGAAAAGTGGCATTGATTTTTATATATATAGATTTTAAGAAATCACGAAATTTCTACTTTCAGTAAACAATTGGTTCACAAGATAAAAAATAGCTACCATAGCGTTCTGTGTAAAAACACTAATAGAAGGAAATTGAAAATCGATCGGTGCTTCCTCTTTTGTGCTAACAATAACACTTTAGAGGAAAATCTACTTCCTGCTCGAGCAAATTTTACACCGAAGTTTAAATACTAATACGCGATACTTCAAAAGCGATGAAGAAAAGATAAAGTAAACACAAAAGATAATTTAGGAGATTGTAATATGTCACCGTACATAGTGTAAGTCAATTTTAGACTATGTTTCGCGTATGAGTCAAAGTACAAAAGCTATAAGATGGCTTTACGAGTGTGTTCTAGCAACATTAATTTTACAGTCTTGTTGAGTTGCTGTAGTTACTGCCATTATGCTGGCTTTACGACTCTTCTAGTGATGGCTAGTTATGTTCGAGCATTCCCACATACATAGTTATACTAATCAAGCTCTCATATCAGGGAGCATCATTGCCAATTTTTTTGACTGACTGAAATAAAAAAGTACAACAAAGGATTAATATTTTTTTATTTTTGATGTTTAAGAATTTATAATTCTAAGGATGCCAGTTGAGTCTCTTAACCAATGAATATTATCTAATGATACTCACGATTATACGGCATGAAACCTGGTTCTTTGAATAAAGGTCTGTGCAAAAATCCATCATAATGCAAACCCGCTAATGGTCTGAATTCATTTGACGTCTCTAACCTTGTCATTAAAGAGAAATTATTCCATCTATCATCTTGTGTTGTCGTAATTGACAACTTCTCAACCTCAGTATTGTTATATAAGGCTGCTGGATAGAGTTTTATTAGCCCGACAGTGGCATTTTCTGATGAATATCCGGTATTGTTCATTGAATCTGAAAGCGCTGATTGCGTTGCATTTTCTATAGTAATATTGATATTGGCATTTAGGGTAGCATTCTTGTTATGGCTAATGGAACTATTAATGTCTAGGTCCAAAGAATCTAGTGTACTAAGATGCAACGGTTGAGATTTCGTAGTTGAATATAAGCTTGTTGAAGATTTTTGAGTAATAGTTTGTGCTATGTCATATTCTATTTTTGTATAAATTTCAGTTGTAAAAACAATTTCATTTTCTGTGAATTGTTCTAATTCCGTTCTTTTATCGTTTTCTCTAAACGATACTTTTTTATTAGAGTTTATATTATTCTTTGATTTAAATTCAATTTCCACTGTATCATTTCCAACATAACCGAGTGCATTATTATAGCGATATTCACTATTACTTTTTTCGTCTTCATTTTCGTTTTGACTTAAGAGAGATGATTTAATTAAAATCGGAATTATAACATATCCTGAAACCTTCAGATCTTGTTCTGCACGTATCATGTAACTGAGTATCTTTTTCCATTTCGTTTGTTTTATTGATTCACCTTAAAAATAAAAATAAAATTATGCACATTTTTTACACAGAGATTAAGTTTTAAAACATAGGAATGTTTAGTATTTTTTTAAAATCTAAGTTTAACTTACATGGAAAAAGATCATAAAATATCACATACAGTAAAAAATAAGCACCAAACTGCATTATGAGCAAAACAATGGACTAATGTGTAATTTATCATTTCAAGTACTTGAACCAGCACTTTCTCTCTCAAAACTGATAACAATATGGTAGGTATATTTAAAAAATTCAGAATAATTATTGTTGTTGTCACATTGTGTAATGAGTGGAAGGGCAGTCGTATCTCTATCAAGGTAAAATTTAGTTAGATTTAAATATATAAATAGTATTAAGTAGTTGTTAAGCCAAGTAAAAGGCCTTTTATAGTTGTCTCGAAAAATGTCAACAGCGGAAACTCACAACCTGCGCCAGCTGCCCTAATGAATACGGAAATAAGACTCAATACCTATTTCGTTCGACAAAATCTAAAGGTAAAATGTGAAAAAAATCAACTGGCGTGACCACTATGTAAAAGAAAAAAAGTGTGTGCGTGTAACCTTTACGCGCGATTGAAGTAAAACTTCTTTGCCATTGACGGCATCAAATGTTATATTAATATCATTCATTCGAATAGTATAGTATAGTGTTACATACTTCCGTCAGAAAAAAATCTGAGTTACTCCCTAGGTCGTGCCTTAAGAAGTTTTACTTCAAAAAATCTAAAAATATTTATTTATAATCGACAAGGAACAAATTAAAATGTAACAAAAAACTCAATTCTCTACGTAAAATGTTGTCATTTCATCAGTTTAAAAAAAAACAGTTTCATAGACCTCTTTTGCGTATACTATACGCAAAGTGAAATCGAAAATAAACAAAAGCCGCGTCAGAATGCGGGCTCATCATGCACTGTCGTCCCCGTTCATATGTCGTTCCGTGTATTATCTGTTTCGCAATATTTTTGTCAGTTGACATACAGACGTCATAAACAACCATCCTAAGTTTGCAATAAAAAACATTGATTTTATCCGGCACATTTTTATCACTGACTTTAAAAAAGGAGGAGGTTCTCAATTCGTACGCAATTTTTAAAGTGAATTTTCCTTTAGGTGCGTTGAGCGGTCTTTGGTGATGAAAATATAATAGGTTTGTCGCGATGTATGTTTTCATTACTATTGGACTGTCTTTATGTGTATTGATAATCCCTGTTTTCTAAAAGTGAGTGAGTTTTTTTCAAGCACAATGTAGCTATGGGCATTCAACCTAAATTAAACAGCACAATAATCAGAGTATCTCCCAATTCCATATGTTTGAAATTATTTGGTATAGTTATACTAAGTTGGCATCTCATGAAATGTTTCACCCGTGTAGATTCTATTCCCATTGGAATATGGGAATAAAATATAGCCTATAAAACCCAGGGATAGTGTACCTACTCAACAATAAACTTTTTTTTCAATTGGTTTAGTAGTTTTGGAGCCTATTCAATGCACACGAATAAACAAACGAACAATCAAACCTTTCTTCTTTACAATATTAGTGTGGAAAAGTACCTGCACAGAATTAAAATAAGTATAGTCAGAATTGAGAATATTATGTATTATCATTTCATTATAATAATACTCACAAGATAGGAAGTTACAAAGTAATCACATCAAAGGGAATGTCAGTCTACAGTACAATATGTTTATACTAGCTGACCCGCGCAACTTCGTTTGCGCCACATATGAGAGAGTATTACCTGTTCCCGTCGCATTTACTCCCGTCACGTTGCGTTTACTCCCGTAGCGTCTCGTCGTAAATATTAACGCAGCACACGCTACGAAGCCCTCAAAAGGAATAACTTTTCCCCCGTTTTTGAAACATTTACTATAACTGCTCCGCTCCTATTCGTTGTAGCGTGATGTTATATAGCCTATGACACTCCACAATAACGTAGCTTTCTATTAGTGAAAAATTTTTTCAAATCGGTTCAGTAGATCCCGAGATTACCCCTTACAATTTAACAAACACACAAACTTTACCTCTTTATAATATTAGTATAGATTACAAAGGATTTCATAAAATGCGTCGACAGCAGGCTGCTGTCATGACGTCAGCATTAGCAAAATCTCAGATTTTATTAACTTTCATACGAACAAATCAGTTTCCTTGTGACACTCCATAAAATAACAACCTAGCTACTTACTAAACTTCGTAGAAAATAATTTTAGTGACATCTTAATGACAAACAGTTAGAGAACAAAATATATTGTATTAGGATAACAAAAATAAGCTACTATACTACACAGCAATATTTTGCAGATAGGTATTAGGTGTAACACCGTTAGAGCTATTTTCAAACAACATCACTTATACCAAGAACGTGTTACTAGACTATTCATAAAGAATGTGAACGCCTGTAACCTTTTTTCGACGTAGTTGTCCAATTTAACTCAAATATCTAAACTTGATATATCGCCTCAACTATCATCAAGATGGAAACCTAGGTACCTGCTTCTATTCTGTTGTGAGAACAAAGACATATGAGCGACGTTACTCCAAAATTTCGTTACAATACCACCTAAGTATCTGAATAGAATGCTGAAGTTAAATAGCGTCTTACTGAAAGATATTGAAACGATTTGTTACGCGATAATTGAAGAGCTTTGTAGTTGAAGCTATATATAGCGGCAATCTATACTTATAATAAATCTGTAGAAGTGAAAATTCTGTACATTCAAAATAACAAAAAAATAAATAGCAGGGGGTGTTACTAGACCGACACCGAACCCAAAAATGTGATTAAAAAAATTTTTGTATGTCTGTCTGTCTGTTTGTTCAGGCATCACGCATAAACTACCAGTTCGATTACGATGAAACTTAGTATAATTATTCTTTAATAGCCTGGGCACCACACTGGGTACTTTTTATCCCGGAAAAGTATATAGAATTCAAACCAAACTTAATTTTGCGGTTCGATCCCTAGACCCAAAGTTATTATCAATTATTGCTTAAACGGTTAACGGTACGATGATGAAACTAAGCATGAGCGTTGTTTGTTACAATATGATAAAAGAAATTTTAACATTTTTGCAAATTTCACCTCCAAAGGTATAAAAAAGGAGGGTAAAGTTTGACAACGTGATTCCTTGGTCTGATCTACTTAAAATTTGGCATATAGCATTATTATCATAATTGATGGAAGACGTGTTTCGTATTTTAATGAATTTTATACTATACTGAGCTAAAAAGGGATGTAAATTATTTTGGGGCTGATTTTCTCCGGAGTTGATATCAATACTCCTTCAATACTCTTATTTTATACTTAAATTACTTTTTATTTTGACACATAATTTGTGAAAGCGTTGTCATTTATGTTATGGTTTTACTTTAGACTTCAAAGTGATGATTTTACTACAAAGTCATAAAGTTAAATGAAAAGCGCTATTTTGGTAAAATATTAACCAAACATGCTATACGGAAGTATTATTGGTAATTTATTCAAATTTTGTGTGACAAAAATACATTTGTGCCACATATAGTGCTGACTACATTCTGTCAGGAAACAGACTCACTAAGTCTTTGTAAAATACGGGAATGGCCTCTACGAAGACTACATTCGAAAGGACTTAAAAGAGCCATTACAATGAACATGAACGCTCAGCTGATGAAATTTACATTGTTATTACGTTACCAGCTCTTGGTTGGACCATCTGTATTAGGAGGACAAAGCCTACAGTAGTTCGGTGTGTCCAAACATCGTAGGCTGGAACTACCTGAAGAAGGAACTAAGTTACGATGTCAATTGCTTAGAAGAGAAGTTATGTCAAGTAGCAAGTAGAGAAGTGTTCTTTGCAGGATTCATTGATTAATAGCAAGATTATTTATATAGGTACCTTCTCTATCATTTTAGCCATTGAATTAAGAAATATATTTAATAAATAAATTTACTTGGCTCATAATTATTATGCATTATGAATTTGTTAATCAGAAATCTATCTAACTAGGTATTATTATAAATGCGAATGTTTGTGAGTATGGATGTTTGTTACTCTTTTACGCTGTAACGGCTGAACGGATCTGGCTGAAATTTTGTGCCTACAGAGATATGTTATAGTCTAGGAACAAAATTTCACACAGGCGAAGCTGCGGGCATCAGCTAGTACCAAATAAATGTTATTTTTAAACTATCGCGGTTTTTAACACTCATACTTGTAGAATTCGGCAGTTCACGCGAAATACTTAGTTACTTACATTTACCGACGTTTCGAGCACGTTGCAGCGCCCGTGGTCAAGGTTGGACTGACGTCGTGAACGTCGGTAAATGTAAGTAACTAAGTATTTCGCGTGAAGTCCCGAATTCTATAAGTATGAATACCAAATAAATCCATTAGGTTGTAATTTGTACTTCTATACTAAAATGGTTCTGAAAGACAGCGGTAGACTTCCTGACATACACAGACAATCTACCTACATATTTTTTTTTGTTTATATTTTTATTAATATATTACAAATCCGACATATATGTACTATACTTTATAAAACTAAAAAAGTTTGATTTATTCCCTAGTGAAAATATAATTTCTTTTTCCGTTAGTAGTCAATGCCGTATAGTTTTCACGATGCTATTTTAAACTTCTACTTACGTTAGGTAGTCTAAAATCTATAGTGCTCAATTTATTATTAATTAAATTTATTATCACAACCCGGATAGAAACGAGCACCCACTCTACAGACGTTAAGAGGCTTATGTGGAGTATTATTATAATTTGATGTCAATCACGGTAGGGTTCTGATATACCGCGAAACACGCTACATTTGAATTTAGCGAGTTGAAATTGTCTAGCAATTAATATTATACTACAAGAATTAAATATAGGAAAGTGATCGGCTATCGTCTAACTCAACAGTCGAATTTCAGTAATTTTAAAACATATTGTTGCTAAAATCGTTAGTTTTCAGATCATTCGATTTGTGGAAGAATATTATTTTCACAAAAATAGAGTAAGTATCTATTTTAAGCTTTTAAGCATTGAACTATTTTGTAACTTAAAAGTCAAAACATCAGTTCAAGGTACAAAATCTTCCATTCTTTAAGTCATGAAAAACTCTAACACCTCTAAACATTATACATTTTATCATTCTCACAATAAACCCGGAAAGAGTTGTTGACTTGGAGAGGAAACTTTGATTCAGATACCTACGATGAGAATGAGCGACCATCTTGCGAAGACCATCCGTCCATAGACCAACAAAATACGTATAAATTGTTGGTCTATGGACCATAATATGGTATGGATAGAACAACATGGTACTCTGCGCGTCCTCAGACTCTTTAAGAGAATCTGAATACTACCGGTCAGGGTTGGCTCGTTTAACATTGAATTTGTCCATGAAGTCCATGAAGTGTGTAGGTACACTATACATTTTACTGTGATGTAGGGCTTTTTTTATTAAGGGCCTATTATACGACGGCGTTTCCATTTCTATTTCCTGTACCTACTAATTATAAGCTTTATTTTAGACTGTTCAAAAATATTATTTTATTGGCTTTTCACTTTCATTCACTTAGTTGTAGCTTAATTTCCCCTGTTATTAAGTTTTTTATTTTCACAGTTGGAATTAAAAATGAGATTTTTATGTGGTATATTAAATTATCGTCTGTTTCAATTCCTGAGCATAACAACGTCTGAAAATCACAATTTCTATTCAACATTACTCCATCTTTTGTACACTACGAATTTACATAAAGAGCCCACTCGGTCCTTGGGGTACCTTTCCGGGTTTTCCATTTTGTGCTTCAAATACGACGTAGCGGTCGGGTCCTAACTATAGCTTGAATCTGATGGCAAAGCGGCTGCTTCGTTTTATTTCGATCGAACCACAAAAGGGTTAAGGTTTTCAACGTCTGACTGTGCATTTTTTCGTAATTGGAAAATATTCAGTTTACGAGGTTACTTTCAGCCAAAAGACATATCAGGGTTTGGTATAAAACAGGAGTAACTTGATGTTTCAATTTAGTGCTCGCTTTTCTGTTTTAAATATAGGGTTGGTATTTTTTATAATAATCAACTTCAGAAATTTTCTAATCTACAATTACCTAAATTCTGATATATGTGCACACCTATGAAGTTTTAAAACTGTCAGAATCTACTTTCTAATCTACAAGAATTAAATAAAGGAAAGTGATCGGCGCACCAAAAGAAAAACTATTAAATTTATATTTGTTGCCAAATAATTTAACGAAAATCCCCAGCCAACATTCGATAGCACACTTAAAGAATAGTTAAATGGCGCTGTTTAGTCAAAAAAACTAGTTAAAACGCTAGAATAAATAACGTTATACTAAATACAACGTGCACAAAATAAAACAAACATAAGCAAAAGAAAAACATTCTATAACTTCGATGAAGCATTCCTCGCTTCGCCAGTTCGTCTCATAAAGTAAAGAAGTCGTCCGCTGCAGACGATCAGCGAAAGTAATCTTCGCAAACATTTTACCTCCGGGCGGGAAACAATTTTCGTTGATGTATTTTTTTGAGCGGCTTGTGTGCTCCAACATTATTCTCGAGCAACGCGGAATTAGAACTTTTTCTGCAATTTGTTAAAAATTGTGAAGGCTTTTTTTAATCTTAGCTTATGATTCACTACTTTCCATGTGTACAGTTATATTATATATTTGCATGACAGATACAGTTTATGGAAAGATAAATCTTTAATTTTCCTTCATTAATTTCAGGATGACGGTGAAAATTTCTCTTCAAAGTCAAATCTAACCAGTATATATTATTATAGCAAAATCATTAGTTATTATAGAATGAACCTTATTTTACCTACAGTTAAAACGAAATAGTTAATTCGTTTCTGAAAACGTATTAACGAAATTGCTTCCGTGAACAGTGCAGCAATTTATTATTTAGGTAATAAGTGAGTACTAATGTAATAATTTCAGAATCGCACTATATGCCTGAATATTATTCATTAGTTCACTTCATTACTTGGTATTGCTTGCAGCTTAGGCTGCCACATTCTTCGTATATCCATTATACCGCTTTGGCAACTAATTCCTAAAAATATTTATTACTTAAGTTATAGTTGCCTATGCTATCATCTATCACTGTAATGAATTAGTTGAAATTATTTTCGTCATAACCGTGTGAAATTTCGATCCTAATTTATTTTATGAAGTTAGACTGACAAATACATTCGAAGCGAATTTACTAAATTTTTCCTTGATACGATAGTCCTATATTCAACTTATATCTATAGTTCTATATTGCAGTCAACATAGATGATTTAGCGTCAATAAGCAATCAGAACTACATAAGTACATACAAAAAGCTTAACATAGTCACGTAACATGTAATGACTAAACCCCTATTTTATAATATCTAGGTGTAGATCGAACAATCTGCGGAGTAACGCTCGCAGATCGCGTTCGGAATGAAGATGTAAGAAAGAGAGTTGGTCTGAAAGAGAGTGTCGGTGTTATAGTAAGGAAGGGCATGCTACGATGGTTCGGGCATGTGGAACGAATGGGAGATGAAAGAATGACAAAACAGATATACAACGCGAAAGTGGATGGACGTAGGAGTCGGGGAAGGCCACGACACACCTACCACGACCAAATTAATCATGTGTTAGTGGAGGGTGGTGTCAAGAGCCGTAGGAACCGACGTGCATGCATGAAAAGAAAAATGAAAGTTGAAGAGGCGAGTGAGGTGTGTATGGACCGTGCCGTGTGGCGCTCGGTTCTTTCTGCCTACCCCGCAAGGGATTTGGCGTGAAGATAGTATAGTATAGTATAGATCGAACAAATTTAATCAATGTTCTTCGTTCCAACATTTTGTTTGTATTTATTTGGTTCCAGCTTTTCACTTTATTAATTTTCGTTGGACAACAGAATTCTTTTAGTAGGTCAACGTTGCCGCTCGCTCCGAATGAATCTGGTTCATTGATTTCCCAAGCGCATGGTAAAACCAAACGTGCCTTATTTAAATACTAAATTCCTGCCTTCCTCACAATACTAAGTAGAAGTTCAAACTTGATCAGGTTCCGTCATCTTTCACTGATTCTATCTGAAACGGTCAACTTTGTTACCCTAGATATATTCTTTCGAGGGCTACCCCGGGGCTCTCGACCGACAGTGGTAGGGCACATGTGGTTTAGTCGGTAAGAGTCCGGCATAGCCCCCACAAAGATTTTGATACGAAAAAAAAACGTTATCCTATCACATGAATACGTGGCCGTACAGGTACCGTATTATATTGACAAGGCCTGCATTAATCAACCCAAGTTAAATTGTTCTGTGGACATTAGAATTTGATATTTCACCAAAATATCACCCTAAACAAACATATGGGTCTAAAGTAAACAATATGAATTATTCAATCAATAGATGACGGGACTTGAACAACACGGTTGACTGTGTCAAAATTATAATTATTTTACTAATAAGACCCAAGCTACACCTTGAAACGAATTCATTGTCCCTCTGGTTAGGCAAATTTGGTTTTGAATTTCATCACCAATTGTCAATATTAACAAGTGGCTTAGTGGTTTAATACAAACAGCTATTTATATTATTGAAGACAATATTATAATTTCTGCCTCAGTCAGAAAAGAAATAAATACCGAAATTGCAAAGTTTGAACTTATTATGTAGTGGGGCCCTACCAACACCATCGGGCCCAAGTCAACCTCACGTGCAAGCTCGTGCACCTGCTAAACAACGGACGAGGCTCTGACGGCGGCGGTCCATTTCAATACGGCGATGGGCTCACCACCTGTTACGTGGGACCGAATTGAACACGGTGAAATGTGGGCCGGTATGGGCCTCTGCCTACCCCTTCGGGGATAAAGGCGTGAGTATATGTATGTATGTATGTATGAACTTATTATCGCGACGAATATTGCTGTGCCACTGAATTGCCATATTTTTAAATACGCGTTGTATTCTAAACACGAGCTGTTCAAATCTAACCAGATCCTTCATGTTGACTAAATGAATTTAAGTTCTGTGATGCCAAAAATTAATCAGCCTGCTATAAGGCCAAGAATCAATCAAAAATCTCGAAGTGAGTAACCTCTTAGTTTATTTATGAAGCACAGAATTTCCAGATACGAGGTTTAATACGCTTTCCAGTGTAATCTAAATCTTGGTTCCAATTAATTTCATCAAATTTTCATCAAGGTTGAATTGGTATCAGAAATTTATTACAACTAATTAATTTCCTCTAATGCAAACAGTTTAGTATTAGTTCGGCTAAGCGAATTATTATACTAAACTTATTAGAAATCATATTATATTTCTTGGTGTTTATTATTGTTTTGCTTAATATTATAAACCGAGTTTATTGCTATAAATACGGTTTGCTTCGTTATAAATATGCCTTTTTCTATAAGTCTGAAAGCAGGTGTTTCTTAGACCTTATAAGAAAGCAATAAATAAATATATAATATTATGTGGATATTTTCACACAGTGAATGTTACTGCATCAGAAACTGCGAGAGTCAACGATCTAGGACCACTCTCTCTTATAACTTACGGTAATATACTCGTACATACTAGCAGAGTGTTAAGTATGGAAGGAGCAGCGTTGGTCGAGTTGATGTGCCCTGAAAGAAACTGACTTCACTAGAGTGCTGCGACTATTGCAAAAAGGAGACTCGGCCATAAACAACACTATACTAGGCAGATGTCACTTTTATCTAGATATTTAGGCTAAGGCCGCATTGCGGTCATCGTGGGCGGTTTCTAACCTCAAAATTAAACCCAATGAAACCATAGACGCGATTTTGTTTATTAAATGTTGAGGTAAGAAACCGTCCGCGGTAACCGCAAATGCGACCTCAGCCGTAAATCTGATAATACTCATCCTGCCATTGGCTGCAGTGAGGTGAAATTAAAAAGGCTCAACACGACGTAGCGAGAAAATTGTATTTCAGCCGTATTATAAAATTTTACAACAATTGCATAGTATTTAACTATTCAGCAAGCATCAAAGTACTGCAAATTTCATTTAACTATTTTTTTAATATAAAAAGTGGAGATGCCGTTTAACTATAAATAAAATAATACTTACTTTAATTAAACGTTAATATTTAAATGTTGAAAGTGCCATCTTATCTTGGGGTTTGACCCGAATTTAAAACTATTTGACTATGAATATTTTGCCTGGCTCCTTACATCCCAGAAAGCGGATTAGTAACAGAACAACCCCCAAAGACGCCATAGCACCCGGACCCCTCAACAGTACCTTTTACTCGCTATCCGGGAATATTCTTCAGGTCGCAATTATTGTTTTTCATCCAGACGGGTATGACAAGAGACTGTTCTACCGATTCGTGAAAAACTTAATTAATATAATGTTTACCAAGGTAAACCCTATTAGTTTGAATATCAGTATAATCCAAATAATATCAGTTTGTTAATGCAATAATCTTTTGAAACTTTTATAGCTGTCGTTCATCTCTTTGCATAGTATTCAAATCATTTAAATGGACAGAAACGAAACCTTTAGGCCTTCCCAAATCTGTTAAATCGTTCATAAATTACTTTTCATTGGATTTCAATATTACCTATTTCTAGATATTAAACGAATGACTATTATTCAAACAAATGAAAATATTTTAATGTAATGGCTTGGTCAGATTTCTTTCTATTGCTTTATAGCATTGTCATATCTTTACAGAAAGTTGCAAAGAAAAAACTTTGGAAGGAATTAATACAATCCTACTTTGTAAATGTAAACGTTTTCAAATGATTATGATGTGTATGAACTTAATTACGTATTAACGACTGGGTCTGGCTGAAATTTGATACAGAGATTTTGGTGCAGGGGTTAGAGTCTATGATAATAGTACACCACATCAACACCGTCTAGAGATATTTTTTTAAAAGTTCTGCATCTCAAAAAATTCTGGCCGATTTTAAAAACTTTTGATTGAATCTTATTTTGTAGGTATATTTGAATGATTCCAAATTTGAAATTTAAAAAAAGAAATTAAAACAAATGATTTGCGCGGCATTAGTATAGCGAAGTTCGAAATTTTAATTTTACCGACGATAGTTAATTGGTATTTGTTTTGTCCAGTTGAAGTTTTAAAGCTAGTTATTGATTAATTACGAATTTATTTCCTTGTGTAAGTCATGCAGCGACGCCATTTAACTAGAGAAGAAATGCTAAGGGTAGTAGGCATGCTCCAAGCTGGGGCTACTAAGCGGAGAATTGCTGAGGAGATTGGAACCAGAAAAAACATCATTTCAAGATTGTAGTCACATTATCGTGCAACCGGGGAAGTGGCTGAAAGACACCGTGGCGGGAGACGCATAACCACCCAACGACAAGACCGATTTTTACAAGTTGCCGCGAGAATGCAGCCAAAACGTTACAGCCGTGCAGTTGATTCAACTGCTCTAGTCAGAACACCAATTGCTTGTCAGTGACCAAACTGTGAGGAGGAGACTGCATGAAGCTAACCTTCATGCTCGCAGGCCACTTCTTACTCCAGCACTACGCAGAGGAAATCGTGGACGAAGATTAGAGTGGGCTCGTGAACATTTGCTTTGGGAAGATAACCAGTGGTCTGTAGTACTGTTTACCGATGAGTCCCGAATCGGTTTTCATCCCGATTCACGAAGAGTACGCGTTTGGCGAGTTCCTGGTCGTAAGAGTCGTCTGCAACACCCCCAGGTAGTCCATCCATACAAGGGCGGGACAATTATGGTTTGGGCGGGAATTCGTTTTGGTGGAAAAACGGACCTCGTTTGGATTAGAAACACCATGACCGCTGAAAATTACCGCGGCCAGGTGCTTGTACGCATTGTCTACCCTCATCGACTTCAAATGGGTCAAGAATTTACTCTCATGCATGACAACGCCCGTCCGCACACAGCGCGAGCGGTGACCAGCTGGCTGCAGGACCATGACGTGTCGGTTTTACCCTGGCCGGCGCAATCGCCTGATTTAAACCCCATCGAGCATGCGTGGTACATGCTCCAAAGAAGGGCTTATAAGAATTTTCCTGCAGACATTACGACTGAAGAGCAACTTTTTTTGCATCTTAGCAGAACTTGGGACAATATCCGCAGCGAGACTTTGATAACTTAATTCAAAGCATGAAAAACCGTTGCAGGACCGTGGTTAACGTCATGGGTGGTTTTACTGACTACTGATTTTTCCTATCAGTGCAAAAAATTGAAAAGAAATTACTTATTTTTTTATTTTTTCGTGAATGACACATTCATCTTTAGTTGCACTATTTTTTTACTATTTGTTTTCATTTTAATAAAATTTTATCTAAGTCGAAAATATATTTTTATTTTATTTTAAAATATAGTCTGAGAAATGGGCTTCCTAAGAATATAACATTGTTGCATATTATTCCTAACAGATTTTCTGAAAATTGAAAAAATGTGAAATATCCAAAGACGGTATTGATGTGTGTATATGGTTACAGTCTGGAATAACATAATGATTACTTTTTATCCCGGGATTATTTTCATGGGAAGCGAAGCAAAGCCGTTATCATCATCTAGCGTCTATAAATACAGAGAACAAACAACAGGCAAAGGTCGCCAGAGTTATTGACAACACTGGTCAGAGTGGTCAGAGTCGAACAAACATTAACTTTCAATGGCACACTCGGTTCGCAGGAAATATACACATGTCCATCTCCATGCGTTAGAAAATACCAAGATACCAAAACTCGTATAATCTTCTTTGGCTTTATAATTGGTAGGTACTACTATTGCGCTCTAGGCATAATAAGTAGCTAAATATCGCGGTGCCAAGTAAATTTAGCCACCATAAAACTGACATATTATGCAATGTAATATTATAACGTGCAGCCAAATAGGAAATTTATTTTGGTATCATGTTTCCCTCGTAAATAAGAAGTGCAGGAGTAAGGGAGTGGTTGTGTGACAAGATAGCTGCGACACATCCGCTCTGATAGTTACGCCGCCATCCCCGTGGAGCGGCCGTGCAATACTGAATTTTTTTATTTTTCACATTTTAGAAGTATACGGGCGTCTGAAACGCTACTAGGTTCAAAACTGAAAAAGATGTGTGACTAACACGAAATGATAAGAATTACATAATTTATTTCCATAGTACAAGGTTTAAAAACATCGACACAGTTTTAGAGGAAGAAACACAAAGGAGAAGAAGAATACAAAGGTTCACTTTGAAGACAATAGACAATAACGTTTTATTAACCGACTTCAGAAAAAGGAGGAGGTTCTCAATTCGTCTGTATGTATTTTTTTTTATGTATGTTAAGCGATATTTCCGTCAATTATAGACGGATTTCAAAATTTCTTTTTTGTTGAATAGGGTTTACTACTGAGGTGGTCCCATTTTCACCAGGTGATGAATGGATGGAAGATGATGGGATTCAGGAGAAAACGAGGGCAACCACCGAAAATTGTAGGGACAACTAGTGCGCTTGTTAACTTTTTAATTAAGTGCTTTAATGTTCTACACTTTAATGAAGGTCTGGAGTCGACCTGATGACAGAGTCGAAAGACAGACGAGGGCTTTCCTTAACAATTTACAGCAGTTACCTTGTGTTTGGGCTTGATTGATTTGTATTGATGAGAACTTTACACCTAGATTTATAGATCCGACTTTAAAAAAAAAGGAAGTTGTCAATGTTTCATGTACCTATGTTCACCGATATTTCGTCAATTATAGACGAATTTCAAATCTGCTTTTTGTTGGATAGAGTTCACTTATGAGGGGGTCCCAATTTCACCAGGTCAGGATCTGATGATTCAGGAGAAATCGAGGGCAACCACCGAAAATTGTAGGGACAACTAGAGTGCGTTTGTTAACTTTTTAATTCAGTGCTTTAATGTACTACATTTAATGAATGTCTGGAGTCGATCTGATGATGCAACCGAAAGACAGTCGAGGGAATTCCTTAATGATTTACAGCAGCTACCTTGTGTTTGGGCTTGATTGATTTGTATTGATGTTAACTTTCACCTAGATAGATATATTTTTCGGTTCACCCGTCACTTAAAATAATGAAAAAAAAATTTTCAATAAAAAAAAAAAGAAGTGTGGCACTCGGGGACTGCCGCGGTAAAGCTATTACATAGCATTTTTTACCAACTATGCTAGTATAATTATTTCTATATAAGAATACTAGCTGATGCCCGCAGCTTCGCCTGCGTAAAATTTGTTACCGCGGGAAGTTATTCCCGGGATAAAAGGTAGCCTATGTGTTATTCCAGACTATAATGTATCTCCGTACCAAATTTCAGCCCGATCCGTTCAGCGGTTTGAGCGTGAAAGAGTAATAAACATCCACACTCACAAACTGTCGCATTTATAATATTAGTAAGAAGTAAGATTTTAAGGCCTATGTTCAACAAAGTAAAGTACCAAGTGCCTACTTGACTGTGGACATTTGGGCTTTTGGAATTTTGTTTTAGAACTTTTTAAGAAGAACAATTATTTTGTAATAAATTATTTTTATGTAACTTCAACCATTTACGCAGAGGCGCAACGGATACTCTTATAACGATTAAATGTTTTCCGTTTTCGAAACATTCCTCATTGCTGCACCACTCCTATTAATCTTCGCATTATGTTATGTAGCCTATAGCCACTATCAAAAAATGTACCTACTTACTATCGAACAGTTTTTGACAGCCTACCAGTAGTTTCAGTAAGGCTTGCCTTGGTATGATGTGATTCATGGTCCCTTTGCAGCGTGTGTCCAATCCAGCGCAGCAGCTACACTTCCGACGTTTGATCTGTTGGGGTCTCACTGCAGCGTTCCAATAGTCTTACGTTCGTGATGTTCTCGGGCCCATATGTACCGAGGATCCATTGGAGGCAGCGTTTGACGAAGACTTATAGCTGGTAGCTGGTGCGAAATGTCTTTACTTTAGTGACCTTCCATGTCTCGCATCCGTATAGCAGTTAGCAGTACAGTTTTAACGTTTACTTTGTTTTGAGTTTCACTCTTCGTGTCTATTTTCGCAAATGCCTACGGGGCGCAGCTGTGTAAAGGTTATTCTGGCCTTGGCGAGACTCGAAATGATGTAGGGTACTCTTCTATTCCATCAGTTTCTGACACGACACTCCCGAGGTACGTGAATTCGTGCCTCCACCACATCTCTTGCGTCTGTCGATTTTAATTTCAGTCCAGCCATTCGCTGCCTCATCCTGCTCGTTGTCCTGCACGTTGTCCTGCAGACATGCATGACGGCGTGTGTGTGCCTCAGCAGGCACAGGACATCGGCATCATTAATATCCTCCAGGATATCAGTATAGGCCCCATTCTATGCCGCGCCGATTGTTCTTTGCGGTATTCAGCATTATACCATCTATTTTCTATGGATGGTTGTTAACTATCCTGTTATCTTCATAACGATCCTCTAAGGTACAGTATGTATTTTCAAAAGAGTTTGTGAACTCTATTTTTAATTTCTTTTTCAGAATATTGATGACATTTGATTGATGTCATTTTATACACGTTACGTCTACTACATTGATACATGTAATAAAATTCTAACACGCCGGTGTTTGTATGTAAATTGTTTATATTGAGGAAAATTCTATACTGAGGAATAGTTTTAACCATTAAGCTCTATTTTGATATAGCATACAGGACAGATTTACACGCTACTTGATGAGTATGATTAATAAATACCTCTAATTTCATAGACCTTGTGTGACGTAAACAAAGTTGCGAGGGTCAGCTAGTTAAAATATAAAACAATAGGTTTCTTCTTTCTACTTAAAAACTATTTTTACAAATTTTATGGTAATAAAAATAGGTAAAAAAACTTTTTAATTTAAACGGTTTTATGTTAAACATACATTGCAATGTTTAAGATAAATGTACTAAAAACCAAAAAATAATAAAATAGATACAGTCGTGGGAATTATAAACATATGCATAGACTAGACTAAAATAAAACCGTGGGGCACGTCAATTGTCTACAATCGTTGATTAAAATGTTTATTTTGTAATGTTACACTATAATTAGGCAGTTGTTCAACCGATAACGATGGGCGTGTGATAAGTACGGCTAGAATGTGGAATTGACGTGCCCCACGGTTTTATTTTAGTCTAGTCTATGCATATGTTTATAATTCCCACGACTGTATCTATTTTATTATTTTTTGGTTTTTAGTACATTTATCTTAAACATTGCAATGTATGTTTAACATAAAACCGTTTAAATTAAAAAGTTTTTTTACCTATTTTTATTTTCTAGTTTTTAGTTTTTATTTCGCATTCTGTTTAATTCATTTAGTGCTTCATTATTGCAAGGTTTCTTGCCCGTTAGTTTATTGCAGTCCAACTTCTCTATACGTAGTCCCTGCAAAGATCTTACTCTACTAAGAGCCACGTAGGCTTGACCTTCTTCAAACAGTTTCGCACCTAAGTATACGACTGCGTGATCCACAGTGCTGCCCTGCATTTTATGTGTTGTAGAAGCCCATGATAGTATTAAAGGCAACATTATTTTTTTATCCACCCTAATGCCATACAGTTCTCGGCGCGTTTTAACCTTTCACCTTAACTTGGGTGGTGTACCGCTAACGACGTATCATTTTTAGCCACCCTAACGAAACACAGTCCTCAACACGATACAAAATCTTGACTTGGGTGGTGGTTTCAGGCTGGATTAATCAGATACCTAAATTACAGATTCAATTTCTAAATTTAAATCTTATTATTATACGCCATTTAGTGGCTGCGCCCATCTTAAATATTGAGGTTGTATGGTGCATTGTATTCTTCTTGTCAAGCCCTTTTATTTGATACCCATATTGGTGGGATTGTTAAAAAATTGTTATCAGCCATTTGGTAGCGGCAGCCATCTTAGATTTCAATTTTGCATGGTAAATTGTATTCTACTTGTTGAGACCTTTCATTTGATACCCATGTTGATGGGATTGATAAAACCTAAGTTATCCGCCATTTTTTAGAGGCCGCCATCTTGGATTTCAATTTTTTATAGTATATTGTATTCTGCTTGTTGAGACCTTTCATTTGATACCCATATTGATAAAACCTACGTTAGCCGCCATTTTGTAGCGGCCGCCATCTTGGATTTCAATTTTTTATAGTACATTGTATTCTGCTTGTTGAGCCCTTTCATTTGATACCCATATTGATGTGATTAATAATAAATAAATTATCCGCCATTTTGTAGCGGCGGCCATCTTGAATTTATAAAGATAATGAATAAACATAATTGTATTGTCATCAAAATCCAAAGTGTATACAAAATTTCAGATTAATCGGTTGACAGGAAGAGGGTGAAATTTGAATTACTAAATTTGACCCAAGAAATAATAAATAAAACAAACGGGGTGAGCTAAATATAAAACCGTTTAATAAAAACCGTTTAATAATAGACATTCTTTGAAATATGCATGTATGGTATTGTTGTGACTTTTATGACACGTTTAAAGTACATAGGTATGGGATAGATGGCGCTCGCGGCTACGTCAGCGTGAAATTTTCTTCCCGCTTCCCATGGGAACGTACTCCCGGGTTTGGTTATCTTTATAGCAGTATTATATATAAATTAACAAAACAAAAAATGATACTGCATTGGTGATAATAATAATAAAATGTATGTATATAGAGTACTCACTCATTTTCTTTCACTATTTTTCGTGACTTTCTACATTAATAAATGCACTTTGTTTATTTATATTTAAAACACTTTTTACACAAATTATACGAGTACAGTTCACTGTTGTACATAGATGATGAATACCTATACTCCTATAGTCGAATTTTTATTTAGACGAAGTAAATTGACAGCAACTAATGTAATTGACAGCATCGAAATTGTCATTTCACATTAAGAACTCTAAATTCGACCAACACTCCTAATTCAACTTTGGTCGAGTGGTTAAGACGCGGATCGGTACGCAGAAGGCGCAAGATCGATTCTGGGTACAAGCATCAATTTTTGGATTATTTGACATAATAATAATAATATATAACGACTGCAGAGTTCATAATTGACGTAAACAAAAAAATTATGAATTGCTAGACTAGATACACGAACGTGGCCGAAGGTAGCTGAGAGTGTGACTCGTTTTCGTGACACAATTTCTGGATTCGGTCTCCACGCAAGGCCCGCGATAGAAGCTATGCAATAGCTTAAAAATAAAACCGACTTCAAACAAATCCTGAAAAATAAAATTTACAAAGCACATAGTAATATGTATTTTGATTTACTAGATTTTATTCAATATAATATTGAAGTTGGTGCCATAAATAATAATACCTACATAAAACTATGGGTTTACTTGGCGCCGACTTCAATATGATATTGAATAAAATCTGATAAAATCAAAATACATATTACTTTGTGCTTTGTAAATTTTATTTTTCAGTATTTGTTTGAAGTCGGTTTTATTTTTTATTGAATTTTTTTTTATTTCATTAAGGTTTCAAAATTCGAGCGTTCACATTGAAACCACGTCTGAAACGTTCGTTTGCTTACAATTTGTGAATAAATCATTGTGTTCGGAACAACAAGATAGTGCGTGTTGCTTTGGCAAATTTATTTTTATATTTTACAGACTTTGTATACAAGCAGCTCTTGGGAACATTTTTCTTAGAAAATGTAAAGTAGTGCAGTTTTGCATACAACGATTAAATTTGTTGGACATATTTGATGCTGTTCGACCACGACCACGACCTCCAGCGCCGCAGGCGGTATCACTGCCGACTGCGCCACAGAGGCAGTCAAATATATTAAAAGTGGTACAATTGTACCTGCGGTTACAATACAGATAAGTACATAGTAAACGCATGTGTAATATTTACCCAAGCACAAGCTTATAGCTTAGTTTGGGCTAGAGGATGTTGTGTGAGAATGTCCAACAATAAATGTATAGTACATGCACTAAATCTAACTAAATATTTTAAGAAAGTGTCTGCATTAACATTGCGTAAGCTAATTTCTATTACAAAATTTTATCCAAATCGGTCCAGCCATTTAAAAGACTAAATTGCATTACCTGCATTAATTGCATAACCTTTTTTTTTTTTTTTTTACAAGGAGAGCTCCGCTTACGGACTACCCATGCTGGCGAGGCATAGGCTCGTGTGAGGGTCGCCCAGCACCTGATCACAATAGCACTGGGAATACTCACTAAAACTCCTTGACACCGATCTGCCCCTGTGGGAGTGTTCTGGGATCTGCCTAATTCACCAGAACACCGCCGGGCGGCTCAGGGTAGCTGAGCTACTGCGCCGATGGAGGATTACCCCGGTAGGTGCCAAGTAATCCTCAGACGTGGTGACCTGTGCAATGCCCACGTGAGTGCCACTCGACGTGTGCAGGCCAACCCCGGGGTTAGAGACGGTTCGCGGCCAAAGCCGCTTGCCTTCTCCTACCCCTCCGCCTACGCCGGATGGGAGCGGCATGACCGTGTCGGTGAAGTTGACAACCGCCTCCCAGGCGTCCGCGCTCCCGACCATAGCAGATACTATGTCCGGCAGCGCGAAGCCCCGCCCGGCGAGCGCAGCGCTGAGCTCGCTGCGCTCGCTACTCCAGGCCGGGCACACAGCCACTGTGTGCTCGGTCGTGTCGTCGGGAGCGCCGCAGTGGTGACACATTGGCGTCTCCTCCCGTCGGGCGACCTGGTACAGGTAGTGACCGAAACACCCATGTCCGGTCAGTACCTGCACCAGGTGGTATGTGAGGCTACCCCACTTTCGGTTCACCCACTCCTCTAACACTGGGCGGATTGCCTCGATTGTCCTATGACCGGCAACCGGGTGAGAGAGTGTCTCACTCCACCGACGCAAGGCTTCCCTCTGCGCCTGTGAGCGAACCTCTTCGATATCATCTAGATCAGGCCGCTCACCTCGAGTTCTGGTGTTGACCCGATGCCGATACACCTGAGCAAGCACAAGTGCATCGACATCCCACGGTAGTGTGCTTGCTAAAACACAGGCAGCTCCGTGGCTGACCATGCGATAAGCACGCACGGCCCGGGTCGCCATCATCCTCTGCGGTTGACGCAAGAGAGCCTGCGTCCGTCGGGCGAGACACTCCGCCCACACTGGAGCCCCATACAGGGCCATCGACCGTATCACTCCGTGGTACAGCCGACGGCAGGGCGCACCGGGACCCCCTATGTTGGGGAGTAGGCGTCCGAGCGAGGCTGCTGCTTTACGCAGCCTGGGAGCGAGAAGCTTTAGGTGCTCCTCGAAAGTCCATCGAGGGTCCAACGTAAGGCCGAGGTACTTCATGTGCACCTCGACCGGTACGCTGGCACCTTCGATCCGGACAAAGAGACCAGGTGGGACTCTACGACCTTGAGCATGGAATGTCATAGCCCTCGTTTTCGTGAGGGCTACCTCCAGACCCAGAAGACCAATGCGCTGAACAACCAGAGACGTGCCAACCGATGCCAGACGAACTGCATCCTCCCACTCCTTTGCGGCTGCTGCTACCAAGGTGTCATCCGCAAAGCACATGATGTCCATCCTTGGCAGCAGCACACCGCGCAGAACCCAGTTGTTCCCCAAGTTCCAGAGCAACGGGCCCAGCACGGAACCTTGGGGCACACCTGCTGCTACTCTCCAAGATTGGATGAAGCCGTTCTCGTCCTCGTAAACTACGCTTCGATCCCCCAGGTAGTCATTTATAATGACACAGAGGTAGGAGGGTACTCCGTGAAAGCGTAGTGCCTCCATTATACATTCGTGGGGGATGGTGTTGAACGCGTTGGCAATATCCAACGACACTGCCACCACCATCTCCCCACGCGAATTTGCCCTCTTGGTCCAGGATTTAAGGCGACTAACTGCGTCCATGGTCGACCGTCCAGTCCGGAAACCGTACTGGCAGTCGGCCAAATCTGGTCCCACTCTCTCGAGATGCTCGATGATGCGGGAGGCAAGGGTCTTCTCAAAGGCCTTCGCCGCCTCATCGAGCAGGACTATCGGCCGATACCCATCCGGTGAATCCGCTGGACGATTTTCCTTGCGGAGCAAACAGAGCCGCCCTACCTTCCATCTAGCGGGGAAGCGAGCCTTTTCCAGGCATAAATCCAATACCGCACGGAAACGGTCCTCCAGAGGGCCCAAAGCGATGACCATCGCCCTGGCTGGGACCCCATCTGGGCCGGGAGCTTTATTATTCCGTTGGAGCCGTTCCCGTGCGACACCAAACTCGATGTCAGAAACCGGTGGCCCTACACTCATTCCTTCCGAGGCGGCAATAGGTGGCAGCATGCGTGGTGGTGCGAAGGATCCCTTGTTGGGGAAGAGCTTCTGCAGAACCCTTTGCAGAAGTGCGGGCTCCATACAAGACGTAGGCGGGGCTCTCTCTGAGAACTTCCGCCTTATCGTCCTGTATGGCCTTCCCCACGGATCGGCGTTAAGATATTCTACAAATCTTGCCCACGAATCAGATTTGGCCCTAAAAATCGCCTCTCTGAGGGCACTCCGAGCCGCTTTATATGTCTGGTGAAGAGCTTCCTCTTCACCAGGCAATTGGCGGGCTCGTCTACGGCATCGCTGGTAGGCGCGTTTGGCTCTTGTACTAGTGGCCCGCAGGTCGGAAAGTTCCGGCGTCCACCAGTACATCTGCCCACGCCTATGAGGGCCAACACGTTGCTTCGGCATGGCGGAGTCACACACCGCCCGCAGGTCGTCGGCGAACAGCTCCGCCATGCTGTCGGGATCGTCTTTAATTGTGTCAGGCACGTCTGCCCACGCCCGCACCAGCGCCGCCTCCTCCGCAACATCACCCCGTAGTTGGGCGATCGCCCATTTAGGGAATGGAGACGTGCCCCCCATCGAGGGCAGCCGAAGAGGGAGATTTCCTGTGGAGACATCATAACGGATGTAATTGTGGTCCGACAGGTTCTCAGGGTCTACGACTACCCTCCAATCCCTAATGCTGGCAGCCAATTGTGGAGTGGCAAAGGTCACGTCTATCACAGACGTGCCCTGCCACCGTACGCACGTTGGAGTATTGCCGAGGTTTAGGATCTGGAGCCCCAGGGAATGAACCAAGGATTCCAGTTCAACACCCCTCGTGTCCGTGATCCGAGACCCCCACGCCGACGATTTAGCGTTTACGTCGCCCGCCAACAGTACTGGACCGGGAGCTGCCCGCCTTACCACGGCTTCCACCGTAGTCAGGTAGCGCTCATATTGCTGTAGCGTACTGTTGGGGGAGAAGTACATGAATACCACCATGACGCCCCCCCATCTTGCAGCAACGTATCCTACTCCTCGTTCTGCAATGACAAGAGGGGAGGGCGCCATGCCGGCCACCATGATCGCCGCAAGGCCATCCGATGACACAGCACACCGAGCAGGCAAGGAGGCTTTGTGGGGCTCGGAAATTACTAATAAATCGATGTCACCCTCTGCCGCCGCCTGGAACAGGAGGTTCTGGGCGGGGGGCGAGTAGTTGACATTGGCCTGCAGTACACGTCCTATGGGTCTAACTGGCATTGTTAGTGTCCATAGGCGTGACTGCAGGCTCGGCCGACGCGGCCGTAGTGCGAAGGAAGGAATCTATCAAGGGAGCACGGCGACCCTTGACCGGGGGAGGGTTGCATCTCATCCCGGCCATACGGTGCCCAGAGGGTAGCCCTCGGTCAGCACAAACACTGCAACGCGATGGGGCCGTACAGGAAGACAGTGTGTGCCCCTCCTGACCGCAGCGGTAGCACAGTCCGCTGCGATCCTTTTTAGAGGGGCAGAGCGTCTTTGGATGGCCAGTGCCGAGGCAGCGATGGCACCGCATTGGGCGTTGCTCTATCACTGTGATGGTGGCACTGGTCCATCCAATCGCTAGGCGCTTGACCGACGCCAACTCGGCGACTATACCAATGGGGCAAGATACTATGACTGAACCAATACCTGTAAAGCCAGGCGAAATGACTCCAACCTTAAGTTGGTCGGGAGGACATCCTGTCTTATCCGATAGTGCCGACACTATGTCTTCCGCCGCTGTAGCATCGTCCAGTCCTGATACCCGTACCTGGGCCATTTCGGTAGGCCTGGTCACCTTGGCCTCATTGCCCAGCGCCTCACCAATTCTGGCCGCCAGGTTTTCAGCCTGTGACACAGTGGTTTCCTTGGGAAGCTCGATGATCCGAGCTCCCGTTACCCCAGCACGGAATTTCACCGGACCTATGCCTATGGCGCCCAAACTTACTGACGCCTTTGCTTTGGCGATGGCGTCCCTATAGGTGACGCCATCCGCCACAGCCTCAGGCTTCAGAGTGACAACTACGGCCATGTTTTTAGGCGCCTTAGGCATCTTTGGCTTCGGCTTTGGCTTACTAGCCAGAGGCGCTGCAGCTTTCGCCTTTCGCTGTCGTTTTTTGACGACAGTGGTCCAGGCATCCTCAAGCACGGGCTGCTCGACATGCGAGGGGCCCGCCACCTGTTCGGCCGCCGGGGCCACTGTCTTCATCGGCCTGGCTTTCGGAGGCATATTCACTGGGGGAGTCAACGTGGTTGCTGCCGCTGGGGCCGTCTTCTTCGAGCTGTTATTTCTACTCTCTGCCGCCAGCGGTGGCCGGCGGAGTTGCGGCTGGGAGGGAAGGAGGCGGCCATCTACCTCCAGGCTTTCAAAACGCGCGTTAAGTACGCCCCCTAGCTGGTTCATGAGCTCCTTTTGGAGGTTGCTAAGAAGGAGGGTTAGATCCCCCCTAGTTAGTGACTCCTCAGCGGTGGGATTCACCTCTTCTGGTCTCTCTCCTTGGACAGGGCTCCTAGAGCGTCGCCGGCCTTCCGCAAACTCTCTTCTTAGAGCTGCCACTTCAGTCTGCACCGCCGACAACTGCCCACGCAGGCGCTTGTTGTCGGCTTGGAGCCTTTTGAGTTCACTGTTGTCGCTGCGGGTCGCGAGAACTTTAGCAATTTTGAGTAGCGATGCAGAGTGCTCCCTGACCTCCTTTACGAAGGCGCCCTTTCTTGATTTGGAGGCCAGCTGTTGCAGCAGACCCGCTTCTTCCTCTGCCCGCTGCATCAGCTCCTCCACCGACGACGAATTTGGGGACTTCTTCCCTGAGGTTGGGGAACGGCTGCGATTCCGGACCGTTGCGTCGGATGCGTCCTCAGAAGCCGACTCAAACCCCTTCAACTCCTTACGGGCTTTCGCCAGCCCCACACTGTGCAGATAAGCCCCCTTACCCTTACCGGATCGCAGGACCATGGACGGAGTCACAGCGCGCTCCTTCTTCACCGGCTCGTCATTGCTCCCAGACGAAAGGCCAGATTCAATGTAGCGCCAACTGCGCTCACGTCTCTTCCTGCTGGAAGCGGCGACTACTCGCGGGGACCTCTCCTCTACTTCTTCTGAGCTGGTAACATCCACTAACTCCATTTCTATATAAAATAGAAGACAAAAACAAAACGAAAGGAATCAAAAGTCCAAAGAAAAGCCGGGTCAGTATAAGAATCGAAAGAAGTAATCGAATCAGTACCTTAAGATGGTTTCAGAATATATCGCCACCCACTGGCCACTGCGTTACCGCGCACCAAGTGGGATGGAGAGATCGCTTAGAGACAGCGAGAACTCAAGAAATCAGAGATCACTGGGAACACAGTGCTGGTTCGTCCACAAGTATAGATAGCGAGCTTCAGTCACCCAACTTGCCACTCCGTTACGGTGGTCAAGTTGGGGTCCAGGGCAGACGACGGGGACGTACTCGCGTATCACTTGGGGACCTGCCCCTATTAATTGCATTACCTGCAGAAGAACTAAAAAATATGATTCATAAGAAAAATCGTGTTCACATCATGTAAATAAAAAAATAACGATTTCAAATGCACGCTCAGTGTCAACTCTGTTTGTAGCACATAATTAGAAACAATCGTTACAAGCACGTTATGACGCGGGTCTCATCACAACCTAAGTACCGAGGGGTTTTGTGTTTCTACTCACTGATTGAACGTTTTGCGAACGTCCATGTTCATAGCTACAATTTCCTTATTACAGTTACCAGTCAATAATAGATATACTGGGTTCTATGCAATGTATATTAAGTAGTGGATGCAAAATGTGAGCTCATCGTGAATATTGTCGGATACAGTATAAGTAAGAGTAGCCTTCCTTGTTTATTTGTTTATTAGTAGTAGTAAGCAGTCATGCCAGCAGAGGCAAAGTATTCACAAACCCTGTACTATTATTCTATTTCGGTACTACATTAAAGGTAGTGGGCCTATCGTGGTCGTATTAAAATAGACAAGAGACGTGGCAACTACAAGCACTCATCCATTTCTAAACTGACCTTGGTACGTGCTCAACGCAGTAATTGTTTACAGAACACTGAGCAAGCGAGGCTAGTACCACGAGCGATCGGTATAGTTCACATAAACACCAAATACACGTAGGCTTAATATAGAGGATCTTATTTTTCCTATATAATATACCAATAAATGGCCCATTATCTTTCATTTATTGTTGAATTCTCAGATCCCAGAAAAATCAACCCTTGCCTATATTTTAGTTTGGCGCGTACGACAAAAACATCATAACAAATTATTCAGTAATTGTCGGGTTTTGAAAATAAACGTTGGTAGTTTTACTTTTTAGGCAATCAGCCTAAAATATTGCCTTGATTGGATCACTTTACATTAGGAGACACCCAAGTGCTAGCATTAGCAACCAGAGCTAATCTCACTGGCCACACTATATGCCAACACTCTTCACGACGACGATGGCTATCCTTTCCTACACAGGCGGTCACCAACCACTAGTCTCGGTCAAAAAACTCTGGCAACGGTGTCACGCCTGAAAATGTGGCGGCTGTCACTAGAGACTACGGTCGGCCGTATGTTTAAGTTACTCATAATATTATGCCCGCTATCAATGCTCAGATATAGTGATAGGCGCAATGGCTTTGATGTTTTATAACAAGATATGGAAAAAAAAATAATTGTATGGTGTACGTGTAAATCTTCTCTCACCCCTTACCTCAAAAATGGTTTATTAATTAACGTCTGACACAACTTAATGGTGGTTTCCTGTCCTGCTTTATGATAAGAACTTATGATATTTATTATTATATTATATTACACAAACTCTTTGAAGAAAAAATTGAGTGTTTTTGTTATAAAGAACAATAAAATTCCAAACAAACATAAAAATCTTCCATCAGAGAAACTTAAAAGCATACTCAGTGCAAATAATTTGAGGTTTAAAGCTTACTCAAACTGGAAAGTTAGGCAAATGACACCGCGGGGACAAGAATATTTTGCAATCTACTCACAAACCGAGATGGGATGCTTTTCTAAAGTTTTTCCTTAAGAAAGTTGGTACCAAACGAGTGGCGTTTCGTTGCCTCTTCCTGATAGCTCAAGCAAGACAATAGATACCAGAATAGTTGAAATGTTAACTTTTGTTCTTGCAGTTGACAAGCTGCCTTTTCAGAAAGCATTTCTCGTATTCTTAAGACGCTGTATTTACCGAGAATAAATAAGCTTCAGTGAGATGTTGACTCGACTTAACGACTCAGTTAAATATTTATACCAGTGCAAGGTCCACAGCACTGTACAAGAACATATTTGTAAAGTGAGTATTTATTAAACAAGTTTAATACTGAGAAAGCTTCTTCCTTATAGCGTGAGATAGTGGGAGAGCCTTTTATTGTAGTTCAAGTATATTTTTGAATATCTATCGACTCTGAGTATTTATTCTTTTATGTCCAAACTTAATGTAATAATTACATGGATATTCTCAGTTGTTTCTCTGACAGGCAATTCGAAAAGTCAAGAAGAAAAGCTAATCGAAATAATTCTGACTTTAGAGAGAGGATAGTTCTGTTATAGTGTCCCACGGGTATGCCACATGGAGAGAAAGTACCTTAAATGTTGTAGATGGAACATTTTACCGCAAGAAGACATTATTTTAATTTAAAAATCAATTTAAACTGTATTCATAGATTTTTAAATAATAACATGGTTGGGTCGAGAATCGACCCCGTTACACGAGAAAAAATAATTACCCGTGGCTTTCTCATACCGATTGTAAGACTTCATTATATGGATTATTTTTTGCTAAGTAACATAGTGTCAGAAATAAAAGGAAGACCATGATTTTTTTCATTTTTAAAACAATAGTCCCATACCTACTGTTGAATACGAAGTCGCACTCTTTTGATTATTTTACTCCTTGTCGATCTTTCAAACTTGCTGTGGTGGATATTTATAATAATACGTTCAAGTTCTGTTTGTAGCTCGTGGAAATTTTCATTTCTTGTAAACTATTTTTAATTACATGTCATAACCCCATAAAAAATCTAACATTGTTAGATCTGTGGATCTCGGCGGTCATCTTATTTGTCCCGATCTAGGGACGAAAGTCTTCATTGAGATAGTCTCTTGTTCTGTGACTGTTATGAGCGGGAAAAATATTGATTAAAAATTATTATAGGGAAATTATGCGTATTTCTCAAGAGTAATAGGTACTTATGACAATGTCAGTTGTATGTCCTTATGGCGATGCCAGCTTGTAACGTTGTGAAACAACGGGTGCAGATATTGATTAATATTAGATGATTAAAATTGAAATTTAGTGAAAATAAATGAAAGCGCCATCTGCCGACAACTAGTCTCATCTACACAGCACTGACGTTACCAAGTGACGTCAGACGTAGGGACCCGACTTGCCGCCAGAGGCGCTGTACAAAGATATAAATACGACCGCGCGCGAAGTTCAAGAAACCATTTTTCGTAAAATTAAATTATACTCGTCGCGAAGGCGTCTGTGTGTCAGTAAATATATTTAATCGAAATAAAATATAAGTTATAGGGAGCGAAATACTCCCTAAGTAAACAGTGGTTTAGCTGCAAGCATCAATTACCCCATCATTGGGTGAGTTAAATTAATTATAATGTAATCTAGATTGCTGTTGGTCAACCCTGTTTTAGGGGGGTAGTTACAGGGGTGTGAAAAAATGTCTCTGTAAAATTAGAATATAAGCAAACATTGTAAGGCACCCGATTCCTGAAATGGTTAACAGGGATCGGCTGTCTTAGCAATAGGCGGGAAAAAAGGTTCCAGCTAACCCGTCATCTGGAACATTCCAGGGTCCACCCTTCGGGTTCCAAGCAGGAACGTCCACCCTACGGGTTCCAGAGATTCACCCTACGGGCAACAAGCGATCATCCACCCCACGGGTTCGAAGAAACAGTTCACCCTACGGGCTACAGGAAATATTTTACTCTACGGGTTGAAAACACCGTGCCAGCCGAAGTTGTGGATGGCACGGCTACATCAGCAACTGCAGCATTCTTCAGGAAGGCCAAAACTAAGATAAGTCGGAACCCTGCGAAGACCATCGGAAGTCGCACTTGCATAATTGCTACTTGACCACACCCACGACCCCGAGTTTCTATTTGAATAAATCGTCTGTTATAATTTTAATCCTTTTTATCATTTCTCTCTGCTATTCTCTTCCCGAAAAGCCCATAGCTTTTCAAGCTTTTCATTTTTCTGAACAAAATTTCACATCAAATGGTAAAATACATGGTCTTCCTTTTATTTCTGACACTATGTTACTTAGCAAAAAATAATCCATACGATGAAGCCTTTCGATCGGTATGAGTTTTTCGTATAGCGGGTTCGATTCCCGGCTCAACCATGTAATCGTCTATACTTCTATACTAATATTATAAAGAAGTAAAGTTTGTGTGTTTGTTAAATTGTAAGGGGTAATCTCGGGATCTACTCAACCGATTTTAAAAATTCTTTCACCAATAGAAAGCTACGTTATTGTGGAGTGTTATAGGCTATACAGCATTACGCTACAACGAATAGGAGCGGAGCAGTAATAGTAAATGTTTCAAAATCGGGGGAAAAGTTATTCCTTTTGAGAGCTTCGTTGCGTGTGCTGCGTAAATATTTATAGTTAAGTAAAAAATATTTACTTCAAAATGGTTTCTCTTAAAAAAGTTCTAAAAAAATTGCGCGATAGCATGTGTCTATCTTTGGGTTGGTGCACAATAAACATTTTAATGGCAATCATTTTTTTTTACAATAATGCCACGGGATACCTCTTTCATAAACGAAATTGTTCTTAAAAATAATGCGACGGGAATACACGCGACGAGAAACCTTTCTCTCTCTCTCTCACGTAGTATTGAATATTAACGACGAGATGCTATGGGAGTAAACGCAACGCGACGGGAACAGGTAATACTCTCTCTTATGTGGCGCAAACGAAGTTGCGCGGGTCAGCTAGTTTAAAATAAAATAATGTCTTCTCTCAGTAAAATGTTCCATCTACAATATATAAGGTACTTTCCCGCCATGTGGCATAGCCGTGGGACGCCCTGTATATTTTGCACTAAAGTCAGAATTGTTTCATTTCGCTTTTTGTTATTTCACAAAACCCTTAATCGAAATAAGGACTATTCTTGCAGTTTAAGACCTACCTGAGCCCATCCATCGTTGCTTGATTTAATAACAGACTGACATATTTTATCCATCCTAATTATTAAGCTGACACATAATCTCCAGGTAAATTTATTCTTACAAGGTTAAGCGCGCCTGTAATATTTCATCTCTAACTTTTTTTTGTCGCTTGTGGTTTTTACCAGATGCACATGTTCCATTTATGAGTTCAACTGTACATCAATAGAATCACAATCATATTAGGTATGCAAAATATATATTTGTCCCGGTAAACTTGGTACCATCTCTGTACAACCTAACTCCTACATAATGGGCACAATCCTATTGCCAGTGCGGGGCACTATGTACGATTCTATCGGCTTTATACGTATGTTAGACAACTAAATAACAACATTATTATTATTTTGAGATTGCTATTCAGTAACATATAACCAACTACAACTACCAGTGGATGCGCCAGTACCGACGCATACATATTTTTTAGTTTATGTATTTAATGGTATTTATTATAATTATTATATGTCAACACTCACGCACTAAACGCATCTTACTTTTATGTATTGTCTATGGCAACACTATCCCGCCCGCTTCCTACATTCACTTTCCGCCATAGCTATTGGAAGATACGCACGCACCCGTCTCTTAACGCTCCGCTCCGCTATCGGCCGCTGTGATTACCCATCATATCGCGCTACATCGCTTATCATCAGCCACAGTCTCGAGAGTTACGGTTATAACTCCTGTGTGCATATTTCGCGGTCGTGAATCAAGACCCCGAACGCAAAGCTGGGAGCAGCGCCTACCTACCAACAAGAGTTCAAGGTAAGTGCACTTCCAAGTGTGGTCCTCCGTCCGGATATTCCATCTAACGCATTCTTTCTACTAATAATATTAATTACCTCTTTTCCTATTAAATTCACGCATACGCATATATATATTTAGTATATTACTCATAAATACTCAACGCAAATATTATATTTAACGCCACCCGCACGCATTAGAAAAGTTAATTATCTTTTCACACCGCATATTTTATATTACTCATAAGTACTCATATTCTATAACGCATTTACGCTATTTATCATAATCATATTTACCTATATATAATCAACCCGCTGGCAGGTAGCGCCCCCCGAAATTATCGCTACCCAGGACTTGGACCATCCTGGCCATGTTAGTCCGGTTGTCCGATTCTAGGCAATCATTTTGATATTTTTTGGTAATTAGGAGTTTTGGCATAAAGTAAAACGGACAATCCAAAATTAACAATTTTCTCAACCGTCATAAATTTAACGTAGTTTTCCCCAATTTCATTACAATTTCATATTATCTTTCGAATTGTAATCGTAGATAAAACTCATATTTATACGTTAATTTTATACCCACATATATTTATTTTATTGTGACGGTACTGGGCAACGCAGCCGATACATAACGGTATTCAAACGATTAACAGCTGATTGTTACGCAGACTCCATATTGGGTTTGTTCTCTGAATACTTTACCGCAAACAGCTGATTTAAGCTAACAGCTGATCGTTGTTCGAATTTTATACTTTTTCGCTGAATATTTCTATTACCTACCCACTTATATACATACTCGTATCTCGTATCAATTATATTATCATGGCTTCTAAAGACAAATCCCATAGTAAAAGTTCAGACGAAAGTCAGGTCATGATAAATTTTTTAGAATACAAAAAACAAAGTTTGTTTCACATAGTTCAAGAAGTGTACAACTTAAGTCTCAAGGTTACCGATGAAACAGTACGCATGATGTTTCTCGCTCGGGTTCAATCTATCGATAAAACCCGATCGGATTACATCGAAACTATCGATAAATTGTTAATTGAACAATTAAAAGATAATCCGCAGGTACAGCCGAGTTATAGTGTTTTTAATACATTTGATGAATTATACTGTTTCATAAAGCAAACGGAAACTACTCTGAGACAAGAACTCGACGATAAAAAGAAAAGTGATAATTTTAATATCAAATTACCCCCACTTAAACTCACAGGTTTCGATGGTACTTATGGTAAGTGGCCTATATTTTATGAAAATTTCTGTAGTGTGATACATACGAATACTCGTCTCACCAACGCCGAAAAGGTTCAATATTTGATAGGTTGCCTTTCGGGTAAGGCACTTACTGTTTGTTCAGGCATAGCTGCTACCGCACACAATTACGATGTTATTTGGCAAGCCCTTCTGGCTAAATACCACGATACCAGGGTTCAGGCGTCGTGCTATTTAGAACAAATGTTACACCAGAAGCCAGGGCAATCGGCTGATCAGATCTTGGAGAACTTTTGTTCAGCTGAAGCAGCTCTGCAGCGTCTACCTATCACAAATTTATCAGATTTCATAATAACTCATTTAGCATTAAGCAAGTTTGATAAACCTATGCTTGAATTGTTTGAACAATCTCATAGACATTTGAGTGTACCTACATATAGTGACGTCAAAACATTTTTGACAGAACAAAGCAAACTCCAAACGCTCCGCTCACCATCACATTCCCAAAAAGGTGATTATCGCGCTCAGCGGAGTTCAACCGCCTCTCATTTAAATAAACCTAAATCATTTTTTACGCAAACCCGCCCTACTAATTTGAAATCAGTCGATACTTCTAACATAAAAAGTTGTATCGTATGTAACAATAATTCCGCTCACCCTTTGTTCAAATGTCAACATTTTATCCAAGAGACTGTTGAAACGCGAAATGAAATAGTTCGTAAACATTCCTTTTGTGTTAATTGTTTAGGTTTTCATCACGTGAGTGCTTGCAGATCTGTTAATAGGTGTTCGATTTGCAATCGGTCTCATCATAGTTTACTGTGTTATAAAAATAATTTGAACGCATCAAATTCAACAAGAAATCATGCTACCGGCAACGCATCGAGGCAGGCAAACGCGTCTACTGCGCCGTCCGAGCATTCCATGTCGACTCATGCGTCATCGGCAGATGATCCGTCCCGCTCGCACTCGCGGGAGGCGCGGTCACATAGTGGCAATATCGCGTCGTTATCGGCTGTGATCCCTCCGCCGCGTAATTCAAGCAGCGCGACCACGGTTTTGTTGCCGACTGCTTGTGTATATGCAAATTATAAATCGGATCGTATACGTTTGTTTTTGGACTCAGGGTCTATGAGTAACTTTATTACGAAGTCTTGTTGTAAGCGTTTGCACTTAACCATACTTAACGCTCCTTCTGTCATTAAAGGCATAGGTCAACTTGAAAGCCAATCTTATGGAATTACGCATTTCAAAATATATTCGCGATTTGATGCCCGCTGTTCTTATTCGGTTAGTGCACGGGTTATAGACACTATTACAGATTTTTTGCCTAACGTGGAAATTGATACAGCGGAATTAACCCATTTACAAAATTTACCTATGGCTGACGAACGATACTATACTCCGGGTGGTATAGATTGTTTGTTAGGTAATGAACTCTTCCCCATGATTTTAGGGTCGCAAAAAATTACATCCCCAACCTCATCAGTAATCGCGATAGAAACCACGCTCGGATACGTCGCAATGGGAAAGGCGCATGCTTTACCTTATTCGCTAGTGGCAAACAAGCATCCCCGCGATCGCATGTCTCATCCCTCCGTGTCCGACAAGGCCTTCTTATGTCACACTCAAGATGTGTCTCTCGAACAATTAACGCAACGCTTTTGGGAGATAGAACAGGTGCCAGATAAGAAGCACATTAGCACGGACGACGCAGCATGTGAAAAGCTGTTCTCGTCTACGTACTCACGCGACGATACCGGTAGATATACGGTTAGTCTTCCCTTTAAATACCCTCCCAGTGAGCTAGGGCATTCGTACACAATCGCCAAACGCAGGTTTTTAAATTTAGAAAAAAGGTTAGACGCTTCTAACTTACGCAACGATTATAATGCCATTATTCAAACATATATTGATCAAGGTTATCTCACTAAAGTGTCAAATAGCTTTCTAGACTCTCAAGTTTATTATATGCCGCATCGGGCCGTTTATCGCCCTGACAAAGAAACCTCTAAAACGCGTGTGGTCTTAGACGCTGGGTGTAAAACCACGTCAGGTAAATCGCTTAACGATTTGCTTTATACGGGACCAATATTACAGAACAATATCTTTCATTTGCTTCTCAATTTGCGTATGTACCCGGTTGCTGTAACCGCGGACATAGAAAAAATGTATTTTCAAGTGAAACTTACTCAAGATCATCATACATATCAAAGAATATTATTTAGGTTCGATTCCAATTCTCCTATTGAAAGCTATCATTTCAACCGCGTTTGTTTTGGCGTCTCCAGCTCACCCTTCCTGGCAATGCGAGTCGTAAACCAGCTCGCGTCAGACTGTCGCGCTTTATATCCTCTGGCGGCTTACGAAGCTGACAATCACATGTATGTTGACGACTACGTTAGTTCCATAGAGAATGTAGATTTAGCTGAAGACACCTATAGGGAAATGGTCGCTATGTTTAAATCTGGAGGTTTTAACTTAACTAAGTGGATCTCTAATGACAATACCCTATTGTCACGTATCCCGTCAATTCATAAGAGCTGTCTCGCTGTCAAGTTTGATGAGGATCCTCATGTTGACACTAAGATCGTGGGTATGCAATGGCAACCTAACGATGACACCTTTAACTTTAAAATAGTGATCGACATGCCTTTAACATGCACTAAACGCTCGATCCTTTCCGTAACCGCGCGCTTGTTCGATCCGCTTGGAATCATCAGTCCAGTGGTCGCATACATGAAGTTGCTTATACAAGAATGTTGGAAATTACAACTGGACTGGGACGAGACGGTCCCGGGTTGCATTCTGTCTAAATGGAAACACTTTCATAGGGAGTTGTCGCGTTTATCTGAAATAAAAATACCGAGACATATAGGTTTAACATCCGCTCGTCGAATTACTCTAATAGGCTTCTCGGATGCCAGCCAGCAATGTTATGGTGCTGTTATCTATGTACGAATAGAAACGGCTGAGAACGGAAACGCTCTTAATGTGAATCTACTGACCGCTAAATCCAAAGTGTCAGATTCTAATAAAACGCTAGCACGTTTAGAACTCTGCGCGGCGGTCTTACTCGCAAAATTAATTAATTCTGTGCGCACTGTTTTTAATAAGCGGTGTCAAATAAACAATATATTCGCATTCTCTGATTCTACGGTAACCCTTACCTGGATTCACTCTCCCGCTCATAAGTTTCAAACTTTTGTAGCTAATCGCATCGCTCAGGTAAATGAATATCTGCCTGCTTCCCATTGGTATCACGTTCGTGGGGTTGAAAATCCCGTCGATATAGTCTCGCGCCCTGTGACACCTAAAGGGTTAATAAATAACTATCTTTGGTTTCACGGGCCGAAATGGCTGTCCGCACCTATAAATGCATGGCCTGTGAAGGAATATAAAATCAATCATAACGAGAAGACAGAATTACCGGAAATTAAAATAGCTTCTCTCCATGCACATACCATACCTGTCTCCGATCACGTTCACATGATAGACGAACTTGCCGAGCGTTGCTCGAGTTGGGAAAAATTTATTCGTTCACTGGTTTATGTATTACGTTTCACAAGGATTCTCAAATCCCGCGGTATACTTTCTGTATACGATTTAGAATACGCAGAATATTATGCGGTCCGCTTCGATCAGTCTAAGTATTTTCAGGTAGAATTACAAGCACTTAAGGCTACTAAAATTTGTCCAAATCAGGCTATTTTAAAACTCAACCCTTTTCTTGACGAACAAGGGTTAATTAGAGTAGGTGGTCGACTTACTCATTCTCAACTAAATCACAATACAAAATATCCAATACTGCTATCACCTAAAGGACGTATAGTGTCGCTCTTAGTAGACCACTATCACACCGACAATTTACACACCGGTCCTGGACTAGTGTTAGCATTGACTCGCCAAAAGTATTGGATTCTTTCTGCACGAAATTTGATTCGCCAACGAGTACATAAATGTAATTTATGTTTTAAAGCTAGGCCTCGTTCTACAACTCCACCTATGGGTGATCTTCCATCCATTAGAGTTTCACAAGTAAAGTCGTTTGTGCATACCGCAGTTGATTACGCGGGACCCTTTTACGTAACTCACATAAGGCGTCGTGGAGTAAAAAGTCATAAAGCGTATATTTGCTTGTTCGTCTGTCTCACAACAAAGGCGCTCCATTTAGAGTTAGTAAGTGATCTTAGTACAGATTTATTTCTCGCTGCCTTTAAATGTTTTATCTCACGCAGGGGTCCTGTTTCAGTGTTGTACAGCGATGGAGGCACTAATTTCATAGGTGCGAAACGAAAATTGAACGAAATTTACACGCTTATACAGTCCACTAATTATAAAAATGATCTGAATAAATATCTAACTCAACATAAGATTCAGTTTCAGCACAGCCCACCTTTCGGGCCCAATTTTAATTCGTTGCCTGAAATTAATGTCAAATGTGTTAAGTCTCATTTATTTAAAGCTATCGGGAGTCAAATACTCACCTATGAAGAATTCAGTACAATATTGGTGCAAATTGAAGGCATTTTGAATAGCCGTCCGATTTGCATACTTTCTTCGGATCCATCGGATCCAACCCCCCTAACGCCTAATCATTTTCTTAATGTTACTCCGCTTAAATATTTACCCGCTGAACACATTGAACCCCTATTACCAGATAACAGACTCACCCGCTATCAATTATTAAATAGAATTGTTCAAAGTTACTGGACACGTTGGAGCAAAGAATATCTTACCTCTCTCCAACTTAGACATAAGTGGAATATGCCGTCCAAACCTGTGACGATAGGAACTGTAGTTGTTGTTAAGGATGACAATACGCATCCTTTATCGTGGCCACTCGCGGTTGTATCAGAGGTGTTTCCCGGGAAGGATGGTGTAATTAGAGTCGTCAGAATTAAGACTTCTTCTGGTGAATACATTCGTCCTGTAACTCGGCTTTGCCCGTTACCCACGCAATAACTCCTACGCTTTTGAATTATTTTTAGTTCATAAGTTTTCATTCCTTTTATTTTTTTATTTTGTTTATTCAATGTAGAGGAAGAATCCTCTAAGCCCCCCGAAGTTGGATGCGCCAGTACCGACGCATACATATTTTTTAGTTTATGTATTTAATGGTATTTATTATAATTATTATATGTCAACACTCACGCACTAAACGCATCTTACTTTTATGTATTGTCTATGGCAACACTATCCCGCCCGCTTCCTACATTCACTTTCCGCCATAGCTATTGGAAGATACGCACGCACCCGTCTCTTAACGCTCCGCTCCGCTATCGGCCGCTGTGATTACCCATCATATCGCGCTACATCGCTTATCATCAGCCACAGTCTCGAGAGTTACGGTTATAACTCCTGTGTGCATATTTCGCGGTCGTGAATCAAGACCCCGAACGCAAAGCTGGGAGCAGCGCCTACCTACCAACAAGAGTTCAAGGTAAGTGCACTTCCAACCAGTGATGAGGAGAGAACACGCCACAGGAAATTATCGTTAGAGTTGATTTAACTTAGGTGGTACTTCCCCTGTTGAAAATTAATTAATCCGGATTTAACCATCCCTCATAACATAAGACATAAAATGAAGCAACACGTTCGCTGCTTAGATGGAAAAGGGAGTAAACTCTACTCAATATTGTAACATATTTCAAATCGAAGGCTACATAAATTTTGGGTATATGGGATAAGACGGAACCTACCACGGACAAAGAAATAAGTGCGTATCGTAGAGTGTCACACATTTAATGACGTGAATCTGTACTGTATCCCATATTTGGGACCTGGTAGCGTTATCCCAATTTAATTTGTTTTAAAATTGCCCCAATATTTAGGACCACTCTTTACTACTAATCCCTTGTCTTTAAAAAATGGGGATTCACGTGGTTTAGATTGCCCGTGTAAAGTATAATTAAATAGTGTATACCTACCAGTTAAATTCCATCGAAATATAAGGTCTAATTATACCTACCCTAATATTTGTATAGGAATTGTGCTCGGACTGCAGAGATATAATGTGGGTAACAACTGTCCTGGCTGCTTGATTTTTTGTGGAATGAATTACAGAAGGCTTTGAATGTACCTTATCCCCGTCCCTTTCCTACCTCAACCCTTTCCTATCCACCAATCCTATTCCTACCTCATCTTCTTCCCGTCCTTTCTCCGCCAAGCCAACGTTGCCGTGCGTATGTGCTGCGTGTCTAGGGGCGAGCCTAGTATTAGCGTGCCAATTGCCCTGGGGCCGGGCGACCCCAGAAGAAGGCTAGCCATACTTAGACATGCGGGGCTCTGTCTGGGTGGACTTTATTTTCCCTTGCTTTTCGTGGGAACGCAATGGACAAAACCAATAACAAAATCCGAAATGGCGGCGATGTGGTTCGCAACCCATCACGTCTCGTTTCCCATCGAGGCAAAAAGTGGACTTGGGATTGCCACTTTGCTACGTTGAATGTAAGAGGAGGTATGATAGACAAAATTGAGGAAGTATGCAAGATGATGAAAGAGAGACGACTCGATATTCTGTGCGTGAATGAGACAAAGAGGAAAGGATGTGACACCACCACACATGGACCCTACACTGCCTACTGGTCGGGTGTGCCTAAAACCAGTAAAGCGTGTCAGGGCGTTGGTGTAGTACTGTCTGCGAGAATGAATGAATGTGTCACAGAATATGAATGTGTAAGCCCAAGACTCCTTTGGTTGAGGCTGAAGGTTGGACTTACCCGCATCTTTGTTTTAGGAGTATATGCTCCGCAAGATGCGCGGTGGCGCCGATCTTTACGAGACCAAAGTGAGAGGCAGGCATTTTGGGAGAGCATGAGTGATGTTTTGAGTAAGTGCAAACAAAATGAGAGGATAGTAATGTTAGGCGTTTTTAATGGGTGGGTTGGAGTCAAGCGTGATGGGTATGAAAGAGTATTGGGAAAGTTTGGTGATGAGCGAGTAAATGAAAATGGAGAAAGTCTGCTTGAAGTATGTTTGGAGAAGAATCTTGTGGTGACTAATACCATGTTTCACCACAAAGATATCCACTTGGTTACGAGACAAGAAGGAAGTAAGAGGAGCATGATTGACTTTGTGATTGTTGACGCAAGGATGAGAAAGAAAGTACTAGATACTCGAGCCTACCGCGGTGCTGGGATTGACACAGACCACTTCTTGGTTGTCAGCCGAGTAAGAGGTCTGTTTCAGCGGTGGAGGCACCGTGTGCGTGAACCTGTTAGTGTACTAGAACGCATAAAAGTTGAAAATTTGCAAGAGATAGGTATAAAAGAGGAATTTGTGAGCAAACTAAGCAAAAAGTTTGATAATATGAAAGTTTGATCGAAGAATTATGGAAGCCGATTAAGGAAGGACTCGTGGAAGTTGCGATTGAAGTGTATGGTGTGAGCAAGAGAAGCCAGGAATGTAAGTTAAAAAGAATGACCGCGGAAGTTCTGAAAGCGTTGTCTGAGAAGAAGAAAGCATGGTTGGACTGGCTGGCCACAAAGGCCAATCAAAGAATGCAGAAGGCAACGGATGAGGATGTACGAATGGCCAACGATGAGTATAAAAGGTATAAGCGTGTGGCGAAAGAGGTGTTAGTAAGAAAGAAGGAGTATGATAGAGATGAATTTGACGAAAGGTTATCTGGTGACTTTCAACAGAATATAAAATTCTTTTGGAAGTCCATAAAAGCGGTGAGGAGTCCACAGACCACATCACCGCTTAATAAGATCAGAAACCAGGATGGAAGTTTTGAAGGAGGAGAAGAGTGTGTGCTAAAAATATGGAAGGAGTATTTTGAAAGTGATAAAGAGGATACGCAAGTGCAAACTCATTTTTGTGAAATGAATGAAATCGGCAATGAAAATGACATTAGTATGGAAGAAATAGTGGAAGCATTAAATAGTATGAAACTAGGCAAGGCTGCTGGGATTGATAGGGTTTCCGTTGAGATGCTGAAAGCAGGACGTGGCGTGGTGATTGACCAGCTGTACCGCCTTTTTAATCTGTGCTGGAGGAGTGGCAGCGTACCAAAAGAAGGGTCCAAAGCCGTCATTGTGCCGCTGTACAAAGGAAAAGGGTCGCAGCAAGAGTGCAAAAATTACCGCGGCATAAGCCTGCTCAGCATCGTCGGTAAACTGTATGCGAAAGTGTTGATAAAAAGAGTGATGAATGAAAGTGAAGGAAAAATATGGGATGTTCAAGCAGGATTTATGAAAGGAAGGGGGTGCACGGATCAGGTCTTCTCCTTACGATGCATAGCAGAAAAAGTTTTGGCGAAAAGCCAAAAGGTATATTGCGTATTCGTAGATCTGGAGAAGGCCTATGACAAAGTGGTGAGGAATGAACTATGGTCAACATTGTCTTTGTACGGGGTGAGCAGCAGCTTGACACGAGCACTGAAATCTCTTTCTGAGGGCTCGAGTGCTTGTGTCAGGATCAACGGAGCTTGCACGGACTTCTTTAACATAGAAAGGGGTGTGAGACAGGGTCGTGTAGCGTCACCGTGGCTGTTTAATCTGTACATGGACAGTTGTTTGAAAGAATTGCAAGAGAGTGCGTGTGGTATAAAACTGAACGAGCTGACCATCAAATGCCTCCTATTTGCTGACGATCAGGTGATCTTAGCTGCATCGGCGGAGGAGTTGCAGTTGATGGTTAATATTATGCATGAGGCGCTGAAAGGTAGAGGAATGAAAGTGAATGTAAGTAAGACTAAAGTAATGGTTTTTGACAGAGAGAAATGTATGACGAATTGCCCTATTATTATCGAAGGGCAAAGAGTGGAACAGGTGAAAGAATTTGTATACCTGGGTTCAAAATTTACGAGAGATGGAAAGTGTGACCAGGATATTGAGAGAAGAGTTTTGGCAGGAAATAAAGTGAATGGGGCGATGCATACCTTTATGAGCAGTCAAAACGTGTCTAAGAAGGCAAGAGTGGCTGTGCATAGGGGTGTGCTTATCCCCACACTTATTTATGGTAGTGAAAGTTGGGTGTGGCAGAAGAAGCATGAAAGTAAAATTAATGCAGTGGAAATGAGAAGTCTGCGAAGTATAGCTGGAGTGAAATTGATGCACAAAGAAAGGAATAGCGTGATTAGAAAACAATGTGGTATAACTGAAGATGTAGTGGCAAAGATAGAAAAAGGGATGCTTGGATGGTTTGGACATGTTGAGAGGATGGATGAAAATAGACTGACTAAACAGATCTATAAGGCGAGAATGAATGGGCAAGCTGGTAGGGGTCATCCTCGGCGTACGCATGGTAACCAAATTGATGACCTGCTGGAAAAAGGCCAGGTCAAGAGTACCCTTAACCGGCGAGCGTGTATGAAAGCACTTATGAAAGTAGAAGAAGCGAAAGTGGTATGCCAGGATCGTAGCAAGTGGAAAGCCATAGTCTCTGCCTACCCCGATGGGAAACAGGCGTGATGATATGTATGTATGTATGTATGTATACCCTAATAGAAATGTTACTCTTACGCCATATTATTATGCCGTCAGGAAGCAGTTCCTATCTCCGGCATAACGAGTACCTAGTGAATGAGACCAAAACCCAGAAAGGGTTCTTTTTAAAGTGGACGGAGATACTCAATGGACTGTAGATAATATCATCGTTGCGCCTGACAAGTTCCATATGTGATTTTTACAAGGTTTTAGGAAACTCAAAAAACATGTATTTTCAAAAATTGCGTATTTAATCAAAAATCTGTAAATGCAGTATTGTGACCATTTATTTTTCACATATGAGAGATATAAATTTGATATGAAATGTTGCTTATATTTGAAGATATAATTTTTTTCTCTGCAAATCTGCACATACCTGTTTTGGCACTGTGCATGCAAATTATTCATGTGCCATTTTCATGCACATAAGGGATAATGTTAACATTGTTTTCTCAAAAAATAGTCTTTTATGTGACATTTTGGTATTAAAAATTCAGTTTACTACTTACAGTTTCATAATTCCTGGTCAGTCCTTTTGTAATGTAATTAGTATTAAATAAAACTTTTGTCCTTAATCGTAAAAGTTAAATAAGAAGTATGTTAAAATACCTAAAAGTCACAATATAAACTCCTTTATAAAGTCTTTAACCCACTTACACAAGCCCAATGCAGTGTGCATTACAAAATAGGTGCAGCAAATAATTGGTGAAACCGTGCTCATAGTATGTATATTTTTAATTAGGTAATCCAACCAGCCTATCGCAGTCCAATGCTGGACGTAGATGTCTCCCAAATTACGCCAGATCATACGGTCTTGTATAAAAAGCAAGCAGTAAACGCATCCAGTCACTCTCTGTAACCTTTTCAGGTGGTCGGGCCATGAGGCGGGGGGCCGTCCTATCATACGTTCATCAAGCTCAGTTTACTTTTCAAAACCCGTTTGCGCCATCAGTCGTCGTTTCTTCTATAGATGTGTACCTACGATCAAAACCCATGCTCTGAGAGATATGTCGACCACTCTGGTTTTCTGACGGATAACATCGTTTCAAATAAGGATTCAAGGTAAGTCGATTCCTGGACAACCGCAAGCCTCGATCCTTCGACGTGAATAAGTCCCAGCATGACGTTCTTATTGAACTTGATCTTGATTTTATCCAACTTACTTCGTTTTTTACGGTGAGGAGATTTGTGACACTATTCTTGAGAACAACTTGTAAACATGGCTCACGCACAGGTAACTAGGGGTTTTATCACCATTTGTAAAGATCGGAGTCACGGAACTCCCTCTCCCCACTTTAGCTGGTCTGTTCCCCTTCGGCACTTTATGTCTTGTCTGTTCCAGTCGAAGCATTGAACTAAATACACTTTAAGGACTGGAGCCCCACCAAGTTTAAGGAGTTGTTTATTAATTCCGTCCTCTCCAGGTGATTTATTATTTTTGAGTTGCTCGAGAGCCACGGTGACGTCGCTCTGGCTGATATCTGGTACGTTGGCGCGTTAATGGGGCCCTGTGGCCCTCTTCACTAGGTTACGTAGGCTATATTATCCATGTTATTTAGAGACCTTAGTAAAAGCACTCGAATTCTTCGAGAATGTTAATTAAATGAACCTCGAGGTTACAATTTTGCTACCTGTGGCTGTTTGCTGCTGTTGAGCTGTTGGGTTTAGACCTTAGTGCCCCTGTTCTGCTCAATCTTAGCCTTGATGATACTGGTGTTATTACGTCTGAGGTCGCGTCTTAGCAGGACGGTGGACAAAAAACTTCGATCAACCTGTTAAAGCGTTTTAACTACAGTGTCGGTTTTAACGTTGTCAGTGGTTTCTAGCAAATCGAAACGATTTTGAAGTTCCAATTGGAACCTTTTAGATCCCAATTCTATGTGGAGAGTAGTAGGTTGGAGAGCAGGCTTTATAACCTGGCCTCTATCGGCGCTTATGTTTAAGTTTAGAGATGCTGGGACCAGTCAGTGATCACAACCGGTATTAACCCTTTCAGGACCATAAGGTTATGAGACTTTATTCTATCATTTTAGCTATTTATACAGACTCATTATGCTTGTAAAATATAAATTTAAAAATCAAAACACATCTAAATATTACGGTTTTTTTGGAATTTTTTGGGACAAATATGTCCCTATGGTCGATTAGAGATACTCTTTACTCAAACAATCTCAATTTTACTTTTATCCAGTTTGCGTATTAGGAATCGAGTAATATGTAAATAAATATCGTTTTATTATAGAAATATTCTTTATTAGTTATGGTAATCAGCGAAACTATTTCTTTCATTTGTATAGCATAGGTAAACTTTACCCAGAAAACACATATTGTTTGTTCGATGTTTATTTATCATATTGCGCACAATTTACTCACCTCTTTTTTTATACCACAAGGCGGCAGACAAGCACGTATTCTTGTCTGCCATCTTAGTGGCTTACGTTTGCAACACCAGTGGCGCCACACTCGCGCTGCAGACCCTGTAAAATCATTCTAAGAACCCTTTTGAAGAACCCTATACTGCAGGAGTTTGGGAAAACCGAGGCAGGGAGATCATTTCACAACCTAAGCGTGCGCAAAAGAAAGCCCCTATCGGATCTAACTGTGCTCGAACGCTCTGGACGTAGAGTGTAGGATGAACTCCCTGTCTGTGGCGAGCGGTCCACCACCACTGTCTGGTGGAGAACTTTTCTATGAGGTACATCTGTAATTGTCGCTTCACAGATATGCTCACTGTATTTTTTTTTGAAGTAGGGACCGCACGTTGTCTGTTACTGAAGCCGTTTATCAGACTCCTGGCCACTACCTATCTGAACTGTAGGGTGGACAGCAGGCTTCCCTCCAAGTGGTTTTGACTGTGAAGCATAGTTTATATAGTGTGTGCGTTATTTACTGATATATCGAACAAATCAAAGAAAAGTCGAAGGTAGTACTTTATTTTCGTTCTTTGATCTAGGATCTCTGACTCCACATGCAAACTGGTTGGTTATTGCATGGTGCTTCGGTCACAGGTTCTGCTGTGGAGGTTGAAGGCCAGGCCTTGTTGAGTTGGCAAGTGACGTATCTTCAATTACCACGTCAATAATTCCTTGATCATCGTCCTGTGTCAAAAGCCTTTGATCTTCTTTATCAAGTAGTAAATCGTCCTCATTGTCACTATTATCAGCCATCAAAATCTGTTGTATTTAATTTTCTCTAAGTTCGAAAACGCCAGCACCCTTACGAAACATATTCTGTAAAAAGACGCAAATAAAAAAGAAGGGTATTGACAAAAAAATACCAGTTATTTGGCATACTAATGAATGAGTACGATAATATAACTATCATATAAATTGTATCTCTCTGCGACCATAGGGACACCGGTGTCCCTTTATGTTTCTAATGAATTATCATTTATTCAACAGAAATAACAATTTTACAAATATATAAAATAAAATTAACTTACCAGGAAGCAACTATTTCACACCCTAAAGAGTTAAAAAAAGCAGTTTTACACATAAAAAAACTTTTACAAAATATACGATTAGCTCGCCAAACGAAGTGCCAGTTTCCAATAATCATAGACAAAGAACGGTATGTTTTATTTTGTTTTACGAGCATATACAATGAAAAGAGTGTGTTCAGAAACTATTTTAATAACAAATAAATTTAAAGTAATTTACTGATTACAGTTTTATTTTACAATTACTATTTGGGACACCGGTGTCCCCGTGGTCGTCAAAGGGTTAAACCACCATCCATCAAACGTCAATTACAAACTCATCACTTTTTATCCGTTTATTTGATTAAGACTTTGTCGGGGCTTCACCAAATCTACTTCTATGAAACCTCATTTTAAAGAAAGAATTCACCAAGAAGTGACCCTGAGATTCAAGGAAAAATTGACAAGTATGCGTCCCTGGTCTTTCGCCACATCACGGATTCGTCGCGATCTTGTATCCCCCACTTTGGCGCTGAATAACATTGTAGTGAGCTTTGGCAGTGCCTTGTAATATCTTCGCTGTGTCCCCCATACACCGCTGATTTCCACACTTTGCTAAGGAGGTACTTTTTCACAACAAAACCGACACCATCGTCGGAGGTCCTTACATCACTTTCCTAAAAATAGAGCATTTCAACTAGTGCTAAGGTTGACTTACTTTGACTTAAAATCCTATGTACCCTAGATGGGGCAGAGGGCGTCCACAGTGATCTTCCATCGCGTTCGGTCTTGGGATTCCCGTTTCATCTCGCTCCTGGTCTTTCCAACGTTCTTCGCCTCGTCCGCGACTGTGCGCTTCCAAGTTTGTTTGGGACGGCCACGCTTGCGCTTTCCTTGAGGGTTCCAATCCAGCGCCTGTTTTGGGATGTGATCAGAACCTCTTCGGAGGGTGTGGCCAATCCAGTTTCACTTGCGACGCTTTATCTGCAGGGTGCTAAGTGCTAAGGTTAGCCTGTCCTTATCTTTTATTCTAACCTGGCACAAGCCTACTATGTGCAACTTTATGCGACCCAGTTCTGTCTCGAATTTGGTGAGATGCTCGTCCAGCTATGGAGTGTAAAATGCGTCATTGTACGGAGTCAGGATCAGTCGCGTATGGTAGCCTGTCGTTTCCTGCAGTTACCTCCCGCAATTGTTCCGACCGCTACTGCGACCTGAACTGCAGAAGCACCAGAAACTGGGGGCATTTTCTTTTCATAAACTTTGAGAGGTTTTGTTATATATAACGTATAACAACATACCTAATTATCTCAAATAATGTAAGTAGTTGTATGTAATTTAAACAATCAATTAATGAATTTTAATGACATATTGTATAATAATTTTTATAATTAATCTCAAATGTAATTAATAATACCTACCTACTAATGTACTTAATTTAATTTATTGTGATATTTTATGATTATTGAGCTCAAATGTAATTTAAAAATACTAATGTGCTTAATTTAATTAATTTATGGACTAATGGTCTTAAAATAAAATGATTTTATTTATTTATTTGAGCGTTACTGTACGGCGCCGGCGTTGAATAGACGGTTTAGTAGAGTGCTTTGTTTTGTTTGTTTTCCTCTTCGTCATGACCTCATCCGTTTCAGCAGGAACACCACTCGCAGGTGAGACCGGCGCGGCGGCGTGGTAGGACTCTATCCACCACTAAACACCCCGATGTTGTTGGTAGGACTCTATTCACACCAAAACTTATCAAATAATAATAATAAAAAATACATTAATTACGAATTTCGACACATTTTTCTTTTTAATACTGATTAAAATAATATTTAAAGTCACCTTACACCATGTTTGTCACCATACTGGTACATGTTTATCATGTTGTCGCGTGATTTTGCAGTATCGCATATTCCATATGTGCGTGTTGTTTGCACATCACGATTTTTTCCAACGTTCAAAACACATACGGAATATGGCAAAATCGGTTCTAAGCTATATATTACACAACGGATTTTACTAGCACATGTAGATTTAGACGGAGATTATAATTATGCATAAATCGAAAAATCAAAAAAATGCACATATGAAACTTGTCAGGCGCAACGACGATATGTAATTTTAGGTCTATGACATGATAGTATAGGTAGCTACTCGTATGTGCTCGGTCAACGTATTTTTGCTTATGAGTACAAAATGGTTACAATATTACGTCTCAGTGTTCAGGTGGAAATAAAACTCATAAGATACAGATGAATAAAGATACCATCTATCGTTTAAAAATTTGAACATCATATAAAAAGCTTCGATATTTGATGAATACGATTTTGATGGAATATAAATTAAATAAGTCGTAGGATCTGCTCGCTGAGATTTTTATTGATGGCCGTAATTTATTTGAACGGCACCCGCAGTGTGCTTCGGAAGGAATATGAAGGCATTACAGCAAAAAGGCCTTTCCGAATTTATGAGCATCTCCCGCCATGTTTGATAACCTCCGAGTTTAAATGGGGAGACGTTTTCAAAATGTTATTGATAGGCTTAAAAGTTTGGAGCTGAAATTCTGTTAGGAGATATACATTAAAAATCCATTCAGTAAAACTAACGCAATACAGCAAATATATTGCGTCAGTTCTTACAAAGTCGAGAAAGCATACTGCTGCGGCAGTCTGGGGTTAAAACGCCACATATATTTTTGTAATTAATTTCCCAGGTGTGTAGTAAACATCAGCTGTAGAGAACCCTATTCTACCTTTACGCTACTTTCCCGAGCACTTTTGTGAAGATATTAAGCTTTCAAACATAAATGTCTCTTCTGTTTCTGCTATACATGATGAAAAGTTTACTACAACTGAGATCTAAAAGCTTTGTGTAGCAATCTTGGTTTTTCATTATTCATAAAATACTTTGCCTCGAATATCGAACTGGATAATTTAATTATATCATGCGCTTATAAAAGACTAGCTGATGCCCGCAGCTTCGCTCGCGTAAAATTTGTTCCCGTGGGAACTTAATACCGGGATAAAAAGTAGCCTATGTGTTATTCCAGACTATAATGTATCTCTGTACTAAATTTCAGCCCGATCCGTTCAGCGGTTTGAGCGTGAAAGAGTAACAAACATCCACACTCACAAACTTTCGCATTTATAATATTAGTAAGATTCTCAGATTCTTCTAATTTTACAGTTTAATAAATTCCACTGTGCTGTCCCCTTGTTTTTCAACAGTAATAATGTATTTTTTGCTAGTGGCAAGTAAAACAAACAAATTATTACTTTTAAATAAAAAAACATTACACTGCAAATATATTTTTAAACCCTTTGGACCTTAAATTGTAACGTGTCAGTATCCTAAGGCAGACCTTTCTGTACCGTACTCTTCCTCTGCGTATGTTGCTTATTGATGATGGATGGATGTATGCATCTGGTACGAGCAGTAACAATTTGTAGATAATAATTCCAAATTATTGGAGTTTCAAATTTCAAAGAAATGCATTAAATACGGTCAGAATTTTAAATAAATCACATATTTTTCATATTGAAGATCAAAACAATTAAATCTACGCTTGACATAGTCTATATAGTATTACATGTACTGCAAATAGAGCCCTTCCGATTTACGAGAACTTCGGGGGTAACAAGAACTTACATATTCGTGTATATGCAAAATATGTTTAACATCGGTATAATTTCAAATTAACCTTTACGTGAAAGTCGAAGTTTTCGGTATAAAAGCAATTTCAGTTCAGATATCGCACGCACTTTTGAAGTAATTCAAATGAATGAGCTATAGTTAGATAGATCTATTCTTCCCAGGGCTTAACCGGGCTCCCGGCTGAATGAAGTGGTAGGTCAACGCGTGGTTTTAGTCGGTAAGAGCCTGCCATCGCATCGATGAGGTATTCACACATAAAAAATCGTTTGTTTTTCACACAAAAAAAAGTTTAGCATCGAGATGGAATCCTACCGGCTGACCAGAACTTCGGGGTAACATAAACTAGCCATTATTTCAAATTAACGTTTACATGAGAGATATAAGTCAAAGTTTTTGGTATAGAAGCAATTTCAGTTTATCGCACGCACTTTTGAAGTACCTACCTAATTTAATATGAAATGAATATGCTATTTAGTTAAGTTAGATTCAGAAGCACGATGGCCCTGCGAAACAGTATTCTGTTGTAGGGAAAGGTAAAAGTCCTTAAACTGTAATCGATCACTACGGTAAGCAACATTTACTATGGCTAGTCCTTGAATGGGTGCCCACCACTTGACCATTAGGTGACTTTTTATTTTCCAGCGTTTCCGTGTTTCAGAAGGCACGTTAAGCCGTTGGTCCCGGTAGCCAGTAAAATGGCAGGCGTTAAGCCAAGTTGAAGGCCAGCAGCAGGCAGTCACAAAATACGGATCACTACCGTGGTATCCGTGGGGCAAAGTCTAAAAGGTGAAATGTGGGCATATAATATGCCGCTGCCTACACTTTCGGGGATGAAAAGCGTGACCATACGTATGTATGTAGCTAAATTTATTAGGTCTAATCCAAACGTTCGACAAAGCGTGTGTGTATTGTCGAATCGGTTTAAACTCGTCGATTTTGATTATTAGCGTTGAATGAAATCAAAGTGAAATGAGACGTCATTGAAGTCAAAGATATTTCATAGAGAGAATTAATCCTGAACGCGGATGGTTGTACCTATATCGACAGTTAGAGAGTAACCTAATGATACATTTTACCATAAGCGTTTATGGATTATGTATTATGTATGATGCCATCCACTATATTTTTTTACAGTACGTACTAAGTAAAATGAAACACCTTGGTTATAACCAAGTTTCATTTCACTTTAGCCGAGAGAGGTTTGGGCCAAATTCTAAATCATTGCGATAAATGTGAAATATAAATTAAATGGGTAGTAAGAAAACATAGCAGTTTTATTTAATTACTTAAAACATAAAAAGCATTCATGTAATATTATTGAACGCAACGTGTGGCTGTTTGCTGCAAGCAACATATAGACTGGATTATGTACAGTATAAGAGGACATAGCTGAGCTGATAAATTAATGTTGTTACACAAAGAACTTACTTTTTATACGCGCAGAAAATGCATACAGATGGGGAGCGCGAGACTCGGGCTTTGCCGCATGTGACTGCAGAGTCCCAGTGCAGTCCACGGCTACTTTGTACATTAGCGTTGGTTGGTATATTTGGTAGCTAAGTCTTGTTTGGAATGCTGCCGATCCTCTCTAATAGAACTTATTGATAGATTGAAATTCTAAAGCAACAATACTTCTACCCTCTTCACAACAAATTACGCAACAGCATAATAAATGCACGTGTGACGTAGGGAACGTCCTCTCTACCCCAACATTGTCACTAAAAGCCCTTAGTATGCCCACAAAATTACCAAACCGTGCCAATACCGTGAAATTCATTTCACGTATACTCCAAAGAAATGTCAAACGCTTAGGAAACGAGTCTTCAAATGCTGTAAGAGGGTCGATCGAACCCCTTGACAGTTCTAACCAGTAATCCGTTCAAGGCGAAGGGTCACTTTCCAATTATGTAATTGTCTACTTGAATATACATACATAGGTTCCTTACGTCGAATTAAATATCGCTGGGTTTTGATACAGAATTTAGCAGTCATAATAATATTTAGGGTTGGATAAATTGAAGTTGATCTGTGAATAGATTACCTCTCATAGGATGACAACGGTCGTGTAGGAGAACCTACACGACCTCTTTATCCTCACTTAGGCTAGGTTTGCTAACTTTCAGATGATTTTGCCTTGAAGCTCTAGACTTTTCCAAAACAATAACAAATTACTTTCTAGACGCGCTTGACGCTATGCAGAGACGTGCAATCTGAATTATTGTCCTGAGGTGACGGGAGGCCTCGAACCGTTAGCACAGCGAAGAACCATAGCTTCCTTTGCTGCCTTCTACCGAATATTTCACGGCAAATGCTCTGAAGTGCTCTTGAACCTGTCCACCCTCTCCTTTCGGATTTCGAACAACGCGTGCCGGGCAGCGACGCCACTCATACACAGTGGAGAGGAACTTCGCCAGAACTGAGCGTTTCAAAAGATCGTTCTTCTGTCGAAATATAAAAACCTGGAAGTCGTTCGTCGTGCCCGCACATGTGTTTCCCTCATTTTACAATTTCGGTTTCTTGAAGTGGAGCGTGAAGAGGCACATCACAGGGCCGCGAACTTGAGGACCACTGTCAGAAGTCTTAAGATTGTGAGAGTGGCCCCACTCGCTAGATGCACCGCGGCCGTCAGGCTGGCGCCGTCAACTTGGCGAGCTTAATATTTAAAAAAATCAACATACAGACTTTATAGAACCAACTTTAATTTAGAAAACTAGAAACGGAAACCTACCTTCGCCCTTGACTCGACTTATTATCTATTGATTATATCTCGAACGACTTCCACCCTTAAGGTCAAAGCTAATGGTTTATTATTTTCACTTACAAGGTTGTTTCAAATTACATTTGAAGGTTTGGGTCATTAAGGTTCATCAGATTAGAAAACGTCAATAAGACTAAGCAAAAGTTTTACGTTCATGCAACTGAATACAATACTTAAATAACAATATGAAAATAACTATATCGCAAGTAAAGTTTTAAAATGCTTTTAAGAGACGGTTTGAGCTTTAAGCGAGGTCTATACTAACGATAACTTCTCGTGCAAGTAAATTAGTTGGATTGGAGGAGTTCAAGCAATATTCTGATTATAAAATTAGTTTTTATTCGTTAAAGATGTAAGAAATCAATCTAAAATAGAGGATATTGTAGAATAAGGGGTAATAACAAGAGTAGCAGTGTAGTCTGATAGAACTATATTCGTGGTTAATACTTTACAAGCTAGTGACACATAAAAAACATAAACAAGGCCGTAACTACGCTTATTTAAATTGGTGACAGACATGTATATAAGATTATTCACACATGCCAGTGCATCTATAATATGCGACCTCCAATACGCCCCCTTAATCTATTACACATGCATAGAAAATTATCTATTACTTAAAACATATAGAAAACATAAAACATCAAAACATCTAACTACTCATCCACCCCCTTAATAGAATAATTTGACAGGGACAAATCCTTTAAAAATTCTCTAAGCTTCGGGCTATGAACACTTTTAGTTAAGATGTCCGCTATCATCTTATCAGTTGACATGTACTTTATTTCAACTTTTTTAGCCAGTACACACTCACGAATAAAATGATACTTGATATCTATATGCTTTGTTCTATTATGCATCATTTTGTTAGCTGCAATTTTATGCGCCGACTGATTGTCATTATAAATTACTACCGCTTTACTATCCACAGCTGTCAAACTGTTCAGTAAACTACGTAAATAAAGAGCTTCCTTCGAAGCTTGACTCAATCCTACGTACTCTGCCTCTGTGGAGGACAAGGATACCGTCGCTTGCTTCCTACTCTCCCATGATAATATATTTTTACCTAATTTGAAAATTAATCCTGTGAAAGATTTTCTATCAAGTGCTCCTCCCCAATCTGCATCAACATAGCCTCATAAGTCTAAATCTCCCGACTTCCTAAAAGTGAGACAAAGGTTAGACGTGCCCTTCAAATACCTTAAGACCCGTTTCGCACATTTAAAGTGTATTTCGTCATAACATGAATTAAATTGTGAAAGTACCCTCACTGCATGTGCAATATCTGGTCGCGTATTACATGCCAAATAGTTAAGACACCCTATTAAGCTTTGATATGGCAGATCGCTATGGGAATTTGTCGATCTTTCTAATTTCATTCCGACTTCCATGGGAGTCGAAACTGGCTTAGCGTCTGTCGTGTTAAATTCATTCAATATGTCCGAAATGAACTGTTGCTGATCTAGACAAATAACATCTTTCTCTCTTCTCAGCCTCATGCCTAAAACATGCCTAGCCGCGCCTAAATCTTTCACTTTAAACTTGTCAAGCAAACCAGTTTTCAATTTTTGCTTTTCTTGTTCACAATTTCCAAAAATAAAAAGATCATCTACGTAAATAACAACAATTAACTTCTTATTATTTTTAAGTTCCTTTTGATACAAACACGGTTCTATTTTTGATTGCACAAAACCTAAATTCAACATCTCTTTGTCCAATTCCTTGAACCAAGCATTCGAAGCTTGTTTCAATCCATACAAAGAACGCTGCAGCTTACATACTCTGGTTTCTTGACCTTTGACTACTGCTCCTTTTGGTTGGAACATGTAAATATCCTCTTTAATTTTACCATATAAAAAGGCGGTCGTGACGTCCCATTGGTCAATAAACCAACTGTATTCAACAGCTAGCGAGAACAACAGACGTAGAGTACAGCTTCTAACTACTGGAGAATAAGTCTCAGTATAGTCTACACCACATACCTGTGTGAAGCCTTTTGCTACTAGTCTAGCCTTGTACTTTGTTACCTTGCCATCGCTATCTCTCTTGATTTTGAACACCCATTTGCACTGGATAGGCTTCTTATCAGCTGGAAGATCCACCAACGTCCAAGTCTGGTTCTCCTTTAGTGACATAAGTTCATCGTCTATCGCTTTTTGCCATAAGTCACCATCGGGTCTCGCCAACGCTTCATTAATAGTCAATGGATCACCATCAAGATTGCTCTCCTTGGCATACATAACATTGCATCCGTACCGATCGACTTGTCTCCGTTCTCTTACTGGATACCTTCTTTCTGATTCAGTCAATACATCATCAGGTACGTGCTCTGGTACTACAGATTCAGGAGATCATCAGGCCCTATCTCCTCCAATACTTCCACGTTCTCGTCTACAGCATCACGGTACACATCATCGTGAGCCTCCAAGGGTTCAGATCTGCTTGTAGATCCGTTGGATAAACTGGTAGGAACAGTATCTGTATTCAAGTTTATTATCACTTCCGACTTTTCCACGTTCTCTTTTTGAAGAAAAACGTTTTCCAGAAATTTGACATCTCTCGCAGTTGTCACTTCACCTGTCTTAGGATTCATTAGACGATAACCCTTCTGATTATCTGGATATCCAATAAAAATCATCGGTTCCGTCTTCATGTCCAGTTTGCGTCTCTTTTGTTTTGGTATCAATCTATACGACAAACAACCAAAGATTTTCAGATGACTTACATCCACATCTTTTCCAGTCCAAACTTTCTCTGGTACTGCATTGTTCAATGCTTTCGTGGGGCTTCTGTTCTTTAGGTATACAACAGTATTAACAGCCTCGGCCCAATACTTCTTGCTCAGATTTGATTCTGACAGTAATGTTCTGGCCTTTTCTATTATAGTCCGATTCGCTCTTTCTGCGACAGAATTTTGTTCCGGCGTGTACGGTACAGTCGTCTTGTGTTTTATACCTGCAGACTTCAAAAAAAAAATTAAAATTTACCATTACAGTACTCTGTGCCGTTGTCAGATCTCAGACATTTAATAGATTTACTCGTCTCATTCTCAACTTCCGCCTTGTATTCACGGAACTTATCAAAAGTTTCATTTTTGTTCTTCAAAAAATACACATGAGTCTTCCGAGTATAATCGTCGATGAATAGAAGAACATACCTCGAACCACCGAACGACGGCTCGTCGATAGGTCCACAAACGTCGCTATAAACCAACTGTAAGACTTCGTTCGCTCTCGTACCTTGGTTTTTAAAGGGACTTTTGCATGTCTTTCCTTCGATACATGGAATACACGGCCATAGTCTCTGCTTAGGAAGGTATATATTCTTTTACGGTTGGCGCCATTTTGGATATTCAGGTTTATTGTGTTTTTATTATTTTATAAAAGTGCTTAATTTTTTCGCAACTGTATTAAAAATAGTTGTTCAATACAACGTGTGGGACTGTTATTTAAACTCGTTCTGACTGTCTACCCTCGCCTTCGGCTCGGGTCAACACCTGTCGTAACTCGTTGTAATAACAGAAATCCCACTTTTGTATCGAAAACTACTATTCTATCATTTATCGTAATTTTTATAGCTCTTTTCTCGTGTATGATTCCTATTTTCATCACCTCTGAGCTTGCGTCCGTAGCTTTCGAGCACTGTAAGTTTTCGTAGTATTTACACAACAATTCAATGCGACTATGAGAGAGCACTAAACTACATTCAAAAGAAATAATGGCTTTTGTATCTCAAATGCTATCTTAGAACAAAAATTAGATTTTTAAGAATTTACGTTGCAATTCTTTTGTAACTGGATTTATTCAATTGACTTGGACTCGTAATCTAATATTTTAAGGTATGCGATACATTTTGTTTGTTGTCGTTGGACTTGTTGGTACGTACATTTATAAATTTTACGTCCTCGTTTATAAATCAATAATTCATTTTTTTAGCTATCGTTTTTTTGCGCTATGACCGTGTGAGTCAGTCGGCATGCATGTTATGTAGCGAAAAGTCCTAAATCTACGTGTTATAGTATGGTTTTGAAATGAGTGTCCTGTATACTTATCTCCAATGGCTATCGCACTGCTTGCAGGTACCGTTGGAAATTGGAACCATGCTAAGCTTAATTTTCCATCACATTTTTTTACCAAATTGGTATTTATTCTAAAGCAATAAGTTAGTCACTCATTATCGTAAGAGTCAAAAAGTATGGCAGAAAATTTAATCAAGAATCCATCGTTGCATCGGGATTTACAACTCAAACATTCTTTCAACCAACTCTCACAATTATCCAAGGAACTTTCGAGAATAAAAAAGTACATTACATTCAATGAGGAAGACGGATGTAAGCTCTCGTCACAGAAATATTCAGTAAATATCACCATTAATGTCTTGAGTACAGACGCGTCCGCGGATACGGTCAATGTATATCGTTGTGTGTTTCCAAACATAAATTACCCCGAGGGTATTTCAACAGCACTCGGCGCATGGCAACCTCGCCAGCTTCCAGCTAACATGCATCAGTCATCACAGGACCACGACAGGTGCAACCGTGTCGAAACGGCGAGTGAAAAGGCGTTGTTACTAAATAAAGCACCGTGCAAAATTTCGTTCGTTGTTCGTCGTATTATGTGTATTAGCTTCAAAATACAGACTGTTTTTTAATTATTCATTGCTAATTTCCACCCATGAAGGGGGGTAAATAATACAGGTGGTCAAAGTTTATAGAAGTATACCATTGGTTGAAGAAGGCAGGGCACACAGCTAGTAAAACCTAAAACGCTATTAAAATATTGTATACCTTTTCAAGAAATTTCCAAGGGCATTTCGGTCACATATGTGTCTAATTGTATTATGCGCATAAAATATCCATCGATTCGTCCGGGGCCCACCCCACGTACGCATATCGAATTCGAATCAACATCAACCTGAATTGATGAAGTTTTGATGTGGTTATATCTTGATGTTCTTCTAATGTTATAAACTTGAATATTTGTAACGATATTTGTAATGTTGGAAAGAAAGTAATTCTCTTCAATGCTTTGCAAAACATAATGCTATTCAAATTCTCGTTTCATATTTAGATTTACGCAAAATTTTAATACATTGCTGACGGCTATACATTTGTGGTATTATCCCCTGAAATTACATTATTGGACCCGATTCCATTGGCTTTGAAGCGGCTAGTTAAAAGGGCAGTGGAACAGTTTTGTGTATTGACATCAAAGAGGGTTGGCAACAAACGTTTGTTATGCAAATAGGATGGCTGTTAGGTTGAAGGACCACTAATCCTAGTTGTTGTTGCTGAGAGTACCTAAATTTTAAAATGTTTTAGTTGAATATTTTATGAGTAACACCAGAGGTATGTTTTTATATTTGGTCGACAAAGTGTGTTTATTTTGCTTTAGCTTGTGCATTCTTGCACTAATCTCTTACAGTTTGAATTCGAAATTACATGTTACGAAATGACGAAATTATGCAGAAAAATTAACCAAATCCATGCTTAGACTAGCAGTTTTTTTTTTTTTTATTTAACGTGAGGGAAAATCCTCATGGATGTTATACCGGACTCCTACCGACTAAAAAACCTCACGTCACGCCCAACAGTCTATGGTTGGGAGCCCCGGGTAAACCCTCGGAAGGATGTCCCAGGACTCCCAACAGACCCACGGCCGCTACTGCAGCCTCGCCCAGGGGGTGGTTCGGGTGCTATCCCGCGTCTTTGGGGGGGTTTCGGGTGTGATCCCGCTTCTAAGGGGGGGCGTGCGTGAATTGTCTCACTCACGTCACGCTGCCGTCATGGGCCTGCTTCTGTAAGGACGGTGAGCCGCCCTGTCACCGTCCTCAGGCCCCCGGTCATGGTGGCCGATAGTACTCGGCGAAGACACGTCGGCGGCGCCCAGGCCGCCGACTGCGGAACTCGGGTGGGAGAGTTCTCTCCCGTACCCGTCCCGCCGCCTCCTTCACGAGCATGACCTGCTCGCAGAAGGAGGCGGCGCAGTCCCACTTACTCCCGCTGGAGAGCATGGCTCGCACCATGGTCTCGAGCGAGAGAGTGTCCACGTCCAGACCCACTACGAGGAACTGGCGCTGTTGCGCCCACGCCGTGCACTCCACCAGTGTGTGGAGCGCCGTGTCATCGCTGCGGTCCTCGCAGTGCTGACACTCGGCCGTGGTTTCCCGGTGTTTGCGCCACTGATACCTACCGAAGCTACCGTGCCCGGCAAGCATCTCTGTCAACCGGTAGGAGAGAGCACCGTGTCTCCTCTCCAGCCACTCGTCCATGACCGGTCTGACGGCCGTGATTGTGGCGAATCCTCCCTTTGGTTGCTCAAGTCGCACCTTCCATGTCTGCACCGTTTCCTGGTGGAGTAGGGACCACTGGGCCTCGATTTCTCGATAAGCGGGCCTTTGGCCCCGCTCCAGCGCCTCCTTGCGCCATCTGAACAGTGACGCAAGGGCTCTCGCTTCCAGGTCCATGGAGGGGTCCCGGCTAGGAGACATGCCGCCTCACCGGAGATCGTGCGGTATCCCCTTATCACCCTGACGGCCATCATTCTCTGCGGGCTCAGCAGTCTAGCCTCATTGCTGGCCGTCAGGGTCTCCGCCCATACGGGAGCCCCGTACAGGGCCATGCTTCGCACGATCCCCAGGTACAGCCTCCTGTAGGGAGCATTGGGTCCCCTGATGTTGGGCATCAACCGCGCGAGTACGGCCGATGCTCCCCTCAGTTTTGGGACCAAACTTCGGAAGTGATAGACTAGCAGTTTGTCAATTATTTTATCACAAAAATGATCATTATAATATGACTATAACTATGACATAATGTAAATCTGAATTATACATTACTACTCGTATTTTATAGACTTGTGTAAATTATGTACTAACGTAACTAACAACTTTAAAGTTACAAACGAAGAGTACGGAACGAGAGAACAAACAAGTATCTACTTACTCTACTTACAAAATTACATCAAACGAAGTTTAAGGAAGAAGATTTAAGGAATTGAAGCTGGACGTGAAGGTAATAGTAGATGTTTTGGTCCGTTCCACAAACGCTCACTCGAGATCACGTAACGTTTTCATAGCACTGGAAAATTTGAAATATATTACCTGAGACCGTTGCATTGTTGAGAATAGGGATGGAATAGAGACTATTATTACTTGAGTACATCAATTTATTTATTCAATAAACAATATTTTGCTACGTAAATTGAATGTAAGACTAAGGCAGATTCAATACAAAATAATGTATTATTTTAAGTAATTTATTGTTCCTACACCATTAGAATGACATTGTGATAAATCAAAAGATATGAGAAAGCTACAATTACATCAGTGCGCCAATTATTGGTTTAAAACCTAGGGCGGAGCAAGACCTTGTTTAACTGCAAGGTCAATAATTATCATTCGAATATATTGCCGACATTCTTGAAAACAACTGCCATCCGACCTTCATAACTCTTAACTTTTACCTTAGTCATAGATCATTCGTCATGCAGCAGTAAATGGTTTATGTTACACGTCGTAAAGTATCACTCTTCGAAAGCATAAGGAATAAGTACCTACTCACCAACACTGAAGAATAAGTACCACCGCATCTACAGACGCATAAGGCCACTCAAGACGGGCGAACAACGTGTCCACAGCGAATTCCCGTTGAATTTACCGCTGATGACACAACACGCCATTACCTACCGAGACTGGCGAGCAATTTTGTATTTCGTTGCAATATCGTGCTGGTTGTCACACGAAGTGATAGATTATCTTGTTCAATGATACTTGTATTTCGAGGGAAAAGGCGTCTGCCTTTTATATTTGTTGATAGCTTCGGTTGTGTGTTATCATTTTGATAGTCTACATTTACAAACTGTAACCGTGACGTTTTAAATCAATATTTGGGTACCTGTCAATTATCAAAATATAATATCGAAAATATTATACTTTTACGCTAACAAAATTCAGAGAATGCTATCCAATCAAATATCAAGCTTAAAATGATATACCAAACCAGTTTACGTTTCCGCTATTGTGTACCCCAATCCAAAATAACCATATCTCACTCATTCTCCACGTTCTGTGTTTTATCAAATTTACACGTTTCAAAAATCCAATCGGCTAGTGTTGAACGAAAAATGTCACTGCAAAATAGGACTTCATAATACAAGTGGAACGTGGCCCGGGCAATATGCTGACGTTGTAACAGCGGTACACTTAGGACTCGATTTTCACCATTTTAGGTGTCTGGGAAAATTTATAAGCTGCTGCGATTGGTTTATATCGACAGAAGATAAAACGAGTATAGTTTTGATAACATTTCTAAGTTTACTTGCATTTTTATGTCTGCCTTTTCAAGTTTAAATAGGTACTTAACATTTCATATAAAATATTTATTAGACTTTTCTTTTTACTTATTAACTTGATTGAACTATTCGATCTATCAAATCAGTCTTTGACAATCATAATACACTGGGGGACGTAAGCCTCTTAAGAACATTTGGGGAGGATATTTTAAAGTATTATTTCTTAAATGTGTTGCTCAAATTGATAATTACCTAAACAGCATACCGCAGTGATAATAATATAATCCCAAAACTAGCCACTACTAAGTTAGCACCCACAAACAGGTTCTTCTAATCTACGTAGTTATCGACCTGAATATACTATCGACTGTACTATCGATTGTATTCTACTCCAAAATTATATTGAATAAAAGATAATAATTATAATTTTAAAATAACTTATCCTCGTGTTAATAAGTTGATGAATCAAGATTTCCTCGTACAAAAATGATTCATTGACAAATGTGCACACACATGAGTAACGTGCCCCATTACATTCAGATCACATATTACGAAATAATCAATGCACGCAGACATGTCTGAACGACTTGTTATGTGCATTGCGGAGCTCTGAACAGACAATCCCATCGGGGGCCTGACAGAACATGCCAGGGCGTGCCGAACGTTGATTGCATTTATTCTATGATGTGGGCTCACTGGACTTGTCCAAAGATGAATGGGGTAGACATCACGGCGTGCCATAGACTCGTTTGCTCGTAATCTATTCCCTTGTTAATAGATTCCTTACCTTTGTCTAGCGTGTACCTACATTTATCTAAAAATGGTTAGTGGTCATTTTGGCATTCTGACGTTTGGTAAGTTATAAATCTGTTCATAATGCATGCTTACATGCCTTTTTTTTTTCAGAATAAGGTACAATACCTACGTGTATATAAACTCACATAAACATTTGTAATTTAATTAGATGAACTTATTTTATACTTAATTATGTTTATAAATTAATTATACATACCTAGTAATTAAGAAAAGCTTGTGTTTGATTTATTTAAAAGTTTTTTATTGAGTATTAAAAACACTGTATTGCTCAAGACAATACGGAAACAAAATGTCTAGACATAATTCTAGTAAAACTTTAAAATCCTTAAAGTGCCATCTGTTTCAAACTATAAACTACAACAATTAGAAGTAATTTGTCATAGGTACTCTCTATGTAGGGAAGCTCTACGCGTTGCCCCATGGGAACGCAAGCAGCAATATCTCTTTTTACTGCGGGGTTATATTACGGCTAATATTCTATTGAGGCGGGAATGGTACATTTAATTGAGAGCTGTCAAATCAACGGACGTTCGTCGCATGACGAATGTATGCGTCCTCGGCTAGAATTACTGTCACGGAGGGGTTAGAGGTTACCAGTTTCGAGGGTGCCTAATTACAGCTTCTACTGAGGCTAAGCTTAGAGGTTTGCCCATTGGTTCCACTCCCGATCAGAGGAGATCTCGTTGTAGATCGTCTCGCTTTGCCGGCTGACTTAACTTTGGCCTATACTGCAGCTCGCCGGAGGTAAGGCTTGGCGTCGTGCTTGTTAAGGGGGTACTCTGTTATACCAGGGCTAATAGTCTCATGGAAAGTCGTCCTGCTGTCCCCGTAGCAGAGTGTTAACGGTGCAAATTCATTCGACTACGTTCGTTAAAAAGAAAAAGCTATTTTCGTAACTAAAACCCTTGTGGCGAAAATGTATTATTCTCAGACAGTAACACATAGCACTCGTATATATTACCTACTTTAAACTAATCTCTGATATATCGTATGTAATCCTCATCATTAAACTACGGTTCCGTGGACCGGTGATATTCCGTGTGACCGAGCACACTGGATTGTAGATGACACAATGTGCTATCTGCTAAAACCGTTATAGACCAGGAGCTTGTGACCTGAAATGAATCTTAAATTATACTTTAATTATGATTGATGCTATTTAACGGAATAATGATTACATCTACCTATGCCTAGTTAGTATTAAATATTACTCACTTTACATAAAACAATGTAATATTTTAATGGTGAATGCTATGTACACCGTAATTGTCATTCATATCAGATGTAATACCATGTGCTCATTATTGTTAATGTTTAAATATGTATGATGTGGTTGTACTATTATAATAAATAAATAAATAAATAAATAAATTACATGTTTAATATTAGTATTTTAGTAGTAATTTAGTTAGTAGTTATGTGTTATGAATGACTGAAAAATTGACTTGGGTCTAAATGTATTTTCCCTATCAAAAATGTTCATTTTAGAAACTAAGCTATGAAAAAGTATAAGTAAAGGTTAGAATTGCCAGATCAGAAAGTACCTATCCGAACATCATTGCTGTTTTCTTAATGATGAGAGTAAGTAAACCAGTCACGAGCAGACGTTATTTTTGGATAAGCATTTATTTTTAGCTAAATTCACCAATATTTGTTTCTACAAATATTGATGAACTTATTTTCCAAGTTTGTCCAAGAGCCTCCTGGCTCTTGGACAATGACTGAATTTGAATGCATTAACTCGTTCAAAAGTGATACAGATGGAACTATTAATGCTAATTTCAACTGTTGTTTGTTATTTGATAGACGTGCTAAATTTAATTTTAATTTATCCACTAAATCTATTTTGGGTCTAATTTATTTACCTTTATTAATAGTTTTAGTGGAGCATTGGTATTCTTTTTAATTACTAATCTAAGGTCTCGAACTCAAATTCTCTTTCTTTCTTTCTTTCTTTCTTTCTATGTATAAAATAAATAAAAGTCACCACCCACCCACCTCTTAGAATTTGTAGCATTTAATTACAACTTGCTGAACTGACTGGATAATTGCGGCTGTTACCCGTGGTTCCACCACTGCGCCCCACTGGTACTGGTACGGGGAAAAATATTCCCCGTGCACCCACGGGGAATATTTTTCCCCGTAGTCCAACCGCACTGAAGAAAATTCAAATTTATTCTATCTGTGAGTTCCGGTGGGACCACGGGTAATCCAATTCGGTAGACCCACTGGACTACAGATTTACCTTAAAAGTCCCTAGTCCCAGTAGTTAGTCCCAAGAAACAAACGAAGATCAACGAAACAAATCAAGATCAATAAAACACATGAAGATCGACGAAACAAATGAAGATCAATGAAACAAATGAAGATCGGCAAAACAAATGAAGATCGGCAAAGCAAATGAAGATCGACAAAACAAATGACGCTCATATAAACAAATGACGATTTAAAAAACGTAGATCGATAAAACATATGGAGATCAATAAACCAAAAGACTATAAGCAAGTTAATTAATAAGGTCAAAAATTACTTGCAGCCATATTTTGTTAAAAATTACCCGTAGTCCCACTGTACTATACCATAGTACCACCGCAACGTAGTGGGACTACGGGAAAAACAATATCCCCGTGGTCCCACTAGTGGGTCGTACTTGTGGGACCACGGGTAACAGCATGTATTTTTAAATTCATATAAATGAGAAAAAATCAAAATACCTCTCCCTTCTTCATACTTTGAATCAAATATTGGCATCTTTTGTTCCATGTAATTACACAGCGTTCAACAAAATCATTGAACATTAGCCTGCCTATTTTTACTAAATTACCAAAAGATTTTCGTACTTTGTAAAGAAAATAAACATTTAATTCTTAGTACACAAAAAATCCATTCCACTTTGCCAAGTTCAGAAAAGTTAAATTTAAAATCAACTGCCGACATCCCTCCACCCAAATTAAATTATATTTGCCGCCATGAAAAACGAGAAAGTGTTTATTCTTTTGATCTTAGAAAATATTGGCTCCAATGTTTTGGACAAACATTAATTTTGTATAAACCTATTTAGTGTCTAATACCTATACTCCATTTATTATAATTTAATTTTTAGGCTATTTCGTCTCGTACTGTTCATTTATGACATTGGGTGAAACTATTTACACAAGTTGAATAAAACTTCTTATACCATTTTAACGTTAGCAAAGATGTTAATGGATATAAACAAGAAGCTGTGAGACGGTCTCACCCGACTGCCCCTCTCTAAAACGATTATTCAAAGAGAATATAATCACTACGTTTTATTTATTGTGAAAGTTCAATCCGATTGACGTTGTCATTTTTGTTTTCTTTCAAACTTTGAACAGATGATCCTCATAACCTAGTGACGTAGTTAAATGCAACAGAGTCACAGACTACAGACACAAGTCTCGCCATAAGTTCTTCTGCACTGTATTTTATAGAGAGGGGCTAAATGGATAATTAAAATAACACCAATTCATATTTTTCCCTCAAATTAAGGTTGACTTCAAATTTTACTTATGTACTTAAAATTATTAACTTATAATGATTTGGATAACGTGTAGGTGGTTTTCTCCGAACTTAAACAGTACGAGGTTCTTCAAAAGAAGCCTTAGAAGATTATTTCAGGGTCTAAAGTGTAATTGCTGCAACCCTGGTGTTGAAACGTTGGTAGTGCTAATGCAATGACGTATACATTACTAATGAAAATTTTATAAAACTTAGTCCAGGTATTAAAATTTTTAAAAAATATTGATTTTATTTGATGTGCTATCAGTGGTCAGTGTACTACTCTATATGCCCCCTCGTAGCATATTGTAGATCTGCGCTCGCCATAAGGCCGTTGGTAGAGCCAACGATCTTGACCATAGAAAACACGCGTCCTGCAAGCTAGGAAATGTAGTATTTTATAGCTTACTAGCGGTACCCTCCCACGCTTCGCTGTGACTTTTTTTATGGTGGTTTTATGTACCTATGAAAAATGAGTAACTAAATGATGGGTACATTTAAAAAAAAATGTGTGCGTGTACTATTGTACACAAGTAAGAAGTGAAACTTCTTCATGACCTTATTTTTCGAAAGAAATATCATGAAATATACATAGGACACTTTTTGACAAAAAGTCAAAAAGTCAAAAAGTTCGAAAGTCCAAAAGTCCAAAAGTACAAAAATCCAAAAGTACAAAGTCCAAATTCCAAAAGTTCAAAGTTCCAAAGTCCATAGTCAAAAACTCCACAACTCCAAAACTCCAAAACTCCAAAACTCCAAAACTCCAAAACTCCAAAACTCCAAAACTCCAAAACTCCAAAACTCCAAAACTCCAAAACTCCAAAACTCCAAAACTCCAAAACTCCAAAACTCCAAAACTCCAAAACTCCAAAACTCCAAAACTCCAAAACTCCAAAACTCCAAAACTCCAAAACTCCAAAACTCCAAAACTCCAAAACTCCTAAACTCCAAAACTCCAAAACTCCAAAAGTCCAAAACTCCAAAACTCCAAAACTCCAAAACTCCAAAACTCCAAAACTCCAAAACTCCAAAACTCCGAAACTCCAAAACTCCAAAACTCCAAAACTCCAAAACTCCAAAACTCCAAAACTCCAAAACTCCAAAACTCCAAAACTCCAAAACTCCAAAACTCCAAAACTCCAAAACTCCAAAACTCCAAAACTCCAAAACTCCAAAACTCTAAAACTCTAAAACTCCAAAACTCCAAAACTCCAAAACTTTAAAACTCCAAAAGTATAAAAGTCCAAAAGTCCAAAGTCCAACAGTTTAAAACTCCAAAGTCCAAAGTCCAAAACTCCAAAACTCCACAACTCCAAAACTCCAAAACTCCAAAACTTTAAAACTCCAAAAGTATAAAAGTCCAAAAGTCCAAAGTCCAAAAGTTTAAAACTCCAAAGTCCAAAGTCCAAAACTCCAAAACTCCACAACTCCAAAACTCCAAAACTCCAAAACTCCAAAACTCCAAAACTCCAAAACTCCAAAACTCCAAAACTCCAAAACTCCAAAACACCAAAACTCCAAAACTCCAAAACTCCAAAACTCCAAAATTCCAAAACTCCAAAACTCCAAAACTCCAAAACTCCAAAACTCCAAAACTCCAAGACTCCAAAACTCCAAAACTCCAAAACTCCAAAACTCGAAAACTCCAGAACTCCACAACTCCAAAACTCCAAAACTCCTAAACTCCAAAGCTCCAAAACAGCCCAAAACTCCAAAAGTCCAAAAGCCCAAAAGTCCAAAAGTCCAAAGTACAAAAGTTCAAAGCTCCAAGAGTCCAAAGTCCAAAACTCCAAAACTCCAAAACTCCAAAACTCCAAAACTCCAAAACTCCAACTCCAAAAGTCCGAAAGGTCAAAAACCCAAAAGTCCAAAAGTACAAAAGTCCAAAGTCCAAAGTCCAAAAGTCCAAAATTACAAAAGTCCAAAAGTCCAATAGTCCAAAAGTCCAAAACTCCAAAACTCCTTAATTTCAAAACTCCAAAACTCCAAAACTCCAAAGCTCCAAAACAGCCCAAAACTCCAAAAGTCCAAAAGCCCAAAAATCCAAAAGTCCAAAAGTCCAAAGTACAAAAGTTCAAAGCTCCAAGAGTCCAAAGTCCAAAACTCCAAAACTCTACAACTCCAAAACTCCAAAACTCCAAAACTCCAAAACTCAAACTCCAAAAGTCCGAAAGGTCAAAAGCCCAAAACTCCAAAAGTCCAAAAGTCCAAAAGTCCAAAAGTCCAAAAGTCCAAAAGTCCAAAAGTCCAAAAGTCCAAAAGTCCAAAAGTCCAATAATCCAAAAGTCCAAAAGTCCAAAGTCCAAAAGCCCAAAACTCCGAAGTCTAAAAGTCTAAAATTCTAAAAGTCCAAAAGTCCAAAACTCCAGAACTCCAAAACTCCAAACTCCAAAACTCCAAAATTCCAAAAGTCTAAAGTCCAAAACTCCAAAATTCCGAATGCCCAAAAAGTTCAAAAATAACATGCAAAACATATATGACCTCTTTATTAGGTGAGTACTCTCTTTTATTATTCTGAATGCAAGGAGGACGCAATCAAACTTCTCTTAAAAAACATCAATCTGGTAGGTACCTTCTAAATAGGTTGTTTATAATATTTTGTTCTGAAGCTGGCAGAATATAATTTAACAAAAACCAACAAGCGCCATCTATTGGTAAAATCACTTTTTAAAGCTATTTTATTCATATTGCTGTTATGATAAAAGTGTATAAAGTAGCCTAAAACCATCTCTGAATCCTATTGTATTTATATCGTGTCCAATTTTGAGCTAAATCAATTCAGTAAATTTTAAGTTTTTAATAGATACACAAACACACACAACATTTTTATATATATATAGATATATAGATTTAGTTGTAGCTAATACTTATACTTATTCAAAATCGAAGAAAACCAAATTACAGGTATAATTATATTATCGTCTTCATTTGGTTGCATATTTATTTCTTTCGCGGTGATAAAAACTTAATGTTATTTTTAAACTATCGCGGTTTTTAACACTCATACTTATAGAATTCGGGACTTCACGCGAAATACCATTTACTTACATTCACCGACGTTTCGAGCACGTTGCAGCGCCCGTGGTCGCGGCTGGACTGAGGCGAGGATCGACAAAAACCACGAAGCTATTTCTTGTCGAAATACCCTCCGTTGCGCGTTGTTATTACAACGAAGGATAAGGCCGGCGACACACTACACTCACTACGTCAGTTTTAATTGGCACAGTTCACTGAATTTCACATCCCGGAGAGCTTGTATCCATCATCCCTATTGAAATTTTTGTGTTTTCTGATTTCAATGGCTTCACGCACCATACGTGGATAATAATGGCGATCAGTGGAGAGGACTTTCGGTTGGTGAAGTTCGATCCAGTGATTAACGCCCGAATCAAGGTGTTCTGCTATTGCCGATTTGTTCAATTGACGATTTTTTACAGCTGCAATATGTTCTTTGACCCTTTCCACGATGGTCCGCTTGGTTTGGCCTATGTAGGAACTGCCGCAGCTGCAATCTACTTTGTAGACACCTGGTGTTTGCAAAGGAATGATGTCCTTTGGTGTTTGCACGTACCTAGTCACTTTGGTTAATGGTTTAAAGATCGCCCGAATGGAGAACCGCCGTAAACATTACCCGATCTTGTCCGTTATTCCCTTTATATATGGCAGATAAGCTGGTTGACGTTCCACCTCCGGTCTCACTCTCCTCGGTGCACGTCGTGCCTTCCTACTACTCGCTGCATACCCATTCATCTTCAGTATCTCCTGAACATAGTCTAACTCCTGCTGTAAATGCTCAGGGTCGCAGAGGTCATTGGCTCGCTTGATGAGCGTGGAGCTGACTGATTTCAAATGAAGTGGGTGATGATGCGAGGAGGCGTGCAGGTATCTGTTTGTGTGAGTGGGTTTGCGATACACAGTGTGGGCCAAGGAACCGTCTGTTCTCACCATCAATTTGACGTCAAGGAAAGACAATGACCTGTTGTTCTCAATTTCATACGTAAACCGTGTTTTCACATGTAATGAGTTGAGATACTCGGTAAAATAAACCACCTGCTCCCTGTTGCCTTTAAATATGCAGAATATATCATCTACATACCTTTTCCACAACCTGATCTGACCTTGGACATCCTGGAATACCATGTCTTCTATATGCTCCATCCAAATATTTGCCACTACTGGTGCTAACGGACTTCCCATAGCTACGCCGTCTATCTGGAGGTAGTATTGGTTGTGGTAAAGGAAGTAGTTTCCTTCTATGCAACTTCGAAGCAACGTTGTATAACCAATTGGCAGGCCATTCTCTCTTACCTTGGTCTCGACTATCCGCAGACAATCCTGTATTGGAACGTTGGTAAATAAAGACTCCACGTCAAAACTTACCAAGAGCTCGTCCGGTTCCAGCTTAATGTCTTGGATAATGTCCACAAAATGGCGAGAGTCTTTGACAAAGGACGGTGTTTTCCCCACCAATGGCTGCAGTGCTTTGGCAATGTGTTTTGCTAGATCGTAAGTGGGAGAGTTAATTTGACTCACAATTGGTCGCAGTGGCACATTGGGCTTATGCACTTTGGGCAAGCCATATAGTTTGGGTGGTTGCGTAATCTTTGGTCTGTGTAAATGGTTGAACTCATCCTCTGTAAAATCTTCTTCGTGTTCCTTAATCAATTTCCGTATACTACGTGTTACTTTGGTAGTGGGATTGTAATTTACCAGCTTATATGTCTGTGTGTCCTCGAGCAAAGCGCGTATCTTGTCCTCATAGTCTGTGGTATGAATCACTACGGTGGCGTTGCCTTTATCAGCTTCGGTGAATGTAAGTAAATAGTATTTCGCGTGAAGTCCCGAATTCTATAAGTATGAGTGATAAAAACTTCAGCCATAAAATGCATTCATCTAAAAATTTTGGGTTGATTTTATGATCGTTTTTCACATTTTGTATAATTAACATACAATAATTTACAACAAAATCATAAATTGACACACATCTTGTAGAAAAAAATTTAAAGTTTTTAGCCACTAATGTAACCTTTGAGAATGCCGTATGGTAAAACCATTCACGTGTATAAGTAAATATTGCGAAGTAGTTCATGCTCAGTGATTATATTTTTCGAAAATCTGAAAGTTCTGCAAATTAAGAAATTCTACTAGACTAGACTTCTAACGCTACGATGAGCCTATTTTATAAGTTGCCTCAACTAAATACACTTTATCCTGTAGATAAACCATTAAATTTGAAAACTTTGAGCTTTAATCTGAAGCCTTAACTACCCAATCAACAGACGGAGGGGATAATCCAAATTGAGCAAACAAAATCTGCCGAATTGTTGTTTTACTAGTAACAATTTCACGTCTAGAGCTGGTGCCAAGAGTTTGGCAACGTGGGAGCATTTATCTCGCTGTCACGCCGTCATAACTAACTGTCATCTTGATCAAATCTATCGTTGCTGACGTAGGTTTACTGGAAATGCTGCAGCGTTTCCGTAGCAATTGAACCTCGCCATCCACTTGCGTACAAATGATTTTAAGAGTAGTCAACGTCTGGAGTGGGTTTTAATTGGTACCTATAATCTTAGTTTTAAAGCATCTGAAAGCAATTTTAGACATTTGATAACATTTTTATGATATGTTATCATATTATATTACATCAAACTATGTTTTCAAACCAATAAGCGCAATCTACACATATTCGGAACTATATGATTTTGAAGGTATAAGTTGAAACGAATCTCTTGAAGGATCTCTCTCTTTAAAACACTCACATCATCTTTTGTACGTTTTTTTGTTATACGTTTCGTACAAACTTTATTCAAATGCCAAATTTTCCCTTTTTTTATCATTTTATATAACTGTCAACCGCTAAGGACTGATTATTGTGTAATGTTTGATTTCTGGACACAATGACTTCCATTTTTTGTAACCGCCTGTAGAGAATTTTCTGATTCCTTAAAAAATATCGTTTCAAACAAGAATTAAAAAACCTCTTGCAAAATAATCGCTTTAAAACTATATAACATTCCTCACACGTTGTGCCCTGAGCGCTCGAGCACGGTGAGATCCGATATAAGCATTCTTCCGCGTACGCTTAGGTTGTGGAATGATCTCCCTGCTTCGGTTTTCCCAAACGCCTACACTATGGGGTTCTTCAAAAGGTGACTTAGAAGGTTTTTACGCCTCTGGTGTTGTAAATTTTCAAAGGCTGCGGTGAACTTCGGTACATCTGGTGGGGCCGTATGCTAGTCTTCCACTCTAGTGGTATAAAAAAAAAGAAACAAATGTAATTCTCAACGCGGGCTACTGGGAAGAACTTACAAAAAACAGGACTTTTCTATTTTCCATATAAACAACAACAGTATTACAAAATACGAGTACATAACTACTATAGTACCAAAATATCGAACAGGTTTCAATGCTGACTTTCTGATACCGATTTTGATTTCCGTCATCAATCACGCTATCCCACATAAAAACGCCTACAATTAACAATTTATACGACGACCGAACACGTGGAGAAAGTTCTTTCCTGTCAATTTTTTCGGTAGGTGCCTTTGAAAAATTAGTAGTCATCAAAGGTTCAAAGAGGGAATCATAAATTTCGGGGTGGTACTTTCGTGATTTCATTCGCACTCCCCTTAGACACGGGGCAAATACGATAAATTATGCCCATCAATAATACGGCTAGTACTGTGTCAACGAATTTCAGTACAGTCACAATATTCATAACTATTGCTATAGATTTATATAGAATACCAGACGGTGGAGTAGTTGCAGCATCTTATTTAGGAAATTATGTAATGTAGATAATTACTGGTGATTAGTTAGGAGTGGCTGTAACATTACTTTGTGACCTACACGAGTAAAGATATTTTGATTTGATTGAGACGTAGCTCGCCTATCTGCGTTCCAGTTTTATTGCAATAGCCATGTATACAAGTAGAGTAGTCTAATAAAACTCAAAGTAGAGTGTACTAACAGTAGACGCATAATAGATCAGAAATTTATAAGGAATTTTACAAATCAAGCGAGTTTTAAAACCATATCAACGTTTTTTGTGGGGTAACTTGAATTTCAGTGTTAACGCAGAGATCAAAATAATTAAAAATCTTTACTCCAGTAGGTATTTATCTTTATGTGAAATCAGTTAAAGTTACACAGCAAATTTACATGAATATCATAATAAATATACATAATCGACATTAGTAAACCTGGGCACGGAAATAAAAAAGGGTATGTTTATTTCCGTGCCCAGAATTAGTTTTCTGTTTTATTACACGCTACCACAAATAAACCTGCCGATGTTAAATAAGACCAACTCGTCCTTTATATCGGGAAGGAAGCTAACTTTACCTGAGGGAAAACCGCTATGTTTAACGAGAAAACTGGTCGTGGATTGATTTGAAATTTCAAGTGTACCCCTTTTCAGAGTTCAATTGAAATAACCACAAACATTCCAATTCTATTTCCGATTCTCGTCACACAGCCCCCATCACGTAGAGGTTCGGAACGAAGGACTGAACTTAGGAGAGACATTTTCTGTGCGTATTCACAAAGAATACGTGTATATCGAAAGCAAGCTGTGATTGTATATAATTTTATAGAGCAAGTGATTGATGGGGCTGTAATATTAGTTTAAGGTAAAATGATAAGTAATATAAGTGTGTTTTAAACGGTTTCAATGCTGTGCAGGTGTAATTTTCAATATAATAATACAGTGTGTCGAAAAAAATACTTTTATTGATAGGTATCAATAAGAACTCATTTCCGTACTAGGTAGTACTAAAAATGAAATCATTGTAGGTAGGGATGTTTCCGTTTATCTATCTAAAACTTTACTGATAAATCATGAAAGAATCCCGAGATTTTTCCCCTACAACAATAAATTAAAACTGCCAATAAAATAGTTAGATAACTAATGCGAGGGTTTCTATGTTATTAAACATTTCACGCATCAAGATCTAACGCAGAAAGTGAAATCAATATAGATGCTTTTCGTATTCCGTATCAGGTAGAATCAATTTAAGAACTTCTACATCGGGTCAAAGAATATTTATGAAGATAACTTAGATTTATAGAGATTGCTTGCATTCTTCACCGCAGAGTGTAGGTAGTTAGGGCAATGTCAACGGGGATCTCACTTTAATAGTTATCGATGTCCTAACTAATACATTGTCCATCAGTTGTAGTCCTTTAAATAAATAGAAACACGTTATATTTATTTTGACGTTAGTTACCGCATATGTGCAGATAATAAAAGAAAAAATCATGTTTCAGCTGCATGCAGCATTTACAGATAAGTATTTTCCTATGTGAATACAAACCTATTTGTGTGAATTTTTGACATATGAGTTTAACCGTAATGAAAAATTATAAATCTATGGTTTAACCGCACACCATAATTATGTACTACTTAATAATATAAACCCAAAATATTGTGCTGATAAAGTAGTTACTATTCCTAAAAAGGTGGACTTTATTTGTATAATTCTAGTACAAAAACTCATACCGTATATAGAGCCATGCAATCTGAAACTGAGGAAGGACGTACGTGGTATTAACTCCAGACGTCGATAAACTGCAGATTGTTTAAGCTTGATTCGTATGTTTTGGACCGTATATTTTATTACATAATGTATGCTACGAGTATAGGCATAATTACTATCACATGGTGTGTTTATTATAATGCAGTATAAACTCAAAAAAAAAAATTGTCCTTACTATGTAATTTAGCAAACTAAAAATAAAAAAGTACTTTAGTCCCTTGTAGCGTAAAACGTAGATTTGCTATATTATCTTGTTAGGCGCTATAAGCGTAGGTATAATGGACGTGCCCTAGTTAGTGTCCAAGAGAAGGGCAGTTAGCTAGAACTAGGGATGGATCGCTATACCTATATATATATAGCGGCGCAATAGTAACCAAGGACCACCAAAGTATTAAAAGTTAGAAAATTGAGCAACTGTTGCGGAAATAAAATTATTATTGGAAGATATTTAAAAAGAATAAATAACTTCATATATATATAAAGGGTGTTTTTTTTCGAGGTATAGAACTTTGAAATGGAATAAAACGAAAGTGATTGTTTTTATTGATATGGAAATGACTTTATTCGAAAGGAAATCTTCTGGCATTATAATTTAAATATGATTTCTGGCATATAACCGCCATGGCTGGCTCGGACGTAGTCTAATCTAGAGGTCCAATTTTCGATGACTTTCCCAACATTTGTGGCCGTATAGCGACAATATCGCGCCGAATGTTATCCTCCAAGTGGTCAATCGTTTCGGGCTTATCGGCGTAGACGAGCGACTTCACATATCTCCACAGAAAATAGTCAAGTGGCGTAAAATCGCACGACTCTGGAGGCCAATCCACGTGTCCAAAACGTGAAACTATGCGGTAACCAAACGTTTCCTTCAATAAATCAATTGTGGCACGAGCTATGTAACATGTTGCGCCGTCTTGTTGAAACCACTACTCCTGCACATCATGGTTGTTCAATTGATGAACGAAAAAGTCAGTAATCTTCGCTCTATAGCAGTCACGATTGACTGTAACATTCTGGTCAGCATCGTTTCTAAAGAAGTACGGACCAATTATTCCACCAGCCTATAAAGCACACCACACAGTCAGTTTTACTGGATGTAACGGTGTCTCAACATACACTTGAGGATCATCATCACCCCAAATATGGCAGTTTTGTTTATGGATGTATCCATTCAACCAAAAGTGAGCTGCACCGCTAAAGAAAATTCGCTTATGAAAATCACGATACCCATTTCGGACAGAACCATGATTTTCAGAATAAATTTGCACAATTTGGAAGCATTGTTCAGGCTTCAGTCTATTTATGTTAAAATGCCAAACCATACTAAACATAAATCACTTTACAGCTGACAAAAATACCGCTGGTTAAAACAGCTAGGCCAACTTAAAGTTCTATACCTCTAAAAAAAACACCCGTTATTTGCAAACGGAGGTTCTTGGTGAGCATCAAATCCTATATTTTATGTAGTAATTAATTGTGGGTAATTTCGTGTACAAAAAAAATATTTTATGTAAATTTATTATAATAGTGCAGGCGTTTGTAAAAATTATGAAAAAGGTAACGTTCTTTTGTTATATTAAGGGTTTTAAAATGGGGAGTAAAAATTAATAGCGAAGGGAAAGTTTAGGGAATATCTATAGGTTAAAGAGGATGTTTATAAAATATATATTGTTCTTTACAGAATGAGCCTCCAATTTTGGGTTTAAAAAACCCTGCCCGTACCTTTATGGCAAAGGGATTTTACGCACAAATATTGTGATAAAAAGCATAGGCGTAGACCCATATTTTTTAACTATATTAGTCCTGGAAGAAGGAAGTCCCATCCCCAGGATCTGATCTGGATGAGTACTTAGATTTAAGTTAGATATAAGTTATTATTGCAGAAGTGCAATAAATGTGAATTTTATAAAATCGTTGCGTTATTGACTCCAGGACAAATTATCCTACCTTACTTAAACTACTGAACCGCCTGGGAGCTCCTGGGAACACTACGGACTTCCTAGAAGCGTGTCACCCTATTAAGTAGGTAAATTAAGTGTATGTCTCGGTTAATTCAACACAGCCTTCGATCAATAATATACTAGATATCGTGTCGAACGCAAAAAAGTGGCATCATCATAAATCGGTTCATAGGGCCCGTTTCTTTAGTTTAGTTCGGTCCAAGCTCTGCCAATGTAAGACCGCAATGCTCATTTTAAACATGCTTTAAATAACTATCGAAAGTACAAAGTTCGGGACGAAATGTTTTACTTATAAGTCTCGTCATATTTTAATTGTTAAACAAATAAATAATGTCAATATTTTAATAAAATTACAAATTCAAAACTAGGTAAGGTTATAAATGTTGGATCAAAAGGTTGGCGTCAATAATATTGGAACCAATTGTTGGTGCCAACGTATTAGGAACATAACGACGTTACTGATATATCAGCGCTATCGTATTTTATACTTTATTTTGTATTGCGTATGGTATATATTTTACGTTGAAATTTGATACAGTTTTGGCCAATTTTATCAGGATTACTAATGAACAGATGCAGGCATAAGTACCTAGCATCACGGGACGGTTTCTGCTTCGCTTTTGATGACCCGTTATCTAGTATATTGTCGATCAAAGAACACATCTATCATTCTTATACCTACAAATAATATCAAAGATAATGGGTTAAACATTGTCGAAAGCAAAAATAATAAATCATTCATGTCCGTTTATTTTGTAAAACCATAAATTCTTAAATTTAAAACATGATTTTCCAGCTATCAACGTTGATAATCCCAATCTCTATCTAAGAAACAGGAACGACCCTTAAAGAAAATCTGCCAGCAAAAGAGCGGCGGCGCACAGTGGATCGATTCATACAAATCGGCGGACATAGGAATCTTGAAACACTTTTAACTGATTTTAAAAAAACTAATGATGCCAATGTGTTTTTCTTGATGATTGTAGTAGATAACAATACTACACTATTTCGATTAGACTTCAATTTAAAAATATATTCGACAAAAACTGATTTCAATGTATGGAAAAGCACATTAAAAAAGGGATAGCTTGCGATTTTCTCGTTTTTTCTTATTTTAACGCTTATAGTGACTTTTAGTGGGTTGTTAGCAAAATATCTGCCAAACATTTTAGGTACCCCTAGGCACCGCTCTCCGAGCTATATGACAAAATATCATTTTTCTTATTTTCTTTCAGAAAATATGTCTAGTCCGTTTTTTTTATAGTAATAATTGTTAATTAACTACATTTTAGCTTAGTACTGTCCTACCCACATCAAAAATAATATGACTAACATACAGGATCGTGAGTTTTTGAGATAATTTTAAGAGGAGACTATAATAATTTTGTCCTACTTCTTTAGCTACATTTTTGTATAGAATAGCGATTTTTCATTAAGATTTGAAGAAAATAATGTATTTATTGAATGAAAATAATAACGCGTTTTATAAAACATATATTATACTTATAAAAATACATTAACTTACTTAAAAAAACAAAAATGGTAAGAATTATAGATTAAAATTTACAAAAACATTTAACAGAGACGATTCAATTAAAAATATATGCATTAAATAATGAAACATAAATTAGAATTATATAAATTAAAAATTAGTAGCTTAAAATAAACAAAAATATATGTCAAAGACGATGAAATTAAAACTATGCACATAAAATAATCGAACAAAATTAGATATATGTAGGCAAAAAAATTCACTATCCGAAGCTTCCGTTTCTGAATCTTCTTCTTGCGCAGAGCCTAACAATTCATCAGTATCTCCTAATTCAATTTCAGAAACTTCTAGAATCAGTAGATTTAAAGTTTCTTTAAACAATGCCTTCTTTTGCTTTTTATCCATCCGTGGCCGTATTTGTGCTAAAATTGGATCGGATGAAATCAGCAAATTATTTAGCACATCTTCATTGCAAGCAATGCTATTTATTTTACGTGAATGATGTTCTCTGTATTTTCTAAAATCTTTATTTCTTGACTCCGATACCTCTTCCGAAAGAAGTCCTATCGTAACTATACATAAATGTTGAATAATTTGCGGCCCGTGAATTAATAACTTATGGATACTTGATGGCATGTAGTACCAAGGGTACAATTCAATGTAAAGCTCTGCTGTCTGTGTACAATATACTTGAAGCTCCTGTATGTTTATCTTTTCGCCTGACGATATGCACTGAAGAATTACGGCGAATCTTCGGACCAGATTAACGTCTAATCCAGTCAATAAAGCCGTTTTTTCTGGATCACCGAAGAATCGACGAGCGCTATTTCCGTCGTTTGTTGTACCAGACCCTTGTTTTACCACATCAAGAAGTAGTCCAGTTTCGTTTCTGAATTTTTCTTGAATTTGGCGTTTTTTTGCCTCCATCATTTTCTTGTTTTCATCGCCTCTTGCTGACCATGTTTTAAAATCCAACCTATATGAAATATGAAGAAGGCACTCCATACACCGAATCCAGGCATGCAGAGAACTTATGCCATATTTAAAAATATCTTCACGAACTGGTTTTTCTTTTAATCTAGCCAAGTTATTCATTTCGGAAGGTCGAGCTTGGCATATATCACAAACAGATGCTGCTGTACCCGAAATGTATGACGTTATCTTACCGTCGATCATTGTTAACAGCAACTGATGTTTTATACTGCTATTTCCAAAGTTTGTAGGGACCAATTCTGAAATATCATTTTCAAAAACGTTCATTTCATTTAGCACGCTACACTCAGTCTCTTTCATGAACTTAAACATGATTGGCCGGCACAAAAAGTGGAAGAAGGGCGCTCATTTTGCCAAATAATTTCTCCATCTTCTTTACTTAGTTTCATTGGCACTAAGCTGGCCATAAACACGCTATTCATACTCTCTTGATTACTTTTCTTTTGCTTATAAATACTTTGATCAGAAGCACCATCAAAACCCCATTTGCTCACTAATACGAGGTGTTGGTTGTCGATAGCTGAAGAATTGGGTAGTGATTCAACAAGTCTTTTCGACGTAAGATCCAAAAGAGCTTGTAAACGGATTCTAGCGGATGTTTCTGTAACAATTACATCATTTTTGTCGGGATAACACTTCTTCTTTTCATTCTGTATCTTGTAGTAGCTCGGATACTTAGTTTTACCCTGTTTTAGGCTAAATTCTCTTAAAGCCATGTATCGCCACTTAGACAATTTCAGTGTTACGTATAATGCTAATGCTTGCACTGCTGATATTTCAGTCAACGAGGTTTGTGATTCACTTTCAACTAGATCCTTTAAACTGGAAACTGATTCTGGATTTTCTATCAAGTGTTTTAATATTTCAGCAACATCTTGGTTTCCATTTGCTTTAAGAGCTGCAACAGTAGAGAACACTAGCTCTGTGACTTCACTTTTTGTACGTTTACGCGCTCCTTCTTCCGTTCGTCGACGTTTTTGACGGTCACTAAGATCCTCGAATACTTTCCGAACTATCTTTTCAGTACAAGTTGAGGCATCCATTGTAGACGTAGACGCTAACTGTTCTTCAAATTCTGCTGATTCAGTGGATTCCATAAAAACTGATTGTTCGGTACTGGTACTGGGAACTGGAATATTTTCTTTATTAAATTGCGGCCACTGTATATTAGATTCAAGCCATGAAGAATTCTTTTTCATGAATTTCTCTTGACAATTTTTAGAAACTTTCCATTTCGAATTTAATCGATAGCAGAATTGGCGACACCAATTCTGTAACTCCTTTAAGTCACTTTCACACAAGTTCAAGTTAGAGCTTGATTTTAAAACATCGTATAAATAAAGATGATCGTGAATATCTTCATGGTTGCGTAAAACCACATAAAGATCCAAGTAAGTGTCAAAGCCACGGAAAGACATTATGTTATCGTTCGCGGGGGTGTCCAAAGTAGAACTGATTTTTAACATTACGTATTGTTCTTTCATAAGTTTTTACTAATTACCCTCATAACTGTAAGGGTTAATCACATTACAATATTGTCTGAATCGCGATATTGTTTGTCTACACGGCAATATTGTTAATCACAATGCAATATTGTCTGAATCGCGATATTTTTCATTTACAGCACAATATTGTTAATCACATTACAATAAAATAAATGTGAAAAGAGTAGGTACACTAATTAACTAGTGTAATTATAACCATCTAATGGCACATTTGCAATAAACAAATTTAACCAAAATACTAATTAACTAGCCCATTCTTAGTTAAAACATTTGAGCTCTAAATCGCGATATCGTTTATTTACCCGACAGTATGGTCTGAATCGCGATATTGTTATTTACATGACAATCTTGTAAATCACATTACAATATTGTCTGAATCGCGATATTGTTTAGTTACAGCACAAATTGTTAATAGCATTACAATATTGTCTGAATCGCGATATTGAATGTTTTTATGTAGTATATATAATATATAATTCAGCCATTGGATTAAATATATTAAGTACTCTCTAAGATTGTTTCCTTTAATCTCGTGGCGCGTACAGTTGGCATCGATTCGTCGACAGAATCGACAGCGGGCATTAATTATTTAATAGATTATGTATTTGTAAATTTAAAAATAACATGAAATAAATTATCTCATTTTTAAATATTAACTAATGAGTTCATAGTTATGAGTAAATTGTATTAAGTAAGTAATTTTTAAACGAAATAATGATTAAACAAATGAGTTCGTTATTATGAGTAAATTAAAATAATAACAAAAGAAGGGCAACAGATTTTTTTAATAATACATAAACAAGATTGTACAAATTTTAACATGTACCTACAAACATGTAAACACAAGTCACCACTTTAGAAAAATGTTGCTAAAGAATTAGGACAAAGTTGTAGTCTCCTTATAAGACTTTTCCAAAAAGTCACGATCCCGTATTCAGATATATTATTTTTGATGTGCGTAGGACAGTACTAAGCTAAAATGTAGTTTATTAACAATTATAACTGTAAAAAAAACGGACTAGACATATTTTCTGAAAGAAAATAAGAAAAATGATATTTTGTCATATAGCTCGGAGAGCGGTGCCTAGGGGTACCTAAAATGTTTGGCAGATATTTCGCTAACAACCCACTAAAAGTCACTATCAGCGTTAAAATAAGAAAACACGAGAAAATCGCAAGCTATCCCTTCTTTAATGTGCTTTTCCATACATTGAAATCAGTTTTTGTCGAATATTTTTTTAAATTGAAGTCTAATCGAAATAGTGTAGTATTGTTATCTACTACAATCATCAAGATAAACACATTGGCATCATTAGTTTTTTTAAAATCAGTTAAAAGTGTTTCAAGATTCCTATGTCCGCCGATTTGTATGAATCGATCCACTGTGCGGCGTGCAAATTTAATAATGCATGTTTTGGCAAATTTCCGTATTCACATAATGCATTTTGAGACGGCGCTTTTCTCGATGTTTGCCTCCCCCTCTTATTTTTCGTGTGCTAAATGTATTAGTTCTGCATCGATACACTATTGTGAATAGCCTCGTAAATGACACTTTAGTTTTAGAGATATTGGTCGGGGGTTACCCAGATGCACAGTAGAAAGTGATTACAAGAGTATCACATGCGTATCAAAGTGAAGTGCATGCACAATCACGAGTGTATCGACGATTAATATTGTAGAAACCACACAACGCTTGAGAAATAATAAAAAAACGATATTTCTTTTTAATTTGATTTATACTATGATTCGTTGGCCAGTGAATTGGACAGTAATCTATATTAATATTATAAAGAGGAAAGATTTGTTTTTTTGTTTGTTTGTTTGTAACGAATAGGCTCCGGAACTACTGGACCGATTTGAAAAATTCTTCCACTGTTGGGAAGCTACACTCTTTGCGGTAAACATAGGTTATATTTTATTCCCGTATTCCCATGGGAACGGGAACTATGCGGGTGAAACCACGTGACGTCCGCTAGTTCGTTACAAAAAATTGCTTTTTGCACTTTTTCTTCATTATTAAATTTAACGTTCATTACTCTCTGCAGTTATTAAGGGGTAGGTAAAATATTTCACTTCTCGTATTATATTATAGATTCTATTTCCGAATTCTATTTCAGAATCACCTCCTTCAGAATGATATTGTTTATTTATTTATTTATTTAATGGGACAAAAATACGCATCCACACAGTGAATAAATCTATTTTTAGTATGAAAGATACATACAATGCTTAATATTGAAGTGAGTTACAACATAAATAGTTTAGTATATTTGTAAACACAACACTAAACACCTGAGTCCTTGTAGCGATAGCAGCATCATACAAAGCCGGCAAGTAAATGGCATTAACTAAAATTCCTTCCAAAAATATTCCTCTTTTCAAATTCGGGGCGCAAACAAATTTAATGCTGCCAGTAAGGTGGTACGGTAATGTACGCCGGCCCCTTGAATTTTTCATTCTCTTGTGGCACGATAACTAAAACATTACCGAAATTGCGTCATATTTCTTTATGCATCACATACTTACTGCTGCCAAGGAATAGTTAGAAAAATATTGCATTTTTGTGGACTGTGGATACAATTTTCATATCATTCAAAAGGGTAAAAAACAAGGATATCATGTATTTTTATCGTGTCTATCTCTTGTTTCGCGGAAAGATCCCCAATAACAGAAAAAAATGCATATTTATACTACTCAGTAGACTCCGAACCCGGTAGTATAAAATCTGGATTTTTATCAGAGTTTGTTTCTTATTTTTTTTCTTCAAAATGGTTTTTAGTTGCTATTTTTGTCATTATGACTCTCCTCAGATCCCCACCACGAGCTAAGTTCTGCTGGGCCTGGAAGAAATCTCGTCAGTCGGATACTAAGCCAAAGTAAAACAAAAAACAGCAGCAGCAGTAGCAGATAAAATGTAGACTATGAGTAATTTAGAATAGAATAGGATAGAATTATGCTATATTGTACACTAATTAACATTTACATGAATTTGGAATCCCACCAAAAACATCCCTTTTGAAAAGGTTTTCGTGCAGTACGTAACGCTTGATTAACTGTTAATTATAATTTGAACTAAATTTATTACTTTGTTTTTTTTTTGAATTTTTCTTTTAGAAATTTAGGATATTGGAAATACGAGTGATGCACTCACATTGTTTGATTCGCTAGGCCCGATGATTTTCAGGATCCAAGTCAGCCTGCCCTTTCTTTTTTTCCGAGTAAAAAAAAGCCAGGAACGGTGTGCCAGATTAACACCGGCTAAAACTTTCATCTGCTTACATCTGGTAGTCCCGGGTGCGCCTTTATAAGGCCAGGGCTCCTGAAGTAGACTTGGACACCCTCTCTCTTGGCCTTTCTTTATGGGCCAGCCAGGCTTGCCTACAAGTAGTTCTACACCTACTGACTAACGGACTACTTCATGGCGAGGGAAAAGAAAAATGTTTGTGCTGACAATACTTTACTTACTTTATCACTGCAACGCATCATTGTTCCAGTTTAAAATACCACAACCAAGGAAAAATAAGTAGGTATCAAATTTTATTCTTATGAGTTGAACAGCTACCTATCAACTAATCTATATATATAAAAATCAATGCCACTTTTCGTTGTAATTTTATAACTCAAGAACGGGCTCACCTATCCAAACCAAATATGTATTTAGGCTTTGTTCGGACTATTTAGTAGATGGTTTATGTGAAGTTTGCACAAAATCGGTCGAGCGGTTCTTCATTTATCACGCAAACGAAGTTGCGCGGGTCAGCTAGTTAATTATAATTAATAACAATTCCATCAGCATAAATTTTCATTATTATATTCCTACTTTAAAATGTACTTATCAAAGTACAAAACAACTAAGGAATACTTCATTTCGTATCTCCACTCGTCTCGGAATAATTTACAAACTCATTTAATTTTGTGTTGTTTGTAATCCCACAATAATTTCTTTCAAGGCCGTTATTTCAATCTGAGGAAACTCAGGAGAAACATAGATTAGTGATGATTTACGAGACTAGAAGTATAAGGCTTTATCTTTATTATTAGATAAATATGAGTTCCCAGTTTTTAACTCAGGAATATATTATGACAAGGTTAATTAGTGTAGGGTTCTATATTGAGGTATTAAATAATAAACCACTTGTTAGCTAACAGTCACACGCGCACGACATCCGGAGATAGAATAGCGGCTAGCCGAGCTTTGCCGTATCCCTACTCCTACGTCATAGTCATGTGCAATACCATATTTATTCCAATATATGCTACATCTACCTTTTACAAAAGTTAATAAAAACTATTAGAGATCTTCTCTACCAAGATTGTAACTATTAACGTCATGATTTCTGATTCTACATTTACTGCCAGGTTCGCAATAGGTAGAGCCTGTGAGAAAGAACCTGGCAAGAAAACTCACGGCCACTCTTTTCAAATACTTTGCAATTACACAATAATTTAATTTGCTACATCCTACATCTACCTTTTACAAAAGTTAATAAAACAATTATATATTCGTTTTCTAATACTTCCATTAACTTCCAATAATAAATACTGGTTAACAACTCTTCGTCCTTTTCTTTATTAGGTACTTGGGATATACCTTTCCTCCAATTTTAAATCCAACATCCACAGTAAATCCACGGACGTTTCCTTTTATTCGCGTGTTCATTTCTACATTTCGGTGCCTGGTTTCAAAATATACCTCTGAAAATGCTATACCTATACTAATATTATAAAGATGAAAGACTCGATTGCCCGTTTGTTTGTTTATTTGCATCCAATAGGCTCCCTCACTGTTGGGAAGCCACGCTCTTCCCAGTGAACATAGGCTACACTTTACTCCTGCACTCCCACGGGAACGGGAGCCACGCGGGTGAAGGTCATGCGACGTTCGCTAGTTAAAAATAAATTATACGAGTTATTACATCACGTATATAGCCCCAAAAGCGCCGATGTACATACATCCCTGTAGTCAAGCCGCTCCAGACATCTACCCGGTCCAACAACTGACCTGTCGTTTTCAACCGGAACCAGTCTCAAGGCATGGAAACGCTAATTCTAAATGTCACAAGGTGATCACCCATCTCATCACCCGCCACAGCACAAGATGTTCAGCGCAGCAATCGTTGGTAGAACACGTCAGGGAGGCTATGAGCGCTTCACACTCGCACAGTTTTATTGCTCAATCAAAGAAAGTAAATTATCTCTATTGACACATAAATATGTTCTGAAATAGATTTTCCTGTAATTGAATTAGACACGATAGTTAAGCAAATTGTCTAACCATTTTTTTTTTTTATAATATCCAATTGTTTTCAACTTTATCGTTTGTTGTGTATGTAGGCATATATAGGTGTATATGTAATATATGTAGGCAGTTATACTTACCAAATTTGCAAATACTACAAAAGTTATATTAGAAAGCTGTCGCCCATTATCAGCTGTGACGCTAACCATGGCATGAAGTAAATTGCTTCTATTAGTGTGTTATTAGGGTGTATGCAAAGTCTTAACTTTAATAAAACGACTAAAGTAGTCACTGATTTGAGAATCAATGATCAATCAAAGATGAATCCAGAGTTGAACTGGTTGGTAACTAAACCAAGTGGAAATCTAAGTTACTCGTTTTTTTACATAACATTACCTTCAACCAACTTTCTCCATCCAAAGGTTGCCTGGTAGAAACTACATCTCAGCGATAAGGCCGCCCATTAACTTCTTGCCTTGCACGGTATTTATGTCCCATAATTTTATTTACTTGGCGTACATTAAAGTGTAAAATAAATAAATTACACTCTGCATACCTATCAATTTTGAATGTAAGTTCTCAATCGAGAAAACAATCCCATTTTCATTACTTAGTAGGTACCTATGTTATTATGGAAACATGTCTTGTGTTTGAGAATTATGTTGGTAAGTACTCCGATCGGACAGTACTCAATTTTAAATTTATATAATTACAAACGTAAAGCCCACCAAAAGCACATGTTTCTGACCTCCCGAGATCCTGGTCACAGAATTAGCTCGAAACTATTCGTCAGAAACTTTAATATATCAAGTGTTCTACTGCTCAGCCCACGCAAGAACTCTTCTCTTCTTCTCGTCTTAGTTGGACAGCGACATCTTTCACGGTCTGTCCGATTATTGTTGCAATTTTTTGTGGACCAGAAGCATCACATGATCAGAAGCAATTGAATGGTCCCCAATGCAAATGGACTGGCATCATCAAAATTATGAGTTCTATCTAACGAACTGCACTTAGTGTCTTAATGATGTCATTTGGGTCAAAGCCCTTCTCAAATGATTGTCTGCTTTTACTTAGTAAAATTATTGCGCCAGTTCGTACGCAATATACCTTTGTGTACCTAGTTATTGTTTCAACACGTTACCCACACCATCTGTTATTACTAATATTGTTAAAATAATAAATCATTGGCATATAGGATCTGTCAAAAAGCCAGAGTCTTTACCTTTGAGGCTGTAACATTCGCCACTGTAAAACACAGCTTTGACCATCGATACTAATTTTAAAATTTTCTTTACTTACCTATCTTTGCTATTTGAAATTTTCTTACAGGGTTTCTAATGATGGTATGTTCGATATGGTCTTGGAACTATTCGGTAAGCAGCAATTTATTCAAGTACCATTCTAATTACATAGAACAACTTGATAGAAATAAACGTAGGTACCGTCCCCATTCACATGGGACTACCAGTTGGAATTTTGTAGGTATCGTTTTAAATTACATAGAACTACATATTAGAATTTTGTAAGTATCATTAAAATTCAAATTAAACCATTTGGTACGAATTTTCATGTACTTCTTACTTAAATGGTCCTGCGCAATAATATCTTATTAGTCCAAGCAATTCGCCAATAATGAAGCTTTTAGCACTGTTCCAATTCACCCAGAACTAGCTCTTACGATTTTGTAGGTACCGTTCCATTTCGTATAAAACCACCAAATAAAATATTGTAGGTACCGTTCTAATTTACCTAGAATTGTAAAATAAAATATTGTAGGCACCGTTCTAATTTACCTAAAACAGCCAATTAAAATATTGTAGGCACTGTTCTAATTTACTTAGAACTGCCATTTAAAATATTGTAGGCACTGTTCTAATTAACCTAAAACTGCCAATTAAAATATTGAAGGCACTGTTCTAATTTACCTAGAACTGCCAATTGAAATATTGTAGGCACCGTTCTAACTTACCTAGAACTGCCAATTGAAATATTGTAGGACCAGTTGGAATTTTGTAGGTATCGTTCTAAATTACATAGAACTACATATTAGAATTTTGTAAGTATCATTAAAATTCAAATTAAACCATTTGGTACGAATTTTCATGTACTTCTTACTTAAATGGTCCTGCGCAATAATATCTTATTAGTCCAAGCAATTCGCCAATAATGAAGCTTTTAGCACTGTTCCAATTCACCCAGAACTAGCTCTTACGATTTTGTAGGTACCGTTCCATTTCGTATAAAACCACCAAATAAAATATTGTAGGTACCGTTCTAATTTACCTAGAATTGTAAATTAAAATATTGTAGGCACCGTTCTAATTTACCTAAAACAGCCAATTAAAATATTGTAAGCACTGTTCTAATTTACCTAGAACTGCCATTTAAAATATTGTAGGCACTGTTCTAATTAACCTAAAACTGCCAATTAAAATATTGAAGGCACTGTTCTAATTTACCTAGAACTGCCAATTAAAATATAAAGAAATATTGCGGCGCCACCGTCCTAACGTTAAGAACATCTCCGTATATAAGCCCTTTAAAAAATAGTAATTTCGCGCTAAACTATATAATAACGATACAAACCTATTCACAATAGTATATTTAACAAGAACTATAGTTTGTAATGCAAACAGACAAATATATATTGCCGAAATTAAGCGCAAGAAAATCTGAACCATCAGTTTGAACACATAAGTTTAAGTGCTGACTTAAAAAAGAATTGTTGCGATACTAAGAAAAAAGTTGCAGATAAAAAGGAAAGAAGATCATCACAGAGGCAAAGTAAATATATACGGGATCAAAACTATATATTAAATGTGTATTTTAGTGGAATGGTAGTGGCAAAATTTTTTTTGAAATAAACCGGCAATTTAGAAGAGTATGAATGAGACAGAACAACAACAATTCGGCCTTATGCATACAGAATGTACGTAAATATCTGCATAAAAATACTGTGGATTGTGATTTCAATAATGCTAAGGTTTAACTTAGGGAAAGCGCAGAAGAGGTATACAAATCTTATATGACAATAATATTCTACGACATGCAACTAACCACAAATCCTGGTGTTCATCCTTTTGGAATTGATTCTTGAGGATTTTATGTGTTTCGCTGAAGATTGCAACTCACACGTCGTGAAACAATCACTTTCACTCTAATTTGCACAAATGGTCAGTGTTTTTTATTTAGACGTAAGCACTACTTCAATAAAACAACAACAAGTGACTTGACAGCTTTGACTACATTTTCTATTTATCTCCATTATTGTCGGTGGTTTGGTATTTCTCAGTAAATATTCGAACTACCCTCCGCTGTCAGTCAGTGTTTGTGCGATTGCCAGTAGGAAAAAAAGGAAAGAAAAAAAAAAAAACAACAACAAGATTATTTCGATTATACCTTTGAGGGTAGTGGATTACTCGAATTGTTGTTTTATTATTCTTGTAACTAACTAATTTAGTTAATGTTTATTAATTTAATTAATTAATTTTTGAAACAATTTTGACATTGAATATTTTTATGTGACATTTTTTTAATTCTCATTTCTATTGTTGTTTGCTTCTAATTTTCATATATTTTTGTTTATAGCAACCTAAATCTGTATGTGATTTGGTTTACTTTATGTTTTTGCTATTTTTTATTATTGTTCTTGTTTGCTTATCTGACAAAAGATATTGAAATTTCAAGATAATTGTAGTAACAATAGGTATTGACCGTAAAAAATGAATTCCTCTGCTGCCTTTGTGCGTTGCCCCCACTGCCCTGAAAATTTGCGGACTTTTAGTGCACACGGTCTTAGGGTTCACATAGGCCGGATGCATAAACATGATCGTCAAACTATGGCTATCTCACAGGCTTCTCCTCTAGGATCGGATTCACGGCTGCTCAGTCAGCATGTCCAGATGCCGCAGATGCCTCAACCCTGTCCTCTCGAAAGCCTTGCCTGTTTGAGAACTTCTAGGTCAGTAATTAAACATGTTCCTAAGGGTGCTCGGAGCCAGGCGGCGGGTAAGTTATGTGAGGTAATCGACAAGTGTGTCAGTGACAATTGTGTGGAGGCCTGGGGGGCGCTTCTTTCATTTGCTTATGGAGCTCTGCGGGTCCCTTCGAAAAATACACGGGGCAACGTGACAGCGAAGGTGAAGGCGAACATCCAGTCTTTCGGATCGGATCAGTTCCCCGACGAGCCGGGGGGATTTGGGTTCTCTGGGTCCCGGGATGCTCACAAGATCATCGAGAGCAAGGTTTACGAGGGTGACCTTCGTGGGGCTGTCCGATTATTGCTTTCTGATGACTCGTTTGCCCGGCACGATCCTGAGACGCTCGGTGCGCTCCGAGTGAAGCACCCTGGCCCATCACGTCCGCTCAACTTCCCACCAGTGCCGGACACAACTATATCGGCGGTCACCGTTTCCGTGAGAGATGTGGCAATGGCACTGAGCACTTTTTACAGCGGTTCTGCGGCGGGTTTGGACGGCTTACGCCCTGGACACTTGAAGGAGCTCACATCTGTTTCGGCGGGGGAGAATGGGCAACGATTACTGGAGTGTCTAACCAGAATGGCAAATTTCTTATTAAGTGGGCAGTTGAATCCCGCGGTCTGTCCATATCTGTATGGGGCATCCCTTTGTGCGCTCAGAAAAAAAGACGGTGGGGTTAGGCCGATAGCGATAGGGAGTGTACTCCGTAGATTGACAGCTAAGCTAGCGTGCCAGTCCGTGAGGGAGAAAATGTCGGAGTATTTAATGCCGAACCAGTTGGGTTTTGGGGCGCGTCGAGGATGCGAGGCCGCTATCCATGCGACACGTGCGTTTGTTATGGACCCCGCTCATTCAGATTGGGTGGTGCTCAAACTAGATATACAAAACGCCTTTAATACATTGGAAAGAGACGTTCTTTTGAGCGAAGTCAAGGAACAAATTCCCACTTTGTACCCCTTTCTTTTTCAGGTCTACTATTATCCTTCTAATCTATTCTTTAATGAGAGCATTATTTCCTCACAAGTGGGAGCGCAGCAGGGGGATCCGCTGGGGCCTCTCGTTTTCAGTTTGGCGATCCATAAAGTCATCACGGAGCTCAAATCAAACCTGAATTTATGGTATCTAGACGATGGGACCCTGGGGGCTTCACCGGAAGACGTCTACCAGGATCTGAACACTGTAATCACGGGTTTTAAAGACCTGGGTCTGGAAGTGAACCCCTCAAAATGCGAATTTTTCCCATGCAGCTCTGAAGCTCGCGCATGTTTTTCACGCTTCACTTCACTTTTGCCTGGCCTTAAGGAAATTCCTTATCACTCTTTCACCCTTTTAGGGTCCCCTATCTTTCCTGATGGAGTGCCAGATGCAATTTCTTCACATAACAAACTTCTCCTTACCGCTCAAGAGCGTCTCAAAAATCTGTCTGCACATACAGCGATCGTCTTGCTGCGCATGTGTTTTGCGCTCCCTAAGATGACGTATCTCTTGCGGACTGCGCCTACCTGGCTCTATCCGGTGGAGGTTGCGAATTTTGATGGGACGCTGAGATCGACAGTGGAGTCGATTCTTAACGTGAGTCTCAATGAGTCTCAGTGGATTCAGGCAACTCTTCCCATTCGGCACGGGGGCATAGGGGTGCGATGTGCGCGGGATGTGGGTGTGCCGGCTTTCTTGGCTTCGGCGCATGGGGTGGCTGACCTTGTCACTTTAATACTCCACTGTAATGGTGACCGGGTAAGCGTGCCCTTTGCAGCCGGTGCCGAGGAAGCTTGGTTTGCTCGCAGTTCTGCGGCATCCAGCCCTGTTGTCCCTCACGTGCAACGCGCTTGGGATGACGGTATCATCCAGAGCGTTAGGGAGCGGTTGATGGAGGTTGCCTCGGGGGCTGATCGGGCCAGGCTGCTGGCTGTTTCGCAGCCGGAATCGGGGGCATGGTTACACGCGCTGCCTTCACCTCACCTGGGCACCCTGTTGGACGACAATTCTTTGCGGGTGGCGATGGCTCTCCGCCTGGGCTGCAAGGTGTGTGAATCCCATGTATGCACCTGCGGTTCCACGGTGGGGGAGGACGGTCGCCACGCATTGAGTTGCCGTAGGAGCACAGGTAGGTTTCCGCGTCACCATGCTCTGAATGACATTGTTCGGAGAGCCTTTGTTTCGGCAGATGTCCCGTGCCTTTTGGAGCCGCCAGGCCTTAGTAGATCAGACGGCAAGAGACCGGACGGCATGACCTTGGTGCCATGGAAAAACGGTAAGTGCCTCTTGTGGGATGCCACGTGTGTTAGTACCGTCGCCCCTAGCCACCTCAGTCGTACCGTCCGCTCTCCAGCAGCTGCTGCTGAAGATGCAGCAGAAAAAAAAAACGACGTAAATATGCGGCCTTGACAGACCAATATTTATTTGTTCCCTTCGCTGTCGAAACGATGGGCAGTTGGGGTGCAGACGCCAAGGTTTTGATCAAAGAATTGGGCAGGCGGTTAATGGACAAGACAGGTGACTCCCGCTCCGGCTCGTATCTGGTGCAAAGGTTGGCCATTTCTATCCAGCGTGGCAATGCAGCCAGTGTAATGGGCACCTTTGCACCGGATACTGTGAGGGACGGGTTAATTAATTACTTTTAATCATAAATTGATGTATTTTTGAATTATGTAATTTTTGACTCATTAAATAAATATTAAAAAAAAAAAAATTAAAATATTGTAGGCACTGTTCCAATTTACCTAGAACTGCCAATTAAAATATTGTAGGCACTGTTCTAATTTATCTAGAACTGCCAGTTGAAATATTGTAGGCACTGTTCTAATTTACCTAGAACTGCCAATTGAAATATTGTAGGCACTGTTCTAATTTACCTAGAACTGCCAATTGAAATATTGTGGGCACTGTTCTAATTTACCTAGAACTGCCAATTGAAATATTGTAGGCACCGTTCTAATTTACCTAGAACTGCCTATTGAAATATTGTAGGCACCGTTCTAATTTACCTAGAACTGCCAATTGAAATATTGTAGGCACCGTTCTAATTTACCTAGAACTGCCAATTGAAATATTGTAGGCACCGTTCTAATTTACCTAAAACTGCCAATTGAAATATTGTAGGCACTGTTCTAACTTACCTAGAACTGCCAATTGAAATATTGTAGGCACTGTTCTAATTTACCTAGAACTGCCAATTGAAATATTGTAGGCACCGTTCTAATTTACCTAGAACTGCCAATTGAAATATTGTAGGCACCGTTCTAATTTACCTAGAACTGCCAATTGAAATATTGTAGGCACCGTTCTAACTTACCTAGAACTGCCAATTGAAATATTGTAGGCACCGTTCTAACTTACCTAGAACTGCCAATTGAAATATTGTAGGCACTGTTCTAACTTACCTAGAACTGCCAATTGAAATATTGTAGGCACCGTTCTAACTTACCTAGAACTGCCAATTGAAATATTGTAGGCACCGTTCTAACTTACCTAGAACTGCCAATTGAAATATTGTAGGCACCGTTCTAACTTACCTAGAACTGCCAATTGAAATATTGTAGGCACTGTTCTAACTTACCTAGAACTGCCAATTGAAATATTGTAGGCACTGTTCTAACTTACCTAGAACTGCTAATTGAAATATTGTAGGCACTGTTCTAATTTACCTAGAACTGCCAATTGAAATATTGTAGGCACTGTTCTAATTTATCTAGAACTGCCAATTGAAATATTGTAGTCACTGTTCTAATTTACCTAAAACTGCCAATTGGAATATTCTAGGCACCGTTCTAATTTTTAATAAAAATTAAAATATTTGCTGAAAGATGGTTCAAATTAATTCAATTATTTGATTTACATAGAATACCAGTTAGGATCTTATTTCTTTACATCGTATGTACGTATGCTCAATATGGTAAACCAATTAAACTCAGTTGTTGTCAAAATTAAAATAATTGCTGAAAGAATGGTTCAAGTTAATTCAATTATTTGATTCACATAGAATACCAGTTAGGATCTTATTTTCTCTCATCGTTTGTATTTTCATTATGGTGAATCAATTAAACTCAGTTGTTGTCAACAGTTACGTTATTAATATGCAAGCACGATATTTTCGATCAAGCGAAACTGCATAAAATCGTAGTACGTCTATCTATGTAATAACCATGATTATCGCTTACGGGTACAATTCACCAGGCGAGTGAAACCGCGGGAATCGCCTAGTATTATAATAATAGCTTCTAAAAGCCACGCGGTTTGGTAATATGCCACACAGTAAAACAATCATTTTCTGTGTAAACAGGTCTAAAATCAACAAGGATATAATTAATGTAGATCTATATAGGGACACAATACGTCCTTGTTGATAACAGACGGAGTTCACCCTCTAGCGAAGATTGTAAATTAATAGCATTTCATTTAATTACAAACTGTAAATATATCAGAAACTGTCCTTCAAACCAAACAAAATAAAAATGTTAATTATGTATATCCGCCTGGTGCCACTATAATCGGGGGTATTACATGGTATAATACTTCTGTATTCCTTACATTAATTTTGGACCTGGATAAACTACCAAACTAGGTTTAGCAAATACCGTATTTATATTTTTTTTCTTAAAGTCTCCTTAGCCTATCTACACTACAATACGAATACAATAGCATTAATGCTAAGTTAGCACAGTTATCGTGCACAATGCATTAACTATGGACACATATACACTTGTCTTAACTGTACTTTTAATTAGGTATTAGTTTACTATGCGCTAGTTCTTATTTGCCAAACCACATGAGCTCAGAAAAGTATTATGAGAGGTTATTATGACTTTCATCTTGCAGATAGGTACCTCCGCACCCACATTCAAATTGAAAATCGTCGTTTGTCAATTTATAACACGAGTAAATTTATGAATATCTCGCTTAATATAGATTTCAGGGTATGTTAACAACAACTGAGGATTCTAGGCACTAATCAATAGTACAGGAATAGTTTTGTATTCAAATAATTATTTCATCAATATGAAATTCGTTTACTTCGTAGGTTAAACGAGAATAAATTAAATGATCCAATAGTATAAGCTTTACGTAGATGTAGGTTAACCAATGATGACGTATGAAAACATAATCCTGTTTATCGATTTACCTCTGATTGTAATTTTAAGGTTTATTTTCACGTACCTTGAACTTTATAGATCCTGGCAGGGTCGCCATTTGTAGGGTTCTATATTGAGGTATTAAATAATAAACCACTTGTTAGCTAACAGTCACACGCGCACGACATCCGGAGATAGAATAGCGGCTAGCCGAGCTTTGCCGTATCCCTACTCCTACGTCATAGTCATGTGCAATACCATATTTATTCCAATATATGCTACAATTAGGATTATTTTAATGGTAAACAGTTAGCACATTGTCCAATACTCCTTAGTCTCAGATTTAAATGCTTTAACTTTGGAGCACTGGGTCTATAACACTTACTTAGAATCGGCTTGTGTAGCTCAAAACAACCAATAATCTATATACAAGCTGTTGATTTGGTCGTGCACAAGCCTCCTTCAGTGCGTAGTGTACTATAGGTATTATCGATTGCAAGCAACACAAACATACGTAGATAACAAAACCCCAAAAATCCTGTTTTTAGTGAAATATGATTTACGAAGAAAAAATCTTCACCCGTGTATTTAATGTTTACGTCGCCGAGCCAACGCTAAAGCGCAAGTCACACTGCCAGCGGGCGGGTGAGCGAGCTAGGCACACTGCGAGCTGCCGAATAACCTACGTGGCTGATGCGAGCGAAGCTACTCGTTTTCGTCGTTAGGCGCGCCCGCTTCGCTAGCTTAACTACCGTCCTTCCCGTTTCGGGTACTCAGACTAGTCGTCGCTTGTCATTCGAATAGCAGTGTCCACGTGTCTAGTCTCATCCGCACTGCCCAGTTCGCCCTTCCGTATGTAGTTTTTGGTGTAAACCCCATAGTTTAGCTCGGCAATGTCGCGTAGTTTGCATAACTTCAATATCTCACTTCACCCGCCCGCCTAGCTCGCTCGCCCGCCCGCTGGCGGTGTGGCCTGGGCTTAAAGCTAGACAATAGTAGGCACCTAGATAATGCGGCTACGTATCGCATCTCATGGCTCCTCTACACTGCCCGCGAAGTTGAACGAAGTTAAATGAATACGATAGTGTAAAGAGGCACTTCGGCTTACCTCGTCAAAAACTATACCTCCCCTCAGGCGACTTTATTTGCTGTCGATTTTTGCGCCTCAGTCAATGGGCCCAAAGATGCGGGAAGTGCGTTCACGAAGTACCTCTCTACACTACTTGGCCGACATCGTGTGTGCCGGTGCTTTGCCGGCGCGTGATTTAAGCTATAATTAGTGCTTTGGTGTATGTGATCCAATTATCAGCGTCAAACAGTGGTCAGGAGCAAATTATGTTGTTCCTGGAAACTCTGCCACACAAATTTCTTTGTTCATTACAAACGGCGGCAATGTGCGTGCGCAGGCTACTGACACCACTGAGTGTGTAGTGACGCACTTTTTTCGAACTTAGACAAAGTTTCTAGAGTACTTCGCCTATGAACTTTGCGGGCAGTGTAGAGGAGCCATTAGTAGTCAGCTGGAACTAAAAACTCATGAAACCTAATAACGGTTTCATGAGTTTTTAGTTCCAGCTGACAAGTTCGGTGACCTTTATGTACTTTTTGATTTGATATTAATGATTTGATGATGAGTTTATGTTGATTTAAAAGATTCTTTCCTACTTCAAGGGCTTAGGACCGGCAGAAACACGCTATTTATCATACAATTGCAAACAAAAACATTAAGTACTGTTAGTAAACATTAGGTATGAGAAAAGTATTCTGAAATGAAGCATTTCTGGCGTAGATAAAGATTTTAAATCAACTTATTTACAGAATTAATTGAGAATCAAAGCTTAAATACCTATTTACAAAATCATGTAATACGCAATAATTGTTCAAAATGCTCACGCCCAGTGTCTATGCACAGATTGGCGCGGCGCACTAAGTTGCGTTTTAAGCTGCGAAGCACTAGCACATTTGTTTTTATTTGTTCAAATGCCAAAACAATTCTTTCACGTAATTGTGTAACACTCACAATGTCTTCATTGTAAACAAGTCTTTTAATATCTCCCCACAAATAAAAGTCTAAGGGCGTTAGGTCGGGTGAACGCGGCGGCCAGGCTACCGGTCCACCACGGCCTATCCACTGCGTACCAAACACTTCACTTAAATATTCGCGCACTTGGCGTCCATAGTGAGGTGGCGCACCGTCCTGATGGAAGTACAAGTCCCTATGAAATGCGAGTGGAATGTCATCGAGCATCTCATTAACCACATGTCGGAGTAGCACCAAGTATGTAGCACTGTTCAAACGACCGTCAATAAAATATGGGCCAAGTAGATGATCACCGATGATACCAGCCCACACATTCAGACTAAACCGGACCTGGAACGAGTCCCGCGTAGTAACATGTGGGTTGTGTTGTCGGTGAGCCCACCAATGTTCATTGTGGTCGTTATAAACGCCCACGTGCGTAAACAATGATTCGTCGGACCACAAAATGTTCACGTCCTGATGTTCAAGGAGCCAGTGACAAAAAACTGTCCGAGCGTTATTGTCCTGCGGATGCAACTCTTGAAAACGTCGGAAATGGAACGGATGCATTAGTTCGCGATTCAGCAGCTTCCACACTGTGGTATGATGAACACCGAAACGGCGACCGGCTTCACGCGTACTGGCTCGAGGTTCTTCCTCAAAATAATTGAGAATCTGCTCTTGCCGATCAGCTGATAGGCCTTGTGTACCACGACCTTGTGCATGTCGAGGAACCTCGAACTGTCGGTGATCCCTTAAGCGCTGTGTGGCGGCAAGCATCATGCAACGAGATGGTATTGGTCGGTCTGGAAACATTTCCCTGAACATGCGAATTGCATCAACAACGTTATTATTAGAAATAGCGTAAAGGCGCACCATTTCCACCAACTCAACGTTACTGTAACGCTCTGACATCGTTACCGGTGTTGTTACGGACGTTACGTAGATATCGGCGCGTGCGGTTATACTCACGCTGAACGCGGGCGAGCGACTAATTAATTCAAAATTTCAAATTCACCGATCAAAGGCACCGCCTGAGCCGCTCGCTCCTGCGCGGGGGTTGGAGGGGTAACTTACACGCGCCGCGCCGCCACCGCAGGCCTCCTTTGCCTATGCCTACACATTTGTATGTGCCTACTAAACTGTAGGCAAAGAAGAAACGGTTTTGAATGAACGGTGAAAATGTACCTATGTAGGTAATAGTATTATTAGAATATTTAGAACCGATTCATACGAGTTGCTTTTTAAATTTATTTTATTTAATAATTATTAAGAACTTAATTTTACTGCCCCATTTTTTCACTTAATATTGGTTTAGTATAAGCAGTAGAGTTCCCGTAGCAAATAGAAAAGAATTTAAGCAGAAAAAAAAAAGTGTAAAAAAAGGTGTCTCGTTTTATCCCGAAATATCAACGAGTGTAGGCAGTACAGTCATGTGTGCAAGTAATGCACAAATGCAGATCAACATCCTGTATATAAAAACAAGAACTGACTGACTGACGATCAACGCACAGCCTAAACCGCTGGGTCTAGAACCATGAAATTTCGCACAAATGCTTCTTATGTGACGTAGGCGAGCAATAAGAAGGGATTTTTGAAACTTCAACTCCTAAGGCGGTAAACAAGGGTTGCAAAGTTTGTATGGGACAACGTGATTCCTTGGTCCGATCTTCTTCAAATTTGGCATGAAACATCATTAACTGAAATAATGGGAGATGTGTTTTGTATTTTATTGAAATTTATCTTTTAACATGGTTAAAATGGGGATGAAAAATATTTACGGGGGATTTGCCTCATAGTTCATATTAATACTCCGTAGTCGGTACTTTTTATTTTTTTATTTGACGCATTGTCATGTTTGACAGCTCAATTCGATTTAAAAAAGATGATCGCTATTTTTGAAAAATGTAAAAAAAATCTAATAATAATTTTATTAAAACTGCATATTTTATTGATTTTTGCCCTTCAATTTGCGGAATTGCCTTCATATTTTGTATGTGAAAAATACATATGTGTAAATAAAAACCTGTACATGGCTGGCTAGGAATCAGGAAAGATCAGTTCTAGGTAAGGTGTACACGGTTCATCCGAATAACACAGAGTATTTATTACCATCTTCGCTTACTTTCTTATTTTGTACAGGGATAATACAAACGATCAGAGGTGTTATGAATGAACATTTAGCAGATGAAATCTACAGTAAATGTCTGGTCACAATAGGAGAAACTGTATTAGTACGGGTTGCCTCAGCTTTGAAAGTCTGAAGACCTCTACACAATCCAGAAATACGAGAAAGAAAGAAGTTCAGATATCAATTCCTTAGCAAAAGCAGAGAATGCTCTCAAAACCAATTAACAAATACATTAGGTATCAATTTTTACAAAAATATAGATTTACTTCGCTCAATGCACGTATTTTGATTTATTTAGTCAGAATTATATCAAATATTAAATAAAATCAACAGTACTGTAAAGTGTCGTGGGCTAGCCACAGAAGACGACAGACGACGGCAGATGGAACAAACGATTTCCAAAGCAGGCATCGCGACTTGGTCCACCCGCTAGATGAACCGAGGACCTAGAAGAGGTCGCAGGCTGGATGATGAAGGCGCAGGACGTAAATTAGCTGATTTGATTGATATATAAATAAAAACTGACTTAGATACCTGATCGAGATCCAGAACCTTGAAATTAGATTAATGGCATAGTTGCGCACAAAGAAACGATTTTAGGGTTCGTGCCCTTAAACGGGACCCTATTTATGAGACTTCGCTGTCTTGCTATCTGTCCGTCATGAGGCTGTCTCAGGAATTAGGATTTGATTAGGAAGTGATAGCTAGAGAGCTGAAACTTTTAGATGATATATTTCTGTAGCCACTATGACAACAAATTTCCAATTTCGTGCCCTGCTATGTATTGTAATCTGAGTTTATAATTCAGTTCATCAGACATTCAAAATGTAGCAGTTTAAAATGTGGGTGTTTCAGAAATAAATCTATTTCCTTATTGAACAACATGCCTATAATAATCTTAATTATGGACACGTTGGCGAGGTGTTCACACACTCTCATCAACTGCTGAATATTTACAAGTAAATAAACGGCATAAATGAGCATTTGGCAAGACAATAAAAGCCTTTATTTTCCACTCGAAGGCCCTTAGTTTCCCTACGGTAAATAAAGGTTTACATATTATGTATTGAGTAAATGTTTTGTAAGAAGGTAAAATGGCCATAGAGGCGTGCTAAGACTTTTTTTATACCATACCACCAACTAGTTGATTATGCCTTACTACCGCAGGTAGCTTTATGGTAAACTAGCTGACCCGCGCAACTTCGTTTGCGTAAGAGAGAGAGAAATAGAAAGGTAAGGTCCCCCGTCGCTTCTATTCTTATCGCGTGGTTTTCTGTCGCGTGTATCCCGTTGTATTATTTTGGCACAAATAGGATTTTCATTAAAATGGTTATTGTAAACGAACCCAATTTGAAGCACTATCAGTAAGGGTTACGAGATGTTTTACTTTCCCGTGACACTACTGGATGCCAAAGGAAATATAGGTTGACAGGCAGCAGCGCCGCTGGTGTTACAAACGTTCATTATGCGAATTAGTCCGCTACAGTAACCAACCATCAGGTAGACCGTAAGCTTGTCTGCCATCTTAGTAGTATAAAAACTGGCCAAGTGTGAAGCGGACTTGCACACAGAGGAAATAAATAAAGATGTCAAAAAGACGCGCACGGTATACGGGTCGCTGTCGGATATTTATTTGTAAAAGTAGTTTAAAATGACTGTACAGTTGTGAATATGCCTCTAAAGTGGACGCTTAGTGTTGGTAAATAACTGGAAAGTGTAGTTTGTTGAAATTATTACGATAATTCACGATTTAAACGTAATTAAATTTGTATGGTAAGAAGTGATAAAAAAATAAGTTTGTGGGTGGCGTGAAGTGTCAACTCGCGCCTCGCGCTCTGTCGCGCTTGTGCGGTATCATATCTCCGTCCTTGTTGAACAGTGCGAAATTTTTAACCGATTGTGAAAATGAATTGCAACATATGCGAGAAAAAAATTACGTCTGTGGATTTGCTTACATGCACCGGATGCAAATTAGGATTTCATTATAAGTGTATGCATATGACCGCGGCTGCGTTCAAAGATGGGCAGACCAAAAGAAATTTTAAATGCGATTCTTGCACCAATATAACCCAGCGTGTACGGGTAACAGACGATACGCCGGTAAGAAGTGCTCGATCAGGAATACCGAGAGGCGACTCAGTGGAGCTTAGTAGCCCTCAAGAAAGTCCGGGAATATTATCATCGGAATGCTCCCATAAATTAGCAGGTATTGTGGAAAATATAAGCAAGATGTTATTGGATAGATTTAGTGCTCTGGAGTCAAAATTAGTCATCGAAATTAAGGATACCGTAAAGGGGTTAGTTCTAGAAAATACGAATCTGAAACGTGAATTGATTGAAGCGGAAAAGAAATGCCAATTATATGAACAGGAAATAATGATACTTAAATCCGTGAAAACGATGGCCAAAGTTAATTGTCAGCGGCGAGGAGTTGAGGAACCTGTGTGCCTGACTCCCAAGGTATCAAAGACCTCTGCTAGCCAGTCATCGCCAGTGGTCTTGAGTAGATCAGGCCCTAGACAAGCGATCCCAAAACAAAGAACACCAGCAACGAATTCCGGAACAAGTTATGCATCCACGGCAAGAAAGACTATAGAAAGTATAGGTACTGTCGAATATGACCATACCAGTACCAATGCCAACACGCAGAATGACTGGGTGGAAGTTACTGCAAAAAAGAAAAGAAACCCCATCAGGAAAGCGGGTAAGGCACCTTCCGAATTGCTTAGAGCAGTATAGCGTAAGAAGTTCCTGCACATTTGGAGATTAGAAAAAAACCACTTCAGAACACACTTTGAAAGAATATATAAAACAGGTTTTGCCTACTGATGCAGAAATATTAATAGAAAAATTGAAACCCAAAACAGAACGGGACTATGCGTCCTTCAAGATTGGCGTGACAGAGGGGAATTATGACAAACTTTGCGATCCAGAAGTGTGGCCCCTGAACGTGGAGTTCAGTCAATGGATCTTTTTTCGACGCACAGTCAAACCAAGCCATATTTCAATTAAATAAAAATATTAGCATCTTTTATCAAAACGTAAGCGGCATGAGAACAAAGACTATGCGTTTTTTATCATTCGTGGAATCGTCAGAAGCCGATTTATTCGCTATCACCGAAACGGGGTTGACGGAGTCTATCCAAAACGCCGAGTTCGTACTTCCCGGTTACCATGTTCTGCGCTGTGACCGCGCGGACGGGCGTAAGCAGGGTGGCGTGCTTTTGATGGCAGTACCGCGCTTCGAATTACGTCAGGTGGAGGTTCCAGGTAACACGGATATTGACAGTTGCAGGTTTGAACTTATTTGTGCTTCCGTTTATTTACATAACCGATTTTTGTTTTCTTGTTGTGTTGTGTATATACCACCGGGTACGGAGGATAGTCAATACATAATAATGTTTGAATTATTAGAAAGATTATGTCTCAAATTTAACAATAACATAGTCATATTAGGTGATTTTAATCTATATTCATGTAGCGAGAACATTTGCAACTATTTTGAATATTTTATGGCTTTCTGTGAGGTCTCGCAATATAACGCAGTACTAAACGATAACAATAGGCAACTGGACCTCGTATTGAGCGCGCGTAGCGGTGTGACCGTGAGTGAGGCCGGCGAGGGCCTTCTGCCCGTGGACCGCCACCACCCGCCGTTGGACGTGCGCTTTGGGTTGGCGCGGGCGCCTCCGCCGCCGCAGCCTTCGCTCTCCATCCCCACCCTGGCCGATCCATGCTCTGGGGGTTCGATTGTGATTAAGCGGTGGAATTTTCGTAAGGCTGACTTTAATCGTTTATATTCTTTATTTATGACAATTGATTGGACCGATATGTACAAAACAAATGATCCCGAAGTTATTCTTAATACGTTTTATGACAAGATATATGAAATAATTGATTTAAGTGTTCCGCGTAGAGAGATGTGCAAACATAACAACAGTAGGTTTTTATATCCGGTTTGGTACACACCCGATCTCATTAGGGAAATACGGAATAAACACTCACTACATAAAGTATACAAAAGGAGTAAATCGCAAAGTGATTATGATGCTTTTAGTAGGGCCAGGAAAAAAGTGAAAGCGGAGACGGCACGAGCTCACGATCAGTATAGAGATCGGGTGCCCTCGGGTCCGCAGCCAGATGGCTGCGGACCCGAGGGCGTTTTGGGATTATATGCGGTCTATAAAGGGCACTTTAAATAATTTAAAAATAGAAAAAGACGGATGTACCCTATCTCAGCAGGAATGCGCAAATGAATTCGCTAGGTTTTTCCACTCAGTATACAACCAGGAGCCGCCCGTGTTGAGTGTGGAGGCGGCGAGCGCGGCACCCAACCCTGCGCCGGGCGCGCGGGTGTGCCTAACGCGCCTGAGCGAGCGAGAAGTGCGCGCCGCGCTGGCCCGCCTGCCCGCCAAGAGTTCTGCGGGGCCTGATGGTATTCCAGCGTTTATTTTCACGGATGCCCGTATGGTATTAGTGGAGCCTTTGCTGCACCTATTCAACGCCTGCATCGATACTGCTACGTTTCCCGAGCGATGGAAACTTTCAAGAGTCGTGCCTGTGCCGAAAGGAGGAGGGGGTCCTGGTCCCATTCTTAATACCCCAGCCAAAGTGTTTGAATCCATTATCCATAGCAGCCTCTATGAACAGGTAAGCGCCCAGCTATCCGATGCGCAGCACGGTTTCCGCACGGGAAGGGGAACGAAGGGTAACCTCCAGCATCTGATGTCGCGCTTGGTGCCGGCGGTGGACGCTGGAGTGCAGGTGGATGTAGCCTACTTCGATTTTAAAAAGGCCTTTGATATGGTCCAAAATGATAGACTTCTGACGCGATTGGCGGCGGTGGGCTGCATACCCCACACGCTGGCGTTCTTCGCCGGCTACTTGCGGGATAGATGTCAGTATGTGGACTGTGGGGGGTACCTTTCCCAGCTATATTTCACGAGATCTGGGGTCAGTCAGGGTAGTTGTTTCGGACCTCTCCTCTTTCTGATAACGATTAATAGCTTGCCTGAGGTGGTCGAAAACTCGACCCCACTACTTTTTGCGGACGACCTTAAATTAGTGAAAGAGATTACTATGACAACTGATCATGACTTGCTGCAGCGGGACAATGATAAAGTGGTAGGATGGAGCATAGAAAACAAACTCTATTTTAATACAGATAAGTGTTGTGTTATGACGTTTAGTCGGGCCCACAATCCTGCTCGCCATCAATATACTATGGGGGGGACACCACTAAGGCGTATAACAGAGGTCAGGGACTTGGGGGTTTGTTTCACTACTGATCTCACGTTTCGGAAGCATATAACGGAGGTTTGTAGAAAAGCGTTCCGTAATCTGGGATTCGTTTTACGGCAGTCCAACCAATTTACAAACATTGCAGCCGTGAGGGCGTTGTATGAGGCACTAGTGAGGAGTCACCTCGAATACAGTGCTAACATCTGGTCCCCGCATGAGGCCAAGTACAAATTAATGCTGGAACGTATACAAAATAAATTCACAAGGTTCTTGTACTGTAAGTCATACGGCGTGTACCCGGGATATCCGTACTTGTACCCTACGCTTTTTATTCTCGGTATGGTGGGTTATTACACATTGGAGGTGAGGAGGGAGGTGGCATTGGCGACCGACCTGTTTAAGGTGCTTAGGGGTAAGTTGCATCACCCAGCCATTCTGCGTGAGGTGAGGCTTTGCACGCCGAGTGAATACGTGTGGCGGCGGCGACGCCCGCCCCTACTTGAGGTGCCGACCGCGCGAACCAACTTACTTCAGAGGGCGCCCGCGCGCGCGCTGCGGGTGCTCAATGCGGTGGCCACGCAAATAGATGTGTTCTCATGTTCGTTAGGAGAGTTTAAAAGGGTCACTTATTGTACAATATCGAATTATAATTTGATAAGCAATGTTTCATGACAAAAAATTAAATTTAATTGCAGTCGTGAAATAAGTCATTTTGTCGATGTGATTTAAGTATGAGTTGAATTAAGACATTATATTTTGGGTTTGACATTTACAGTATTGAATTGACATTAAAAATATTGTGTCGTTACTTGTAATTAAAACTTGACGGTGGTATTAGTAAATCAACATTATTGTATGATTGAACTGGCATGAGTAGGTATTATTGACATGTATACCTACTGTGGAATTGGATATTTAAATTATTGAATTGACATTTGTATTAGGTTTTGACATTCGAATTATGCTAATTTAGATTTGACATTTGTATTATTAAATTGACATTAAAATTTTTGAATTGACACTTGTATTTTTGAATAATTGACATTTGTATTTTATAAATTGACATTTTAATTGTTGAATTGACACTTGTATTATTGAATAATTGACATTTGTATTTATAATTGACATTTGAACTATTACATTGACACTTGTGGTTTTAAATTGACATTTGTATTAGATTTTGACATTCGAGTTATAGAATTGACATTATATTATATTGAATTGACATTGGGAATCATTGAATTATTGTTGTTAATCAGTATGCGTAGGTATCTCTAAATTATGAGTGGAATATTATTGTTAATCTAATTCATATTAATGTAGGTACTTGGAGTTGTAAATATTAGGAATGGTGGTGGTAATCTATACTTCTATACTAATATTATAAAGAGGAAAAATTTGTTTTTTTGTTTGTTTGTTTGTTTGTTTGTTTGTAACGAATAGGCTCCGGAACTACTGGACCGATTTGAAAAATTCTTTCACTGTTGGAAAGCTACACTCTTTGCGGGTAACATAGGCTATATTTTATTCCCGTATTCCCACGGGAACGGGAACTACGCGGGTGAAACCGCGTGACGTCCGCTAGTTTTAAATAATGAAGATGTTGTAAATCGTTGGTTGCTTATAATATCGCTTTGGTATTTTACTGTAAAGATATTGTAACTGTGTTGAATAAATAAATAAAAAATAAATAAATAAATAAAAATACTAACGTCAGAAAGGGGGGCGGGAATTAAGGGGGCTCCCATCCAACAAACGTGATGCTTTGCTGTTTTTTGGTACGGTACCCTCTGTCTCTCCACTCCGACCAACTAAACCGGCCAACCGTTGTTCGGAATGGAACTCATTAAGCGACTTTATTTCTATCTATACTTCATTCTTTATTTATTTCCTCTGTGTGCAAGTCCGCTTCACACTTGGCCAGTTTTTATACTACTAAGATGGCAGACAAGCTTACGGTCTACCTGATGGTTGGTTACTGTAGCGGACTAATTCGCATAATGAACGTTTGTAACACCAGCGGCGCTGCTGCCTGTCAACCTATATTTCCTTTGGCATCCAGTAGTGTCACGGGAAAGTAAAACATCTCGTAACCCTTACTGATAGTGCTTCAAATTGGGTTCGTTTACAATAACCATTTTAATGAAAATCCTATTTGTGCCAAAATAATACAACGGGATACACGCGACAGAAAACCACGCGATAAGAATAGAAGCGACGGGAGACCTTACCTTTCTATTTCTCTCTCTCTTACGCAAACGAAGTTGCGCGGGTCAGCTAGTTTACCATAAAGCTACCTGCGGTAGTAAGGCATAATCAACTAGTTGGTGGTATGGTATAAAAAAAGTCTTAGCACGCCTCTATGGCCATTTTACCTTCTTACAAAACATTTACTCAATACATAATTATGTAAACCTTTATTTACCGTAGGGAAACTAAGGGCCTTCCAGTGGAAAATAAAGGCTTTTATTGTCTTGCCAAATGCTCATTTATGCCGTTTATTTGCTTGTAAATATTTAGCAGTTGATGAGAGTGTGTGAACACCTCGCCAACGTGTCCATAATTAAGATTATTATAAGCATGTTGTTCAATAAGGAAATAAATTTATTTCTGAAACACCCACATTTTAAACTGCTACATTTTGAATGTCTGATGAACTGAATTATAAACTCAGATTACAATACATAGCAGGGCACGAAAGAAATAGATGATGAGAAATACCTGTTACGGATTTCAGTATGAAAAAATCTTAGATTGGCCTTTATTTCCATTTGCTTTGACTCTATGATATTAGGTCCGTATTGCAGTTTCAATAAGTGATCTATGTTTGATTCTCATATTAGTTACGCCAGAAATAACAAAATGTCACAAATGCTAATCCTAGATGACACGAGATTCGCATTACGCTACATTCAAAGTATGTGATGAGACGTTTAATCATAATGTGGAATCGAGAGTTGTGTGTGTGTTAAAATATACGTCACGCATATTAGTGTTTGTAAATGTAAGTGGGGCGAAGATAATGAGGTGAGCTTCAAGTATCTGGCGAGGTAGAAAATTATTGTAACTTTTTGAGATGAAAAATTCATTGTATTGTACATTCACACATTGGTTCGATCCAGTAATTTGAATTTAGACGTGTTACAAGTAAATAGGGAGAGTAGTTTTTAAATTTTGGGCTGAGAACTTCCAACATAAAATATTTTTTTAAAACTTACAATATTTGGTTAGATCCGTTATAAATTACCTTGCATAAAGAATTGTAAATTGCCTCATGGATCTTTAATAATATTACAAACAGGACAGTTACAAAATTTGCTACCGACTGGGACCTGAGACTGCAAAACAAGTTTTGTTCCAATTAAGCAATCGAGTAGGATTAGACTTAAGTATTTGGAATAGAAAATGGAGTACCTAATTGAATAAAATCCAGAGGGGATTAAATTAAGTGGTAAAATTTGTATAAAAAATGTTAGGTATTTTTGATTTTGTTCAAATAGTTCAATGACATATAATTATTCTAAGTATGTACTTGCATTGAAAGAATAATTTAAGAGTATAAGCTGTTAAAAAAATTAAGGAAGTAAATTTAAATTTATATTACACTATATTTTATTAAATAGTGAAAAACGAGTAATTTTATTTTCAGATGGGACTTGAACTATTATCATTTGTCTAAACCATGCCTTGGGAAATTATTAGGCACAGATTAGGCCTAATAGCTAGTCTACATACTCTGCAATCAGAAATTGCCAAGTTGCTGTTATATAGAATGCCATTATTTTTCGTCTGCCAAATGTAATCCTTTCGAAGATATTTTCTGATACTCTTCTGAACCTGAAAAATCATCACCAATATTCTCAATCTCCTATCTAAACTAGTCACTGAACACTGTAAAGCATTAGAATAACTGTCTTCTTACACTATCGTACAAATAATTTACGTATTCGTCACATGCGCCTGTACTAATTTCCAAGTTATAAAATTACTCAGTACATATAGGGTTGTTTTGGAAGTTAAATTAGTAGCAATTATAGTCACCATCCCATGGGTCTTAGATGAGTCAACCTATGATTAGGCAGGCGGTAGGTCTAACGAAGATTTGGAATGCTTGAAATAAAGCCTTATACCAACTTATTTAAGCCCTTGTCGTACAGTAAGGCCAACCCTCCTCCTTCTAATATGCCGATAATTGGGAGACACTATTACAATCCTAGACGTATCAGAAGTAGGCTGATCTGAGAGACTCATTTTCGATGCAACAAATTATATAAAAACAACAAGTCAGTAAATTAAAATGTTAGAGAAAGTAATAACAAATTTACAGCACAATCCGTTCACTCCATTTTCCGTAGTTGGGTGCTAGTTACGGAGTTATGTCGTAACTTCCAGTAACCAACACAATGATATAAGGAGCGTCGCTTTGAACTCACTTCCGTTTTCTGCGTGGCTGTTATTAGACAGACGCTTTGCTCAATTTCTATGCTATATCACAGGATGGTGCTTTTGCATTACTTGAATATAGTTTTTGAATATTGTAAAGGAGCCAGCCATAAAAAGAGGAAAATTGAAGTTAACATTGGCCGAATAGGTAACCAATTAAATAAAAAATGAAAATACGACATAGTCTTTTTTATATTTAGCTCGCCATTTTTTCTTTCATATTAACACTAATGAATGATAAAACAGTGTATATAAACCACTGTGCGCAATATTGAATGCGGCCGGAACCAAAATTATACACGATATAGCAATTAAAACCTGTTCGTCCCCACATGTTACAATAACGACCAAACAATGGACAGTTTTCATAAACATAATTATTTTACCATAGTTGAAAGTTTGCCAAAATAAAAATCTACCTAAACCACGGATCTTAAAAAAGTATGTAGTGACCTCGACTTACCGTGGAAAATGTATGAATATGGCTACCACTTTCGACTGCCTCGTTGGTCTAGAGATTATAGCGTAATGTGCGACTGCGGATCAGCAGGCCGTGGGTTCGATTCTCACCGGAAACAAAAAAATGTACATTCCATAAGTGTTTATGTTAAGAGTCTGGGTGTTTCTTCTATGTATGATAAGTATGTATTTCAAAGTATATAAATATTAACATATCCGTGGCCTGATACCTATTTCATACAAGCAGACTTTTTCAGCTTACTTAAGGGTCAGAGAGTGTTGTGTGAATATTGTCCGTGAATATTTATTTACTTTCGTGAAACGAAACATAACATTCTGTTGAAGTACAGTTCTTGTCTGCTAAGCTGATTATATTATAAATGAGAAAGTTTGTGAGTGTGGATGTGTGGATGTTTGTTACTCTTTCACACTCTAACGGATCTGGCTGAAACTTGGTACAGTGATAGATTATACTCTGGAATAATACATCAGTCGGGATAACTGATGTATTATTCCAGAGTATAACTTCCAATCGGAAGCGGAAAGAGAAACGAAACTTTCACGTGGGCGAAAAAATTGAATCATGTTTTAAGAGTGTATATCCCCGTCTGCACATTTTAGGGTTCATGGCTTGCATTATTTAATTCGCTGAAAATCTCATCACATACTGAACAGTGATATCAGTTGTAACCAATACTATTAATCTCAATGATACGAGTATTTATTCTGTAATTTGCCAACATGTAAGTGTTTATATTAAACACAAATGATAGCTTATTGCTATGTGGGATGTAGGTGCGATAGATGACTCTGGCTTTAATCAAAGAAGGTAAATAAGGTAGTGAAGACATATAACTAGTTTTGGTGCTGTACCAGTAGTTCAGCTTTTATAATATTTTCCCATAAAAAGCTTTTACATTTTCTTCTTTACCAAGGGTTCAAGATTCATAATAAAACAGCACATAGCCACAAACTGCGCCTGTATATTTCAGCACATCAATTGACTCACCACTTATATCGCGGGATAAAATACAAAGGGTGAAATGAGAGCGTATTATATACCACTACATATCCCTTTAGCGAATAAGGTGTATTTATGTATAATGTAATGTAAGTTATAAATCTGGGTAATTACAGTATAATTTATAATGCGTACGCAATATGCGATATCAAACAGCCTTCGGAACTTAGTTTACACTCCACATCTTGCTAAGCACTGTTTAAGAAAGGCCGGAAGGTATCAGGTAGAGAAATTTGGGGGAACTACGGTATCATTAATCCCTAGAGACGATGTTGTTAACGATGACCCACTTTATCCTTATTTCTTAAGGGCACCAGTTCCCAGCACGATTAGTACGTTAGATATCGAACAGAATATTAAGTATTCGTTATGATGTTGTATTTAGAAGTTTTGCTATTAAAGCGTCAGGTTGTGATTAGAGAAGGATTAGGTTAGTAATTTATGGATATCAGGTAATGAGGAAGGTTATACAACCTGAAAACCGATCAATGGCACTTAAACGCGGGACTTTTACTTTGACAATAGAATAGAATATGCTTTAAGAAACTATATGAAACGGGTATCAACGCGATCATACCTTATATTTGAGGCTTGACGTTTTGGCTGGGTTGCACCAGCCGTGGTCACAAGCAGACTGAAGAGGCGGTGTCACTCCGACTGCGAGGTAGAATCGTTCAAATCTGCCCTCGCATTGTCCATCCACGCACTAGTACACACTACTGTTTACCGGAAGCCTACGCATACAGACAGATACCTACATGCTACGTCGCACCACCATTCGCGTCACTTACAATCCGTTATGACATCATTGATAAACAGAGCCCATGATCTTTGAGACCCTGAACATTTAGAGGGAGAGCTCAACCATACTTAGAAGGTACTTAATCGTAACGGATATAAAGTGAAGCGATTACGACAGAAGCCGGCAAGACGCGGTAGACATTCAGACGTAAGCAGACAACCTGCATATTTGCCCTATGTGAAAGGAGTAACAGATAAGATCGGAACGGTGTTGCAAAATTATTCCATTCGAACTGTATACACGTCGGGGGGCAAATTAAACAGCATGGTTGGAACACCGAAGGATGTACTGTTCTTACAAACACCGGGCGTTTATAAAATAAACTGCAGCTGCGGGAGTTCCTACATAGGCCAAACTAAGCGGACTATAGCTGAAAGGGTCAGGGAACATATCGCCGCTGTAAAGAACAGACAGACCAACAAATCGGCGATTGCAGAGCACATATTACAATCAGGCACTAACCACTGGATTGAATTTCACCGTCCTCAAGTCCTTTCCAATGACCGCCATTTCTATTCAAGAACAGTGCGTGAAGCAATCGAAATTAAAAAAAAACATCTTAATTTCAATAGAGAGGACGGTTACAAATTATCTGCGACGTGGAATACAGTTATCAACATCACGCAATCTCGCTTTTTTGCACAGTCAAGTCACGGACGGCTTCCAGAATAGGGACACTGTCAGCGTAGTGTGTACTAGTGCGTGGATGGACAATGCGAGGGTAGATTTGAACGATTCTACCTCGCAATCGGAGTGACACCGCCTCTTCAGTCTGCTTGTGACCACGGCTGGTGCAACCCAGCCGAAACGTCAAGCCTCAAATATAAGGTATGATCGCGTTAATACCCGTTTCATATAGTTTCTTAATATCATGCAACGCGAAAGTTTAAAAGTTAGTGTAGTTAGTTTTAAGGGTCTCGACTCATCGTATCGTTTTTGTCCAGTCGGTGTCGAGACCCTAGGTCCATGGGGTCCCAATACGCAAAAATTTTTCAAGAAATTGAAAAAGCGCCTTGTGGGGTCAACTGGTGACCCAAGGGCTGGCAGTTTTCTCGCTCAACGAATAGGTATTGCTATTCAAAGGGGGAATGCTGCTAGTCTTTTCGGCACAATGCCACGGGGGCCTTATTTAGGTTTAGTTTAGATAGTAATAATGTAAATATAGATATGTAATAATTATGTTTCTCTGTAATGTTTAAAATAAAGAATCCTAAAGTTAGTAGAATATGCTTTATTGAACACTAATTAACATTTACATGAATATGAAATACAGGTTATATATTATGAAAATTATTAGATGATCACAAAAAGTTACGTAAATAAAATTTGTCTTATGTATATATGGGACTAGTAATATTTATTTAAAACTATATTTACTATAATTTAGCTGAAACTTATACCAAGACTGTAAAGAAAGTAATTGAAATGAACAGTGATACTTTGAGAATGGTCAACATTATACTTTACTTGTTATGGCTTATAGGAACAACTTAGTAGCCATGAACCCATCTTTGGTAATAAATAAAAAAAAGTTCCCTTGACCTTTTGTAGATAGTGGTTAAAATCACTTTTATGTGCATTAAGAACCGATATATCCAAATAACACCGAAAACAGTCTCGTTTTTATTGTAGCGATGATTTTGTTAAGACCTACTGCCATTACTTTACAAAATTCTCATACCCATTGTTAGAGCAAAAGTTCTACATTTCAAAAATTCTCGATACAACAGCAGGGAAGAAATATAAATATTTATTGTACAGGTAGTATAAACCGCTGGAGGATATTGGAGGATAAATTCATTGTTCAGGGTCGGTTTTCCATTTAGATATGGAAATTTCTGGGATTGTGTACGAAAATCTTCGATTTGCCTTTTTTTTTCAACAAATCACTCTCGGAGTGGGTTCTGTGGTTAGACGGGTTCCAATCTCGGTAATTTATACAGATGTTCCTATAATTTATGTATGAAAATTTTGTAATAATATGATAAAGTGATTGAAAACTTTAAGGTTGGACCATAGATTTAGAATTTTTCGCTACTATGGTTTCATGTATAGTCACGCCGTTTTCCCTGAAGTGGCAGGCAGCAGTAGAGGCATTTTATATGCCCACATTTCACCTTTTTAGAAATTTGTCCTACGCAATAGGTGGGGAGCCGTGTTGCCGTGTTGATATGGCTATGGTTTCAACTTTTTAAATTCCTTTATAATTTTTGAAATCTTTTTTTTTATATTTAGCTCGCCAAATTGACGTCGCCACCAGTCTCCGGCTTTCCCCCGACGAGTAGGAAAGGCGATACTGGCGCGTGAGCGTTGGAGACAATTCGGCTGCACACTTTCTCAGCACCACCGCCGGAATCCCAACAGGACCACTGACTTTCCGCGTGTCGAGTGACCGCAGCACCGCTCGCACATTGCACTGCCGGATTACAATATCCGGCATCGTGGTTCCATAGTCGGCGATAGTGGGAGGTTGCTTGCCACAGTCATCGACCCGAGAATTAGCCGCAAAGAGATTGGCCAGCATTTCTGCTTTCTCTTGGACCTTGTGAGCCAGTGATCCGTCAGGATAGCGCAGCGGCGGCAGCGAAGGCCTGCAGAAATTGGCCTGCACGGCTTTGGCCAGTTGCCAGTATTCACGGCTGCCCGTTGGATGTGATGTGAGCTCCTGACCAAGCCGCGTGACGCGCTGGGCGTCCGCTCTCTTGAAGGCCCTCTTACTGGACTTAGTGGCTCTGTTGTACGCTGCCTTGAGGCAGGCCACATTCGGGTCGCACGCTGCCCCAGCCCTGATCCAGGCGCGGTACGCTGTCTGTTTTTGTTGAACAGCTACGGCGCACTTACGCCCGAACCAGGGGCGAGATTTACGGATACTGGCGACATCAGTGTATGGAATGTAGTATTCAATACCTAACGTAATCTCGCCAGCAACCGCTGTGGCGCTTTCCGATGAAGCCCTCCCCGCAAAGCAGTCTCCACGGGACGGTTGCCAAGTATTCTCGAAGACCGTCCCAGTCTACTGACGAGTAGTGCCACAATCGCCGTGTCACCTCTAATGACACCTGCTGGCAGGCGGGCACGCACAACACAGAGGTCGGAACCTTCCAGTGGGGCTTCAACCGACACACTGTACTGTGCTGGACAACTCGTCAGCAGTAGATCCAGCAAAGCGGGTTCATGGTCTACCCTGTCCGGTATTCGCGTAATCCCGCGTACCATTTGGCTCAGAATACAATTCAACGTTCGGGAACCGCACCTGCGCGTCATCAGCGCCTTCGCTGAGGTGCCGAAAAAGCCCCGCTGTCTCAGCTTCCCCTGTGTGGGAACGGTAGACGCACACGTAGATCTGACTCATAGAGCCGTGATCCACGTGCAGCCAAAGGACGGAGAAGGAAAGGTTCTCAAGGCAGCGCAGCCGGCGACAACAAACATCCGCCCTAACGAATGCGCACACCCCGGCTTTATCTCGAAATTGTTCTTCGATGATATAGCCAGGGTAACACAAGTACGACTGATCGGCAGGGCGGCGTATTTGCGTCTCCGTTAGGAACATCACAGCTGGCCGTGCCGTCTCTAGATGGTGATGGACGACGTTGAGGTTGGCATGGAGTCCGCGGATGTTAGCGAACTCCACCTCAAACAGTACGTTACTGGGAGTAGTAGCGGCCGCTGTGGTACCTTTTTTCTTTTTTGCGCTGCCATGATTGTTGGGAAAAGAAGGGAGACGTGAAGACGGAGCGACATTTGCTGCAGCAGTGAGTGACTAGGCGTAGGGGCTAGCTTCATCTATAACTGTGTGGTGAGACGGAAGCCGATCCGCCGAACGGAAGGCCCCCCGAGTGTGGCGGTAAAGTTTATTGTGGGTACAGTCAACGTCAAAAATATGAAAGCGCTCTTAGCTAGTAGTGTTCTATACACGATCACTGCGCAAGCATCCAACGATATGGTTACCTATGATGGGTAATCGTTGGGACCATTTATGTTTGTGAACGTTTCCTATAATATATGCCTTAATGTACCCATGTCAAGATCGAATATCCCACTCGTCAGTTACATGGTAGTCGTTGGGTCTAGTTAAAGGCCCAAGTAGCCTGAAATTTTTTTTTTTTTTTTTTATAATAAATATTCACGGACATTTCACACAACGCTATCTGATCCCAAAGTAAGCTAGGAATAACCTGCTTGTGTTATGGGTATCAGACCACGGATATTAATACTTATATACTTTTTTAAATACATACATATTATACATAGAAACACCCAGACTCTTGGAAACAAACATTTATGGGTCACACAAATATTTGTCTCCGGTGGGAATCGAACCCACGACCTCCAGCGCCGCAGGCGGTATCACTACCGACCGCGCCACAGAGGCAGTCATTTCAACATCAACAGTCATAACCTGTGCCTGTACAGTCACGAGCAATAATATGTATACATTGTCACGGCTCCAAAAATATGTAAATACCTTCGGCTCCAAAACGAAGTGCTCAACGTGAAGAGCATAATATTGTAACCACGAGTTAACATCATAAATATATATACACTCATTGAGGAAGAAAGGAACAAAACTATGTATGCACAATTTGCACCAATATAATACACAATGTATCCACCAATAATATGTATACAACTAAAATTTCATAACTGCGTATACAAACAAATTCTTTAAAATTGTGAGAAACGAATGCATGCTAGTTGTTCCTGTTTGAAGGTCGGCCACCTTCGCGAACCATACGAATATCACCGATCTTTTTTCAGAGAAATTCTTTATTATTATTTGTGGGGCTTATATATATACGTACAAAAATGGCAAAGTTTGTTTGTTTGTTTTCTTTAAAGTGCCGTATAATAATGTTAGTGTTAGTTAATCGATCTGAAACCTTTGCACGGGTTGTTTAGTATAGCAAACCCGAATGTGTTTTATTTGAGAGGAGGTTTATTTTTTTAAAATGTTTGTTACCTCATAACTCCGTCATTTACAGACCGGAATAAACTTTTTTTATAAAAAGATATATTTCCAGATAGGTATTTTTTTTTCAAAATTTAGTTCCGATGGGTAGGTTTATGAGGACTTCAGTGTTTTGGTGAATTAGACAGATCCTAGGACACCGTCACAGGGGCAGATCAGTGTCAAGGAGTTTTAGTGAGAATTCCCAGCGCTATCGTGATTAGGGCGACCCTCACACGAGCTCATGCCTCGCCACATGGGTAGTCAATAAGCGGAGCTCTCCTTGTAAAAAAAAAGGTTTATGGGGACTTGAGAGAACTCCTCAAACATTATAGGTACACATAATGGCGATTTTGGTATTAATTAAATACTAGCTGTTCCCCAAGGCTTTGACCGCGTAGAAGTCGTTATCGTGTAAAATCATAATCCTCCTTTTGAGTCCACATAAGAGAGAGTATTACCTGTTCCCGTCGCATTTACTCCCGTCGCGTTGCGTTTTGCTCCCGTAGCGTCTCGTCGTTTATATTCAATACTACGTGAGAGAGAGAGAGTGGTTTCTCGTCGCATTATTTTTAAGAACAATGTCGTTTATGAAAGAGGTATCCCGTGGCATTATTCTAGAAAAAAAGTGATGGCCATTAACATGGTTATTGTGCACCAACCCAAAGATAGACACATGCTAGCGCGCAAAATTTTTATTGAACTTTTTTAAGAGAAACCATTTTGTAGTACATATTTTTTACAAAACTATAAATAGTTAGGCAGCACACGCAACGAAGCTCTCAAAAGGAATAACCTTTTCCCCCGTTTTAGATACATTTACTATTACTGCTCCGCTCCTATTCGTTGTAGCGGGATGCTACATAGCTTATGAAATTCCACAATAACGTAGCTTTGTATTGGTAAAAGAATTTTTAAAATCGGTTTAGTAGATCCCGAGATTACCCCTTACAATCTAACAAACACACAAACTTTACTTCTTTATAATATTAGCATAGAACTATAGATATAGATTTACAACATCAAATTATTAAAAGATATTTTTGAGAGTCGGTGCCAGCAAAATATCAATATAAACCTATGCAATTTTGAGTATTATATTTTTTTTTGTCAGTTCAGTATTCTTTTTGTCTAAGGTTCTATATAGATATTAAATCAAATATCTAATTTGAACGTTTTCATCAAAGGTGGATACATATTTATGCAGGCCCGTTGAGATGCATGTTATTGCCGGGGAAGTTAAATATAATTTAATGGAATTTAAGATGAGTATATCACATGAATCAACGCGTGAATACATGTTATTGAAGCAATGAGTGTATATATATTTATGATGTGAACTCGTGGTTACAATTTTATGCTCTTCACGTTGAGCACTTCGTTTTCGAGCCGAAGGTGTTTACATATTTTAGGAGCCGTGACAATGTATACATATTATTGCTCTTGACTGTACTGTTTTGAGGCAAAAATACCAGAAGTGAAATGTATGCATAATTTTATCATAGCTCTTACCCTTCGCTGAACATGGTGTTACTTTGTGTATGTGCCATGCATAAATGTTTAAAATTGTTAAAAATCTCCTGCCTACCGACGACCGACAATGACGAAAAGAACTTAGGTCTATAAGTAAACGGATGAACTGATTTGGGAAACAACTTTTGAATGATTTCAACTGAAAAAACGGAATCTATGTTTAAAAAAACTGCATCCAAAGGTTCTCGGTTAAAGCGCAACTGCAAATTTGACAGTAAAATTTACCCACGTTTTCATATTCGTGAAAGAAATACACCTATCAAAATTGTATTTATAGTCGGTTCTTAAGCGTTATGTGTCCAGTGCTCGTAATAAAATCGTATAAAATTTACATCCATCCAAGAGAGCTATTATTCAAAGATACGTGACCCTTCTAAGATCATAATATTATAAGGGTCGGTTTTCAACGCAAGCTGAGTGGGCATATTAATGAATCCGCTTTTCTTACCTGTGGAAATCCCTCACGATGCTATGTCGAACTTCCACCGACTAAAACCACACGATGCATTAGAACTGTCTACGGTCAAGAGACCCGGGTAAGCAATCGAAAGAATATACCAGGGTTTATTGAATTCGCTTGTGTACCTGTATGATGGACATGTATGTAATTATTTATTATGTGTCCTTGCTGAGAGCTGAATGTTTTTAAGCTATTGCATAGCTTCTATCGCGGGCCTTGCGTGGAGACCGAATCCAGAAATTGTGTCACGAAAACGAGTCACACTCGGCTACCTTCGGCCACGTTCGTGTATCTAGTCTAGCAATTCATAATTTTTTTGTTTACGTCAATTATGAACTCTGCAGTCGTTATATATTATTATTATTATGTCAAATAATCCAAAAATTGATGCTTGTACCCAGAATCGATCTTGCGCCTTCTGCGTACCGATCCGCGTCTTAACCACTCGACCAAAGTTGAATTAAGAGTGTTGGTCGAATTTAGAGTTCTTAATGTGAAATGACTATTTCGATGCTGTCAATTACATTAGTTGCTGTCAATTTACTTCGTCTAAATAAAAATTCGACTATAGGTGTATAGGTATTCATCATCTATGTACAACAGTGAACTGTACTCGTATAATTTGTGTAAAAAGTGTTTTAAATATAAATAAACGAAGTGCATTTATTAATGTAGAAAGTCACGAAAAATAGTGAAAGAAAATGAGTGAGTACTCTATATACATACATTTTATTATTATTATCACCAATGCAGTATCATTTTTTGTTTTGTTAATTTATATATACTTAATACTGCTATAAAGATAACTAAACCCGGGAGTACGTTCCCATGGGAAGCGGGAAGAAAATTTCACGCTGACGTAGCCGCGAGCGCCATCTATCCCATACCTATGTACTTTAAACGTGTCATAAAAGTCACAACAATACCATACATGCATATTTCAAAGAATGTCTATTATTACCATAAAATTTGTAAAAATAGTTTTTAAGTAGAAAGAAGAAACCTATTGTTTTATCTTTTAACTAGCTGACCCTCGCAACTTTGTTTACGTCACACAAGGTCTATGAAATTAGAGGTATTTATTAATCATACTCATCAAGTAGCGTGTAAATCGGCCCTGTATGCTATATCAAAATAGAGCTTAATGGTTAAAACTATTCCTCAGTATAGAATTTTCCTCAGTATAAACAATTTACATACAAACACCGGCGTGTTCGAATTTTATTACATGTATCAATGTAGTAGACGTAACGTGTATAAAATGACATCAATCAAATGTCATCAATATTCTGAAAAAGAAATTAAAAATAGAGTTCACAAACTCTTTTGAAATTACATACTGTACCTACCTTAGAGGATCGTTATGAAGATAACAGGATAGTTAACAACCATCCATAGAAAATAGATGGTATAATGCTGAATACCGCAAAGAACAATCGGCGCGGCATAGAATGGGGCCTATACTGATATCCTGGAGGATATTAATGATGCCGATGTCCTGTGCCTGCTGAGGCACAGGACATCATGTCTGCATCATGTCTGCAGGACGTGCAGGATGTGATGTCCTGCAGACATGCATCCGTCATGCATGTCTGCAGGACAACGTGCAGGACAACGAGCAGGATGAGGCAGCGAATGGCTGGACTGAAATTAAAATCGACAGACGCAAGAGATGTGGTGGAGGCACTAATTCACGTACCTCGGGAGTGTCGTGTCAGAAACTGATGGAATAGAAGAGTACCCTACATCATTTCGAGTCTCGCCAAGGCCAGAATAACCTTTACACAGCTGCGCCCCGTAGGCAGTTGCGAAAATAGACACGAAGAGTGAAACTCAAAACAAAGTAAACGTTAAAACTGTACTGCTAACTGCTATACGGATGCGAGACATGGAAGGTCACTAAAGTAAAGACATTTCGCACCAGCTACCAGCTATAAGTCTTCGTCAAACGCTGCCTCCAATGGATCCTCGGTACATATGGGCCCGAGAACATCACGAACGTAAGACTATTGGAACGCTGGAGTGAGACCCCAACAGATCAAACGTCGGAAGTGTAGCTGCTGCGCTGGATTGGACACACGCTGCAAAGGGACCATGAATCACATCATACCAAGGCAAGCCTTACTGAAACTACTGGTAGGCTTTCAAAAACTGTTCGATAGTAAGTAGGTACATTTATTGATAGTGGCTATAGGCTACATAACATAATGCGAAGATTAATAGGAGTGGTGCAGCAATGAGGAATGTTTCGAAAACGGAAAACATTTAATCGTTATAACAGTATCCGTTGCGCCTCTGCGTAAATGGTTGAAGTTACATAAAAATAATTTATTACAAAATAATTGTTCTTCTTAAAAAGTTCTAAAACAAAATTCCAAAAGCCCAAATGTCCACAGTCAAGTAGGCACTTGGTACTTTACTTTGTTGAACATAGGCCTTAAAATCTTACTTCTTACTAATATTATAAATGCGAAAGTTTGTGAGTGTGGATGTTTGTTACTCTTTCACGCTCAAACCGCTGAACGGATCGGGCTGAAATTTGGTACGGAGATACATTATAGTCTGGAATAACACATAGGCTACCTTTTATCCCGGGAATAACTTCCCGCGGTAACAAATTTTACGCAGGCGAAGCTGCGGGCATCAGCTAGTATTCTTATATAGAAATAATTATACTAGCATAGTTGGTAAAAAATGCTATGTAATAGCTTTACCGCGGCAGTCCCCGAGTGCCACACGTCTTTTTTTTTCTTACTTTTCTCTCTGAACTAACACCAGTAAACTGTAGTTCCATGGTGGGAAAATAAATTATGCAGTTTACTGTTCTGTGCTTTGCGGATTCATGCGGGCCCCGGCAGCTCGCAGTGGAAACGGGGCTTTATATTGGGAGCAACAAGATAACGTATAAACAGCAACAAACAGGGTTCGTTCATAAGTAATCAATTAATTTGACTGACGCAGTATTTTAACCTGACTACCAAGGAAAGGTTATTTTATTACCGTTCATTTTATGAGGACTTGTTTGACTATTTTGTTTCCGTTTTACTGTCAGCGACTACTCTTACATTGATTTAAGTTGATTAGTTCGTTCTAGTTACAATTTCTAAAATGGTATGATTATAACTTTGAGAATACAAATGGTTGTGTTGTACTAAGTACTAATAATTAGTGTATGCGGTGTTAAATATAATAGCAGAAATTGCTGACTATATCCATACCACATACACCATACCGTTCATACACATATATGTATAGCTACACTTCATAAGCCGTGACTTTGAAATAAATACCTACTCATGTACCCTTATATCTGTTATTATGTTAATTACAGGAAACATGGTTGTAGGCAATGATATTATTCTCCTGTATACGGTACTTGGATTTTCAAGATGGTTATGTATTTTAGACGTAAACAGATTCTTATCGATAAAAGACATAAGTAATGTTGAATTAAATTTCATTATCCTGATTAATAAAGAAGATTTTTTTTATCAAAGAAGAAACAGTCTGAAAGTGGTTGACAATCTTCTAGCATCCTCTAAGTTACGACATTATTAACCAACCACAACATTTTTAATAAACTCATTTCAAACTTATCAGACTTAATGAGTTAGTGAGTTCACTACATCCACTATGAAATAAGTTGCTAAGCTTCATAAATCCTCCAATTCTGAACTAACCATCTCTATCAAGCTGCTTTCTAACGAAAAAGAAACTGTTCCAAAATCCAGCTGTGATATCACACACCATGTTTAAACTATTATAACTGGTATTGTTACATTGAAAGTTTGCAAAATAAATAAGTACATCCACCTACAACTCTGTTAATATATTATTAACACAGTTTATTTTATTACAGACTAGCGACCCGCTCCGGCTTCGCACGGGTATACAGTATTTCTCCACTATTTATTTGATGTTATTATACATATAAACCTTCCTCTTTAATCACTGTATCTATTAAAATACCGCATCAAAATCCGTTGCGTAGTATTAAAGATTTAAGCATACAAAGGGATATAGGGACAGAGAAAGCGACTTTGTTTTATAATATGTAGTGATATAAAATATCTCCGTTATAAAATATATATAACGGAGTATATTATTTACAAAGTTTGTAAAATAAATAAATACATCCACCTACAACTCTGTTAATATATTATTGACAGAGTTGTAGGTGGATGTATTTATTTATTTTACAATTTTTCAATGTAACAATATCAGTTATAATAGGTTAAACACGGACATAACATTAGTCGAAAACTTCTAAATTTTTATACCTCTTAGTCCCGAAAATGTATTTCATTTCCTTCAATTCTTAGTAATTGATATAAAGTCGCTTATTTAAAAGCTAACATCGAAGCAATCTGAAGTAGGTCTGGTATTGAATTATAAACGAGTTTCAAAGAAAAATAATTACTTACAGCAGGAGTAGCTACTTGCGTTTAATTATTTACGAACGATTGAATTGGAAACCTCGTAATAACGCTCCAGGAAAGAGCCTTTCAACAAGAACCAATTAGTTGGGTAGGTGCTGCCAATACATTCAGGTGATCAATAAAATATTAACCCGTCAGCCCGCAAAGACATTGATGAATATAAATTATTCATTAATAGTAAATACTGTTTCGATATGTTTGATACACAGCAAAATTATACCTGCACCTCTGTCATAATAATACAAGCGCTTTCAATCAGAACTAGATATTAGATAGTCATAAAAGAATCCAAGGGGTTAGGTACCTATCTAACTTCTTGATTTCCTTCGACTACCAGGCAAAACTAGAACCGCTGTTCTTCAATTTATCTCAGTGCGGGTTCAGACTCAGCTCCAGCACCGCCTTGCACAATACATTAGTTGTAGGGCCCTTAGTTACAGTGAGACCTGGAAGCGTTTTAACTAGAAGACGAAGAAAAATCCCTAGTAGCAAACAGCCGCAGCAAATATTGCAGAGCTGAAGCGTTCCTGACGGCTAGATTGTTTTGCATCAACTAGGACACTATACAGGACAGGTCTTACAATACCAGAACCACCTCTCAAGTTATCATTATTTTGGTATCTCCACTTACTGGAGTTTGAATATGTTATGTTAATATCAACAGGTTGAATCCATTTATATGTAATTAATTGATAGATTTAAGAAGCACTCAACAATTTTATAATACATTTTAAGAAATCACAAATCTAATTTCTACTTTCAGTAAACAATTGGTTCACAAGATAAAAAAATAGCTACCATAGCGTACTGTGTAAAACACTAATAGAAGGAAATTGAAAATCGATCGGTGCTTCCTCTTTTGTGCTAACAATAACACTTTAGAGGAAAATCTACTTCCTGCTCGAGCAAATTTTACACCGAAGTTCGGATAGCGAGTGACTTTATCAACTGAATAATAAATGTATAGAAAGACTGCACTGAATATCAAGATTGCTTACATTAACTATATTTAGTAATTTTGTTACTGTACTTATTTTGATTGGTTAAAAATGAAAATGAGTAAAGTCATAGTCGCAGATTTCCGACAGATTTATGTTTAGTACGTTTATTTTCTGCCCTTTTTGGATTGGAATGTAAAATCGGTTCATTATACTCATAAACTAAATCTTTTTAACCTTTACATTGTGTATAGTGGATTCAGATTCGACGTTTGATTGCTTAGATCTTTTATATTACTTGAACGGAACAGAAAAATCAAGTTAGCGTATAATAAATTGTGCATGTTAGTTAGTCTTATTATACATTTCTTAGAAAAATTAATATTATATGTTCTTCAAAAACGATGAAGACAAGATGTAGTAAACACACAAGATAATTTAGGAGATCGTAATATGCCACCGTACATTGTGTAAGTCAATTTTAGACTATGTTTCGCGTTCGAGTCAAAGTACAAAAGCTATAAGATTGCTTTACGAGTGTGTTCTAACAACATTAATTTTACAGTCTTGTTGAGTTGCTGTAGTTACAGCCATTGTGCTGGTTTTACGACTTTTCTAGTGATGGCTAGTTATGTTCGAGCATTCTTATATACATAGTTATACTAATCAAGGTAGTAAATCCTTATGTGCTCTCACAGATCAGGGAGCATCATTGCCAAATTTTTTGACTGACTGAAATTAAAAAGTACAACAAAGGATTAATAATTTTTAATTTTTGTTGTTTAAGAAGTTGCAAACGTGCTTTTTGAGTCTATCAACCAATAAATATTATCTAATGATAGTCACGATTATACGGCACGAAACCTGTTTCTTTGAATAAAGGTTTGTGCAAAAATCCATCATAATACAAACCCGCTAATGGTCTGAATTCATTTGACGTCTCTAACCTTGTCATTGAAGAGAAATTATTCCATCTATCATCTTGTGTTGGCGGCAGAAGCAATTCATTTGTATGGGTATTTGTCGTAATTGACAACTTCTCAACCTCAGTATTGTTATATAAGGCAGCTGGATAGAGTTTTATTAGCCCGACAGTCGCATTTTCTGATGAATATCCAGTATTGTTCATTGAATCTGAAAGCGCTGATTGCGTTACATTTTCCATAGTAATATTAATATTGGCATTTAGGGTAACATTCTTGTTTTGGTTAATGGAACTATTAATGTCTAGATCCAAAGAATCTAGTGTACTAAAATGCAACGGTTGAGATTTCGTAGTTGAATATAAGCTTGTTGAAGATTTTTGAATAGTATTTTGTGCTATGTCATATTCTATTTTTGTATAAATTTCAGTTGCGAAAACAATTTCATTTTCTGTGAATTGTTCTAATTCCGTTCTTTTATCATTTTCTCTAAACGATACTTTTTTATTTGAGTTTATATTATTCTTTGATTTAAATTCACTTTCCACTGTATCATTTCCAGCATAACCGAGTGCATTATTATTGTGATATTCACTATTACTTTTTTCGTCTTCATTTTCGTTTTGACTTAAGATAGATGATTTAATTAAAATCGGAAGTATAACATATCCTGAAACCTCCAGATCTTGTTCTGCACGTATCATGTAACTGGGTATCTTTTTCCATTTCGTTTGTTTTATTGATTCACCTTAAAAATAAAAATAAAATTATGCACATTTTTTACACAGAGATTAAGTTTTAAAACATAGGTATATTTAGTATTTTTTTAAATCTAAGTTAAACTTACATGGAAAAAGATCATAAAATATCACATACAGTAAAAAATAAGCACCAAACTGCATTATGAGTAAAACAATGGACTAATGTGTAATTTATCATTTCAAGTACTTGAACCAGCACTTTCTCTCTCAAAACTGATAACAATATGGTAGGTATATTTTAAAAAATCAGAATAATTGTTGTTGTTGTCACATTGTGTAATGAGTGGGAGGGCAGTCGTATCTCTATCAAGGTAAAATTTAGTTAGATTTAAATATATAAATAGTATTAAGTAGTCGTTAAGCCAAGTAAAAGGCCTTTTATAGTTGTCTCGAAAAATGTCAACAGCGGAAACTCACAACCTGCGCCAGCTGCCCTAATGAATACGGAAATAAGGCTCAATACCTATTTTGTTCGACAAAATCTAAAGGTAAAATGTGAAAAAAATCAACTGGCGTGACCACTATGTAAAAGAAAAAAAAGTGTGTGCGTGTAACCTTTACGCGCGATTGAAGTAAAACTTCTTTGCCATTGACGGCATCAAATGTTATATTAATATCATTCATTCGAATAGTATAGTATTGTGTTACATACTTCCGTCAGAAAAAAATCTGAGTTCCTCCCTAGGTCGTGCCTTAAGAAGTTTTACTTCAAAAAATCTAAAAATATTTATTTATAATCGACAAGGAAAAGCTCATATTACATAATAATATTGTAGAAGTCTTTAACAAATTAAAATGTAACAAAAAACTCAATTCTCTACGTAAAATGTTGTCATTTCATCAGTTTAAAAAAAAAACAGTTTCATAGACCTCTTTTGCGTATACTATACGCAAAGTGAAATCGAAAATAAACAAAAGCCGCGTCAGAATGCGGGCTCATCATGCACTGTCGTCCCGTTCACATGTCGTTCCGTGTATTACCTGTTTCGCAATAATTTTGTCAGTTGACATACAGGCGTCATAAACAGCTATCCTGAGTCTGCAATAAAAAACATTGATTTCAGCCGGCACATTTTATTAAAGTGAATTTTCCTTTAGGCGCGTTGAGCGGTCTTTGGATATGATAATATTATAGTTTTGTCGCGATGTATGATAAGTGTAGTTTTCATTTCTGTTGGACTGTCTTTGTGTGTGTTGATAATCCCTGCTTTGTAAAAGTGAGTGAGTTTTTTTCAAGCACAATGTAGCTATGGGCATTCAACCTAAATTAAACAGCACAATAATCAGAGTATCTCCCAATTCCATATGTTTGAAATTATTTGGTATAGTTATACTAAGTTGGCATCTCATGAAATGTTTCACCCGTGTAGATTCTATTCCCATTGGAATATGGGAATAAAATATAGCCTATATAACCCGGGGATAGTGTACCTACTCAACAATAAACTTTTTTTTCAATTGGTTTAGTAGTTTTGGAGCCTATTCAATGCTCACAAATAAACAAACGAACAATCAAACCTTTCTTGTTTACAATATTAGTATGGAAAAGTACCTGCACAGTAATAAATACGTATAGTCAGAATTGAGATTATCATGAATTATCATTTCACTGTAATAATATTCACAAGACAGGAAGTTACAAAGTAATCACATCAAAGGGAATGTCAGTCTACAGTACAATATGTTTATGTTACAAAGGATTTCATAAAATGTGTCGACAGCTGCTTTCATGACGTCAGCATCAGCAAAATCTCCGACTTTATTAACTTTCATACGTACAAATCAGTTTTCTTGTGACACTCCATAAAATAACAACCTAGGTGCTTACTAAACTTCGTAGAAAATAATTTTAGTAATATCTTAATGACAAACAGTTAGAGAACAAAAAATAATGTGTTAGGATAACAAAAATAAGCTACTATACTACACAGCAATAATTTCAGATAGGTAAGATGTAACACCGTTAGAGCTATTTTCAAACAACGTCACCAAGAACGTATTACTTGACTATTCATACAGAATATCAGCGCATGTAACCTGTTTTCGACGTAGTTGTCCAATTTGAGTCAAATATCTAAACTTGATATGTCGCCTTAACTATCATCAAGATTGAAGCTAGGTACCTGCTTCTATTCTGTTGTGAGAACAAAGACATATGAGCGACGTTACTCCGAAATTAAATACCACCTAAATATCTGAATAGAATACTGAAGTTAAATAGCGATTTGTTACCCGATACTTATGAAGCTATTTATATGTATAACGGCAGTTTGAAGTTTCATTCCTATATATTATCATCTAGTGACCAATGAATTCCATAAGGGTATAATTTATACTTCTATACTAAAATGGTTCTGAAAGAGACCGATAGACTTTCTGACATCAACATACACAGATAACATTTACATAGCTATTATTTTAATAAATATCTGTATCGTGATATTTTGATTAATTTATTATCATTTTCTATTATAAAATATCATACTTAAAATAATATGAAAAAGTTTGATTTAATTCTCAAAAGGCGAAATATCTATCTTTTTACGATGGTTTTATTAATAATGCTAAATTTAATCAGAGTCATGTCATACCTCTGGTTTTGCAAACGTTAATATGCTGCGGTGACCACCAGCACATCTGGTGGGCCGTGTGCTTGTCTGCTACCGTGGTAATATAAAAGAAATGACGCTGTTAAAACTATAATAGTGTATCGATACCGATACCGTATATAAACCACGATGCGATGATTTAAAACTTCTATTTAGGTAGTCTAAAATCTAGAGTGCTCAATTTATTATTAATTACATTTATTATTACAACCCGGGTAGAAACGAGCACCCACTCTACAGACGTTAAGAGGCTTATGTGGAGTATTATTATAATTTGATGTCAATCACGGTAGGGTTCTGATATAACGCGGAACACGCTACATTTGAATTTAGCGAGTTGATATTGTCTAGCAATTAATATTATACGTCTAACTCAACAGTCGATTTTCAATAATTTTAAAACATATTGTTGCTTAAATCGTTAGTTTTCAGATCATTCGATTTGTTAAAGAATATTATTTTCACCAAAATAGAGTAAGTATCTATCTTAAGCTTTAAGCATTGAACTATTTTGTAACTTAGTCAAAACATCAGTTCAAGGTACACATCTTCCATTCTTTAAGTCATGAAAAACTCTATACAATGTTCCTCTAAACATATATTATACATTTAATCATTCTCACAATAAACCCGGAAAGATTTGTTGACTTGGAGAGGAAACTTTGATTCACATACCTACGATAAGAATGAGCGACCATCTTGTGAAGACCATCCGTCCATAGACCAACAATATACGTAGATATATATTATTGGTCTATGGACCATAATATGGTATGGATAAAACAACATGGTACTCTGCGTGTCCTCAAACTCTTTAAGAGAATCTGACAACTACCGGCCAGGGTAGGCTCGTTTAACATTGAATTTGTCCATAAAGTCCATGAAGTATGTAGGTACACTCTACATTTTACTGTGATGTAGGGTGTTTTTTACTAAGGGCCTATTATACGTGCGGTGTTCCACAGGGATCGGTATTAGGGCCGCTCCTGTGGAACATCGGTTACGACTGGGTGCTGCGTGGTCCGTTGCTCCGAGGGGTCAGCGTAACTTGTTACGCCGACGACACCCTCGTTACGGCGCGGGGAGCAATGCACCGTGACGCAGCACTAAAGGCCACGGCAGGGGTTGCTCAAGTCGTGGGTCGGATTCGGCGGCTGGGTCTCGAGGTCGCCCTTCACAAATCCGAGGCTCTGTACTTCCACGGACCTCGGAAGGGGCCACCTGCGGGGTCCAGCCTGCGTGTAGGGGGCGTCAGCATCGGCATCGAGCCTTCGATGAAGTATCTGGGGCTCGTACTCGATGGCCGGTGGAACTTCGGACATCACTTCCGAAGTTTGGTCCCAAAACTGAGGGGGGCATCAGCCGCACTAGCGCGACTGATGCCCAACATCAGGGGACCTAACGCTCCCTACAGGAAAACACCGGGAAACCACGTCCGAGTGTCAGCACTGCGAGGACCGCAGCGATGACACGGCGCTCCACACGCTGGTGGAGTGCACAGCGTGGGCGCAACAGTGGGTCTGGACGTGGACACTCTCTCGCTCGAGACCATGGTGCGAGCCATGCTCTCCAGCGGGAGTAAATGGGACTGCGCCGCCTCTTTCTGCGAGCAGGTCATGCTCGTGAAAGAGGCGGTGGGGCGGGAACGGGAGAGAACTCTCCCACCCGAGTACCACAGTCGGCGGCTCGGGCGCCGCCGACGTGTCTTCGCCGAGGACTATCGGCCTCCATGACCGGGGGCCTGAGGACGGTGAGAAGGCGGCTCACCGTCCTTACAGGAGCAGGCCCATGACGGCAGCGTGACGTGAGGAACTCACGAACGCCCCCACTTAGAAGCGGGATCACACCCGAAACCCCCAAAGACGCGGGATAGCACCCGAACCACCCCCTGAGCGTGGCCGCAGTGGCGGCCGTGGGTCTGTTGGGAGTCCTGGGACATCCTTCCGAGGGCTTACCCGGGGCTCCTAACCATAGGCTGTTGGGCGCTACGTGGGGTTTTTTAGTCGGTAGGAGTCCGGCATAGCATCCATGAGGATTTTGCCTCACGTTAAACAAAAAAAAAAAAAAAAAAGGGCCTATTATACAACGACGTTTCCATTTCTATTTCCTGCTAATTATAGGCGTTATTTTAGACGGTTCAAAAATATTAATTTTTATTGGCTTTTCACTTTCTAACTGTACCTATCTGAAGTTGTAGCTTAATCTATTATATAAAAATAAGTCGGGTTTTCCTTCCTGACGCTATAAGTCCAGAACGCACGAACCGATTTCCACGGTTTTGCATTCGTTGGAAAGGTCTCGGGCTCCGTGAGGTTTATAGCAAAGAAAATTCAGCAAAATTTCACATACAGCGCCATCGCGGGCGAAGCTGCGGGCATCAGCTAGTATCCTATGTTATTAAGCTTTTTATTTTCACAGTTGGAATTAAAAATGAGATTTTTATGTGGTATATTAAATTATAGTCTGTTTCAATTCCTGAGCATGACAACGTCTGAAAATCACAATTTCTATTCAACATTACTCCATCTTTTGTACACTACGAATTTACATAAAGAGCCCACTCGGTCCTTGGGGTACCTTTCCGGGTTTTCCATTTTGTGCTTCAAATACGACGTAGCGGTCGGGTCCTAACTATAGCTTGCATCTGATGGCAAAGCGGCTGCTTCGTTTTATTTCGATCGAACCACAAAAGGGTTAAGGTTTTCAACGTCTGACTGTGCATTTTTTCGTAATTGGAAACTATTCAGTTTACGAGGGTACTTTCAGCCAAAAGACACATCAAGGTTTGGTATAAAACAGAAGTAACTTGATGTTTCAATTTAGTGCTCGCTTTTCTGTTTTAAATATAGGGTAGGTTTTTATAATTATCAACTTCAGAAACTTCTCAATCCTATAAGTAGGTAGGTACCTAAATTGGCATAAGTGCACGCCTATGAAGTCTAAAAATTGTCAGAATCTACTTTCATGTACTTTCTAATCTACAAGTATTAACTATAAGAAAGCGATCATCACACCGAAAGAAAAACGATCTGATTTATATTTTTTGACAAAAAAATTTAAAGAAATTCACCTGCCAGCATCTCCGTCGTACATTAAATACTAGTTAAATGACGCTGTTTAGTAGTAAAACTAGTAAAGTATATTTCTTGCAATATAACTACGACGTGCACAAATAAAACAAACATAAGCAAAAGAAAAAACATTCTATGACCTCGATGAAGCATTCGAAGTTCCTCGCTTCGCCAGTTCGTCTCATAAAGTAAAGAAGTCGTCCGCTGCAGACGATCAGCGAAAGTAATCATCGCAAACATTCTACCTCCGTGCGGGAAACAATTTTCGCTGATGTATTTTTTTTTAAACGGCTTGTGTGCTTCAACATTATTCTCGAGTAACGCGGAATTAGAACTTTTTCTGCAATTTGTAAAAAGGTTTTTTTTAAATCTTAGCGTATGATTCACTACTTTCCATGTGTACAGTTTTATATACTCGTATTTGCAAGGTAGATATAATTTGCAAAAAGATAAGTCTTTAGTGTTCTTTCATTATTTTCAGGATGATGGTAAAAATTTCCCTTCAAAGTCAAATCTAACAAGTGTACAGCGAAATAATAAGTTACGAGTATTATAGAATGAACAATATTTTACCTACAGTTTACACGAAATAGTTAATTCGTTTGTGAAAACTTATTAAAGAAATTACTTCCGTGAACAGTGCAGCAATTTATTATTTAGGTAATAAGTACTTACGTAATAATTTTGAAATCGCACGATATGCCTGAAAAATATTCATGAGTTCACTTCATAACTTGTTAATGCCTCGCAGCTTAGCCTGCCGAATTCGCTTTGATAGTTTATTCCAAAAAAATGTTCTTAGTTAAGTTATAGCTTATGCTATCATGACTATCACTATAATGATTTTGTTAAAATTACTGTCGTCATTACAGTGTAAAAATTCGATACATTTTTTATGTCGTTTAGTGTTTACACCGACAAATATGTTCGAGGTGAATTTAGTAATACTTTTTCTTGGTTCTATCTAAAGTCCTATATTCCAGTCAACATACATGATTTAGCGTCAATAAGCAAACAAAAATACATACATACAAATAGCTCAACATAGTCACGTAACATGTAGTGACTAAACTCCCCATTTATAAAGTCTAGGTGTAAATCTAACAAATTTAATCAATGTTCTTCGTTCCAATATTTTGTTTGTATTTATTTGGTTCCAGCTTTTCACTTTATTAATTTTCGTTGGACAACAGAATTCTTTTAGTAGGTCAACGTTGCCACTCGCTCCGAATGAATCTGGTTCATTGATTTCCCAAGCGCATGGTGAAACCAAACGTGCCTTATTTAAATACTAAATTTCTGCCTTCCTCACAATACTAAGTAGAAGTTCAAACTTAATCAGGTTCCGTCATCTTTCACTGATTCTATCTGAAACGGTCAACTTTGTTACCCTAAACATATTCTTCCGAGGGCTACCCCGGGGCTCCCGACCGTTGACAATGGTAGGGCACATGTGGTTTAGTCGGTAAGAGTCCGTCATAGCCCCCACAAAGATTTTGATACGAAAAAAAAACGTTATCCTATCACATGAATACGTGGCCGTAGAATCATTAGCATTGCTCTACCCAAATGAATTATGTATAAACACAAGTACCGTATTATATTGACAGAGCCATTAATCAACCCAATTTACATTGTTTTGTGGACATTAGAATTTGATATTTCACCAAAATATTACCCTAAACAAACATATGGGTCTAAACAATATGAATTATTCAGTCAATAGATGACGGGACTTGAACAACACGGTTGACTGTGTCAAAATTATAATTATTTCACTAATAAGACCCAAGCTACACCTTGAAACGAATTCATTGTCCCTCTGGTTAGGCAAATTTGGTTTTTAATTTCATCACCAATTGTCAATATTAACAAGTTGCTTAGTGGTTTAATACAAACAGTTATTTATATTATTGAAGACAATATTATAATTTCTGCCTCAGTCAGAAAAGAAATAAATACCGAAATTGCAAAGTTTTATCTCATTTTCGCGATGAATATTGCTGTGCCATTGAATTGCTTCATATTTTAAAATACGCGTTGTATCCTAAACACGACCTGTTAAAATCTAACCAGATCCTTTATTTTGACTAAATGAATTTAAGTCCTGTGATGCCAAAAACTAGATATCAGCCTGCTAAGAGGCCAAGAATCAATCAAAAATCTCGAATTGAGTAACCTCCTTAGTTTATTTATGAAGCACAGAATTTCCAGATACGAGGTTTAATAGGCTTTCCAGTGTAATCTAAATCTTGGTTCCAATTAATTCCATCAAATTTTCATCAAGGTTGAATTGGTATCAGAAATTAATTACAACTAATTAATTTCCTCTAATGCAAACAGTTTAGTATTAGATCGGCTAAGCGGATTATTATACTAAACTTATAAGAAATCAGATTATATTTCGTGATGTTTACTATTCTTTAACTTAATATTATTATAAGTACATAGTTACAGAGTTTATTGTTCGCTTTGCAATTGGTTAAGCGGTTACTGAGATTAGCGTGCACAAACGTACAGACAAATTTAATTATATGCATTGATGATGTTTAACTTTAAATATTAGCATATTCCAAATAATATCATTTTGTTAATACATTCATTCTTTTTGAAACTTTTATAGCTATCGTTCACCTCTTTGCATAGTATTCAAATCATTTAAATGGACAGAAACGAAACCTTTAGGCTTTCCCGAATCTGTTAAATCGTTCATAAATTTCTTTTTATTGGATTTCAATATTACCTATTTCAAGATATTAAACGAATGACTATTGAAAATTATTTAATGTAATGGCTTAGTCAGATTTATTTCTATTGCTTGTTAGCATTGTCTCATACTTTTTATAACTTTACAGACGGTTGCAAAGAAAAAAAATATGGAAGGAATCAGATTTAATACAATCCTACTAAATATTATAAATGTTAAAGTTTTTATGTGTTATGATGTGTATGAACTTAATTACGCTTTAACAACTGGATCTAGCTAGAACTTGTTACAGAGATTTTGGTGCAGGGGTTAAAGTATGGAATAACGTAAAGGATCCTTTTTATTCCAAAAATAATGTTCATGGAAAGCGAGTACGGGAACCAATTTCCACGTAGACAAAGCCGTTATAATCATCTAGCTTCCTATAGATACAGAGAACAAACAACAGGCAAAGATCGCCGAAGTTATTGACTACACTCTTCAGAGTGGTCAGAGTCCAACAAACATTAACTTTGAATACCGGTTCACTGTAAATATATAACCATCTTTATGTGTTATAAAATACCAGATCCCAAAACTGGTATTTTTTTTTTTTACTTTATAATTGGTAGGTCTGTACTACTTTTGCGCTCTTGGTATAATAAGTAGTTAAATATCGCGATGCCAAATAAATTTTGCCACCATTAAACTGACATATTATGCAATGTGATATTATAATGTGCAGCCAAATAGGAAATTTATTTTGGTATCATATTTCCCTCGTAAATAAGAAGTGCAGGAGTAAGGGAGTAGCCGTGTGACAAGATAGCAGCGACACATCCGCTCTGATAGTTCCACCGCCATCCCTGTGGAGCGGCCGTGCATTACTGAAATTCTTTATTTTTCACATTTTCACGGTTACATACGAGCGTCTGAAATGCTGGGTTTGAAACTTAAAAATATGTGAGACTTATCCACAGATATACAGAATATAATACTATTTTTGATCAACAATAAATATAAGGTGGTTTCTTAAACCAGATGATTGAATTAAATAATTTTCTGTATATTCGTTGTACAAGATTTTAAAAATATTGACACAGATTTAGGGAAAGAAACAGATACAAAGGACAAGAAGAAGACAAAGGTTCACTACAAAGACAATAGACAATAACGTTTTATTTATTTCATTAAGGTTTCAGAACTCGAGCGTTCACATTGAAACCACGTCTGAAACGTTCGTTTGCTTACAATTTGTGAATAAATCATTGTGTTCGGAACAACAAGATAGTGCGTGTTGCTTTGGCAAATTTATTTTTATATTTTATAGACTTTGAATACAAGCAGCACTTGGGAATGTTTTTCTTAGAAAATGTAAAGTAGTGCAGTTTTGCATACAATGATTAAATTTGTTGGACATATTTGATGCTGTTAAGATATAAGTATGGTGGTAATATACGACAGTTTAAATTATGCTCTTTGTGCAAAAGGAATAGTATTCAACGACAGACAAACAAAATGTTCAGTTCGTTTGATAACTTATTCTTTACTTTTTAGGGTAAGAGTTTATTTGATAGAGTGCGAATATTAGTAGGTAAATAAGGGAGTAAACACAATTTACCTTGGCATGTTGCTCTGCAAGTATTATAATATGTTCACACTTAATAGCATTGTCAACTAGCATAAACTAATAGCAACGTACACATGATAAATATATACTATCGATATACTATCAGTCTAAATAGATAAATACATATTCACGGACATTTCACATAACGCTTTCTGATCCCAAAGTAAGCTAGGAATAACCTGCTTGTATTATGGGTATCAGACCACGAATATTAATACTTATATACTTTTAATACATACATTATAATACATAGAAACACCCAGACTCTTGAGACAAACATTTATGGGTCACACAAATATTCGTCTCCGGTGGGAATCGGACCCACGACCTCCAGCGCCGCAGGCGGTATCACAACCGACTGCGCCACAGAGGCAGTCAAATCCATTAAAAGTGGTACAATTGTAAATGCCGTTACAATACATATAAGTACATAGTAAACGCATGTGTAATTTACCCAAGCACAAGCTTATAGCTTAGTTTGGGCTAGAGGATGTTGTGTGAGAATGTCCAACAATAAATGTATAGTACATGCACTAAATCTACATTCATAATTTAATAAAGTGTCTGCATTAACATTGCGTAAGTAATTCTATTACAAAATTTTACCCAAATCGGTCTAGTCATTTAAAAGACTAAAGCATTACCTGCAGAAAAACAAAAAAATATGATTCATAAGAAAAATCATGTTCACATCATGTGAATAAAAAAATAACGATTTCAAATGCACGCTCAGTGCCTACTCTGTTTGTAGCACATAATTATAAACAATTGTTTCAAGCACGTTATGACGCGGGTTTCATCACAAACTAAGTACCGAGGGGTTTATTGTTTCTACTCACTGATTGAACGTTTTGCGAACATCCATGTTTATAGCTACAATTTCCTTATTACAGTTACCAGTCAACAATAGATATACTCGGTTCTATGCAATGTATATTAAGTAGTGGATGTGAATATTGTCGAATACAGTATTAGTAAGAGTAGCCTTCCTTGTTTATTTGTTTATTAGTAGTAGTAAGCAGTCATGCCTGCAGAGGCAAAGTATTCGCATACCCTGTACTATTCTATTTCGGTACTGCATTAAAGGTAGTGGACCTATCGTGGTCGTATTAAAATAGACAAGAGACGTGGCAACTACCAGCACTCATCCATTTCTAAACTGACCTTGGTACACGATACTCAACGCAGTAATTGTTTACAGAACACTGAGCAAGCGAGGCTAGTACCACGAGCAATCGGTGTCTTTCACATAAACAACAAATACACGTAGGCTTAAAATAGAGGATCTTATTTTTCCTATATAATATACCAATAAATGGCCCATTATCTTTTATTTATCGTTGAGTTCTCAGATCCCAGAAAAATCAACCTTTGCCTATATTTTAGTTTGGCGCGTACGACAAAAATATCAAAACGATTTGTCCAGTAATTGTCGGGTTTTCAAAATAAACGTTGGTACCTAATTGTTTTTGTTTTTTAGGTTATCAGCCTACAGCAAGCTTTGATTGAATCACTTTATTTGGGGAGACTCCCAAGTGTATAATCGGCCAAAGCACTCGTTAAGACGATGAAGTTGGCTACGATCTCCTACACAGGTGGTTACCAACCACTAGTCTCGGTCACAAAATACTGGCAACAGTTACGCTTCAAAATGTGGCGGTAGCGCGCAACTGACACTGGTGACTGTGGTGGACTCTACGTTTAAGTTACCAATAATATTCTGCCCTGTCATTTGCCGAACTGGAAAGTTAGGCAAATGACACCGCGGGGACAAGAATATTTTGCAATCTACTCACAAACCGAGATGGGATGCTTTTCTGAAGTTTTTCCTAAAGAGAGTTGGTACCAAACAAGTGGCGTTTCGTTGCCTCCGCCTGATAGCTCAAGCAAGACAATAGATACCAGAATAGTTGAAATGTTAACTTTTGTTCTTGCAGTTGACAAGCTGCCTTTTCAGAGAGCATTTCTCGTATTCTTAAGACGCTGTATTTACCGAGAATAAATAAGCTTGAGTGAGATGTTGACTCGACTTAACGACTCAGTTAAATATTTATACCAGTGCAAGGTCCACAGCACTGTACAAGAACATATTTGTAAAGTGAGTATTTTTAAAACAAGTTCCACACTGAGAAAGCTTCTTCCTTATAGCGTGAGATACCTAGTGGGAGAACCTTTTATTGGGGTTCAATTCTAATTTTTAATATCAATAGACTCTGAGTATTTATTCTTTTATGTCCAAACTTCGTGTGATAATTACATGGAGACTCTCAGTTGTTTCTCTGATAGACGAATCGAAAAGTCGAGTCAAAAAGCGAATTGAAATAATTCTGACTTTAAAGAGAGTATTTTTCTGTTATACTCGTACTACATATTTTGCACTAAAGTCAGAATTGTTTCATTTGGCTTTTTGTTGTTCCACAAAACCACGAATAAGGACTATTTTTGTAGTTTAAGACCTACCTAAGTCCATCCTTTGTTGCTTGATTTAGTAAGTTGTTGACTGGCATAATTTATCCATCCTAATTATTTAGCTGTCATATACTAATCTCCAGGTATATTCATTCTTACAAGGTTAAGCGCGGCTATAATATTTCATACCTAACAATTTTTTGTAACTTGACGTTTTGACCAGATGCACAGGTTCCATTTTGGTCATCGGTACATCAATAGGATCTCAATCAAATTGTGCAAATATAATTGTCCCGGTAAACTTGGTACCATCTCTGTAGAACTTCTACATAATAGGGCACAATCCTATTGCCAGTGCGGGGCACTATGTACGATTCTATCGGCTTTATACGTATGTTAGACACCTGAATTACAACATTATTATTATTTTGATATTGTTATTCAGTAACATATAACCACCTACTAATGATAAGGAGAGAATACGCCACAGGAATTATCGTAAGGGTTGAGTTAACTTAGGTAGGTACTTCCCCTGTTGAAAATTAATTAATACGGATTTAAACATCCCTCATAACATAAGATAAAATGAAGCAACACGTTCGCTACTTAGATGGAAAAGGGAGTAAGGTTGTAGCATTTATTTTCTATAGGTGCATCAATATCTGGTTGTGGGCTTGACCGCCACCATTGAACGTGTGAGGGCAACAAGAGTTGTCTATGGTTAAGCGAATGACAGGTAGTCTATGGGACATGACTAGAGTTTTTCTTTTTGGGGAACGGACATCGACGAGAGAGAACAAAGGTTAATGAAATACAAGAAGTTTTTTTTGAGCATTTGATGGCTTCGGTGCTCTTACCAGATATCTTCTCAGCTGCTAAGGTTTTTTATCACTCCAGTTGATGTTTTTTGACAAAGTTCTGTACCAAGATAATTGCACCCAGAAAACTGGTAAGTTGTGCTCTTTGTTTGCAAAGCGGTTCGAATTTCGTCTGTCGCGCTGTCAGTAACCTAATTAGTCGTTTCTTTCTCGATCAGGGTTCTTTATTTGGGAAGAGAGTCCAGTCGCGGTTGTACGGTGCCACGCCCAAGTACGTGGTCTGCACGTGGTTCGAAGGCGTTGTAGACCAGACTGCACAAGCTACACAACGTCCGGAGTCGCTCTCAGCACACACTGCAGGCCAGTACCCAGTTACCCTTAACACCTTACTGTAACAGCCTAAGCAATTGGTAACATATATCTGTGGACCGCCTACTCTTGTGTATTTCTGTGATATGTATGTCTGTGCTTTCTGTATCTATGTAATCTCATTGTCTCTGTAGTGTACTGTGTAATATATAAATATATGTGTGTACGCCCTACCTGGCTGTTTTCGTCAGAGCCCTGGCCTCCCTTGCGCACCCACTAGAAACTCTGTAGTAAGGCGCCCTGGGAAAGAGTTCTCTGCACAGCTACCTCGTGCTAGTTGGTGAGTAACACTGAACATCATTGTGTTATAAATTTTACTCCATACTGTTACACGTATTTCATCCAATATTTATTGGGTTTAGACGATCTATGTTCTAATTTTCTTTGGCGAATATTATAAATCGAATGCTACCTAAATATTGTGTAAATGGAATATGATGATGCGTACCGTGGACAAAGACATACGGATGGAGGATCACACTATAACGACGTGAAACTGTAACTATATCCCGATTTCATTTCTTAAACAACCAACCAATAACAACCAGTTTCCTTGATCCTTTTTTTTAATATGTGAGGATTTGCGTAGTTTACATTGTTCGAGTAAAGTACTTATCTTTCATTTAAATTCCATTGATATAGGTCTCATTGGACCTAATAGAAATGTCAATCTTACGCCATATTACTATGACGTCAGCAGGCTGTTCCTATATTCGGCATAATGTGTAGTGAAACAACCCAGAAAGGGCTCTTTCTAAAGTGAACGTAGCATATAGAACGAACACTCATTGGACTGCTATGTAGACATATAATTTAATTTTAGGTCTATGACAGTTATTGCATGTCTACTACGTGTGGTAGCTACGTGTTGATCGACGTATTTCTACTCATGAGCACATTCGGTTACAGTGGTTAAATGGTGACAATTTTACGTCGCAGTGTTCAGGTAGAATTAAGAATCATAAGATACAGATGAATAAAGATACCATCTAACATTTAAAAATTTGAACATCACATATAAACCTTCGATATTAGATGAATACGATTTTGATGGAATATAAATTAAATAATTCGTAGGATCTCCTCGCTGAGATTATTATTGATGACCGTAATTTATTTGAACGGCACCCGCAGTGTGCTTCGGAAGAAATATGAAAGGCATAACAGCAAAAAGGCCTTTCCGAATTTATGAGCATCTCCCGCCATGTTTGATAACCTCCGAGTTTAAATGGGGAGACGTTTTTTTAGGATAGGCTTAAAAGTTTGGAGCTGAAATTCAGTTACGAGACATAAAGCTATACATTATTTTTAAATATTAAACCAAGGAAAGTATAGTAAAGGCATTGAATGGAAAAAGAGTCTAGTTAAATTGATCTATGTAACTTGACTGTCTTTTTATTTCAGATTTTTATATTCGATATTTATAATTAGGTAGGGGAGACCGGGGCTGGTTGACTAAGTTTCAGCTTCAAGGCTTATATTTTTATTTCTTTATAGAATATTAATTCAAAAACAAGTTTATTTTATAGGTTAACTATTAAGCTTTGGAAAAATTCAGCAAAAAGCACTTAATTCATTACAATATAGGGTACAGGCTAGATCTTATACAATAAGAAAAACTGGTCAACCTACCTCATGCTTGGGGTAGGATGACTATTCGCCTGGGGTGAGTTGACCTATGAACTTGTAAGGGCAAAATCTACGAGGAAATAGGATATGGGAACATACATAAACAATTATTTTTATTATTTTTTATTGAAAATAAATCACCGAGAGCGCGGCGTCGCGCATTCACATTGTTTGAGTGAAGGAATTTAAAGATGAAAAATAACGTATGTACGTAATTATTTTCATCGTAATGTTTTTGTAATATTGCCTATGTATTTATGGTAACTGATTGTCAAAAAAATTATAATGGATGTTTGATTCATGTTATTTCTTTTATGTACGATTATTGGTCATCCAGCCCCGTTATACATTAGTCTACTAGCCCCGAACCACATTTTTATTTTCAATCACATGACATAACCACAAAACTGCTAAGAAATCAAATAACATCATACATAAAAGAAAGAACATGAATCAAACATCCATTATAAATTCTTTGACAATCAGTAACCATGAATAAATAGGCAGTATTACAAAAACCTTACGATGAAAATAATTATGTATGTACGTTATTTTTATTTGAAGCGCTCGTGGCCCCGCGGACTCAGTGTTCTGTAAACGATCACTGCAGTAAGCAACTTTCACTATGGCCGGTCCATGGATGGGTGACCATCCATGTGATCACTTTGTGACATTTATTGGAGCGTTTCCGTGCTTCGGAAGGCACGTTAAGCCGTTGGTCCCGGTTGCCAGTAAAATGGCAGTCGTTAAGCAAAGTTGAAGGCTTTATTTTCAACAGCAGGCAGTCACAACCTGCGCCTGTCCATTTAAACACGGCAATACGGCTCACCACCTATTACGTGGGACAAATTATACAAAAAGGTGAAATGTGGGCATATAATGTGCCTCTGCCTACCCCTTCGGGGATAAAGGCGTGACCATATGTATGTATGTATGTTATTTTTAATCTTTAATTTCCTTCACTGAAACGATGTACGGGCGCGACGACGCGCTCCCGGTGACTGAGCGGGGAGAGGTAACGGACTCTCGGGTGTCATCGGTTGGCTCAAAGCCATTGCTTCAGCCGAGTTATTGATAGTTAGTCTACCTACCCCTATAGTCAACCAGCCCCGGTCTCCCCTACCATATATTATTTTCCTAAAAGCAAATACGAAGCATAACCTAAATTTATAAGAAAACATAGTCAAGCCTGTCAGCCCCTATAGAGTAGACATACTAAACGTTTGTAATATTAGTTAAAAATGAAGTAGCGCAAGTTGTGGCAACCCGCCGTTAGAAGATTTCAACCCGCCCATAAAACAGTTAATTTGGCTTAACGACTACCCTACTGCAACTCGGACTAACAGCTACTGTGCCTTCTAAGGCTTAAAAAAGCTCGTACCTATACAAAAGCATGAAAGCAAAATGGTATATTATTCAACAATAGGTCAACTATCTCAGGACTAACAATAGCTTAAAAAACATAACGCCATGATAATTTTTACAGAGCACTAAGCTAGCGAAGCTACCGGTACAATCACAGTAAAATAAGTAATTACTCTGCATATTTAGTAAGTACTTTCCAGTACAAATCCATTCAGTAAAAGTAACGCAGTACAGCAAATATTGCGTCAGTTCTTACAAAGTCGAGTAAGCATACCGCTGCGGGAGTCTGGGGTTAAAACGCCACATATATTTTTGTAATTAATTTCCCAGGTGTGTAGTAAACATCTGTAGAGAACCCTATTCTACGTTTACGCTACTTTCCCGGGTACTTTTACGAAGATATTAAGCTTTCAAACATAAATGTCTCTTTAGTTGCTGCCATACATGATGAAAGGTTTACTACAACTAAGAACGTAGCAATCTCGTTTTTCATTAGTCATAATCTTGTTTTTAAAGACTTTGTATCAAATATTTAACTCGATAATTTAGTTATATCATGCGCCTAAAGAGATCGTTGCCTCAGCATTCCATGGATTCATCATGCAGGCGTCGGCTCTATAGCGTGGTACAGAAGGAAACACTGTGAGGGTGTCTGGGACTTGCGACCCATTTGAGTAGGTTTAGGGTGGCCACCTCAGCGCTTACCTTCCACCGTTAACAATGAGCAAATTGTGCGTTATGAAAATTAAGATTTTTTACTTGCTTAGTAACAAAGATCACAGATTTTACTAATTTACAGTTTGATAAATTTCATTGCGCTGCCTCTTGCTAGTGGCAAGTAAAACAAACAAATCATTACTTTTTGATAAAAGAACATTACACTGCAAAAAAAATTAAAAACATTGGACCTTACATTTCAGACCTTTCTGTACCGTACCCATCCTTTGTTTATGTTCCGTATGTTGCTTATTGAGAGGGAAAAAATGGACAAGGAAGATTAATGCTATCAATATTATTATTACAGAAAAAAAATAGAAACGGACACAGGGTAGTTATAAAAAGGACGTGATTGAAGTCTGTCTATCCTTATCTTCTAAAACAATTAATGTTTTAATATTAAAAGCCAGTCTGACAAATTTACATACATACATATAGCAACACCTTTATGCTAAGGGGTAGGTAGGCAGCGGCATCGTATACGTCCACATTTCCCCTTATAGTTCTATGTCCCACATAATAGGTGGTGACCCCCTTCAACTGTTGAATTCAAAATAAGCGACATTTTCGAAAACCACGCATCTGTTGATGTTCAATATTTGAACACTTTTCCTTCAAACAGTTCGGGCTCTTCTAGCTCAGGCTGTACTATCCCGATCCTGCTCAAATTTTTATGGAGTGTTCTTAGACAGAAACGGGACAAGTATGTAGTACATTGTATGTCTGTCTGTCACAGCTGCACCTCATGATTCTCGTTTAAAAAGTGCCCTCCATCGCGCACCATTCCGCGCGGCTAAGTGACGACGACCGGTACTGTGTTGCGTGTAATTACATTTGTGTTTGGTGTTTTTTACTTTCAAAACTTAACAAAATCATGACTAGGTTAGAGTTTTTATTCGTAGATTGTGTATTTCATAAAGATTTTGTACCTAAAATAGTTATTTTCAACGAACATTCATTGTATTTTTACGCGCCGTCGGCGTCACGGCGCACGGTGGATCCTGTTGTATGGGATGGTTGGTCAATATTATTTAACGACGTTCCGAGACTTAAGCTAAGTCTTAAAGGTGTATAATACATTCATACGTACCTAAATACATAAAATCACGCTTATTACTCACTGGGGTAGGCAGAGACCACTGATTGCCACTTGGAACGCTCCCGGCAAACATCTTTCGCTACCTTAACTTTCATAATTGTCTTTATTAAAGGTGTTTTGAGGCAAAATAACTTTATTAATGTCTTTATTACTCTAAACAATTTAAATATATATCACAATAAATGGATTTATGAAGGCTAGATTCTTTTAATCTGGTAAAATCATTTCTAGCACCTCACTAGGAAGAGTAGTTTTATATTTTCTCACAACCCTTGAGCACGATACTACTGGATCCGAAAAAAATAAAAACAAATTAAATACATCCGTTATAGCGTCCTTTCTCGAAGTTTTACGAGCGTTAAGTTAAGAAGGAAAGATATGAGGCGCGTAGCTTTGTACCACGTTATACTGCTTCTTACTTTATTTCGCTTCAGTATCTAAACATAGACAAAACGGTTTGAGGAGATACTGCCTCTTGTTCATTTACTGTGGTTTTCGGTGATAGAATATCTTTTAATTTATTTAATTGGGAATGGTGGTCTTCAGTTCGAAAATACATTTGAGCAGAATAAAGAAGTTCACTGCCAGAACCGGACGCACGTAAAACTTCGGTCTTCCTACGCTTACTGCGGACACTACACTGCTCAAAATCCTTCGGGGGCCTACCTGGGCTCACCCTTTGCTTAATAATATATTTTAAAAAAATGCAAGTCTTATCTAGCTACGTTGAGTTATTTTTAACAAACCTTTCTTTGATTCTGTTCGACGATTGCTATTTTATTTTAAAAGATTTTTAAAAAATATGCAGTGTTTCTTTAAGGGAAGTTATATCTGAAGCAGGGCAGTTGGTTTCTGCAATAATTATCTCCTCTAATTTTAAAAACTTGCTATCTAATTTCTTGTATTGAATTAAAAATAATTTGTCACACAAATCGCTCCTTTTTACTGGATAATCCACTATTCCTAAGAAAAAAAAACTTAAAAATAACCTATATCATTGGCTACAATACAATTCAAAACTATTCATTCATGTTAAAGACGAAAATTTTCACAGTTAAGTGTAATAACTAACCGAAATACGACTGGCTCATATTTTTAATCTACTACCGTGAAACTATAAACCACTGCCATTTGAAAAGGAGCATTTTGTCTGAACTTTTGATATCAACTAAATAAAATACACTAACTAACGAGTTACGGAGAACTAATTAGTACCCTGACAAAATGCACTTTTTCGAAAAAAAACAGTATCAAAACTGCACTTCTGAAGAAAAAGTGGTTTTTAAATAAAAATTTATTATGAAGAAGTTATTTTATTGTGAAGAACTAAATTTATACATTTTAAATACTACATACCTTCAGCATCACTCATGATTTTTTTTATTAATTATACCCTGTTACTTTTAAAGTAATACAATGTTTCAATACTGCACCAAACTTAAAAAACCTAATTGACTACAAGGCAAATACAAATATGGTCAACTTTGTCGTATCATAAAAAGTATATTAGACAACCAATACTACTTTAATTACTTATAATAAATGTGGTATACCCTCTATTTGCTAAATCTATGAAAAAAAAATATCCACCGGCATTTTTTTAATTTTGATTAATGACCAACCAGCTCATACTACAGGATCCAACGTGCGGCGGCGCGGCGCCAAGCCCATACATTTGGATGAAATACAAAGAATAAATACTGTAATGATGACAATCTATCGTTATTTTATGTATTTTTATGTATTCTTTTATTGTTTTCAAGCATTGAATGTTAAATCTATTTCAATAATTTTGTGTAAAATTGGGTCGAAATTCTCGATCATTTTTTGCAAAACTTTCAAATTTCAAATAATTCTTTCTGAAATATATTTGTATGCCAGCACACCTTTTTTTATGTTTATCGATTAGGAAAAGTCATGTAGCTGTAGATTGTAAATTTTTATGAAAAAAATACACAAAAAAAATTAAAAAAAAAAAACAAAGTTACGACCACCCTTTTGGGCCTCTTTTTAAGTGCTTGGTTCATTGTTCAATTTCTAATAAACTAAACACGTTTGTCAAACAAAACTCTGTGTAAAAAAAATTTAAGGACCATACTTACGAATAAAAAAAGAATGTAAGCCACTTGAAGCACAGTTTTCTCAGAATCATGGCATGAACTTAACCTTTTTTGGCGGTCGGCGGTCGGGTCGCCGAAATGAGTCATATTTTGAAAAGCTTGTAAATAAAAAAAAATGTATGACAAGTTGTATTGTGTCTGTTGAAAATTGTGAAATAGGATGTATTTAAAAAACTAAAAAAAAAAAATTTGGAATTTTACATTTTTTTTTTTTTTTTACAATTTTTGTAGAGAAAACTGTTGAAAAATTACAAATTCTTTTTTCTAATAGAAATTAGTAATACATTACAAGGCAGAACTGGTCTTATCTATCATTTTATCATTAGCTTGTTTCATAACTATTCCAGTGAGGTAAGTATTTTAAATGGCTACCATACAAAAGTTATGAGAAATCGCCATTTTAAGAACATCAGCCGACGCCGCTCGGGACGCGGGGTAACAGACGCGCCCACAGACGCGGGGTTGACGCACACAGACGCCCACAGACGATGGGATTGCCGTATTGGAATGGACAGGCGCAGGTCGTGGCGACCCGCAGCTTAATTTTTTTTCCTATAAGGCCTTCAACTTGGCTTAACGATTGTCATTTTACTGACAACCGGGTTTTATTTCGAGTTTTCCTTCTCCACGCAAGCGATAGTTTTGCGAAAGTGTTCCCTTATTCGCCTCTTCCGACACCCTCGTAATGAATTGGGGTGACGACACTTTGTACTGTTTGCTGTTGCTGCACAGGCAGCGTCACCACAGGGGGCAACGAATTTACCTAAAACTTGAACCTTTTTTTTCGTAAAAATAGTCGGATCTCAGACACACACAATCGAAAGTCTGTTAATGGTTCTATCTAGGCATAACGAGTGTAGGCAGTAGAGTCCCGTGTGCAAGTATTGCACAAATGCAGATCTACATGTTGTATAAATAAAAATTAAACCCAGACATTGAGGTTCAAAACATAACATAGCAGTATTCTTTTGCAAAATTGGCACAATTTATCTCAAATGATCTATAAATCGACATAAATACTAATTTTATAATTAACTTAAATTCAAAAGCCAAGCAGATGCCAAGCGATAAATTGTATTTTCTTCTAGATTTATAAGAAATAAAAATGATTTCACGTAAAGTTCCAAAAAGTTTTTTGGAGACTTCTAAACTTTTGCATTAGAAAGGAAATTATCGCAGCCCTGAGGAATAATTTCCAAAGTTTGTGCTGAACGGAGTGGGCCGCCAGGAGGCAGAGTCCTCAACTTTTAATGTAAGTATACCTCACTTTTACACTAATGTAATATTGAATTCTTTTAACGTGCAATGTTCAATCCTTTGTTCAAATATTACACCTATGATTGTATAATTTGTTATGATTCTAAAGCTATAAAAATTCGCCGGTTAGATAAAAATAGTAGTCATTTTCAGGAAAGTATTTTAAGACTATAGTTTACAAACCAAATAAAATGTTGAGCAGTGAACTATGATATGCTGATTTGATTGATTGAACTATTGACGCCGGGCTACTCAATTAAATACTAGATGACGTCACGCGGTTTCATCCGCGGAGTTCCCATTCCCGTGCAAATACGGGAAAAAAATATAGCCCATGTCACTCACCAACAGTGAAAGAATTTTCTGAATCACTTCAGCAATTTCGGAGCCTATTCGATGCAAACGACATTTTATAACTTTCCTATTTATAATGTTTTAGTAAAAAAAATTATTTGGATATTTCCCTAGTAACTAGCGCAAAACTAATAACTATATTAGTGGGCCCTTGCTTGGAAGAAAATCATACATGTTTACTAATACCTAACTAAAATTATAATTAGTCGGCATATTAATGTCTTCTTTCTGTATAACTTCTTCATACTATAATTAATAGGTACGTAGTTCAATGCAATATACGACCATAATCGTAAAATAAACATACGCAACATGATAATCAGAAATATATCTTTTATATCTTCAAATCACATTGTGCAGTAATGACGTTAAAAGTATTAAAAACAATATTGCCCATGTTATCACTTTTCCCCTTCGACATCAGCAACAAAACCACTTTATTGATCTCAATAATCCCGAGCACAAACGGCTATAATATATTATAGAGTTATCAACAGATAGAACGAACGATTGTTTTCCGGATGTAGCCGACATGGTGTTAAAATAAATAAAAATGTACCTACATTCGTTCCGCCGCGCCGCTTCCGTTACACTTTGCTATTGCAAGAAAATGTATGTATTTTCTAGCATTTGAGAGTGTATCAGAACTTGTAAATGATAGGTACTTTAGTTTATAATGGTTTGTGACGGATTCATAATGCATTTCCAGTTTCTGCTTCTATTTAAAGATATGGACAATAGAAATAGTATTATTTGTGCAGATTGTCCTTTTCTTACCTTTTTTGGTAGACCTTAGGCAGAAATTGATATAAGCTCTGAAGGAACTTCTGAGACATAACTAAGCTGTAAGCATTTAATTTGATATGACTATTATGAATTTACTGTGAAAGTAGTGCATAACTATCTATTATCTTTGTTTCTAAAATACAAACAGCAGTTCAACTTACGTATCGACTTCCAATAGTTTGTGTCTATTTGGTCCAACTTGGTGATGTTAAAGTTTGAACAAACAAGAAATAGGACAACCAGAGCCCGCATTTAAAGCAGGCCAAATTACAACTGACTAAGAACTAACACATACAAACTTGTGTAATATTAAGGCAGCTAAATACCTCCTCACACATGTCCAAATTGCTTAAGTAATATTTATGCGTAAACATAATTAAGTTTAACGGGTATTGTCCAAATAGCGTAACCACTTAGAGGGTAGCTACTTTACAAACAACTTTGCAGATAAAATAAATTCTCCACGGAACCCTTTTGATGCATAGATATACTTGAAGACGAAATGGTAATAATTTTACTCATTAGATATATTTATAAAAGCAATTTTATTAGTATGCTAAATAAATCACAAATTGGATGCTAAAAAAATCGCTGTCTCGAGCATGCATCTTTTGCCAATCCGGGGCAGAAGATGCAATAATACAATACTATCACTCGAATTGGCAGAATAATGCAAGTTTCAGACCAATATTCTTCTCATAATAAATTTATTTTGTGAAATTCACTCATGTTTCGCATCAGATAAATTTAACTATGCCGTTTATTTTTTTCTTCTCAAAACTTTCCATAAAATAACCTTAACCTTTACATTTACAGTTTGATAAGTTTATATGTATATTTATCATACATTCTTTTTATATTTAATTTTGCCTTCATGGAACCACAAAGATTCATTTGGCTTACGTGTAAATATTGTCGCGCGTTAACTGTGAGTAATTGCACGCTTACCGACAGTCCGTGGTAGCCCTCGCCTCAGCCAACGTGGTTAGTTATAGCGGTCACATACTGCATGAGAGTTACGAAGGGGAAAAGTGTTTGTTATTAGTTTTGTTGTTCGACAATAATCGGTAGCTAATAATCTTTGCTTGAAGGAAAGCTACGTAGAAAGTTTTGCGTCACATATCAGCGTTCCGGACAATGATGGTAAAAATAAAACCGGCCAAGTGCGAGTTGGACTCGCCCATGAAGGGTTTCGTAGCAGCAAGTAATATAATATAAAAGTTCTTATAGTTCGTTGTAATTTTGATCGATGTTTTAACACGTTACCAGTGGTAGTGATTTTTCTAACCGAAAATTGCGGTTTACGACGTATTAAAAAAAAAACTACCAGCTCTATCTTGTTCAAACCAATTTTCGCTGGTAGTTTATATGGCAATGTACATCATATATTCTTTTTAGATTTATCAGTTTCTTAGTTTAGAAGTTAGAGTGGGGGGACACACATTTTTCCACTTTGGAAGTGTCTCTTGCGCAAACTATTTACTTTAGAAAAAAAAAAGATGTTAAAAACCTCAATAGCATTTTTGAAAACCTATCTATAAATATCCCACACGTATGGGTGTGATGAAAAAAAATTTTTAAGTTTCAGTTCTGAGTATGGGGACCCCCAAAATTCACTGCTTTTTTTCTAGTTTTACATAAGAATCTTAATGCGGTTTACAGAATACATCTACTTACCAAGTTTCAATAGCATAGGCCTTATAGTTTCGGCGAAAAGTGGCTGTGATACACGGACGGACAGACAGACAGACAGACAGACATGACGAATCTATAAGGGTTCCGTTTTTGCCATTTGGCTACGAAATCCTAAAAACGGGACTCCATAACTGAGATTTCGCTTCGCGTAATTTTGAAGTGTTGAAGGAAGTTACGCAGGTCAGCTAGTAAAAGTATGAAATGTTCAAAGATTATAATACATTTAGAGCGGTTATATGTATACCTTAGTAAACTGTACCTAAAAGCGCCTGTGTTAATGGGCCTTACTTATGTCTGCGGTTAGCACTGGCTCTATTTTACGGCGTCATTCAGTCTGCTTAACTGGACTGATTAATGGTAGATGCTACTTGTGATATGGTAACTTCCATGTTAAACAGTAACCGAGGTGAGGAAGATAAAGATCATTTACAAAACTAAGAAATATTTGCATTAGCAGAGATTTGTTAGTTTGATAACAAACATAGGTACATACTTACAAAATTTTCCTCTTTTAAATCTAAAATATAAAAATGAATCGCTTAACTCGCTGAATGTGCTGTTAAGCGCAAATATCGAGAACAGCGAACCCGATTTTGCTAATTCTTTTTTTGTTGTGTTTGTTATTACCAGTAGGAGGGTGTCCGTATTATACAAGAAAATTGAAGAAATGGTTTGTTTGTTATGAGTAAACTCAATATCTACAGGGTGGATTTAAAACAAGTGTGAATTAATTATTAGGGTTTGAAAAACCAATCAAGGTTTGAAGCACTGGAACTAAGGTTACGTTTGTTTTATAAACTTATTTATTGTATTTTTATTGATTGTTGTTTTAGCGACAACTGAAATACATCATCTGTGAAAATTTTAGCAGACTAGCTTCATGAGATACTGCTTGGAGACACACAGACAAACAGATAGCAAAAGCTCAGTAATATGGTCATATTTTTTCCTTTAGTTAAGGAGCCCTAAAAATTGAATGCTTACGACATCGTCCCATGCCAAGTTTCAATATTGCTATTTTCACTAATCTAATAAAGAATTCAACCTAGTAGACCTTACAAGGGCTTATTTATTTTTTAAAAGTACAATAAATAATCAATTCTATTCAATTCTGAGAACACTGGTTGACTAGGTACTTAATTACCGCTGTGTAATCTGATAAACAACCACTATGAATGTAATTTCCTAGTGCCGTAAGGTGCTTTTAGTGCCATTATACTTCATCAAAACATTTTAACAGTGACTAATTTAAAAATAAAATTTGTTTTGTCTGGAAATCTGAATTATTATCTACTTTAAATCGCTGGTACGTGTCACCTACGTAGGTATTTACTGGAAGCTTATTTCTGTGAAAAGTTTATATCCAACCTAACCACACGTATCCTACCTAACAGCCTATAGGGGGGAGCCCCGGGTTAGCCTTCCCAAGTATACTCCAGGACTCCTAATAGACCTAGGGCTATCACTGTGGCCTCACCCTTTTTGGATCCCGCGTCTTTGGGAAAACCCACATCATCATGTGGGTTTTCCCAAAGACGCGGGATCCAATGAGACTTACGACTCATTAGTCATAAGTCCCAGACACCCACAAAGTGTTCCCTTCCATGTGGTATAGCAATGCTGCGGCGCCTGCACAGTGAATTCACAAAGTGCAGAGAATATGTTTCCCTTCATACCACCATATATACAAAATATAATACAGCCACAGTAGCTAATACACAACACCAGAGCTTCACAAATTAATTATTACATTATTCCATCAGCGTAATTGGAGAAATAAATGAGAATAAATAACTTCATTATGTTGGACATGAATTATTTGAATTAAATCTTACACAAACACAAATTCAATTATCACACAGTTTATCCAATCAATGTGATCAATCAGCCACGTAGGTGATTATCATTCATGAAACGCATAGTGTCGCGGTCAGCACGTAGCAACGTCAAAATTAATCGTTAGATTACCAATATTATGCTGTTTGATTAGCAGTCAGGATTGCTATGTTCAGTAAATGTTTAACGTGCCTTGCTTCGTGCTAATACGGGATGACATGGATGATTTTCACTTATTTGAGGCGCATATTTCAGTTTACGCTACACAATACAATGTACAGTGTTAGCACTATTATATAGTGTGTTCAATTCGTTTGCTTTGATTTAAGTCGGTGGTATTAAATCATTAATGTAGCTAATTCATAACTGTGATATAAACTTCTTTAGGATACAGTGATCGACTTTGATTGAGGTATTTCGTAAGCTCGTGTACGACCTTAGTAGTATATAAAAATAACAACTACTAACTGAATGCAATACGTACAGATTACAAGTGTCTTGAATGTTGTTAAAAATATTTTGAATATTTTTTGTTCATAAATGCTCACAGTTATTTGGCTGAAGGTATATTTATTCTTCTTAACCAAATCAACTCGTAGTTTCCTTACTTTACTTTGGTAGAAAGAAGAATTATCGCTTGGTTGAAGTCGACAGGCTACTGTGGTGCAAAATATATTACTTACATTAGTTATTTTGAGCCTGCAATTCATCGCTTTGCTGGACAACGATCTGCCTTTTCCGCGCTCTAGATCTTAATCACGTTAAACAAACGGTGTAAGGTTTCCCTCTTTTACAATACTGTTTTAATAAGATGGTGAAAAGGCCAGTTAACTGGGGGTTACATCTTTAGGACAGACGCAAAGTAATTGTTAATAGAAGCTGTTGACTCTTACTACAGAGCTAACAAATGAAGTCCGCGTTAATGATTGTGTTGAAGTCACTAAAATTCTTGAAGGAATGACGGAAATGTTATCAATAATCATTTTAACCACAGTCTTCATAACGTAATTATTTTTGGAAGAAACTACTGTAAAGAGTAGAAAAAGGTGCCTGTTTATCAGGCTAGAGTAAACTTTTTTACGAACCTTAATGATTAAGAGTGAGGTGTGAAATTTGTTCATGTCATCAATTTGAATGTTACGGCGTTGTCGGTATTGACGGATAGACAATCTCATGAATTATCATGGCAGTCTCCTTTTGACCAACTTTCACGCTCAGTTTCGCTTTTAGTGTAAATTTATTCCACACCACCTTTTATATCTTAAGTCAAGTCAAAACTTTTGTAGTTAACTTACTAGTAAAGAGGAGTATAAAGGTACAGCCACAGGAAAACAAAACAAATCTTTTAACAAGAAAATAAATAAAATTTCGGTGGATAAAAAAGTTGCATAACCTTTCATTCATTATTTCTAATCTCATGCTTGGAGTTCCAAGGTCAATATCGAGTGTCTGTCAGAACACGCCTATTCCATCATCTAAACGTGAAACATATAGTTCCCTTGTGGCAAAAATGTTCTAACTTAAATAGGTACTAGTTGCCAAGAAGTTGCTCTACTTTACCGCTAGAGTTTGCTGGCCAGTGGTCAGAACGTAAAGTTACTACAAAGTTGATTGCTCTGGGACTTCAGTTGCAAAACAAGTTTCACATTGATTTCTATAATGTATCGCTGTTCCTGACTCTGTTCAGTAAGCAAGCATAAGTAAGTATGGTACTATTTATAGGCATCTATTGCACAATGACATGACATGACTGCCTCTGTGGCGCAGTCGGTAGTGATACCGCCTGCGGCGCTGGAGGTCGTGGGTTCGATTTCCACCGGAGACAAATATTTTTGTCACCCATAAATGTTTGTCTCAAGAGTCTGGGTGTTTTATGTATGATATGTCTGTATTTAAAAAGTATAGAAGTATTAATATCCGTGGTTTGATACGAATCTAGTCAGTCCGCATCTAGTCTCAGCCTGCAACATTTTCCTGGTTCTACCCTACGTTTGCCGAGTAGCTAACTAATTATTAGAGTTAAATAATCTAGTTGATTATTCTCAAGAAATATTTATGATAATTGCAAAATAAAAGTTGAGAACAAAATACTTTTTCAAGTTCATTACGTTAGCAATGTTTTCAAAATATTAGGAAAAAGAATGTGGGGTTACGCAGGTTATTTTTGTAAACGATATTCATGTAAAAAAAAAGACGTGTGGCACTCGGGGACTGCCGCGGTAAAGCTATTATATAGCATTTTTTACCAACTATGCTAGTATAATTATTTCTATATAAGAATACTAGCTGATGCCCGCAGCTTCGCCCGCGTAAAATTTGTTACCGCGGGAAGTTATTCCCGGAATAAAAGGTAGCCTATGTGTTATTCCAGACTATAATGTATCTCTGTACCAAATTTCAGCCCGATACGTTCAGCGGTTTGAGCGTGAAAGAGTAACAAACATCCTCACTCACAAACTTTCGCAGTAAGTTCAACTCATCGGTGCGCGCGGCCCTATGTGTGGGTAAACCTCGTATAAACACAGTGACTTCGTGTGCGTGACAAGAGGTGCAGTGAAGTACAAAATAAAAAAACTCTTGTTTAACTAAAATAAAAACTTAACGGGTGAAATGTATGGTAAACATATTTATCTACTCTGATACTATAATACAAATATTATAAAATAGAAATCAATACTATTATGACAAACATTACGCACAGGCCAAAAAAAAAGTTTTATTACGATACAGGTCTTGTATGGACACCTATAACATAATAAAACTTTTTAATCATTACGATACACCATAAACAACCTCCAGCTGGAAAAAGAAGTTTGAACCTCTACTTTAAAAAAAAATTGTATCTCCGCAGCCTGAAAAAAAAAAGAAACACGCATGCGCAATCGATGTTTGCGAATTGGCGCCAACATTTTACATTTAAATTAAACAAAGTTTGGTTTTGTCTGTAAAATAAATTAGTTTTTGTGTAAAAACGTGTCTTAAAGCGAGGATGGTGGTAATTGTACACCACCAGACATTCTGGAAACTGAGTCAAACATGACCATGAACCTGTTACCGGCGAAATCAAACAGCAACTATATATCACAAAAAGAAATCAGCTATTATAGTATGAGAGTAGATAAAGTAGTGTATGACACTGTACATAACTTGGTCTTATAACACTCGTGTGATACTATAAAAAAACTCGCCTACGGCTCGTTTTTTTTAAAACACACTCGTGTTATAAGAACCCTTATTATGCAACAGTGTCATAAACTACAATAATATGTATCGCTGCTAGAAGAATAAAATTGAGAAATTTAAGGATTCGCTGCTCTCTTCAACGCTAATTATAAATCCAGATTCCATATCAAAATGTCCATGGTATTCTTCTACTTACTTTGTATTACGCCACATCTCTTCATCAATTTGAACTAAACGTTCGTTTATTAATTTCATTATTCCCATCACATTTTGTTCGATCTTAAGCGAAGCATTATTTTTTTTTCAATTCCTCCTTCATTTTCGATTGCGTTGAGTTCAGGATGATACGGTGGTAACCGAAGTTTTAAGCCATATGGATATGGCTGAAGTATGTCATAAATCTTATAACAAACTAGCTGACCCTTGCAACTTCGTTTACGTCACATAAGGTGTACGAAGGGAGAGGTATTTCTTCATCAGACTCATCAAGCAGCGTGTAAAACTGCCCTGCCCTCTGACAAAGGAACCGCGCAAAATATCGGGATCAAAAGTATCCCAGCACCTTCTTAGGATCATAAGCTCAGATTGTACTAAGTTTCATTTAAATCAATTCAGTAGTTGCAGCGTGATACTTAATCGGAATACAGACAGACAAACATAAAAAAATTTAATTACATTTTCGGCTTCAGTATCGAATAGAGAACGCCTTACAATTAAAATTTTCAAATTATCTTCCATGTACAAACTCTCGACCCTTAACAGTTTTTTTAGATGTATAGAGTATGGTCTTTTTACTTTTTAAATCAAGTCATACAGTGAATTTTTTGTCATATTTGCTGTATAAGCAATGTTTTCTTCTGTCGACCATCTCTGCATTTCTATTTTATTTTGCATTAGAATTTGGGCTATATCATTTTCTGACTATTCTGTAGGCCTTTATAAGTTACACAATATTATTATGTTATGCCTCGAAGGGTTTAGGCAGCGTTTTCGTTAAAAGCTCCCAGATTCCCAATTGTTAAAATGCATAGTTTTTGGATTCATTTTGTAAATAGAGCACTAAAAAGAATAACCCGCTGTGTTTCTTGCCAGTTCTTCTCAGGAGGGTCGCCTTGTGAACTTGTGGTATAAATTTTGATTTATATTCTGGACGTTTTACAAGAGCATCTGTATATGCCTATGTGAAATAAATTTCTTTTTCTTTCTTTCTTTCTTTCACACCTTATTTTTTTCTGACATCTCCAACTAATATCGTTATATTTTAGTCAATGTCAAACAAACGCAACAGACTCTTATACGCAAACCGTTCTCAAGAATCATTGGTGATGTCACCATGAAAATGAATGCAGTAGTTTTAAAGTTTATCGTGAACAGACAGACGCGGCGGGGACTTTGTTTTATAATAATATTAATATAGTGATAAAAAATATTAATTAAATCGAATTGACACATCAAAAATATTTATCTGACTTCTTAAACATTTTCTCCGTGAAGAACTAAACATTTTCTTTAACGACTGTACCCATGGTATAATCACTTAGATAGAACACTGTGTAATGAATTATTATTATAATGTAACCAACTTACACAGGATGTCAACGTTGCAGTTACATTGAGACTTGTCGTGATATTTAATTTCGTTTCATAATAACGTAAGAGTTGCCTTCAAAACGTGATAGATGACGCTGTATGCTTTTTGTTTATCATATTTTTTATTTCACGGCCACGCAGAGTGTTTCCTGCAAAGACTGCTTGGCACCGCTGGTGTCGTCAATAAGTCGAGTTACGTCTCTACCTCATAATATACAAATGTACTCTGTGAAGACGGCCGCGTCACTGCCACACAAATTAAAGCTGTATAATTACTAGCGCACGCACACATAGCGCCGCGCGCACTGATGAGTTGAAATATCAGAAGTAAGATTTTAAGGCCTGTGTTCAACAAAGTAAAGTACCAAGTACCTACTTGACTGTGGACATTTGGGCTTTTGAAATTTTGGCCTATTGGCCTTTTAGACTTTTAGACTTTTGGACTTTTGGACTTTTGACCTTTTGACCCAAAAGTCCTCGAAGACCGAAAAGTCCCAAAAGTCCCAAAAGTCCCAAAAGTCCCAAAAGTCCCAAAAGTCCCAAAAGTCCCAAAAGTCCCAAAAGTCCCAATAGTCCCAAAAGTCCCAAAAGTCCCAAAAGTCCCAAAAGTCCCAAAAGTCCCAAAAGTCCCAGAAGTCCCAAAAGTCCAAAAGTCCAAAAGTCCAAAAGTTCAAAAGTCCAAAAGTCCAAAAGTCCAAAAGTCCAAAAGTCCAAAAGTCCAAAAGTCCAAAAGTCCAAAAGTCCAAAAGTCCAAAAGTCCAAAAGTCCAAAAGTCCAAAAGTCCAAAAGTCCAAAAGTCCAAAAGTCCAAAAGTCCAAAAGTTCAAAAGTCCAAAAGTCCAAAAGTTCAAAAGTCCAAAAGTACAAAAGTACAAAAGTCCAAAAGTCCTAAAGTCCAAAAGGCCAAAAGTCCAAAAGTCCAAAAGTCCCAAAGGCCAAAGTCCAAAAGGCCAAAATTCCACTCCACCTAACCTCACCCCACCCACCTCACACCAATTCACCTCACCACACCCCACTTCACTTCACCCCACCCCACTTCACCCTACTTCACTTCATATACATAGGTACACGTTATGCAAACGCTCACGTGTACACGTTGGTATATGAAGTGCGAGATACACGAACGTGGCCGAGCGTGGCCGAAGGTAGCCGAGAGTGTGATTTATTTTCGTGACACAATTTCTTACAAGGCCCGCGATAGAAGCTATGCAATAGCTTAATAGGTATTTTGTTTTAGAACTTTTTAAGAAGAACAATTATTTTGTAATAAATTATTTTTATGTAACTTCAACCATTAACGTAGAGGCGCAACGGATACTCTTATAACGATTAAATGTTTTCCGTTTTCAAAACATTCCTGCTGCACCGCTCCTATCAATCTTAACATTATGTTATGTAGTCTATAGCCACTATCAATAAATGTACCTACTTACTATCGAACAGTTTTTGAAACCCTACCAGTAGTTTCAGTAAGGCTTGCCTTGGTATGATGTGATCATGGTCCCTTTGCAGCGTGTGTCCAATCCAGCGCAGCAGCTACACTTCCGACGTTTGATCTGTTGGTGGATAGGGGTCTCACTGCAGCGTTCCAATAGTCTTACGTTCGTGATGTTCTCGGGCCCGTATGTACCGAGGATCCATTGGAGCGTTTGACGAAGACTTATAGCTGCTAGCTGGTGCGAAATGTCTTTACTTTAGTGACCTTCCATGTCTCGCATCCGTATAGCAGTTAGCAGTACAGTTTTAACGTTTACTTTGTTTTGAGTTTCAGTCTTCGTGTCTATTTTCGCAACTGCCTACGGGGCTCAGCTGTGTAAAGGTTGTTCTGGTCTTGGCGAGACTCGAAATAATGTAGGGTACTCTTCTATCCCATCAGTTTCTGACACGACACTCCCGAGGTACGTGAATTAGTGCCTACACCACATCTCCTGCGTCTGTCGATTTTATTTTCAGTCCAGTCATTCGCTGCCTCATCCTGCACGTTGTCCTGCAGACATGCATGACGGCGTGTGTGTGCCTCAGCAGGCACAGGTCATCGGCGTCTTATAAATCCTCCAGGATATCAGTATAGGCCCCATTCTATGCCGCGCCGATTGTTCTTTGCGGTATTCAGCATTATACCATCTATTTTCCATGGATGGTTGTTAACTATCCTGTTATCTTTATAACGATCCTCTAAGGTAGGTACAGTATGTATTTTCAAAAGAGTTTGTGAACTCTATTTTTAATTTCTTTTTTAGAATATTGATGACATTTGATTGATGTCATTTTATCACGTTACGTCTACTACATTGATACATGTAATAAAATTCTAACACGCCGGTGTTTGTATGTAAATTGTTTATACCTACTGAGGAAAATTCTATACTGAGGAATAGCTTTAACCATTAAGCTCTATTTTGATTAGGCAAACAGGGCAGATTCACACGCTACTTGATGAGCATGATTAATAAATACCTCTAATTCCATAGACCTTGTGTGACGTAAACAAAGTTGCGAGGGTCAGTTAGTTAAAAGATAAAACAATAGGTTTCTTCTTATCTACTTAAAAACTATTTTTACAAATTTTATGGTAATAATAGACATTCTTTGAAATATGCATTTATGGTATTGTTGTGACTTTTATGACACGTTTAAAGTTACATAGGTATGGGATAGATGGCGCTCGCGGCTACGTCAGCGTGAAATTTTCTTCCCGCTTCCCATGGGAACGTACTCCCGGGTTTGGTTATCTTTATAGCAGTATTATATATAAATTAACAAAACAAAAAATAATACTGCATTGGTGATAATAATAATAAAATGTATGTATATAGAGTACTCACTCATTTTCTTTCACTATTTTTCGTGACTTTCTACAATAATAAATGCACTTTGTTTATTCATATTTAAAACACTTTTTACACAAATTATACGAGTACAGTTCACTGTTGTACATAGATGATGAATACCTATACACGAATTTTTATTTAGACGAAGTAAATTGACAGCAACTAATGTAATTGACAGCATCGAAATTGTCATTTCACATTAAGAACTCTAAATTCGACCAGCTCTCTTAATTCAACTTTGGTCGAGTGGTTAAGACGCGGATCGGTACGCAGAAGGCGCAAGATCGATTCTGGGTACAAGCATCAATTTTTGGATTATTTGACATAATTTAGAACGACTGCAGAGTTCATAATTGACGTAAACAAAAAATTTATGAAGTACGAGATACACGAATGTGGCCGAAGGTAGCCGAGAGTGTGATTCGTTTTCGTGACACAATTTCTGGATTCGGTCTCCACGCAAGGCCCGCGATAGAAGCTATGCAATAGCTTAAAAATATTTATTAAAGTGAGCCTACAAAGTTCACGACTTTTCTCTAATGCAGCTAATCTTATTTTAATTTATATGTAAATTCATTCGCGGCATATTATCTTCAATATTCCTGCCAAATGTTCCGAGTTCTAAAACTTTTTTTAATATTTTAATATCATAGCAATCTCTCGTTTATTTCCCCTTTATTACCTCGACTTTTATCTTTAATTCCGCAGACACGCCATAGGAACGCAATGATTATGGGGAGAAAAGGGTGGAAAGGAACAGAAAGAAAAATGTATAATGAAGTCTCGACGAACCCCACTTCCACTAGCTTTGTTGTCATTCTTTAAATCTAATCAAGGGTAACATTGTGTAACGATAGATAAATGGTAAAGCAAACTCCCTCCCTTTTAGATATCGGTGTGTTTACACCTACAGGAGGGTTATTTAGATGTTAATATTTTTACTCGTGATGTTCGATAGATACTTATCGTGTAATCTATTAACACGTCAGCTTATCTTCCCTCGCCATAGAACCAAAATCATTTACGTAGTAGTTTATGTTTAGAATAAAAGGATGACTCACGCTACACCGTGCCGGGTTCGAGCCGAGTGTCGGCCGCAGCAAGGTCAACTAATATTATTTAAATTTTGCATGAACACACTCATGTTAAACCGAGCGGCAACCGAGTGACGGCCGAACTACGGAAAACGCTCGGAAACAACTCGGTCCCGCCTCGGCTCGGCCATGGCCCGTTGCATGAATACAGTGCCGCCGAGCTTCACCCGAGCAGTCGTGAACGCAACCGGCTCGGTGACCGTGCTATGGCCGACACTCGGCTCGGACCCGGCACGGTCTAGCGTGAGTCATCCTTTAGAGTGCTTGCTGATCTCTAAACTACTGGACGGATTTGATCCAAATTTTTCACAAATATGAATAAAAATATTCAATGTGCAGTTTTGACTTTTCTATAATTTGTATGTATAGAGTACTAGCTGACCCGCGCAACTTCGTTAGCGTGATAAATGAAGAACCGCTCGGCCGATTTTGTGCAAACTTCACATAAACCATCTACTAAATAGCCCGAACAAAGCCTAAACATTTGGTTTGGATAGGTGAGCCCGTTCTTGAGTTATAAAATTACAACGAAAAGTGGCATTGATTTTTATATATATAGATATAGATATAGATATAGATTTGATTGACATTAATGAAAACATTGACAGCATCTTTTTAATTTCAGATTGAGTTTATAAACATGACATGTGTAAAAATAAAAAGTAAATTAAATCAAAAGAGTCCTCTCATCACTAAGAAGTATTGATACAAATTCGAATCAAAACCCCCCGAAGAAAACAATTGTTACCCCCTTTTAGCCATGTTCTGGAATGACTTTCAATAAAAGACGAAACACATCTTCCATCAATTATGTTAGAGATGATTTATGCAAATTTTGAAAAAGATCCAACTAAGGAATCCTGTGGTCCCATACAAACTTTGTAACCCTTTTCCAACCCACGCTTGACCGATTTCTTAAATTTCTCAATTTTTCGTTAATCTACATATAACACCCGATCTGTGTGCCAAATTTCATAACGCTAGGACAATTGGAAGTGGCCTAGAGGTTTTGATGACCGGTCAGTGAGTGAGTCAGTCAGTGCCAAAATTAGCTATATTCACAGGGTCATATTTCAGGACCTACTGAAGCTACATCTATGAAATTTGGTACACTGCCTAAGTACTAGTATATGATGACATAGTTACAGTTTTATTTCTGTACTTGCAATAGACACTGAACTACAAGGGGGTCAAAAGTGGGTCGAAACGGTTAGTGTAAATAGTGTACTGCATGCGTGCGGCCTGTTGCTGGAACTTGGCCTGCGCACTGCCGTGCGCTTAGATTTTCCAAGAAACTTTTTTAACTTGTTCGATGTTATTAAATAGAAAATAATCTTCTCAGTGATTTATTTTTAGACTTTTATAAGAATAGTTGAGTTCATTTTATTTGAAATCAATTTTTTTATCGTCTGGCCCCTATGTCAATAAAATGGCATTTTTTTGCCATAGGGGTAGAAATTTGAATAATTCATTCTCCTCTAATTTGTTACAGTTTGTTAGCTCAACTAAATAGGGGAACCTATTTAGTTTCTGGATTCAAAAGTTTCTTCTAGTGCGGGACTCTGAGTTATCCGGTTATATTTCATTGCACATATATTACACCTGTAATGCCGACGTTGTAGGCAGAGCCAGAGTACATGCCCGCATTTCAGTATCAGTTTACTAAGTGGTAAGCCAAGGCCTATGTCATTGTCATGTTGAAAATGAACAGACGCCGATTCTGACTCAAGTCAAGTAGCCCACAAGACTTTACACTTGGTTTTACAACTAGCTTTACGAAGCACGGAAACGCTCGGAAATAAATATGTTAGAAAGTGGTAACCCATCTTAATGACCAGCTATAGCAAAACATTCATATCGAATACTGGGTTTCTACATTTAAGCCCCGCTTTAAATGTAGAAACCCACACAAACATTATTTGATTAGGTATTATTATGCTCAAATATCTGAGCAGGCATTAAAACACATTCTCTATTTGACCCGTTTTAATGATGACGAATTGAATTTTACGGTTTACAGGAAATATTACCTACATTACATTTTCAACTAGATTGAAAATACTTATCATCATGTTCTTTGCTGATCCAATTAAATAAAATATATTCAGCACATTAAAAAGAGGTTTTAAACATCAATAAATAAACATTAATAAAAATAAGTTAACCTAATTCTAATTGCTATAAAACGTTTATCCACGTCATAAGTTCCTTTAATTTTAACTAAGTATCCAATGTTGAAGTGAAGTCCACTGATGAACTTAGACTTCTCCCAATTTACGCCCCAACCCACAGTCTAGTGCCATCTGCATCTAGTCTCAGCCTGCAACATTTTCCTGGTCCCATCCTTCGTTTAACGTGTAACTAAGTATAAGAGGTAAATAATCTAGTTGATTATTATCAAGAAATATTTATGATAATTGCAAAATAAAAGTTGAGAACAAAATACTTTTTCAAGTTCATTACGTGAGCAATGTTTTCAAAATATTAGGAAAAAGAATGTGGGGTCAGGCAGGTTATTTTTGTAAACGATATTCATATAAAAAAAAAAAATTTTTGAAGCGCGCCTACAAAGTGTTCACGACTTTTCTCTAATGCAGCTAATCTTATTTTAATTTATATGTAAATTCATTCGCGGCATATTATCTTCAATATTCCTGCCAAATGTTCCGAGTTCCAAAACTTTTTTTAATATTTTAATATCATAGCAATCTCTCGTTTATTTCCCCTTTATTACCTCGACTTTTATCTTTAATTCCGCAGACACGCCATAGGAACGCAATGATTATGGGGAGAAAAGGGTGGAAAGGAACAGAAAGAAAAATGTATAATGAAGTCTCGACGAACCCCACTTTCACTAGCTTTGTTGTCATTCTTTAAATCTAATCAAGGGTAACATTGTGTAACGATAGATAAATGGTAAAGCAAACTCCCTCCCTTTTAGATATCGGTGTGTTTACACCTACAGGAGGGTTATTTAGATGTTAATATTTTTACTCGTGATGTTCGATAGATACTTATCGTGTAATCTATTAACACGTCAGCTTATCTTCCCTCGCCATAGAACCAAAATCATTTACGCAAGAAGGGTGAGTCGTGTCGTTATGCAAGAATTTGTTTGTGAATATTTTATCCTGTAATCTTCAAAGATTAAATATGTATGGTCAAAGGTGATACTTTTTTTAAGCTATTGCATAGCTTCTATCGCGGGCCTTGCGTGGAGACCGAATCCAGAAATTGTGTCACGAAAACGAGTCACACTCGGCTACCTTCGGCCACGTTCGTGTATCTAGTCTAGCAATTCATAATTTTTTTGTTTACGTCAATTATGAACTCTGCAGTCGTTATATATTATTATTATTATGTCAAATAATCCAAAAATTGATGCTTGTACCCAGAATCGATCTTGCGCCTTCTGCGTACCGATCCGCGTCTTAACCACTCGACCAAAGTTGAATTAAGAGTGTTGGTCGAATTTAGAGTTCTTAATGTGAAATGACTATTTCGATGCTGTCAATTACATTAGTTGCTGTCAATTTACTTCGTCTAAATAAAAATTCGACTATAGGAGGTATTCATCATCTATGTACAACAGTGAACTGTACTCGTATAATTTGTGTAAAAAGTGTTTTAAATATAAATAAACAAAGTGCATTTATTAATGTAGAAAGTCACGAAAAATAGTGAAAGAAAATGAGTGAGTACTCCATATACATACATTTTATTATTATTATCACCAATGCAGTATCATTTTTTGTTTTGTTAATTTATATATACTTAATACTGCTATAAAGATAACCAAACCCGGGAGTACGTTCCCATGGGAAGCGGGAAGAAAATTTCACGCTGACGTAGCCGCGAGCGCCATCTATCCCATACCTATGTACTTTAAACGTGTCATAAAAGTCACAACAATACCATACATGCATATTTCAAAGAATGTCTATTATTACCATAAAATTTGTAAAAATAGTTTTTAAGTAGAAAGAAGAAACCTATTGTTTTATCTTTTAACTAGCTGACCCTCGCAACTTTGTTTACGTCACACAAGGTCTATGAAATTAGAGGTATTTATTAATCATACTCATCAAGTAGCGTGTAAATCTGCCCTGTATGCTATATCAAAATAGAGCTTAATGGTTAAAACTATTCCTCAGTATAGAATTTTCCTCAGTATAAACAATTTACATACAAACACCGGCGTGTTCGAATTTTATTACATGTATCAATGTAGTAGACGTAACGTGTATAAAATGACATCAATCAAATGTCATCAATATTCTGAAAAAGAAATTAAAAATAGAGTTCACAAACTCTTTTGAAAATACATACTGTACCTACCTTAGAGGATCGTTATGAAGATAACAGGATAGTTAACAACCATCCATAGAAAATAGATGGTATAATGCTGAATACCGCAAAGAACAATCGGCGCGGCATAGAATGGGGCCTATACTGATATCCTGGAGGATATTAATGATGCCGATGTCCTGTGCCTGCTGAGGCACAGGACATCGTGTCTGCATCATGTCTGCAGGACGTGCAGGATGTGATGTCCTGCAGACATGCATCCGTCATGCATGTCTGCAGGACAACGTGCAGGACAACGAGCAGGATGAGGCAGCGAATGGCTGGACTGAAATTAAAATCGACAGACGCAAGAGATGTGGTGGAGGCACTAATTCACGTACCTCGGGAGTGTCGTGTCAGAAACTGATGGAATAGAAGAGTACCCTACATCATTTCGAGTCTCGCCAAGGCCAGAATAACCTTTACACAGCTGCGCCCCGTAGGCAGTTGCGAAAATAGACACGAAGAGTGAAACTCAAAACAAAGTAAACGTTAAAACTGTACTGCTAACTGCTATACGGATGCGAGACATGGAAGGTCACTAAAGTAAAGACATTTCGCACCAGCTACCAGCTATAAGTCTTCGTCAAACGCTGCCTCCAATGGATCCTCGGTACATATGGGCCCGAGAACATCACGAACGTAAGACTATTGGAACGCTGCAGTGAGACCCCAACAGATCAAACGTCGGAAGTGTAGCTGCTGCGCTGGATTGGACACACGCTGCAAAGGGACCATGAATCACATCATACCAAGGCAAGCCTTACTGAAACTACTGGTAGGCTTTCAAAAACTGTTCGATAGTAAGTAGGTACATTTATTGATAGTGGCTATAGGCTACATAACATAATGCGAAGATTAATAGGAGTGGTGCAGCAATGAGGAATGTTTCGAAAACGGAAAACATTTAATCGTTATAAGAGTATCCGTTGCGCCTCTGCGTAAATGGTTGAAGTTACATAAAAATAATTTATTACAAAATAATTGTTCTTCTTAAAAAGTTCTAAAACAAAATTCCAAAAGCCCAAATGTCCACAGTCAAGTAGGCACTTGGTACTTTACTTTGTTGAACATAGGCCTTAAAATCTTACTTCTTATTAATATTATAAATGCGAAAGTTTGTGAGTGTGGATGTTTGTTACTCTTTCACGCTCAAACCGCTGAACGGATCGGGCTGAAATTTGGTACGGAGATACATTATAGTCTGGAATAACACATAGGCTACCTTTTATCCCGGGAATAACTTCCCGCGGTAACAAATTTTACGCAGGCGAAGCTGCGGGCATCAGCTAGTATTCTTATACAGAAATAATTATACTAGCATAGTTGGTAAAAAATGCTATGTAATAGCTTTACCGCGGCAGTCCCCGAGTGCCACACGTCTTTTTTTTTTATTAATGTGAAGGAAGTTAATAAATAAAGAATGTAGAACACAGAAATTGACTTCTCGAACAAAATGCTTATTTATTTAACAACTTTAAATACACGCATGTAAGAGATGTAGTTGGGAGAAAAGAGTGCAATGGCGCTATTTCTTTCTTTAAGAAATCTCTACCAGCAGGCCGACGAGAAAAAATGTTTCCATGCGTGCCTCAAATTATCACGTAAAAGTTGTTTTAATGAAAGTACTTTTGTTTATTGCTTACAACGTAACGAATTAGCATGCTGTTTAGAATTGCGATTGTTGAAAATCTCAAGAGTCACATATTGAAAACGACACTTTGTACTGTTCCATAATATGTGAAGAAATTGAAATTGAAATTGAAATTGAAATATAATTTTGTATAACCCTGACTGATAAATAAGGACAAGGTGGTACTGACTCAACAACACCTATTTGGTCAGATCGTTTTCAATATGTGCACTATGTTCAGCAAATTCCGCCAAGTGCCATCAATCAACAATATAAATAATCTCTTATGTAACATAAACTAGATATTCGTACCTCTGTAAATCAGATTATAAAGATATTTTTATGAAAATTTTAATACCTAACCAAAATTTGTAAAGAAACGTCGAAGCTACCATATTTCCGACATACATTACGCAATTATTAATATCACCGGGAAAATGTCATCCCCCCGCAATACAAATAAAGCACGCCGAAATTAAACAAACCTTTTTCTCCAAGTCACGTCAGTTATTGTGTCTGCGATCACGAAATGAGTCTACCTGTTTTCCTTATTATCGTATACTGTACCTACGTATATTTGACGTGTATATTTTTTCATATGACGTCTCTGTCTCTTATACAGTTTTCTTTTTCAAAAAATTTTTTTTTTATATTCAGCTCGCCAAATTGACGTCGCCACCAGCCTGATGGTAAGAAAGCAGTGGCGCATCTAGCGATTGGGGGCCACTTCTTACAGTGGTCCTCAAGTTGGCGGTCCTGTGATGTGCCTCTTCTTGGATATTGTTAAATGTGTATGCCGTCATCGTTGCCTTTTCCCTACCCCTTCAAGGAAAGAGAAAATAATTATGTAGGATTAATCAGGAGAGACACAAAAATTGTAGCACAAAATAAGTGTTTTTTTAATAAATTTTATTAATGCTCCATTAATATCACCAGTCATAATAATATACCATAAATTGCATAACGCTAACTATATTCACATTGTTCTCCAATGACAAGAACGATATTTAAAAAATCGTTAACCAAATCATAAATTATAAGAATTAGTAATCAAAGGACCACTTTAAAATCAAATTTCCTTCATTAATCCGACTTTTATAGGTAAAACAAACAAACTTTCCTGTCAGTTCTGTAATAAACTCGAGTTCATTTTGTTCATTTTGAAACGGAAAAAAGTACATACACCGTCAAACCAGTGGGGAGCGAAATTTTTCACTTGTACCTGCGAATTATTTCCCGGGTACCGAGTAATAGATTCCGAAAAAGCGGAAACGAAGTCAACCATAAATCCACCTCGAAACGAATGGCCATTTAAAAATATCTGGATATACGGCGCAAAGGGTGGAGTCATATAAAAAAACCGGCCGAGTACGAGTCAGACTTTTACACGGAAGGTTCCGTATAAAAAAACGGCAAAAAATCACGTTTGCTGTTTGGGAGCGACATTTAAATATTTTTAATTTTTGAGATTTTTGATTATAGCGTCAACAATAAATGCACCATCTGTAAGAATTTGAGCTTTTTTTTTTTTTTTTTTTTTTTTTTTTTAACGTGAGGGAAAATCCTCGTAGGATGCTATGCCGGACTCTTACCGACTAAAAAACCTCACGTAACGCCCAACAGCCTATGGTTGAGAGCCCCGGGTAAGCCCTCAGGAAGGATGTCCCGTGACTCCCAACAGACCTACGGCCGCCAATGCGGCCTCGCCCAGGGGGTGGTTCGGGTGCAATCCCGCGTCTATGGGGGATTTCGGGTGTGACCCCGCTTCTAAGGGGGGGCGTGCGTGAGTGCTCACGTCACGCTGCCGTCATGGGCCTGCTTCTGTAAGGACGGTGAGCGGCCCTCTCACCGTCCTCAGACCCCCGGTCATGGAGGCCGATAGTCCTCGGCGAAGACACGTCGGCGGCGCCCAGGGCGCCGACTGCGGAACTCGGGTGGAAGAGTTCTCTCCCGCACCCGGCCCGCCGCCTCCTTCGCGAGCATGACCTGCTCGCAGAAAGAGGCGGCGCAGTCCCACTTACTCCCGCTGGAGAGCATGGCTCGCACCATGGCCTCAAGCGAGAGAGTGTCCACGCCCAGACCCACTACGAGGACCTGTCGCTGTTGTGCCCACGCCGTGCACTCCACCAGCGTGTGGAGCGCCGTGTCATCGCTGCGGTCCTCGCAGTGCTGACACTCGGCCGTGGTTTCCCGGTGTTTTCGCCACAGATACCTACCGAAGCTACCGTGCCCGGCAAGCATCTGTGTCAACCGGTAGGAGAGAGCACCGTGTCTTCTCTCCAGCCACTCGTCCATGACCGGTCTGACGGCCGCGATTGTGGCGAATCCCCCCTTTGGTTGCTCAAGTCGCATCTTCCATGTCTCCAGGGTTTCCTGGTGGAGCAGGGTCCGCTGGGCCTCGATTTCTCGAGACGCAGGCCTTTGGCCCCGCCCCAGCGCCTCCTTGCGCCATCTGAACAGTGACGCAAGGGCTCTCGCTTCCAGGTCCCATGGAGGGGTCCCGGCTAGGAGACATGCCGCCTCACCGGAGATCGTGCGGTATCCTCTTATCACCCTGACGGCCATCACTCTCTGCGGGCTCATCAGTCTAGCCACATTGCTGGCCGTCAGGGTCTCCGCCCATACGGGAGCCCCGTACAGGGCCATGCTTCGCACGATCCCAAGGTACAGTCGCCTGTAGGGAGCGTTGGGTCCCCTGATGTTGGGCATCAGCCGCGCGAGTGCGGCCGATGCTCCCCTCAGTTTTGGGACCAAACTTCGGAAATGATGTCCGAAGTTCCACCGGCCATCGAGTACGAGCCCCAGATACTTCATCGAGGGCTCGATGCCGATGCTGACGCCCCCCACCTGTAGGCTGGATCCCGCAGGTGGCCCTATCCGAGGTCCGTGGAAGCACAGAGCCTCGGATTTGTGAAGGGCGACCTCAAGACCCAGCCGCCGAATCCGACCCACGACCTGAGCAACCCCTGCCGTGGCCTTAAGTGCTGCGGCACGGTGCGTTGCTCCCCGCGCCGTAACGAGGGTGTCGTCGGCGTAACACGTTACGCCGACCCCTCTGAGCAACGGACCATGCAGCACCCAGTCGTAACCGATGTTCCACAGGAGCGGCCCTAAAACCGATCCCTGTGGAACACCGCACGACACATCTCGCCGACCCGGCCCCAGCCAGCTCGGGTAAGTTATGGCTCTCTCGGAGAGATAAGCCCCGACAATTCGACGGAGGTAGGGAGGCACTCCATGATAGATAAGCGCCTCCCTGACGCAGCTCCAGGGCAAGGTGTTGAATGCGTTGGCGATGTCGAGAGACACCGTCACCACCACCTCACCCTGTGAGACTGCTTCCTCCGTCAGGCCTCTAATGCGCATGATCGCGTCCACGGTGGAGCGTCCCTGACGGAAGCCAAACTGGCTATCCGCCAGATCAGGCCCCACGCGTGTGAGGTGCCCGACGAGGCGTTGTGCAATAATGCGCTCAAAGAGCTTGCACACCTCGTCGAGCAACACGATCGGCCGATACCCTGATGGGGAATTTGCCGGCCGCCCCGCCTTTCGAATCAAGACCAGTTTCCCTGTCTTCCAGACCTTGGGAAACTGGCCTTTCTCGAGGCATGCGCTAAAGAGCCCAATTAGTCGAGGCCCAAGCTCTTCGAGAGCCAGGACCCACGCTCGACCTGGAATGCCGTCGGGTCCAGGGGCGGTGTTTCTGCGGGATTTAAGCCGCAGTACAGCCGCCCCTAACTCACCCGCGGTGACTACGGGCACGTCGTTCTCACTGCCTTCCGCGTTGGGCGCCTGAGACGAAGCCATGCGCGGAGAAATGTGTTCCTCCGCTCTCGATGGGAACAAGGAGTCCAGGACCCCCTCCAGCCACTCCGGCTGGAGACTCTGAGTCAGTGGGGGCGCCTTAGGGCGTAATTTGCCCCTTACCATAAGGTACGGGCGCCCCCACGGGTTCCGCTCCAGAGTCTCCATCAGCTCATCGCGGCCCAACTTTTTGGACCGCTTGATGGCCGTCTGGAGGGCCCTCTTGGCTTCCTTGTACCCATCATAAAGCTCCGTCTCTCGGGCTGCCGCATCGTCTGGGCGGCGACGCCTCCGGCGGAATCTGGTGTACCGGCGGCGCGCGGTAACGCACTCCGCGCGCAACTGCGCGATTTCCGGCGTCCACCAGTACACCTGCTTCCTCGCCGGTCTGGGCCTAGCCCTGGGCATCGCCGCATCGCAAATGTGCGACATGGCTCTCCCGAACCACTCCACTTCGGCATCAACATCGGCAGGCCCGTCCGCTGTAGGAATCCAGGCCTGCACGATGGCCGCCTCCAGGAGAGCCTCCCGATCCAGGCGATGGAGTGCCCAACGCGGTTCCGGGGGATTTGCGATTGTTGGCGGCAGGTTAGGTGGAGGGGAGACGTCGAACCGAATATATCGGTGATCTGACGACGTCTCCTCCTCCTCCACCACGCGCCATCCCTGGACACGGCGGGCGAGCTCAGGGGTCGCAAACGAAACGTCTATGACCGAGCTGAGCCCCCGCCGCGTCCAGGTTGCGACATTCCCCCGGTTCAGGATGACTAGGCCACTTGTAGTGACCCAGTCCTCCAGTATCCTCCCCCTGCCTCTGGTTTCCCGGGAGCCCCAAGCCTGCGACCAGGCATTGAAGTCTCCCAGGACCAGGACACGGCGAGGCCGGCATGCAGCGAGAACGACGTCCAGCTCAGGGAGCCATAGCTCAAACTGATGCTAGTCGAGGCTCGGCGAGACGTAAACGGCCACGACAGCCACACCCTCATATTCCGCCGCGACGCAACCCGGGCCCCTAGCAATAAGCGCTAGGCGCGAGTCGTCCGCGCCGGTCTCCCCAAAGATGGTCGCCATGCCGTCCAGATCCACCGGGCTTCCCGGGTGAACCCAGTACGGCTCAGCGACGACGACAATATTAATGGACCACTGCCTGATGCTCTGGTACAGAAGGTCCTGAGCACCAGTGCAGTGGTTCAGATTCACCTGCAGGATGCGGATATGGGTGTCCATTAATGGACGTCCATATCCGCACCCTGCCGCGAACGTGCACCCACACCCTCACCCCTCAGTGCGGACGGACGGGGCTTCGGCCTTGAGGCAGCGCAGGTCTTACTGCCCGCCCGGTGGTTTGCCTCCTTGCCCTCCGCCACGCATTTAAAACAGCGTGGCGGAGCGTCACAGGCAAGGGCCGTGTGACCGGGCTGACTACAGCGGAAGCACCGATCGCCCACGGTGACTTCCGCCGTACACTGCACTCCTACATGCCCCACGACCAGGCACCTATAGCACCTGTCTTCGCGGGGCTGCAGGAGATGCACCTGCGCCCTCAGGAAGCCTCCAATAAGGAGGCTCCGTCCGTCCGCCACTTTCTGGGCCGCCGCGACGGGACGGCTCACGACCGCCGACCCGTGACCAGTGGGGCCAAAGCGGATTTCGCCTGACCTCACCTGATCACGGGGGCAGCCACTCGCCTCCACGACGGCGGAGATTATCTCCTCCGTCGTGGCCGCGTCATCCAGACCCGAAATGCGCAGGCTCGCGCATTTGTTGGGTCTGGTGACGCGGACGTCACCCTTGTCCAGCGACTCCCGCAGCTTTGCCGCTAAGGCATCTGCTTTGGGGCCGCTGGTGGCGCCGGAGACCTCGAGGAGGCGCGCTCCGGTGCGCGTCACCTTGCACCGGAGCCCCCCCTCAATCTCGAGGGCCTTGAGGTCTACTGAGGCTTTCGCCTGCCTCAGTACCTCGGCGTACCCCACGCCCTTCGCCTTGCCTTCTGTCGTCACCGTAATGACGACGGCAGTGGAGCGAGGAGCGCGGAGCCTCTTCGGCGCCTTCGCTGCGGCGGCCTTTGCCGCTTTTGCGGCGACCTTTGCCGCCTTCTTGGCGGCCTTCGCCGCCTTTTTGGCGGCCTTAGCCGCCTTCTTCTTTGCTCCTGCCACCTCCTAGATCCCCTCTCTAGAGGGAGTCTGGGGTGCGGCGGGAGCGCTGGCTGTGCTGGTGGAGGCGGGGTTGCCACCTCCACCAGGTGCCGTCTTCTTGGGGGCGGTATGCCCGGTCCTCGAGAACGCCGAGGCGGCGTTCGATGGTCTCCAGCAGTTGGACCATCGTCGGGGTCGCCTTAGGTGCACGGGGAGCGGGGGTTTTAACACCCCGAGCCTCCCCGGCCCCCTGGACGAGCTGCGTAAGCTTGCCGATTTCCTCCCGCATCAGCTCTTGCTGCTTGCGGGAGTCGGCAAGCTCCTTCTCCAGGCTCGCAACTCGAGCCCGGAGCTTCCCCTCCTCGCTGGAGACGCTCCTCTCAAGGAGCTCCTCCAGCGCCTTCGTCGCCCCTGTGACGGCTTCCGTCACTACTTTCTTCTTGCCCGCAACATTCTTGGCGCCCTTTACGGCGCCAGTGATGCGGGCAAAAGCCGCCATTATTTCCTTCGCCGCCGGCACCTCCGTGACCCTCCCGCTTGGCAGCGGGGGCACAATCGCCGGCGGCTCTGCCACCCTCCCTCTCGCTCTGTAGAGGTCGGCTTTCCGACCTCTACCCGCGGTGGTAGCAGCTACCTTCCTAGGAAGGCTACCTTCCTCCTCGCTGCTGGAAGATTCGGACCCAGGCCGACGGAACAGGCCTTTGCCTGGTCCGCTTGACCTAGGTCTCTTCCGCCTCGCTTCTTCGGCATGGAGACCGAGGGTACCCTCGGTCTCGGTACCCATATCAACTGCCGACTCCATCTCGGAGCCGGCACGGGTTGACGCGACCTCCGCGTCACTGGGGGTGGTTTTGAGGCACACCCCTGGGCCTGGACTATGGTGACCCCTCCCATATACCACCTGGGATGAACCCTGGCGGGGGTCGACATGCCGAGACATGCCAAGCGATTCCCCGGACACTGTCCGGGTGCGCTCCTGGGTAGTTACAATCGTAGTAATTTGCTCCATAGTTGTTTTTGCGTTTTGCGTCCGCCGACGTAAGGTTGGGAGTGGGGAAGTTGGGAGAGGATGTGAGGATGGGAAGGGTGGGAAGGTGGGAGTGACGCCCTAGGCACTGAGTTCCCCCCAGCGATGCAACAAATAGCCGGGCGTCAGAGCGTGAGTTTCGGGGTAATTTTTTAAAGAGGTTTTCTTCCTCGCAACTCCAGAGAGCCACCGTGCCCGTCTGTTGCCAGACGGGGTTACGGCTCGGCCGAACGATGGTTCCTATGGAACCGTGTACTTCGCTACTGATCACTCAGTGGCGAAGTACTCATCGCCCTGGGAGTGCTCCACTAAGTACGCTCTGCATAACAGAGCGCATGTGGAGAACTCCAAACCGGCCATAAAGGCCCCCCCTCCTTGGTGGACTATTGGCCGTGGGCGACGACGTGCGCCTCAGGCGAAGTCCACATCGTCGTCCACGTTACCAGGATGCACCACGTGGAGGTTGTCCTACCCAGCACCCCAGAATTTGAGCTTTTTAGCTATTATGGTTCCTGAGGTAATACCTCGTCATAAACAGACGGACATCGTAGTCTCAGAAATATGGTCTCGTTTTTACCCTTTGTGTACGAAACCCCAAAAAACTAACTATTCAACCGAGTGACGAGATCCTCCATTCTCCTGTTTTCATTTTATTAAAGTGAAATTCAGAGTCATGTCTGGAATCAACCAAGCTGAGATAGCTTGGCTTCCTTGAAAAAAGTTAGTTTAGGTTTGCAAATGAGATTAAGTCTCATGGCGGTGATGTTCTTTATATCGTATGTACTTAGTTCCCCATCTTTTTGCTAGTAAACTTCAATTATTTTTGAAAGCGGTTTTCTTCCTTTCTTTTTATGAAAAATATGCTTTAAAGTGGAATAATGGTATTGGGATTACTTTTTCTAATACTGATTTTGTAAGATTCAAATATTGATGGATTGATGGATTGGAAGTAGGTATGTACAAGAATCGAATCGGAACGTCGACTTGCTGCTTGCGGCCTCCAAGGCAACCGAGCGACTGCTCGGTTGCCTTGGAGGCCTTCTTCACTAAAATCCATTAGATTCTCGGGCGGCCTTGATAAAAACAACGTTAAAGATTATATTTCGCTCTTTTCACAAGAATAGCTGTAAAGTGCTAATTAAATTAGCTCATATTCATATTCATATTCATTTATTCATTGTTTGTTACAGGTTTTTAAGATGTTACAAATTTACAATTAATGATCTACCGTAACATGCCTTACTGGCGTACAATAATATTTTTAGGTACAAAATTTCTTATGTGTCAAATTCATTAATACAAATTTCAGTTTTGCTTACATCTAAAACAAAGTATCATTAATATTATTGTAATTATTAAACTAATTTCCATTCAATAGTCAAATTTATTCATCTAGATGTCAATAACAAATTTAAAACAATTATTAGAATTAATTAACATTATTAAATCCAAAATAAATAAACAAACTCTTGCTAACAAAATGTCATAAATTTTTATCGTTAATATATTCCTCTATTGAATAATATGTCTTAACAAGTAGAAGTTCACGAACTCTGTCTTTGAACAGATTGATAGTCTCCGATGATTTAATATAGCCTGGCAGTCTATTATACAGCTTTGCACTCATTCCAAATCGCTCTTGAATACATTGCCCAAACATATTCATTACCCTTTACCTGGCTTCTGAAATCAGAACAAAACGGCCTTTGTAGAGTACGAGGGGTCAAGATTAACGGCGACGAACAATTTTATTAGTACTTTTTCCTTCTCTTGGGGTGCTTAGCTCATTTCCATTGTTACAATTTATTGTGGTATTGCCATTTTGAACGAGGACTTAGTGATATGAAATAAGTACCAGTAATAAGTTATAGCCCCCTCCTGTATTTACTCTAAAGAAATGAAATATAAAATTCGATTGAATGTTAATGTGACTTTAAATTATTTACGTCCGTACTTTTGTTGAATTTAGAATCTCTAATGAAACTGCTCAACACATAAAAAGTAATTTTAACTGAACGCTTTTAATCCTTTTCTAATATAAAAGGGCGTTTATTGTAAAGAACAAAAGCACTTGGAGGTATACCGAAGTACTTTACGCAATATTTACACAGCCTTATATTGAAGGGGAGATAATTTTTGGAGAAAATTATAAAACCTTGTTCTTTTTATCATAAGCACATTGTGAGCAGTTATATTGTTGCTTAACTATGTTATCATTTTATCTAGAAAGCAATTACTTCATAGAAATTAGTTTACGAAAACTAATGTTTTTCTTAACTAGTGGTTCTGAGCAGTAGACGGCACGATTCATAATTTTCAATTTCAAAAAATCAACCACTTTGACCATTATAATTTTTAAAGTAAATCTGTGTTGGTTTTTTACTTTATTTAATCACCACCATAATTTTATAGGTAATGGGAACACCCAAAAATTTCGGAATATATTTTTCTGAATTTCAATATTCCGATGTTCAAAATTCCGAAGATTTTTAAGAAACAAAGGTCCGAATATTAAAAATGACGATATTCATTTAACCGAAAGTTATAAGTACAAACTAGTGTGTGCAAGAACCTTTGATAATGTTATTATAGTGAAACTGGTATAATAAAAATAATAATGGAATAGTACAAGTGATTTTCATAAGGAATTATAAAATCTTTTATATTAAAAGTCAAAGTTCAAAATTCCGAAATTTTGAACATTGACTTTTAATAAAAAAGATTTAGGAAACATCGGATTTTTGACTTTCGGGATTTCGAATCATTCCAAATTATGAAATTCATGATTGTGACTTTCGGAATTAAGTTTTTAGTATTAATGTAGTTTACCCATAGGCAATAATATATTATTTGTAATTGTTTTTGTTTGAATATAATCATTCATTAGAAAATAATTACACGGTTGTACTCACTTATTTGATTCGTGGTGATGCTATTGGTATGGAACTTACTTAGTAGTAGTAAATCAGTTTTTAATAAATATTTGTTTTCTGTTCATTTGACTGCCTCTGTGGCGCAGTCAGTAGTGATACCGCCTGCGGCGCTGTAGGTCGTGGGTTCGATTCCCACCGGACACAAATATTTGTGTGACCCATAAATGTTTGTCTCAAGAGTCTGGGTGTTTCTATGTATAATATGTATGTATTTAAAAGTATATAAGTATTAATATCCGTGGTCTGAGACCCATAACACAAGCAGGTTATTTCTAGCTTACTTTGGGACCAGAGAGTGTTGTGTGAAGTGTCCGAGAATATTTATTTATATATTATTATTTATTTAGGGTGTACTCCTTCATTTAGCTTAACGTGTTTCATTTAACGCGTTTTAAATTTAGTCCTTTTTTCTCAAAGAAACCTCTAACATAACTCGCTCCGTAGCTCACTGCGCAACCTTGAGTATAACCCTACACGTACATGTCTCGACACTGTAGTTCATAATGTAATTGTAGTACACACTGCCTTTCAGTTAGAGTAGATACCTAAAGGTCAAGAGAAATCTCTTAATAACCAACTCCGAAATGCCTGAGACAAACTCGATAACACAATTAATTACAATGTAACAAGTTCAATTTGGACGTTCGCCACTAATTCGACATAATCTAATCAGCTACATTGATTCAAGAATCGCAATATTTTAATCTCTCCATTAATATTGTTGGCTGCTGACTTTGTGCCGAATACGAATAGAAATAAATCATTTTTTTAAGGTGTCGAAGCGTAAGATGTGATTATTTATTAGATAAGACGTTAATACTTAGTAAGTTTTAAATTGGAAGTCAGATGTGAACTCACGAATTTAGAGTATTTAGACTACAGTGTAAGTAGGGTACAATGGGAACAACCCCAAAGCAATTTCACTGGTAAGATACACAACTGCCCCCCCCCCCCACCCCACCATTGGTAAAAAAACTTAGTCAGGAGACACGTGACGTATATACATATACCTACTATTCCTCTGCGTGACTTTAAATGTAGGTATGTAAGTAAGTTACCCGGGCCGCCCAACCGTAGCCTATTAGGTAGGATACGTGTGGATTTTAATCGGGAGGGGTACGGCATAGCATCCACGTTTGATTTTTCTCACGTTAAATAAAAGATATGTAAGTATTATTATTATGTCTCTCTTTCACACGGGTATCTTCTTTTTTCTTCTTACGAAGACACCCGCACTTTTGGTAGGCTTACATGGGGACACAGGTCCAACATGCAGAGGCCCTTTGAGACTTTTAATCTAAAGGGAAATGGGACCCCCACTGCAAACAATTCACATCCGCCTTATGTAGAAGAACGGTAATGGACCATCTGCAATGGGAGCTAACTATTGTAAAATATGCTAACTACGTAATGGGCTATTGTGATGGGTGTTAGATGGTCTGGTTAACTTAGGCTATTATATTATTATTATTCCTCTTTATTAAATATTAAAAACATATAAATTTACATTTTTAAATATATACATATAAAAAAAAAAAAAAAAAAAAAGATTATTATTATTATTTAAGATACTAGCTTACGTTGGGATCAGATAACGTTGTGTAAAATGTCCGTAAATATTTATCTTATTTTATTTATATCAACTAAAATGATCTTCGCTATTCTATCTACGTCAGGAACTACAATTTTACCCTTCAATCAAAATCGGTAAGGACCAACTCGTGCATTACCGAAATTGCCAACCAGAACTAATATTCTTTACGTGATATGTTGAGGAATAGAAGCTGTTCGAGACTTGTAACCAATCATATTGTATTATGAACTTGATTAATACTATTGTGACAGATCAATAGTTCTGTAATTTCCTATTAGTGCGTGAATGGTTTTAATTAATCGTCTACGTAAGTGCCCTGTCAATATTTTTCGATGTAATAAATTTTCTTCTTTTATGACATTCCCTACTAGAACCAAGTTAGTTAGCGTCAGTTGCTAAGTATTTGTTTAAGTGTGTAATTGTATCTACAATTGTCTGCTATTAACTACAGAGACTTCTTATTATCAGCATCACATCCGTGGCTATTTCCACACAATAAAAAATGCCCTTTATTTTAATCAGTTTGTAGCACACATCTATTATTCCTTGAATAAGAGAACATGCATTTTGTTTGCTTTTATCTGTCAATCAGATTGTAAAGAAGCGATAGTGACATGATTGTTTTATGGAGATAATGTTACGTTTAGACATTATTCCCCGAAAGAACATGTTATAACCCACCAGAAGTTAGTGAGGTTTTTCTAATACCTCAGTAAGTAAATGTAAACAACAAATTCCTACCGCGGTAAGAAAGTCAGCTTTAGCATAGTAATATCAGAATCTATTGTGGCTTTAGGAAATATTTATGAATCATATTATATTTCAGTTTAGTTAAATACACACCTATTATGAGACACTTCAATATTTTTTTCACTTAGTGACCATAAATAAATTATAGTCCCAAAAAGTTGATTATAATAAAAGCAGTCTGCAATTTGCATCAGCTCTCAGGGTCTAACGACGCAATATTTACTGATTACTTATGAGAGATAAAATGTAAAAATAAATCTTCCAGACATTTCGTACAGATGGCGGACTGAATTAACCGCAAACTTGGACCATTATTAATTCTATTTTCGTGAAGCCGACGGCTAATGTTCCAACCGGCTTATTATTGGAAAATTCTATGTTATGACTGTTAATGTTACGATCACGCCAGAGCTTTGTGCACGCGACCACGAATAAGGACAAGTTGTACCAAAGTTCAGTGCACTTTACAAGCTACTTTAATTGGGTTAATCAAATCATAGCTAGGTAAAACTTGTGTTGAGGAAAATTATGTACTAAGTGAATGTAGTAAGGAAAATTCTGCATTTTCAAATGGCCAAACGTTCTTTGTATGAGTATTTCTTCAGTTACTGCCTTCAGGTAAAATTTGTTGAGGAATACTAATTCCTCCGCCAATTTTTATGAAAGTTAGGATATTTACAATTAGTTCATTGATTTGATAGAATGTTTTTTCGTAGTAATATTTGATAGATAAATGGAGGCAATAAGGTTTTCGGTGACGTCATCTTACCTACAGATTTTTTTGACGAATAGACAGGGTTAATTGGTTACATTAAACGTACATGGTTTTGGGCCCTAATAGATAGCTCTGTACGGTAATATATCAGTATACTTAAACATCTAAAGGTACAAAACTTTAAAGCTTCTGAACCAATTTTTTTTTCTACAATGTAAACCCTACAGCATTCTGAATGTGTCAGTGAGACCCATTCTCGTTTATAAACAGTTATCTAATACCACCCCTTGCATCCGCACCACAAAAAAATTCTACCCTCAGCAGTGTGAATACCCTGACATGAGATGTTGAATCTTCTAACAGATAATAGGCACCTTTATCCCATTCATGTCCCCACTTTTGGCCATTTTTCATGTCTTTGTTGGGAACGCAATAGGCATTAGGCTGACAGTGATGCTCACTATCCCTCTTCAAAGAGGTTTAATATATTTTTTTAAATTTTCACCGCTCATGTTTGGTTTGAGAGTGATTATGTTGGTATGATTGATTCTAATATTTATTTTTATTTATTCAATAGAAAAGCATTCCCGTAGTCACGGGACTAAAAAAAATAAGTATTTTACCGTCACTTGAAGCTACAACTGTTACCTTTTTTTTATTTTGGAGACAAATATTTGTGTGACCCATAAATGTTTGTCTCAAGAGTCTGGGTGTTTCTATGTATAATATGTATGTATTTAAAAGTGTGTAAGTATTAATATCCGTGGTCTGATACCCATAATACAAGCAGGTTATTCCTAGCTTACTTTGGGATCAGATAGCGTTGTGTGAGATGTCCGTGAATACTTTTTTATTTTTATTTTATTTATTTTACGTAGGTAAATCTCACACAGCTGTTATGAAAATAGTGTGTCGTAGGGTACACAGTTCATATTTATCTATGCTTTCGTCACGATGATTCGAAATTTTATATTGTCGAATTAGCATCGACCGCCTTTATGGCGCAGTCAGTAGTGTAGCCGCCTGCCGCTCTGGAGGTCCTGCGTTCGATTCCCCTTGGTCGGTCCATATATTTGTGTGATCCACAAATGTTTGTTTCAGAGTTTGGGTGTTTTCTATCTTTAATTATGTATATTTTTACAAATATTTTATATCAGTCGTCTAGATCCTATAGCACAAGCACATTAGCTGAATTTTTGGCTAGATGATGTTGCGTGACACTGTTTGTAGAACGAAAACACTAATGAGGTATTGAGTAAACACTCTCTCATCATAATATTTGGTTATACTTACGATGATCTAGTTTAATAGATATTTTAGCTGCAAGAAAAACGTTGTATCAAGTAGTAGTCGTAGTAATTCAGTAATTTAGGCCGCCGTTCACTACACGAAGTTGGCAACAGTACAACTGTGTTATTGCTGTCTGCTTCACCAACGTAAAATACACTACCGACACGCTTAAAATACATGTTTCAATATCGTCCAGCTTGTTTCTTTATTGCTATTGAGGTTTATTTTGACAAGTCCCCATAATCAAATTTATACATATTGTTATTAATACTGTTGGTTGATGGTACTTGGTGGAACTTGCTGCACATAATGAATAACACCACTTGCACTGTTCTACAACATTTATTATTTTCATTACACCTGACCGTTTCGCCTCTCGGCATTCTCAAAGGTCAAGAAACTAACTTGTTGACCACTACATCATGTAATTACATGATGTATGGCCATCAAGTTGGTACTTGGTGTAAAGTAAATAAATGTTGTGGAATAGTACAATACATAACGGCTAAGGTACTTTGGCTTACAAGTAGGTGCAGATGATTCTGTTCAGAAAATCTTGTATAAATAAACAGCGACTTGTTTCAACATATATAATAAAATTTAATTTAGAAAGCACATTACTTATTACCTGTTATAATATACCTACATTGGGATATTTAAGTTTTTAATTCCATATCTGTATAACGGTATTGAATAAATGTAGAATGAAAAGATTAAGCTATTTCGATTTATGCTCATGGCATAAACATTTTATTAAACATCTTCTGAAAGTCGTCTCTGGTTCAGAAAGTTACTAGTACGTTAGCTCAGCGGAAGGGGTTAACAAGCATAGTGAATTATAAATTACCATTTCTGAAACACGTATATAAATAATGCACCAAGTTTCATATTGCGGTAAGTATCTAGATCTAGCAACGTCCGCTACCCAACTTTGATAAACTCATATAAACGAGTTTATCAAAGTTAGTTGAGGATCGCCCCTAACTGTTTTGCCTGGCTGCCTCTCTTATCATCGCTCTAAATCTCATGTCTGACAGTTCACGTCACGTCCCACGTAGAGACACCAATAGATGCTTTGACTTAGTAAACCATGTCTTTTAGCGTGTGAAGTACACAATAATCAACCTTGTCCGGGAGTTCAACTCAGTCAATCGTTGGAGTTACATATCACAAAATAGTACTCTAAATTTGTCACATTTAACTACAGATCACAGTTGTCTGGCGACTCATTCAAGGATTGCCAAGTTAAGCGCTCATCTCGTGCGCTCACTCTCTCTCTCTCTCTGGCTTTTGTGAAGTTTTTTTATACCACTAAATTGGCAGAGAAGCATACGGTTCGCCAGATGTACCGGTGGTCAGTGTATGCAATGTAACGAGTATTTAATTAAGTTGCATAGAAACGACGGAACGACGGATCTCTTAGGGCTATGGCTTCGTATATCGCCACAGGCTGTGTACAAGTCCAGACAAATGTCGCATCACTATAGGAATAACACGCCGAACAGGAAAGTGAAACAGAACACAACAGTACATTTTGTAAACATAGCGCCGCTGCAAACGCCGTGACGTTACACACAGCCTACCGTGTTTATAAGAGACCTTAGTCTATCTGTGATAGGGTAAAGTTTCGTGACTACCGCTGTATTAGCGTCTCACATCTCACACGAACTTACAACTTTACAGAATTAATAACAAAACAAACTCCGTTTATTTTAATCACCGAGAAAATCTTCAAAAGTTGGAACTTTTTTTCTTGCAACACGCTAAGGCCGCATTAAAGTTTTCGCTGTGCATTACAAGGCGTAGTGTGAGTTGCGTGCCTGAAAAAGTTCTGAAGCCATGTCACTTTTAACTATTGTGGATTTATTATGGGCATCAATATTATAATATTGTTTATTTAGAATAGCACCACAGTAGTAAAATAATTGTTTGATATCGAGTTCCGGCAACCTTACGTAAGTATTTAAAAAAAGGACTTAGAAGTAAATTTTTGTCCTTGTTTTTGCAAACTCATCATTAAATTTCAAAGACCTATTTGACTTTATTTCACACCATCCAGGACACTAAAAAAGAATTATCCCAACTTTACGTGAGGTTGGATTTATTTGAAGTTTCATGTAAGTACCTATTTATACTACAATGCGAAGTTACTAGTAAGTATAATAATTAACTCTAACAGCTAAATTGTAATTAAATAGGACCAAATAAAACGAAAGAACTGTGGTGTTATTAAGCCTCTACTTACTTTTTTGGTAAAAAAAGATATGGCTATAAGAGTTATATATAGCATATATATTATTTTTTTTAGCCGCATCTTTTTTTACAGTGAAAATCAGAAAAGAAATTGCAACTTGTGCAACCAAATAATAACTCTTTAAACCACTTATAGGCCCAGAATAACACACTACTAATTTACGAGACAAGTGACGAATTTCACTGTAGAGTACCTACTGATATTATAAATATACAATGAAATACATATAATCCTTCAGTTCAAGAACGCGAATGTACACTGTCAACAGGGAGATTATTGTCTTACGTTGTATGGTCAATGTGCTGACAGCGCTTGCTCACAGGCTTTCGTGATATGAGTTTGCGATTCCTCCAATTTGATATTCAGCACCATTGATACAGGTTTGGGTAAGAACATAATATAGGTTCTCCTAAATAAATAGTAGCAGATCTTAGAAATAACCAAGTAACTTGCAAACCCTATTTCTTAGATGCCTTAGTAGTAATGTATTAGAATTAAGTTGGACTTATGTTTTTAGAGAGTGTCGGGAGGTTCCAATAAAAATAAAATCTATCATTTAAAATCGATGATATGACATAAGAAAAAAACTTTAGTGTATAAGTTCCATTGCTCCTTAATAATTCCAAAAAGATGTAGAGCGGTGGTTATGCATAAATTACACCTCAATAACGTTACAAGGAATTTGAATGCATGCAATCAGAAATAGCGAAACTTTATCAATCGTAAATTCACAGTATTAGAAACGTCGAATATAACCCTGGCTTAGCAACACGAACAGCTAGTTAACTTTCCGAGTCGAAATTGGGCAGCGTGTTGTAAAAATGGGTTAGAATACCCGGAGCATTGATTTGAGTACATCAGAAAACCTCCGTTAAAACGAGTCTCCAAGTTATGTCAAGCTGAATTATCGGTTTTGTAGGACGACGTGTATAAAATCATGTATTAGTGTATTATTAAAGTTTGATTTTATCTATTTACTTATTAAGTAACACTACTTAATAAGTAAATACCTAAATAAAATCAAACTTTAGAACCCGTGATCTAGATAAATAATCAAACCTATATGCTTCCAATAATATTAAATTTATGCTATGATAAAACAAATTACAATCCAATCAAAGTTAATCAAATAATTGCAGTCGTCAATTACTTTTAGCGCACGCGTACACAGTGATTGCGAGACTAATTATTGCTTGTTAATTAAATGGTATGTAAAGTATTTCATGTTGTATAAAATGTGTGGCTCGTGAAAATATAACAGAATTAATACCTATAGCAGCTCGTTTGATTATTTGCTTCATTAATGGGGCGCTTGACATAATGTGAAACGCTAGCTGAATAAAATATTTCTGCTGATAATACTTGTATGATCAGACAGATTATATTTTTTAAGGGTACACTACATTAATACGAAAAACTTAATTCCGAAAGTCACAATCACGAAATTCATAATTCCAAATTTCATAAGTCCGAATGATTCGAAATCCCGAAAGTCAAAAATCCGATGTTTCATAAATCCTTTTTATTAAAAGTCATAATTTTAAAATACCGAATGTTTACAATTCCGACTGTCAGAATGCCGAATTTGAAGAAACCGAATCGTTGAATTCCGAATCCTTAAATACGCCATATTATAAATACGAACTCCGATTATTAAAAATCCGAAATATCATAAATACGAAGGGTGAATGTCGTTTCCACCCGTTCCTGTTTAAACCCGAAAACTTATCATTAAAGACGATTATTTATGTTCCGGATTCCACCCGTTTTTTTAATAAAGTATAGTCAAGTCTAACTACCGAAAGTATTATTTCCAAGTGAGTGGAAGGCAAATGACAAAACAAAAAAAGGCTAAGGCGGGAGCTCCGCTCCGCTTTGCTCCCGCCTTAGCCTTCTAACCTAACCTTTAACTGTGGACGTGCGGTCTCACAGGCCGCAAGCAGTTTGTGAACCACGTGCCCCTCTCTTTCCGCGTACCCCACACGTCTGTCCGTTTCAGTAGCTTCGGCTTAAGTGGCAAAACGACTGTAGAGGAAGTAGGTTGCATCGTAGGATGCATATTTCGGAAGTAATTACGCTTTAAGTTTTGGGAGCGGTCTGTGAGACCGCACGTCCACGATTGTGTGATAATTTGAGCTGATGGTGATTTTTTTGTGCTACTTTTTTTAATATAAAATGTTAGATATCAATAACTTCAGTACATCTACATTCAAACGAACTTTGGAATCATCAATTCCATCTAGTACAAGTAAAATATTGCGATTAGATGAACTATTTTTTGAAGACTAGCTTCAGCGATTGCTTTTAGGATCAGATCAGTGCGACAACAATGGAGATGTGGATGATTGTTTATTTTATAAAGATGCGATAAAGGAAAAAAGTAGTAAAAAGTAGTACTAGCAGAGTTGGCGGTGATTTGGACACTGAAGGTTCTGACAACGAAACACCTAATTCATAGTTACGGTCCTAGAAGTATTACAATGGTAAAAATCATCGCTATAAGTGGACTGCAGAACTACCTTCCAGACGAGTACGCACTTCACACCATAATAAATTGTTGAGCACATCTATTCAGTTTCTTAAGCAATTAATTATTCTTATTATCAATTTAAATGTTTTCGTCCCAATGGACTGGAGGCGTGCTATCATCGTGCCCTTGTATAAAGGCAAGGGCTCACGTATGGAGTGCGCCAACTATAGGGCCATCAGTTTGATCAGTATAGCAGCTAAAGTGTATGGCAAAATTATTGAAAGGAGAATGAGGATGGAATCTGACGGATTACTGTGGGAGGCGCAGGGTGGTTTCCGAAATGGAAGGGGATGTATGGACCAAGTTTTCTCTCTCCGCAACATCGTAGAGAAGCAGCTGGCTGTAGGCCGGAAGGTTTTCTGCGGTTTTGTGGACATGGAGAAAGCATTTGACAGAGTTGTACGGAAGGATCTCTGGGATATATTGCCAGGATACGGGATTGATGGTGCGCTGCTTCGTGCTGTGCAGTCTACATATGTGGGATGTACGGCATGTGTGCGGGTGGGCGGCAGCCTGTCTCCCTGGTTTGACGTCAACATTGGCGTCAGACAGGGCTGCGTGCTGTCGGCTCTGCTGTTTGTCCTGTACCTGGACGATTGTCTTAAGAGAGTAAGATCGATGAATGTTGGATTGCGAATGGGTGACTTACTTGTGAACTGTTTGCTGTATGCAGATGATGCCGTGCTCATAGCCGAATCGCCATCAGAACTACAGTCACTAATCACAACGATGAAAGATGATTGTCTAATGAGAGGCTTACATTTGAACGCGACTAAAACGAAAGTGATGGTATTCGAAAGAGAAGAGGACAGAACGAATGCCAGGATAACTGTAAATGATGTAGTGCTGGAACAGGTGGATGAGTTTGTATATCTTGGATGTGCACTTAGCAGGGATGGACGGTACACCGCTGATGTAGAAAAGAGGGTAACTGCGGGCAATAGTGTGAATGGAGCGTTAGGCAAACTTTTAGGTACCAAGGGCTTAAGTCAAAAGGCCCAGCTCGCAGTTCACAATGCGGTGCTGATACCTACGATAACGTATGGAAGCGAGAGTTGGGTATGGCAGGAAACGCATGAAAGTAGAATAAACGCGGTCGAGATGCGCGCGCTACGCAAAATCTGCGGAGTAACGCTCGCAGATCGCGTTCGGAATGAAGATGTAAGAAAGAGAGTTGGTCTGAAAGAGAGTGTCGGTGTTAAAGTAAGGAAGGGCATGCTACGATGGTTCGGGCGTGTGGAACGAATGGGAGATGAAAGAATGACAAAACAGATATACAACGCGAAAGTGGATGGACGTAGGAGTCGGGGAAGGCCACGACACACCTACCACGACCAAATTAATCGTGTGTTAGTAGAAGGTGGTGTCAAGAGCCGTAGGAACCGACGTGCATGCATGAAAAGAAAAATGAAAGTTGAAGAAGCAAGTGAGGTGTGTATGGACCGTGCCGTGTGGCGCTCGGTTCTTTCTGCCTACCCCGCAAGGGATTTGGCGTGAAGATAGATAGATAGATAGATAGAAATGTTTTCGTATGCCATATGGTAAAACATAGTTGATCAACATACTCACAATGTCACCTGTATACTGTACCTATGTTTATGAAATGAAATTAATGAATCTGAAATCTGAAATCTGAAATCTTCTTACTCAGGATGAAAAGAAAGATACAATCGATTGTTATTTGGAATAACTTTTCGATGACGAAATGCAATACTCCAAGACATTGTGCAAAAACTGGCAATAAATATGCACTGGTTGAGGGGTTGTCAAAATTTTTATGCTTTGGTATGAGAAGTAATTTTTAACTTTTTTTCATTCTTTATTCTTTCTATTTTTTTATAAAAGTAGTCAAACTGAGTAAAAATGAAATTTTCCTCAAATAATCTTTTCATAAAGTGATCGCGCAAAAAAAAAGTCAGAAATGTGCCCGTAATAGTTACATGGTTACATTTTAGTTCAAAATAAATACATACCGTTTTAAATTTTAACTTTTATTTGCACTTAGTAACACCCAAAGGTATTAAAAATTAGAACCGGTACAATACCTTCTTAACTACATAGAATACAGCATTTAAATGTAGCGGTCTATGAGACCGCACGTCCACATTTGTGTAACAAAAATTTCACGTCCATAGTTAAAGGCTAACCTATCCGAGTCGGGGTACTCTGAGTCGGGGTGTTAACCATTCACTTATTATGGTTAACACCTCGACTCGGATAGGTTAGGTTAGAAGGCTAAGGCGAAAGTGAAGCGGAGTGGAGCTGCGGCCTTAGACATCGTGGTTATTTTTTTTTTATTTTGTCGTTTGCCTTCCACTCACTTGGAAATAATATCTTCGGTAGTTAGACTTGACCGAACTTTATTAAAAAAACTTAAACAGTGAATTTTCGGATATTTGAAATTCTGAATAATGTTTTTCGGGAAAATAACAGTCCGGACCACATCACCGCTTAATAAGATCAGAAACCAGGATGGAAGTTTTGTGGGAGGAGAAGAGTGTGTGCTAAAAATATGGGAGGAGTATTTTGAAAGTCTATTTGATAAAGAGGATACGCAAGTGCAAACTCATTTTTGTGAAATGAATGAAATTGGTAATGAAAACGACATTAGCATGGAAGAAATAGTGGAAGCATTGAATAGTATGAAACTAGGCAAGGCTGCTGGGATTGATAGGGTTTCCGTTGAGATGCTGAAAGCAGGACGTGGCGTGGTGATTGACCAGCTGTACCGCCTTTTTAATCTGTGCTGGAGGAATGGCAGCGTACCAAAAGAATGGTCCAAAGCGGTCATTGTGCCGCTGTACAAAGGAAAAGGGTCGCAGCAAGAGTGCAAAAATTACCGCGGCATAAGCCTGCTCAGCATCGTCGGTAAACTGTATGCGAAAGTGTTGATAAAAAGAGTGATGAATGAAAGTGAAGGAAAAATGTGGGATGTTCAAGCAGGATTTATGAAAGGAAGGGGATGCAAGGATCAGGTCTTCTCCTTACGATGCATAGCAGAAAAAGTTTTGGCGAAAAGCCAAAAGGTATATTGCGTATTCGTAGATCTGGAGAAGGCCTATGACAAAGTGGTGAGGAATGAACTATGGTCAACATTGTCTTTGTACGGGGTGAGCAGCAGCTTGATACGAGCACTGAAATCTCTTTATGAGGGCTCAAGTGCTTGTGTCAGGATCAACGGAGCTTGCACGGACTTCTTTAATATAGAAAGGGGTGTGAGACAGGGTTGTGTAGCGTCACCGTGGCTGTTTAACCTGTACATGGACAGTTGTTTGAAAGAATTGCAAGAGAGTGCGTGTGGTATAAAACTGAACGAGCTGACCATCAAATGCCTCCTATATGCTGACGATCAGGTGATCTTAGCTGCATCGGCGGAGGAGTTGCAGTTGATGGTTAATATTATGCATGAGGCGCTGAAAGGTAGAGGAATGAAAGTGAATGTAAGTAAGACTAAAGTAATGGTTTTTGAAAGAGAGGAATGTATGACGAATTGCCCTATTATTATCGAAGGGCAAAGAGTGGAACAGGTGAAAGAATTTGTATACCTGGGTTCAAAATTTACGAGGGATGGAAAGTGTGACCAGGATATTGAGAGAAGAGTTTTGGCAGGAAATCAAGTGAATGGGGCGATGCATACCTTTATGAGCAGTCAAAACGTGTCTAAGAAGGCGAGAGTGGCTGTGCATAGGGGTGTGCTTATCCCCACACTTATGTATGGTAGTGAAAGTTGGGTGTGGCAGAAGAAGCATGAAAGTAAAATTAATGCAGTGGAAATGAGAAGTCTGCGAAGTATAGCTGGAGTGAAATTGATGGACAAAGAAAGGAATAGCGTGATTAGAAAACAATGTGGTATAACTGAAGATGTAGTGACAAAGATAGAAAAAGGGATGCTTAGATGGTTTGGACATGTTGAGAGGATGGATGAAAATAGACTGACTAAACAGATCTATAAGGCGATAATGAATGGGCAAGCTGGTAGGGGTCATCCTCGGCGTACGCATGGTAACCAAATTGATGACCTGCTGGAAAAAGGCCAGGTCAAGAGTACCCTTAACCGGCGAGCGTGTATGAAAGCACATGAAAGTAGAAGAAGCGAAAGTGGTATGCCAGGATCGTAGCAAGTGGAAAGCCATAGTCTCTGCCTACCCCGATGGGAAACAGGCGTGATGATATGTATGTATGTATGTATGTAACAGTCCGGTCTTTTGATTATTCGTACTAATGAAATTAGGAAAAATAAAAATTCGTACTTATGACTTTCGGATAAATGAACATCGTCCTTTTGAATATTCGGAGCTTTGTGTCTTAGGAATTATAATCTTTTTTTTTTTTTTTTTTTTCTTTTTTTTACGTGAGGGAAAATCCTCATGGATGTTATGCCGGACTCCTACCGACAAAAAACCTCACGTAACGCCCAACAGCCTATGGTTGTGAGCCCCGGGTAAGCCCTCGGAAGGATATCCCAGGACTCCCAACAGACCTAGGGCCGCTATCGCGGCCTCGCCTAGGGGGTGGTTCGGGTGCTATCCCGCGTCTTTGGGGGGTTTCGGGTGTGATCCCGCTTCTAAGGGGGGGCGTACGTGAGTTCCTCACGTCACGCTGCCGTCATGGGCCTGCTTCTGTAAGGACGGTGAGCGGCCTTCTCATCGTCCTCAGACCCCCGGTCATGGAGGCCGATAGTCCTCGGCGAAGACACGTCGGCGGCGCCCAGGCCGCCGACTGCGGAACTCAGGTGGGAGAGTTCTCTCCCGTACTCGCCCCGCCGCCTCCTTCACGAGCATGACATGCTCGCAGAAAGAGGCGGCGCAATCCCATTTACTCCCGCTGGAGATCATGGCTCGCACCATGGTCTCGAGCTAATCTTCGGAATTTTGAACATCGGAATATTGAAATTCGGAAAAACATATTTCGGAATTTTTGGGTGTTCCCATTTTTTAATTAATATTTTGTGGTTTTGGGGACGTAGTCTACAGTGTGGACTATTTGATGCAAATCTCCATCACCCCACTGATGGATCAGTAGCTCAAGGTCTAGTTATTGAATACCATATTTTTGTGAGTAGTTCCAGGGTTGATTATGGTAGTTTCTAATTATCGGTTGTCACATATACCTACCGGGCTCGGTAGCTTCGGTAAGTATCTGTAGCGAAGACACCGGGGAAGCACGGCTGAGTGTCAGCACTGCGAGGACCGCAGCGATGACACATCGGTCAAGTCGCTGGTGGACTGCACTCTGCGAGCAGGTCATGCTCGTTAAAGGCGCGGCATGGCGGAAGCGGGAGAGAATTCTCCGCCGCCGTCGACGTGTCTTCGCAAAAGACTATCGGCCTCCATGACCGGGGGCCCGGGGGCGGTGAATTGGCTGCTCACCGTCCTTACAGAAGCAGGCCCATGACGGCAGCGTGACGTGAGGGATTCACGCACGCCCCCCATGAGAAGCAAGATCACACCCGATAACCACCCAACGACTTGGGAAAGCACCCGAACTACCCCCTTGGCGAGGTCGCAGTGGTAGCCGTAGATCTGTTGGGAGTCCTGGGACATCCTTTCAAGGGCTTACCCGGGGCTCCCGACCGTAGGCTATTGGGCGTTACGTGAGGTTTTTTAGTTGGCAGGAGTTCGGCATAGCATTCACGAAGGATTTTCCCTCACGTCAAAAACAAAAAGGTAGTTTCTAACCACTGATTATTATATAATATAATATAACCTTTTAAATATTATTCACAACAGCCTAGTCTACTCTAAATTATAAATATTGCAAGTCTTATGTCAAAACGTCTAAGAATCAACTAAAAACGTGATTTATGCGTGTTTGTATACCATTCGAATGGATAGTAACTTTACTAATACTACTATCCTTTACATTTAATATTATTTAATGCCGCTAAATTGTTCTAAATTGGTAGACAGGCAAACGGTCCACCAGGTTAGAACATATAATTAAAAACACTCTTTTTAAATTGTCCGCAATCAAACATGAAATATAATTAATATATAGTTTAATTAAACAAAACATGAAAAATTTCATGGATACAAGCGATGTTTTAAATCGCGCCTAGTAAATTTGAATGAGGAGCAAGCAATTCATTTCCATTTTCCTGTCACAAGAATGGAGTAATACACCCTGACTGTGATTAGCGGTACGATGGTGGTTATAACGATCATTATTCAACAGCTATATACACTGAATAAAAATTTTAAATAAAAAATGGAACCGACTTCATACAAATCTTTAAATATAAAGTTTACCTAGCACATAGTAACATGTATTTTGATTTATCAGATTTTATTCAATATCATATTGAAGTTGGCGCCTAGTAAACCCATAGGTTTAGGTAGGTATTATTAATGGCACCAACTTCAATATTATATTGAATAAAATCTGATAAATCAAAATACATATTACTATGTGCTAGGTAAATTTTATATTTAAAGATTTGTATGAAGTCGGTTCTATTTTTTTATTTAAAATTTTTATTTTTTTATTTTAAGTGACGGGTGGACCGAAAAGTATATCTATCTAGGTGTAAAGTTCTCATAAACACAAACCAATCAAGCCGAAACACAAGATAGCTGCTGTAAATCGTTAAGGAATTCCCTCGACTGTCTTTCGGTTCCATCATCAGATCGAGTCCAGACCTTCATTAAATTTTAGTACATTAAATTGGCGCTGCTATAGCGTAACATACATACAAAAAAAAACTTAGCGTACGAATTGAGAACCTCCTCCTTTTTGAAGTTGGTTAAAAAATAAATAAAATACCTACTGCTCTATTCAAAACATTACTGAACTCCACTAGTTTTCAACACCTTTTTGCTTCAGTTTAAAATAAGGCCAACAGATAACGCAGTCCCAGCCACTTTTTGCACAGACGATAAATGACGCTTCTTGAACACGAAGCACATTGTTTGTTGACCGCTGTCGTGTTTATAGCCTAGGAACGGTACGGTGCCACTATAGAAGATTTATTCACTTTACGGCGGCTACTACACGGTCGTGTTAAGTGAAGAGTAAAAAACGAGTTATAGAGTATATTGTGGGGTTTCATTGTTATCATGTTTTTGGTAAATGGGCAGTTGTGTCGTTCTTGGTTAGTAAATTTTAAACGAAATATAGTGACTTTTCTGAATGGCTTTTAATGATGAGTTTTTATATTAGGTTTCGGAAGATGCAGATTGTTATTATTACCATTTACTACAGTTAGAGAGAGGATAAAAAAAAATGTTAGTGTGAGTTAATATATTATGTAATGTAATGAAGCGCTCGTGGCCCCGCGGACTCAGTGTTCTGTAAACGATCACTGCAGTAAGCAACATTTACTATGGCCGGATATGGATGGGTGACCACCACGTGGACCACTTTGTGACATTTATTTACGAGCGTTTCCGTGCTTCGGAAGACACGATAAGCCGTTGGTCCCGGTTGTCAGTAAAATGACAGTCGTTAAGCCAAGTTGAAGGCCTTATGGGCGGCTTGAAAAATTTCAACTGTGGGTCGTCACAACCTGCACCCGGGGTCGGCAGCGCGTGTGTAGCACCTCTGGTGTTGCAAACGTCTATAGGCTACGGTTACGAACCTGCCGGTGGGCCGTAAGCTTGTCTGCCACCAAAGTAGTAGGTATAAAAAAAAATGTGTAATTTCACTATTATGGACTATGCATTTCATACTAAAATTACGTACTTCATAGCCCAAACACAGGATTCAAAATTATCAGCCACCACCTACATTTAATACTTTTTGATTTGTTTACGCAATGAACCACAAAATACATAGCCAGAAATATCGTACTTAATATTATAAATGCGAAAGTTTGTGAGTGTGGATGTTTGTTACTCTTTCACGTTCGAACGGCTGAACGGATCGTGCTGAAATTTGGTACAGGGATACATTATAGTCTGAAATAACACAAAGGCCACATTTTATCCCGGGAATAAGTTCCCACGGGAATGGTAACAAATTTTACGCGGGCGAAGCTGCGGGCATCAGCTAGTTTGAACTAAAGAGACAATTTAATACAACAGTAGGTTATTGTACAAAACAATCTGTTGACCTTAACTTCTTTTTTTTCACATCATTCTAAAACAACAGCTTAAATAAAGACGCATGTCTGTACCAAACATCCAGTAAAATTAAACCAAAGCAGTAAACAACACAATGTCACGAAACAGTGTTGCAAAAACTCAATTAAAACTTATGTCATATGCGAACGAAATAACCGATCTACTGTCTCATTGATGTGATTGAACTGTGTCAATTATCTGCAAAAATGTTATAGCTTTTTCAGCATCTTTGTTCCTGCAAGACTTGTGTTGATACTCTTTAAACTTTAGTAACGCTGTAGTAACGAGCTGAAATTCTACTTTTTGTTTCTGTAATATTTTTAGTAAACTTTCTTTAGTATTCCCGTACGCTTATCGTCAAAAATTGACAATACATGATATGGATAGCACTCTAGGGATTATTTTGGGAAAAGATGATTTCTGATTTTTGTTCATTATGAGATCAGTACATTAAAGAAATCAGTCCTAACAGACCGAAGGGTATTTTTCTAGGAAAATGAAATGTTCAAGAGCCTTATCGTGTCGGCTCTGCGATACTAGTTAACCCCATGAGCTTTTTCAAATTTCACTAAGGCCAACTTAATTTTTTTTAAAGTGTTTGTATTTATAAAGTTTTCATACATGAAAATGAAATTCAAACCAAAACGCTATACTGCTCGTTCGCTCTAACTTTGCCGCTCGGCTCCATACTAAAGTCGAATTTTTAATTAGACGAAGTAAGTTGACAGCAACTAATGTCACTTCTTCATACAATGTTGCGTATTTTCTATGACGAAGTGACATTAGCTACTGTCAAATTACTTCGTCTAATTAACAATTCGGGTATACACCTCTACGCCAACGGCAAAGTTAGAGCGAACGGGTAGTACAGTAAATTTTGTACTTTTGTTCCCATTTTGTAGTCGATAGAAAATTTACAAAATCTCATTAAACACTCTCATGCACCAAGTTTCATGAAAATTGGTTGAGAAATATAACTTTTACATGATGAGTACAAGCATACAAAAGAAAATTTGATTGACACCTGGAAATGAAGAATCTTACTCGCTACATTTGTTCGGTCTATAATATTTTTTTTTGCTGCAAAATTTTTGAAAAAGAGACACTCGGTTGTATCATATACTTAGATATTTTTGCAATATCTTGGAATCAAGCAGCTCGCATAGGTGCATCCTTTTTTTATACCCTAAAATATTATAGAAAGTTTTAGTTGCTTTTTTTGCTTTCCTATCATCTGTTTTCTAAAGGATAGGATTGGAGTAACTTTTTTTATAGATCCATCAATTTATCTTCTGTATAATTTAGAGGCGGATTTAAAGATATTCATTTTCCTTTTGTATCTTTTCTGGAATTGGTCAAAAGTGTAGATAGTGATTTACAGAAGTCATTGTGATGAGAGTGCCAGTGGAAATAGCCTTGTAGAATATAATGTTTTTTAAAGTTAGGTCAGTAATACCAAAGAAAGATATACATACATACATACATACATATGGTCACGCCTTTATCCCCGAAGAGGCATATTATATGCCCACAATTCACCTTTTTTTTATAATTTGTCCCACGTAATAGGTGGTGAGCCGTATTGCCGTGTTTAAATGGACAGGCGCAGGTTGTGACTGCCTGCTGTTGAAATAAAGTCTTCAACTTGACTTAACGACTGCCATTTTACTGGCAACCGGGACCAACGGCTTAACGTGCCTTCCGAAGCACGGAAACGCTCAAATAAATGTCACAAAGTGATCACATGGATGGTCACCCATCCATGGACCGGCCATGGTGAAAGTTGCTTACTGCAGTGATCGTTTGCAGAACACTGAGTCCGCGGGGCCACGAGCGCTTCATATAAAGAAAGATATAGAAGACATTATTATCACAAATCTTTACATTTAAACGATAATGTACCTAGTAGAGCACTACACAAAATAAACATTTCGAACAAATCGAGAACGAGTGGTCTTGGCCAACGCCCAGAGCAAACTAAGTGCGGAAAGAATCTGTTCCCTGGACACCAAGTTGCGGCTCAAACTTCACAAATGACACCGACGAGACCGCGATAATTCACCGGCTAATGTCAAAGTTGGGACTTGTTGGAAATTTTTACCGACATAAAGTTCCATTATACCATCCTTCCATTTCATTGAGCATTTGAAACTGTTTCGTGGGAAGTATCTCATTTTATTAGTATCATAATAACAATAAGAGCAGAAGGGTGACAATACTTGAGGAAGTTTATGAAGAATGTAATGAAACAGATATTATAGCGTCGTGTCATATTTCGCAGATACTTTATGGGTTACTCTTTGATTGTTATGAAGTGAAAAATAAAAACTGGTTTCTGTGCGGTTCAAGTTGCTCCTGTGAAGCAAAGTCCTTGGTTTAAAGTCTCGTTGCCGATCATTATGTCTTTTTTCGTGACTGTTAGATAGTATTTTATATTTTTTTAAGTTGCTGACCTCCCTGTAAAACAAAAACAAAATTAGTTGTCTGTAAAGTTGGTTTATTGACGATAGTTGAACGTGACAACTCACCCTTAAATGGAACGCCTCAGAGCGAGGTAACGCCGCAACATCATGTTTTATCGTGCGTGCAGCCGGCTTCATCGAATTATAAGACGATGTCACGTCAATAAAAGTATCTATCAAAAATGGTTTCAGTAAATAAAATTATGGTTACTTAAATTTTCAACCATTAATAATCTTGCAAAATATTTTAAGCCAATAACGTTATCAACGCACAAAAGACGTTTATCAAGTTAAGTGTGGTGCATATAACGTGAGTAATATTATGTAAGCCGTCTTGAATGATCTCAGTTTCATGTCAGTATCAAACAAAAGCCGAATTGTCTTTGTGAAGCGGGAACTGAATAAAACATTTCACTTGAGTTTTAACATGACACCTTCTTTGTTTTCAACCGTCTCTGTCTCTCTCGCCACTCGCTCGTCACAGCAGACGCTCAGAGATATGAAAATACGTCTGTATGGAAATTTATATTCACACATTTACATTACCTACACGTATGAAGACGGGCGGTGTGTAAATAAAAATCGTAGACTCGTAGATAGTTCTACGAGCGCTACGCAGCTACCAAACTGCTGGTATTTGGTGCTCCTGTCTGTTTAGATCAATATTAAGTACACAAGTTCTCATTAGTAGAAACACAAAGTGCATGTATGTTATCTTGTATACATTATTTTGGTTCAGGTTGGTGAATGGGTCGGAAAATGGTCTCTATGACAATTAGGCTCGATCAGGAAGAGGTGGTGAAGTAGGGTTTATCTGAGAGCTTGACCAGGCTGAACTTCGGTGGGATTGAGTCTGTTAGTGATTTTTAAGATCAAAAGCTATTTACAATAGATAATCCTTACATAGTTAGGATAAATAATAAGTATCAAAGTTTTATGAATATAAGAGGACGAATCATTTAAAGTTTATTTTCATTTTGTATGTGTGTAATTAATCCAGTAAAACACTGTCTTCTAAAATAACACAATATTTCATCACGTTGAGAGAAAAGAAATCAAGACTAAAATGACTTATGGTGGTGTAAAGTATTCGTCAATGTACACTGTATAATATTTTCCATAGACATAAAAGAGACAATAAAGCGTCAAGTTATGCGGTTTTAAAGTGCGTATAAATCCGTAGGGGCTTTCCATCCCTGTCTACATAATATGTCAATAAAATGCGCTAGTATTGTGAGTGTTGAAGTGAAACATTTTTTAAAAATGGTGCAGTTTCTCAGCTCTATTTTTAGGACTCCACAGCAAACAGATTTTTTGTTTACCAAGGAATTCTAAAAATGATTCCTTAAAGAGATTTAGACGAAGGCGAGAATAATATCCTACATTAATGTTTCCAAAAACTTTGTAAGCACGTCTGGCTTACCTAGGATCTGGATTACCGTCGATAATTTGAAATCTTTTATCGTAGAAAATCTCTCCAGTTTCATAATTTATTTTCTTTTTGTTAGAATACCGCATAAATCAATCACTTTGAGTTGTGTTCGATTACTTTGAAGTTGAAGTAAAATTGAAATTCCTTTAAAAAATGTGTATTGGTACTTTAACGCCATTAAATTTGAATTTTATAAGAAAGTCTGTTCAAAGTTGAAAAGTAGTACTGAAATGATTTGTGGATCTTGAGGCAACGTACAAGTGTAAGTTAGGATAAATACATTAAAGATTACAAAAAAAAATATTTATACACACATTATACATGCAGTCCAGTCTCATGTGCCTCTTACAATTTGGAGGGTGATTCACTGAAATTCGCAGACTGTCCCGATGGTTCGGTAAACGATTTTGATTTGATTAATCTGTTTCTGTACACTATAAACATTGTCAATCTATTACTAACTTGCGTACAACAGACTTTGTGACATCCAAAGTTTAGAACTCAGGTAATATTAAAATACCTAACGCATTTAAAAATACGATTTGGCAGTCGCGACCTTTACCTAGTTTCAAAAACGCTATTTCACGATTATGAGCATATTACGCACACCAATAAAATACTTTTTCGACTGTAATCTTCTAAATTTCTGGGTGATTTGTCTGTAAGACGATAAAATCTGTCCCAAAAATCGGAGACGCTAAGTAGCATCGTTTGTCATGAAAACGCATAAAAACTCTCATTTCGCTCGCAATCTTAATTATTTTGCTCAAAATGTTTTTCTTTAATCAAGATTCAATATTTTGATATAGTAACTTTTGTTCTAGAAAATGTTTAATGAAAAAACAACTTTGAATAAATATTATCTTTAATCTTAGACGAGATGATATTATCATCGCTTCCACTTTCTTTAGAGTCTTCTCAGTTGTGAAACTCTTCTTTTATTTAAAACCTGGGGTTTTTTATGTCACTAAAGTGGCAGACAAGCATACGGCCCCACCTGATGTTCCGGTGCGGTGGTCACCGCAGCCTATGGACGTTTGCAACTCCAGTGTTTTGTCAACTGCAACGACATCTTAAAAGCATTTAAATCTATTAATGTTAAAAAAACCGCTGACCTTAGTGGGCTATCAGTAAAATCCGTATCAAGTATTATAGATGACATTGCCCCCTACTTGGCAACTGTTTTTAACGATTGCGTCTCAAGTGGTGTATTTCCTGATACGATGAAACACAGTAAAGTTATACCACTGTTCAAGGCTGCCAGTACTTCAGATCCGGGTAATTTCAGACCTTTTTCGGTGTTGCCGACCTTGAGCAAAATATTTGAAAAACTAATACTAGAGCAGATGCTGATCTATTTTAATAGTCACAAATTGTTTCATGAGAAACAATTTGGCTTTACTAAAGGACGCTCGACTACCGATGCTGGTGTAGAGTTATTGAAATGTATTTACGAGGCCTGGGAGAATAAACAAGATGCAATTGGTGTGTTTTGCGATTTGTCTAAGGCATTTGATTGCGTCCAACATGAAACATTAATCAGGAAATTACACCATTATGGCATAAGAAGCAAGGCTCTCGATCTTCTGACTTCATATTTGAACAATAGAATTCAGAGGGTTGATGTTAATGGTACACGCTCGGACGGCTCTGTAGTTACTATGGGCGTCCCACAGGGTTCAATACTCGGACCATTTTTATTCCTTGTATATTTTAATGACCTACCCTTTTACGTGGGGGACAACAACAGGATTGTTTTGTTTGCAGATGATACTTCTTTGATTTTCAAAGTTAAAAGACAAATAGATAACTATGACGATGTCAACAACGCAATCTTGAAAGTGGTTCATTGGTTTAACACTAACAATCTTAGACTGAATGATAATAAAACTAAATGCATAAAATTTACCTTGTCTAATGTAACACAGTCAGAAACCAATGTTCAACTTAATGGTCGGGTGTTGGAACTTGTGGAATCAACGACGTTCCTAGGGTTAACGGTCGATGCTGGTTTACAATGGGGTCCACATATTGTTAAACTAGCAAATAGATTAAGTTCAGCAGCATTTGCTGTACAAAAGATAAGGCACTTGACGGATGTAGATACGGCTAGAATAGTCTATTTCAGTTACTTTCATAGCATAATGTCTTACGGTATTCTACTGTGGCGCAATGCTGCAGAGATAGATAAAATTTTTATTTTACAAAAGCGGGCCATAAGAGCTATATATAGATTAGGTCCAAGGGTCTCTCTGCGCGAGAAATTCAAAGAGGTTAAAATTCTTACAGTAGCATCACAATACATATTTGAGAATCTTATGTACGTACAAAGAAATTTACATAGTTTCGCTAAGTTAAGTGATAGACACAATGTCAACACTAGAAATAAAAGTAACCTTACTGTTTATCATAGCAGATTGCACAAAATCAGCAATTCTTTCATGGGTAACTGTATACGCTTTTACAACAGGCTACCAGACGAAATTAAAAGTATGTCCCTTAATAAATTTAAAAAGGTTGTAAAAAGTAAATTGTAATGCAGGGGCTACTATACAATTGGTGATTATTTGTTGGATGGAGAAGCCTGGAAATGACCTGCTCTACTGGATTCTCAAAAAATTGTTAAATGCATAGTTTTTAGATTCATTTTGTAAATAGAGCTCTAAAAAGAATAACCCGCTGAGTTTCTTGCCAGTTCTTCTCAGGTGGGTCGCGTTGTGAACTGGTGGTAGATTTTGATTTATATTCTGGACGTTTTACAAGAGCATCTGTAAATGCCTATGTGAAATAAATTTCTTTTTCTTTCTTTCTTTCTTTCTTTCAGAGGCGCCACACTAGCTCTGCCTGTGGCCTAAAAAAACCTTCTAAGAGTCTTCTTTTGAAGAACCCCAGACTTTAGGCGTAATTTTATTTAAAGGTAGGAGTAGTTATTTTTTCACAACCTTGGTCAGCAGGTAAAACACTAACAGGTATGAACAGTTTGGGTATCATACTTTATCTCAGTGTGTCCCCATCTTAACATTGCGTATAGGAATACCCACTTGTTACACATTTACAAAATATTTTTATACCCGAACTTACACTTACTTCTCAAACACTATAAATTATTCTTACATATTTTTTTACGCTCAATTATATAAACAACACGTAACTTCAACTATTCATTGCTATAGTTATGAGTGTTTTAATCAATTAACTTTGTCTGATATGTCGTATACTTGTCAGTTCTTACTGTGCTATGTGAAGGATCTTTTGTTCATAAATGGATTCTACAACAGCAAACTTATCACAGCTGGATTACATACAACGTTCACATTATTTATAATTTAAAATTATTATGCAACTTGTTTATCAATTTTACTAAGATAATTATATATTTAATTGATCGAGTTGCATATAATTTTAAATTTTAAATTATATAATTGTCCTGGGACATCCTTCCGAGGGGTTACCCGGCTAACCATAGGCTGTTGAGCGTTACGGGGGGGATTTTTAGTCGGTAGAAGTTCGGCATAAAAAAAAGGATAATTATAAATATAACGGTTTTGTGTAAATGCAACAGCCACTAATTTAATAATGAAGTAATTTAAATAAAATAACTGAGAAGCTGGGGAAATCTTGTGATAAGATTTGTAACGGGCTTTGTGACTATACGTATTTATGTATGTTCTACTCGTAGCTTTTAATTATTACAAACTTAATTTATTGATAAGACTGGTTTAATCGCAATATAAATCTCGTAAGATAACACGGAAGGAATTAAAGACCGTGTATTTAGACCTGGCACGTGCTACACTCATTAATAATTGATTCGATGTTAGAGTGACCCTCAGACACAGAATACCGTCGTACTCTATTGTCATACTGTTGCACTGTCGTGTTGTTCCAAGTGGTGCACAAGTGTCTTGTCGGTGAAGTTGACAAATGCCTCCAGCACAGTAGGTGTTTGCCGATGCCACTTGAAGTAAGAACGTGTGAGGTTATCTGATTCTCTTATAAACGTATCTTGATAAACTGAGATCTATTATAGTTTTGAGGTGTTTATTTATAAAATTTTGGTTCTTCTTTATTGTTGAATATATATTTATTTTATAAATGATTAAATGAAATGACCAATAACTTTGAAAAGCTCGTAGCACGGCCTGGACGCGAAAGGTGCAAGACCGTGTATTGTGGCATAAATTGGGAGAGACTTATGTCCAGCATTGAACTGTTATAACTGCTATAGGCTGGTATGATTGATTTTTTGAATAATTAAGACTTAATATTTGAAACTCGAGAAAGGGATAAACGATTTTATCATTCTGCAGCAAACATTTTGGTCCAACTAATCATTAGGAACTGAATGAAATAGGTTCATTGTTACTTGGTTTCTTTGTTACAATGCTTTTTAGCTTTCCTTTTTTTGTTGAGAATACTCAAAAAAATAATTGTTGAGAATATTCAATAAACGTGTCTCCACTAATTGGTACACACTCCACAGCTTTACTTAGGATATTTGGTTTTTTTTGATGTGAAACCTTCGTTGGGTACAATTTATTACTTTTTGTAGAGGAAAATATAAAATAGGTTCGCATCATTGATATTTTAATGAGGTGCTGACGTATACGTAAATTATATACACTGAAGCATATTTTAAGGTGCTCTGTCCTGTAATAGGTATAATAATGTCAGCTCACGGAACTTCACCGTCTTTGAAAGTAATAACACGCCAAACCACCTGCAGTTGACATAATTAGTACGATTAGATTTTGTGTATGTGTGCCTGTCTACATATTTTGATAACAAACGTAAGGTTAATATTTTAAAATGATATTAATAATCAAAATGTATTTTAACAAATATGTACCATTTGTATAAAATTTGGATTAAGTTATATGAATTCAAGCATTACACTCTCGAATAAATATTTCTCCCATGTGCACTTAATGTTAAAACTAAAAGTATATTCTGTAGCACGAACATGATGTTAAACAAGTCTATGAGTACAGTTATTCGCAACGTAAAGATTGTTTATTTTTTCTGTAACTTGGCAAACATCAAAGTACGCATAGGTATGCAGGCTGTGTGGGTCGAACAAAATGCAAAACACTTACCCTCGCTAGAGTTCAAAGCGTAAAGTTTTTCTGTTTCAGACATTATTCCTGACTCGTAGTTTTAGATTTGGGGCATTTTAGGGATAGGCCCTGGTATCATTAAAAAGTTATCTCACACATGACCAAAAATGTTTAAAAGCTAAGTAGTTTCTCTTTACAAAAAGGAAATTGAAAATCAATAGTCAAATATCATTAAACAGATTTCTGAACAATCATGCAGTCTTTTTAGAAATAGCCAGAGGGCTTTTTTTTGTTTAACGTGAGGGAAAATCCGCATGGATGTTATGCCGGACTCCTACCGACTAAGAAACCTCACGTAACGCCCAACAGCCTATGGTTGGGAGCCCCGGGTAAGCCCTCGGAAGTATGTCCCAGGACTCCCAACAGACCCACGGCCGCCGATGCGGGCTCGCCCAGCGGGTGGTTCGGGTGCTATTCAGCGTCTTTGGGGGATTTCGGGTGTGATCTCGCTTCTAAGGGGGGGCGTGCGTGAGTTCCTTACGTCACGCTGCCGTCATAGTCCTGCTTCTGTAAGGACGGTGAGCCGCCCTCTCACCATCCTCAGGCCCCCGGTCATGGAGGCCGATAGTCCTCGGCGAAGACACGTCGGCGGCGCCCGAGCCGCCGACTGTGGAACTCGGGTGGGAGAGTTCTCTCCCGTTCCCGCCCCGACGTCTCTTTCACGAGCATCACCTGCTCGCAGAAAGAGGCGGCGCAGTCCCACTTACTCCCACTGGAGAGCATGGCTTGCACCATGGCCTCGAGCAAGAGAGTGTCTACGTCTAGACCTACCACGAGGACCTGGGGCTGTTGCGCCCACGCTGTGCCCTCCACCAGCGTGTGGAGCGCCGTGTCATCGCTGCGTTTCTTGCAGTGCTGACACTCGGCCGTGGTTTCTCGGTGTCTCCACGGTTTCCTGGTGGAGCAGGGACCGGTGGGCCTCGATTTCTCGAGACGCAGGCCTTTGGCCCCGCCCCTGCGCCTCCTTGCGCCATCTGAACAGTGACGCAAGGGCTCTCGTTTCCAGGTCCCATGGAGGGGTCCCGGCTAGGAGACATGCCGCCTCACCGGAGATCGTGCGGTATCGCCTTATCACCCTGATGGCCATCGTCCTCTGTAGCCAGAGAGCTATTTCCAAAAAGACTGCATAATTGTTTTGAAATCTTGTAACTAAGTTTTAAATTGCTTGAGTCTTCGAATATATCAATGAGTTGTGACAAATGCTTTGGACATTCGTCACACTAGTCGTCGAATGTATGGCCACATCTATACTAATGTTATAAAGAGGAAAGATTTAATTGTTTGTTTGTTTAATTGCATAAAATAGGATCCGAAACGACTGAACTGATTTGGAAAATTCCTTTACTGTTGGAAAGCTACATCACCAAGAGAACAGGAGCTATGCGGATGAAACCGCGAGACGTCCGCTAGTATTCAATAAAATTTAATGAACGAATTACGATCCATCGATCGTATTCCTGCGCACGCTAAAGTAAGAAATATTCGCGAGATGGTGACGCCACCGTTTTCAATATTTTCCAAAAGATAAGTCAAAGAAGAAGTTAGCACCGTAAAACAACTAGCTAATATATTTTCCAATACTTATTAAATGGCTTTCACCTGCGTTATTTAAATTTATTAATCAATCATTCAAATTTCAACAGTTTGTAATTATCCATGATGGAAAATTGCCTGTGAAAATGGCTGTATAATAGACTGCTATTTTCGCCAGCTGATATTTGCTTAATTATTTACAGGGCGAGTTTTGAAATTTACAAATTATTCGATCTATGGCGGATAACGATTATTAAGTACAAAATACCATCGTCGAGATTCTAAAATTACCTACTTATCTTAGCTTCAGTTGTAAGAAATACTGATAAAACCATAAGTACCAAGTTATTGTTTTGCTTGGTACCAACTTCGATATTGTAAAATACTTATATTTAGTCCTCTTTGTGCTAAATCGTAGGGAAAAAAATATTTAAAAACAACATAGTATCTAAACTAAAGAAACGCCTATAAACTTCGGCCGTGCAAATTTTACAAAATTAAAGAATTAAACATTATGTTATCACAATAATACGTACATAACGCTACATACGTACATCACGCCTGACTTGACCAGGCCTTTTCTCAGAACAATAACATACATCACAATACCAAATTCAAATTAAAATTGATTCAAACAATTACAATACATAACCATAACAAAGAGAAGATTTCCGGGGTACAAAGTGACCTATTTAGTATGTAATCATATTATAATCTACTTTTGTGCCAAATTTAAGTCATTTTTTTAACCCGTAAGAGCGTGAAAGATCAACAAACATTTACACATAGTAACTGTCACGTTTACAATTACTAAGATTTTTATATTTATAATAAACAGCGAATTTCATCTAGAAACCTCAGAAAATTTTAAAACAACGACAAATTATGTAGAACGGTTCAAAAAACTACCTAAAGATATTTTTAGTACAGCCACATCTCCCTTTGATTTTTTTTTGGTTAAAAAACGAAGTACTGGCAAAGATTTATAGTAGTTTTTACAATTTTACGGTCAGCGAGTTCAGTTAGAAATGCCAAGGGACACATTACAGGAGATATTTATCTCAGATTCACTTCAAAGTTGATGCCTTCTCTAGAGGGAAATCATGAAATGGGTATCACTGCAGTGAACTCACTCTTCGCAAACGTGAATATTCCTATTTTGAGGCTATTTTACGAATACTTTTGTATTTTAGGATAACTATAATAATTGTGATTGGATAGGATAATAAGGTAATTCGTGTGAAGCTACCCTTTGTTCTCTGTCAATTTGCTACAAATTTACAGAACCAATCAAGTTGAAATCTATTAAATATATTTGTGTGGTACTACTATATTTCTTCTTTATTTCTCCAACCTGTTTCAATGTTTGAACGACAAGGTTGTTGTAAGTTATAGTAGAGTTAAGAGAAAAAAAAACACAGATAAAATCCCCCACATCTATGCCTTTAGGTCCTACAAACTGCTACTAAAAATTAAACTAACAAAAAGTCAAGTAATAAATAAAGTATTTAAAATATGCAGTGTTTGCAAATTTTTACAGCATTTTGTGCGTCGTTTTTATTTTTGTAGTAAACAGAGAAATTAAATAATAAAAAAAATACACGCAAATATACAACATCTACAACGTGTACGTTACAGATGTTGTATTTTTGCGTGTATAATAATACATATAGTTATATACAAACGAAATACAACATTTCTTAGTGAAACCATTCGTTCACATATACTAATATAGATTTTCAACCTTTGGCCCTTATTCGTCCTAAGCCATTATCGAACACGAACCTTAGAACACTTCACAACAAAGGAGGGTCAAATAAGACGATTATAATGTCTTCTCTATCGAATATAAAGGTTATTCTTTATTTATTGTCGATATTGTTCAATCTTATGAACAACACGATCTGTGACTTTTAACAGATGCGCCACATCATACTGAGACTTTCCTCTCTGTCAATGCAGGCTCCTAATGGGTAGGCATATGCACACACTTATAATGAGAATTATGAGCGTAATTTTATAATTTGTTTTGTGTTAGTTCCATAGTGTCCAGCCGATTGCTTTTGTAGTGATGTATAGCAATATTTGACAGACAGATATGTATAGAGCAAACATGCTATGACTACTGCACTTGTACTGGTTGCGTTGCTCTATGTTGTTCAGTTCGAGATCACAACGTCAATTATTGAATATGAATTGGTCTTTGAATGACATCATCGATTTTGAAAATAAGGTTGTGACATGTTAAAAATAATTTATTCGGAATATATGAGGGGTTCGTAACATTGGGGAGAGGGTTCATTCTCGTTACTTTATGTACGTGATCTCAGTGACGTCTATTCTTGAACCAAATACGTTATAAATTGCCAATCGTTTTCGATGATTAGGTACAACAATGGCATTTGTTTTTTCGTGAAATAACAAGAAATCTTATATCTTTTTTCGATTTTTTGTTACATACACATACATACATGCATATGGTCATGCCTTTATCCCCAAAGGGCTAAGGCAGAGGCACATTATATGCCCACATTTCACCTTATTAGAATTTGTCCCACGTAATAGGTGGTGAGCCGTATTGCCGTGTTGAGATGGACCGATGCATGTGCTTGCGTGCTGTTGGAATTTTTCAACCCACCTAAAAAGGCCTTCAACTTAGCTTAATCACTGCCATTTTACTGTCAACTGGGCCCAACGGCATATTTCAATGAATAATACTTTTTGATCTCGAAACTACATTTTCCTTAGGTTACGATTCCCGATTGGGGAAAATTTTCTTCGTTGAATTAGAAGTTTGAATGTTAATTCTACATTGCAGTGTAAAATCTCTTTCAGAGTTCGCCTAACATTTTTTTTACTTTGAAATTAAAACATTTAAATTAATGCCATTTAGGGCTACTGTACGGAACACTTATAGTGGTAACTTATTTTGTTAACTTCATTAGTTAAGCGTTTGTGTCTTTACTAGACAGAAGATGTGAGGTAGAGTCTTACTGGAGACTAAAACCTTTTTCCACATTAGTTAAGTACCAATACTATTACTTTTCAAAATTATTTCTAGTAATTACCTACTACTACTAATCAGCTTTTAATATAATAGTCTTATATATAAAACTTTTGCTTCTCTGCTGTTGTTATGTTTGAAAACGGTTGGGCAATCTCAAAATACTAGGTACTAGACCTACTCGTGAAAATATAATAGTTTAGTTAGTACTAAACATATTGTATTACCTATATTTCTGAAAGTCGAACTTAGTACCAAAATGCTTATAAATCAATAGGACATCGAGCAAGTGAAGCACGACTCAGCTTATCCGGCACAAGATCCGGTCAGATTTGGGCCACATCTAATCGCCAAATACACGGATGTTCCATTTGCAATGCATCCGTTACGGCCTACGCAAATCCACTGAAATTTGTTCGTATCAGTTTTAGCTTGTAATGATGACCTTATTACGAATTATCTGTAACATGATTTGGAAGTGAACTATAATCTGATGGAGATTTGGATCTAATTCACGGTTCAAAATGGGACATCCTTTCGTTCAATGCACAACTGAATTAAATTTGCATTTTTACACCATTCATGCATAAATAGATTGATTTAGATATTAACGGCAGTTGAATTATAATTGGTTTGAACAAAACACATTTTTCATCAGTATTTACTACTAAACTAACGGTCCTCACGTGGATTCACCCACTCAGTTTCCGTTTCCGTAGAATTACGGAAATAAAATATAGCCTATATTATCCGGGAAAAGTGTAGTTTCTCAACAGATAAAGAATTTTTAAAATCGATTAAATAGTTTCGGAGCCTGGGCAATGCAATCAAATAGTCAAATTATAATAATAGTAAGATAAGTAACACCAAAAGTGCATTAGCAATCACAATAAATATTAGTAATCTTAAATCGTCGATAAATCGTACCCGTAGTTAGCACTCGAAACAAAAGGTCGCCAGATCAGTGATTGAATGTTGCTCACAGAATGTTGTAATAGTCGTCAGACACAGTAGCAGCGCTTTGAACTGGAGCGCCAATTCCCAACGCTTAATGAAAAGCCAGTTCGAAAACAGATGTCGAGCTTTTGTTTCGAGAAAATTGTCAAGACTCGAATTCAGTGAAAAATTTAGACGTGACGAGATTATTAAAGTGAGATCGCTCTTATTGAATACTTTCTCTCAATCCTTTTAGAAGTTTATATAATAAATGTAACTGTATTTGAAATAATTTATTCTGACAAAGTTACTATGCGCAGATTTATGGATATGTTCAACAACCTATTGAGTGATTGATACAATAAAATTTGAAATGTCTCAGATGTTTTGCTAAATAAATTTACGTTGCTTTTAAGATTTCGACCAGAATGTAGCCCATTCTTATTTTTTCGAAGTTAGATATACATTTGTAATTCATGTGAGTGTTACCAGTTCTATGAATGAAAGATGGAATAATTGAGTCTTAAGACGCCTTAGAATAGCTTTCAATTATCCATTCTCAACACTCTAATAGCAGTCGCAATTTTATTTTTTAAAAGATAGACCACTATAATTAAAAAGTACTAAGAGCAATTTTCTCCAGTCTTTTTACTCGACCCTTTGAGCCTTTTATGTTGTACTTGAAAGGTGAAGACATAGGTTTATAGAAAAGGAGGAGGTTTTTGAATTTCACTGTATTATGTTTTGTCTTTTTTTTATTACTAAGGTGGCAGACAGGTTATCGGCCACCGTGTGGTTGGTTACCGTAGCCTATGGACGTTTGCACTATCAGAAGTTCTACATACTTTAGCTAGCTTTATGATGCTCTTATTATGATAAATATTACTTAAAGATTGATTTTGATGATTCTTTTTTACTTGGTAGGTCATACTTCACAAGTCATCATTCACATTTTATCGAATTGATATAGACTGTTTTAATAACAACAACGCAAACAAAATTAGGTACCTGTAATTCATAGATATCGTTTTGGTTTACTTAAAAAATGTTTTTGATGACAATGGAATTTCAGCAGAATAAATAGTTTAAATCTGAATAAATACGTTTGTATTTTTAATTGTATAGTTTGGAAGTTAGCATTTGGTCTTTTTTTGACAAGAACCAATTTACTAATAAAAGGTGGGTTGACGATTATTTTTAAAATTTGTAAAGTAATACAATTTGTCAATAAAGATCGTGAAACAATACAATTCTGTGTCATACAATAATATGTAGCTAGTTTCACAAATGCCATCAATCATACAGTACAAATATATATTTTAAACTAGCTGAGCCCGCAACTTCGTTTACGTCACATAAGGTGTATGAAAGGAAAGGTATTTCTTCATCAGAGTCATCAAGCAGCGTCTGAAACTGCCCTGTTTGCTTAATCATAAAAGAGCTTAATGATTAAGACTATTTTTAAACAATTCAGTCCGCGCCGAAGGCGTGGACTGAATTGGTTTAAAATAGATCTCTTTTATGATTAAGCCAACACGCCAGTTTAGGTTCACCCACATTCAAAGAAACCCCTACAATAAAAAATTTCAAAATATCTGATTCTTAAAAGTGTTATAACTCTTTTATTTCTAAACCGATTTACATAAAACAAACGCTAAATGTTAACTGGAGCAAACCTCAACACAATAAAAAAAACCGCATTGCAATCGGTTGAGCGGTTACTGAGATTAGCGTCCACAACCGTACAGACAAACAGATATACAGACAAACACACAAAAATTCTAAAAATCATTGTTTTGGGTTCTATTGCGTTCATAAAGCCCCCTTTACAACTAGCTACTACTCCCGACTAAAATGCGCAGATATATTAACGGGGAAACTTCCAAACTACTTCGTGATTTATTATTGTTGTAAAACTATCTGAGTATTTGGTCTAGTGATTTGCGCGTCACTGTTATCAACTTTTCAAGTTTGTGGAGAAACTTTCACATTATTCGGAGACTCTCGTCAGTTTGAAAAGTTATAATAATAAAGGCATAAATGATCATGTCAATTTTCCTTTAAAATTTACCTCATGACGTAGATCTAGATTTGTCAATAAATGCTGCTTTTCATCTTATCTCGATTTATTTTTTAAAGGGCCAACGCCCTCGACTCCGCCCGCTCGATATAATAATCAAATTGAAACCATTCTACCTAGTTGACATTGTAGGCTAAGCTATTATATTTTATATTGTAGGGACCAAGTAAAAAATATTTTTTCAGTATTCTGAATGAAGCCAGGCCCTAATCCACCAGGCAACCATATTAATTTCAGTTTAAATAATGATAAATCATATTTTTTTACGTGTGGAAACCCGAGATTATAACGCCGAACTCAAACCGACTCAAAACATACGATCCACCTATTCGTCAATGCTTTGACGAATAGGTGGACCTTATGTTTTGAGTATCACATAAACGACGATTTGTAATGGCTGCTAGTAAGGAGCCCCATTACAAATCGTCGTTTCATGTGGCGTCTAAACAACCAACCTCCCCTCTTCAACATTTATAGAATGAAACGTAATTTGGTTTTAATAACATCAACACATCACAATCTTGAGATCCCCTACAATCCAATGATAAATTGACTCCTCGACTCCCTTTGAAATGGAGCCAATGAGTTACACCGTTTTTCAAAGAACGCAATATAAATATTTTGCCGAAAGGCTGGCAGGTATAATTTTATTTTATTTAGTAGATCGCGTTGATTATAAATTTAATTTATGTGAGGCCTGACGTCAGGATGGGACCCTGCTTGTTATTCGCACAGCGTGCAATTTATTGACTGGGCTAATGAGCTCCTCCACAGTGTAATAGACATTGAAAATTTTGAAGATAACAGATTTATAGAGCGTGGTGTATAATATATTATAATTAATGTACAGTCAGCTGCAGAGTAAAGTATACAGATAAATACGTAAAGATTATGGCCAACGTGACGAGTGCGTCACGTGGTCATTGCCCCGCGCAGCTCCCTTCCCCACTGTCTCCACCTACCCATGTATCTATTATTTCAAATATTATGCACTTTGCATGTTTTAAATTATGGTATGTTTCCGGCATCAGGTCGAACCCTTAGACCATATATCACGGAACTAGCCTTTGCGAACCACCGCATACAAAAATATTCTGCCAGTTTTCATAGCGGGTGATGGGGGAAACACAAAGAAATATAAAATTTCATTACATTTAAAAATGTATTATTCGACAAACGCGTGATGGCTGTTGTGTTAATTTTTATTGTACAGTCAACTACAATAAAAAGGAACTAGTTTAATCATATAAAATGATGTACTGATGTACAGTGCTTTTTATAAAGCCAAAAGACCAAATGGTCATGTGCAATGGCAGAAAACAATGCTTAAGTAAGGCGCATCCTGTGGTTAGATGATCTAAGGGTCGAACCATATGCCAACAATAACTTACAAAAAGAACTTATTGAGCCGGTGAATATACGAACCCACATACTCAGGCACCGGCCATCTAATAGACAGCGCCTTATACGACTAGACTATTGTAACAGTTAACAACAATGGTGAAATTTCTGATAGCTTTATTCATTTCATCTAACGGAGTTAATAACGACCGTATCTCATAGATTTTAATGTTTAAATCTATTACAAATACGTATGATAATAGTTTTGTTTAAAATTTCCCTAGAATACTTCTTTTTGTTATACTGTAATTGAGGGTAACTTCATTATTACATTGTAAATCGTCATCGTTACGTCCATGTGTGATATACTTACTCATTGTAATATTATTCAATTTGCTAAATTTTGAACCTGTGGTTTATGATTTACTGATAGTATGATTATATCAACAACTTTTTAAAGACTTAACTATTGATATCTGAATATGAAACAAGAATAACGAAAATTGTGCGATATATGGGTATAACCGGTAAGATTTACGTTATACACGATACATTAACTTTTGTTTTATTTTTGTGTATTTCAAATATTATTATATTTTTACAGATAAAAACTGTTCATAGTTGAATAATAATGTGCACAAAGATATCAAGCAAGCGGTGGTGTAAGATGTGATCATAAAGGTATGAAATTATATAAAAATAAATTGAGCAGACGTTTAACGCTAAAAACGGATTGATTTGAAATTATGCAAGAGATTAACACTAGGTAAATAAAACTCTCACTAAAATTGTGTTCCAATTATTATTTTTGACATTTACTGTTTATAATATTGCATCAAATTTTAAAAGTTTGATTGTTTTAGGTTTCTGGGGATGAATGTCTTCAATGGGCCCAGGTGAGCTAATGGAAATAGTTGACCGCATCAGCAGCAAATCCAGAAGGTTAAATTTACGTGATTAAGGATAATTCTTCGTAGCATTTGTCTCGATTCGTGTATAACTGGCTGGAGGTTCAAGAAAACATAACAGTGTTTGACCGGCCGGCTTAAAGTTGAGACGAAAATCATATAGAAAACTGGTGGGGTCCGATGGTTTTTAACTAGGTCACCAGTGATTAAAAATAATTAATCTTTATTATTGTCATTCCAGTTACACTTGTTTTAAAAGTCTTTTAGTATGTTAACGATACACCATCAGACCTCACAATTTTTTTTAATGTTGTGTTAAATGGGTTATCATTTGTGTGATAAAAGAGAAAGATATATATTGCCATACGGTAATTGTTTGGCATGTTGGTTCTTCCTCTCTGATTCACAAGCACAAAATGATAATATTGATACTTTTATTCACAACTTTAAACGGAAGAATATTGTATGTTTAAAGGAATATAGAATTTTATCAAATATTATATATTCTAAGCCCAACCCCTCAGGGTATCTATTTTGTGTTTTGTTATAATATATATAATAATCTTAGTTTATAGGTAAGTTTTGTAAACGTAATTTAATATAGACTGATGCAATACTGTATACTCAATCTATATTTTCCATTAATGCTATGAAATAAAACATGATTTTCATGCAAAATGATTATTTTAATAGCCCGTAATCCACTTAAACATTTAATGTCATAAATAAAACATGGCGAGAGGTGATCGATGAAATTTAAAAAATAAAAGCAAAAAGAATTGCTCCCACGAAGATTCGAACTCGGGCCTATAGATTTGGTTAGGCAACTGTTTTAACCATAGATTTAGAATTTTTCGCTACTCTCAATAGATATACAAAGCGTGCGAGCGAGACCTCATTATCCATAGCACTTAGCTCGAGAGGAAAAGAGAAAGCAAATTGTGTACTCATATGTCAGTATTTTAAATCGCTGAGCCCGCTGGGATCCTATGGCGGCTCTATGTTATTCATAATATCCAGTAATCTGTAGTGATCTTACGATTAAAATAGAAAATTTTATATTTTCAACAATATTGTCGTGTTTAGTGTGTGAATAGGATATTACAAAACGCAATTATACGAAGAAAGACTCGTTTAACAGGTCATTTGTGACTTCGTTCATTCCATTTTTGACGTACATATTTTGCTAAATTGGATGTAAAATTTCACTGAAAGTCCAACTCTTAACGTAGATTATGCATTTTCCTTCATACATAACACAATATTTAATGTGTAAATGCATTTTTGGAGGCTATATAAGGCAGAAATAGAAAGGGTTGTTTACAGTAAAATAGTCATGGGTAGGTATCGATAAGGATGTCGATAGTTCATTATAGTGGCATTGCTGCAAACAAACTTATCTGGATTTAATTTACTATAAATATGATTGATTTTAACTCGAACTGTGTTATTTAACCTTTTTTTTAGGGTTTTGTGCCTATTTTAATATAATATTTCCAAAATTTGTGATCCATTTTGAGTTGAATTTTTATAATTTTACTTCACTTAAGGTACTCCACGCCACACCGGGATGTTTGCTGTGCAAGGCGCAGATTAGCCTCTGCGTCGAATACTGTTCTCACCTTTGGGATGACTGCGCGAGGTACTTACTGGACGCGCTTGGCGCTATGCAGAGACGTGTTATCCGATTTCAATTATAGGTTGTCCTAAGATGACGGTAAGCCTCGAGCCGTTAGCGCAGCAAAGAACCATAGCGTCCTTGGCTGCCTTCTACTGAATGTATTACGGCGAATGTTCTGAAGAGCTCTTCAACCTGATCCCACCATCTCCTTTCCGATTTCGAACAACACGTCGGGCAGAGGTGCCACTCATATATAGCGGAGAGAATCTTCGCCAGAACTGAGCGTTTCAAAAGGTCGTTCCTCTGTCGAACTACAAAATCCTGGAACGACCTGCCCGCACATGTGTTTCCCTCATTTAACAATCCCGGGTTCTACAAGCGGAGCGTGAAGAGGCACATCATAGGGCCGCCAACTTGAGGACTACTGTCAGAAGTCTTGTGTGCTGTAAGCATGACCCCCATTCGCTAGATGCGCCACGGCTTTCCATTAGTTTCCATCAGTGGCGACGTCAATTTGGCGAGGTTAATTTATTTAAAAAAATCTACGAGTAATATCTTTTATTGTTACTAGGGTTCAATAATAAATGAGTTTCTAGGTTTAGTATTACGATAAGAGTTGGATTTTTAGTAAAATTTCAAATTCAATTGGCAAAATATATATGTACGGCAACAATGCAATGTACGATGCCATAAATTACATGTTAAAAGTGTATTTTCACATTCACACACTGAATCAAAATTCGTAAAATCACTACAGAATTTCTAATATTACGAGTTACCCCATATAATCCCATTTTTACTTTTTCATAGTCGATTACATTCAAATTAACAATTTATTCCCAAAAACAAGAAGTTGGAGATGAAACTTCTAAGCACTTTGTGTGCTTAGAAGTTTCATTTCCATTCCATCCATTTATACAGATACTTTTATCGATAACATAGGTGTGACCATTCAACAACACTATTTAACCCACACATAGATCTTTCATTTTTGGTCTCGTCTTCAGTTTGACACTGTTCATCTTGTACATTCTAAATCTATGGTTTTAACCATTAGACCTCCACATCAATTAGATGCAGATTCGAAAAACTTAAACACTTTGCTTGGCGAGAGGTGATCGATGAAAGGGCGATGTTTAAATGACTATGGAATCTCGTATCACTTTGAAGTTTGAGGTACCAAGGATAAAAAACCTGCGTCGTGATGGTATTATCGTGTATTTTAAGAAATAAAAATAAATTATTATGTGACACTCCGGTTTTCATGGCAAATCGTACATTAGATTAGGTGTGGAATGCCTTGATTTTCTGTACTATTGGCCACAAAGAGTTCAATAATACCTTTTTGATTACCTATTGAGTTCCAAATGATAAATGGATAGTCGAAGCTAATTGTTGGTTATGCTTGTGGTAAGTAATTATCATCATCCGAGCGTTGTTCCTGACATTTTTTGGGTCAACGTCAACTGCAAGTGGTGAACTTGCTGACCAGCGGAGGTTTTGGTGCAGATGTTCATGTAAGGTGGGATTCTAGATTCTCCATCATCAACAAAAGCGTAACACAGGCACTAAAAAGGATATTTATAACGAATGCTAATAAACGAATGCTAATAAAAACAGCATACAGCGAAGGATATCAATTGCAAGTGAGTTACTCTGGCGTTGATTGCACTCTCAAAAGTTACAGATTTAATGAGAATGGAAATTATTAGTAATAAATAATACAATACAGTACAATATGAATTATTTATTTGTAAATAACAACCTATGATGCGCTGAGAACATACTATTGATGGCGGTATTGCTACATAATATACATTTTCATAGGCAAGTAAATATTTAATAGGACTGTGACAGAACAGTTATTCTGTGACACTCACACCAAACTCCTGATAGAAAAGACAATAGTATTATAAAGGTATACCGTCATAATACCAGAAATTATAATACCTTAACTCAAAATATCGTAGCCCAAAATACCCGAAATCGAAATATCAATATTCAAAAGGCAAATATTTATAATATAAATAATTTAAAATGCCTTACGGCCGAATAACCGAAACCCAAAATATAAATTTATCAAATACCTTATCCTAAAATGTTCAAACACAAAATACCTTTTTTTTAACATGATTTAAATCCTAATTGGATGCTATATATCTGTGAATGGTTAACACCCCGACTCGACTCAGAGTATCCCGACTCGTGGTTATTTTTTTTGATTTTTCGTTAGCCCACTGTAGTACTTTTGTAACTCTGAATCAAAGTGTTTTAACATGAGCTAAATCCTACATGGATACTATGCCGGACTCCTACCGACTAAAAACCACACGTATCCTACATAACAGCCTACAATTGGGAGCTCCGGGTAAGCCCTCAGAAGGATACCCAAGGACCAACAGACCTAGGGCTACAACTGCGACTTCATTAGGTGGGGGGGGGGGGGGTAAATAAGTTAAAGCCAAATAACAAAACGTGTGAGTGACAGTGACACATTGTATTCTATTTTCGGTATTTTAAATTAAGGACATTTGAAAATTTGTATTTTGAATTCTGATATAATAATTATTTGTATTTTAAATTTAGACATTTTACGGTAAGGTGTACTGAAATAAGGTATTTTGAATGTTAAGGTATTTCGAATTCGGGTATTTTGGTCTAATGCATTTTAAGTAAAGGCATTTTGATTTCTGGTATTTTAATATATAACCATTATAAAAGGTGATATTATGTTTAACAAACCTTTTACTGTAGGTACTACTATCTTAAATATGTGTGCATATTATAAAACTAGTGACAAAAATATCATTTCGATGACCGTGTCCGTTAGGAATTAAACTCCTATTGAATTTACAGTATTATTATATTAACTAAGCACACTGGCAGCTCAGTGAGCTGATGTGTGTGTATCTAATCGATAGATCTGTAGACTTTGTCCAGACGGTTTTTGAATGCATTACAGTGGGTGCACCCACGACATGCTCAGGCAACTTATTCCATTCCGTGACTACTCTATTAGGTAGAAAATGTTTCAGGGTTCAGTAGGCAGGGGTTTAGCTACTACTATCTTAAATAAGGCCTCAAACTGGATGTCCGCGGCGAGCGGGGCAAAGTGATGCTACAGCGCGCAGAGCACAAGAGAGGGCGGCGCGGGCGGCACTGTGCTCGCATATAATGCACACCACACTCGGTGGGTTTGTTATCGTGTGTTCGAAGTTGCCTACTCACTTGTACGCGTGGGCCGCGCTCTCGCATTAGTAGCCATCGCCCCACTCACCGCGGACACCCAATTTGAGGCCTACTAGAATCACAAGTAATAGAACTAAGAAATGGGACGCTAACCGAACAAGAAAGTGAGGTGAAAGCAAATACTAAATCCAAACGTGAGTAAGTACTGTATATCTCTGGAAGTGAATACGCGAATAACACCGTCATGATATGACGGCATTATTCGCTGCACATAAGAAATCATTTGTTACATATGGATAGTGTTCAGCACTGTCGCATTACAGTACTTATTTTTGGATTCAATATTCGCTTCTTCTTTCATGGGCTGACTTTCTTGATGATAACGCCATCTGTATTTAAGTTCTATAATCTGTGAATAGAATATGTCATGATAACTGCTATCATAAAATATTCTGTTACATAGTTAGTTAAATAAAAGAGCCTCTTAAATAACAAAGTTAAATGACAGAACACCTCGTAGCACCAGTATCTTAAGTAACGGAGCATCCCATCCTAAAGTGCTTATATCTTAATTCAGCAAGTCACATTAACAGGTCATATTGGCATGGTGCTATTGTCTTCAGAGTCAAATAACTGCTATACATAATAACCATTCACACAGATAATTATAGCCGGCTTAGATTGTAGCATTTATTTTCTATAGATGCAGTATTCAGGATGTGAAAGCAGGCTTATCGAGTTATCTTTTTTTAATCGGTTGTCAGTGGTGACATTTCTGCTGTCAGAATGACAGGATGTCATAAGGATCAGTGACGAATCGTTTTTGCATTCAATGAAAGCAGGTTTTAGATGAAATTCGAGACGATTCCACGTGAGAGAGGGAGATAAAACCCTGAGACAAAGTTCGAAGTCTCTTTTTTAAGATCGGCTAAGGACGAGGGAGTTTGATATTACTCTGAGTGGCACGCCTCAATTTTTCTTTGGAGGTTGTTAGTTGCAACATGAGGACCTGTTAAGGAATTATTCTGAGTTTACTGATTCTCCTCGGAAGGAGTTGGACTCTGTGTCAACCTACACCCGGGATACCGGGTTTTTTACTACGGGGCTAGTTGCCGGTTGAGATATTTGGTGCCGCACCTATAAGTTAGTGGGCTGCACGTGGTACGACAACGTGGAAGTGCGGACTACACGAGCTTCTCATGTGAGAGGTATCTGCCGTCATCACCTGGCAGTAACAACAGCCAGTCACTCTCACTCAGCTCACACTGCAGGCCAGTAGATCCACTACTTATGTGTAGTCTAGTAGTATTAGTACCTAAGCCCAGACTATTTTACTGTGTATCTGTGATATTTGTGTCTAACAGCGAATAAGCTCTCTGTGTGTCTCTGTAGCGTGCTGTGTTCTTAATAGATATATGTGTGTACACCCTATTGTCTGTTTTCGTTAGAGCCCTAGCCTACCTTTGCACGCACACTGGAATCTCTGTAGTAAGGCGCCCTGGGAAAGAGTTCTCTGCATAGCTACCTCGCGCTAGTTGGTGAGTAACACTAAACATCATTGTGTTATAAATTGGCTCCCAACGTAGTGGCAAATCTCTGGGTCTACTCTGCGGTAGCCTCAGTCTAGTGTGTGTGCATAGGTGGTTACCTCTGGCGAAACCATCCTGGTGTATCGTCCGAGACGCTCCAGGACGTTAATTGGTGGTGCTAACAGCTAAGCACAAAATTATCCCTTTCGTCTTCTTCCAGCTACCTACATCTTTGGCTGGAAAAGACACTAAATTCTAAATTCAAAAATTTAAAATAGCTGTGATTTTGGAAAAACTTTTTGATTTTATTTGGCATACCCACTTCTTTTTCTTATTGTGTCTTTTCTTTTATGTGTTTCTTTTTTTCTTTTTTTGTGGTGCACACACATGTATTTATTGTAATATTATATTAGCATAGATTAATATATTACATATATTATTCTATAGCTTCACCTCTGTGTTAACTTAGTGAATTTCACTCTGTGTAGTTATAAATTTTTTTTTGAAGGTATCTTGATACCTTGTAATTTTGAATGTTAACCTGAACAGTGTTATCAGAAAATTTAGAAACTTTTCTCTCTTAGTATACCCTTAATCTTTGTTAAATTCTAAAAGTCAATTTGAAACATAATTACCTAACTTAGTACACTTTGTTGTAACTCAATTTACATTTTTACTTTGTAATTGATCCCTATCTGTGCCATTTTATCTTTATAATTGTTGTAAGTAAATTTTTACATAATGGCACAGATGAAAAAATATATTAATTATTTAAGAAAGGATGAACTTGCTAACGAGCTGTCCCACATGGGTATTTCAGTGGAACCGGAAACGACAGTGTCTGGCCTTCGGAGTGAGCTGAGAACGGCACACCGACTCGTCCGTCGAGGTAGCATCAAAGCGAGTGCTCCGGTACCCGCTGATGCATCGGCTGAGCTCTCGATCTGCCTTCCAAAAGTCTCCGAGCTGGAGGAGGCTATTCAGTCAGGTGACATCTTCATTAATAAGGGTAGTCGTCTTAGGGTGTCTATCAGAGCCAACTACTTATTGAGTAGGTTAGCTCGTTGTGGTCTGGATTGCCCCGACCTGGTGGATATTCGTGGTAGGCTAGTGAAGATCATCGCTAGGGCTGAACCCAGTAGTGATTCTGAATCCGAAGATTCGGATGATGATGGTGATGATCCTTCGGGTCGTGACCAGGTGGAATATACTTCACCAGTAGTGAGAGAGGACCGCTCGGTGCGAGCTAGTTCAAGTAGGAATAGTTCTACATGTAACATAGTGTATAAAGAACGTCCCCTTAACTTATGTTCATTTAACTTAAAATATGATGGTTCTACTTGTGTACGTGTGTTTTTAGAGAGATTAGAGGAACTTAGATGTGCTCGGGAGGTTACTAAGCCTAGACTCCTTATGGCTTTCTCCGACCTGTTGGATGGACCGGCTTTGTCTTGGTTCCGTACAAACAAAGCTAACTTCATCTCATATGAGGATCTTATTAGTGAGCTTAGAGATACCTTCGATATTCCTGATTATGATTACCGCCTCAGGAACGAGATAAGACAGCGTACACAAGCCCGCTCTGAGTCCTTGGTTAACTATATATGTACAATGCAAGCCATGTTTTCAAGGTTGTCATGTAAAATGCCCAGTGAGGAACAGCTGGACATCCTCATGCACAACACTTGCAATGTCTGGGTTGTATCTCTTTGCCAATTGAGTACAATTCGGTTATCCGAGTTGTCAAGTTCTATGTTGTCCCAGGAATAACCACCTCCATGATATTTGGTGTGGATTTCTGGCAACAATTTAAGTTAAGTGATAAATTAATTTTACAAAATATTAGCCTTGATAGTTTTAGTGATAATAATCCTATAGAGTCTGTGTCCCTTAACGGTGGCCTCGAGGATTACGACAACTTGACAACTAAACAAAGGTGTGTAATCAACGAGGTCATTGAAAAATTCGACTCGTTGAACACTGATAAGGTGGGTTTAGGTCGGACCTCACTTGTGCACCATGTCATTGACACTGGTGACAGCAAGCCGATCAAGCAGCGTTATTATCCGCTCTCTCCCCTTAAGCAGAAGGCCCTGGAAGCCGAGCTGGATCGAATGCTGGAGATGGGAGTAGTGTCCCCGTCTCAGTCCGCCTGGAACTCTCCAGTGGTCATGGTGGAGAAGGCGAACGGCGACCTCAGATTGTGCTTGGACTCTCGCAAGCTGAACTCTGTGTCTAAGAGTGACGCCTACCCCTTACCCTATATCAATCAAATCTTGGACCATCTTAATAATGCTAAGTATTTAACCTCTGTAGATCTGAGTGCGGCCTACTGGCAGATTCCATTCGACTCACCCCAGTCTGCTGAGAAGACTGCTTTTACGGTTCCCCGGAGAGGATTATTCCAATACAATTCGATGTGCTTCGGTCTTGTCGGGGCCAGTGCCACGATGCAACGCCTCATGGACCGTCTGTTTGGTCCCGAGTTCGACAACAAGGTATTTGCGTTTCAGGATGACATAGTCTGTGTGTCCAGCACCTTTGAGGAGCATGTAGAGCTCTTACATAGAGTCTATCAGAAACTCAAGGATGCTGGCCAAACAATTAACATGAAAAAATTACACTTTTGTCGGAGTGAACTCAAATACCTGGGGTATTATGTGGACAAACATGGCTTACGGACAGACCCGGGTAAAGTTGAGGTTATCCTCAACTATCCCACCCCTTCTAACCCTAAGGAGGTTAAGAGATTTCTGGGAATGGCCGGCTGGTATCGTCGCTTTGTTAACAACTTCTCGAAGATTAGTAAACCTCTGTGCAAACTCACTTCTACGAACCTTAAGTTCGAATGGACCCCTGAGGCTGAACAGTCCTTTAACCTGCTAAAGTCAGCCTTGGTTTCTGCCCCTATATTAAAAATGCCTAACTTTGAGATGCCCTTCCGCATTCTTAGTGACGCGTCAGCTTACTCAGTTGCTGCTGTACTGACACAAACTCACGATGGTGTTGAGCACCCTATCGCCTACTGTAGCCGTTCTCTTAACAAGAACGAGGTGAACTACAGCACAACTGAGCGAGAACTTTTGGCCGTGATTTTCGCCTTGGAACAATTTCGTCAGTACGTCGAAGGCCAAAAGTGTACGGTCGTCACGGATCATTCATCTCTTCTGTGGTTCCATAAACTGAAAAATCCCACGGGTCGTCTAGCACGTTGGAGTATGAGGCTCAGTCAATTCGACTTTGACATAGAGCATCGAAAAGGTAAAGACCACGTTGTACCTGATGCTCTGTCTCGTATCAAAATTGATTCCCTCGATGCAGTACCCACTAAAGACCCGTGGTATGACCACACCATGAATAGTGTTCGGAAGAACCCTAGGAAGTCACCAAATTATGACATTCGTGACAACCTTCTATATAGGTTAACAAAAAATAAATATTCTTTGACTTCAGACTTTGACTGGAAGCTGGTGGTACCTCAGGAGGATCGCTTGCCCCTGCTCTCTAAGTACCACGATGACACACTTAGTGCCCATGGTGGCGTTTGGAAGACGCATAAAAGGTTAGCCCTAAATTATTACTGGCCCAAGATGTACGAGGACGTCAAAGAATATGTTGGGAATTGCGAAACATGCAAGCAGTACAAACCCGTAAATACGTCTCGTCCCGGACTAATGGGTAGCCCGAAGCGGGTTTCGAAGCCATTCGAAGCTATCTCTGTCGATCTGCTTGGTCCCTTTCCCACTTCGAGCAATAGAAACGTACACCTGATCGTGGTCTCCGACTACTTTAGCAAATACGTCATGTTGTGCCCTGTTCGGGTTGCCACAGGCGCTGTAGTCGCGAGGTTCATAGAGAAGAGTGTGTTTCTCGTGCACGGAGTCTGCAAGACTATTTACATGGATAATGGCCCTCAGTTTGTGAGTAAGCCATTTAAGAATCTGTTGGCTAAATACAATGTACCTAATATATATTATAACCCTAGGTATCATGCCCAAACTAATCAGGCGGAACGAGCTATTCGCAATGTGGTTCAAGCGATCTCATGCTATGTGAAGTCACAACACAAGTCATGGGATTCGTTCTTGGTTGAGATACAGTGCGCTTTAAACACTGCAGTTAACGAAGCAACTCGTTTCACCCCTTACTTCTTGGTACATGGTAGGGAGTTTATTGGAGATGGAGTGCTGTACAGGCAGACAGATATTGCGTGCCACCCTGCTTCAGTCTCTGTAGACGATCCATCAGCCTTCGGTGTCAAGCTGAGAGAAATACAACGCATTTACGACCAGGTGAGGAAACATTTGAACGTTGCCCACCAGCGTAATGAAAAGTATTACAACCTCAGAAAAGGCATGTAGAGCTGAAAGTGGGACAGATAGTTTACAAACGCACGTTCTACCTGTCCAACAAGGCCAAGAATTTTACTTCTAAGCTAGCTCCTAAGTTCCATAAATGTGTGGTGACTGCTAAACGATCCCCTTTAGTATATAGGCTGTCAGATCTGGACGGTAAGGATCTTGGGGAGTACCATATCAAGGACATCCTGAAGTATCAGGAGGAGCAGTCTCCAATACCTAACGTAACTACATAGCACTGTTTCTCTAGTTAATTAAACCAGTTCTATGTGATCATTATGTAAGACTAATTTAATCTTTTGTTTGTATTTCTATATGTGTACGTGACTTTAAATTGTCACGTTGTAGTTTCTTCACCGCACCGAGCGTTTTTCTCTCATTCGCTTCTCAGTACTCTACAATATCCTGAGAGCTTGGGTAGTGTTAGGGTATCGGCAGTGAGTAAAGGGAGCATTCGTTTTCTATGAAGGGCATTAGACTCTAGTTACTTAGCCTAACCGGTACACGAGTCAGTGTCTAGTTAGGTACATAGGAGGATCTTTCTTTGGTATTGTAATGGTCGTAGTCAGCTGGTGTTTGAAGGACCTAGCTGGTTGTCTTTGTTTATTAGTCAGTACTTTTCTGTTTTCTTTATTGTGTATTTCCGGCGTGTCATATCCGCAGGAAATACTATTAAAGGGGGGGTGGTTGTAGCATTTATTTTCTATAGATGCAGTATTCAGGATGTGAAAGCAGCCTTATCGAGTTATCTTTTTTTAATCGGTTGTCAGTGGTGACATTTCTGCTGTCAGAATGACAGGATGTCATAAGGATCAGTGACGAATCGTTTTTGCATTCAATGAAAGCAGGTTTTAGATGAAATTCGAGACGATTCCACGTGAGAGAGGGAGATAAAACCCTGAGACAAAGTTCGAAGTCTCTTTTTTAAGATCGGCTAAGGACGAGGGAGTTTGATATTACTCTGAGTGGCACGCCTCAATTTTTCTTTGGAGGTTGTTAGTTGCAACATGAGGACCTGTTAAGGAATTATTCTGAGTTTACTGATTCTCCTCGGAAGGAGTTGGACTCTGTGTCAACCTACACCCGGGATACCGGGTTTTTTACTACGGGGCTAGTTGCCGGTTGAGATATTTGGTGCCGCACCTATAAGTTAGTGGGCTGCACGTGGTACGACAACGTGGAAGTGCGGACTACACGAGCTTCTCATGTGAGAGGTATCTGCCGTCATCACCTGGCAGTAACAACAGCCAGTCACTCTCACTCAGCTCACACTGCAGGCCAGTAGATCCACTACTTATGTGTAGTCTAGTAGTATTAGTACCTAAGCCCAGACTATTTTACTGTGTATCTGTGATATTTGTGTCTAACAGCGAATAAGCTCTCTGTGTGTCTCTGTAGCGTGCTGTGTTCTTAATAGATATATGTGTGTACACCCTATTGTCTGTTTTCGTTAGAGCCCTAGCCTACCTTTGCACGCACACTGGAATCTCTGTAGTAAGGCGCCCTGGGAAAGAGTTCTCTGCATAGCTACCTCGCGCTAGTTGGTGAGTAACACTAAACATCATTGTGTTATAAGATTCAATAGGCATAGTATGTTTCCATAAAAGTCATGTCAGATTGTCATGTGACCTTTACCCAAATACCGTGGCACTAATTTTCAGTCCAAACATCTCTAGCTTTATTCATGTAGCATTCAAGTGTAGTCCTGGATATATTAAATAACCCAGTCAACCTTTGCTTACTGTCACCAGTCCTTAATATAAATGAAGGCAAGTAGATACTAAGTGCTAAGTGCATAATATTCAATAGATCATAGAACTGAGTAGCACTTATTCTTAGTCAATAGTGGCACAGATTATTGAACTGTATGAACATTACTGAAATCTGGCTTTTAGTGCTAATCCTTCCAACAGTCATTGTATGGCTACAAGTTTGTATTTGTTTGAATTTATGTTTGGTTCCTTGTGCCTAACTTGTGGCTGGTACCAAGGTTCTGGTGGTAGAGATGATGGTGGAGCTGCATTGTCTTGTATACAGATGCTCTGGCTGGACCACATGGTTGGAATTATGAAGTGAATGCTGTTGTACTGCCATTCTAGCCCACCTTTAATAGCTATGCATACTTTCTCCAGGTGAGGACCTTGAATAGAAAAATATATACAACATTAGATAGACTGTTTAAATAACTAATAGAATCACATTCTGCATCCAGTCGCAACTTGCAACCTTTTCTGGTTTATTGGTCCATGTGGTGGGTGGACATCCTACTCTAGAATGTCAGTTTCCACTTTAGAACTCATTCGCTCCATCAACATTCGGTTCTTCTGCAGATATGGCCAGCCCACTGTCACTTTAATGTACCTACTAATTCAGCGAGCTATGGCGACTAGAGCATTTAACAATGTTAATAAAACATTATGTATTCTGAACTCTTTACAACATCACTTAGTCTATATTATACCATTTATACTAATATTATAAAGAGGAATGATTACATTGTTTGTTTGTATTGAATAAGCTCCAGAACTACTCGACCGATTTGAAAAATTCTTTCACGGTTGGGAAGCAACACTATCCCCGGGTAGGTAACCTAGATTTTATTTCCGTATTCTTACAGGAACAGAAGCTACATGGGTGAAACCATGTGACGTCCACTAGTCAATCATAACATATAATTAATAACAGAGTTATTTATTGCGAGCACTTTATAAATAAACAAGACTGATGTTCAGATGATTCTACCAAAATAACTATAATTAAATACATACCAAGTGAGGAGATATCCTGGTAAGCCATATGTTCTTTTCTTCACAATAAAACAATTAGCCATAGCGTAGATATTAAATCTACGTCCAAATGATGGGGCTACTTCCTTCCAGTTTGAAGAACAGATTGCAACAATTCATTGCATATTCTATGCACAGTGTATTGTCATGTGATATCTATAACATAAACAGTTTCTATGTCAAATAATTTTTAATTAATAAGCTTTAATGCACTAGCAAATCTTGGGATTAGATCATTGAACTTGTGTTTATTTATTTATTAAACCATCTGACCCGCGCAACAATGTTACCCTTACAGCTTGGCTATTTTGTACAATAGTGTATTGTATGTACTATAGGTAGTTAACCTTCCCCTTGAATCACTATCTGTTGCTGAAAACTGCAGTAAATTCAGCACTTATCACAGATTTGATAGTTTGTCCCTTGTTATTAGATAATGTGATTTGGCAAAAAAATATTTCTAGGATTGCTACCACATCGTCTAGGGACCGCATTGGGGCTTTGGCAAGTGAAGAATAGAAAACGCCGCTCATATTATAATCTAACTGTCGGTCACATTATTTATAGGTTATGGGTGTTTAGTTCATATTGTGTTGGTATTAATAATAATATACACTTACCAACGTTGGCGAAACCCCTGAGGATAATGGCAGTGTTGATTTAGGTCAATATTTTCCATGTTTTCCATAATGACTGCCACCGGCGATGTAACAATTGAACTGAACAAAAGCCACATCGACGAATATATTCAATACAACCTAATATAAAAGTTAGAAAACGTAAAAGTACATTCTTTTCACACTCCTTGCAGTAAATTCTAACTTATTTTACTACTAAAAAGATGTTTTGAAACAACCAATGAAAGAAAATATGAACCGATCTATGGCATGCGGGCGCCGGGCGGCCTTTGACAAAAAGTGCTGACAGTTGTGGATAATGACAGTTAATCGTTAAATCAATCGATACTTCTCTTCAAATAATTCGATACCTATTTTAAATCAAGATTTCACCTTTATATATTGTTGAATTAGTTTATTACGTAATTACTTTAATGAATCTATACTAATACTATACTAATATTATAAAGCTGAAGAGTTTGTTTGTTTGTAGCTTTTTTTTAGTTTGTTTGAACAATAGGATCTCAGAAACTACTGGTTAGATTTCAAAAATTCTTTTATGGTTTGTCAATTTATTGGAAATGGCTATAGGCTATATAACATTACGCTGAGATGAATAGGAGCGGAGCAGCAATGAATAATGTTTTGAAAAACGGACAAAAATATTTATTTTGAGAGCTTCCGTTACGTCCGCTGCGTAAATGATTGAAGTTTGGTGAAAATTGAGTATTACTAAATTGATTCTCTTACAATAACCTGCTTAATAAGTTTTAAAATATTAGCGACGCTGCGCTCCGCGACGGAAGTACACGTGATGGGAGTAAATGCGACAGGAAACGTGATTTTGAAATACTAATACGACACTTCTCTCTTTCCCACTCTTAAGTGACGCAAACGAAATTGTGCGGATCAGCTCTAACGAAAGTAAGCGACGCGACGGGAAACATTATATTACTTTTAAAATATTAATATCATACTCTTTCTCACTCTTATGATGACGCAAACGAAGTTTCGCGGCTCAGCCAGTCGTAAATATAAATAAATAATCAAAGCACTAACATTAATAAGGTTCTATATTGTTTTGAATCCTTATCTTTCGAGTGACATAATAATCCTTCAGATTATGTACTTAGACCAAATAGCTAAGTCGATATTGTTTTTGTTTTGTTTTGAAGATCGTAAAGTGTTGCCCTCGTATATCATGATGGTACTAGCGGTGGAGAATTCTATAAAGGGTTTTTGGAAGGTCTCTACAGGGTCGGCAGCTACAGCATCGGCTTTTGGTGTTGCAAACGTTCATAGGCTAGGGTGACCACCGTCCTTCTGGTGGGCCGTATGCTTGTCTATCACCTTGGTGGTATAAAAAAAAGAAGCTTGTTGATCGATTTCTTATAATCTCAATCGATAGAATAACTATGTAATTCTTTACATAGTTATTCGATTTTCTTTATTTCGTTCGATCATTGGTTTTAATCGATGCATATAAATAAATTGAATTATTTTAGAATAGGTATGCTCTTCCCTCAAGTCAACAGCCGCCATGATATATTTGGCTGTCAGGGCGGAAAATGCATTAGAAACTGTTAAAGTGCTTTTGTATTTGCCCTAGTACTAAGGATGTTTTACTGTTAAATTTAATCTTAAAATACATTTACAGTAATTAACATAATTTCCGATTTAAAGCACTACTTCGTTGAAAGTGATACCATGAATGGTCATTCTTCTTTAAAAACAAAAGCAAAAAGAATCGCTCCCACGAAAATTCGAACTCGGGTCTACTGATTTGGTTACGCAACTGTTTTAACCATTAGACCAACACGTCAATTAGATGCAGAAACGAAAAACTTAAACACTTTGATTTGAAAAAAGAATGTGTATCCTTTACTCTGAAGCTGACTGTACTACGAGTAGAATTTAAAATAAACTGACAAAAACAATTTTAAAACCAGAAAAGAAAAACTGTGTAGTACAGAAGTTTTACCATAGACGTAAAGAGGTATTTTATAAATTACGTGATAAAGAAAATACGTGTTAGTATGAGGTATGGACACACATGCAACTAATTTAAAGGCATATAAATAGTACAAAATACCCCATGAGAAATGATACCTGACGAGCGTCAGGCCATGTCAAAATTAAGAGCTGTCTCAGTTCCCTCAGTAACTGTGTGGTGAATATCCTAGAATCATTACTATTTCCATATTAAATTGTCAAACATGTGATTATTTTTAATTAAAATCTGTAGTGGCGCGTATTGCTATGCTCGTTCCGTTATCATTTTAGGCAGTATTGGTGTATAATTTCACTTTATTTAATGAAAGTAGTCAATTTATATTGTATGTATTGTAAGCGTAAGAAAAATAATATTTTATTTTAATCTCGCTACATATTATAATTTGGAACGACATTAAGGGCACTGTGTACATCGAAAGCATTCTAATCAACTCTTGTTTATTGATACTACTGATTTTAATTCGCAGAAAAAAAAACTACCGTGCCACGAGGAGTAAGACAACTAATTGATTCCATAAGGTTATATATTAAAATACCAGAAATCACAATGCCTTTACCTAAAATGCATTAGACCAAAATACCCGAATTCGAAATACCTTAACATTCAAAATACCTTATTTCAGTACACCTTACCGTAAAATGTCTAAATTTAAAATACAAATTTTCATATATCCTTAATTTAAAATACCGAAAATAGAATACAATGTGTCACTGTCACTCACACACGTTTTGTTATTTAGCTTTAACTTATTTACACCCCCCCCCCCCCCCAGAGTTACAAAAGTACTACAATGGGCTAACGAAAAATAAAAAAAAAATAACCACGAAGGCTAAGGCGGGAGGTAGGAGTCCGGCATAGTATCCATGTAGGATGTACCTCATGATAAAACACTTTGATTCAGAGTGACAAAAGTACTACAGTGGGCTAACAAAAAAAAAAAAAACCACGAAGGCTAAGGCGGGAGCGAAGCAAAGCGGAGCTCCCGCCTTAGTCTTCTAACCTAACCTATCCGAGTCGGGATACTCTGAGTCGGGGTGTTAACCATTCACAGATATATAGCATCCATGTAGGATTTAAATCATATTAAATAATAATAATAATAATAGTCATTTAATTCAGAAATTACTTTCCATAGATGTTAGTAGTTACAGTCAGACTTAAAAAAAAGGTATTTTGTGTTTGAACATTTTAGGATAAGGTATTTCATAAATTTATTTTTTGGGTTTCGGTTATTCGACCGTAAGGCATTTTAAATTATTTATATTATAAATATTTGCCTTTTGAATATTGATATTTCGATTTCGGGTATTTTGGGCTCGGGCATTTTAAGTAAAGGCATTATGATTTCTGGTATTGTGACGGTATACCTTCCATAAACATAATGTCGCTTGTCGGCAACACTGCAAGACTGTCTTACTTAGAATACCTTTGAAAATTAAGTAAAAAACTTATTAAAAATCACTGTTTTAAAATAATGGAACATTTAAGGAAGATGAAGACAAGATAATATTGGGGGAAGCGCGCCATTATTCTCTTGTAAGATAGTCATCTGCAGAATGGCATTTCATTTAATAGAACAAAGGCCTAATAAAATTAAGGGTTGTTCGTGACTTCTTTTTACTCGAAAAATCTGTTTCACGGCAGTCAAAATGTAATTCGTAATTAATAATTTCGTTCTTTCAGGAATTGGGTTTGCAATTAATACACTTCAAATGGATAAGAATTAAATTTTACTTGGGCGTTTTGTGTTCTCCCTACGGGAGATGATTTGATGAAATTAACTTTAATATGTATGGAGCGTCAGAGCTTCTTGAGCTGAATTATTTCGTGTGGAATATTAAAATAATAATGTACATTCTTAACAATTTGGCACAGAATTATTGACTTTTATAACTTTTCAGTAGAATTTTAATTCTAGCTAAGTAAGTTCTGGTTTTGCTAGTTTACGTTCAAGTAGGTAATGCCCGACAATGAGAGACACTCCAGTGGTCATAATGATATTGAAAACGAGTTCAGCATAAACTTTTTTATTGTTAAATTAAAACAATTTCGACATAAATGTCACCCTCATGAATAAAAACAGTTTGATAAATATACCCATGAGATTATCAAAAGTATTGTCTGTAATAAATTACATTTAACGATAGAAGAACACATGTGTGTGAAGGATGAATATTAATAATGTAAGTATGAAATATTTCTATTCTAGTTACAACAATAACCTAGCTATTTCATTACACAATTTCTGTACAAACTTTGCTCTAAAACAAATTACTATTGAACGACACACACCCAAACATTAGGCGGTGATATAACTACGTGACAATAACGATAATAAAGCCCATTCCTGTCCAAAATCCTTTGAAACTCATTGTGGGCTATCCACTGAGTACAGTGTGCTTACCATAAATAACGTTTAGTGCCCGGCGTAGAGGTGTTCAAATTGCTTCCACGTGATATATCCCGCAGTCCTAGTACGTTTAGCCATATTGAATTTTTAACTAAAGATGGTCGTATGTATAGCCGGAAACTACTCTGCAGCTTTATCTGGTGCTCGTAAAACTCGGCGCGTTTTAAATTGAGATAGGTCGTGTACGGGAAGGTGTTTTATGAAAATTTCACGTCCATAACGTAGACTCCCGTGCACAGTTTATATTAATTCTGAAGCCAGTTTGTCGGCATCCCATGCAGTTCTATATCTGCTGCAGGTATTTGATAAAAAAGTGTAACAGCTTTTGTTTAAGGTATGTCTGTAAATAAGGTTTTCACGGAGAGATGGAGATCACTTTATTACCACGATTTTGCGGAGCCAATTTGTTTCGACTAATATCAAACAAGAAAAAATTGTGATGTAATCATCATGATACCACTTGCAGTTTGTGATGTCATGCCATATTACCGAAGGCAGTAACCAAATATTATAGGTAAATATTTCATAACAGTAGTACAGATTATTTTAAGTCAGCATTTACAGGCAGTCTTGCGGTGTTATAACTTTTATGCCTCTCAGTATTCTTTCTTAGATTCCCACCCTGAAAAAGTATACAGTGAATAAGTTAGAAGAAAGCTACGGGAGGGGTTCGCGACAAAAGCGATAATAACAAGCGCGTTTCACAACCCTTGAGACAAAAGAAAACTCTACGGCTAACGATGTACTGTTGAGTACTCGAGACAGCGCTGCTATCATTTTGGGTGTATTTTAACACTGCGGATATTTTACTTTATGCAATATGGTCACATTCATTGACTCCTCCGGTGGCTCTTTCGGTAGTGTAATCACTATCGCGCTGAGGTCCTATGTTCGATTCCCGAGTCGGTTTAAATATTTGTGTGATTTTGTGGATCATGTTTGTTACGAAGTTTAGGTGTTTTCTATGTATAAAAAGTAAGTAGGTATGCATTTAGAAATTCATAAGTATGTCTATAGATCGCATAGCTCAAACATGTAGCTTACTTTGGGTTAGGTAATATTTTGTGAGAATGTCCAACATTATTTACTTATTTATTTTAGAAACATTATCTGGGATACGTTTGTAACCGCCGGGAAAGGTAAACGTAAAAAACAGCTCCTTGCCACGTTGGAGAATGATATGCGTGTTATTGTTGACCTTAGCTATACAAGACTATACAAAGTTGAAAAAGACGAGTAAAAGAGAGTAAGGTTTGAACAATGAACATGAAAACAAATACATATTTGTAAAGTATGTAATGTTTATTTTATTAATCTTCCTTATTTCTTTTATTTTCTTCGTACAATCTCCCTGAGGCGGACACGCTTTTTTACTTCGCTGTGTTTACGTTGTAACCATCATAAAAATACTTATTCATGCTTCAATTTATAATGTTCAAAAAATCAGACGAGTACAAGTCGGACTCGCGCACAGAGCCTGAGCTTGGGCCTGAACCACCTCGGCCCAAGGAGTGGCGACATGTGTGGCACTATAATTCAGCAGACTGGGATGGACTGCGGGAGTTCTTCGCGTCGTACCCGTGGAGGCGGCTTTGTTTTGCCTCAGACGATCTGGATTCCTGCGCTGCAGCAGTCGCTGAGGGGATCTTGGAGGGCATGGAGTGCTTCATTCCCAACCGCTGGATCCCTGTGGGAGCAAAAAAGCGACCGTGGTTCAATCGGCTCTGCAGAGAAGCTTTGATGCTGAAAGAATCTGCCTACAGAGCCTGGACCACGGCTCGTGCAAATTCAGATCCTAACATCTCTGAGGTGAAACGCAAATTAAATGCCGCCTCGAGGGCCAGCAAAAATGCAATTGTCAGGGCTAAATTCGACTTCGTCGGCAGAATTGGTGAGTGGCTAGCGGGGTACCCTTCAGGGAGTCGTGAATTCTGGTCGCTTGCCAAAGCTGCCGAGGGAAACTTCTGTAAGTCTGGTTTACCACCTTTGCTTAAACCCGACGGTAGTCTCGCCCAGAGTGCCAGGGAGAAGGCCGACCTTCTGGGTTTTCTATTTGCCTCTAACTCGACCATGAGCGACGGGGGTGCTGTGCCGCCGGACGTTCCGTGGTGTGGAACTTCCATGCCGGAAGTTAAATTTACGCAGCGGGACGTCCGACGGGAGCTTCGTTCTCTGGACGTTCATAAGTCGAGTGGGCCGGACGGTATACCCGCGGTGGTACTTAAGCAGTGTGGTCCAGAGTTGTGTCCGGTACTTACACGTCTTTTCACGCTTTCATATTCCATGCGACAAGTCCCGGCGTCGTGGAAGATCGCGTATGTGCATCCTGTGCCCAAGAAGGGTGATAGGACCGACCCGGCCAATTACAGGCCTATAGCCGTCACCTCCCTATTGTCTAAGGTGATGGAGCGTGTAATTAATACACAGCTCCTGAGGTACCTTGAGGAAAACGACCTGCTCAGTGACCGGCAGTACGGTTTCCGTCACGGTCGCTCGACGGGCGATCTTCTCGTGTGCCTCACACACCGATGGGCGACGGCTATCGAGAGTAAGGGCGAGGCTCTAGCAGTGAGCCTCGACATTTCTAAAGCCTTTGACCGGGTCTGGCACCGTGGTCTTCTTAAAAAATTGCCCTCCTACGGACTGACCGAGAGATTATGCGGATGGGTGTCCAGCTTTTTGGCCAGTAGAAGCATCAGGGCTGTTGTCGACGGCAGCTGTTCTGACTGCATGGCCATTAACGCTGGAGTACCGCAAGGGTCAGTGTTGTCCCCTACTCTGTTTCTGCTGCATATCAATGACATGTTGTCTATTGACGGCATTCATTGTTATGCAGATGACAGTACGGGGGACACTTGTTACACAGGCCGCCCCGGTATCTCTCGGGACGCAGTGGAAGAGAGTCGTGAACAGCTTGTGTCTGAAATCGAGGCTACTCTTACTAGAGTGTCCGATTGGGGTAGACAAAACCTTGTCCAGTTCAACCCTTCGAAGACACAGGCGTGTTTCTTCACCGCTAAGAAAGCCCCAATTACTGTAGCGCCACAATTCCAGGGCACATCTCTTTCCATCTCTAAAAGTATAGGGATCCTTGGTGTTGACATCTCCAGTGACGTTCAGTTCCGCAGTCATTTGGAGGACAAGGCCAAGCTGGCGTCCAAGAAGCTCGGTGTGCTCAACAGGGCGCGGCGGTACTTTACTGCGGCGCAAACACTGCTTCTCTATAAGTCGCAAGTGCGGCCACACATGGAGTACTGCTGTCACCTTTGGGCGGGGGCACCCGAATATCAGCTTCGTCCATTTGACTCGGTGCAGAGGCGAGCTGTGAGAGTTGTCAACGATCCTATACTGACAGGTGGTGTTGAACCTCTTCGCGACAGGAGAGACTTTGCCTCCTTATGCGTGTTCTACCGCCTGTACAATGGTATGTGCTCTGAGGAATTGTTTGACATGATGCCCACGGCTACGTTCTATCATCGCACCGCTCGCCATAGACAGGGATTTCATCCTCACACCCTACGTCCGGAGCGTTCGAGCACGGTTAGATCCGATAGGGGTTTTCTTCCGCGAACGCTTAGGTTGTGGAATGATCTTCCTGCCTCGGTTTTCCCAAACGCCTACAGTATGGGGTTCTTCAAAAGGGGTCTAAGAAGGTTTTTACAGGGTCGGCAGCACGAGTGTGGCGCCTCTGGTGTTGCAAACGTTCATAGGCTGCGGTGACCACCAGTCCTTCTGGTGGGCCGTATGCTTGTCTGCCACCTTAGTGGTATAAAAAAAAAAAAAAAAAAAAAAACAGAGGGTTCCGTACCAAAAACGGCAAATAATCAAGTTTGTTGTATGGTAGCCTAGCCTAGCCTATTCTTCCCTTTTTTCTTTATTTTGTATTTGTTGTTATGGTGCCAACAGAAATATTATATCTGTGAAAATTTCAGCTCACTAGCTGTCGCAGTTCCTGAGATACAGCCTCGTGACAGACAGACAGACAGACGGATGGCAAAGTATCATGAATAGAGTGTCATTTTCACTCTTTGGGTACGGCGCCCTTCAAAGAAATACAAAAGGCATTTACATTTCTGTAAAAAAATTAATGCTTTTATTTATAGGTTATTTTTCTCTTCGATTCATTCACTTAGACATAAGTACATTAAATTAAGTAGTAAGTATAGGAACACGTGCCACAAAATTTTATAAAAGTCAATCTTTGACACAATTTGTAAACAACATACTTTCAGCTACGAGCTAATATGAACGCCTGAATAAGGTCGTCATGATTAAGAAGGATTTCTCATGAATGCTTCTCGAGTTATTTTACTATGTAAGAATTTCTTTCTAAGTTATTATGAATTCTCATTTACTTTTATGGTACCTAACTATTTAGATGATACTTTAAGAAACAAAGGGTTTTTAAACTCACGTGATTATTCTTTGTATATAGTCTCTGCTAGTATAAGAGCATCTAGAGTTCGAACTTTAGTACAGTTCAGATGATCTTTGAGAGGATTACACAATTTGATTCAGTGTAGTATTTGTATTTTAGTGGAGTTTTGTATTTTACAATAAATTAGGTATCAAATAAATATTAAATAGCCATTTCCTTCCTTCTAGTATTCCGTGCATATTTCCAGTTTTTGTGACTCGTGCTGCTCCCACACGGTTTGACTGATCTGTGAACTTGATGCGGCACAATGTTCTGAATATTTACGAAATGTGCAACGACAAAATTATGGTCAAACGGAAGTAACAAGAACCATTCAAACAATATTGTGTACACATAAGTCATTTACAGCTAGTTTATCATTTTATTTTTGTTTTTAGAACATTCACTCTGAAATAATTGTTGTTTCTGTTGTTACTCTTACATTCCAACTTACACAAAATTAAGATAAATAGAAATTCTTAGCGCAAGTTTCACTTGGGTTGTTCCTTCACTCATCCAGTTATCCACAAGCGAGCTATTCAAGGAATTTGAAATTTAAGGAATGTTTCGAATTTACGTTGTAAACGCTTGCTAGACATGGCGTTTTGGAGATTCAAGACCAAAGGGTAACCGCAACTGGGCGGTATGTACTGCAACTACTTTATAATGAAACCACGTAACTACTTGTGAAGTGTACGTTAAACAGTTCTTGGAGCTGTTTCTGAAGTTATAAGTTACTGTTTTATTCTTGAGCATTACATAGTCATTCTAATAATTATATTTCATTTGGAAACATTTAATGACTCTTCTGCTTTTATAGTGTTAATGATTCGCTGTGTTAATTGACAGTTTGTTTATAATATCTGTCACCTTAACCGCATTGTCAGTGGCATCGTTAAGGTCATCGTAGTGCAGGTGGTAGAACAATGGGGACATAAAAGCAAGTGCAACATGTATATTAATATCATATACAGCAATTGTAATGCAATTTTATAATTTTCCAAACCATTTACCAACTTATAAAGAAAATATCATAAGTAATAATAAAAGTCAATTATTGGTTATGAGAAAGCGGCTAACCTCGAGAGCATTTCAAACGAACTTTTTAACAGCAAACAGCCGTAAATAAAATTGTAGTATAAATCAAGAGTGCAAATGCAAATTAATAATAACTCAGGAACAATAGACGTTACGCTTAAACAAATAGGTAATTGAGTGAAGTAATACGGGTTAGCATGTACTTCCTTAATAGCATTTGTGTTAGTACGAAGCAGGGTGATGCATTAATTGCTAATTATGTGTGCTGAATATTAGCATAAACTTGATTGCGTAATCTTGCTCTAAGCATGTTTGTACCAAGATACGTAGCTAAAGTAAATTAAACTAATATAAACTGAGCTATGGGATCTAGACCGATAATAATATACTTTATACATTTCTAAATATGTAAATACATATCTATACTAATATTATAAAGAGGAAAGATTTGTTTTTTGTTATTTTGTTTGTTTGTAACGAATAGGCTCCGGAACTTCTGGACCGATTTGAAAAATTCTTTTACTGTTGGAAAGCTACACTTTTTGCGGTGAACATAGGCTATATTTTACTCCCGTATTCCCACGGTACCGGGAACCACGCGGGTGAAACCGCGTTATGTCCGCTAGTTATACATTTAAACACCCAAACTCCGAAAAAACATTTGTGGATCATCCAAAAATTTTGGTCCGACTACCGACACTACCGACTGCGCCACCGAGGCAGTCGATATGGCTCGTCCAAACTTTTGTAGGCATGGATCCAATGGTTCTGTATTACTACTATACCTATGTGTGTAATGATGTCAAGTAATGGTCAATTTCTGTAGATAAATGCTGTTAAAGATTTTGTAAATCGTTTCTCAGTCGAACTATAAAAATCTGGAACGACCTGCCCGCAAACGTGTTTCCTTCGTCTTATAACACTGGGTTCTTTAAGCGGAGCTTAAAGAGGCACATCGCACGGCCGCCAACTTATTAACCAATGTCAAAAGTCTTGCGGACTGTGAGAGTGGCTACCAATTGCGTGAAGCGCTACGGCTTGTCATCAGGCTGGCGACGCTGATTTGGCGAGCTTAATGTAAAAAAAAAATGTTTTTATATTGATGTCTGAAATAACAGACTGTGGCTCGTAGAAATGTAATACTTTAAAATAAAATACTTTTAAAACTTTCATCACTTCATCGCTTTAATGGAGGGTTGTCTTTAAGGCTTTAAGGGCTCTTTATTTTCTATCCATCATTATGCTTTGCAATTTTACAATAAGTTTGGTGCTTTATGACTGTTATTTATAAATGGCGTGTTCTTCTGTAACAAAAGTATCATAGCACTATTAAAGTCTTCACAACAATATTTAATATTTAAAAGGTACTATCGATCCAGACAACTGGAAAAATGTGGGTCTATACTATGTCATCTGTGTGGTACAGTCAGCAAGCAAAATCGCTAAGCATAAAAAATCTTATATGGGTTTTTAATTATGTCACTATTGTTTCAAAAAGTACATCTAACTTGCAGTGGCCAGATAAGTGTTGCAAAAATAACCAATATAACGCTTGTGGTAAAAATTAAATGACAAAAATGTATCATCGATTTCGTGGCTACTTATTTAAATTAAAACACAAAAACGGTCAAGTGCAAGTCGGACTCGCGGCCAGAGGGCTCCGTACCACAAAAGTTTCTTGTATGGGTGCCCTGCTTAATCCCCCCCCCCCCCATTTTATTAATTTTAATATTAGTTGTCATAGCGGCAAAAGAAATAGATCATCTATGAAAATTTCATCTTTCTAGCTAGCACGGTTCCTGAAATACAGCCTCATGATGGACAGACAGACAGACTGACAGCGATGTCTCATGAACAGAGTTTTTAACAGAACCCTAAAAAATACAATCCATATTCTCAGTACAGGTGCACTATTCAAACGAAATGTGAGCACACAATTGATTGTGTAGGGCCGTTTTTAACCGACTTCAAAAAAAGGAGGAGGTTCTCAATTCGTCTGTATGTATTTTTTTTTATGTATGTCAAGCGATAATTCCGTCAATTATAGACGGATTTCAAAAATTTTTTTTTTGTTGAATAGGGGTTACTTCTGAGGTGGTCCCATTTTCACCAAGTCAGGATCTGATGAAGGGATCTAGGAGAAAACGAGGGCAACCACCGAAAATTGTAGGGACAACTAGTGTGCTTGTTAACTTTTTAATTAAGTGCTTTAATGTTCTACATTTTAATGAAGGTATGGCGTCGATCTGATGATAGAGTCGAAAGACAGTCGAGGGCATTCCTAAACAATTTACAGCAGTTATCTTGTGTTTAGGCTTGATTGATTTGTATTGATGAGAACTTTACACCCAGATTGATAGATCCAACTTAAAAAAAAAAGAAAGGCCTCAATGATTTACGTATGTTCACCGTCAATTATAGACGGATTTCAATTTTTTTTGTTGAATAGGGTTTACTTTTGAGGTGGTCCCATTATAACCAGGGTGGGATCTGATGATGGGATCCTGGAGAAATCGAGGGCAACCACCGAAAATTATAGGCACAACTAGTGCGTTTGTTAACTTTTTAATTCAGTGCTTTAATGTACTACCATTAATAAAGGTCTGGAGTCGATCTGATGATGGAACCAAACGAGATTCGAGGGAATTCCTTAACGATTTACAGCAGCTACCTTGTGTTGGGGCTTGATTAATTTGTTTTGATGAGAACTTTCACCTAGATAGATATGTTTTTCGGTTCACCCGTCACTTAAAATAATGAAAAAAAATTTTTCAATAAAAAATACAACCGACTTCCAAGAAATCCTGAACAATAAAATTTACTTAGCACAAAGTAATATGTAGTTGATTTATCAGATTTTATTCAATATAATATTGAAGTTGGTGCCATGAATAATACCTCCCTAAACCTATGAATTTACTTGGCGCCGACTTCAATATGATATTGAATAAAAAATGAGATAAATCAAAATACATATTACTTTGTGCTAAGTAAATTTTATTGTTCAGGATTTCTTGGAAGTCGGTTGTATTTTTTATTGAAAAATTTTTTTCATTTAGATATGGAAATTCCAACAGTGTGTATGACACCGCAGTAAGCTACCTGACTAAAAAATATTCTAACAATAATGTACCAGAACTTTTGCTCTTTACCAGAGTGTGTTGTACTGTAAATAAATGGGATAATTTATGGTTATTCAGAGTAATGAGATGCTTATTTATCTATATATATAAAAACAAGAACTGACTGACTGACGATCAACGCACAGCCTAAACCGCTGGGTCTAGAACCATGAAATTTTGCACAAATGCTCCTTATGTGACGTAGGCGAGCAATAAGAAGGGATTTTTGAAAATTCAGCTCATAAGGGGGTGAACAAGGGTTGCAAAGTTTGTATGGGACAACGTGATTCCTTGATCCGATCTTCTTCAAATTTGGCATGAAACATCCTTAACTGAATTAATGGGAGACGTGTTTTGTATTTTATTGAAATTTATCTTTCAACATGGTTAAAATGGGGTTGGAAAATATTTTAGGAGGGATTTGCCTCATAGTTCATATTAATACTCCGTAGTCGGTACTTTTTTTAATTATTTTTTTTGACACATTGTCATGTTTGACAGCTCAATTCGATTTAAAAAAGATGGTCGCAATTTTTGATAAATGTCAAAAAAGTAATAATAATTTTATTAAAACTGCATATTTTATTGATTTTTGCTCTTCAATATGCGGAATTGCCTTAATATTTTGTATGTCAAAAATACATTTGTGAGAATGAAAACCTATACATGGCTGGGTAGGAATTATGAAAGAACAAGTTCTAGGTAAGGTGTACACGGTTCATCAGTTCAGTTCAGTTATATCAGTTCAGTATATATTACCATCTTCGCTTACTTTCGTATTTTATACAGGGATAATACAAACGATCAGAGGTGTTGTAGATGAACATTTAGCAGATGAAATCTACAGTAAATGTCTGGTCACAATAGAAGAAACTGTATTAGTACGGGTTGCCTTAGCCTCGAAAGTCTGAAGACCTATAGTCTTTTTCTGGACAGCTCAGCAATCATGTAAACATGTCATGTTTTGACAGAAGTTGTCTACGATCATAGTGTTGTAACTAAACTGATTCTAATTATGTAAGTAATCATTGAGTTATATCTAGTTCACCGTACATTCCCTCTTATGCCCTTCTCTTATTGACCTAATCTTTGTCTCCTCAGTTGACTTCGTTGCTAAGCATGGGCAATGTAATGCTGACGAATTTTCCTACCCATGACCTTCTCTTCCTGTCTTATAAACTTCGTCCTCCTAAGCCTAAATCAAAAATTCTCATACAACGCAATTTTGGTGGTATGAACATTGATGATCTTCGGAGGGATGCGGGCAACATTGACTGGAGTTCAATTGTTGCAGCGGAGTGCATAAACGAGAAAGTCGATGCTTTTACTAATAAACTCATCAGTTTATATGATAAACATGCACCAATCCATGCGGTAAGGGTACGGCATCTGCCCGCGCCCTGGCTTACAGCTGATATAAAAAAACTGATAACTAAGAAAGCTGCTGCGAAGACTAAGTTTAAATCGCGACCTACTCCTAGTAACCGAGAAAACTATATTGCTATACGAAATCTCTGCAGCAAGGTGTGTAGAAAAGCTCAACGCCAATATATTCATGCCTCAGTCGAGAACGGCGACTCATCAAAAGTATGGAAATTTCTTAAAACACTGGGGGTTGGAAAGTCTAAGTTGGAACATACTTCTAATAAAATAGACATTGAGTCACTAAATCAACACTTTACTTCAGCATCCATTATGGATCAAACTAATAAAACAAACGCTTTACAATATCTTTCATCACTTCCAACTCCTACATATCCTCCGTTCTTTTTTGATCAACTGTCTGCTTGTGATGTTAGGAGGTGTATTATGTCTATCCATTCCAATGCTGTTGGCAGTGACTCTTTGAGTCGTAACATGATCCAGCCTATACTAGACGAGGTCCTTCCCGTGCTATGTCACATTTTTAAATTTTCACTTACTTCTAGTATTTTTCCAAATGCCTGGAAGGAAGCCCAGATTATCCCTCTGCCCAAAAAAAGTAACCCTTCTTCCTTCTCTGAGTATCGTCCCATATCCATCTTACCTTACATGTCAAAAGTTCTGGAACGTCTCATACATGGTCAGTTAAGTTCTTTCCTCAACAAAAACCTTCTCCTTGATCCTTTTCAGTCTGGTTTTCGACCGGGCCATAGCACGGTTAGTGCATTGATCAATGTTACAGACGACATTAGACTTGGAATGGAGAATGGAAATCTTACTGTACTCTCGTTGCTGGATTTCAGCAACGCGTTTAACACGGTGGATTTCCATATTCTACTGGGAGTATTACGCTCTCTATATCTCCAAAGGCAATTGATTAGTTTCAAAGTTACCTGATTGGTCGTCGACAGCGTGTACGTTATGATGAAACTTTTTCTTCTTGGAGTAACACATCTGTTGGCGTACCTCAGGGTGGCGTTCTTTCTCCGTTACTTTTCGCAATATTTATAAATTCTATCTCTAAATCATTACTTTCATCCTACCACCTCTATGCAGATGATCTTCAAATTTACATGCAGGCTCCGGTACATGAACTAGACGAGGCTATCTCAATTATTAATAAAGACTTGGCACAAATCTGCAAATGGAGTCAACAGTATGGACTACATGTAAACCCATCAAAAACGCAAGTCGCTATTGTTGGTAGTTCCCGGATGGTTGCTAAAATAGACTGGATGCAACTCCCTACCATTAAATTTAACGGTATTACGCTACCAATAAATACCTGTGTCAAAAATCTTGGTGTATTAATTGATAACACACTCAGCTGGGTTCCTCAAATGCGTGAAATTAGTCGAAAAATGTTTGCATCAGTGGGGTCTTTGCGCAGATTGAGCAATTTTCTGCCTACTGCCACCAAAATTGCAGTTGCACAAACCATTCTTCTTCCTTTACTTGACTATGCGGACGTTAGCTATCTTGATGTCATAGAGGAGCAACTTAATAAACTTGAGCGCCTCCAAAATTTAAGTATAAGATTCATATTTGGTATACGCAAATATGATCACATATCCGAATATCGCCGTAAGCTCAAGTGGCTCCCAATTCGCCTTCGACGGAATGCTCACATTCTCACGCTTCTCCATAGCGTGTTGTTTAATCCCTGTACTCCTATCTATTTAAAAGAACGGTTTTTGTTCCTTCATGACACACATTCGAGAACCCTGAGGTCATCGGAGTCCTTGGAATTAGCTGTCCCTGCATATTCCACAAATTTCTACGATAAGTCTTTTACTGTGCAAGCGACGAAACTGTGGAATGCTCTGCCGGTGTCCATTAGGCGGGCACAGACTTTGCAGGCCTTCAAGGGTATGGTGAAAACACACTATTTGGGTATTTAATAAATATTGTTTTTCATAAAATCTCGGTTTTTATAGAAAATCTTAGTGCAAAATTGTACATATTATATTATTGTAATGCAAAATTGTAATGTTACGATATGAAATAAATATCTGTAATCTTATATTTATTTATTTTTGTCAATATGTATGTATGTATGTATGTATCTGTGTATCAATATATATGGTATGTATCTATGTATGTATTTGTATTATATATATTTAGAGTATTGTAACTTAGGTTCATTTAGGTTAATATAGGTAATAATAAAATGTAAAACTTTCCTCTCTTTTTTATAGTTTTTGTCTTTATTTTTCTTAATTTTTTACCAATAAACTACCCATTACTCACCAATATTATTTGTCCATTCAAAGGTTGCCTGAAAGAAATTGCTTTAAGCGATAAGGCCGCCATTTGTACATTCTTTTTATGTTATTTCTTATTGATTTTTATATTTTATTGGTGTACAATAAAGTTTTACTTACTTACTTACTTACTTACTTACATTCATTTACTTCGGTTAATCAATCGCCAAATTCATCAAATCATGTAATTCGGTATATCTATATATATTATGTGCAATAACTTTTTATATTAATTTAATTAATATAAAAATTATTAATACTTAGTTAGTCCCAATTTAATACAAGTACTTCTGCGAAGAGTAGACCTCGCGAGCGCCCAGGAAAAAACAACCTGTGAGGAATTATATCCCTTATGATCCCGTCATATATACCGGGGCCCTTTTTCTCCCTTATTTTCCGCCCTATTAAAAAAACTTTCGACAAAAGTTGTATTTTTATCTTTTCGTAGATCAATGATTTTAAATCAAAGAACATGTGTGCCAAGTTTGGAGAAAATTGGTTAACAAATGCGTCTTCTAGACCGAAACTGACATGCACACACACATACGGACGAAAGCAAAATCGTCTATACTGTAGAATCGAAGACCCAAACTCAAAGTGCCTTTTCACACATACCGGTTGCCGGGTAGCCGGTGCCGGGTAACCGGCGGCGAATGCAAGCGGTTGCCGGGCAAATCACGCCGTTACGTGTGAAAGCTATAGTACACGGCCATACACCCGGGTACCCGGCACCCGGCAACCGGTACGTGTGAAAGGGGCAAAGACTCGCACTCGTCGCTCTCTGGGTCAATAAGTTATATTATTAAAGTAAGTACATTTTTTCGAACTGACAGATTGATAAAACAATGACCTCCTTTTAAAATCAATTGGCCAGTACAACAGTTTTACAACACTATGGCAAAGACAAACAAGTCTGAGAAAAAATAATTTAATGACAAGCAAAAATGACAGTCTTAAATTTTTACCATCCGAGTATTTTTCATGAAATTATTCTATAATCTAAAAGGTTTATTAGTGTCGAAATGTCCGCATAAATCTAACTAGAGTTCCTTGAAACGACTATGATCAGGATTGATAATTAAATGTAAGTAATTATGGAGCAGTCAAGATCCAATTGCTTTGTTTACTTTAATATTTACATCTGTTGAATTCCACTATACACAATCCAGAAATACGAGAACGTAAGAAGTTAAGATATCAATTCCTTAGCAAAGGCAGAGAATGCTCTCTAAACCAATTAACAAAGACATTAGGTAGGTACCTATAATTTTTTACAAAATAAAGATTTACTTCGCTCAAAGTACGTATTTTGATTTATTTAGTCAGAATTATATCTATACATATAAAAACAGTACTGTAAAGTGCCGCGGGCTGGCCACAGAAGACGACAGACGAAGGCAGATGGGGCAAACGAGTTCCAAAGCGGGCATCGCAACTTTGTTCACCCGCTAGATGGACCGAGGACCTAGAAGAGGTCTCAGGCTGGATGCTGAAGGCGCAGGACGTAAATTAGGAGAGGCCTACGTCCAGGAGCGTACATGCTGATTTGATTGATATAAAAATAAAAACTGACTTAGATACCTGATCCTGTCCGTCTGTCTATCTGTCCGTCATGAGGCTGTATCTCAGGAATCGTGAAAGCTAGAGAGCTGAAATTTTCAGATGATATATTTCTTTCTGTAGCCACTATGACAACAAATACTAACGTCAGAAAAGGGGGGCGGGGTTTAGGGGTTACCATCCAACAAAAGTGATGCTTTGCTGTTTTTGTGGTACGGAACCCTCTGCCTTTTCACTCCGACCAACTAAACCTGCCAACCGTTTGTTCGGAATGGAGCTCATTAGGGGACTTTATTCCTATCTATACTTTATTCTTTATTCATTCCTCTGTGCGCGAGTCCGCTTCGCACTTGGCCAGTTTTTATACTACTAATATGGCAGGGGTGTAGTGGGGCCCTACCAACACCTTCGGGCCCAAGTCAACCTCACGTGCAAGCTAGTGCACCTGCTGAACAACGGACGAGGCTCTGACGGCGGCGGTCCATTTCAACACGGCGATGGGCTCACCACCTGTTACGTGGGACCGAATTGTACACGGTGAAATGTGGGCCGGTATAGGCCTCTGCCTACCCCTTCGGGGATAAAGGCGTGAGTATATGTATGTATGTAATATGGCAGACAAGCTTATGGTCCACCTCATGGTTGGTTACTGTAGTGGACTAATTCGCATAGTGAACGTTTGCAACACCAGTGGCGCTGCTGCATGTGGACCCATATTTCCCTTGGCATCCATCAGAGTCACGGGAAAGTAAAATATCCCGTAACCCTACTGATAGTGCTTCGTAATAGGTTCGTTTACAATAACCATTTTAATGAAAATACAATTTGTGCCAAAACAATACAACGGGAATACACGCGACAGAAAACCACGCGATAAGAATAGAAGCGACGGGGGGCTTTCTATTTCTCTCTCTCTTACGCAAACGAAGTTGCGCGGGTCAGCTAGTAGCACTATAAAAGCAACGTGGTTCTATTTATTATATAACACATTTTGCGTAGGAATTCTTTATAAAGTAACTTGGCTAATTGGGATTTATAGTTGGGGCGTAACTAACATTTCTGCTTTATTGTAAGCTGCTAGTTCTTTTTTTTACGAATACTTATAAAAACTCGTTTGAAGATAATTATATGCAACTAGCTGATGCTTGCGCCTTGCCCACGTGGAATTCTGGAAACATATTTCAGGGAAAAAATAGATTAAAAGACTCTTCTTCTTCTTTCTGTTACTATTAAGTAACAAAAACTAACATCCAACATTACAACAACTCATTGTTGCATCTCATATTTTCTGTCCGATATCAATATTCTTTTGTAATTCGATTTAAAGCACTGATTGCATAGCAGAGACCTATGGAAATTGAATTTAAAAAAGTAAGCAAATCATTTTAATATATTATTTAGGTGGCAGACAATCTTACCGTCTACCTGAGGATTGGTAACCGTTGCCTATAGACATGTGCAACAATAAAGACGCCGCACACGCGCTGCGGACCCAGGCGCAGGTTATGACGACCAGCTGTCGACATTTTTTAAGCGGCCCGTTACCTTCAACTTGCCTTATCGGCTGTCAAGCTACTGACAACCAGGAACAACGGCGCAACGTAGTCTCCGACGACAGGCCATGATGAAAGTTGCATACTGTAGTGATAGTTATAGAACAATTTAGTGCGCGTCGCCTTCAAAATCTTCGGCACAAAATCGATCTGTCGACTTTAAAATTGTTGTTGATAAGATTTACGTATCTGAACCGCGACTGAAAATCATGCCTCAAATTAACAAAATATTCACACAGGTTTCACTGTTTAATCTTACTAATATTATAAATGCGAAAGTTTGTGAGTGTGGATGTTTGTTACTCTTTCACCCTCTAACGGCTGAATGGATCTGGCTGAAAATCGGTACAGGGGTAGATAGAGGTCTGGAATAACATATAGGCTACTTTTTATCCCGGGAATATGTTCCCACGGGAACAAATCATACGCGGGCGAAGCTGCGGGCATCAGCTAGTAGCTACATAAACGTATTCAAATATATCTCACTCACACAAACAAACATAGCAGTCAAACTGGGTCAAACCCATTATTTTGGTTCTGGGTTTTAAAAATATCAAAATTTTTACTAAATTGACATTCTTGATTTCTCGGAAAACGTATTCATTCTATGCTTATACAATTTTTCAAATCGAACGGTACTCTGGAAATAGAATGGAATACTAATCAACAGAGTGCTTTTTGTCATTTTACATATAGATCGATAAAGCTTGATCGAAGTTAAATGCTGACCGGTAGAAATGAAGGCATAATTTTATGAAACAAACTGAATACTCAAATGAACGTTTCATCAGTATTGTAAATATTGAAATATTTGTTCGAACTTTTGGAGACTGATATAAAACAAACAAGACCAAAACTTTTGCAATAATTCTCTTTGATTTGTTATTATTGAATTATGAAATCACAAAGAAAATGGTTTGTATTTGTATGAAAGTGTTACTCCATTGCGACATCTCATATCCTATTTGAAGTGGATTTCTTTGATAAAAAGCCAAAGTGATCAGAATGGTTCATGACCGCCGCACAGAATGATTAGCTCAATTCCAATGTGATAAAGCAATCTTATCTATTAAAATTCACAGGTCATAACCGGTAACCTAGAATTTACTGCTACATCTAGTTGTCTGGGGGATAATCAAATCCTCAAAAAAATGCAGCATATTCCATGTTTGGACTTATTAATTAGTCTAAGTATTGGGATTACATATTTAAATGTATGTTTTACTTGCACTGTACACCTGCGTGTAACGTACATTCAAAACTCCTCAACTGCATCTTTGGCACATTTTACAAGGATTTTACGGTATTAGGTATTTCCATTAATCAAATCAGTCCATCAGAGTCCACATCTGGAGGTAGGCCTTTTTGGATTCATTTAGGGGAATACTATATACCATGTAAACTACTAACCGGAAGCTTTATAGCCAGTGATATTTTAAAGCACAACAATATAATTAAAGGCTATCTTAATCAATCAAATCAGCCTATGGCACTCCACTGTTGGACGTAGGCCTCTACCAATTTACGCTCTAATACACGGTCTTGCGCCTTTCACGTCCAGTCGCAGCGTGCAACCTTTACCAAGTCGTCGGTCCATCTGGCTGGTGGACGTCCTACCCCAAAACGTTGTCTACTACTACTAATTACATAAAACACCTATATTTTTATTGCTATGCACAATCATAATGCAAAATCAAACATAATTAAAAATCGCTTTGATGCAACTATTGAATAGATAAATTCTGAAGACTACCAACAAGACTTAAATTAAATCATTAATTAAAAGCATTTTGTATGTAATGAAATATGGTTTATTAATATCCGTCCAACTCATATGCTTTATACAAGATACACACATACATAATACTGACAATTATTTTAAAGTGTTAATGTTTACGTAATGTAAATCTGCATAGAGTTGTGATCTCCGCTATGCCTAAAATACATCCTGGGGATATCATTCCGAGGGCTTACTCGGGGCTCTCAGCCGTAGGCAGTAGGTAGGGAACGTGTTGGTTCTTAGTCGGTAAGAGTCCAGCATAGCATCCATGACGGATTTTCCACATGTTAAAAAAAGTAAAAAATGCCTAATAATAAGACATAGTAGTATGCTCCCCACCTATTACGTGAAAAAATACAAAAATTGTGAATTGTGGTTGTAGAATATAGGCACCTGTTTCTGTCTGTTTACCGCTTCGAAGATTTTAGGCTTGGCCAAATATAATATATGAGATAAAATATATATATATGAGATGTTCATTAGGTTCCGAGCTTAATCGATGCAAACAAACAAACAACCAAATCATTCCTGTTTATCCCTAAAAGCCTTATCTACGCCTCCGAGGCGTATACAGAATCGAAAATTGTCTATCTCTCTCTAACGGGTAAACCAAACGTATTGTGCCGCATAACCAACTCAGTGTTCAACGTTCGCTAGCTACTGGCACTTGTCTCGTTGAGGTAAGTACCCACATTTTTGAATTATAGCGATGTTGTACGTCTGTCAGACGTATGTTTAGGCTTTGTGTAAGTTTTAACTTCCTACTTTGTAATTTATTTTTACATACATACATATACTCACGCCTTTGGCCACGCAGAGGCCTATACCGGCCCACATTTCACCGTGTACAATTCGGTCCCACGTGACAGGTGGTGAGCCCATCGCCGTGTTGAAATGGACCGCCGCCGTCAGAGCCTCGTCCGTTGTTCAGCAGGTGCACGAGCTTGCACGTGAGGTTGACTTGGGCCCGATGGTGTTGGTAGGGCCCCACTACACCCTAGTAATTTATTTTTATCGGTTTTTATTATATTTTGTTGTTGTTTTGGCATTGTTTCAGATTTAAATATGTCATCGTTTAATAGATTAAATAATGACGATATTTTATCAATTTTAAATGAAGAAGGCAGTGCTTCAATGGAGGAATCGGCTTCTGAAGACGAGGATAACCAGCTGGAGGACGACGTGCAAAGCGAAGACGAGTATAACTACGTTACGGAAGAGGTATTTTCAATACCAGCGCCTACTGAAGAAGCTATCTCAACTCCTGCAGAAGGTAACCCAGAATCGAATATTGGCGAGATATTGAGCTCCGTCAACTCAGACCGAATATATCATATTCCTGGGAACACTGTTCGTGGTCAGAATGGGCATATCTGGACAACTAGTAAAGGTCAATCATCTGGTAGGACTTCTGCTATGAATATAGTCCGCACTTCTCGTGGACCAGCATGGATGTGTAGAAATATTTTTGAACCGGTACAAATCTTTGAACTTTTTATAACTGAACAGATCATATCTGAAATTGTTAAATGGAGCAATATTGAAATGATTTCAAAACGTCAAAATCTTGGTAAAATTACAGCAACTCATAGATGTACTACAAATGTAGAAATTCGAGGATTTATTGGAATATTGACTTTAACAGCCGTAATTAAATATAATCATCTTTCAACAGATGAACTATTTGAAAAATTGCAAAAAATCTGTGTGTGGCGAACACAAAGTTGATCTCTGTTTTGATTGCATTTTAAGTATAGTTGTTAACTAAAAGTCTGATTAATTTTAATTTACAATGTAGGAATATGTGATTAATGCATAAAAGTATTATATTTTTTCGAATAATTGATATGTTTCAGTTGATTTTTCAAGAGTTGATTTTTTTGTTTGGTAAAAAGTATAGTGACCTTATTTGTTAAAATAAATAAGTATAATTGTTATTTTCATTGATAAATTAATGTTTTATTATTTCTTTATACCCCAAATAAGATTTCCCTATGAAAAAGGAAACCTAAGTAGGCATATTTTAACCTACAGGTTGTCATTTACAAATGAACGCCTCTGAGACGTATGTTAAGGCTTTGTGTATCTCTGAAATAGATTAGCCTTCTAGGGTTATAATAGTACTATAGATATTAAAGTCGAATCAAATATAGCCCCTGAATCCTGAAGACTTATCCTTTTCACCAGTAACGCGAATTGAAAAAACAAATAAATTATTATAAATTAAATACATATACACTACATTATAAAAAGTGCAATATATGATTTTTAAATTGTGTATAATGGAAGTATTTATGATGTTTATTGTTAAAACCACTTTAGCGACATGATTCTACTGAATTTTAAATTAAAGAATACGCATTTTTACGCTAAGAAGATCAAATATTAATGTAGTATGGGCCATCTGTGCCAGACGTAGTCTCCCAAAATGTTTTTGCGTTCTCCAAATAGAACCCTTCCGGTAAACGAGAAGTTATTCAGGCGTAACATGAACTTTCGAGTAAATGTAGCATGTGTTTAACCACCACCATAATTTTAACGTAACGACCTACTACGTGAGAGCTAAGTCGAACTTTTAGGTAAAGAATGTATTCTAGTTTAACTCACGCATGTACGAAGTAATTTTAATGAATGTTCTATACTTGCGCGCAGTTTATTGTTATGGCACTATTAAAAAAACCGGCCAAGTGTGAGTTGGACTCGCCCATGAAGGGTTTCGTAGCAGCAAGTAACATAATATAAAAGTTCTTATAGTTCGTTGTAACTTTGATTGATGTTTTAACACGTTCGCAGTGGTAGTGATTTTTCTAACCGGTTTATGACGTATTAAAAAAAATATTACCAGCTCTATCTCGTTCAAACCAACTTTTGTTGGTAGTTTTTATGGCAATGTTGTAACATTTATTTTCTATGAGTAGCAATGTCTGGTCTTAGGCTTGTCAATGATCATTGAGCGTGTGAGAGCGCCATGATCGATTCATTGTTTTTTTTGCTGTGGCAACAGTCTCTGAAGGAAACGGAGGTTAGTCTATGGGTTTTTTGTGCATGGACGCAGGAATTGCGCAGCAAACTGGTTTAGGAAAGGTTTTTTTCTCGAGGATTCGATAGTGAGGGTATAAATAGCCCTGCTTCTAAGCATTAGTGAATTTGAAATTACTCTGAGTAGCACACCTCAATTTTCCTTGGAGGTTATAAGTTCGAACCTGAGGACTTGTTAAAGAGTTTCACCTATTCTCCTCAGAAAGAACTGAATTCTGAGATAACCTATACCCAGATTCTGGTAAGTTTCAGTTAACTATTTGCAAAGCGGGTCGATTTTCGTCTGTCGCGCAGTCAGTATCTTAATTTGTCGTTTCTTTCATGACAGGGTTTTTACTACGGGGCTAGAGTGGCTAGTCGTAGATACCAGTGCCACATCTACAAGTTCGTGGACGGCACGAGGTATGACGACGTGGTATAGCGGACTGCACTAGCTTTTCATTTGAGAGGAACCTGCCGTCATCACCTGGCAGTAACAACGTCCGGGGTCGCTCTCAACTCAACTCGAAGGCCAGTACCATTTCATCATACTTATACGTGTAGTTTAGCCGCCTAAGTTACTTCCTCACGCTGAATTAGTGTAGTGCTGTACTATTAGTACCTAAACTCGTAATATTCTTATGTATGTCTGTGCTTTCTGTATCTTTGTAATCTCATTGTCTCTGTAGTGTATTGTGTACTATATAAATATATGTGTGTACACTCTATTGGCTGTTTTCGTCAGAGCCCTGGCCTCCCTTGCGCACCCACTAGAAACTCTGTAGTAAGGCGCCCTGGGAAAGAGTTCTCTGCAACCTCCCTCTGAGCAAGTTGGTGAGTAACACTTAACATCATTGTGTTATAATGTACATCATATATTCTTTTCAGATTTATCATTCTCTTAGTTTAGAAGTTAGAGGGGGGGAGACACACATTTTTCCACTTTGGAAGTGTCTCTTGCGCAAACTATCCAGTTTAGAAAAAAATGATATTAGAAACCTCAATAGCATTTTTGAAGACCTATCTAAAGATACCACACACGTATGGTTTTAATAAAAAAAGAAATTTGAGTTTCAGTTCTGAGCCCATACTCAGAACTGAAACTCAAATTTCTTTTTGACCCCCAAAATTTACTGCTTTTTTTCTAGTTTTATATAAGAATCTTAACGCGGTTTACAGAATACATTTAGTTACCAAGTTTCAATATCATAGGCCTTATAGTTTCAGAGAAAAGAGGCTGTGACACACGGACGGACAGATAGACAGACATGACGAATCTATAAGGGTTCCGTTTTTGTCATTTGGCTACGAAACCCTAAAAATTAAGTACTATTTGCCACACGACGCCATCCAACCCAAGACTGTCTGATTCAATGTGTATCGCACATAGCACATAGCCACAGGTACTCCCTGAACTAATTCATTGTAAGTACCACCTGGCACACACACCGAAGTCTATACCACACCACTAAATATTCAACAACAGCATCGCTTGCAGGTAGAGTCCCTTGGGCCACCAAGATTTAGCGTAGGTGCCCTCTACACAACCCTTAATTATAACGAATCAATCATCCTAATAATTCTTACTGCTACTTCAGCCTGGTTACTCTTTATTTCAAGACTATGATCCCATGGGAAGCGGGAATGGGAACCGAATTTCATGCGGACGACGCCACGGGCATCTCTAGTCATACAAAATGTATATCTAAGGCAATCAACGTATTGAATTCCCTGTTCAAAACACTACGGGTAGGTACTTAAAAATAATTCCTTCCCTATAGTTGTAACTTAAAATATTTAATGGACTCCCAAGAGTTAGCAATACCGTAAAATTCATTTCAAGTTCCCCATCAACATTTCAAGCCCTCAGACAATGGGTCTTCAAATGTTGTAAGAGGGTCGATTGTACCCCTTGACAGTTCTAACTGTTAATACGATGAAGGCAAAGGATCATCTTCCAAATGTATAATTGTCTACTTCAACGCATCGTATGTTTTTCGAAAGAAAAAAAAATCCACTAACTTTGTTGAAGAATTTTGGAGTAATAAGGGTAAATTTATATTCAGTAAAAATTTCGATCGTTAATTTACATAACTTACACAAATAACCCGTATAATATCCACGAAAGGGTGCTAGGAGCATACTATACGTTCAAGCAATGATTTCTGTTCTAGAACCTTATTAAGAATTTTAAGAAGTAGCTTTTAGTAAACTCTGTTCGGTATTCCGTATGCTTAGCGTTAGAAAATTAACTATACAAGATATGGATAAATCCTCTAAGATAAGTACTCTAAGGATTGTTTTTATAGGAAAATAAAAACAATCCTGTGTAAGGGTAAGGGGCCCCACCACCACCAAATTTTCGGGGGCCCAAGCGACCTCACCTACACGTGGTGCACCTGTTAACCAACGAACGAGGCTCCGCGAATTTAGGTACCCACATGGTGGCCTAGGCTCCCATGTAGGTGCCAGGTGGTACAAAGTGTTGGTCCGGGGGGGTACCACCGTGCAGCTGTGAAAAGCCCCCCAAGTAACCCAGCCCCGGTTGGGTTGCGTTCGGGGTTCAGCAGCTGCACAGCCGGGCCCGGGGCGATGTTTGATGCAGCAGTGGGGGACCAGTAGGCGCTAAGCGGATTCTAGTGTGGCTGACGGGGGTCGACCCGCCGGCCAGGGAGACCCGTAGAAACGGTGTTACCGCTGGCCGCCCGCGGCATAGTATAGGGGCCCAACTGGGACTAACCACCCTGGGAGGCTGCCCCACCAGGCCGCGCATAATCCCGATGTGGTTCGTCGTGCCGGATGGTGACCGGACTGGGACCCGGCGACCACACTCGGGGGGGTACGGGGGCCCTTCCGTCCGGCGGGTCGGCTTCCGTCTCACCACACAGTCATAGATGAAGCTAGCCCCTACGCCTTGTCACTCACTGCTGCAGCAAATGTCACTCCGTCTTCACGTCTCCCTTTCCCAGCAATCATGGCAGTGCAAAAAAGAAAATCAAGTACCACAGCGGCCGCTACTACTCCTAGTAACGTACTGTTTGAGGTGGAGTTCGCTAACATCCGCGGACTCCATGCCAACCTCAACGTCGTCCATCACCATCTAGAGACGGCACACGGCCAGCTGTGATGTTCCTAACGGAGACGCAAATACTCCGCCCTGCCGATCAGTCGTACCTTAGTTACCCCGGCTATATCATCGAGGAACTATTTCGAGAAAAAGCCGGGGTGTGCGCGTTCGTTAGGGCGGATGTTTGCTGTCGCCGGCTGCGCTGCCTTGAGGACCCTTCCCTCTCCGTCCTTTGGCTGCATGTAGATCACGGCTCCATGAGTCAGATCTACGTGTGTGTCTATCGATTCCACACAGGGACAGCTGAGATGATGAGGCTGTATCAGCACCTCAGCGAGGGGGCTGATGACGCGCAGGTACGGTTCCCGAACGCCGAGTTGGTTTTTCTGGGGGACTTCAATGGTCACCACATTGAGTGGTTGGGGTCCCTCAAGACAGATCCTGCGGGACGGGCCACCCACGCGTTCGCACTCTCCCATGGTCTGACCCAGGTGGTACGCGGGATTACGCGCATACCGGACAGGTCAGACCATGAACCCGCCCTGCTGGACTTACTGCTGACGAGTAATCCAGCACAGTACAGTGTGACGGTTAGCGCCCCACTGGGTACATCCGACCACTGTGTTGTGCGTGCCCGCCTGCAGGTACCGTCCCCTGCAAGGGCAGTAGAGGTGACGCGACGACTGTGGCACTACTCGTCAGCAGACTGGGACGGACTACGAGAATACTTTGCAGCCGTCCCGTGGGGTCAGCGCTGCTTTGCAGGGAGGGCTTCATCGGAAAGTGCCTCTGCGGTTGCTGGTGAAATCACATTAGATATGGAATACTACATTCCATACACTGATGTCGCCAGCATCCGCAAAGTCCGCCCCTGGTTCGGGCGTGAGTGTGCCGTAGCTGTTCAACAAAAACAGGCGGCTTACCGCGCCTGGATCAGGGCTCGAGCTGTGCGCGACCCGAATGTGGCCCGCCTCAAGGCAGCGTACAACAGAGCCACTAGGTCCAGCAAGAGAGCCTTCAAGAGAGCGGACGCCCAGCGCGTCACGCGGCTTGGTCAGGAGCTCACGTCACATCCGACGGGCAGCCGTGGATACTGGCAACTGGCCAAAGCCGTGCAGGCCAACTTTTGCAAGTCCTCGCTGCCTCCGCTGCGCTATCCTGACGGATCACTGGCTCACAAGGCCCAAAAGAAAGCGGAAATGCTGGCCAAGCTCTTTGCGGCTAATTCCCGGGTCGATGACTGTGGCAAGCAACCTCCCACTATCGCCAACTGTGGAACCACGACGCCGGAAATTGTAATCCGGCAGTGCGATGTGCGGGCGGTGCTACGGTCACTCGACACGCGGAAAGCCAGTGGTCCTGATGGCATTCCGGCCGTGGTGCTGAGGAATTGTGCAGCTGAATTGTCTCCAACGCTAACACGCCTGTATCGCCTTTCGTATTCGTCGGGAGAAGTGCCGGAGGCTTGGAAGGAGGCGAATGTCCAACCGATCCCCAAGAAAGGGGATCGGTCGGATCCAGCCAACTATCGCCCCATAGCCGTAACCACCGTCATCTGCAAGGTGTTCGAGCTAATCATCAACAAACAGCTCATGCGCTATCTGGAGGATCACTCGTTAATTAACGATCGCCAATATGGCTTTAGGCCGAAACGATCAACGGGTGACCTCCTAGCGTACATAACGCACACCTGGGGTGAGGCTATGGAGAGGCACGGCGAATCTCTGGCTATTGGCCTAGACATCGCAAAAGCCTTTGATAGGGTATGGCATGCGTCGCTTCTTTCCAAGCTGCCGTCATATGGTTTATCGCATCAGTTGTGCCGCTGGTTGGCCAGCTTCCTGAACGGGCGACGGATTCGGATCCTCTGTGATGGTCAGGCTTCCTGTTTTTTTCAGGTAAATGCCGGAGTACCACAGGGATCGGTATTGTCCCCAACTCTCTTTCTTCTGCATATCAATGACATGCTGTCCCTGGGGAGCATTCATTGTTATGCGGATGACAGTACTCTTCATGGGAGCTATTCTGGCCGTCCAGCGGCAGGGCGAGGCGACGTGGATGAGAAGAGACGACAACTCGTGGCGGATCTCGATCTGGACCTGGGCCGCATTGCCCAATGGGGTTCAGACAACCTGGTCGAGTTCAATGCCAGAAAAACACAGGCGTGTGCGTTTACAGCTAAGAAGTCCCCATTCCTACCCCTGCCCTCTCTTCAGAGCATTACAATTCCACTAAAGGACAACCTGGAGATCCTCGGTATAGACGTCCGGCGTGAGCTCAATCACAAAAACTACATAGAGAGCTGTATTGGTCTGGCCTCGCGGAAACTGGAAATCCTGAATAAGGTGAGACGGTATTTCACGCCACATCAGAGATGTTTACTGTACAAGACGCAGATTCGTCCCTGCGTCGAGTACTGTTCTCACCTTTGGGATGACTCCGCGAGGTACTTGTTAGACGCGCTTGACGCTATGCAGAGACGTGCTATCCGAATAATTGGTTGTCCTGAGGTGACGGGAGGCCTCGAACCTTTGTCGCAGCGAAGAACCATAGCGTCCTTGGCTGCCTTCTATCGAATGTATCACGGCGAATGTTCTGAAGAGCTCTTCAACCTGATCCCACCATCTCCTTTCCGATTCCGAACAACGCGTGCCGGGCAGAGATGCCACTCATACACAGTGGAGAGAATCTTCGCCAGAACCGAGCGTTTCAAAAGATCGTTCCGTTCCTCTGTCGAACTATAAAAACATGGAACGACCTGCCCGCACACGTCTTTCCCTCATCTTACAATCCCGGGTTCTTCAAGAGGAGCGTGAAGTGGCACATCACAGAGCCGCCAACTTGAGGACCACTGTAAGAAATGGCCCCCAATCGCTAGATGCGCCACTGCTTTCTTACCATCAGGCTGGTGGCGACGTCAATTTGGCGAGCTGAATATAAAAAAAAAAAAAAAAAAAAAAAAAAGCTCAAGAGCCTTATCGTATCGGCTCTGAGATACTAGTAAACCTCATGAGGTTTTTCGAATTTCAATGAAGCCTGCTTAAAATTTATTTACAACGTTAAATTAGTTTTATATATTAGATAATATATTATGTCTGATGTAACTAACATTGATAAACAGTGTACTCGTATTCATAAAGTTGACATACATGAAATTGAAATTCAAATCAAATCTGCTGGTAACTGACGCTACAAAGTAAACTTTTGTTCCGATTTTGTAGTCGATAGAAAATTAATAAAATCTCATTAAACACTCACGTTCTTCAAGTTTCATGAAAATTGGTTGAGAAATGAAACTTTTACATAAGCACAAGCACACATAAGATTTGACTGACACCTGGAAATGAAGAATCTCACTCGCTACATTTTGTTCGGTCTATAATAAAATTATTTGATGCAAGGTTTTTTAGAAAAAAGAGGCCCTCGTTTTGAGCATACTTACAGATATTTTTGCATCCTTTTTAATACACTAAAATTTTTGGTTTTTCTGGTTTTTTTTGGTTGCTTTCCTGTCATCTGCTTTGCAAAAAGATGGGATTGGAGTAATTTTTTTACAAATCCATCAATTTATCTTCTTCATAATTTATATGTGGGCTTTAAGACATTCAAACATCTTTTATAACTTTTCTGGTATGGGTCAAAAGTGTACATTCGTAAGTATGAGAGTGCCAGTGGAAATAGCCTTGTAGATTTTTTTTTTAAAGTTAGGGCAGTAATATCAAATAAAGATAAAGAAGACATTATTATCCCAAATCTTTACATTTCAACGATAATGTACCTAGTAGAGCACTACACAAAATAAACATTTCGAACAAATTGAGAACGAGTGGTCTTGGCCAACGCCCAGAGCAAACTAAGTGCGGAAAGAATCTGTTCCCTGGACACCAAGTTGCGGCTCAAACTTCACAAATGACACCGACGAGACCGCGATAATTCACCGGCTAATGTCAAAGTTGGGACTTGTTGGAAATTTTTACCGACTTAAAGTTCCATTATACCATCATTCCATTTCATTGAGCATTTGAAACTGTTTCGTAGGAAATATCTCATTTTATTAGTATCATAATAACAATAAGAGCAGAAGGGTGACAATACTCGAGGAAGTTTATGGAGAATGTAATGAAACAGATATTATAGCGTTGTGTCATATTTTTCAGATACTTTATGGGTTACTCTTTGATTGTTATGAAGTGAAAAATAAAAACTGGTTTATGTGTGTATGTGCGGTTCAAGTTGCTCCTGTGAAGCAAAGTCCTTTGTTTAAAGTCCCATTGCCGATCAATATGTCTTTTTTTCGTGACTTTTAGATAGTATTTTATATATTTTTGAGTTGCTGACCTCCCTGTAAAACAAAAATAAATCGGTTGTCTGTAAAGTCGGTTTACTGACGATATTTTTTTTTTATACAAAACGGGATTTAAAACAAATGTTACTGTGTTGACGATAGTTGAACGTGCTAACTCAGCCTTAAATGGATCGCCTCAGAGCGAGGTAACGCTGCATACGTCATGTTTATTCGTGCGTGCAGCCGGCTCCATCAAATTATAAGACGTTGTCACATCAATTAAAGTAACTATGAAAAATGTTTTCAGTAAATAAAATTATGGTTACTTAAATTTTCAACCATTAATAATCTTTCAAAATATTTTAACCCTTAAATGCATATGGTTGCCAATTGTCTACAAACTACTTTTGTACTTCTAAAAAGTGACACATGTGACAAGTGTTTCTGAATGTATGTTTTTAACATAGCCAATAACATAATGAAACAAAAAAATACGAAAGAGAGTCGGCAGAAATTAAAATTACATCGCAATTTGACATAACGAAAGCGAAGGGGGAAAAAGTTGATTGTGTGATAATTAGTGACTTTTGAATTGAAATTTACTGAGAAGTAATTGCTGAAACGATTTAAAAAAATAAGAAATACATTAGACATAAGGTAAGAAACCACTATTATAACGGTTTTTTTGGCAATTTATCCTGAATGTGCCTGTAGCTTGATTTTTATGTATGTTGCCAAATGTCTACACCATGCGTTTGCTTTATTTTGCCTATTTGGGTATAGTTTTGGTATTTTAGTTATTTCACTTTTCTTTTCACCATGTATGGCTCGCTGGCAGTAAAAGAAATCGAGCCAGCTCTTGCTGCTTTACATGACGGTGAGGTCTTCGAAGATGGTGTAGATTTCAATGATGATAATATCGATTATTATTCAAATGTAGGGCACTTATTGCATGAACTGGAAGATTAATCCTTGAATAATAAAGAAGACCCTCCCATATTCTATGAAGAGGAGCACTTGTCAGGTGGTGCATCCACGGCGGAACCTGTGGCGGAAACCTCATCTCAAATAAACCATAATTTGCCCAAAAATCATAAAGGACTACAGTGCCTATATGGGCGGAGTAGACCTCATTGACAGTTTCTTAGGAAGGTTTAGGATCTGAATAAAAAGTAGAAAACGCTATCTTCGGCTTTTTTATCACATGATGGACATGTCATGTCGGCAATAAATTCTTGGGTGTTTTATAAGACACCTACCGACTGGTACGATTGTATGGTTTTATACAATGCCTTACAACAGTCTATGGCCGGGAGTCCGGGGCAAGCCCTCGGAAGGATGTCCCAGGGTTCCCGGGAGACTACCACCGCGGCCTCGCCTAGATGGTTCGGGTACTATCCCGCGTCTGTGAGGGTCTGGGGGGATAATTGGGTGCTATACCACTACTATTCTGCCCTCGTTATTGCAAACGCAGTACTTGCAAAATAGCGGTTTCGAGATAAGCGCGAAAAACATATTTCGTCATATCTAAGGAAGAAATATCGGTGCTATAACTTTTAAAATGTAACTTAAAAATAGTAAAAAAATCGATCTTTCTATTGATATATTTTTTTCCTTATTTTATTATCTTATTTAGATAAAATGCTTAGTACTGCGTTTTCATTAACTTTCTGGGCTTGCGAGCATTACAGTATCACTAAGATCACATGCAGTAATAGTGCTTATTACTGCAAACTCACCTAGCATGTGCTTAGTACTGCGTTTGTAATTATTAATCATTGAATATATTACATACCTCTGGTATTAGTTAAACAGACTGTACTGCCGTGTCAGACCTATCTACGTTATCTTAAAAATCATAGTTTTGAGAAATTGCATCCCAAAGATTTTTTTCAGATATTTGCGTTTTTAAAGAATTTTAATGCAAACAAGTATGAGATTTTTTAATAATGTAACATATTTTAATGTGACGGATATCGGGAAGTAGTATTTTTTTCTTGTAGCTATATTTACTATAATAAACTCAATAACAGAGATAGGCATGACAAGCCTACCATACATTACCTAATACGCGACGCCCCGTATGTTAAGATATAAGAGTTAGCTGTGATAAGTCCTTTTGGGGGAGTTATACAAAACTCGGTTATTTATAAGTTACCTGAAATTGGTCTGACTACAGGTGTACCGTAAAAGAAAAGGTTAAATATAATGTTAAAGTTTTCATCTTTCGTTTTCATGTTCATAATTACTAAAAAAAAGTTAATCTTCCGAAATCAAAGGCACTTCAAAAGTCAATCAATCAATCTAGCCTATAGCAGTCCACTGCTGAACATAGGCGTCCTCCAAATTTCGCTACAACACACGGTCCTGCGCTTTTCGCATCCAGTCAATCCCTGCAACCTTCTTTAGATCGTCGCTCCTTCTGGCAGGGGGTCGTCCTACCCGACATTTACCAAGTCGCGGTCTTCACTCCAGAACACGCTTGCTCCATCGAGCATCAGTTATTCTACAAATGTGGCCAGCCACTTCGAAACGTATACTCTGCAAGCTATGTCGACCACTCTTGTTTTCTGGCGGATAACATCGTTTCGGATCTTATCCCTCAGAGACACCCCTAATGTGGACTAGCCCTATTGTGAGTGTCCACGTCTCGGCGGCGTAGGTCATAACTGGTAGAATGCTCTGGCTGAAGACTATCATCTTCAGGCATTGCGGTATCGGCGAATAGAAAACCCGATGCAGTTCGCTGAATGCTGCCCAGCCCAAGCAAATCCTTCTCGCTATGTCCTTATCCAGGTTACTCGTTTAAAATGTCCTGCCCAAGGTAAGTGTAGTCTTGGACAGCTATTGGTCCCGGCATGACATGCTCATTGAACATGACCTTGGTTTTGTTCAAGTTTATACCGAGGCCAACACGTCGAGACTCTTCACTTAAACTGTGCAGCACCCTGCTAAAAGGTTTCAGCTTTTCTGCTACTATGATGATGTCATTGGCTAATATTCACGCCCCTTCCATCCCAGGCCAACGATTTTAAGACGTCCCAAGCGTATTAGTGAGGAGCTTAGGTGACACGACATCTCCCTGTCTCACACCTCTGCGCGACGCTATCGGATTGGTCTTCTTATCCTCCAACTGGACGGTCATGGTAACGGTATCATATAAGCCCCTCAACACCTCAATATACCGCCAATCAAGATGACACCGCTGCAGAGCTTCTAGGACTGCCCAGGTTTTGACAGAGTCGAAGGCTTTCCCGTAGTCTACGAAATCCATACACAACGGCTGATTGTGTTAGTTGGACTTCATACAATTTGCCGAACAGAATGGATGTAGTCCACTGTACTAAAGCCTTTTCGAAACCCGGCTTACTTCTTTGTCTGGAACTTGTCGAGTTTCCCAGCGAGGCGGTTTATGACTACTCTCCAGATCAACTTGTAGACATGGCTCAGCTCAGGAGTGAAATGAGTCTGTAGATCTTCAGTAAGGATTATGTGTAACACATTTTGCTACTAAGGTGCTGTATTAGTTCTTCGGCGCTTTTTTCAAGTGAATTATTTGTGACATCTTCACTATTTATTTAACTAATTTGTGCTAATACGTTTGACGAGTTCAAACGTATTAGCACATGTTAGCATGCATCGATGTCATAGTCAAAACTACTCTTATACTATATACTGTATACTTACCGTAATACTGGAATGTTTGACCACCAATCACGCGGAGCACACTGTCACGTCAGCGAGTGACGTCGACGCACTGATTTGCTAAAATGAAACACGGCACTATACCGTGCGGCATTCGTACACACATAGCTCCCTGTCACTCTCGCTTCTCGTAAACGCAGGATTGTAGAATACTACGATTGGCTAAGTAAACATTCGTTTCAGAAAAAAATATGCTACAAGCTTACGCAGTAATCGTAGCAAGTACTGCATAAACTTATAGCATATGCTTAATACTTCAAATTTTTGTAGCACAAGTTACATTTAGGTGCAAGTACTGCGTTTCATAGTACCTAAAAAACACGTTTGTAATAGAGAAAAAGTTACAGATATATTTTTTACGTATAGATTATGTCCTTAGGATGCCATTTCTGCAAAAAAGTGAAAATCTCAAAAATGTCGATTACTGCAAGTGCAATTATCAGGGCAGTATTAGTGGCGAAGAGACATGCCACCGTCTTGGTCAGCTTCTGTAAGGACGACGAGCAGCCAACTCGCCGTTCTCTGACCCTCGGTCATGGAGGCCGGTAGTCCTGGGCGTAAAGCAACCGGCTACGACCCCCACGCTGACTGCGGAACCCGGGAAGGAGATTTTTTTACCGCTCCCTCCCTTCTGCCTTTTTCTCGAGCATAACTTGCTTGCAGAAAGACGCAACAGCGTTCCACTTTCCCTCGCTGGAGACCTTGGCGCTCACCATGGTCTCCAGCGTGAGAACGCAGAATTTGATGCTAAAAAGCACTGAGGACCTATGAAGCCTGTTCCACCTAAAGATTATAGAACTGACGGGGTTGATTGATCACAATGAGAGGTGTGATACAAAAAATAGGTGCAAATTACAAGGATGTGAGGGGTTTTCACGCACAGAATGTATCAAGAGTCAGATGGCCCTTTGCATACTAAAGACAAATTGTTTTGCTGCGTTACATACATAAATAACCACTAGGATTATAAGTTATTAGATTTTGATCTCACCTACCGCATTGTTATTTGTTTTTCCCTAGACGCATAATGTAGCCAAATGTCTACAAACTATATTTTTTCAAAAATATACTTTTTAATCAAACCAAGATTTTTTTTATTATTTTTCCCTTTATTAATGACTCAAAATCTTTACTGAAATATTTATTTTATAACTAAATAAAAAATCATGCATTTAAGGGTTAAGCCTATAACGTAATCAACACACAAAAGACGTTTACCAAGTTTAGTGTGGTGCATATAACGTGAGTAATATTATGTGAGCCGTCTTGAATGATCTCAGTTTCGTGTCAGTATCAAACAAAAGCCGAATTGTCTTTGTGAAGCGGGAACTGAATAATACATTTCACTTGAGTTTTAACATGACACCTTCTTTGTTTTTAACCGTCTCTGTCTCTCTCGCCACTCGCTCGTCACAGCAGACGCTCAGAGATATGAAAATACGTATGTATGGAAATTTATATTCACACATTTACATTACCTACACGTATGAAGACGGGCGGTGTGTAAATAAAAATCATAGACTCGTAGAGGAGGGGGGGGGGGGGGGTAATAAAATGGGGGTTAATACAAAAAAAAATTTTATTAATTAAAAAAAATATAATTTTATTACAATTACTTCACTAATTAATCGAAAGGAACTTCGTTCCATCCGGGTGTCCTTTGACACCTCTCAAGTTTTTTTTCATTTTGAATGTGTGTAATTTATCCAGTAAAACACTGTCTTCTGTAAAAATATAAACAACACGATATTTGATCATTGACGCGCGGTCGGTAGTGATACTGCCTGCGGCGCTGGAGGTCGTGGGTTCGATTCCCACCGGAGACAAATATTTGTGTGACCCATAATTGTTTTTCTCAAGAGTCTGGGTGTTTCTATGTATAATATGTATGTATTTAAAAAGTATATAAGTATTAATATCCGTGGTCTGATACCCATAACACAAGCAGGTTATTCCTAGCTTACTTTGGGATCAGATAGCGTTGTGTGAAATGTCCGTGAATATTTATTTATTTATTTATCACGTTGAGAGAAATGAATTCAAGACTAAAATGGCTTATGGTGGTGTAAAGTATTCTTCAATGTTCACTGTATAATATAGGGGTAGTTGTTGAGTCAACACAAAATTCAAATTGCTCCCATATTTTAATTAAATTAAAATAGTAAAACGTCTTTGTTATACTCGTAAATGATTACAATAAGTTGTTAAAGGACAATACCTGCCAGTGTGTAATCCATTACAGCATCACCCAAAAATAAAAACAATTTTTTCGATATGGAGTCACTTCAGGAGTCAATAAGTTCAATGCGGGAGACCTTATTTAAGCGGATGGCTGGCTTCGAGGCTGAGCTCCCTAAGACACAGGGCACATCATCACTTGTGAATTTAGCAGCAGAGTTTGCACAATTTAGGCTGTTCGTGATTGACGTGATGGGTAGCCTCCAAAGGCAAGTTGCTATATTGTCTCGTAATAATGATGCCATGGAGATGCGTTCTCGCAGAAAAATGTTACTGGTGCATGGCATACCTGAAGCGGAAAAGGGACATACATCAAATGTTCTAATCAAAACAATTATTGAACAAGTGAAAACTAATATAGCACCAGAAGACATTCGCCGCTGTCATAGGATGGGTCGCCCTTCATCTGATCATAAGCCAAGGCCTGTTGTGGTGAAGTTTGTAAATGTAGCAGTACGTGACACCTTATGGTATGCAAAAACCAAGCTCAAGGGTGCGGGTTTTACGCTATCAGAGTTTTTGACGAAGGAGCGTCACCAAACTTTTATGACTGCACGGCAGAGATTCGGAGTGAGCAATTGCTGGACCAAAGAGGGCTTCATTCATTTAATTCACAAGGGTGTTCGTCATCGGATTGTCAGCATGGAAGATTTGAATAAAATTGAAAATTTTGATGTGGAAAAGCCGCCCACACCAAAACCAAAAACAAAATCCAGAAGAGTTATCAATTCCAAGAAATTATTCTTATCTCAGTACGGTCATTCTGAACAGGGTATGTAATAAATAGTTTTCTCTTTTGTTTCCTTTGTTTACAATATGGCTGATGCACTATTATCATATGTAATCACATTTCTTAAGACTTAGGTGACTTCACTAATACTTATGTGGGTAATTTGCAATGAACTGAAATTAATAATAACTTTGTAAATATTATATAAATTCATTTACCGGCTTCAGTCAGTGCAATGCTATCAAACTTACAAATGTCAGGTCATTGTCTATCAAAAATGTTTTACTTTAAATGTCAATGTCAAAACTTATATGGCACCTAGGCTTTTAAGATATAATAATTAGTTATTGTAAAGGGGCGTGCGTGTAGTCGCAAATTATTATTATGGCTTGTATATTATTGTAAGTAGATTATTATTTAAGGTATAAATTTGTTAGAAAACATGCCCGGATTATTGTGTTTATTGTACAGTGTAATTTTATTTTTTAACTATTATTGGAAGTTTGATTGGGTTTATTTATCGCTAACACAACTGGTAGGTGGAAAGAACGTTTAGTTTGTCTGAAAAAGTAATTTATTTTTATTTTACTTTTATTATAATTATATTTATTCATTTTTCTAAATTATATTACTATTATATATGTCGCAGAACCAAGATAATTAATGACTCTAATTTTACTAAAACCTCATTTGTTATCAATTTTGGAAACGTCAAGCAGTTCGCTTGAGTGAGGTCGATACAGAGGGTGACGTTGTCAGCCGTCAGTTGTCAGATGTCAGTTGTCTATGTGTGTGTTGTGTCATGTTGGAGAGGGGATGTGCGCTGTGCGGAGCGCACAGACCGGGCACTTTCGATTGAGACGTGGTAAAGAACAGTCGCTTTTGGAAAAGGGCTCGATGATGAACGGTCACCTTTCTGTATCGAACTTACTGCGTTTCCATCCATTTTAATCTACGTGGTTAACTGTGATTTTTAAGTTTATTGTTTGTAAGTGAATAAACTAGTACCAGTGCTAAAGGATTGTAATCTTATTTCGTGCCTACAACTTGCTGATAGCGGCTCCTGACAACGAATTAACCCACGCGGTCCGTCCTGACTCCGACATCAGAAGCGGGATGTAGCCCACGTGGCGACAACACCTGTGCGTTTTAAGGCGTTGCAAAAACGGAAAAATGGTGTTTTCTGTAGAAGCAGCAGTACGATGGTTGTTTCCGTCACAGAAATTACAGTGCACGCACTTTCTGGATGCCTACTTAACTTTGGTGAGCAGTTTCATGTTTATTTCTATTCTGGTGTCTAATATTTGCTTGTTGAAGAATCTATTCCTTGTAAATTTAATAGTTAACGAATAGAATAAGACTCTGACTCTGATTGGCCACTATTTGCGATACGAGATTATAATTTTTTTTCATCAGGCAAATTAGGACTTGGAAAATAGCGAATAATTGGGACATGTAATGCGACTATTGACTGTGATTGTGACCATAACTTGTGACAGAGGGATGTTACCCTCCGTTAAGGTAACTTTCATCAGAAACTAGAATTCTTTAAACTCACTTTTCTTGTTAGTGTACCAACCCCAGCAATGAACAGCCATATGCTGATTTGATTTATTGAATCGTATTGTATAACCAAAAAGGAAAGAGTGGTTGTAACGCGGTGCTAGTTCGCCGCTATTCTCAAGTTCTTGTGAAGGTCCGTAGTTATAAAAATTGAAAGACATTATTACTTGCTTCAGTTACATTTATTACTAACAGATTGTGTACAAATTGTTTTGACGTGATTTGAACCCAATGCTACTAGTTACAGGTCGAGATGATAAGTAGCGCTAGCGTCAGCGACGATCGCTGGGATCCGCGACGCATGCCGCTGCGCGCTACACGCGCGCCGCTGTGCGCTACTCGCGCCTGTCTACGCGACGCGCGCCACTGTGCGCTACTCGCGCCTGTCTACGCGACGCGCGCCACTGTGCGCTGCTTGCGCCTGTCTAAGCGACGCGCGCCACTGTGCGCTGCTTGCGCCTGTCTAAGCGACGCGCGCCGCTGTGCGCTGCTTGCGCCTGTCTAAGCGACGCGCGCCACTGTGCGCTGCTTGCGCCTGTCTATGCGACGCGCGCCGCTGTGCGCTGCTTGCGCCTGTCTAAGCGACGCGCGCCACTGTGCGCTGCTTGCGCCTGTCTATGCGACGCGCGCCGCTGTGCGCTGCTTGCGCCTGTCTAAGCGACGCGCGCCGCTGTGCGCTGCTTGCGCCTGTCTAAGTGACGCGCGCCACTGTGCGCTTCTCGCGCCTGTCTGCGCGACGCGCGCCGCTGTGCGCTGCTCGCGCCTGTCTACGCGACGCGCGCCACTGTGCGCTTCTTGCGCCTGTCTACGCGACGCGCGCCACTGTGCGCTGCTTGCGCCTGTCTAAGCGACGTGCGCCGCTGTGCGCTGCTTGCACCTGTCTAAGCGACGCGCGCCGCTGTGCGCTGCTTGCGCCTGTCTAAGCGACGCGCGCCGCTGTGGGCTGCTTGCGCCTGTCTACGCGACGCGCGCCGCTGTGCGCTACTCGCGCCTGTCTACGCGACGCGCACCACTGTGCGCTACTCGCGCCTGTCTGCGCGCCGCTGTGCGCTGTTCGCGCCTGTCTACGCGACGCGCGCCGCTATGCGCTGCTCGCGCCTGTCTACGCGACGCGCACCACTGTGCGCTTCTCGCGCCGCTGTGCGCTTCTCGCACCTGTCTGCGCGACGCGCGCCGCTGTGCGGTTCTCGCGCCTGTCTGCGCGACGCGCGCCGCTGTGCGCTTCTCGCGCCTGTCTGCGCGACGCGCGCGCTACTCGCGCCAGTCTGTGCGCTACTCGCGCCTGTATACGCGACGCGCGCCACTGTGCGCTGTTCGCGCCTGTCCACGCGACGCGCGCCGCGTCGAAATTATTAAGTTGTGGTCAGGTAGGGCCGAGCTTATGAAAGGTAAAATTTACACCTATTCTTTCAAAAATCTTATAGGTCCGATGATTTCTAGATCAAATGGGATGCTTTCGTAGGCATGTCCAGAGCCGTGCTATAAGGTTTGATAGAAAATGTAGTAGCGTTTATTTGGGGTCAACAACAATAGCAAATTAGGCAAGGCTTGATACGATGTCTGACTAGTGAACCCATTTTTACCATTTTCAAACCAGAACCTGTCGCAGAGGTTCACCCGGATACATGTTACTCAGGTTAGCTGCACTATTTACCGATGCTGATGATGGGAAGCGTATGGTATCGTACTCCATTCAGCAACATCATCGTTAATGGTCGTAAAGGCTTATGAACTTTATTGCTTCGAGAACTTGACCAGGTTTGTAAGGAATTTCAATTGAATTCATAGACAGTAAGAACGCCCGGACGGAAGGTGACTTGTGTTAATAGAAGCACTCGTAGCCCTGCGGGCTCTGCGTTCTGTAAACGCCCATTGCCGTAAGCAACGTCTGCTGTGGCTACTCCTTGAACGGGTGACCACTTTGTGACACTTTCATTTGGGAGCATTTCCGTGCTTTAGACGATAAGTTAATTAGGCTGTTGGTCCCGGTTACTGATGTACTTTAACTTTAAATTTTGTTAATTTTCATGTGGCGAGTTCCTAAAAATGAACTGAAGCCGAGGCTTCGACAACCTTTACCGTGAGCGGTTGCGCTGTGGTTGTTCCATCGCCAGTACAGCGGAGAAGCAGAGCGCGGGTCGACAGTGGCTTGCGCGAGCGCCGCCGCATACAGCGTGCGGCACGGGCGGGCGGTCGGTCACTAGCAGATCGCCTTGTGCCTGAGCTACGAGGATGGATCTCAAAAATTACAGGTCACGTAGTCTTTTTCTTTTTCCATTAAGTATGTTGTTCAGATAATGAAGGGGTTAGACCTTCATGTGAGTAGACTCTTTAAAGACTGACCTGACGTATGATGATGAAGGGGTTAGACCTTCATGTGAGTGGACTCTTTAAAGACTGACTTGACAAATGACGATGAAGGAGTAAGACCTTCATGTGAGTGAGTGAGTGAGTGTAGTATGCAAATTGCTCAGGTCGCGTACATGTTTATGCTAGTCGTGGGTCTTTGTAGTGACCTACGTCTGGTATAGAGATGTAGGCCGTGATGCCGGGATGCCGAAGGGGGGCATCCCGAGGTTGTGGTCTGAAGTGGGTACCGGATAGAGGTCCCACAGTGTGGTCAAGTTGGGTACCGGATGGAGGTCCCACTTGATGCCTTTGGAGGCATGGTGTTGTGTTAAGAGTATTGCGTAGTGGACTCACTCATTTCGATTGAAGGTTTTACCTACTGTAGTCAGATTTGATAAGCGTTGCGAACTATTTAGAATGAAACAATGCTGACTTAAGCTTTAGAGTTTATTTAACTGATGCCTGACTCCTCGGTCAGGAAGGCCGAGCGATAAATGCTGTACTTTGGGAAAATTTTGTTTCAGATGCTGTTATGTTGTGATGCTACACACTAGGACATGTGAGTCGTCTTCATGCCAGTGTTGCAGACCGAAGATAACTCGAAGCGCTAACACACGAGGACGTGTGAATTGTCATGATGGCCGTGTCGCAGAACCAAGATAATTAATGACTCTAATTTTACTAAAACCTCATTTGTTATCAATTTTGGAAACGTCAAGCAGTTCGCTTGAGTGAGGTCGATACAGAGGGTGACGTTGTCAGCCGTCAGTTGTCAGATGTCAGTTGTCTATGTGTGTGTTGTGTCATGTTGGAGAGGGGATGTGCGCTGTGCGGAGCGCACAGACCGGGCACTTTCGATTGAGACGTGGTAAAGAACAGTCGCTTTTGGAAAAGGGCTCGATGATGAACGGTCACCTTTCTGTATCGAACTTACTGCGTTTCCATCCATTTTAATCTACGTGGTTAACTGTGATTTTTAAGTTTATTGTTTGTAAGTGAATAAACTAGTACCAGTGCTAAAGGATTGTAATCTTATTTCGTGCCTACAACTTGCTGATAGCGGCTCCTGACAACGAATTAACCCACGCGGTCCGTCCTGACTCCGACATATATATAATACATATTATTATTCGGTTATATTTAAGTATCTAGTATTTTTTAAAAAAATAGTTATTGACATACGTTATTGATTATTTTACAAAGGTTTAATGCTTGAATCGGAAAACGGCAGTGATACTGAAAGTTTTTATTCGGTAAATAGCTCTGAAGATAGCTTCGTTAGTATTCCATCTCTGTCTGAAAGCCTCAAGGCTAGGTTTTCTGAGGTTTCTCGACATTTTAATGTGGTTCATATCAATGCCCAAAGTATTCCGGCTCATCAATCTGAAATGCTGGCCACCTTTGACTGTAAGAATATTCATGCTATCCTTGTTTCAGAATCATGGCTAAAACCTGTTCATTCTACCAGTACTTATTCCCTTCCTGGGTTCCAACTCATCAGAAACGATCGGAGAAATCACGAGGTTCGCGAAGTACGCGGTGGTGGTGTTGCCATATTCCTATGATCAGATATACCTTTTTCTGTTATAAGTATGTCGCAACAACCGCCACCTCCTGATGCCGGTGAGCATTTGTTTCTGGAGGTTGTCCGTCCATGAATGTTAATTTCTTCTCTTCATTCGAATCACTTTTGATGAATCTCACACCTTCTTACAGTCATACCATAATCATGGGGGATTTGAACACATGTTTACGAAAGAATGACTCTCGTTCCTCCTCTCTTCTCAATATTACAAATTCTTGTAATCTTTCTATTCTTCCCACAGATGTAACTCACCACTTTCCAAATTCAAATCCTACACTTATTGATCTTATAATTGTCTCCTCTCCTAATCTGGTCGCTAAGTACGGGCAGTACCCGGCTGACCAGTTTTCATATCATGACCTCCTTTACCTTTCTTATAAAATCTGTCCTCCTAAAGCCAAGCCGAAAATCCTTTTGCAGCGTAATTTTTGTAGCATGAATCTTGGTAATTTACGTGAAGATGCTAGCAGTATAGACTGGACACCACGAGTCACTTCCGAATCTGTGGACGACCAAGTTACATATTTCACATCGAGCATCATCCAACTATTAGACAAACATGCACCTGTTCGGGCGATTAAGATGAAGTATCCGCCGTCTCCTTGGCTAACTGCTGATATTAAATCCTTGATTTCGAAAAAAGCTGCTGCTAAATACCGCTATAAAATAAATCCTACAGATTTAAATTTTGAAAAATATGTTTTAGCACGGAATCGTTGCGGTAGGGCGTGTAGGAATGCACAACGCCAGCACATTCATACTTCAGTTCAAAACAGCGACCCATCAAAGGTCTGGAAGTTTCTAGGAACACTGGGGGTTGGAAAATTGCGTCTAGAATTGAATCCTAAAGATATTAATATTGAGGTTCTAAACCAGCATTTCACTGCCTTGTCCAATTTTGATAGGACTCAGAAGGCACAGACCATTCAATATCTTTCAACTTTTCCAACTCCGAACCATTCAACTTTTGTCTTCGATCTATTTACCGCTAGTGATGTTAAGAAGAGCATTATGGCGATCACGTCCAAAGCTGTTGGTAGCGACTGTGTGGGCCGGAATTTGATCCTTCCTATCCTCGACGAAATCCTTCCCATTATTTGCTACATGTTTAACTTTTCTTTAACGAGTGGCATTTTCCCATCGTCATGGAAAGACGCTTTAATTACTCCTTTACCAAAAAAATCCAATCCTCAATTATTAACAGATTACCGACCGATATCCATCCTACCATTCCTCTCTAAAGTCCTTGAACGCCTCGTACATATCCAATTAAGTTCCTTCATTCGTAAAAATAACCTCCTCAATCCTTTTCAGTCTGGGTTTCGTCCCAGTCACGGTACTGCCACGGCTTTGGTTAAAATTACTGATGATATTCGATCCGGTATGGAAAAAGGCATGTTAACTGTTTTATGCTTAGCGGATTTCAGTAATGCATTCAACACGGTTGATTTTGACGTCTTACTTGCGATACTCTGCTCTCTTAACATATCTCCTACGGAAATAGAATGGTTTCGCAGTTACCTGTGTGGCCGCCGACAGCGTATTCGTATTGAGGATCACGTCTCTAGTTGGTGCAATACTAAAGTCAGTGTGCCCCAGGGTGGCGTTCTTTCTCCTCTCCTTTTCGCTTTATTTATAAATTCTATATCAAATCAACTAAATTCTTCCTACCACCTTTATGCAGACGATCTCCAAATCTACATACAGACGCTCTTAGATCAGCTATCGGAAGCGGTGGATACTGTCAATGAGGACTTGTCAAAAATATCGTCATGGAGTAGATCTCATGGTCTACAAGTCAACCCATCCAAAACGCAGGTTATCATTATTGGCAGTCCTAAAACATCAGCGAAAATAAATTGGTCACAGATTCCACAATTTGTTTTTAATGGCACAATAATACCTGTAAGTGACAAGGTGAAAAATCTGGGAATAGTCATTGATTCCAATTTATCATGGGATTCGCAACTCCAGGAATTAAGTAGGAAGCTGTTTGCTTCTGCTGGTTCTGTTAGGAGACTGCAGCGTTTCCTTCCTACAGCTACAAAAATCTCGCTTGCAAACACCTTGCTTCTTCCAATCCTTGATTATGCAGATGTCAGTTACTTAGATCTCGCCGAGAACCAACTTAATAAACTTGAGCGTCTCCAAAATGTTTGCATTAGATTCATATTTGGCTTGCGCAAGTATGATCACGTTTCAGAGTTTCGAACACAGCTCAAGTGGTTACCCATACGACTTCGCCGGAATACTCATGTTCTATCCTTATTATATAACATTTTGTTTAACCCATTTACACCTTCCTATTTAAAAGAGCGTTTTAAATTCCTCCATGAAACACATGACAGATGTTTAAGGTCATCGGAAAGCTTAGAATTAAAAATGCCACCACATTCCACTAATTTCTTTGATCGTTCTTTTACCGTTACAGCTGTTCGATTGTGGAATAAATTACCTCTCTCAATTAGACAGGCCCAGACATTGCAGAAGTTTAAAACAAATGTTAAAACCTATTACTTATCAGAAATTTGTTAAAAGTTCATTTGGCTTTTAGGTATTAAATAAAATATTGATATTTATTTAAATATTTGAATGTACGTACTTATATTAATTTATAGTGTAGGTATTTATGATTTGTTTATATATATTTCACGTAAGTATGTACTTTGTTTAAATTGAAATATTTATTGTGTATAGGTATAACAATACCTAATTTCACACCAACAACTACCAGTTTAGTTCCTATCAAAATATTTCTCCATCCAAAGGTTGCCTGGCAGAAATTGCTTTAAGCGATAAGGCCGCCCATTGTATTGCTATTTTGTATCAAATTTCTGTATTAAAATACTATCTTGGCGTACAATAAAGTGTATAATAAATAAATAAATAAATATAATATTTTCCATAGACATAAAAGAGACAATAAAACGTCAAGTTATGCGGTTTTAAAGTGCGTATAAATCCGTAGGGGATTTCCATCCCTGTCTACATATTATGTCAATAAAATGTGCTAGTATTGTGAGTGTTGAAGTGAAAAACTTTTTCAAAATGATGCAGTTTATCAGCTCTATTTTTAGGATACCACAGTAAACAGTTTTTTTATTTACCAAGGAATTCTAAAAATGATTCTTCAAAGAGATTTAGACGAACGCGAGAATAATATCCTACTTAAATGTTTCCAAAAAGTTTATAAGCACATCTGGCTTACCTGACTTGATAACATTACCGTCGATAATTTGAAATCTTTTATCGTAGAAAATCTCTCCAGTTCCATAATTTATTTTCTTCGTGTTAGAATACCGCATAAATCAATCACTTTGAAATGTGATTACTTTGAAGTTAAAGTAAAATTAAAATTCCTTTTAAAAATGTGTATTGTTACTTTAACGTCATTAAATTTGAATTTTATAAGAAAGTCTGTTCAAAGTTGAAAAGTACGAGTACTGAAATGATTTGTGAATCTTAAAGCAACGTCTTGTACGTTGCCGATCCACAAATCATTAAAGAGAAGAAGATTTAGATGTAAGTCAGGATAAATACATTAAACATTACAAAAAAAATATTTATCCAGACATAATGTATATAAACATAATGTATATAACGCAGTCTAGTCTCATGTGCCTCTTACAATTTGGAGGGTGATTTACCGAACTTCGCAGAGTTGATTTGAGTAATCTTTTTCTCCAAACTATAAACATTGTCAGTCTATTACTAACTTGCGTACTTAACAGACTTTGTGACATCCATAGTTAAGAACACAGGTAATATTAAAATACCTAACGCATTTAAAAATATGCTTTGGCAGTCTCGACCTTAACCTAGTTTCAAAAACGCTTTTTCACGATTATGAGCATATTACGCACACCAATAAAATACTTTTCGCGACTGTAATCTTCTAAATTTCTGGGTGATTTGTCTGTAAGACAATAAAATCTAACCCAAAAATCGGAGACGCTAAGTAGCATCGTTTGTCATGAAAACGCATAAAAACTGTCATTTCGCTCGCAATCTTAATTATTTTGCTCAAAATGTTTTTTTTTAATCAAGATTCAATATTTTGATATAATAACTTTTGTTCTAGAAAATGTTTAATGAAAAACAACTTTGAATAAATATTAACTTTAATCTTAGACGAGATGATATTATCATCGTTTCCACTTTCTTTAGAGTCTTCTCAGTTGTGAAACTCTCCTTTGATTTAAAACCTGGGGTTTTTTTATGTCACTAAAGTGGCAGACAAGCATACGGCCCCACCAGATGTACCGGTGCGGTGGTCACCGCAGCCTGTGGACGTTTGCAACTCTAGAGGCGCCACACTAGCTCTGCCTGTACTCTGGAAAAACCTTATAAGGTTCTTCTTTTGAGGAACCCCAGACTATAGGCGTAATTTTAATTAAAGGTAGTAGTAGCTTTTTTTTTACAACCTTGGTCAGCAGGTAAAACACTAAAACACTTACTGAATCGACTGAGCTCAAAATTAGACACGATATAAATTAGGATTTAGAGATAGTTTTAGGCTACTTTATACACTTTTATCATAACAGCAACAAGAACAACAACAAAAACTGGGGAAAACTTGTGATAAGATTTGTAACGGCCTTTGTGACTATACGTATTTATGTATGTTCTACTCTTAGCTTTTAATTTTTAAAAACGTAATTTATTAATAAGACAGGTTCAATTGCATTATAAATCTCGTAAAATAATTTTGAACGACTTAAAGATCATGTATCTTGACCTGACACGTCTTACACTCATTAATAATTGATTCGATGTTAGAGTGGCCCTCAGACACAGAATACCGTCGTACTCTATTGTCATACTGTTGCACTGTCGTGTTGTTCCAAGTGGCGCACAAGTGTCTTGTCCGTGAAGTTGACAAATGCCTCCAGCACAGTAGGTGTTTGCCGATGCCACTTGAAGTAAGATCGTGTGAGGCTATCTGATTCTCTTATAAACGTATCTTGATAAACAGATATATTGTAGTTTTGAGGTGTTTATTTATAAAATTTTGGTTCTTCTTTATTGTTGAATATATATTTATTTTATAAATGATTAAATGAAATGACCAATAACTTTGAAAAGCTCGTAGCAGGGCCTGGACGCGAAAGGTGCAAGACCGTGTATTGTGGCATAAATTGGGAGAGTCTTATGTCCAGCATTGAACTGTTATAACGGCTATAGTCTGGTATGATTGATTTTTCAAATAATTAAGACTTAATATTTGAAACTCGAGAGAGGGATAAACGATTTCATCATTCTGCAGCAAACATTTTGGTCCAACTAATCATTAGGAACTGAATGAAATAGGTTCATTGTTACTAGGTTTCTTTGTTACAATGCTTTTTAGCTTTCCTTTTTTTGAGAATATTCAATAAAATAATTGTTGAGAATATTCAATAAACGTGTCTTCACTAATTAGTACACACTCCACAGCTTTACTTAGGATATTGGGTTTTTTTTTGATGTGAAACCTTCGTTGGGTACAATTTGTTACTTTTTGTAGAGGAAAATATAAAATAGGTTCGCATCATTGATATTTTAATGAGGTGCGTAAATTATATACACTGAAGCATATTTTAAGGTGCTCTGTCCTGTAATAGGTATAATAATGTCAGCTCACGGAACTTCACTGTCTTTGGGAGTAATAACACGCCAAACCACCTGCAGTTGACATAATTAGTACGATTAGATTTTGTGTATGTGTGCCTGTCTATATATTTTGATAACAAACGTAAGGTGAATATTTTAAAATGATATTAATAATCAAAATGTATTTTAACAAATATGTACCATTTGTATAAAATTTGGATTAAGTTATATGAATTCAAGCATTACACTCTCGAATAAATATTTCTCTCATGTGTACTTAATGTTAAAACTAAAAGTATATTCTGTAGCACGAACATGATGTTAAACAAGTCTATGAGTACAGTTATTCGCAACGTAAAGATTGTTTATTTTTTCTGTAACTTGGCAAACATCAAAGTACGCATAGGTATGCAGGCTGTGTGGGTTGAACAAAATTGTTACGCCGCCCTTAAATCACTATGACAGTTGACATAAGAAGTGACGTAATTTCCGACTGTATAATAGAGAGTGTGTGTATATAAGCGACTGCCAGCCATTTGTCGGGTCATTCTGTACTGTATACTAAGACTAGCCGAAGCTCTGCCCAATTTATTGTGTGTCTATACGGAGAATAAAGTAATTTGCAGAGCCCTGAAGTGTTTAATTGCCCCTTCTGTTACAATCAGAAGTGGGATAATTCAAGAAGAAACCATGAAGACTGTCAGTTTTGAAGAAGAAAAATCCACGTTGAAGTAGGCCGAGGGTCCTGTCGACAACAATAGTGCCTCTACCTCGCAAACCTCGATTCCACGTGGACAATCGAAGCAAAAGTTACACGGCGCACATCCAAAAACAATGTGGGTATTTATGAAATCTTTTACAAGATGCCTCCAGAGAACACAACTATCGTATGAATATGAACCAGTTTTCTTCTTGAATAACCTGCTACCTACCCATGTAAATACCTTCAGTAAGAGCACACCTGTATAAAAGCCCCGATATCAAGAATCGGACTACCGCATTGCAAAAATCCGACTGCATCAACCGCTTTGTCAAGCTGAAGTCAGTGGAATTAGTGCCAACAGGCACGTCGCGGCGCCGGCGCTTCAGTCGTGAAGATTTTCATCGTGGAACACTTAAACTACAGCGCGCGGTAGCAGCGTGCTGCGGCGCTTGATGGAGACAGATGCTGCCCGAGATGGTCAGCTATGAACAACAAGGCTGAGATACGCTAAAAGCTGCACAGATAATTTGAGGTGGGTGCCACTAATTGCCTTTTTCCTATCTGATGTAGCCAGTCTTTGCCACTAATTCTAATTCGTGTAGCGAAATAGCCATTGCCAGTTACAACAACTACTGTAGACTACCAATTTACCATTTGCCTATCGCCTATTTGAAATAGCCGCTCTTTGTCACTAAATCTGATTCATCTACGAACTGAGCTATTGCCATTACTTGCCAGTAAGAACTATGTGTAGGCTCCTTGCCAGTTAGGCTAATAATTGCATTGCCTGTTAGGCTACTGATTGCCATTTGCTTAGCCGAAATAGTCGTACTCCGCACCTCTGAATTTCTCTAGTTTATTTAAATAAGTTCTAGTCATTGCCAGTAAAACAGCCGTCTAGCGTTAGGTTTTGCGTTAGCATTATGAAGAAAAGGAAAGTCTATTAAAAGTAATCGTTATTCGTGTTAGAATGCTAGTAAAATAAATAGAATAACTTTTATGCACTGGATGTCGTTGCAGTTCACGATCGATACCTGTTGGTATAATTACTAAAGCCCTTAACCAGTCAAATCTAGATTCAGTAACATTCAGAACATTTTTGTAGATACAAGCACTTTTTAGGAAATATCGAAACGCACAGTTAATTCCGAAAATTTACTATTTGAAAGAGGCGCAACAATATTGTTTCGATAAAACAAAGCCTAACGGTAATAAAATATGCGTATTTAGATAGGTATCTACGATCCTAAAACTGTAAATGAATAATAAAATCATTCAGATATTTGCGGGCTATAGGTACCTATTTACTTATTTGGTAGGCATACTGAAACAAATCCAACAGTCGGCAAGTGGTTTATTTAGCCCCGTTGAATGTAGGTACATTATAATATCATGCTTGGTATCGATAAGTCGTAGTTGGCGGTAGTACTTTTATTCATTCGTTTCGAATCTAAATAAACGTGTATTGTTAGTAATCGGATATACATTGAAAAAGTATATAGAATTTTATAGAATAGTAATGTATGTAGCTCGGTATTGTAGTGTTTTAACCGTGCTAAATATGTGATAAAGGTATCTGAAGTGCTTAACATCTAAGTATAATGGTGTAGGTAGGTACTTGAACTAATAGAGTTATTATGCATTAATATATACGTATACGGGTCCGCACTTATTAGCGAAAATTGATTCATCATAGTAGAAATTTTATGTAATAAGTATCTATATAAAGTGTATTTGGCAAAAGCGCTACGGATCTTGAAATAAGTAATTGTCTCGGTGCGATACCCTAGATGTAATTAGGCCTCATACTTCATGATCTTTTACATTAAAGCAGATGGCATAAAATTAAGTATACAAAACCTGATATATATCGTCTGAATCTTTCCAAATAATAGGTTTTGAACCAAGAATGATGCAATTGTAGATGCGCATGTGATCTTATCCCGATTATCATATATATTATCATCATTTGCCCATGAGATTGGTTTAATTGAACGCTGCTATGCCCTACCACTCTGCCTGTGACGGGATGTAAACCCTGTAGGACACATGTTACAATTCGTCCGTGTTTACTGTGTTAATTGCAAGTAGGTACGCCGTATTCTTCGATCAAAGTATATTGTTGATCGAAGGCCGTACCTATTCCTTTAACATTATCTTATAACTATTTCGCTCTCTTGAGTTGTAGCAACATGATACCTGCGTAGCTATGTTATTCCAGAATTATTTGGCATTCTAATGGCAAAGAAGTGTTAGTCGTTTTATTAGCTTAGGAGTTTATAAAACAAACCGTTGCTCTAAGATACTAGTAGATATTTCTTTTTGTGAATGTGCCTAATTACAGTAGACGCTAATCGTTTAAAGGTTGGACACCGTTATAGCCACCAAAAAAAAAGAGTTAAATCTGGTTTCGGTAGGTAAACGACGTATTTAAGTGTGAGGACAATGTCAGTAAGGAGATAAAGCCCTGCGTGCGCGATATTTCTATTCTTTACCAAAATAGGACAGCCTGCCGAAAAAGCAAGCCCTTAACATAATTGTGCCAGCTGTAAGAATTTCATAAATCCATCCAACTACCTAACACTAAATGTTGTACGGTTACATTCAGTCTATAAATTAGCATACAGCAGCCAGCAACAGCATCTTTGTATTTCCGCTTCAGAATGTCTATAGAATCGTGTTTACTACATTTAATACTTTTGTGATATGATTTTGGGGGTACCCGCTTGTTTATATTTTGTTATTTTGCAGAAAATAGTTAAGATTGTGATTGTGTATGTAGTTGACAAGATAGAAGTTCTAACGAGACTAAGTTCAGCGAGTCCCTGGGGATACTAATGAAATTTCGTTGTTTTATTGTACGGCATTGAGACTTCAACGCCAGTAAATAGTCATTTGCATAGGATCTAAAAGTGATAACAAAATCATATAAATTAATATGAGTTATAAGAGCTATGTGTAAGCCTAGTTTTAATTAACCTAGAAGTACGCTTTGTGACATATTTGAGGATATTATAGAATCAAACAAGTTAGTACGCGAATGATATGAAGTTTTGATAATATTGCAAGTTATTTACGTTGCGGTATTTATATTTATGCCAAGCACTCTCTCCTAGTATCGGCTAAACCACAGAGTACATTTGTATAAGTATAAGTTCGCAGACGCAGGCACCTACCTGTCTATAATGACCTGATACGCAATGACTATAAGGTCCCATCGAGGGGTAGGTCCTGTATTAACGGATGCTTCTATTTGTCATGTGGTTTATTTATTTCAACGTCAGATAACTCACCCAGTAGATAGTAGATAGTGCCGTGAACATTCCACTCATGAATCTATCTTGGGACCAACTATTGCTATGTCTATTACTTTGTGTGTTTATCGGGCCAGCCACTAACCAAGTCTACCGTTCCCTTTATGGGAACGATTGTTACAGATAAAGATAGTAAAGCAGAATGCAAGCCAATCTACCGTGATGATGATGAAGCTACTTTGGGCCGGGCTGGGCAAAGCCAAGCTATGCCACGCCACGCTACGACAAACCAGCCAGCAAGCTAGTCCTGCGAGCTAGTCCTGCGAGCTAGTCCTGTAAGCTAGTCCTGCGAGCTAGTCCTGTAAGCTAGTCCTGTGAGCTAGTCCTGTAAGCTAGTCCTGTAAGCTAGTCCTGCGAGCTAGTCCTGCGAACTAGTCCTGCGAGCTTGTCGTGCGAGTTAATCCTATGAGCTAGTAGTAGGCCAGAGAGACAGCCTAGCAAGTCAGCCTAGCAAGTCATGCCAGCGAGACAGGCCAACGAGACAGGTCAGCGAGACAGGTCAGCGAGACAGGCCAGCGAGACAGGTCTGCGAGACAGACGTGCGAGTCAGGCCAGCGAGTAAGGCCAGTTACGATTATTTGATTGATAAGGAAGCCTGGAAATGATCTGCTTGCTCTACTGGTAGGGTTTTAGTTTATAGTACTTTTGTAAATATGTAGTGCACAAAAAGAATAGCCCACCGAGTTTCTTGCCAGTTCTTCTCAAGTGGGCCGCGTTCCGAACTGGTGGTACTATTATTTTGCTTTGTATTCATTGACGTGTCGCAAGTGCCTACGTATTAGGATTATGCGAATTAGATTGAGCGAGTCAGACCAGCGAGCCAAGCCAGCCCATACGCCTAGTTCCTATTGCAGGAGCAATTGCTTACAGGATGGCCGAGTGTTACGCCGCCCTTAAATCACTATGACAGTTGACATAAGAAGTGACGTAATTTCCGACTGTATAATAGAGAGTGTGTGTATATAAGCGACTGCCAGCCATTTGTCGGGTCATTCTGTACTGTATACTAAGACTAGCCGAAGCTCTGCCCAATTTATTGTGTGTCTATACGGAGAATAAAGTAATTTGCAGAGCCCTGAAGTGTTTAATTGCCCCTTCTGTTACAAAATGCAAAACACTTACCCTCGCTAGAGTTCAAAGCGTAAAGTTTTTCTGTTTCAGACATTATTCCTGACTCGTAGTTTTAGATTTGGGGCATTTTAGGGATAGGCCCTGGTATCATTAAAAAGTTATCTCACACATGACCAAAAATGTTTAAAAGCTAAGTAGGTAGTTTCTCTTTACAAAAAGAAAATTGAAAATCAGCCGTCCTCTCACCATCCTCAGGCCCCCGGTCATGGAGGCCGATAGTCCTCGGCGAAGACACGTCGGCGGCGCCCGAGCCGCCGACTGTGGAACTCGGGTGGGAGAGTTCTCTCCCGTTCCCGCCCCGACGTCTCTTTCACGAGTATCACCTGCTCGCAGAAAGAGGCGGCGCAGTCCCACTTACTCCCACTGGAGAGCATGGCTCGCAGCATGGCCTCGAGCAAGAGAGTGTCTACGTCTAGACCTACCACGAGGACCTGGGGCTGTTGCGCCCACGCAGCGTGTGGAGCGCCGTGTCATCGCTGCGTTTCTTGCAGTGCTGACACTCGGCCGTGGTTTCTCGGTGTTTTCGCTACAGATACCGACCGAAGCTACCGTGCCCGGCAAGCATCTGTGTCAACCGGTAGGACAGAGCACCGTGTCTCCTCTCCAGCCACTCGTCCATGACCAGTCTGACGGCCGCGATTGTGGCGAATCCCCCCCTTTGGATGCTCAAGTCGTACCTTCCATGTCTCCACGGTTTCCTGGTGAGCAGGGACCGGTGGGCCTCGATTCCTCGAGACGCAGGCCTTTGGCCCCGCTCCAGCGCCTCCTTGCGCCATCTAAACAGTGACGCAAGGGCTCTCGCTTCCAGGTTCCATGGAGGGGTCCCGGCTAGGAGACATGCCGCCTCATCGGAGATCGTGCGGTATCCCCTTGTCACCCTGATGGCCATCGTCCTCTGTAGCCAGAGGGCTATTTCCAAAAAGACTGCATGATTGTTTTGTAATCTTGTAACTAAGTATTAAATTGCTTGAGTCTTCGAATATATCAATAAGTTGTGACAAATACTTTGGACATTCGTCACTCTAGTCGTCGAAAGTATGGCCACATCTATACTAATGTTATAAAGAGGATTTAATTGTTTGTTTGAATATTTGCATAAAATAGGATACGAAACGACTGAACCGATTTGGAAAATTCTTTCACTGTTGGAAAGCTACATATACTACCACGAGAACAGGAGCTACGCGGATGAAACCTCAAGACGTCCGCTAGTATTTAATAAAATTTAATGAATGAATTACGATCCATCGATCGTATTCCTGCGCACGCTAAAGTAAGAAATATTCGCGAGATGGTGGCGCCACCCGTTTCAATATTTTCCAAAAGATAAGCCAAAGAAGAAGTTAGCACCGTAAAACAACTAACAACTAATATATTTTCCAATACTTATTAAATAGCTTTCACCTGCGTTATTTAAATTTATTAAATTTCAACAGTTTGTAATTATCCATGATGGAAAATTGCCTGTGAAAATGGCTGTATAATAGACTGCTATTTTCGCCGGCTGATATTATGCTTAATTATTTACAGGGCGAGTTTTGAAATTAACAAATTCTGCGATCTATGGCGGATAACGATTATTAAGTACAAAATACCAGCGTCGAGATTCTAAAATTACCTACTTATCTTGGCTTCAGTTGTTAGAAATACTGATAAAACCATAAATACCTAGTTATTGTTTTGCTTGGTACCGACTTCGATATTGTAAAATACTTATATTTAGTCCTCTTTTAGTCCAGTCATTTGGTCGTAAAAATAGAGGTTACGTGGAAAGTTTTTCGGGAGTTTTGAAAATTGGCAATTTTATAGATTTTGATATGCTCTTTCCGAATTTCTACTTTGCCACCTCGTATGTTTGCCGCTCGCGCCGCCATATTGATAAAATGGCGCCCAAAAGCAGTTTTTGGATAATAACTCCTTTCCCTCCTTTAACTTAACTTTATGACTGGACTATTTATGTTAAATCGTAGGGAAAAAAATATTAAAAACAACATAGTATCTAAACTAAAGAAACGCCTATAAACTTCGGCCTCCTGTACGTGCAAATTTTACAAAATTAAAGAATTAAACATTATGTTATCACAATAATACGTACATAACATCACGCCTGTCTCCCAACTGGGTAGGCAAAGACTATGACTTTCCACTTGCTACGATCCTGGCCTACAACTTTCGCTTTATCAACTTTCATAAGTGTCTTCATACATGCTCTTCGGTTAAGGGTACTCTTGGCCAGGCCTTTTCTCAGAACAATAACATACATCACAATACCAAATTCAAATTAAAAATAGATTCAAACAATTACAATACACAACCATAACAAAGAGAAGATTTCCGGGGTACAAAGTGACCTATTTAGTATGTGATCATACTATAATCTACTTTTGTGCCAAATATAAGACATTTACGCATAGTAACTGTCACGTTTACAATTACTAAGATTTTATATTTATAATAAACAGCGAATTTCATCTAGAAACCTCAGAAAATTTAAAAAACAACGACAAATTATGTAGAACGGTTCCGAATTTCTTGATCAAAAAACTACCTAAAGATATTTTTAGAACAGCCACATCTCCCTTTGATTTTTTTTTGGTTAAAAAACGAAGTACTGGCAAAGATTTATGGTAGTTTTTACAATTTTACGGTCAGCGAGTTCAGTTAGAAATGCCAAGGGACACATTACAGGGGATATCTCAGATTCACTTCAAAGTTGATGCCTTCTCTAGGGGGAAATCATGAAATGGGTATCACTGCAGTGAACTTACTCTTCGCAAACGTGAATATTCCTATTTTGAGGCTATTTTACTAATACTTTTGTATTTTAGGATAACTATAATTGTGATTGGATATGGTAATTCGTGTGAAGCTACCCTTTGTTCTCTGTCAATTTGCTACACTGTACAAACCTGAGTCAAACTATAACCTCGCAACACATGAGGTGCGCTAAATCATCAGAGCTCAACGTTAACTAAGATGTGAATCGTATTGGCTAGATGTTAGAAGAGACCTTGAACTTCATAGCAGGGCTATTTATACCCTCACTATCGAATACTCTGGAAAAAACCTTAAACCAGTTTGCTACGCAATTCCTCCGTCCATCACAAAAAACCCATAGACTAACGTCCGTTTCCTTGAGACAGCTGTTGCCACAGCAAAAAAACAATGAATCGATCATGGCGCACTGACACGGTCAATTAGTATTGTCCAGCCAGAGACCAGACATTGCTACTCATAGAAAATAAATGTTACAAATTTACAGAACCAATCAAGTTGAAAACTATTAAATATATTTGTGTGGTACTACTATATTTCTTCTTTATTTCTCCAACCTGTTGCAACATTTTTAAACGATAAGGTTGTTGTAAATTATAGTAGAGTTAAGAAAAAAAATAAACAACACCGATAAAATCCCCCACATCTATGCCTTGCGGTCCTACAAAATTAAACTAACAAAAAGTCAATAAATAAATAAATAAAGTATTTAAAATATGCAGTGTTTGCAAATTTTTACAGCATTTTGTGCGTCGTTTTTATTTTTGTAGTATACAGAGAAATTAAATGATAAAAAAAAATACACGCAAAAATGCAACATCTACAACGTGTACGTTACAGATGTTGTATTTTTGCGTGTATAATAATAGATAGTTATATACAAACGAAATACAACATTTCTTAGCCAAACCATTCGTTCACATAAACTAATTTAGATTTTCAACCTTTGGTCCTTATTCGTCCTAAGCCGTTATCGAACACGAACCTTATAACACTTCACAATTAAGGAGCGTCAAATAAGAAGATTATAATGTCTTCTCTATCGAATATAAAGGTTATTCTTTGTTTATTGTCGATATTGTTCAATCTTATGAACAACACGATCAGTGACTTTTAACAGATGCGCCACATACTGAGACTTTCCCCTCTGGCGAAGCAGGCTCCTAATGGGGTACGCATATACACACACTTATAATGAGAATTATGAGCGTAATGTTATAATTGTTTTGTGTTAGTTCCATAGTTGTCACTGTGGAACTAACACAAAACAATTATAACCGGTTGCTTCTGTAGTGATGTATAAGAATACGATATCTCCCAGCAATATTTGACAGTCAGATATGTATAGAGCAAAACTTGCTATGACTACTCCACTTGTACTGGTTGCGTTGCTCTATGTTGTTCAGTTCGAAATCACAACGTCAATTATTGAATACGAATTGGTCTTTGAATGACATCATCGATTTTGAAAATAAGGTTGTGACATGTTAAAAATAATTTCGTCAAAATAAATGAGGGGTTCGTAAGATTGGGGAGAGGGTTCCTTCTCGTTATTTTATGTACGTGATCCATTGACGTCTATTCCTGAACCAAATACGTTATAAATTGCCAATCGTTTTCGATGATTAGGTACAACAATAGCATTTGTTTTTTCGTGAAATAACAAGAAATCTTATACCTTTTTTCGATTTTTTGTTACATACACATACATACATGCATATATGGTCATGCCTTTATCCCCAAAGGGCTAAGGCAGAGGCACATTATATGCACACATTTTACCTTTTTAGAATTTGTCCCACGTAATAGGTGGTGAGCCGTATTGCCGTGTTGAGATGGACAGATGCATGTGCTTGCCTGCTATTGGAATGATTTTAATGCTAAATTTCGGTGTAAATTCTCTTTCAGAGTTCGCCTAACATTTTTTTTACTTTGCAATTAAAACGTTTAAAGTAATGTCATTTAGGGCCACTATATGGAACACTTATTGTGGCAACTTATTCCTTTAACTTAATTAGTTAAGAGTCTGTGGCTCTACTAGACAGTTAAGCCACAGAGGTAAGATAGAGGTGATCTCTAGATGTGGGTTCGAATCCTGCCGGAGACTAAAACATTTTTTCACGTTAGTTTGCATACTAATTGCTTTTAATTTTTTTTTTTCTAGTGATTAACTACAACTGTTTTTCAGCTTTTAATATAATATATAGCTTTACTAGCTGTTCTCCACGGCTTCTTCCGCTTAGAACTCGTTATCGCTTAAAATTATTACCAGGAAGGTAATGATTTTCCGCGATAACTATTATATTTATAAGCATTTTGTTACTAAGTTCGACAACTTGGTAACAAAATGCTTATAAATCAATAGGACATCGAGGAAGTGAAGCACGACTCAGCTTATCCGGCACAAGATCCGGTCAGATTTGGGCCACATCTAATCGCCAAATACACGGATGTTCCATTTGCATTGCATCCGTTACGGCCTACGCAAATCCACTGAAATTTGTTCGTATCAGTTTTAGCTTGTAATGACCATATTACGAATTATCTATTACATGATTTGGAGGTGAACGATAATCTGATGAAAATTTGGATCTAAAACCACGGTGTGTTAATGGGACATCCTTTCGTTCCATGAACAACTGAATTAAACTCGCATTTTTATACCATTCATGCATAAATAGATTGATTTATTTATTCTACTTAAGTCGCACTAAAATTACTTACAAAATAAAAGTACAAAAATTGAATTTCAGTATTACGTATGCATGTCGGGTACAAAACAAAAGACTGTAAAAAAATTAAACAACTTCGTTTGTAGAATGCTAAGGACAACTGGATAAACAACTGCTAATATTTACATATTATCTCCCGCAACTCGCAGTACCCCCATGTAACCAGTCACATAGATAAGGTTTGAGATAAAAAAGTCAAGAAACGTACGTGCTCTTTCTTTGTTTTAGATACATACGACGAGTTTTATATAGATATAATATTTAATTTTGTACGTTTAATAGTATACCTTAGTCGACATTTTATATAATTTTATTTACATATAGATTTGTGAGAAAATTTATCTTTTTTTAACGCGAGGAAAACCCTACGTACACTTATCTAGTGGATAAAGTTATTAAACAGAGGCAAAATAGGTCTCTACAAAAATATATAATTATCATCACTCAGTCGATAGCATTATTTTGTACGCCTCTAGGAAAAAAGAAATAGCTTTTTTGGTGGCTACCCTGTAACAGTTACAGGGTAGCTGGTGATTTATAGATCTTAATAGTTTGATCAGTTACAGTGTAACTGATCAAAACTATTTAGATCCATAAATCAAAACAACTCGAGCAATAAAAGGAGAATCGAGGGGTACAAATCACAGGTACAAATCACATTACTTTTATACGCACGTTTGCGATTAGAACCCAAACTTCAGTTTAACGACAACAGTTGAATTATAATTGGTTTGAACATGATACATTTTTCATAAGTATTTGCGACTAAACTAGCAATCCTCACGCGGTTTTACCATTTTGTTTCCCGATCCCGTAGGAATACCTACTACAGGAATAAAAAATAGCCGATATCACCCATTCCTGGGGATATCCAACCGAGGGCTTTCCCGGGGCTCCCAACCGTAGGCAGTGGGTAGGGAACGTGTTGGTTTTTAGCCGGTAAAGAATTTTTATATCAGTTCAGTAGTTTTGGAGTATTTTCAAACAAACAATAAAATCTTTCCTCTTTATAATAATAGTAAGATAAGAATATGCCAGAAGTGCATTAGCAATCATATGTTAGTAATCTAAAATCGTCGATAAATCGTACTCGTAGTCGACACTCGAAACAAAAGGTCGCCAGATCAGTGATTGAATGTTGCTCACAGAATGTTGTAATAGTCGTCAGACACAGTAGCAGCGCTTTGAACTGTAGCGCCAACTCCCAACGCTTAATGAAAAGCCAGTTCGAAAACAGATGTCGAGCTTTTGTTTCGAGAAAATTGTCAAGACACGAATTCAGTGAAAAATTGAGACGTGACGAGATTATTAAAGTGAGATCGCTCTTATTGAATACTATCTCTCAATCCTTTTAGAAGTTTATATAATAAAAGTATGTAACTGTGTTTGAAATAATTTATTCTGCTTTAGTAACTATGCGCAGATGAATACATAATAATTATAATAAAATCGTAACAAGTCGCTATCTGTACATGGAAGATAAATAAGAAAAAATATTACAGGGGGGCTTTATGAACGCAGTAAAATCCAAAACAAGGATTTTTAGAATTTTTGACTGTTTGTCTGTATGTCTGTATATCTGTTGGTCTGTACGTTTGTGCACGCTTATCTCAGTAACCGCTTAACCGATTGCAATGTGGTTTTCTTTATTGTGTTGAGGTTTGCTCCACTAATTAACATTTCGTGTTTATTTCATGTCAATCAGTTTATAAATAAAAAAGTTATATCACTGTAAAGAATCATACATAGACACATGAATCTAATAATGGGTAAATCTATACTGGCGTCTTGGCTTTATCATAAAAGAGCTTAATGATTGAGGCTTTTTTAATTTAAAGAAATACCTCTCCTTTCATACACCTTTGTGACGAAAACGAAGTTGCGGGGTCTGCTAGTTTTAAATATATTAAACTGTAGTGTTCTTAATTATATGGTAAAATGTATCAACTGATTCTTTTAGATATTGTTCTCAATAATTTTAAGTTGAGTTTAGGGTTTCGTCATGAATAGGCCTAATGAAGTTGCATTTTTCTACATTCTAAATGCATGTGAATTGTGAGTGCATAAACTGCTTCATAAATAAACAATGTGATAATTGATTCTTGAGAAACCTTAGCAAGATTTTTTATCATTCATTCTCAACACTTTAAAAGCCGTCGCAATTAAGTATTTGAAAATATAGACCACAATAATGAAACAGTACTAAGAGTAATTATCTCCAGTCTTTTTACTCGACCCGTTGAGCCTTTTATGTTGTACTTGAAAGGTGAAGACATAGTTTTAATTGGAGTCGCTTTGAGTCACGCAAAGAGTCTTTTAATTAAAATTTTAACTCTTGATATTAAAAGTATGATAACTATCCACCGTAATGCCGTAACTTTCACAGACAAAGTGTTTCATGTAAATTATTAATCGTCTTAGAAATTGGTTGCTCGCACCGTACTAAAATAAATGAGTTGGTAATGTTGTGTATTGCATAAAAGCGTTTATTTGCGACTTTATAAAAGGAGGAGGTTTTTGAATTCCACTGTATTATGTTTTGTCCTTTTCTTAATACTAAGGTGGCAGACAGGCTAACGGCCACCGTGTGGTTGGTTACCGTAGCCTATGGACGTTTGCAACACGTTCTTCTAATTTAGTAAGCTTTACGGTGCTCTTATCATTTGAGGTAAATATTATTTGAGGATTGATTTTGATGATTCTTTGTTTACTTGGTAGGTCATACTTCCCAAGTAATCTTAAAGTAATACAATTTGTCAATAAAGATCGTGGGACAATGCAATTTGGTGTTATACAAAAATGTGTAGCTAGTTCCACCAAATACCATCAATCATAAATAATCACAAATAATTCCGGTGTATAAATTATTGACCTCAAACCGACCATGATTAAACTAAATGATATCAATATAAATTTCTAGTTAAAAAACACACAGTATTTAAAATTAAACTGCACCGTTTGAGTGATTGATGCACTCAAGTTACACGTGTAGCACTTCCTTAAGTGTGGCAATCTTTCCAGGCGTGTAGTTTTGCAGATATTTACAACTAGCTACTACCACCCGACTAAAATGCCAAGATATATTAGCGTAGAAACGAGGAAACTTTCAAAGTACTTCGTGATTTATTATTGTTGTAAAACTATCTGAGTATTTGGTCTAGTGATTTGCGCGTCACTGTAATCAACTTTTCAAGTTTCTGGAGAAACTTTCACAGTATTCAGAGACTCTCGTCATTTTGAAATGCTCGTATAATAATAAAGACATAAATGATCATGGCCATTTTCCTTTAGAACTTAGACTAAGCAGTTATATTTTATATCGTAGGGACCCGACCAAGTAAAAAAGATTTTTTCAGTATTCTGAATGAAGCCAGGGCCTAATATCTCCAGGCAACCATTCTAATTTCAGTTTAAATAATAATAAACATATTTTTTTTTACGTGTGGAAACCTGAGATTATAACGCCGAACTCAAACCGACTCAAAAATACGTATGTTTTGAGTATCTCATAAACGAAGATTTGTAATGGCTGCTGGCAAGGAGCCCCATTACAAATCGTCGATTCATGTGGCGTCTAAACAACCAACCTCCCCTCTTCAACATTTATAGAATGAAACGTAAATTGGTTTTAATAACATCAACACATCACAATCTTGAGATCTCCTACAATACAATGATAAATTGACTTCTCGACTCCCTTTGAAATGGAGCCAATGAGTTACACCGTTTTTCAAAGAACGCAATATAAGTATTTTGCCGAGAGGCTGGCAGGTATAATTTAATTTTATTTAGTGGATCGCGTTTTTTTTTTTTTTTTGTTTAACGTGAGGGAAAATCCTCATGGATGTTATGCCGGACTCCTACCGACTAAAAAACCTCACGTCACGCCCAACAGTCTATGGTTGGGAGCCCCGGGTAAACCCTCGGAAGGATGTCCCAGGACTCCCAACAGACCCACGGCCGCTACTGCGGCCTCGCCCAGGGGGTGGTTCGGGTGATATCCCGCGTCTTTGGGGGGTTTCGGGTGTGATCCCGCTTCTAAGGGGGGGCGTGCGTGAATTGTCTCACTCACGTCACGCTGCCGTCATGGGCCTGCTTCTGTAAGGACGGTGAGCCGCCCTGTCACCGTCCTCAGGCCCCCGGTCATGGTGGCCGATAGTCCTCGGCGAAGACACGTCGGCGGCGCCCAGGCCGCCGACTGCGGAACTCGGGTGGGAGAGTTCTCTCCCGTACCCGTCCCGCCGCCTCCTTCACGAGCATGACCTGCTCGCAGAAGGAGGCGGCGCAGTCCCACTTACTCCCGCTGGAGAGCATGGCTCGCACCATGGTCTCGAGCGAGAGAGTGTCCACGTCCAGACCCACTACGAGGACCTGGCGCTGTTGCGCCCACGCCGTGCACTCCACCAGTGTGTGGAGCGCCGTGTCATCGCTGCGGTCCTCGCAGTGCTGACACTCGGCCGTGGTTTCCCGGTGTTTCCGCCACAGATACCTACCGAAGCTACCGTGCCCGGCAAGCATCTGTGTCAACCGGTAGGAGAGAGCACCGTGTCTCCTCTCCAGCCACTGGTCCATGACCGGTGTGACGGCCGCGATTGTGGCGAATCCCCCCTTTGGTTGCTCAAGTCGCACCTTCCATGTCTCCACGGTTTCCTGGTGGAGTAGGGACCGCTGGGCCTCGATTTCTCGATAAGCGGGCCTTTGGCCCCGCTCCAGCGCCTCCTTGCGCCATCTGAACAGTGACGCAAGGGCTCTCGCTTCCAGGTCCCATGGAGGGGTCCCGGCTAGGAGACATGCCGACTCACCGGAGATCGTGCGGTATCCTCTTATCACCCTGACGGCCATCACTCTCTGCGGGCTCAGCAGTCTAGCCACATTGATGGCCGTCAGGGTCTCCGCCCATACGGGAGCCCCGTATAGGGCCATGCTTCGCACGATCCCCAGGTACAGTCTCCTGTAGGGAGCGTTGGGTCCCCTGATGTTGGGCATCAGCCGCGCGAGTGCGGCCGATGCTCCCCTCAGTTTTGGGACCAAACTTCGGAAGTGATGTCCGAAGTTCCACCGGCTTAGTGGATCGCGTTGATTATAAATTTAATTTATGTGAGGCCTGACGTCAGAATGGGACCCTGCTTGTTTTTCGCACAGCGTGCAATTTATTGACTGGGCTATTGAGCTCCTCCACAGTGTAATAGACATTGAAAATTTTGAAGATAACAGATTTATTGAGCGTTGTGTATAATATATTATAATTAATGTACTACGAGTAGAATTTAAAATAAACTGACACAAACAATTTTAAAACTGTTTAGTACAGAAGTTTTACCTTACCATAGAGGTATTTCATAAATTACGTGATAAAGAAAATACGTGTTAGTATTAGGTTTGGACACAAATTCAATTAAATTAAAGGCATATAAATAGTATAATATACGCCATGAGAAATGATGCCTGAAGAGCGTCAGGCCATGTCAAAATTAAGAGCTGTCTCAGTTCCCTCAGTCGCTGTGTGGTGAGTATCCTAGAATCATTGTCATAAATATGATTATTTTTTATTAAAATCTGTAGTGGCGCGTATTACTATGCTCGTTCCGTAGTCATTTTAGGCAGTATTGATGTATAATTTCACTTTATTTAATGAAAGTAGTCCATTTATCTAATATTGTAAGCGTTAAAAAAGAATATTTTATTTTCATAATTGTATTTATTAATTAATTATTCTCAAACTCGGATGTGCTGAAAGATACCACTCCATCTCGCTACATATTATAATTTGGAACGACATTAAGGGCACTACATCGAAAGCTCTTGTTTATGGATACAAACTGAGAATTGAAAAAAAAAGCTACCGTGCAACGAGGAGTAAGTCAACTAAGTGATTCTAAAAACATAATGTCGCTTATCGGCAACACTGCAAGACTGTCTGACTTAGAATACCCTTGAAAATTAAGTAAAAGCTATTTTAAAAACTTATTACAAATCACTGTTTTTAGAATAATGGAACATTTTAGGAAGATGAAGACAAGATAATATTGGGGCAAGCGCGCCATTATTCTCTTGTAAGATAGTCATCTGCAGAATGGCATTCCATTTAATAGAACAAAGGCCTAATCAAAATTAAGGGTTGTTCTTGACTTCTTTTTACTCGAAAAATCTGTTTCTCGGCAGTCAAAATGTAATTCGCAATTAATAATTTCGTTCGTTTAGGAATTGGGTTTGCAATTAATAAACTTCAAAAGAATAAGAATTAAATTTTACTTGGTCGTTTTGTGTTCGCCCTACGGGAGATGATTTGATGAAATTAACTTTAATATGTATGGAGCGTCAGAGCTTCTTGAGCTGAATTATTTCGTGTGGAATATTAAAATAATAATGTACATTCTTAACAATTGGGCACAGAATTATTGACTTTTATAACTTTTCAGTAGAATTTTAATTCTAGCTAAGTAAGTTATGGTTTTGCTAATTTACGTTCAAGTAGGTAATGTCCGACAATGAGAGACACTCCAGTGGTCATAATGATATTGAAAACGAGTTCAGCATAAACTTTTTTATTGTTAAATTAAAACAATTTCGACATAAATGTTAACCTCATGAATAAAAACAGTTTGATAAATATACCCATGAGATTATTAAAAGTATTGTCTGTAATAAATTACATTTAGCGATAGAAGAACACATGTGTGTGAAGGATGAATAATAAACGGGCAGGTGTTTTATGAAACTAATAATAATGTAAGTATGAAATATTTCTATTCTAGTTACAACAATAACCTAGCTATTTCATTACACAATTCTGTATAAACTTTGCTCTAAAACAAATTACTATTGAACGACACACACCCAAACATTAGGTGGTGATATAACTAAGTGACAATAACGATAATAAAGCCCATTTCTGTCCAAAATCCTTTGAAACTCATTGTGGGCTATCCACTGAGTACAGTGTTTTTTTTTTTTTTTTTTTTTAACGTGAGGGAAAATCCTCGTAGTATGCTATGCCGGACTCTTACCGACTAAAAAACCTCACGTAGCGCCCAACAGCCTATGGTTGAGAGCCCCGGGTAAGCCCTCAGGAAGGATGTCCCGTGACTCCCAACAGACCTACGGCCGCCACTGCGGCCTCGCCCAGGGGGTGGTTCGGGTGCAATCCCGCGTCTATGGGGGGTTTCGGGTGTGACCCCGCTTCTAAGAGGGGGCGTGCGTGAGTGCTCACGTCACGCTGCCGTCATGGGCCTGCTTCTGTAAGGACGGTGAGCGGCCCTCTCACCGTCCTCAGACCCCCGGTCATGGAGGCCGATAGTCCTCGGCGAAGACACGTCGGCGGCGCCCAGGGCGCCGACTGCGGAACTCGGGTGGGAGTGGTGGGTCCAAATATTTGCGTGCTCTTGTGTATTATGTTTGTTTCTATGTTTGGGTGTTTTCTATGTATAAAAAGTAGATAGGTATGCATTTAGAAATTCATGGGTATGTCTATAGATCCCATAGTACAAACATGTAGCTTAGTTTGGGCTACGCTAGATGATTTTTTGTGAGAATGTCCAACAATATTTATTTATTTATTTTAGAAGGATTACCTGGATATGTTTGTAACCAGTGACACCACGAAAGGCAAACCTAAAAAGCAGCTCCTTGCCGCGTTGGAGAATCATATGCGTGTTATTGTTGACCTCACTATAGGATATAGGTATACACTATACAAAGTTAAAGAAGAGTAAAAGAGAAACGAATAAAAAGCTGTTTTTAATATTTGGGTACAAAAATCTGATGTTTTGTGAACGTAGTGAGTCTGTGTTTTAGTGCAAGTTATGTTTTTGATGACATAGAATTTACTTTTCCAGAAAATTTGTTACAATGTCATATTTTTCCTACCCAGTTTTGTAAAACATAGGACACTGTTTCTCCCAAAAATGTAAGAATTCTCCCAAAAACGTATTATAATACTTTCAAGTATATTTGTAGAGTATGTAATGTTTATTTTACTCGTATTTATCTACCTTATTTCTTTCATTTTCTTCGGACAATCTCCCTGAGGCGAACACGCTTTTTTACTTCGCTGTTTTTATGTTGTAAACATTATAAAAAATACTTATTCAAGCTTCAATTCACGGTATTCAAAAAATCAGATAAGTGCGAGTCGGACTCACGCACAGAGGGTACCGTACCAAAAACGGCAATTAATAAAGTTTATTCCCCCCTTTTTTCTGTATTTTGAATTTGTTGTTATGGTGCCAACAGAAATATATCTGTACAAATTTCAGCTCACAAGCTATCGCAGTTCCTGAGATACAGCCTCGTAACGGACAGACGGATGGCGAAGTCTCATGAACAGAGTCCCGCTTTTACTCTTTGGGTACGGAGCCCTTCAAAGAAATACAACAGACAGGTTGCATTACTGGAAAAAAAATAATGCTTTTATTTATAGGTTATTTTTCTCTTTGATTCATTCACTTAGACATAAGAAGATTAAATTAAGTAGTATAAGAACATTTGCCACAAAATTCTATAAAAGTCAATCTTTGATACAATTTGTACAACGAAACAACAAAACAACGAAACATATTTTCAGTTACGAGCTGATATGAACGCTTGAATAAGGACGACTTGATCAAGAAAGACTTCTCATGAATGCTTCTCGAGTTATTTTACTATGAAAGAACTTCTTTCTAAGTTATTATGAATTTGTATTCTCATTGTGTACTCATGTCATACTTTTGTGGTAACTATTTAGATAATACTTTAAGAAACAAAGGATTTTTAAACTCACATGATTGGTCCTTGTGTATCGTTTATGCTAGTATACGAGCATCTAGCGTTCGATCTTTAGTAAAGTTCAGATGATCTTTGAGAGGATTACACAATTTGATTTGGTGTAATGTATTGTATTTTACAATAAATTTGGTAGAGTTGAAAAAATATTAAATAGCTATTGCCTTCCTTCTAGAATTTCGTGCATGTTTTTGTAACTCGTGTTGCTCCCACACGGTTTGACTGATCCGTGAACTTGTTGCGGCACATTGTTCATGATATTTACAAATTGTGCAAGGACAAAATTATGGTCAATCGGAAGTAATAGGAACCTTTCAAAAGATATTGTGTTTACTCATCAGTCATTTACATCTAGTTTATCATTTTATTTTTGTTTTTAGAACATTCACCCTGAAATAATTGTTGTTTCTGTTATTACTCTTGCATTCCAACTTACACAAAATTAAGATAAATAGAAATTCTTCGCGCAAGTTTCACTAGGGTTGTTCCTTCACTCATCCAGTTATAAACAAGCGAGCTATTCAAGGAATTCGAAATTTAAGGAATGTTTCGAATTTACGTTGTAAACGCTTGCTAGACATGGCGTTTTGGAGATTCAAGACCAAAGGGTAACCGCAACTGGGCGGTATGTACTGCAACTACTTTATAATGAAACCACGTAACTACTTGTGAAGTGTACGTTAAATAGTTCTGGAGCTACATATCTTAAGTTACAACTTACTGTTTTATTTTTGAGAATTAGTCATTCTAATAATAATATTTCATTTGGAGACTCTTCCGCTTCTATCATGTTAATGATTCGATGTGTCAATTGACAGTTTGTATATAATATCTGCCACTTTAACCGCATTGTCAGTGGCATCGTTATCGTCATCGTAGTGCAGGTGGCAGGACATTGGGGACATGAAAGCAAGTGTAACACGGAGATTAAAATCATATAGAGCAATTGAAATCTGTTGCGTAATGCAATTTTATAATTTTCCAAACTATTTACCAACTTATAAAGAAAATATCATAAGTAATAATAAAAGTCAATTATTAGTTACGAAGAAGCGGCTTACCTCGAGAGCATTTCAAACGAACTTTTTAACTGCAAACAGCCGTAAATAAATTGTAGTATGAATCAAGAGAGCAAATGCAAATTAATAATAACTCAGTAACAGTAGACGTTACGCTTAAACAAATAGGTAATTGAGCGAAGTAAAACGGGTTAGCATGTACTTCCTTAATAGCATTTGTGTTAGTACGAAGCAAAGTGATGCATTAATTGCTAATTATGTGTGCTGGATATTAGCATAATAAACTTGATTGCGTAATCTTGCTCTAAGCATGTTTGTACCAAGATACGCAGTTAAAGTAAATTCAACTAATATAAACTGAGTTATGGGATCTAGAAGAACTGATAAACATACTTATACATTTCTAAATACATACATATTATGCGTGCATCCGATGGTTCTATATGACTCTATACCTATGTGTGTAATGATGTGAAGTAAAGGTCTATTTATGCTGTTAAAGATTTTTTAAATCCTTCCTCTGTCAAACTATAATAACCTGAAACGACCTGCCCGCAAACGTGATTCCCTCATCTAACAATACTGGTTCCTTCAAGCGGGGCGAAAAGAGACACATCACTTAACCGCCAACTTGTTAACCATTGTCAAGAGTCTTGTGGACTGTGAGAGTGGCTTCCAATCGCTAGAAGCGCCACGGCTTTCCATCAGGCTGGCAACAATTTGGCGAGCTTCGAGTTAAAAAAATATATAAAAATTGTTTTTATTTCGATGTCTGGAATAACTGTGGCGCGTAGAAATGTAATACTTTAAAATAAAATACTTTCGAACCTTTCTTCACTTAATCGCTTTAATGGAGGGTTGTCTTTTAGGCTATAAGGGCTCTTTATTTTCTGTCCATCATTAATTGCAAATGCTTTGCAATTTTACAATAAGTTTGGTGTTTTATGACTATTATCTATAAATGGCGAGTTCTTATGAAACAAAAGTATCATAGCACTATAAAAGTCTTCACAAAGATATTTAATATTTGAAAGGTACTATCGATCACATACAACTGGAATAAAGCCGGCCAAGTGCGAGTTGGACTCGCCCATGAAGGGTTTCGTAGCAGCAAGTAACATAATATAAAAGTTCTTATAGTTCGTTGTAACTTTGACTGATGTTTAACACGTTCGCAGTGGTAGTGATTTCACTAACCGGAAATTGCGGTTTATGACGTATTAAAAAAAAACTACCAGCTCTATCTCGTTCAAACTAATTTTCGCTGGTAGTTTTTATGGCAATGTACATCATATATTCTTTTTAGATTTATCATTCTCTTAATTTAGAAGTTAGAGGGGGGGGGGACACACATTTTTCCACTTTGGAAGTGTCTCTTGCGCAAACTATTCACTTTAGAAAAAAATGATGAAAGAAACCTCCATAGCATTTTCGAAGACCTATCTATAGATACCCCACACGTATGGGTTTGATGAAAAAAAAATTTAGAGTTTCAGTTCAGTGTATGGGGACCCCCAAAATTTGCTGCTTTTTTTTTAGTTTTATATAAGAATCTTAATGCAGTTCACAGAATACATCTAGCTACCAAAAAAAAATCAGCCCTACTTAATCCCCCCCCCCCCCCCATTTTATTAATTTTAATATTTGTTGTCATAGCGGCAAAAGAAATAGATCATCTATAAAAAAAATCATCTCTCTAGCTAGCACGGTTCCTGAAATACAGCCTCATGATGGACAGACAGACAGACTGACAGTGAAGTCTCATGAACAGGGTCCCGTTTTTGCCATTTGGGTACAAAACCCTAAAAAATACAATCCATATTCTCAGTACAGGTGCACTATTCAAACGAAATGTGAGCACACAATTGATTGTGTAGGGCCGTTTTCCATTTAGATATGGAAATTCCAACAGTGTGTATGTCACCGCAGTAAGCCACCAGACTAAAAATATTATAGCACTATACAAGCAACGTGGTTCTATTTATTATATAACACATTTTGCGTAGGAATTCTTTATAAAGTAACTTGGCTAATGGGGATTTATAGCTAGGGCGTAAGTAACGTTTCTGCTGTATTGTAAGTTGCTAGTTCGTTTTTTTACGAGTACCTATAAAATCGTGTCTGAAGATAATTATATGCAACTAGCTGATGCTTGCGCCTTGTCCACGTGGAATTCTGTTCCCGTATCCCATGGAAACATATTTCAGGGAAAAAATAGATTAAAAGACTCTTTTTCTTCTTTTTGTTACTATTAAGTAACAAAAACTAACATCCAACATTACAACAACTCATTATTGCATCTCATATTTTCTGTCTGATATCAATATTCTTTTGTAACTCGATCTAAAGCACTTGAAGTTGATTTCTTTGATAAAAAGCTGAGGTGATCAGAATGGTTCTTGACCGCCACATAGAATGATTAACTAACTACCAATGTGATGAACGAATCTTACTAAAATTCACAGGTCATAACTGGGTTATAGGTCAGACAACTAGTTTTCTGGGAGATAATGAAATCCTCAGAAAATTACAGCATAATTCATGTTTGGACTAATTGAATAGTCCAAGTGTTGAGATCATTTAAATGTATTTTTTACTTTCGAAGCACGCCTGAATGCAACGTACATTCAAAACTCCTCTTGAATATATGAAACTGCGTCTCTGGCATATTTACAAGGAATTTACGGTTTTAGATATTTCCATTAATGAAATCAGTCTATCAGAGTTTACAAATTACGAAATAAAACATATTTATTCGCGTTGTTGTAAGGTACTATAAATTGGAAATTAAATACTACCAACGAGCCTTAAATTAAATCATTAACTAAAAGCATTTTGTAATGCAATGTGGTTTGTTAATATCCGTCCAACTCATGTGATTTATACATGATATTGACAATTATTTTACAGTATTAATGTTTACGTGTTAACGTAATGAGAAACTGAATAGTATTGTAAACTCAGCTATGCCTAATAATAAGACACGGTAATAATGTTCTCCACTTGTCATGCAATGCAATTAAATAAAAAAATGGTGAAATGTGGGTGTAGAGTATACCTGTTTCTGTCTGTTTACCTCTTCGAAGATTTATGCTTGACTATATGGTACAGTTACTGTTGCAAAATCAATATGGAATACTAGCGTACGTCACGCGGTTTCACCCGCGTTGTTCCCATTCCCGTGGGAAAATGGGAGTAAAATATAGCCTATGTTACCTGGGGATAGTGTAGCTTCTCAACAGTAAAAGAATTTTTCAAATCGGTTCCGTAGTTTCCGAGCTTCTTCGATACAAACAAACAATCAAAACGTTCCTGTTTACATTATTAGTACATATAGATATTAAAGTAGGATCAAATATTACCCAGAATCCTGAAGACTCCAGTACTTTTGACCAGTAAAAGGGAAAATAGCAACTTCAGGAAAATTTAATACCTGTTCAAGTATATGATATAGTAGTGCAGTGCAGTACAGGATTTTAAAATTATGTTTAATGGGAGTACTTATGATGTTTTTTATCAAAGCCACTTTATCGACATGATTCTTCTGAATTTTAAATCAAATAATACGCATTTTTTCGCTTAGAAGATCAAATAATAATGTAGTATGGGCCATTTGTGCCAGACGTAGTCTCCCAAAGTGTTTTTGCGTTCTCCAAATGAAACCCTTCCGGTAAACGAGAAGTTATTCGGGCGTAACATGAACTTTCAAGTAAATGTAGCATGTGTTCAACCAACACCATAATTTTAACGTAACGACCTACTACGTGAGAGATAAGTCGAACTTTTTGGTATAGAATGTATTCTAGTTTAACTCACGCATGTACGAAGTAATTTTAATGAATGTTCTATACTTGCGCGCAGTTTATTGTTTTGGCGCTATTATAAAATTGAGTACTATTTGCCACACAACGCCATCCAGCCCAAGCCTGTCTGATTCTCACATAGCACATAGCCACAGGTACTCCCTGAACTAATTCATTGTAAGTACCACCTGGCACACACACGGAAGTCTATACCACACCACCAAATATTCAACAACAGCATCGCTTGCAGGTAGAGTCCCTTGGGCCCCCAAGATTTAGCGTAGGTGCCCTTTACACAAACCTTAAATATAACGAATCAATCATCCTACTAATTCTTACTGCTACTACAGCCTGGTTACTCTTTATTTCGAGACTATGATCCCATGGGAAGCGGGAATGGGAACCGAATTTCACGCGGACGACGTCACGGGCATCTCTAGACATACAAAATGTATATCTAAAGCAATCAACGTATAGAATTCCCTATTTAAAACACTACGGGCACTTAAAAATAATTCTTTCCCTATAGTTGTCACTTAAAACATTTAATGGACTCCTAAGAGTTACCAATACCGTAAAATCATTTCAAGTTCCCCATTAACATTTCAAGCCCCCAGACAACGGGTCTTCAAATGTTGTAAGAGGGTTGATTGTACTCCTTGACAGTTCTAACTGTTAATACGATGAAGGCAAAGAGTCAGTTTCCAATTGTGTAATTGTCTACTTCTACGCATCGTATGTTTTTCAAAATAAAAAAATATGCACTAACTTTGTTGAAGAATTTTGGAGTAATGAGGGTAAATTTATATTCAGTAAAAATTTAGATCGTTAATTTACATAACTTACACAAATACCGGATAATATCCACGAAAGGGTTCCAGGAGCATACTATACGTTCAAGGAATGATTTCTGTTCTAGAAACTTAATAAAAAATTTAAAAACTGGCTTTTAGTAAACTCTGTTCGGTATTCCGTATGCTTAGCGTTAGAAAATTAACTATACATGATATGGATAGTACTCTAAGGATTATTTTTATAGGAAAATAAAAAGCTCAAGAGCCTTATCGTATCGGCTCTGAGATACTAGTAAACCTCATGAGGTTTTTCGAATTTCACTGAAGCCTGCTTAAAATTTATTTACAACGTTAAATTAGTTTTTTAACCGACTTCAAAAAAAGGAGTAGGTTCTCAATTCGTCTGTATGTATTTTTTTTATGTATGTTAAGCGATAATTCCGTCAATTATAGACGGATTTCAAAAAAAAAATTTTTGTTGAATAGGGATTACTTCTGAGGTGGTCCCATTTTCACCAGGCCAGGATCCGAAGAAGGGATCCAGGAGAAAACGAGGGCAACCACCGAAAATTGTAGGGACAACTAGTGCGCTTGTTAACTTTTTAATTAGGTGCTTTAATGTTCTACACTTTAATGAAGGTCTGGCGTCGATCTGATGATAGAGTCGAAAGACAGTCGAGGGCATTCCTAAACAATTTACAGCAGGTATCTTGTGTTTGGGCTTGATTGATTTGTATTGATGAGAACTTTACACCGAGATTGATAGATCCAACTTAAAAAAAAAAAAGACGGATTTCAATTTTTTTTGTTGAATTGAGTTTACTTCTGAGGTGGTCCCATTTTAACCAGGTTAGGATCTGATGATGGGATCCTGGAGAAATCGAGGGCAACCACCGAAAATTATAGGGACAACTAGTGCGTTTGTTAACTTTTTAATTCAGTGCTTTAATGTACTACCATTCATGAAGATCTGGAGTCGATCTGGTGATGGAACCAAAAGAGATTCGAGGGAATTCCTTAACGATTTATAGCAGCTACCTTGTGTTGGGGCTTGATTAATTTGTATTGATGAGAACTTTCACCTAGATAGATATATATTTCGGTTCACCTATCACTTAAAATAATGAAAAAAAAATTTCAAAAAAAAATACAACCGACTTCAAAGAAATCCTGAAAAATAAAATTCACTTAGCACAAACAAAGTAATATGTATTTTGATTTATCAGATTTTATTAAATATAATATTGAAGTTGGTGCCATGAATAATACCTCCCTAAACCTATGAATTTACTTGGCGCCGACTTCAATATGATATTGAATAAAATCTTTTTGAGTTGCTGACCTCCCTGTAAAACAAAAACAAAATCAGTTGTCTGTAAAGTTGGTTTATTGACGATATTTGAACGTGACAACTCACCCTTAAATGGAACGCAACATCATGTTTTTTCGTGCGTGCAGCCGGCTCCATCGAATTATAAGATGATGTCACGGCAATAAAAGTAACTATCAAAATGTTTTCAGTAAATAAAATTATGGTTACTTAAATTTTGAACCGTTAATAATCTTTCAAAATATTTTAAGCCTATAACGTAATCAACACAGAAAAGACGTTTATCAAGTTTAGTGTGGTGCAAATAACGTGAGTAATATTATGTTTGCCGTCTTGAATGATCTCAGTTTCATGTCAGTATCAAACAAAAGCCGAATTGTCTTTGTGAAGCGGGAACTGAATAATACATTTCACTTGAGTTTTAACATGACACCTTCTTTGTTTTCAACCGTCTCTGTCTCTCTCGCCACTCGCTCGTCACAGCAGACGCTCAGAGATATAAAAATACGTCTGTATGGAAATTTATATTCACACATTTACATTACCTACACGTATGAAGACGGGCGGTGTGTAAATAAAAATCGTAGACTCGTAGATATTCTACGAGCGCTACGCAGCTACGAAACTGCTGGTATTTGGTGTTCCTGTCTGTTTATATCAATATTAAGTACTAGAGTTCTCATTAGTAGAAACACAAAGTGCATGTATGTTATCATGTATACATTATTTTGGTTTAAGTAATTGGTCGGAAAATGGTCTCTATGAAAATTGGGCTCGATCATGATGAGGTGGCGAAGTAGGGTTTATCTGAGAGCTTGACCAGGCTGAACTTCGCTGGGATTGAGTCTGTTAGTGGTTTTAAGATCACAAGCTATTTACAATCCCTGCAAGATCTTTTTATTGACAGCGGGTGGCACTAGCTTGTACTCTTTAATATAGAGGATCCTTACATAGTCTGGATAACTAATAAGTACCAAAGTTTTATGAATATCAGAGTTTATTTTCATTTTGTATGTGTGTAATTTATCCAGTAAAACACTGTCTTCTGTAAAAATATAAATAACACAATATTTCATCACGTTGAGAGAAATGACATCAAGACTAAAATGGCTTATGGTGGTGTAAAGTATTCTTCAATGTACACTGTATAATATTTTCCATAGACATAAAAGAGACAATAAAGCGTCAAGTTATGCGGTTTTAAAGTGCGTATAAATCCGTAGGGGATTTCCTTCCCTGTCTACATATTATGTTAATAAAATGTGCTAGTATTGTGAGTGTTGAAGTAAAACATTTTTTAAAAATGGTGCAGTTTCTTAGCTCTATTTTTAGGTTTCCACAGTAAACAGTTTTTTTGTTTACCAAGGAATTCTTAAAATGATCCCTTAAAGAGATTTAGACGAAGGCGAGAATAATATCCTACATTAATGTTTCCAAAAACTTTGTAAGCACATCTGGCTTACCTAACTTGAAAACATTACCTTCGATAATTTGAAATCTTTTATCTTAGAAAATCTCTCCAGTTTCATAATTTATTTTCTTCGTGTTAGAATACCGCATAAATCAATCACTTTGAGTTGTGTTCGATTACTTTGAAGTTAAAGTAAAATTGAATTTCCTTTTAAAAATGTGTATTGGTACTATAACGCCATTAAATTTGAATTTTATAAGAAAGTCTGTTCAAAGTTAAAAAGTAGTACTGAAGTAATTTGTGGATCTTAAGGCAACGTACAACAACAACGTAAGTCAGGATAAATACATTAAAGATTACAAAAAAATTTTTCAATAAAAAATAAAACCGACTTCCAACAAATCCTGAAAAATAAAATTTACTTAGCACAAAGTAAAATGTATTTTGATTTATCACATTTTATTCAATATCATATTGAAGTCGGCGCCAAGTAAACCCATAGGTTTATGTAAGTATTATTCATGGCACCAACTTCAATACTATATTGAATAAAATCTGATAAATCAAAATACATTTTACTTAGTGCTAAGTAAATTTTATTTTTCAGGATTTGTTGGAAGTCGGTTTTATTTTTTATTGAAAAATTTTTTTTCATTATTTTAAGTGACGGGTGAACCGAAAAATATATCTATCTAGGTAAAAGTTTTCATCAATACAAATCAATCAAGCCCAAACACAAGGTAGCTGCTGTAAATCGTTAAGGATTTCCCTCGACTGTCTTTCGGTTCCATAATCAGATCGACTCCAGATATTCATTAAATTGTAGTACATTAAAGCACTGAATTAAAAAGTTAACAAATGCACTGGTTGTCCCTACAATTTTCGGTGGTTGCTCTCGATTTCTCCTGGATCCCATCATCAGATCCTGATCTGATTAAAATAGGACCACCTCAGAAGTAAACCCTATTCAAGAAAGAAAACAATTTAAATCCATTTATAATTGACGGAAATATCGGTGAACATACATAAAACATTGAGAACTTCCTTTTTTTTTTGAAGGCGGATCTATCAATCTAGGTGCAAAGTTCTCATCAATACAAATCAATCAAGCCCAAACACAAGGTAACTGCTGTAAATTGTTAAGGAATGCCCTCGACTGTCTTTTGACTCTATCATCAGGTCGACTCCAGACCTTCATTAAAGTGTAGAACATTAAAGCACTTAATTAAAAAGTTAACAAGTGCACTAGTTGTCGCCACAATTTTCGGTGGTTGCCCTCGTTTTCTCCTGGATCCCATCATCAGATCCTGACCTGGTGAAAATGGGACCACCTCAGAAGTAAACCCTATTCAACAAAAAAATAAATTTTGAAATCCGTCTATAATTGACGGAAATATCGCTTGACATACATAAAAAAAAATACATACAGACGAATTGAGAACCTCCTCCTTTTTTGAAGTCGGTTAAAAAACGATTTTGATTTGAGTAATCTTTTTCCCTAAACTATAAACATTGTCAATCTATTACTAATTCGCGTACTTAACAGACTTTGTGACATCCAAAGTTTATAACTCAGGTAATATTAAAATATCTAACGCATTTAAAAATACGCTTTGGCAGTCGCGACCTTTACCTAGCTTCAAAAATACTTTTTCACGATTATGAGCACATTACGTGCACCAATAAAATACTTTTGCGACTGTAATCTTCTAAATTTCTGGGTGATTTGTCTGTAAGACGATTAAATCTGTCCCAAAAATCGGAGACGCTAAGTAGCATCGTTTGTCATGAAAACGCATAAAAACTCTCATTCCGCTCGCAATCTTAATTATTTTGCTCAAAATGTTTTTCTTTAATCAATCAATCAATCAATCAGAGACACCATAACAAGACCCTTCTTCTTTTGAAGAACCTCATACTGTAGGCGTAATTTTATTTAAAGGTAGGAGTAGTTATATTTTCACCACCTTAGTCAGCAGTAAAACACTAACAGGTATGAATAGTTTGGGTATCAAGGTGGTTTTGGGGCCTAAATACAACGTTCACATTATTTAAAATTTAAAATTATATGCAACTAGTTTATCAAATTTACTGACTTAATTATACATTTGACCTGTTTTGTGTAAATTTATCAGCTACTAATTTAATAATAAGGAATTATATAGTCTTTTTCTGGACAGCTCAGCAATCATGTAAACATGTCATGTTTTGACAGAAGTTGTTTATGATCATAGTGTTGTAACTATACTGATTCTATGTATGTAAATAATCATTGAGTTATATCTAGTTCACCGTACATTCATTTACTTTGGTATATCAATCGCCAAATTCATCAAATCATGAAATTCGGTATATCAATATATATTATGTGCAATAATTTTTTTATATTAATTTAATTAAAGGATCTTTAAAAAAAAGAAACTTTTAGAAAATTTTATAGTATAATCATTTATTTACAATAATATATTACTTTAGGGATGATAAAAAGTGTAGACGCCTCGTTGGCTGCTTGCCGTTCTTACAGAAGCAGACTAAGACATCTTGAGAGATTTCTAATGTGGGATTTTTAAATCCTAAGAAAGGGAAGTAGGCCATTATAATGACATGGTGACAGGTATATTCAAAGCAAAGTAGTAAGAAATTAAAGCTTTTTGAACAAGCGCAATAAAAGCACATTAGGTCACAAAATTTGATAAAAAAAAGTTACGAAACCTAATACATAGGTATGTTGACAATCTCGCCGCTCCAAAAAAAAAACGGCACCTTCGCTTAATCACTTTGAACTTACTTCGGGACAGGTGGGGCCTTACGTGGGAAGAAAAAGAAAACAAATCATCAAATATAACAGAAGTTGAAGTGCTGCTAAGGATGGGTTTGACTAGAATCGAAGATTAGGGTGTCACTCAGGCTAGAAATTGAGCATTTGGTTAGCGAGGCTGTAACAGCGCACTTTGTGGTCACTGGCAAAAGTCTGGAATGACTTCCATGAAGAATTGCATCTAGCACCTACTACGGTCTTATGGCAGCGCGACGCTGCAAGCGTCGCGCGCATCATTCATTTGTTCCTGATTCGTAGTAGTCACTAGATGTGTCGCCGGACACAGTGATTGGAAGGGTGTTTGTTGCGGTATCGCTAACCTGATCCATGATCTCAATTATTTTTTTCATGTGTTCCTCTTCCTCTTTAACGTGAGCAACACATTTTGACCATTGTTCTGCTCCGATTCTCGCCGAGCCTTGTTTTGGCGGTTCTTTGATTTCTGCCATTTGAAGTGATTTGTTTTTCTTCCGACGTGAGATTTTGCCTGTGCCCGGATGGGTTCAATGGGGTTTAGCTCTTTAAGTTTGGAGAAAATCGGTTAACAAATACGTTTTCTAGACCTAAACTGACATGCACACACACATAGGGACGAAAGCAAAATCGTCTTTACTGTGGAATCGAAGACCCAAACTCAAAGTGTCTTTTCACACGTACCGTTTGCCGGGTAGCCGGTGCCGGGTAACCGGTGGCGAATGCAAGCGGTTGCCGGGCAAATCACGCCGGTACGTGTGAAAAGGGGAAAAACTCACACTCTTCGCTCTCTGGGTCAATAAGTTATATTATTATAGTAAGTACATTTTTTCGAACTGAAAGATTGATAAAACAATGGCCTCCTTTTAAAATCAATTGGCCAGTACAACAGTTTTACAACACTATGGCAAAGACAAACAAGTCTGAGAAAAAATCATTTAATGACAAGCAAAAATGACAGTCTTAAATTTTTACCATCCGAGTATTTTTCATGAAATTATTCTATAATCTAAAGGTTTATTAGTGTCGAAATGTCCGCATAAATCTAACTAGAGTTCCTTGAAACGACTATGATCAGGATTGATAATTAAATGTAAGTAATTATGGAGTAGTCGAGATCCAATTTCTTTGTTTACTATATTATTTACATCTGTTGAATTCCACTATACCAGTATAATTATCTTCAAACAACTGAGAGTTCATTTTATAACTGAGAAGCTAAAAAACTTGTGATAACTAGCTACATGTATGTATGTAATTGTAGCTTTTAATTATTAAACACTTAATTTATTAATAAGACATGTTCAATCGCCAGACAAATATCGTAAGGACTTAAAGATCGTGTATTTTGACTTGACACGTGCCACCATTCATTAATAATTGATTCGATGTTAGAGTGGCCCTCAGACACAGAATACCGTCGTACTCTATTGTCATACTGTTGCACTGTCGTGTTGTTCCAAGCGGTTCACAAGTGTCTTGTCGGTGAAGTTGACAAATGCCTCCAGCACAGTAGGTATTTGCCGATGCCACTTGAAGTAAGGACGTGTGAGGCTATCTGATTCTCTTATAAACGTATCTTGATAAACTGAGATCTATAATAGTTTTGAGGTGTTTATTTATAAAATTTTGGTTCTTCTTTATTGTTGAATATATATTTTTTTCATAAATGATTAAATGAAATGACCAATGACTTTGAAAAGCTCTTTGCAGGGACTGGACGCGAAAGGTGCAAGACCGTGTGTTGTGGCATAAATTTAAAGAGACTTATGTCCAGCAGTGAACTGTTATAACTGCTATGGCTGGTATGATTGATTTTTAAAATAATTAAGTCTTAATATTTGAAACTCGATAGAGGGATAAACGATTTCACCATACGGCAGCAAACATTTTGGTCCAACCAATCAATAGGAACTGAATGAAATAGGTTCATTGTTACTTGGTTTCTTTGTTACAATGCTTTTTAGCTTTTCTTTTGCTGAACATATTCAATAAACGTGTCTCCTCCACTAATTGGTAACAGCTTTACTTTGGATATAATGTTTATTTGAAGTGAAACCTTGTTTGGGTACCATTTGTTACTTTTTCTAGAGGAAAATATATAATAGGTTCGTATCACCCATATTTTAATGAGGTGCTGACGTATACGTAAATGATATACACTGAAGCATCTTTAAAGGTGCTCTGCCCTGTAATAGGTATAATAATGTCAGCTCACGGCACTTCACTGTCTTTGGGTGTAATAACATGTCAAACCACCTGCTGTTGACATAATTGATACGATTACATTTTGCGTATGTATGCCTGTCTGCATTTTTGATAACAAATGTAAGTTGAATATTTTAATCATAGTGTATTTTAACAGAAAAAAATATCATTTGTATTAAGTTATATGAATTCTAGCATTACAAGCCTGTCCCCCAGACTCTCGAATAAATATTTCTCTCATGTGTACTTAATGTTGAAACTAAAAATATATTCTGTAGCACGAACATGATGTAAAACAAGTCTATGAGTACAGTTATTCGCAAAGTAAAGATTGGTTATTTTTTCTGTAACTTGGCAAACATCAATGTACGCATTGGTATGCAGGCTGTGTGAGTCGAACGAAATGCAAAACACTTACCCTCGCTAGAGTTCAAAGCGTAAAGTTTGTCTGTTTCAGACATTATTCCTGACTCGTAGTTTTAGGTTTGGGGCATTTTAGGGATAGGCCCTGGTATCATTAAAAAGTTATCTCACACATGACCTAAAATGTTTAAAAATTAAGTAGTTTTTCTTTACAAAAAGGAAATTGAAAATCCATAGTCAAATATCGTTAAATAGATTTCCGAACAATCATGCAGTCTTTTCAGTGGGCTTTTTTTTTGTTTAACGTGAGGGAAAGTCCTCATGGGTGTTATGCCGGACTCCTACCGACTAAAAAACCTCACGTAAAACCCAACAGCCTATGCTTGGGAGCCCCGGGTAAGCCCTCGGAAGGATGTTCCAGGACTCCTAACAAACCTACGGCCGCCGTTGCGGCCTCGCCCAGGGGGTGGTTCGGGTGCTATCCCGCGTCTTTGGGGGGTTTCGGGTGTAATCCCGCTTCTAAGGGGGGGCGTGCGTGAGTTCCTTACGTCACGCTGCCGTCATGGGCCTGCTCCTGTAAGGACGGTGAGCCGCCCTCTCACGGTCCTCAGGCCCCCGGTCATGGAGGCCGATAGTCCTCGGCGAAGAATCGTCGTGGGCGGCCCCCATGCCGCCGACTGCGAAACTCGAGTGGGAGACTTCTCTCCCGTTCCCGCCCCGCCGGCTCTTTCACGAGCATGACCTGCTCGCAGAAAGAGCATGGCTCGCACCATGGTCTCGAGCGAGAAAGTGTCTACGTCTAGACCTACCACGAGGACCTGGCGCTGTTGCGCCCACGCCGTGCCCTCCACCAACGTGTAAAGCGCCGCGTCATCGCTGCGGTCCTCGCAGTGCTGACACTCGGCCGTGGTTTTCGCCGCAGATACCTATCAAAGCTACCGTGCCCGTCAAGCACCTGTGACAACCGCCAGGAGAGAGGACCGTGTCTCCTCTCCAGCCACTCGTCCATGACCGGTCTGACGGCCGCGATTGTGGCGAATCCCCCCTTGGGTTGCTCAAGTCGTACCTTCCATGTCTCCACGGTTTCCTGGTGGAGCAGGGACCGGAGGGCCTCGATTTCTCGGGACGCAGGCCTTTGGCCCCGCTCCAGCGCCTCCTTGCGCCATCTAAACAGTGACGCAAGGGCTCTCGCTTCCAGGTCCCATGGAGGGGTCCCGGCTAGGAGACATGCCGCCTCACCGCCGGAGATCGTGCGGTATCCCCTTGTCACCCTGATGGCCATCGTCCTCTGTAGCCAGAGGGCTATTTCCAAAAAGACTGCATGATTGTTTTGTAATCTTGTAACTAAGTTTTAAATTGCTTGAGTCTTCGAATATATCAATGAGTTGTGACAAATGCTTTGGACATTCGTCACACTAGTCGTCGAAAGTATGGCCACATCTATACTAATGTTATAAAGAGGATTTAATTGTTTGTTTGTTTATTTGCATAAAATAGAATACGAAACGACTGAGCCGATTTGGAAAATTCTTTCACAGTTGGAAAGCTACATATTACCACGGGAACAGGAGCTACGCGGATGAAACCGCGAGACGTCCGCTAGTAATTAATAAAATTAAATGAACGAATTACGATCTATCGATCGTATTCCTGCGCACGCTAAAGTAAGAAATATTCGCGAGATGGTGGCGCCACCGTTTTCAATATTTTCCAAAAGATAAGCCAAAGAAGAAGTTAGCACCGTAAAACAACTAGCTAATACATTTTCCAATACTTATTAAATAGCTTTCACCTGCGTTATTTAAATTTATTAATCAATCACTCAGAATTCAACAGTTTCTAATTATCCATGATGGAAAATTGCCTGTGAAAATGGCTGTATAATAGACTGCTATTTTCGCCGGCTGATATTTTGCTTAATTATTTACAGGGCGAGTTTTGAACTTAACAAATTCTTCGATCTATGGTGTATAATGATTATTAAGTACAAAATACCAGCGTCGAGATTCTAAAATTACCTACTTATCTTGGCTTCAGTTGTTAGAAATACTGATGAAACCATAAGTACCTAGTTATCTGTAGGGTTTCCATTGGTTGTGGTGAATAAGTACTCTAATACTTCGTGTATAAAATATCCCACCAAAAACATTCTGTAAAAAACTAGCCAAGTCTCGTTGGAGCTACTTGTTTATCTCTAAAAAGTAATGAGATCTAGACAAAGTCGTGCCAAGTCTAAGGTTCCTTACTGCGATTACTTTATTATTATAGTTAATGTTGTGTGACTTGGCCGTTGAAGGGTACACAAGGGTACAAAACAAGATGCTTCATGACACCATTGCACCAATCTGTCGCCAGAACCGCTACCCATTGACGATCGAAAATTGCCACTTGGAGAACGTTAATTCAATAACTAGTCAATTATTATTATTATAATCATTGATAGAAGTCCTTCTGTACGTCTATTTTATGTTAGATCGGTGGTCCATTTGCCGCTTCAAAAAGAAGAGAGCAGAAGTCAGCATTGTCAATGCTGAATGCATGTGTTGCCCAATCAATAACAGCCTAAAATGAGACACTAGCGTCCAATTACCAATACCAGTATGGGCTATTATCTCGCTTAACAAACATAGGTAGTTACAACAGATATAACATTACGTGTAAACAAAATTGACTTGTACACACTCACGTATAAAGAATTTTCATTCGGACCTCGGATGGGGCCACCTGCGGGATCCAGCCTACAGGTAGGGGGCGTCAGCATCGGCATCGAGCCCTCGATGAAGTATCTGGGGCTCGTACTCGATGGCCGGTGGAACTTCGGACATCACTTCCGAAGTTTGGTCCCAAAACTGAGGGGAGCATCGGCCGCACTCGCGCGGTTGATGCCCAACATCAGGGGACCCAACGCTCCCTACAGGAGGCTGTACCTGGGGATCGTGCGAAGCATGGCTCTGTACGGGGCTCCCGTATGGGCGGAGACCCTGACGACCAGCAATGAGGCTAGACTGCTGAGCCCGCAGAGAGTGATGGCCGTCAGGGTGATAAGAGGATACCGCACGATCTCCGGTGAGGCGACATGTCTCCTAGCCGGGACTCCTCCATGGGACCTGGAAGCGAGAGCCCTTGCGTCACTGTTCAGATGGCGCAAGGAGGCGCTGGAGCGGGGCCAAAGGCCTGCGTCTCGAGAAATCGAGGCCCAGCGGACCCTGCTCCACCAGGAAATCGTGGAGACATGGAAGGTACGACTTGAGACAGTCGGCGCCCTGGGCGCCGCCGACGTGTCTTCGCCGAGGACTATCGGCCTCCATGACCGGGGGTCTGAGGACGGTGAGAGGGCCGCTCACCGTCCTTACAGAAGCAGGCCCATGACGGCAGCGTGACGTGAGCACTCACGCACGCCCCCCCTTAGAAGCGGTGTCACACCCGAAACCCCCCCCTAGACGCGGGATTGCACCCGAACCACCCCCTGGGCGAGGCCACATTGGCGGCCGTAGGTCTGTTGGGAGTCACGGGACATCCTTCCTGAGGGCTTACCCGGGGCTCTCAACCATAGGCTGTTGGGCGTTACGTGAGGTTTTTTAGTCGGTAAGAGTCCGGCATAGCATCCTACGAGGATTTTCCCTCACGATAAAAAAAAAAAAAAAGGGGTCTCACTGCAGCGTTCCAATAGGCTTACGTTCGTGATTTTAACGGGCCCGTATAATACCGAAGATCCGTTAGAGGTCAACTTGGAACTTGTAGCTGGTGCGAAATGTCTTTATTGACCTTCCATGTCTTGCATCCGTAAAGTAGTACAGTTTTAACGTTGACTTTGTTTTGAGTTTCACTTTTCGAGTCAATTTTCGCAACTGCCATACGGGGCGCAGCTGTGTGAAGTTTGTTCTTGTGCTCTTGCCTTGGCGAGCCTCGAAATGATGTACTCTTCTAACCCATCAGTTTCCGACACGACACTCCCGAGTTACGTGAATTAGTGAACGCGCTCGACATCTGTGCCAATGCGCAGCGAAACAGACTCTTCTCCCTACACCTCATCTCCTGCGTCTGTCGATTTTATTTTCAGTCCTTCCATTCGCTGTCTCATTTTGTACGTTGTTCTGTAGACATGCATGACGGCGTGTGTCCAAATTGGAGATAGTACAGATGGAAAACTCATGTATGTACTTTTTTGTCACACCTACCCTCTGCTACACACACTCGCGCACAAATCAGTACCTATTGAAAATTCGGTTGAGACCGCCTGACCTCGTGTCTGTGAATGAGTTGTCTATGTGTGCGTAGCCTCAGCGAATTTAGTATGTACGTTTCCATCTGTACTATCTCTAATTTGTGGCGTGTGAGTGCCTCAGCAAGCACAGGTCATCGGCGTCATCTAAATCCTTCAGGATATCAGGATAGTCCCCATTCTATGCCACGCCGCTTGTTCTTTGCGGTATTCAGCATTATGCCATCGATTTTCTATGGATGGCCCGAACAAAGGTACCTCTCATAGTGGTTATCACAGAGAAACACAGCTACACGCTGGAGAAGCGTATTGCTTAGTGGTGGTTGTTTACTATCATGTTATTTTCATAACGATCCTCTAAGGTAGGTACAATATGTATTTTCAAAAGAGTTTGTAAACTCTATGTTTAATTTCTTTTTCAGAATATTGATGACATTTGATTGATGTCATTTCATACACGTTACGTCTACTACATTGATACATGTTGCCTCTGTGGCGCAGTCGGTAGTGATACCGCCTGCGGCGCTGGAGGTCGTGGGTTCGATTCCCACCGGAGACAAATATTTGTGTGACCCATAAATGTTTGTCTCAAGAGTCTGGGTGTTTTTATGTATAATATGTATGTATTTAAAAGTATATAAGTATTAATATCCGTGGTCTGATACCCATAACACAAGCAGGTTATTCCTAGCTTACTTTGGGATCAGATAGCGTTGTGTGAAATGTCCGTGAATATTTATTTATTTATTTATGTAATAAAATTGTAACACGCCGATGTTTGTTTGTAAATGGCTAATACTGAAGAAAATTCTGAAAGAAAGGCTCTTTGTTTACTATTTTCTATGAAATTGCTTATTTTGAAATATTACACCTACCTGAAGTAATCTGCTGTAAGCGTTATTCACTTTTAACGAAAAAATATTTGCGATAAAAGTAGAAGAATAAGTTAGTATGTGACCCGTATAACGTATGACCCAGTTCAATCATGGCGACACAAAATTAATTTCCTTGCGCATTATTTTGATTATCTATATCTCCTAAGGTATTCAATTAATTTGCATGGTGTAAAGGGAACAAATAATTTTCATTATATTTTCATGCCCACTAATGTATTTAAATTGAGATGGGTTAACACTTTCTTGGTGTAAATAGCATTCCAATTACCACTTTATAATTGCTAAATTTTTAAAGAATGAACATGGTTATTGTATGTTATCCTTAAGAGATAAACATATGCTGCCGCGGACTTTTCTGTAGCCCTATATAAGATACACAATTCCATGGTACATTATTTTGTAATACTTCGAAGGGTTTAGACAGCGTTTTCGTTAAGAGCTCCCAGACGCCTTATTTTTTTCTGACCTCTCCAACTAATGTCGTAATATTTTAGTCAATGTCAACAAAAACTCAACAAATTTTATACGAAAACCTTCCTCGAGAACCACTCTCTCGATTGGTGATCTCAGCCTGAAACTCCATGCAGTGGTTTTTAAGTTTATCGTGAACAAACAGACAGACAGACGGACAGACGCGGCTGGGGACTTTGTTTTATAATATGTAGTGATTAAAAGCAGAAGGGGAGGCATTCGCCCAGCAGTGGGATGCTATAGGCTAGATTAAATTAAAAGATGTGTCAGATGTCGATTTTTTATGTCCCAATAGTAGAAGGGGGCATTACCATATCTCTAATACAACTGAGACCAGCTGAAGGTTCTTCATCAGATACTTCAGACCTTCCATTTTTGACTTCAAATAAAGCGGCCCACCAAGTTGAATATTATTTGTAAAGGCGGTATGTCGATCTCTGATAGTTTGGTTGGGCTCTTGTGTTTTCTAATCAGGGTCACCAGGTATCTTCGATTATCCTAGTTTTTATAGTTTTCCCTTTATGTGGTGATTAAACCCTAACTCTGTACCAAATTTCAGCTCTCTGAGTTTATGGGAAGTACTAGTTGTATTTTGATGATCATGAGTGAATGTGTGTCATAAATGCGAAACTTTGCTTTCGCTTAACTCCGGAAGTAAATGACCTACAGACTTGAAATTTTGAATTTTAAGTATGTGATTATAGCTTACTAGATGACGAAAATTTCTGCGTTCTGGCCTTATCCAGAGGTTCTCTACTAGGGGCCTGAAAATGCGGCGAAATGGTTCCTGTAAAGGATGGTACGGCAGTGTTTGCTTCGCGCTCGACTTGGCTTGGGGGCACTGCCGTGCCCCCAAATAATTGTAGTCTGGTACCAGTTACACTAAACAAAATAAAATACTATACGATATATAATAGGACCTAACCCATAGCGTGTGGGGAGACGACTGCCTAATGATTGTTTATGTGAATGTAATTATCGTGAACTTCATTTAAGGTCAACCGAGGCAAGTGTGACAGTGGGGTTACTGTAACTATTTCAAATTGTATACATATGGGAGTTGCTTTATTTATCTGCCATCTACCGAACTATGCGCCAACTTTTACAATATCGAACTGCTTTACCTCAAGTTAACTAGCGTTGACTGTTTTATCAACAGACGCCATTTTGTAAAATATCGCCATTACTCAGACAGTCAGCGTAATTTTTACCAGAGATACTTTTAGCTGATTTGAGATTTTAGCGAGATAAATCGACAAGATAAAAAGTGAGTATTACAAATTATTACTAGTGCCTTAAGTGCGTTATGAATTAGTGACCCGATATCCATTATTTCTTGAAATATTGGTGCAGTTACACTTACCCCTTAGTAAACCAAACATGGGTAAGTGTGACAGTGTCACGCTTACCCCTGTCACTTTCTATGAAAATCATATGGTTAGTGATGTGTCACGTTATCGATAAGTAGTTCCTGTAACAGAGATTGTGAAAAAAATTGACCTTTTACAAACAACTGAAAATCCCTGCACATTTGTTTTGTCCGACGACAAAGATGACGTTTATTTTTAGAACTCTGGTTCTTAATTTAATTTTGGAAACGTATTTTTTTTAATTATTTGAACTTAATTTTGTGGATATCAGTTAGCACTTAACTCTGTATGTCTTATACTTATACATATCCAGAATTTTCAATAAAACCTTTTCCAAATTCACTTGTGTTTGAATTTTACAGTTTTTAAGTTTGTCGATTAATAAAGGACATCACTATTTTAGTAAAATACTGTCACATTTGCCCCATAAGACATATAAATTATCTTTAATTGAAAAATGGACTCTAAGGGGAACGTAATATCGCTTCAAATATAATGCCACTAACAAACAACAATACATTTTGGTACGCAACCTGGGATACGAAGCATCTACGACGACAAAGTTGTGAGTGTTCTTCCCCCGGTAACGGTGTAAGTGTGACAGTATTCTACCTTCTTGAGTTTAATTTTATTTTTGTGTCAAATATGACATTTAAGTGTCAAATAGATCCATGAAACAAATAATTATTCATTAATGGATAATTAAAAATAATTGAAATCTTATTTCATCACCACAGAGTAGATTTATTTTGTTCTAAACTATGGTCATCACAGATTTGTGTCACACTTGCCCCGGTTCACCTTACTGAAATGTTTTAAAGTTATAAATTTTTTGTTGTAAGAATTTGGGGGGAGGACTGTAGGGACACTGCTGACGCGTTAGTTTTATATACCGAGGCGCAAACACTCGCTGGGCGCAGCAGTCGTCTCGCCACACGCTATGGGTTAGGTCCTATTATACATCGTATAGTATTTTATTTTGTTTAATGTAACTGGTACCAGACTACAATTATATTTTATACACGAAGTATTAGAGTACTTATTCACTACAACCCATTGAAACCCTACATTATCGTTTTGCTTGGTACCGACTACGATATTGTAAAATACTTATTTAGTCCTCTTTGTGCTATATAGTAGGGAACAATTTATTTAAAACAACATAGTTTCTAAACTAAAGAAACGCCTATAAACTTCAGCCACCTGTACATGCAAATTTTACAACATTAAAGAATTAAACATTATGCTATCACAATAATACACACATAACATCACGCCTGTCTCCCAACTGGGTAGGCAGAGACTATGACTTTCCACTTGCTACGATCCTGGCCTACAACTTTCGCTTCTTCAACTTTCGTAAGTATCTTCACACATGCTCTTCGGTTAAGATTACTCTTGGCCAGGCCTTTTCTCAGAACAATAACATACATCACAATACCAAATTCAAATTAAAAATAGATTTAAACAATTACTATACACAACCATAACAAAGAGAAGATTTCCGGGATACAAAGTGGCCTATGTAGTATGTAATCATACTATAATCTACTTTTGTACCAAATTTCAGCCATTTGTTTTAAGCCGTAAAAGCGTTTAAGATCAACAAACATTCACACATACTAACTCTCACGTTTAGAATTTCATATTTATAATAAACAGCGAATTTCATCTAGAAATCTCAGAAAATTTAAAAAACAACTACAAATTATGTATAACGGTTCGAATTTGTTGATCAAAAAACTACCTAAAGATATTGTTAGTACAGCCACATCTCCCTTTGATTTTCTTTGGTTAAAAAACGAAGTACTGGCAAAGATTTATGGTAGTTTTTACAATTTTACGGTCAGCGAGTTCAGTTAGAAATGCGAAGGGACACATTACAGGAGATATCTCAGATTCACTTCAAAGTTGATGCCTTCTCTAGAGGGAAATCATGAAATGGGTATCACTGCAGTGAACTCTCTCTTTGCAAACGTGAATATTCCTATTTTAAGGCTATTTTACGAATACTTTTGTATTTTAGGATTACTACAATAATTGTAATTGGATAATAAGGTAATTCGTGTGTGGCTATCCTTTGTTCTCAATCAATTTGCTACAAATTTACAGAACTGGTCAAGTTGAAATCTGTTAAATACATTTGTGTGGCCCAAATTTTTATATTTATTCTTCCAACTTATTTTAATGTTTGTACGATGACGACTAGAGATCGTATTATATGCATTTGCATATTTAACCCTTAGCCACCTACCATAAGTTTTTGTCACACAACCACCTATCATACGTCTATGAGACTCCTGATTAAAATGGTTCTTTAAAGTAATATCTTGTTTATTGAGGTATATTTTTTAGTAATAATCAACTTAGGAAAGTATTAAACTCTTTAGTAAAGGTACAAGAGAATCATTTTTATAGGCATTTTGTCTTAATTACTATTAATCAACAATATCTCCTATTTTTAGCTTACAAACTAAGTCATTTGGTAAATGAGATCTATAAAAAATAATCACATGGATAGTAACTTCTTTTATAATTTTTTACTTATTCAATAATCAACCATAGCAAAAAAAACAAAAAGATGAAAATTAAATTAAATTAAAACAAAATTGCAAGCCCTAAACTTATAGTTTTTCACGCCAAATATTGCAATTATTGCAATTACCGTACGACCGAAATATCTGTTGGATCTGTGAGACGTATGGTAGGTGATTAAGGGTTAAGCCATTCTCAGCGGTAATCGCATGTTTTACTACAACTAATTTACAACAACATGTCAGTCATCACTGATGCCTGTTAGATTGCCTGTTAGTCATCATTGATGAATGTTAGATTGC